>JAWZYU010000012.1:80614400-81966900 GCA_038380435.1 Ryuthela nishihirai
TTTACCCGTAGTTTTATCCGCTATCTACTGTACGTTAACATTAATGTCTTTTTTTTTTCGATTTGGGTGCTGGGACTTAGAGTCAATTTTTCCGCTCTACGTCACAAGGAGAGAAAATAGAAATTTATGACATGTGAATAACTGAATACTTTTTGATGTTGAGGGATAGCAACAAATAGAACAGAACAAACGATCATGTGCCATCCATGCAGGGACTCGAACCCTGACCTCGGTAGTCGCAGTGTCACCGCGATACCACTGAGCCACCGAGGCGGCACATTTATCTTTTATCCTTGGAAAGCTTTTAAATGAGGATATCTGCATCCGCGAAACGGCGAGAAACGCAACTTTTTTATTTTAAGAGATAAATAAGATACTTTTTACGTTGTATAGGGCTAATAATATGTATTACTTTTACATTTTCTCAGTCATCCGTTAGTCCTTTACTGCCGTTAAAGGATACAATATTCGGGAAACGATAGTTTCATTTTCTTCGTAATCTAGCATTCCATATTCGTCAGAGGTGATATGCTATTCTTCTAGTTCAATGTACAGTTATATACTGTATAAATGACGGTAATATGTGAAAAGTTTACACGTACATATGAAAATGTCATTTGACGTCTAACTCTCATGACGCCTATGGCCTGGGCCATATTGGCTATAGCCTAGATACGGCTCTGTTGGAAGGGGTACTGTTGAATCAAATGATTTGCTTTAGAATGGGTACTGCTTAATAAGTAAGATGATTTATATTGAAAATGGTACAGTCGCTCAAAAAGGTGTCCGAACACTATGATTGATTACAGAATTTAGAAAAAATATCTGGCAACGATTTTTTTAGAAATTAGTGATCTGGCAACCTTTGTGTCACGTACACGAAGGTTGCCAGATCACTAATTTCTAAGAAATTCGTTGCCAGATATTTTTTCTGAATTCTGTAATCAATCATAGTGTTCGGATACTTTTTTGAGCGACTGTACAGCTTAATAAGATGATTTTTATTGGAAGGAGTAGTGTTTAATGATTTGCATTAGAAGGAGCACTGTTTAATAAGAAGATTTGAATTAGACGGTATAATGTTTAATAAGATGATGTGTATTAGAAGGGACACTGTTTAATAAGGAGAAACATCCTATTACGGTGCGTCATGGGAGCTAATACAGAGGGAGAAAAAACGAGGCAAGCGTCCTCTTGGTCTTATGATAAAGAGCTCTCCTTGGCTGTTAAAAATTAGGTTTATTTTAAACAGAAATTAATATGAATGTTCAGCGGTGCAAGACCGTTTTTTTTAACAACAGCAATTCTCTTCAACTGTAGTTTTTATTTTGCTATTGATTTTAACATGACGCGCGTGCATTGGTATGCATCATGTTTCTAAGAGTGAGTAAAAGAAGGATTAACCACTACGATTTGCTTTATATGAGTATATTCATTCATAATAATCTTTGCTTATGCTTTTAATGGAGGAGGATAGAAATCGATCGGATTATCCCAGAAGAGTACGAGAGTTGCTCTGTTGGCAATAGACCTCTCTTTAGCCAACCATGAATTAAATCAAGTTGTTTGGTTGGTATTAAGATTGTTGTTTGCAGATGCGTTGGTGGAATGAGTAACTGTTCTAAATACACATTCTACCAATAGCGTAACATATTGAGTCATCAATGTTTTATTATACATATTTGATGTTGTTTTTGATTCTCTTATTTCTAGTGCCATATTTGTTCATAGAAATAAAGCAGTTAAATCACGTTTTGTGTCTTAAGAGAAAAAGGACAAGTAAGGACGATGAATTTTTTTTCTATATCTTACCCAGAAAATTTTAAAATATATCACTGACAAATGTTTAGCGGGATCTGAGAGGGTTTTCTTGTAGGTCACATCATATTATCCGATTTTCGTAATAAAAATTCTTTAATAAGGCCAATGTTATATATCATATTATTTATGAATATAAATATTAAAAATAGTAAATGACTCCCCCCCTCAAGCAGCTGCTTGCCATAGAGGTCTGACAGGAGCCTGTCAGTTTAATACGCCTTAGTCAAAGGTCTGTGAGGATGGCGGGCACCTCAGCAGAAAAACAACACGAGGCTCCAACCCAGGTCCCTTAGATTAGTAGCCAAGCGTGCTAACCACTCGGTCATTGGACGGCTGAATATAAATATAAATATATAATATACGTATTATATATTTATATTCAGCTAATTGTTTAATAATAATTTGAATATAAAAATGTATTCTTGTTAGCTATGTCTGATTTGAATTTTGAAGGTTTTGATAGCAACTATGATGTTGCTTATGTAACTACAGGTTTAGAAGTGGAGGCTTGGTTCGAAAATAATTATAGTAAATTTATTCACAAAAATAAATTAGGAATTGCTCATGTTAATATAAGAAGTCAAAGAAAACATTGGGATTCATTAAAATTAAGTATTAACAATTACATGAAACACAATGATTTGCTTGTTTTAACTGAAACAAATGTAAATAAATATGAAAATTATATATATAATATTGATAAATTTAATAAAATCACAAATGATAATATAAATAAAAATATTAGGGGGATTTCAGTATACTATAAAGAAAATCTAGATATTGAAATTATTTCACAACAAACACTTCCAGCTGAAACTATATATATAAAAGTAAAAAAAAATAATATAATATATCATGTTTTAGCACTATACAGATCATCTAGATGTGATGATGATGTGATGATACAGATGTGAACTCTTTTCTGTTGAATTTCCGAAACTGGATGGAAAATACAGAAAAAGACCAAAATCAGATTTTAATAGGTGATTTTAATATCGATACAATGAATACTAAAAAACATGGCACAGAAAAATATATCACACTATTGGCTGAAATGAATTTTGAAAGATTAATAAGGGAAGCTACAAGAGAAGAAATAGTAAAAAATAAAATTACCAAAACCTGTATAGACCATATTAATATTAAACTGATTAAAAATATGTCAGCAAATTCAATAATTCAAACTAGCAAAATAGCAGATCACTATATGATTTTAACACTGATTAGCAACACCAATAACAATTTAAATAATACTAATTATAATGAAACAGACCAGGAAAATAAGAATTGGTCATTTGACCATAACAATATAAACAAAGCTATTTCTGAAACGAATTGGAATTTAGAAAATTATGGAGACAACTCAAAGGATGAATTAAACCTATATAAAGTATTTAAAGACATTTATGATGGAATTTTAGGAAAAAATAGAATATGTATGAGGAGAGTTGGAAAGGTAAAAAGAAATCACAGCAAAAATTGGATAACACTGAACTTGATAGAATTAATTGAAGAAAGAGATAAAGCTTGGATTAAATTTAAAAACAATGATAAAAGTGATGTTTATAAAAATAACTACAAAAAATTAAGGAATAGGATTAATTTTCAGATTAGAAATCAGAAACAACTTTATTATAGAACTAAACTTATAAATGAAAAAAAGTGATATGAAGGCTACCTGGCAATTAATATATGAAATATTAGAAGGAAAACAGAAAAAATCATCGGACGATGTAATAATTGACAACATGACCAAAAAGAAATTATCTGTGGAAGAAATAGCAAATAATTACAATGACATTTATAATACACTAATTTTACAGATAAGAAATACAAATCACCAAGACGATATAAATTATGTTCCAACCATGATACAAAGAGTTTTGAAATCTATCTATATACATGAAATCACTGAAAAACAAACTGATGAAATAATTACTTCATTAGACACCAATAAATCACCTGGTTACGATAATGTTTTCATTAAACATATAAAATTTAATAAAGAGAAACTAATAAATATTATATCAAAAATTATAAATCAGATTATATTTACTGGGAACATACCTGCTGAACTCAAAACAGGTATTTTAAGACCTATTTTTAAAGGTGTTATTAAGGAGGATTTTTCTAACTATCGACCAATAACAATTCTGCCTATTTTTTCGAAAATAATGGAAAAATATATTTATAATACTGTTTTTAACTTTTTACTTAAACACAGCATAATTAATGAAAATCAGTTTGGCTTTCAAAAAGGAAAAAACACAATTCAACTAATTTCCAAAATTGCAAATAATATTAATAAATCGTTGAATAATAGAGAAAAAATTGTAACTATGTTCTTAGATTTAAAGAAAAATTTATAAACAGATCATAGCATTTTACTAAATAAATTGGAAAATTACGGTATTCGCGGTATATTGTTAGATTGGTTTAGAAATTATTTATCAGACAGATACACAATTACTAAAATAAAAAACTGCTACAGCAGAAAAGTAATTACACGATGTGGAATTCCCCAAGGCTCAATTTTAGGTCCTTTATTGTTCCTAGTGTACATAAATGATTTGTTCAATACAAAATTAAATAGTGCTATTTATCTATATGCTGACGACATTGCTTTAATAAACAGTCAGAAATGTTTAAATGATAGCATTTCAGAGGTTCAAACAGATTACAATAATATTATTAGATGGTTAAATTATAATGAAATCTATTTAAATGAGAAAAAAAACAAAACTGATGATTATTCATTCACCAGGATTTCATATTCATCAAAACCTCTTTATCAAAACTCATAAAATGAATTGCAGAAAAAAGGATGCTTCGAATTGTGAATCATTATGCAGCTGCCCACTTGTTGAGCAAGTAAATAAAATAAATTACTTAGGAATCATTTTTGATGAATATTTTAGGTGGAATGCCCATATATCCCACATATGTGAAAGCTTGAGAATATCGGCGATAAAAATTCAAAAATTGAAATACGTATTAAATATGGAAACATGTGTCCTATTTTATAAAGCAATATGTGAATCTATTTTAAATTATGGAATAATTGTGCATGGAACAACTAATTTAACTAACATAAATAAAATAGAAAAACTGCAGTCTATAATAGCTAAAAATATTATTCCGTTTCATTTGCAAAAAATTGATAAAACTTCTACCGATAGATTAAAATTTTTAAATCTTTTGTCCTACAGCAATTTATATAAATATAATGTAATAATTAAAAATTTTTTTGACGAAACTTACAAACTAAAAATTCAACATAATAAAAATACAAGACTTCAAAACCAGGGTTATTACAAATTGCCAAATTTTCGAAATAATTACGGGAAACATACCTCCGAATATCAAGTATCACTTATATTTAATGCTATTCCAAAAGAATTACTAAATATAGATTCTTTTAGAAGACTTAAAATGGAATTAAAAAATTATTTGGTATTTTCTAGTTAGCTGATTTTTATGTGTTGTGTTTTGTGGATTTATTTGATGTACACCATTTTTGTGGCTGAATGACTTATGTTAATATAATTTATTCATTTTCCTGCAGATAAGCTATTTAGCTTTGCGGGTCAAAGTGTAAATGTATTTGTATTCTTTACTCTTATGAATAAAAATTATATTCTAAAAAAAAAAAAAAAAAAATGTTTATTGATAACTTATATTTACCTGCTCTGACTGAATTTCGATCCTAATGTACATTTCGGAAACAAATTGACAAAATTTTCCTTGTTCCGCATATCAGAAAAAAAAAATGAAAGTTTTTTTTTGTTTAATTTCATGCTCTTTGGACAGATACAATACAGAAGTTTGGAGATTTGAAATACCTTTCGTAAAATAGTGTACTTTTATGATTTTTCTTTCCCCATATGGAGTCTAAATTATTGCACGTAAAATAAATGCAAAAGTTCAAAAATTTGATATTGAAGAACTTTTTCAAATTTTGAGCCAGTCTGCTGTGTCGCAAGTGGATTGTTGAGATTTTTTAAGCGTTGAAACACTGAAGCAACAAAAAAGAATTTCGAGGTTTTCCTGATTCCTAAATAACTCTCTCATTAAGTTGGTGAATTGTACTCGGCAATTTACTCGCACTGTTTGTTTTTATATTCCCATCATTTACCATAAGCTCCAATTCCAAGAACTGAGATGTTTCTTCCTTCGGAGGGCCAGGGACCGGAAATAAACCCGGAAATGTGGGTGCAAGAGCGTGAAGCGCTCGTGAGAAGTTCCGATCGGCTCCTGAGACAGCAAAGGCTCTTGGGAAGGCCGTCCTCCGTTGTCAGGGGCAACGATTTCCAAATAAACCTTTATTTGTGAACACGAAACCGGAATAAACAACGGAAAGGGAGATGATCTCGCTTTCGCAATTCCTTCTTCTCTTTTGCGAAAAGAAACAATCGACGAATTATCCCACAACGGAGTAAAAACAAAATCATTGAAATTCTTTGATACTCCGAATTAAGACAGAGATTTCTTTTTCATATGCTATATAAATAGGACTGAGGAAGCTGTGTGAAATCCTGTATTGCTTAAAAACGAACAGCAATTAATAAATAGCATAATTTCAAATGTTGTTTAAAACTTTTGGCATTTCCAACAAAAAGGAAAAAAAAAATCACGTCAGATTTAAGTGGCTAAATTCTGATAAATGAACATTTGTTATTATCAATCAGAATGAATGAATAATGAAACAGGCATCGAAGAGGTCTTATTTTCTTTTAAACAAGAAAAAGTTTGGAAAAATTAGTTGGATGCCATTGCTCACGAAACATTGTCAGCACATTCGCAATTTCGGAAAGCCAATATTTCTATGCTGAAGTTTTCTCTATCGTATTTAGGAAACTCAAAATCAACACCTTTGGAAGATTCGGTTTAATTTTTGATCTGTAGAAACGGAATAATAAAATTTCCAAGCCATTTCAAGTTCCATTGAAGTCAATGTTGTTTCTCTTTAAACACATTTAAAGAAACACGTCGTCTAGGAATGAGGCACCAGAAAGGAAACTGAGGCAATGAGAATGTCATAAATGAGAGATTATTTTTCTAGCAGATCCACAGGATAGATGAAACTACTCTTGAAATGGTTAGAGCTGGGAATAATATTGAGGTTTCATGACTGACTGCAGTGTGTTCAGTATTTTCTAAGATAAAGCGACTGTTCCTAAGGATTTTTACCAGAGGTATTATTATCCCTATTTTCGAAAAAAGTGATCGCAGTTCTTGCAACAATTGCAGAAACACCAGTTTACTTTTAGCTCCACGTAATTTTTTTTTTGTATTATTTTGTTTAATAGAATTCAAAATATTGTTGATGGATGACTTTGGGATGCAGTGGATTCAGAAGTGACAGGGGATCATCATCATCATCTTCAAGCAGCCATGGGCTACGGAGGTCCAACCAGACCGTGCAATTTAGTTCTCCAAGCAAGTCTATCCTGAGCTACATCTACTGCACCTGGCCACTGCACACCAATTCTAACAAGGTCCTGTTTGACATTGTCTGCCCACGCAATTTTTTTAGAAATGTTCAGAGTTTTAAGAATCTGTGGTTCGTAGATTAAAAAGAAGCTTTTAACTTTGTGGATCATCTAAATTTGCCGTTGATCATGAGATCATATGGCAATACCTGATGCAGCATATCTACCGGGAACCATATATTTTTTACATATTTATTTTCCTTTTATTTTATTTTTTTGGGGGGGAACACCTGACCCGATAAGTTAAAATAATGATAACTCTTTGTAATTAGAGGCTGACGCATATAAAACAGCGGATTAAAATAATGATGCTAACGCAGTTAAAACATTGATACTGAAGGGGATCACAGATAAAATCTCGGATTTGATAAGATGTGCAGAAACACGAATAAAGATTACTGCATTACTGAGGCTGATACGAGCGAAAAATCTGCTTGAGATTTTGATAAAAGAAACCTGATTTGAATATACAATAATTATATTAAATTTAGAACACAAATTGCATTGGAATAAAGCCACAAATTAGAAAAGACCTCTTTGTTAAAGACGGACATATATATTGAATATTACTTTCCTTTAATTTCACCCTTTTTGGATTATTGGAAATTTTAGTCGCATTTTTATTTTGTTCCTGAGTTGTTTCCTTTTTTTTATGTATTTTGTTTGATGGTCAAATCTGATGTTTGCAGTTTTATTGTTTCTGTATAGAGATCTCAAGAACGAATCTATTCTTTAAATATTTCAAAATCTGTTTTTATATTGTAAAAATTTATATCAAATAATAATACTTCTACTATTTTTTTTCCGTTAAAGTAGAATACAAATTGAAAACTTTACTGAATATTATGTACGAAACTGGAACCAAATATGTGAAAAGTTCAGTACTGGAGATCACGAAGTTTGCATAGTGAAATAGTAAAATTGTACAGGGGAGTTACTGGGAAATAAAAAGGAGTGCTTTCCCACATTCGTGCATAATTGCATTTACTTCTAAAGTGATACTACTAAAAACTAATAAAATAATCGAGAATAACTGCATTTATCACTAAAGAGCAAAACTTACTCAGAAGAACTGGTATAATTAGATTTAAGGAAATTTTTATTTAGTAAGGCATATTTTTCCGAATAAGGCTTTTATTTTAGCACATAATTTTTTAGTTAATAATTGATGATTATTTTGCTCGCAAACATACATCAGACCTGAAGCATTTGCAAAATCTGTACTGTTATTAAGTAGCCAATATACGCAGTTGAGGTAGTATAAAGTTTTGCGAAAACCGGTTTTGTGCGGATAAGACCTCGAGGATGCGGGTGCGGATGTAAAGAGAATTTTTTCTATACGCGCAGGGCTCTGTCTGTAATAATACTGAGTCATGTATAAATATTAGTAAATTGTGGTTGATTTATGTTACATGGAGCTGTTTACAGAGACCTGTCCCGTGGCCGAGTGGTTAGCGCGCTTGGCTACTGATCTAAGGGATCTGGGTTCGAGCCCCGGGTAAGGCATGGTTGTATGTGTCGTTTTTCTGCTGAGGTCCTGCCATCCTCTCAGATCTTCTACTATGACATATAAACTGACAGGCTCCTGTCAGACCTCTGTGGCAAGCAGCTGCTTGAGGGGCTATTTATTTATTATTTTATTTTACGTCACCATCGATCATGATCGATCTGGTGCCCCCGGTTGTGCAACAGTTACCCTAGAGCGTGCCTTCCACTGTTGGCATCTGTGAAGCACTGTACCTATCTACAGATCTGGTCCCATTCTTCTTTACAAGGTTTCCAGAACCTATCAACAGCCAGCGATCGACTTTTTCCCAGAGCCCATTTCAAGAGTTCAAATACGCAGAAGTCCATGGGAGAAGCATCCGGTGACTTTACAGGAATATTCTCGAATGGCATAGCATGGATTCCGGTTTCCTCTGCCATCCGTTGAAGATACGTGCGCTTAGACTCTTAGACTTTGAGGTATAGCTCGAAGCTTTGTCTTGAGCAACCATGAGGTCCTTACCATAGAAGGCAAGCAATTCTTTCCGGTATATGGATTGAAGGAAGTTTTCATGAGAGTAGAGAGAGTTCATTTTGGCATTCTTTTGCACCCAAGAGATTTGCAACTTCCTGTTACAGCTGTACCCAGAAATGAACATAAAACCTTCGGGAAACCTTTGGCACATTCTCTGCACCACTTGTGATAGGCTGTTGGTCTATTGGTCTGTCATATATTGATCGGGACTTGTTGCAGTTGTGTAGGTAGAGACATCCCTCATCCAATGTGGCCTCATTTTTCCACTTGTCACCAATCAGGTAACTCTCACCCAGCATGCGGCAATTGGTACGCCGTTCCCGTTAAGTGGCGAGTCAGCAACTTGTGAACTGTATGTGTAGTACGGCTGAAAAGTATTCAAAAATTCTTTTTAGTACATTTGCTGTTTCTCATGTTTAAAATTTTGACCGCTTTTCTTTATTTTTTATATTAATGCTTTACCAAATATATTTAATGCGTGGTTAATATTTAGAGATTACGTAAAAATATTTTGCCTATTAAATGAGTTGGAGAATATGTTTTTAAATTTGGAATTAAGGGATCTAAATTGTTAGTGTTGCGACAATGATCCAAACCTGAACACGTTTCAATATTTTGTTAGGAAGTTATATACATAAAAATTTGTTTGTTAAATATTAATATTGTATATTTCATAAAAGTATCACACAAAATGAGTTTGTTTGAGATTTGGATATTATATTTCACAAAACAGGTTTTCACAAACATGTGTTAATCAGAGCTTATATATTAAAGAAATCATTAAAGGGTTTATTTAAATTAGGATTTATTTTGAGGAAAAAACATTGTTTACAAACGCAAATGTTACTGTTTAACATATATAAGAACAAATATAGATTTCAGATAGTTTGAGATCCGCGAAATCTGGAAGTATATGATCGTAGTATTGTAAAAAGTCTAGAATAAGTTTTTAAATTTCCCTAATGAGCCAATTTCATGCAAAATCTTTGCTTTAGAAAAGATAGCTTCAGTGTTTAAAAATTGAATAACTCTTCAGGTATACTGTTGAACATAAAGGGGATTTCATAAATTCTACAATTTTTCTCATAATTCTTTCTAAAATCTGATAATTTGCATTTATCTTTAGATTTATATCAAGTATTTTTTATTATGATTAATCTTGAATTTATAAGTATTATGAAACAAATACCCAAGTTTATTTATATTTATAAAGTTGACTGATGGGTAATATATACAAAATGGCGTAGCCCTGATTGATTTTAAGGAGTTTATTTTTGTGTTAGTTGGCGCAAGGTTTAACAATTGTAATTTTGAATTTTCTTAATTTAGCTATATGTGAACAGTAAATTTTTCCATAAATAGTTAAACCATACCTTATGACTGATTCTCCAATTGCATTATAAACCATTTGACGGATATTTAATGGTAAGATAGCAAGGAGTCAGAATAAAATTACGGAGCAGTATCTTAATTTGTCATAAACATATTTTATGTTTCTTCCACCTGAATAAGTCATCAACAATCAGACCTAGATACTTCACTTGATGAAACTTGATATCAGGAATTTAGGTATTAGGTAGATGGAAGTCCATGGTCTTAGACTCGTTTTAATATATACAATTGTTTTGAAATCATATCGAAATAGTGTCGAAATCTTTCTGTAGGTTGCTATTAACTTTTCAAAATTTTCCCACTGCATAAGATCACAGTGTCGTCAGCATATAAGTAGCTAGAAGAGTTAATGTTTAGTTTGCTGCTATTATTAATATAGATAAGGAAGAATAATGGTCCAATATAGAGTCCTGGAGGGACTCTTAGTAAACTTGTTTTACTTCACTTAGTGATGTGACAAATTTTTGTCATAAGTCTATCTTTCAAGTAATTTTTGAAAAAGTAAAATAAATGTCCGTTAATTCCTATATTATGCAGTTTATAAAGTACGATTTTATGGTCTAATGTGGCGAATATTTTTTGGAAATCAAGGATTAATGCTTTAGCAATATTATCCTTGTTGAAGCTTGCATTAATTTCATCAGAAAAATGCTCCAGTAAATTTAGTGTTCTTCTGTTTCTTTGGAAGCCAAATTGACTTTTAGAAATAAGCTGATATTTTCCTAGATAATCCATAAGCCAATTGCACTATGCCTTGTCATTACTTTTTCAAAAAGGCCAGTAGATGTTTTACAATCAAAACTCAAAACAGTATTGTGTACTTCTAAAAAGTTTATATCAGGGAGGAGAATTGTTTGTGGGCATGTGCTAGGTGTGTAAGGAAATGCAATGGAGTAGTTGAAATATTTAGACTGTTGACCATGTATTTTCTGAAGCTTAAAAACAACATTTGAAAAAATAATCAATAAAACTATTAGCAAAATCTTCGGTGGAATTTAAAAGTTTAATATTCAGATAACTTCTGCTTGCGATCAATGATTTCGTTAATCATCTTCCATGTTGAATTCATGGAGTTATTGCATTAAATAATTTTATTTGAATAAAAGTTATTCTTTGCTCTGCGAATCACATTTGTGATTTCATTTCTCAATGTTGTGCAGACTGTTCTATATTGTTCATTAGATTTGTTCCTCCTAACATTTAGCCATGCTTTGTCTCTTTGGTCGATTAGGTCCTTTATTTCTGTTGTAATTCATTCTTTGTTGGATCTGTTATTTTTTTTCCTTAGTGGGAGTAGTATACTGAAATTTTGAGCTTTGACTAATTTCGTTTATTTTTCTTACAGTTGCATTATAAATCTCAATTGAACAATTTAAATGTCCACTAATTGTATACCAATCAATACTTTGCACTTCCATTTTAATTTTTCTCCCCGTTATAATAATAGTCAGGAGTCTGTTTAGTATGATTCATGTTGTTATTATTCGTCTCTGTGTTTGTGTTTTTTGATATTTTGTCTAATAATGCTATAACAGCATAATGGTCAGTAATATTTTGTTTGGTAGATGAGTGTTGTCAAGGAAAAATTAGTTATTTTGGCATTAATGTGATCAATACATGTTTGTTTTAGGATATTGTTTCTGTATTCTTCGCTTGTGAAGCCATTTATATATCCAAAATAATTGTAGTTTGTTAGTATGTCTAAATATTCGTTTACACCTGATTTTGAGGGATTTTTGATATCTATTTTGATGTCGCCAATCATAATAACATTTTTCAGGTTTTCATTTTTAGTTACCAAAGATTTAAATTACGATTCAATACATGAACATCTGTGCTAGGCGAGCGATATAAAGCTGTGATATGTATGCAGTAGCAACGTGGGTCATTGATACATAAGTGTATCATTTCTGTTGATGGAATATTATCCTGTAATGTTTTACATTTGAATTTGTTTCTGTAAAAGATTAACATACCAAATGCAGTAGGTAAGTCATTATCTACATAAATTTTAGTGAAATTATCAATCTCATAAACATCGTATTCTATATGGTTAACATTAGTTTCAGAAAAAATAATAACATCAATATAATGTAGAAAATCATCTAAAATAACAATAAATTGATCCCGGTACTTTTAGACTACGAATATTAATATGAAAAATGCTAATTCTTTCTTTTGAAAAAGGTTCTTTGCTAAACTTGTTATTGACCCAACTACCCAAGTCTGTTATATTAAAACATTTAGGTTCTAGTTGACAATGAGAAAAAAAATTCAGAGTTCTGTAATATGCATGCTAAAGAGTTTGAAGATTAGTGTTTGAGTGAATTCTTCTTGCACTTTCGGATTCTGAATTTCTGATGTAAATTTTTCTCTCTTTGCACCAAACAAATTTAATATTGTTCTCCTTAGCAAATCTTTTCACTCTCCAGAATAAATCTGTGTTTGCACTTGTTAACTTTTCATTGAAGTAGAAGTTCCCAGTTATATTTCCATCAGAAACATCAGCAATATGTATTCTATTTTTTTCGTTGCAATCGATTCATCCCTACACTATTTGGTTTTAAATCTGACAATGACAGCAGATGGTGAACTCTTATCTTTCTTGGATAATCTACGAATGTTTTCGATTTAATCCTTTGCAAAATTTTTAATTTCTAGCTTACTAGCTATTTTAGATGCTAGGGAGAGGAGGCCGCCTTTTACCTCATGATTAACCTCAGGAACATTTTGGTTTCAATGCTGTAATTAGTACGACCATACTGTTCTAAGTTGTTCAGTTGTTGCTGTATGGGCTGCACTCAGCACCCCCTTTAACACCACCCATACTCCATGTCCCTACTGGTCTCCTCTGAGACAAACTTAATCTTTTACTTCTAGGATTCTCTTTTGCCAAGCACGTGTAGTGTCGTGAGACGGAGCACGTGCTTTCCCCATGGGGAGTGGGTCCTTCGAGACCCACTCCCCATGGAGAAAGGAAGGACCCACTCCCCACCCCAATTCGGGGTGGGGAGTGGGTCTTTCCTTTCCCCATGGGGAGTGGGGGGGACCCATCTCTTTAATTCGGGGTAGGGGGACCCACTCCCCCCCGAATTAAAGAGAGGTGTTGCTGTATTAAGGTAATGGCTTTATCCTTTTCAGCGGTATTTAAGGAGTTTTTTTAGTTTTTTGTGCAAGATCCGCTTGCGTTGCCTCGTAGTTTTTAATTATCATAACATCGTATTGTTCCGAAAAAAATGCAATCGTTGTGTTTAAATCTGATAGTTCATTCCTAATTCAATAAGAATTTCTCTTTAATATTTTCTCTTTAATTTCTATGAGAACTTTTGCAGAGGTGCTAGTGACCGCGGCTTTCGTTTTTCAAAATCCTGTCGTGTAAGCTGATGTATGTCTCAAGAGTTTGTCATTGATGTTATTACTTTTCAGTCTTTTTTGTTACTGTATTATCTTAAAGGTACCTACTACAGCTGGTCTTTGTCTGAAGTTGTTACAATAATGAAAAAAGAATACAACTCAGAGGTTAAACAACGCAACTTATTTCAGAGTGTACCTTGAAAGGATTACTGATTTTGACAGCCTTGAAATATATTTTCTGTCAATTTTTTGACCCGTCCTTCAGAACTATTCAGCTCTAGGGATGTTGCTCGGATTGATAGCAAGCGACGTCTGCATTTCTACCACAAAATAAATGAAGTTCTACAAGGACTGATAAAAATGAAGCGGAAGGGATTGATGAGAGAGATTTTACATTTTAGGTTTTGCAGATTTCTTTAAAGTGACGAATTGAGAACAAGAGACAGTGACGAAATTTTGAGCTTTTCTATTTGATTGATGTAAGTCAGCGTTGCCATCTTCTGAGGCTGTTAAAGGAAGACGCCGAATGAGATGAGGCAAACGAGGAAAGAACCTAAGACAATTGAGCACGGGATGCAACAAATGCGAGGTTACTTTTGTAGCGGAGTGGCATTCCGGAACTTCAGAAGTAAATACCCTTTCATTGTTCAATAGCATAAAAGTAAACAAGCTGTATCTAGGTTACTTGCTAAAATTCAAAGCAAAAATAAAAGTCCTTGTAAATACTAGCTAGCTAGCTGCTAGTTGGCAAAATCAATATTTTACTATTTACCAACCATCGGTGCAGCCAACCATCGGTGGGATTTTGGCAACAGGGAACAAACAACAGAAGAACAAAATAAAAATAATGAAAATAACTTTCGGAAAAAGACACACTTTCAGATTTTAAAACTGCTGATGAGGTTATCTTTAGAGTCGACACTCAAAGATCATCGACAATGGATGCAATTTATAATTACATTAAGCGAAAAGCAATATGAATATAGGTCAAAACAAGATTCATTTGCTGGCTTCGAAATATTATCCCCCCCAAGCAATCATAAAGCCTCCTGAGGGAGGAGGGTAAAACTCTATAGGGAAAATATGGCTAGATACTTTCCATGGATATGTGATCCTGCAGTCAGGTAGCAAATACACCATCTACTCATCGGTGAACAGAAGAGACGTTCATTTATCCAGGACCCAGGGTCAAGCTCAAGCATGGATTGCAATCGAGCTGCGTGATTGTCTCGCGGAGTGTAGGAACTCTCAGTGGGTGGCGGGAAAACAACACAGCTTCTTGTTGACTGTTCCTGATCGTTTCGGTGCTGAGGGTGAAGTTTTCGATCCCCTGGAGATGGCAATAGACCTGGGTGTCTGTGTGAGGTTGAATGTACTACGCCAAGCCTGTCTGGTGATCGTTGGGTGTCTATTTCCAGTATGATGTTCCCCTACATTCTCTGCACCTCTTCCACAGATGCTGATTACACTATGGGATGCATTGGCAGACCGAGCAGCGCAAGCCTGTCTTTCCCCTTTTTGAAGCATTCCGATCCTACGCATCATTTTACCTCGCATTTAAAGTAATCTCTTCATTGCCACATAGCACACTAATTGGTCTCCATCACCAGAAGCTCACTATACACCAACAGCCGTTCTGCTGTTGTGAGTTATGGATATATCACATATACATATTATATTCTCAGCCATTGCGTCAGCGCTGTAATGCTCACTTGTATTCAAATGTCTGTGCAAATGCAAGCGAAATCCGTTGTGGAGGGCAAGAGACCTTTTCCAACACAGCACAATTGCTTCTAGTAGTATTTCCTGTGTGTTTTTTGAGCTTTTATTGAATATCCCTATTTACTTTGAGAATCATATAAAAATTAAAAGTGATCACGAATTGTTCAGGGGCTGGAAGGCATCACAGGGACAGCTTTGCCAAAGCCTCCTTTTCGAGTTTTGGGTGTTCCAGAGAACTGTCTCTGATCGAAGATCTCAAGATCGATGTTTTCTGGATCTTAAAAAACTTTCTTTACGCAAATGATACTTCCCCTTATTTTATGAGAAAGTGAAATTAGCCAAGTGTTCAGCTCTGAATATTTATTTCTCTACTGACACCTTTATTTACAATTTTAGAATTGCTCAATGCTCAAAAGCAGTGTAATAAATACCTAAGCAAGAATTTAAAACATATCCTTTAGAAGGAAATACGCTTGTGAACAATTCACAGTCTTTCTAAGACTAAAAGAGTGATTTTCGATACCTGCTATAACGGCCGAACGCTTCCGACGTGATCCTCTCCCTTCTACTTTTATAGAGTGCCGATTCTTGGAGATCTCCTCACCAGCTGCAACAGCAAGCACGACTTAGCAACGTTCAAAGGGGGGAGATGGCAGCTTTATTATGGGAAGCGGACGGTGGTCAGTTCCCCTGTTCTGCCCTTCAAACGAATGTGGTTAGTGTCTGCCTACATGTACCATTAGACCACAGGTTGGTTGGTTGGGGTTTTATGACACAATGGCAACTATGGCCATATTGCACCAAACACATGGTAGATACAGTAAAAAGTAAACAGGTATGGATGAAAGCAACAGTAGTGCAAAACACGAACAAGAAAGAAAAGCGTAAAAATACAAAGGTAAAAAGAGTCAACAAATGTAAAAGAGAAAAACAACAAATGGGTGTATTAGGATCCCTAAGATAAAAACGTATCAAAAGGTCAACATCGAATAAACATTAAATACATGTAAAATAACCAGTAAAACGTAAAACTTCGAAGGCAGAGGTGGCATCATTGCACAGGTGGCATCATTGCACAGATGTCATCATTGTACAGGTGTCATCATTGCAGCAATGGGTGGCATTATTGCACAGGTGGCATCATTGCAGCAATGGGTGGCATTATTGCATAGGTGGCATCATTGCAGCAATGGGTAACAGGTGAACCCTCCTTGTGAAGTTTTTTCCGACTTTGAAAGTATTGGAAGACAGACACTGGTGTCTCGGCTCAAGAGAGAGCTGCTGGCATGCGATCTGCATCTTATTTTATACCCATGGTATAAAGGCCAGCTAAGTATTGTTTGTAGCAGTGTATAGTGCTGAGTAAAGGGAATATTATGATCCTGAGAGTGCAGAGTAGGCACTCTTTTTAATGATAATAGATATAAAGAGAAGTACATAGTAATAATAAACGTGTGAATAGTGATGCAGGTGTACTTGAGTTTATTGAGCAACATTAGTGATTGTGCCTATGTCTTACTCACGCTAATGATTACGACGGCCAGACCTCATCACACTTTCAATAATTCTTTCTTCTCTGTTACACATAGTATATAGGAAGGCTTTGAAAATATTGAAACTTTCCTGATTGGAGTGTAGTGAAGTGAATTATCAGTACTAATTGAATTAGTAAGGAACTATATGCTGATATCCAAGAATATCGGAGGATCAGAAGTCCACTTATTGATTTCGGGGGGGGGGGGGCTGTATCAAAGCTTCCTTTCTCTATGCCTATTAGAGAGGGGGGGAGGAGTTGCGTGAAAGTATCTGTCTAAGAATAGTTTAAAAAAGTATTGGATTCTTTTTAAGAGCGAAATAATATGTCTTCAGTCTTCGTGCTAGTTCATCCTTTACATTATCCATGCTTCTATTCAGATTATTTTTGATCTTTGGAGGACAAATCCCCTCCCCCGCCACTTCCTCTTCCCTTCAGCAGGCATTCATGGGCATCCATTAATAATGGGCCAGCGTTGAGATTTATGTTCGCAAAACTCCTCGCCTTGCCATCAATCAGTAGGAGACACTGATGTGCATGAAAAGGCCTCTGTCCGTTGGAGGAGACGTTAAGCTGTGGCGCCTTGTGTAGGAAGCCATTCCCTGTTGATATTAAAGAACAAGCTGGAAGGTCTTGAAGAGAGGAGATCATCTGCCTCCTAACAGCTCTTTGGTGAGTCTACTTCTCCACCTCCTCTGAGTCCTTGGAGTCCTTGTGACCTGGTCATTTATCCCATTGTGTGCAAAACACTGCCGCTTACAATCCAACCCAAAGCTGATGTTTGGAAGATAGGGAATAAATATCAGGGAACCGTACAACGTGGTGTATTAACTGGTTCTGTGGTACGTTTTTCTGCCGGATAGTATAATCCTAATATGTATATGAGCATTACATATTTCATTTCGAAGAAATAGAGCATTGTACTAGGGTGGAATATGGGTAAGAACACTTTCCTTTTTAGTTGAATCTGAAGCTCTCACAAATATTTACACTGCTCAAAGTGGAAAATCGCAGCAGTGCGAAGGAAGTGACGTATACGTCTGAAACTGACAGGACGGAAGCTATGAGGATAGATGTGCAAATGATCAAAAAACGGACCGTGATAACCCAAAGCACCTGTTTACTGCAAATTCATCAGTAATAGTAGGCCCACCTCGGGTTGTCATTACAAGCCTGCAACATCTGAGAATTCCATCAATTAGATGATTAATGGCGTCGTGAGGTATGCCGTTCCAAAGAGCATCCAATTGGGCACGCAGCTGTATCAGGTTCTCTTTCGGAGGGAGCTAATGAAGGTGGCGACCCATAGGGTCTCACATATGCTCAATGGGCGACAAATCCGGGGAGTATAGTGGCCATGGGAGAACGTCCCCACTCTATCCATTGTTGCATGTGCAGTGTATGGGGTGGCGCTGTCCTGCTGCAGGAACAGTCCAGGCATGGTGGTAAGGAAGGATCGTGCCACAGGATTAACGATGTCATCGATGTATTGTCTAGCTGTCAGTGCACCAGAAACATGAAACAGAGGGTCTGGCCGTCATATGTGATGCCACCCGATACTATTGCACCACAGTGGGTAGTCATATGGTGGCTAATGGAATAAGCTTCCTCGTGCCATGTGCACAAATGGTGGTCTGGCATGCCAAAACCGAAATGGGACTCGTCTGTGAATAACACTCTCCTCCATTCCACAGCCCAATGTTTCCTCGCTCGACATCAGAAAAGTAACTGGCGATGTCTCTTCAATGGCAGATGCCAAGCTGGACGTCTCATCCTCATTCCTGCATCATGCAAACATTGTCTGATGGTTTGCGTGGAGACTACGGCACCCATAGCAGTCCGCAGATCACTCTGCAGCACAATCACTGGGATGAAAGTGTTGTCACATGGAGCATGTGATCTTCACATCCTATGCTGGTCCCGTACCTGTCCTTCATGTCATTGGTGCTTCGTGATGTTGTGTGAAATGCACCATTACACTGTGCTCATATTGCACTCCATGCATGTGGCTATTGCTCGACGCTGAATCCGAGCATATATCGACTATTCGCTCTCTCTCTCTCAGAATGCATCGGTATGCGTAAAAGAGCCCCTCCTGCGTTCCCAAGGCATGTTCCGAACATTTTCGCAGCATGCATTCTAACTTCATTGTCGGTCTTGCTATGATACGAGCTCGTGAGCGCCCGTTATTTTTCCACGGCTCGGTCTCAGATGCCCATTCGCTGCGGAACTTTGATCATTTGCATATCTCCAATGGCTGATTGCCTCCTGCGATTTTCATGTCTTTACTTCCATTCTTTCTTGGTGTTGCGATTTCCACTTTGATCAGTGTAAAAATAATTCAAAGTCGGTAGCACGAAATGAGCTTCTGGAATCATAGCGGCATTTCGTTTTCGATCATAAAACAATTAAAGATTTGGTGGAGGGAAAAATATGCACCGTAAAATCTTGACATAAAAAGCGTAATATCTAGCCATAGAAATCAGATCAATTAACGTCACCGGACGCCTCTATTCGAGAGTTATTCTTTCAACAAATGAAATAATGAATTTTCTTTCATGCCCATAAAACACCAGCAAGTGAAAGGCACCCGGAATCAATTGACAAAACTGGAACTTCAGTCTCATCCGTTCTACCACTTGAACCCGGATAGATAACCGTTAAGCCACTGTCATCCAAAGATGAAGTCTCAGTTTTTTCGTTTCTTTTGAACAAAAGAGAATTTTTCAGCTTCTGGAGTGTTTGGAGTCTTAACGATAAACAAGAATTCTGTAACAACCTGCTAACGTCGACGTCTTCTCTTCTCTCACCATGCGAGTCTTTTGGAAATGTTTCCGGAAGCAGAAGGTAATTTCACTCTCTCACGATTCTTTTTTTGATCCAACCTGATCGCATCTTCGTCCTTTGTGAAAGCCGACCACAAGCTCAATGCTCCTCCTCAGAGTCATCAGTTTCAAGACAAACATCGCCACCAACGGCGATTTTCTGTTTTCTCTCACACAACATCGCCATCGTAGAAAACCCAGAGGCGGCAATAGATGAAATGTTCGCTTCCTTCCAGTTTGCGTGGACTTTTCCCTCTACCAAACAGCTGAATCCCGACTCTCGTAGCAAAGATGTGAAACAAATAAAACATCCGAGTATAAACAAACTCGACCTTTACATCCGAGAATAAAGTCGATGTAAAGATTCAGTAACACAAAAGTTGGCGAATGATGTACAAATTCGTTTCACAATGACAGAGGACAACGACCTTCGGTGTTGGGTATTTTTTTCCCCTTTACGGTTTTCAGGGGAAAAAAAGTGAATAAAAAATGAATTACACGTTAGTCGAATTTCGCTTAATAATATCCCCCAGCGCTCGAATCCCCCCGAATGGCCCCTCCGGAACGGTGGTTGGTACGTGGAGAACAATGGGGGCACTGGGAAGGGGGGGGATCTGAGACTGTTGGCGCCTCACGTGGCTGGCAATAAATGATGGACTTGCACGAACTCCGACGTCTCAGTTGACAACCAAAAGACATGAAAGGAATCTGAAAGAAATCCTCAGAGTGGAATTCCTTTTCATTATATCCTCTTATTATTTCTTTTCCCTGATACTGCTTCCTTTATTCGCAGAGACAATTTCTCCATTGATATAAATAAGGGCAAATAATGAACTGCATTGGAAACGGCAAATAAATAATTAATCTCTCCGTCGCCTCTTTCAACTTCCGATGACGACTGCAGGCGAGAGGAGGAAGAGAAGTTCATCATCAGAAAGAATGAATTCTTCAAAACAACTTATTCTCTTTACACGGAGTAGCCTCCCTATTACGGATAAAATAAGCCTAATTTAGCTTTTGGAAAATTGAATTCGAGTGTTTTTTAAAAACACATAATGGCAACAATCGATCTTCATTTGTTAAATTGCTCAACGTTTTCTTAGCGATGCCAAAAAACTTCAGTGTAGTTTCGATCTGACTAAAGACACAAAGGTTACGTACTCGTTGATATATTTTTAGCCTTCATATGTGGGGTCGAGTGTATGCATCAGAGTGTGAGAGAGGCTGCTTATCCCATCCTTATAACGCCTGCATCAGAGTGTGAGAGAGGCTGCTTCTCCCATCCTTATAACGCCTGCATCAGAGTGTGAGAGAGGCTGCTTCTCCCATCCTTATAACGCCTGCATCAGAGTGTGAGAGAGGCTGCTTCTCCCATCCTTATAACGCCTGCATCAGAGTGTGAGAGAGGCTGGTTCTCCCATCCTTATAACGCCTGCATCAGAGTGTGAGAGAGGTTGCTTCTCCCATCCTTATAACGCCTGCATCAGAGTGTGAGGGAGGTTGCTTCTCCCATCCTTATAACGCCTGCATCTTCCAAGAAAATCCACCAGCAATAGAAAAATCAGCCATTGGCAATGCATTCGAAATGCAAAATGTGATTTTTTTTTCTTCAAAAGAATTTCTCTCCACTAATTTGAAATTCTCATCGACTCATTGAAAATCTCGAAATTTTGAATGGACGAAATTCTCATCGATTCAGTGGATTGTGTCCCAACAGACTAAACTAATACGAGCCAGAGGAAAGTGTTTCCAAATGATGTTTTCATTGCGTCATCATGCGTCGGACGTCGATGAACAGTTTCTAATCTTCAAATAAATTGATTTCTCTCCATCGTCAGAAATAGTTCTGAATTTATTCTTATTTCGGCCACAGTGCGAAACGTGATATCTATCACTGTCACAAACAGTTTCTTATTTATTTACTTTGCGCATAATACGCATCAGTAATTCAATGTTCAAAGTTCAATGATATAGAATAAATTCTTCGTTATGCCTCAGCAGAGATGTTTAAAAAAAGTTATTTTTTTCAGTAACGAGATAAAATATTTTCGGATTTTTTTTCTCCTTTCCTTGTTTATAAACAATGTAATGCCTGCTTGAAAGCGGAGGCACACGAAGATGAACAAAGAGCGCAAAATACATCACGCCCTCTTCCCTTCTTTCACCCCATATCTCATTTCCCGTCTTATCTGCCACTGTAAACTTTGACAGACTGTAAGAATGAAGATTTATCATCTGAGGTGATTTACATTTTCTTCAGCTCCCCATAGTGCTTTTCTTCACTTCCCACGTTTTCCGGTTGACTCTTTGCTGCATTGCCGTTTGGTGAAAAAGTTTATTTGGTTATTATTTCACTAGCCATTACACCAGAAAAATAGAATTCAAAGCACGGAGGATATAATTTTGAATTGAGCTCATTTTACAAAATATTTAATCATTGAAAATGAGTAAACAATAGACTACGAGAAAAGTGATAAGTTATCAACAGCATATCAAACAGCATAATGTTCTTTGCAGGATTCTACCACATAAGTTATTCAACGATCAATTCACAAACTTGTATTGCTGTGGCGTGATTTCAACGACATATTTAGGACTATTAGTGAATGATAACTTCAAGTTATTCTAATTTCGGTTTAATAGCAAATCTGAAATGATTGAATGAGGCATCATACATACTTTCACTTTACATCTTTCGTCTCATTAACGACTGCGGTAGAAACCAATAAAAATGTGATGGAGAATCAGTAAAAGTCATTCAACAACCGATGCAGGATCTCTGAGCTGTGTGTTCTTCCTAATTAAATGACAGGTGTGATTTTCGTAATTTTTAACAGGGAGCAACCAATAAGCTACCGCAGCAAAGAATGGTCTTTGGCTAGATTATTTACCACCACTGAGTGACATTTTTTGTTATTCTATATAGTAAAGCTACAAGAATCATAAGGAGTTGGAAAATTGTGGAACGAGACCCATTGCAGTGCAGACATGGGCGAATCTCTCTTCAACGCTCTTCACAGCATTTATTGATGACCTTTAAGATGCAAGTTTTCCGCATTACGGAAATTCGTCGCAATCCAATAGAAAAAGCTCCAAGACATTCTCTTTCTTCTCCAAGTCAGGAAATAGATCAGGTCCAAAGAAAATACAGCAGTTGGAATTCAAATTTTCGAAACTCGTTCCTGGCACATTGCCGACGGATGAAGGAACAGAAAGAAAAGTCGGGGAGGAAGACTCCATTGCCGAATATCGCGACTCGAGCCTCATTATCTGAGGCAGATCAGACAAAATAAATAACCAGATTCTTAGCCGAAACCATTTGGGTCCTTGCGCCAATGAACTGAAAAGTTTTCTCAATTTAAATGCTAATATTAGAAATCAGGATTTGTATCTATTCGAAGAAAGTTTCTTGGAGAATTGTTTCATGGTTTCCAGAAGAAACAGATGTACACATTTCTCTTTCGAGATGTTTCGCAAGAAGGTGTGAGGTTCATAAATCCGATTTACTTCTTGAAATAGAGTGAAGATTGTGTTTTACAGAGAGTGACTCTCGATTAGTCAATTTACTCTTTCTTCCTCTGAATTTTTTCAGTAAGCTTTTGGGGATTTATATTCATCACTCCAATTTCATCTATTTTCATTTCTTGCGGACTGAACCTATAAAATGGTGTTCTTTTTCATCCTGACACTATTTCGTTTTTTATGAAACTTAGTAAGGTTGCTTAGTAAGGTTGCTTAACGCGGATCAAAATTTGCAGAACTTGGATAGAGCTGTAAGGTTTTTGGCATTTAACCACAATTTGAAATCGTTTATGTCCGCCTCTAACGAAGATAAAATTTACAGTTTGTTGACACATCGAAACTCTTAAATGTAAGCCTTAAGGAAATATTTTCAAAATGGAAGAGAAATGCTTTATTTTTCAAATTCATAGAAATATAATTTGATCTTGAATACTTTATTTTTACTTTTATATTTCTGAAATAAAGAAAAATTGCATGTTGTTGAGAAAATGTTGCAGTTATCGACACTTCACTGAGTTATTGGGCTGTAGGGGTGGAAAATCCGGTAGAATCGGAGAAAGCGAGAAAAGCAAGACAGTTTGTGAAATTATTTTACCGGGTTTTACACCCCAAAAGCCCAATAATTCAGTGAAGTGTTGATAAACTGCAACGTTTTCTCAACCCCCCCCCCCCCCCTCTTGTCCTGTCTTTCACGCAAAGCGTCTTCCCAAAAACCAGGTCAACGCTCATCTCCCCAAAAGTGTCCCATAGGTTAACATGGGATTCCCTATACTTTAACATTGGCTCAGAACTCTCATTTACTACACTACTCACCTAATGCCCAAGATACTGTGTACGCATCTAGAATATAAATCATCTTGTTTCCTGTTGTCTTGTTTACAAAGTGTCCAAGTTTTACTACCATAACTAATCCTAGAAAGAACCAAACTATTATGCAGTCTAATTTTAGTCCTTAGGTGTATATGCCTATTTTTCCACACTGTTCATAGATTCTTAAAAGTCCCGGCAAACAATCCCTATTTGTCTGCAATCTCATGCTGCACATCACCAATATCTGCTACATAGCTTCCAAGATAATTAAACTGTGATACCTGCTCAAGACTGCAACCATTCAGATTAACTGAATCACAGCCTGCCTGACCCTTTCTCATCACTTTAATTTTCTCTCTGATAATAACCAAACCTACTCTACTACAAGTCTCATCAACAGTTCGAAAGAAAGAGTTCATCTCATCAACATCATTTGCCAAAAGGGCTAAATCATCAGCAAAATCTAAATCAGAAATTTTCGTATCTCAAGACCATTTAAGGCCAAAATCTTTCCCTTATAGTGAATTTCTCATAACATAATCAATAACTAAACTAAAGAGAAAAGGAGACAAAATGCACCCTTGTCGAACACCAGAAGTAATGCTAAACCAATTGCTACAAGACTTACCAACTCTCACACGCGACTCAGTGTTATTATAGAGAGCTTTCATTATGTTAACTAACTTGTCAGGTATACCAAATGATTTCACAATCAACCACAAATTATGACGATCAACAGAGTCGAAAGTCTTTTTCAAATCAACAAAGCTAGCAACCGAAGGTTTCTGAAACTCTAAACATTTCTCAAGAATCTGCCTAAGTGAAAATATCTGATCTGCACATCCCTTACCACTTCTGAATCCACATTGCTCATCACATAATTGCCTGTCAACCAGATCCTTAATTATATTAAGCACAATCATGGAAAGAACTTTCCCTGGAAGAGAGAGTAGGCTGATACCCCTATAGTTATCACAAGAACTGCGATCACCATTTTTGAAAATAGGGATAATTATAGCTCTGGTAAAATCCTTAGAAACCTTTATCATAAAAGTTATTCAAAATTTCAGTCATCCATGTGGTAACTTAAACATTTCCAGCTCTAAGCATTTCTGTAGTAATTTCATCTACCTCTGGTACCAATGCATCTATCATGTACAATATCATCCCATCATGCCACCAATGCATCTATCATCATTACAAACAATGGGAGTAGAACTAATCATATTGCTTTGAACATCACTGAAATGCTGAGCCCACATAGCATGACAGAATCCTCACCTTTTATAAACTTACCTTGTTTATCCTTAAATCTCTGTATACCTGTCAGTTTTCCACCACACAAAACATTAACTATCTGATACAGCTCTCTGCTGTTGTGCTGTGTAACAGCTTCCTCGTCTTTGTTAGCCAAGCGATCAAGCCAAAGATTCTTATCAGCAGCTAACTGATCCTTTACACGTTTATTAAGCTCTCTGTAATGCTTTCTATTTGGACTAATAGGTTATTGATTAAGGACATTCCTGCAGTTCTTTCTTTCTGAAATAAGCTCTAGTTCTTTATCACTCAAATAATTTTGCCTCCTCTGCTCCTTTTTTTCCTAAAAGGCTATTGTAGTTTGCAAAAAAGCCTGTTTAAAATGGTCCCATTCTTCTTCAAATTCAGTAGTAAGCAAACCATGACTGTCATACTGACTAAATAACCTATCACGGTAAGCTTTAGCTATAACTGGATCTTTCAGAGTTTCAGTATTAAAGGTAAAATTTTTAACTTTAGCACAACATTTTTTAAGTTTAAGTTGCAAGACACTTTTAACAAGATAATGGTCAGATCCAACTTCAGCTCTCCTATATGACCTGGTTTTCCTAAGAGAAGTAGCCCCTTTGCTGTTAATTAATATATAATCAATCATATTCTTATGCAGCCCATTTGGTGAAACCAATGTCCACTTATGTATATCACAGTGTTTTAATTAGTGTTAGTTATTGTCAAACAATTCAGTTTACTTACCTTTAGGAGATGTTGCTCATTGCCATTGCAGCTACCAATACCAAAAGGGTCTATCACCCCTCCCAATGGTCAGAGTCAGTACCACTTTAGCATTGAAGTCACCTAGGACAAGGGTAATATCTCCTTTCTTGACAGAATTCAAAATATCCTGAAGTTGTCCATAAAACCTATCCTTCTCATCCTCATCGGCATCCTCAGTGGGGGCATAACAGCAGATAACATTCAAGTCTTTAATGCATTGAAGTGTAATATCGAAATCAGTCGAAAAGAGTCTTAAATATAATTAACACCACTGTAATGGGTATGAAATTGGCATTGCGTGTGGGTCAGTTGTTCCAATGCCTGGCACGACCAATCGTCCCCTGATTTCTTTTAGGAGCAGTGGGACCTTCGCAAACGACAGACTTCGATAATTCTAGACCATTTCTGCTTCTTGACATTTGTAGAGAAGGAAAAATACTTTTTTGAATCATCAATCAATGGAAACAAACTCTGAAGTTCGACTGTATTTTTAAATATTTAATACATCTTTGAAAAAGAGTTTTGTTCTAGAAATGCTTGCCACCGCTAAATATATATACATAAATACAATTTCCGTACGACTTTTACATATTATTCGGCATATGAAGTGGTGTTGTTTTTCTGCTGAGGTCCTGCCATCCTCTCAGACCTTCTACTTTGGCATATATACTGACAGGCTCCTGTCAGACCTCTGTGGCAAGCAGCTGCTTGAGGGGGCATTTATTATTTATTATTTATAATAGTTGCAAAGTTATTTTTTACTCATTTCTGCATTTCATTCGATTTTATGTGGATGGATTTACTCATGGTATCTTGATTTATGCAGATTTGATTAACGCGTGTTAGGAATAAAGCGATCTCTATATTTGAACATTATTTTTTTTCTGTCGTGTCTTATACGAATTTTTTTGGTATAACGTTGTTTGATTTTAGAAATTTAAAAAATATTAAAGCCTCTCAAACATTATTCGTTTGAATTTGTGATCATACCAACAAAGCTACTAGATTATTTGCAGGTTATAGAAGAATAGACGCCCAGGGCTAGAACCCGTTCCCGTGCAGTTGCAATGGCACCGAGAACCAATGCGATACCACTGCGCCACCGAGGCATCGAGAGTTTCCTAATATCGCCACTGAGGCTACCTTCAGAAAAACAAAAGTATAAAATCTGAACCTCAACTCACTGCCTCTGACTAACAGGAACCAATAGATGAAGAGTCATCTGACCCAGATGACTGAGCAAGCGAATATTAATAGACAGCGAGATGATGACATAACTAGACGAATTCTAGTGATCGAGATGATTCCCAACCCCTTAACTCCCACCTCCCTACAACCAACACCAGCAAGCCATCGGAGGCAGAACTCAGAGTGTGTGAGAAAACATTTCCACAAACAATTATTAAATTCCTATTGTAAACAGGCTGCTTTTTTGTTAAGTAATATTTTATAAGGTTAATATTATTGTATGAGATATATATTTACTGCATAGTGCAAAAGAAAACAGTGGAGCGAAGAGATCTCTGTAAGAGTTTTGAGACAGTGTTTCCCTCTATCCATAATCGCTTTCTTTATTGCTTATGGCAATATTACGCTTGATTTTTCTGTTTTTGATTTACGCTGCCTTTTTTGAAGGACGCAACCGCCAGATAAATCAAAAGCTGACTGTATGTAGGATGACTTACATTATTATTTCAGATCGAAAATCAATTAGTGAAGTTTAATTAGCGGTGAACAGTTTAAGTGGCTATTTTGAAAAAGTGATTAAGAGAGGGATTTCCCTCAAACACGAGATTTTCAACGAAAACCTTTTAAAAAAATGCATTTTTTGATTAAAGGAATAAGGAGGGACATGCGTTAAATGAAAGCTCCGTAGCCATGCCAGTGGAGAAAGGCTGGTCATGTTGCTCCATTCTATAGACTCCTTAAAAATATCTCCCCCTTTACTCAAGAGAGGTGCCAAGACCTCACTTTAGGAATCGCTAATCTAGGAGACGATACCTGACATAAATAATTTTAGTCCTCTGAAAATAAAGTGTAATTTAAATATTTGTACTATTTGGTGATATATGACGAGGCGAATTCCGGTGATTTTCCTCAAGTATTGGTTATATATATCAGTGTCCAAAAGTTAAGCATAATTCACAAACTATTAAATTTCTCAAAAGTGAATAAAATTATTAACACATCATTTTGTGAGTCTATAGAATAAAGGAAATGTCGTATGCCTCTAAAAAATCATCCACTCGCACAAAATATGCATACGTGACTCTAAAAGCAAATTCCGGGTGCTGTAAAAGTTGGGTCTTATTCTGCGTCATTCATTCCCTATGGAGTAAATGCTGTTTTCATGTCGGTAGAGTGTTTCGTAACAGCAGTACAGCTGGTACAGAGACATCAGATGTATACCTTTACACGTTGTAGAGCAATAATAAGTAGGTTAGAGTCTGACAGCTCCCAGACCGATGTGGCAAGGATTGTAAATGCCCATCAATCAGTGCTTTCAAGACTTTGCAGATGGTTCCAACAGACAGGAGATGTTAGCCGTAGACGAGTACAAGGTCGTCGAAGAGTGACAGTAATATAAGATGGCCGCTCTCTTGCGCTCTTTCAATAGCTGTTGCCATTGAAAGGACGATTTTCGAGCAAACTGCTTTCAGAGAACTTTACCAGAGAAAGATCTTTGCCAGACGACCTACAAGAAATCAGTTGATTTTTTTGCATGCAACATCGTGACAGGATAACAGACCGATGGACTTATATGCTCTTCCCAGA
Organism: Ryuthela nishihirai; assembly: GCA_038380435.1. Classification (NCBI taxonomy): domain Eukaryota; kingdom Metazoa; phylum Arthropoda; class Arachnida; order Araneae; family Heptathelidae; genus Ryuthela; species Ryuthela nishihirai. Next base: position 80,643,699 of record JAWZYU010000012.1, read on the forward strand.
CTAATCACGTTTCAGTCTTCATACTGATTCTCGGCATGTTTTGATCTGGAGTGAGCAAGGAACTCTTTTACCAACTCTTTAACATCAGAGACCACACCATTTTAGAAGTTGTGACTTGATGTTCCTCGGTTGGCATGATGTGAAATGGACGCACACGACTCCACGTCTTTGCCGAAGGCACTCTGACTGTTCAGATGTAAAGAGACGATATCCTTCAGCCTTATGTAAGGCTTTTAAACTGTGCTGTTGGTCCCCAGTTTATTTTGATTGAAGATAGTGCAGTCGATACATTTCTCGAAAGTGAGGTTTTCAGTGGATGGAATGAGCAGCCTATTATTCAGATCTGATCCCTATAGAACTCATTTCACTGTAGAAAGGCGATGAAGATCGTCAAACCTATCCAAGGACCCTCCAGGATGGAGTGGTGTGTGTCCATTTCACATCATGGCAACCGAGGAACATCACGCCACAACTTCTATAGTGGTGTCGTTCTCTGATGTTAGAGGGTTGGTAAAAGAGTTCCTTGCTCTCTCCACATCAAAACATGCCGAGAATCAGTATGAAGACTGAAACGTGATTAGTCATGGAAGAGCATATAAGTCTATCGGTCTGTTGTCTTGTCACAATGTTGCGTGCAAGAAATCAATTGATTTCTCATAGGTTTTCTGGCAAAGGTCCTTCTCTGTAAGAACGTATGCTCTCTGGGAAGTGGGGGGTTACCAACCCTCATAACCACGTGATAAAATATGAGCTGTTCTGGGTCATCTTACTCTATCCGTTCCGTTGAAACAGACGAGTCTCCTACATTGATTTGCATAAGCCATACGAAATCATCGATTTGTTTGCTCTATGACCTCACTGTTTATTGCGTCGTAAAACAAAGCATTTTTCACTCCAATTCTCATAGCATTTCATTGCCGTGTTTTTCTCCAGGATTTGTATAATTATGTTTCTCTTTAGGATATCAGCGCTATTGCCGCTCCTAACACACGTTACTCCAAATCTCAATGTGAAAACAACAAAGCATTTCTCAAAATCATTCAAAAATAGCATCTGAAAATGTTTTTAAAGAAATGGAATGATTAATTCAGAATGGATGCTCGTAAGTTATTCATCTGTATCATTTCAGGAGATGCTCTTGATTGAACCTATGAAATCATAAGTTATTTTTATTCTGACTCTCAGAAAGTCCACTGAATTGAAAGAGGAATGCTTGATCTGCGAACGACGCTGGTGGGTCGATCACATCAATCTAACTAGTCTGACTGAAAATGCGAAAGTGGTTTTATTTGCTTATCATTTTTGCTACTCACCAGTCTGGTGTTCATGCCCTTTATCTGGAGATGACTTGAATTCGAGAAGGGTTGTATTGTTTTACTTCTGTGCTGCACTTTTTAGTGCATATAATGGACCAAAGGTCCAGGTCCTAAGGACCCCAGGACTCAGTGTTGCACAGCGACAAGGAATCATTGGTGAGTTGCTATGAGACTAACGGAAGCCTTCTGTGAAGGCCATCCAACTTGTTTCACCCATTGGTGTTCTCCTTTCCTCACCGAGCGCGGAGTCGGGCTTTACTGGAGACAAATCTCAACAGAGGAATGGGTGGGACTCGAACCTGGCTTACTATGGAGTGAGCCAATCGCCACTATCCGTTCGGGAAGTGAATCGGATTTGTTTTCTGCTGCATCCGTAACACTGATTTTTTTTTCACGACAGATCTTTACATATTTATGAAACCAAAACATTTAATTTTCTCAGCGGCATTCAGAAACACTTCATAGCTCAATTCAATTATTCATCGCTTACGTTTCGATGAACTGGGTAATTTAATTTATTCACGAAAACGGAATCACTTTAGCCAATTTTTCGGTAAGAGCTTTTTCTCTCTGTCTGAAGGCTTTTTAGGTTTCAAGAAATCGATGTTCTGAAGGTTTCTTACTTCTATTTTCTCAGATGAGTTGAAAAACAAAATCGTTAACTTGGCGGCAAGAATGCCTCGAATCTGAGTTTAATGAATCGTAAATCCTTTGGAGTAGAAAAGATTTCTCGGCTTGCTGACTGCCGCCTTTTTACCCGCGAAGCGTTGAACCTGCCACGCGGATATCTTCCTTCTCTAGGTCACACTTGTCTGTAGGTGTGAGTGGCAGTCAGCTGGTGACTCAGGGCACGGGCCTTTCCTCTTCGTTAAATGCAGTCTGCGTAACCATGACAACTGACCTCTAACACATGATGTCATTGAGGCCTTTTTTCCCTGCGCAAGATGAGGAACATCTTCAGTCAGATCCCAATTTGAAAGATTGAAAGAAGGGAAAGGAAAGCTTTCAATGAACCTGTTCTGACGAAAGGGAAAGGATTTCTCTCTTCAGCTGCGTTGCTCAATAACGGCTTAAGAGAAATTTCATATTCCATGAAAAGAGATAATTCCCTTATGAAGCAACTACGTTTAATGCATTTAGTGAACGGCAAAACTACATAGATAAATAAATATTTCCTTAAATTAAGGTACAAATGTAAATAATGTGATATCGTAAAATTCCGACGATAGAAATGCGCGAAAGTAATGTTACAGTATGTAAAATACGACACAATATTGAGGTATAATAAATGCAAATGAATGATGCTGTCAGTGTTATATGCAAATGAATGCGTTTCAAAGTTGTCCTGTAGTTCTGCAAAGTGCAAGGTGGGGTTTTTGAGATAGCAATTTGTTGGCTAAGTCTACCAGACACCATTTATCGGATCAACTATAGGTCGGCTCGAGGCAGGCGAAAGTTAAACAGGTGTTGCCAAATGACTTAATGTGAGTCTTGCGGCAGTGTTGGACAGAGATTCCAACTTGGATAGAGCGCATCCAGTAGTGGGTGGCGATGGGCAGAAATCCCAAGGGAGGATCACTATCTGGTGCCATGCGCCATGAGAAGCAGGATGTCAACCTGACAATGCAATCGGATCTCGGAGCAGAGACTAAAATATCGATATCTGCTCCCATCATACTCCTGAGACTTCACGAAGTGTGTCTGTGCGCTAGGCATTCAAAGGCGTGCATGCCCCTAAGCCGACACACCAGAAGGACGGTCTCAACTGGTACAGACATCGTGTCCATTGGACTCGGGAGCAATGGTGGTCTGTGCTCTTCAGGGATGAATCATGATTCGCCACTTTTGATGGCTCTGAATGCTTTGCCTGCTTTTGAAGTACAGACGATAGTCTTCTTCTTTATCCAATTAGCATCATACTTCAACAACATAATAGTGGCTAAATACCTTGTAATTGCAAAGTGCTGTGGATTAAAAAGATACCAATTTACATTAATTTACAAATAATATGAATTAAAATTGTAGTATTTCCTATTTGTACCTCTGTATCTTTTGCAATATTTAATCTTAGGGGTTATTTAGAATTTCCAATACACAATCGCTCCCTCACAAAACAGTTTTGCCATAATCAATCTATGCACGCAAGCTTGCTCCAGTTTGAATACTCTCAATTAAAAAGATAGTTTCCAAAAGGTTTCGGTCGAAGTGCTTCGATCGGATTGATTCTGGTGAGCTTGGTAAGATAGAAATTCCAGTTCTGTAAGCAGTTCAATCTTCATTGTTGAATGTTCTGTAATGCTTTTTTAATTGAAAGAAAAAATTTACAGTCGAAATGAAAAGAGCATGTTGCTAAAATTGAAGATGTTTTGTGTTAACAGATTCTTAGGATTTAGTCTGAAATCGAAGACGGTTTAAATTCATATTTAAATTTATTCAACTTCAAAGAAATTATATATATATATGTCATATAATAATACGAGTAGCAAGAAAGCTGGAATGAAGAAGCTCATTCCAGATTGGAATACATAAATACTTAAGCTGTAAAAATGAGTTTTTGCCGACGATGAAGGACTCGAGCCCTCGTCTCTCCAGATACATACCAGACTGCTCTAACCACTAATTTAACCCTCCAGCTTCATCATTCACTGAAACGTGACTCATATCTTACACCAGAATAGATGATGTAAGGTCCATCACATTCAGGTAAAATATATGTCACATTTCAGAAATGAATGATGGAACTGGAGGGTTAATTTAGTGGTTAGAGCACTCTGGCATGTATCTGGAGAGACAAGGGTTCGAGTTCTTCATCATCGGCAAAAACTCATTTTTCAGCTTAAGTATTTATTGAATTCTATATCCACAGGTAATCTGTGTATTTACTATAGAAATACATAAATCTTAGAACTTTAGGAACAGCGTTAAATAAAAAGAAGAGTTAATTTCGTTGTAGGTCTATAAATGGTAGGAGAATATATATTGGAAGGAGGAGTTATGTATCAATCACTTTTGATGAAGCAGAGAAACGGATGGGCCTAGAATCTAAAGTCTAGCCCTCTCTTCTCGTGGTGCAGACAATTAGTGTCTTTCAAAAAAGATTTAGCCTTCTGAATGGGAATGGAAGGAGAAGGCTGTCAGATCAGTCTGACTAATTGATCTGCTCATTTATCCATATATTTTCTTTTTCTGCCCTGCTGAGGAGTGGGGACCTTCACTGGTCCGGATGCTGACCATTTAAACCGAATGGACTGGTTTATGGCTCTGAGCTTCATCCTGGACTTGCTGCACTGGTGGGCCTCTGTTGGGAAAGATTCTGTTGTTGTGTTTTCTGTTTGCTTGTGGGTTGACAGTCCTAAGTGAACCTTATACCATGGGATGCCTTATATCAGCTGGTGGATAATCCTGATCAGAGGCCATCGCAGGGACCTGAACCCACACTTAGCTAGTTGGGTATCGCCAATCCTACACTGGAGTAATGTGTCTCAGGCAGGTCATTTTCTATCTAGATTCTGGTTCTTGAAAAGGTGGTGCCTGAAGTTCCTAAAGATGGCAGGCATCAGTCTTTTGTGGTTGGGGAATGGATCTTTGCCTCATGTCTGCGATTAGGAGGCTGCTTGATCTTTTTGACCCTGCCTCTCTCACTAAACCTAGCTTTAAATATCCCACCAATCATTTTTATTTCAACAGGCACTCTCTCACTAAACATAGCATCTTTAAAAACCTATCAATCATTTTTATTTCAATAGGTATTTGGAATGTGAGGGCGTTGTATAGAGATTATTCTCTTGATATCCTCATACAGAAATTCCAGCATTATAACCTAGATATTCTGGGCAGGTAAAGTCAGATAATTAAAACTAATTTTAATTTCACTTTTCAGGGAGTGTGGAGGTGAAAAATTCTCGGAAGCGTAGATTTGCTTTTCAGCAAACATACCAATGATGTTCGTCTAGGATATGAGAAGCATTATTAAAACATTTGTTAAATTTAAAACTAAGATTAAAAACTTGTCTGCTGTTATGCCTCCATGCAAGGCTCTGCTAAAGACGAGAAAGGTTTTATAGACAACTTCAGGATATTTTGAATTCTGTCAAGAAAGGAGATGTTTCTCTTGTGCTAGTTGACTTCAATGTCAAAGTTGGTACTGACTCTCACCTTTGGGCAGGGCATTAGGTCCTTTTGGCATTGGTAGTTCCAATGGCAATTGGGAATGTCTCACAGCGGTAAGTAAACTTAATGGTTTGAGAATAACTAACACTTATTACAAACGCCGCGACATACATCATAAGTACACATGGGTTTCACCTGATGTGCTGCATAAGAATATAACAATATAATATTAATTAACAGCAAATGGGCTAGTTCTGTTAGGAATACCAAGTCATATAGGTTAGCTGAAATTGGATCTGACCATTACCTTGTTAAAAGTGTCTTGCAACTTAAACTTAAGATGTGTGTAAGGTTAAAAAAAATATCTTTAATTCTGAAGCTCTGAAAGACCCCGTTATAGCTGAAGCTTACCATAATAGGTTACTTAGTCATTATGACAGTAATGGTTTGCTTATTACTGAAGTTGAAGAAATCTTTGGCTTGATGGCTTGGCTGACAAAGCCGAGGAAGCTATTAGACAGCACAACAGCAGAGAGCTGTACCAGAGAGTTAATGTTTTGTGTGGTAGAAAACGGACAGGTATACAGGGATTGAAGGATAAATATGGTGAGGTTATAGAAGGTGAGGATTCGGTTCTAAACAATGTGGTTAGTTCTACTCTCATTGTTTGTAATGATGACAGATTTAATGTTGGCCCTATATCACAGTTGAAGGTAAATTTGGCTGTTTCCAAACTTAAACTTCATAAATCCCGAGAGGAAATTACTACTGAAATGCTTAGAGCTAGGAATATTTCTCTTACCACATGGCTGAATGATATTCTGAATATCTTTTATGATAAATGCATTGTTCCTAAGGACTCATATACAAACTCTATACTATTGCGCTATCTATCGATTTCTTGTGCTTTGCCAGCAAAACTATCAAGCCGAAGCTTCATATCAATTTCCAACTGATCCTTTTCTCGTTTATTAAGTTCTCTGTAACATTTTCTGTTAGGACTAGTAGAGTGTTGTTTCAGGTTATCCCTGCAATTCCTACTTTGGTATATGAGTTCCATAATCTTATCACTCAAATGACTTTGTCTCCTATCCAGAGGGTTTTTGCTCCAAAGAGTACTACTAGCTTCAAGAAAAGCATTATTAAACTTATTCCATTCTTCCTTAGCTTCAGTAGTAAGCAAACACGAGTGTCACAATGCCTAAGTAGCTTATCATGGTATACTTTCGGTATATCTGTATCTTTCAGAACTCCAGGTTTAAAGCTAATTCTCTTAACTTAGCACAACATTTCTTAAGCTTCAGGTATAAGACACTTTTTACCAGATAAAAATCAGACACTATTTTGGCTGTCCTATATGATCGAGTATTACTAAGAGAACTATGCCATTTACTATTAATTAATATATAATCGATCATATTCCTACGAAAGACGTCAGATAAAACCCATGTGTATATACACTGGTTTCCATAAATTAAGGAAAATCTCTATGTTAAGTCAATGGGAAGCTAATGTCAATGCTCTATAACTTCTAAATAAGTTTTTTGGTTTTGAAAAATGTGATTGCAGATAAAGATCTCAATCAAATAAATCAATATCTCGATTTTCAACAATATTAGTTCAGTATTTAATGAGTTATGGAAGTTTGAATATTTAACAACAGCAATGTCAGTCTTAAGAAACTTGTACAAAACTGAAGAATAGTGAAATAATTCTTTACACAGAGTTCTAAAATGCAAATGTATTAAACACTTTGATGCCATACTTATTACTAAGTTTTAATTAACATCTGAAGTCAATTTTTGTGTCTGACATTGTTATGTCTAAATATTCAAACTTCCATAACTCATTAAATGCTGAACGAATATTGTTGAAAATCGAGATATTGATTTATTTGTTTGAGATCTTTATCTATAATCACATTTTTCAAAGCAAAAAAAACTTATTTTAGAAGTTATAGAGCTTTGACGTTAGCTTCCCATTGACTCAACATAGGAATTTTCCTTAATTTGTGGAAACCAGTGTATATAAATGTCCCGATGTTTGCAGTATGTGTTATTTGTTCTCACACAGTTAAGTTTCCTCTCTGAAGGAGACGTTCCCATTGCAACTACTAATGCTAAGAGGGCCTATCGCTCCTAACCAAAGGTCAACGGAAAGTACCTACTTTGTCCCTGAAGTGACTTGGCAGGAGCAATATCTCCTCTCTTGACAGAATTCAAAATATACTGAAGCTGTCTGCAATACTTATCTCTCACGTCCTCATCAGAGTCCATTGTGGGGGCAAAACAACACACAACATTCAACGTTTTAATCTTAGTTTTGAATTTAGCTGTAAGAAATCTTTTATTAATGCAATCATATCGCAGAAGAACATGGCTGGCATGTCTGCTGAGAAGCAAACCTATTTGTTGATATCCGCTACAATTCGATGTCTGATGGTTTTTCCTCATTTCAAGTTTCAAGCGACCGAATCACTAAAAGTATGATAAGGTCTTAGGTATGGTAACGATTGTTTAGAAACACATTGTTTTTCCGGATTGATGTAGTTACGAAGTGTCGGATTGCTATTTGCACTGTCTTCCTGTTCATAATTAATGATAACAAGTTCCCTTCTTTGTGGTTTTTCTTCCAGTAGGAAATGAAAGTTCGCCAAAGTGAAGTGTTGACGGGCAGTGCCCATGACACTCCACTTGTGGCCAACTTTCGTTACTTGGACTTTGAAATATTTCCATTTTGTGGACTTTAGAGTTTCCAGTTAATTTAGATTCAAAACCGAAGAATGTCAGTTTTGGATGTATAGGTCTCAAATCGTTTCTGTATGTCTACGTGAGAATAAGTTAGAAAGTGTCACCGTGCATGAACGGCATTGCTTGGAGTCACAACTGATCATTGAGACATTTTTAATTCTCCTATGGTGTCATCTGGGTGAGGTTCATGGGCATTGGCAGCAAGTTTTTTTTTTCTTTTTTATTTGGGGTTCAGCATAAATTGTTATCATATTGGGGCAAAATGTTTTCATGGGGATGGGGATGCAGAAAACGTTTCAAGATGGAAATATTGAAGTGGAGACATACCTTAACGAGTGCAGTTGCAAATGCCGTAATTAGGCATACATCATGCCGTAAAACAACTAAGAATGTTCGAAAAATAAAAAGAAAGAAAGAATAGGGAACTTATTATCGAAAGTAGACGTAAAAGAGATTTATAATTATAAAAAAAATAAATACCCCCTCAAGCAGCTGCTTGCCACAGAGGTCTGACAGGAGCCTGTCAGTTTATATGCCATAGTAGAAGATCTGAGAGGATTGTCAGGACTTCAGCAGAAAAACAACACATGCAACCATGCCTTACCCGGGGCTCGAACCCAGGTCCCTTAGATCAGTAGCTACCTAAAATAAAAAAAAAGGAAAAATTTAAAATTCCATTTTATAAAAGTAAAAACGACATTAACTTTTGATACGCCTGTATTTATTTAACATAAATAAATATATTTTTCGATCGATTTTTCTTGGGGGAGACCATTTGTCTATCTTGCCCTCCCTGCCAACGCCCATTGTGACATTGCATACACTGGAATGGATCTCTGCCTTTCTTGAGAGATTAAAGAAAATAAATTGGCACAACCTGAGCAGAAAAGCAGGTGCATTAGAAAATGCGTATCCTTGTCTTATTCAGAACCAGATTCCGCAAGTCGCAGCTGAGCTCATTGGAACTAACAGCAAAAGGAATTAAAACGATTATGCATATTGCTAAACTAATGCAAGTTGGTCAGGTGGGATCTCAAATTTTTTGAATGATTGTGCTCTTCAGCAAGTTTCTTAGTTTAATTATTTCTGAAGTTGTGTGACAGATTATAATAATGCGAGACTGATAATAGGTATCGCTGCCGGACTTTTAAGAATCTATGGATATTATTGAAAAATAGACGTATAAGTCTAAAAAGTAATATTTTGCTGTAAAAAAGCTGAATCTTTTCTTTATTTACTACGATAGAGAAACTTGAACCCTATGTAACCAAGATATCAAGAAACTTGATGCCTTTGATATAGATGCTTATGCAGTATCATGGGTGATTTGACCTTGTAAGTAATGATGAGGTTAGAACAACTACATCAACCACCTTTGAGTAGCATCTTGTGTAGAGAGAGACTGCGTTGGTTTCCCAATGTGCCAGATATTGGTGAATAGAGATACGAATAGTGTACCTAAATGCCTCAGAATAAAGAGGGATACCTAGAATGCGATGGAGAGACAATGTCAAACAGGACCTTGCTAGAATTGGTCTACAGCGTCCGAGTGCAATAGCTGCATCTCAGGACAGACGTGTATATGGATAACTCAATTGCCATACACGTCTGCCATGCTGGTTCGACCTTCGTACCCATGGCTGCTTGAGGATTATAAATGTATATATGCAAATCATGAAATATTTAATGTTAATAAGCTAATTATTTATTCAGCACAGAATAAAAATTGCAATAATTTGAATTTGTGAAGAAATTATGATAAAAATTGAGTGTCAGTTAACAAATTTAAACTTTATAACATTATTAGTGCTCTATTTCTCTTACAACAATTCACGAAAATTAAAAAAGGATTGGTTAAAACTCAGAAAATGGCAAAAATACAGATTTCATGATGACTTTCTACAATGTCAGTTAAATATATTTATTTTTCATACCTACAAAGTTTCCATGACAAATGCCCGTAGGCTTGATCGCTGCTCGTTAGAGTTATAATTTGTTCATCATTTTCTATTCGTTGTTTTCTTTCGTCCATTTCCAGAATTTTGGTCCTTTCAAAACACGAAATTGTAATAATCCAAAATAATCACTTTACCTTCGAACCGACTTCTTCCTAAGCCGAGTCTGTCATTAATCGTGACAGAGACAAACTGTCTCTAAATATCACGCTCATCCGGAAAATGAAATGTCTTCCTTTCTTAGAAGTGGTTGGGTCTGTCTTTGTCACTTGTTTGGATTAATTTCCTTTTCTCCACTCGAGCCCTTCCTACTCTTCATTTCTGATTCCACCTTTTCTCTTTTCGAACATCGCAAGTATCTTCAGAACAGGGCAGCGGCTTTCAATTTTCTACGAACAACGAAAGGAAATCATGTTCTTGACCGCTGTTGTGGTTTTGTTCTGTGGCTGAGGGCTAAAGCAGGCAGAGATGGAAAGCCGGAAAGCGATTCTATGGAGAGCTTCCTGAGACATTTATCCTTCACTCCGGTGGTGGTCAGCAATTTCCAGAATTCAGGATGAGGGTGTGAAGTAGTTAATCTTTCATTAACTTGAAGAAGTGAGGTTGTTGACAAAATGAATGATGAGGCTCTTGTTTTAGAAGAGGAGGCTTTTCTTTTTTTGTAAGTACATCCAGGGGAAGAAAGTTTTTACAAGAGTTATTTTTTAATGTTAGTTGTTAAAGGGAGATGGAACAATTTTGTATGGAAATGTGTTAGTGAAATGAAAATCTCTGAAAGTTTATCCTTAAGAATAAGATTAAAATAAATGCAACGTTAACCGCTGCAGCAGATTTCGGATGATAATATGAACATGAAAAATATACACCAGTCATCATGACCTTTGGGCTAGTAATGCTGAATTGAATAGTGTGATTTACCGAAATGGTGATCATGGCCATTTCAAAATGTGTGCTCGCCTCGTTTGCCTTTAGATCCATCCTTTACTTCTTCTGAGGTGGGGAAATTTCTTTGTCAGAGAATGTAGCTTTCTGAAAAACGTGGAGGCAGCACATAAGGCTACTATCACAGAGAAACCAATTTCAAAACTGCATCGTTTGCAGCTGGTTAATGTAAACGCTTCAGCTTGCCTTTTTTCGTTGCTTAGTAATGAGATTTCATAGCTTGATATCTCATATTAGTAATGAGATTTCATAGCTTGAAGATCTCAGCAAGTTTAGAAATCTTTATGATGCTAAATCTCTGAAGCCGTTTTCTCCTTAGCTGTAGCATAAGGTGTTCTAACAACCATCGCTGCACATTTCAAAGAAACTGATTTCACTTCGCGAGAGAGATTTCCTTCTTTAATTAAGAGCTGATTTCTCCAGCCTTTGTGATCTTCAGGTGCTTTCTGATGTGACCATTCATCCCAGAGTCCCCCAATTGATGCTTCGAGAGGCTGATTTGGACATAATAATAAATAAACGAACATCTGCATCAATTATTCTTTTTTTTTCTTATTACAGTTTAAGGAAGCAAACTGTTTTGCGTTGTGTTCGCATTTCAAATTTATAATTCATTATTTGAGAAGTGTGCATTTCGTACTGTGAATAAAATACTTAATGAATCCACGTGCTTCGGCTGTCGAGGCAGCTTCGCCATTCCGCAGACGGTTGAGAAAGCTTTATTTAAATTCTTGGAAAGTAAACGAATTCCGCTCACAGATATGAACCCGGCTTTCAGTTGCTAATAGAAATAATCCACTTAAAGATTTATGTTCCAGTGGTGTTCAGTTGGATCAGTTGGAATTCAGGTATTTATCGTTTTTTCATGCAGCGTTAAACGATCTCAATTACAAGTTGAAAATTGTCCTAGACTTCACCTGACGCATCTCCTAACATTAAAGGGATGCATAATACAACGCTGGGTGTGTGGGGGGTGGGGGCTTCACATTTACATGATGTAATACGAAATCAAAACATAATCTTTCGGTAAACTTATAATACTGCCTCTTCCATTGTACATTTCCTTTAGCTAATGGATACAATCTTAGTATAGAGCTATTGACAAGAAACTTGAGAAGCTTTTTCTGACCCACTTTTTCTCGCGACTGACATCACATCTCGTTGCGGATCTGTAGATGCAAATGAGGAAATCGAGGAATGCGAATCTGAAGCTCGTTGGGTTTTTGTATTGACCGCAAACCAGTTAGCAAGGGGCAGCAATTAGAGGTTTTCGTCGTGTGTGTGGACGACGCCCTCTGGACAAGAGGCATCATGCCGCAGACATTTCTTTGCGTGACACGGGCGGACGAGGGATGCTGAGGTCATAAAGGATGGGCAGGACACTGACATCGATCCTCATACATAAGGATGACGCTTCGATTTATTGTCTAATTAATGTAATTATTTCGATTATCTTCGGACAGTTTTTTTGCAATGTAAAAATTCTGTAGTAAATATCAACATTATCCTGCCATTCACACCATCAGCTGGAAGAGGGAGTCTCCTGGCAGGGGGGAGGGGAATTCTACTTTTTCGGCTGCCCTTCCGCAATGTCTTCTACTCCGCCTCCATGGTAACAACAAATGATGGAGATGCGAAAGAGTGTTTCTGCCCTCCAGCATAAGTCAGGGAATCCCAAACACACTCTGTTCAAAGGGTGAAGCTGTCGAAGCCGTCAAAGAAATGCAACGATGGTTATAAAATGTTTTAATCACAGGGCAAGGGTTTGTGCTTCCTAATCTTTTACAATGAAGCATCATCTGCGCGCGTGTGATTTGCTGTTTTTTAGTTCCTTAACTTCATTCCGAATAGAAACAGAGAAAATTTTATTGTCAATACTCGTTTACCAAAGAAGATGATTTATTAATATTTGTCATTAGAACAGAAAAACAAAATGATGATTCAATCATCATTATAAGGTCAATATGCTTACACACAGAACCTTGAATTTTGTTCTCTGAATTCATCTACATTGAGAAAAACTTTCTACCTTTTGCCACTAAAGGCCAATTTTTAAAACCTCTTGTTGGATATTAATCGCTCACTTCATTTGTGATCTGCCCCTCTTCTGAAAACTTTAAGAACATTGCTTTAGCGCAATTCACTAATCTAATATTTTAATACCCGGGGAACGCCTAATCTCTCCCTACATAGGATACTCTTAAAGAGAGTTGATAACTCCATCTGACCTGATCATTATTTACATGATCAAGCCCCATACTCGACCTTGTCTAGTTGACACATTTTTGATTTGGGTTTACTTTTTTTTTCCTTAATAAAATGAGACCTTTTAAAAGTACATATACCAAATATTATTTAACTTGTGTCTCCATAATTTTCCGTGCAAACGTTTAATTAGTAACGGTATATTTTTCCAAATTATCTAGACCAGTGATTCCTAACCTTTTCTGGACCATCGCCCCCTTTAGAAGAGAACAAAAATTTCAACGTCCCCCAGTCCATAATAGTTAATTTTATATGAAATATTAAAATATTGTTGCATATTATCTGTACCTAATTTATCTGTTTATTTATCTATTAAAATCATAGCGCTGAAATTAATAAAACGACAACCAAATGTTCAATAAAATTGTTTATTAAAATTTTAAAAATAAACACAGAATGAATAAGAAATAAAAAATAATGAGATAAACACAAAATTAATGAGATAGTTGAGGCTGGTGGAGTGTTAACGATTTGTTAATGTCGGGTTCCAATTTCGTTAACATCAATCGCAGATCGCCACGTTCAGTGATGTGTAGTCTGTTCCTCTTCTTTGACAGTAAATTAGCTACTGCACTGAATCCACGCTCAGCCATATAGGACGAAGGAAATGCGATTAAAAACTTCTGTACTATTGCCCACAATCCAGGGTAGAGAACTGGTATTGATTTTTGAAGCCAGAACTCTTGGTATCCATGTTTGAATTTTACTTTGAGTGCTTCGTTAGTCGTGAGTTCTAAGAGTTCCTCTTCCAAATTTGATTATTCTTCAGTATCTGTGTTTGCGAAAGGATCTAAAACCCAACTCGTTATATTCATGTTTAAAATATCTTGAAAACGCTCCGTAAAATCAACATGAAGAACTTCCAAGTGTTGGCAGTAAGTAAATCTTCCGGTTTTGCAGAGACTGCTGATAATGTGGGAAAGTGGTTGTATTCACCTCTGCCTAGATTTCGTTTGAATAGAAGATGTTTTCCCGCAAAAGCAGCTATGACGTTTTTTGTTTTAATTAAATTCAACTCATCACCTTGCAATTGTAAATTAACTTGATTAAATATTTTAAACTGGTCTGTCAAATAAGCGATGTCATTTTTTGACGTAATCAGGTTTTCGCGCAATTTTTCGTCTCTGTCTTCAAGAAAGTCCAGTACTGAGTCAAATAGATTGAAAAAACGATTCAGACAAACACCTTTAGAGAGCCAACGTACTTCTGTGTGCAGCAGCAAGTGATTGTAATCTACATCATTTTCATTACAAAGCTTACCAAATAATCGGTCATTCAATGAATTGCTTCTAATCTTATTGATTGCTTTAATAACGTAATGGAGCGACGTATGCAGACGTTCATTCAAATTTTTTGCAACCAAATGCTGACGATGAATAATACAATGTACAGCGAGTACATTTGGTACTGCTTGTTTCAAATGCGCTATGAAACCCTTATGACGCCCTGTCATTGCTGGAGAACCATCAGTAGCAGCAGACAAAATATTACAAATAGGAATTTCTTTCTCTTGAAAAAACTTTTGCATGGTATTAAATATAGATTCTCCCTTTGTATCAGATTCCAAATTTTTAGCAAATAATAACGCTTCATGACTTTTTTTTTCTTTTATAAATCGTACGTATGATAAGAGTAGAGCTTCGTTATTCGGTAGAGTTGATTCATCAAGTTGAATGGAAAATTTGCAAGTCTTTAAGTAATCACATAATGATATTTCAACGTCTTTTGCCATTTCATCTATTCTTCTTTGCACTGAATTATTACTGAGAGGAATTTTTTTGATGATATCTGACGGTGTCTTATGATGAAGAACAGTTTTTAATATCTCTTTGACTGCCGGCAAAATTAATTCCTCGCCAATTGTGTGTGGTTTTCCTGCTTTTGCGATTAACAATGAAACGTTATATGAGGCTCGTAGTCCATCATCATCTTGTTTAGAAGACGACGCAAAAAGGTTTGACATAGTTGGCTGTTTTAAATATTGCTTTTCCAGTTCTTGAAAATAGGATAAATCTTTGTTCTTCTTATCAGCATGCATTTTATTTAAATGCTCTTGTAGCCTAGAAGGTTCCATAGCTTCATTTGAAAAAACGTTTCGGCAAACATAGGTAATGATCCATATTTCAAATACTCAATACTGTACTGACGGCATTTCTTTTTAGATGTAGATTCAGACATTTTCAAATACAAATTAACTTCTCAACAGATTTATAGATAGTTATAAAAATAATGTTTATAATGACTTCTAACACTTATCACTCACGACTATTTATCACGGCGAAGCACATAAAAATAATAAAACATTCCTAGAGCTATCGCTTTTATAGATTTGATTTTGTGCACGCATTAACTTGTATGTTTGCGATGTCGGCGCACTTGCTTCGTAAACAAGTCATTTCAAGCTCCCATATTCTTGTCGAAACATGTTAAATTGCATGAACCGCGTGTTTGCCTACCAACTTGCAAGGACTTGCCACCGTCAATCTATTCTAAACTAAAACAAATTAGGTATAGGTAAACCTAACGCTAATTTAAAAATGCTTATTAACGCGATAACAATAAGATAATTTACATAGCTAGATAAAATATTTATTCATGAAAACAGGTATTTTCAAAGTATTTTATTATATTAAAAAATAATTATAAAAAAATATTAAATATAATAAATTTATTATTATTATATTATTATTGCATCAAGGTTGATTTGCCTATCAGGACGGACACACATGTCAAACATAATAAGCCTGATATAGTAATGCATAATAAGGTATTGAATGAGATTACAATTATTGAAGTAGGAATAACATCTCAGGATAACCTGCAGACAGTAGAGGTTGAAAAGAAGAGGAAGTATGATCTGCTGGCTAATCAGTTGAGCCTAATTCACAAGTGTAATGTTAATATTATACCTTATGTTGTGACGTGGGATGGTATTGTAACTACATACCATAAAGCATACTCAAAGCGACTTGGAGTGGGAAAACATATTGAAGCTTATATCCAATCTGTGATCTTGAAGAGAACTTTTGAGAGCATCTCAGTCGACTTCAGACGTACCAGTACGCTAGTAGACGGTAGCAGGGAACTTATTGTCCAAGCTGCAGTTGAAAAGCTGTACATGACGGATGAGATAGTGGATGACCAGAATCACCAGGAAGACACCACAGAATAGAAGAGATAAAAAGGTTGTCACAGAAAATTCCATTAAATTTATTTATTTATTTGACCGCCCCTCTTGACTGCCTCAACGCCCCCCATTTGCCTCTGGATCCGCTACCGCCCCCATGGAAAGCTCCAGCGCCCACTGGGGGGTGGTATCGCCCCCGTTGGAAATCTATGATCTAGACGCATGTGCTACTATCCCAGAGCAATAATAAGTTATGTACAGAGAACCGGTAAGCCATGTACCGATACCTATGTTATGTACAGAGAAATCGGCAAGTCATGTACCGATACCTATGTTATATACAGGAAACCCGGTTAGTACTGTACCGATGTCTGTGTTATGTACACCAGAGCCCATAAAGTAATATACCAGTGCCTATGCTATGCACTAGAACAGTGTAGCCTATGTTATGTTACTAGAGAACTCGGTCGTTCAGATCAGTTTAAATCTCGATTTTCAATAATATTCCTTTCAATATTCCTCCTATTTTCAAGAAAAGTGATCGCAGTTCTTGTGATAGTTTCGGGAGAAAAAGTCCGCTTTCTCTTCCAAGTAAAGTTCTGTGCATTATTCTGCTTAACAGAAAATAAACATTTGGTTCATGGACAACTTCGGGATGAACAGTATAGATTATATGTATATTATAAAAATAGATATGTATACCTAAAAAGTAAAATTAGGTTGTATAATGGTTTGGTTCTTTCTAAGGTTAGTTATAGCAGCGAAACATGGACCCTATGTAAGCAGGATAACAAGAAACTTGATGCCTTTGATTTTAGAAACTTACGCAGTATCTCAGGCATTAGGTAGTTCGACTTTCTAAATAATGATGAGGTTAGAAGGAGTCATCAACCTCCTTTGAGCAGTATATTGTGCAGAAAGAGACTGCGTTTGTTTGCCCTGTTGCCCGTATGCATAGCTGCAGATTGGCAAACAGGTTTATGAAGAGTGTGCCTAAGGGTTTCAGAAAAAGGGGGAGACCTAGGGTGCGATTTGCAGACAATGTCAAATTGGCCTAGAGTGGTCGAAAGGAGAAACTGTAGCACAGAACAGACACATCTGGAGATAAAATTACACTCTCTGGTTGGACCTCCGTAGCCCATGGCTGCATGAGGATTTTATATGTATTTATCGCATGATTGACCGAAAATTTGAATATCTTTCATGATAAAGGCATTAAAGGTTTTAAAAGAGCTATTATTATTTTTATCTATTTTTAAAAAACGGTGATCGCAGTTCTTGTGATAATTATAGTGGTATCATCCTATTTTCTGTTCCAGGTAAAGTTTTTTCCGTGATTATTCTTAATAGAATTAAGACTCTGGTTGGTGGACAATTGTGTGATTAGCAGTGTGGATTAGGAAGTGGTAGGGAATGTGTAGATCAGATTTTTTCACATAAACAGATTATTGAGAAATGTTTAGAGTTTAAGAAACCTGTGGTTACTGCTTTTGTTGATTTCAAAAAGCTTTTTGACCCTGTTGATCTTCAGATCGATGGCATACCAGATGAGTTAGTTAACATAATGAAAGTTCTCTATAATAACATTGAGTCATGTATGAGAGTTGGTAAGACTTATAGCAATTGATTTAGCATTGCTTCGGATGTTCGACCAGAGTGCATTTTGTCTCCTTTTCTATTTAGTTTGGTTATTTACTATGTTATGCGAAATTCACTGCAAGGAGAAGATTTTGGACTTAAATGATCTAGAGATATAAAATTTTCTAATTTAGATTGTGCTGATGATTTGGCCTGTTTTTACTGGTAGCAGAGTAGGATTAAAGATAAAGAGAGAGAAAACTAAAATGATGAAAAGTGGTAGGGTAATCTGGTGGTTTATTAATCTGAATGGTTGCACCCTTAAGCAAGTGTCTCTGTTTAATTACCTTGGAAGCTATGTAACAGACAGTGGTGAAGTGCAGTATTAAATAAACAGAAGAATAGGGATTGCTCCTGTGACTTTTAAGAATCTATGGAGAATCTATAGAGAGAAAGAAGCGTGTACACCTAAGGACTAAAATTAAGCTGCATAATAGTGTGGCTTGCTAGAGTTAGTTATGATAGTGAAACTTGGACCCTTTTTAAACAAGATAACAGGAAATTTGATATCTCTGATTCTAGATGCTTTCGCAGTATGTTGGGCATTAGGTTCAACTTTGTTTGCAATGATGAGGTTAGGCAAAGAAGTCAGCAACCTCCTTTGAGCAGCGTATTGTGCAGAGAGAGATTCCGTTAGTTTCTCCATATTGCCCGTATGCTTAAGTATAGATTAGCGAATAGGTGAATGAATAGTGTGCCTAAAGGCCTTAAAAAGAGGGGGAGACCTAGGATGTAATGGGCTGACAATGTCAAACAGGGCCTTGTTAGAATTGGTCTACAGTGTCCAGATGCAGCAGATATAGTTCAGAATAGATGTGTTTGGAGAATGAAATTTCACAATCTAAGTGGACCTCCGTAGATCATGGCTGCTTAATGATGATGATGATGATGAGAATTTGGGTAGAGAAGTCTCTGGGTGGATATCTTCGTCAACCTGAATATCTTCACTTCTCTGGAATCTTACTTCATATAGGAGGTGACGAACCTATGGGAACGAAACTTAGTTTTGAAAGAATAGAGTAAGTCTGTATGTTTATATTTATAAAATAACAACACATTTTTATTATTAGTAATAGCATAGAAGCAGAAATGGGTCGAGAGAATCCCAACTAGGAACAACTGAGCGCTTTCATTTTGGTCGAAGAGAGCAAGTTTGGATAATTACTCTTCTCAACTGGTAAGTTCTTTCTTTAAAAATAACATAAACTGTAAATTATTTTAGCAAAAATTACTCCTCTTAGGCGATGTGTTTCATATTTCAATATCTTCTCAAAAATTTTAAAATAATTAAAATTATCATAAACATTTCAGCTGTTTCCATTTTTCAAAGAGGTTCCTTTAATATCAATTCCGGAAATAACTGACAAAGCGAAAATATTGAAACTTACTCTCTTCGCCCAAAACGAAGTAAAGAAAAGAACTCACTGACCTATTTGTAATCCATTCCTGCATTTATGCTACTAATGACAAATAAAGGGAAGATGTTCTACATATTAATAAATATATACAGACAAACTTATTCTATTGGTACAAAACTAAGTTGCTATTTTTTCAATAATAATCTAGTTTGGATCCATTATGATCCCAAGTGATAGGCTGCAGCAGGTTGGAAAAATTTCCCTTTGCCAACCTATGAAAAAACAGAAAGTCACGAACCTTCCATTTCATCCTTTCGAAAAATATACTTAGTAGCATTGTCTGCTCGCTTCCTGATAGTCTGTTTCTTTTCAAATTATCAACTTCAGTTCACCGCCTGATCCATTATTTCTTGGTCGTGAAGGAACTGACGCCAAACACTACTTGATTATTATACATAGCGAAAGAGAAGTAAAAATGAAAACGGCACCCTCAACGACTTTCTTCAGACATCTACATAAGTCGAGCATGAATTTCGCCACCGAATTTTGATGTAACATTCGGGCGTTGCGTGCAAATGAAAGCGGTGAGAAACTTTTTCTTTCCTGTCGAAGCGGGGTGATGGTGTGTGTGTGTGAGGGGGGATGCGGTCGGCGCTTTCTGTTTGCTTTCGTTTAGCAGAAGCTTCAGTTCGGTGCGAATCCGTTTTCGTGAGTTCCAAAGATCACTTGGCTAAAACTTTCCAGAACCAGGTTAACGCTCGCGCTCTCTCCTGAATCGTCTTTATGCAGCAGACGAGTGGGATCGGAAATTTGATTTCTAACTCTCAAAGAAGTTAAGAAATTGTGTAAACATTTGATCATCAAGCGTTCGGTTTGTTATTAACCATATTTGGTGCTATTAATAACTATTTAGGTTTCTCATTTATATGCTTCTTTTTTAACATATATAGAGTTAGTATAGCTAATATTACAATAATCATAAGGCACATTTGGTTTAACAAATGTGATCAGTTTTCATGTAGTTTACTGTTAAAGACCTGTAAAACAGAGGGAGAAATATCATACTGCATTGGAAATCCAGAGTCTTTCTTTTCCCTCCCCCCCCCTTTACATTTCTTGGCTCGATTGCGTTTCTTGCTCCATCCCTTCGATTTCTTTCTGGATCGGGTCCTGACCAGATACAATACATGCATTATTCTCCATTCCTAAAATAACCGAGAAGCTTAAAGAGTAAATATTGAATTATTGAAATTTGCAAGGGGCTGAAGCAATAAATTCAATGGAAGCAGTGGAGCATTAAAACATTTACGATTAAGAAGGTGGGAAAAAAAACTGATTTTATTAATAATGCCAGAATGCAACGTTTTAGTTTTTAGTTAACATAATTCCATCAGTGTATTAAAATTTGTTTCAATTACGATTAAATTACGATTTAATAATTAATATATATATATGTGGCAGATCAATTTAGCATCCTCTAATGATTGCTATTAATAATTCTTATTTTAAATGGTAAAATATGGTTTGTTCGGATAAAATTCTGCCCCATTTTCAGAAAAAACATCTATCAAATAATACTTTGAGAATTCCCGAAATTTTAGCCGTGCCAATAATTTGTTTACAGCAATTTTTGTTAAATGTTATGAAGAAATCTAATGCAAAATATTATTAATAAAGGAATATAAATTTAGGTTTTGCGGAAATAAAATTGTTAGAGTTAATTTTAATCAAGGAAGGGAGTACAAAGAGATGGCAGAGTATGATTTACACGTTGATGTACATTCTCTCTTATTTACATACTTTTGACGAAAATGAGTCATTTGATTTCTGCCACATAAAAATAATCCTCAAAAATATGTTAACCCTTAAATTGCAACTTAAAAAATATGAGAGTTTAAGATTCGTTACTTAAAAGAGAAAATTCAAATTTCAGATTCTTGTGATAAGATTGTTTTTGTCGTTCGTAAGGGATGTACCTGAAGAATAAATCAGTTTGCGGAGTGAAAAAGAAAGAACCCCAATATCGAAGCAAAGGCGATCGCATGTTTATGATTTGAATTATTTCAAATGTACAGATGTTGTACCAATAAATAAAATAATTGCCGAGTTTTCGCACCAGTCAATTCTGAACGTTCTGAATTCTTAATAACATTGGCTCTACTATTATATGTTAGATTACTGTTTTCTAAAATTGATTCATTTTGCTTTCAAATTAATATATTATATTATGCCCTTTCACTAAACAACCTTTTGCTCTATGAAATAAACATTTTTTGACAATGTTTACATTTTAAAAAAGTATAAAAACAGTGGTATTCTTTAAAAAATACAAAGAAAAACAACTTTTATTATTTCCAACTTTTATTGATTACTCTAAAAACATAAGTCTCAAAACTGATGCATGTTGTATAAATAACTTCTGAAAAATTAACTTGTCTTCTTACAAGCTTAATAATGGCTACATTGCTACCAATGAAACTAAGAAAGGAAATAGTCGACGTAAGGAAAAACCCTTTGTGAAAAATACACCTATCTCTCGACTTACACGGTCAAAAAATGCTTACACGGTAATAAACTCGGTATTACAGTCAAGGAAATGCAATTACTTTCGTTTCATACGATTACAGACTAGGTTGTACTCAGTACGGATTGAGAATTTTTTATATTTATAAGATACAATACATATTATAAAGTGGCAGTAGCACTGCATCAAGGAAGATTGTTAGACTTTGATCTCAAAGTGGAGATAAACGAAATGGTT
This sequence comes from Ryuthela nishihirai, assembly GCA_038380435.1. Classification (NCBI taxonomy): domain Eukaryota; kingdom Metazoa; phylum Arthropoda; class Arachnida; order Araneae; family Heptathelidae; genus Ryuthela; species Ryuthela nishihirai. The sequence continues at coordinate 80,665,921 of JAWZYU010000012.1, forward strand.
TTATTAGATATTATTTATTTTCAAGAATAAACAGATAACAGTAAATTCTTCTATTAATAAAATCGTCATCTAGAACAATTTATATTTATATTCTTTCGTTAAAATTATATTCTTGCCATTGTAATTCGCCACATCTTAATGAAATGAAGCCTTCTTTTCAATCGTCAGCGAAATCTGACTTTTCTAGATTGAAATTTTCAGACTCTTCAAAACCGTGTCTCATGTCATTTTTAGCGACAGGTTTCACTTTGTAGATTATTATATAGACTAAAGATAGCTGATTCGTAAGTACATTTTTTCGTATAATATCATATAAATACTAATTTTACAAAATTAAGCACTAAGTGTTGGTACAAATTCTTCATTTCTAATTGATATTCAGTTCATAAAAATCTTTCTCTCAAATTTAGTCTTCAAATTCAACAATATACTTGTACAATAACGATGAGTATTTCTCGTGACCAAAAATATATGTATGAGAAATTAATCTAAGCTTATGAAATGATGAGCTGGAAAAAAAATTTGGTTTTGCCATGAGTGGGATTCGAACCCACGTCTCCAGGAAACATGCGTGTTACGATAACCGCTACACCATCAATGGCTAATCTTTTTTCAGCTTATGAGACCTTATAAACCTTCCGGATTTTATTTAATTGATTCGCACTAGTGGCGCCATCTATCCAGGAAGTGGACAACTCTGTTGCCTCATTAGAGATGGAATTAATATTTGTCACTCACGCTCAGGGCGTTAAATCAATAAATCAGCAGTAAATAATCACAGGATAAGTCCTGTAGACATGGAATTCATCCGGAAGGTTTATAAGGTCACATAAGCTGAGAAAAGGTTAGCCATTGATGGTGTAGTGGTCTAGCATAACAGGCATGTTTCCTGGAGACGTGGGTTCGAATCCCACTCATGGCAAAACCAATTTATTTTCAGCTCATTATTTCATGAGTTCCATGTCTACAAGACTTATCCTGTGATTATTTACTACTAATCTAAGCTTATCTGATTTAGTGCAAATAAAGTACAAAACAATTTTGCATAAATGCCTGTTATTACTGCTGAATGAAAATTTGTGATAAATATGTATAAATAAAACTTTCAAAGTATGTTTCATTCACAGAACAAGGAATTTTTCGAAACTTATTTACACGGTGATTTCCCGAAACCTATCTGCCGTACAAATCGAGGGATGGTTTCATCAGTTTCCTAAAGCTGTATTGAATCTGAAATTGAAATTAATTCTCAAGCTCATCATGCTAATAGCAGCAGATTAAAAATACTGAATCTAATAAATCGAAAGCAGCTTAGAATAAACCCATCAAAATATCTATGTGATATGGACTCATTAAAGAGATCAAATTAATCGTTGCCAACTTTCAACCTTGCTGATCATTCGTATACAACAGTGGTATGAGAATCCCTCTGAAATCAGTTCACTAAATAAGAAGCTGAGCAACAGTTTCAAGAAATAAAACAATATATAGAGCAGCGATTCTCAACCTTTTATGCTTCACGTACCCCCTGGAAATGTGTTATGTAAATGGCGTACCCCTTGTACAGATAGATAAAACTACAGTTATAGTCTAACAATGGAAATAAAATAAAACATATAAATAATACACATATTAAATTTTGTATTCATAAGTTACATATATCGATATACACGAAAAAATGACATTTTTACACAGCAGTGTTGCCAACTTAGCGACTTTATTACTAGATCTAGCGACTTTTGAGCTCTCACGTGTACCCCACGTTGAGAACCCCTGACTAAGAGAATACACAAAAATCAACAATGGAGGAGTGGTCAGGACTTCAAATGAGAAAGTTGTTCCCAAATACTAATTTGAATTTTGTTTTTACAAAAAAAAAGTGATATTACGAACAGTTTTTTAAGGTTCCTCAAAGAAAAGAAGAATCTTAGGGTGAGGCTGACCTTCGCCCTCTATCTCCATAAAGGATGACCATAGTTTAGTAACCATTTGGAAACAAATCATGAAATTTCGGCAGTGTTCTGCTTTACGAAAATATTTTGCAATGTTTTCAGAATGAAGGCAGATTCTTTTCTCGCAGAAGCGAAGAATCTCGTGCGTGGTTTACATTTCCAGAAAATACGTCAAAAGTTGTCGAATGACGTCATTCTCTCTTAAAACCTGTCAAATGATGCACGGCACTGTACTTTCTGCATATTTTCCTTCCAAATCCGCATTACTAAATCTATATACATTATTACCGTGGTTTTTCCTCCTGTAAGGCGAGAAACCAAGCTATTAAAAAGTGTTCTCGCCGCAGTCTATGAACTGTAAACTTCTCCGGAGAGTTAAACACCTTAATATGATTCTGTTCCGCAAGGTCGACAAACATCGCTTTCATTTCTGCATCACTTCTCTTCGGTGTGTTTTGTTATCAGCTTATAAAATTCGCTTTCGGTTTCCTTGGCAACAGGAATCGAAACTGTTGGCCAACCCACGATGATTTTTCTGTATCTTCAGCAGAAGAGGAAAAGTAATTGGCACGTTGAGGCCAAGCTTCAATTACCTTGGAAGGTTGGTGTCGGTTGGCTAGCTGGTGGTGCTGCTGATGATAGCGGTGATGGCGTTTTAACTGCTGAAGATGAGACGTCATCTTCACGCCAAAGGAGCAGCAATGACACCGATCCCCAGGTCACATGGTCAGGGCCGATGTTGGAAGAGGTCAACGCGCTGCACAATTGGAATGTCGGTGGCGGGGGCGGAGGGCGCGGCTCTCCCCTGTCATTACGATCGGAAGGTTCTTGTTAAGGGATAGAGATGTTATGGCGCGAAGGGGATTGACCCCTGGGGCATCCCTTCTTTTCATGTTTTTTTAACATTTCCTTCTCCCCCTTTCTCTGCCCCTTCTTTAAGATATATAAAGTGTCAGAAGGGTTAAAAAACTAACACTTTTGAGTCATGATGCAGATGTTTGGCAACAGGCTTCTTGACAGCTGATTTCGGTAATGCTTTCTGGGACAAAAACTGCCTCTGTTGGGAAACCAGTTATGCGCCACTCTTCTTCCCAAGAAAAAAGGAGGATTCTCTGGAGGCGGCCTCAAAAAGAGTAAACAAAGTGCGCTGCTCAGATCTCGCTGCTTCCTCAGCTGGGATTTTGTTTGCTTAAGCGAACTGAAGTGATTATCATTTCTCCTTCATCTTCATAGAGAGAGGAAAGGTGAACTAAGAAATATTTTAAATGTTTTTGAAACGTTAAGAGAGATTTTATTTTAGAGATGATGAGAGATTTTTTTTCTGAGATTTATGCTGGAAACTGATATAAAGATTCACTCTCGTGCACAAATATCGTTTTTGCCGAAATTACCATATGACTGATTTTTCTAAACGTAAAGAAGAAAAATACTTTCAGTGACGATTTTTTTTGACAGATTAGCATGATTGCCTTTTAAAAATTTATGGAGCTTAAGCGTATGTTTATCACTGCTGTTTTTAGCAAAAGCAAAAACTATAAGTTGAGTCCAATTTTTTTAAATTAAAACGACTGTACCAGATTATACCTGAGGGCAGCATGGTCTTTAACGAAGGAAATAAACTTCTGAAACTGCCGAACAGAAATTTAGGAGAGGAAATGAGAAATTTTGCCAAAGTGATTAAAAAGTCCTCTTTGTACCTCAGAGAAAATTTTTCAATTCGACCTTTTTGTGTGAAAAATAATCACCTCTTGGAGCATGGCTGTTACAAAATCGATGGAGAGCGCCAAAGAAAATTGTTACTGTTACTCAATAGAATTACAGTCATATCAGAATAATATGACCACCTCCCATAGTATATGTATGGTAGGTGGTCATATAATTCTGATACGACTGTGTATATTAGCCAATAGACAAAACAGTAATAGGCATCTACATCTTATGCTTTCCATGAATTTATCATCCGAGGAGCTTAGAGAAAAATAAATAGAGGCTAAAATTTTGCATTGCATCCACCAGCAGCCAATGTAAAGACCGCTCTTAGTGAAACTGATTCAGAAGATTTAGCAGATTCAGGAGAGAGAAAAGAATAACCTCTGAGGAATATTTAGAAATTAAAGTTCCCAATTTGTTAACAGCAAGATATTTCTAAATGCATTTTCTAGCAGGCATATCAGTGCAATTAGTTACAGAAACCAAAAAAGATTGCGTCAGAAGAAGACAGCAACTTTCATTGCTATGAATTGTGAGGTAGTATAAATCGATGCTGTGGAAAGATTCAAAATTGCAGTCCACAAATAGAACAGGAATCAGTTTCTCTGAAATTAGTTAAGAAAGGCTTTTGTTGTATTTTTTCGTCTCTATGCATCATTCACTTTCGGAAATCATCCCATACACTGCATTGTCCATTGCGATCAGAGGTTAACAGAAGAACATACCGCATTGGAAAGAGCTCAACAATATTTGCCAAAAATGTTTTATCTGCACAAAATATAGTTACAAATATCGCAGATCAATCTGCTCATATAGTGAAAAATAAAACTATTACGTAGCATGCCAGATTGTTAACTCGGAACGAAAAATATTTATTCCCAAGTATCTCATGGAATTGACAAAAGCATTTTCGTGACTAAAATTTCTACTTTGAAGAAATATGAATATATGATATCAGAGAGTACAAAACTAAAGTCCTAAACAGTTCGGTGAAGGAGCAAATCGTGTTTTTCCCTCATTAAGTTCGCAACAGAAAGTGTAAATAAAAGATCCCTGCCATTTTTACATGTGGTATTTACTGAGACTCTCTAAAGAAAAACTAGTAACCGAAGTCTGCAGGCAAAATCACATCAAAACTAATCTTCATCAGAAATTTAGGTAGAGAAATTAATGTATACATATAACAATAAATAATTTAAAGTTTTATCAAAATAAGTAATCTTGTATAAAAAAAATATATTTTTTAAAAAACACAGGTTGTCATAATAAACGTAGAGTAATCTTAGAAATAGTCATGCAAAATAAAAATGTCACCAAGAGCTTGAATCTAAACTCCAGATGAACAGAGAAATTTTTTTATTATTATCTATTCAATGACGAAATTTTGGCCTGTAGATCCTTCTCTCCCGGAAATAAAAGAGAGATTTTGAAAAGTACAAAGATCAAAATGGGACCAAACAGGCATTACATATAACTACATGAAATTACCAATATTTTTAATAAAAGAAAAATACAAAATAAAGGAGATAATATAAAATAAAATCATTAGTAAGATCATTTTTAACAATAAATGACCTAAATAAGAAAGATGGAGACGACGAAAACCATAAAAAAAATTGGAGATCCAATGAATATGCAGAGAAAACGTAGGATGAAAGAGCGCGGATATGATGATAGAGACATTCCCAAGACCAGAACCAAAACCAGTCTGCAATTGAAAAAAGGTGACAAATTACAACTCAGGCCCCAGAACACGCTTTCAATCTGATGAGAGAGAAAATTCACAATCGGAAGAAAACTCGCTAAAATGAGGTTATTGTTTCTTCCTGCACCATGGAGAATCTTGCTTTTTTATTTGAAACATTTAGGGCAGAGGAGAATCCTAGGAACTTCTCCTGGTTTGAATTGGTCTTTTTCATACAAGGAATGCACTACAAAGACCGAAGTCACTGCTGACCACTGACTGCCTCAGAGCTAACACACAAAGTTCATCTGCTGGAACAGGAGCTCCCCTAACCATTAAGACATTCGAGGCCTATTCTACGCGATGATTCTCGATGTCATACGAAGCGAAGAGTAGAGCAGCGAGAAGATGAAGATGTACACCTCTTCACTATTGCAAGGACATATAACTAATAACAAGAACTCATTACCTACACTATACTGCAATGACTGTAATAGCAGACATGCAACAGGATGAGAAGCAACATCAAGTAGCGATAATTATCACCCACAGCTGAAAATGAAAGGTGGGACATGCGCATTAAGAGCATTGTTTCATAAAAGAAAGGTTGAATATTTTCATGCCTCAGTATTCAAGTTCGTAAAAACAGCAAACATTTGAAAAATTTATGAGAAATATTTTACACAAGAATATTTTAAGAGTACACAGGCATATCAATCCTTTCGACCGTCTTTCATGTAATCAAAAAAAAAGTTGCTTTAAAAATTGGTTCGCAAAAAACCGTTTCATAACCATTATTATTTCAGGGATTATACAAAATGAAATAAAATATTATTTACATATAGTTTATACAAACCAATTGCGTGATGAGCAATATGGATTCAGAAGTGGTAGGGGTTGTGTGGATCAGATATTTTCACTCAGGTGGATTCTAGAGAAATGTTTAGAGTTTCAGAAACCTTTGGTTGCTAGCTTTGTTGATTTAAAAAGGCTTTCGACTCTGTTGATCGTCATAATTTGTGGTTGATTGTGAGTTCGTATGGCATACCACACAAGTTAGTTAACATAATGAAAGCTCTCTAAGATAACACTGAGTCGTGTGTGATAGTTGGTAGGGCTTGTAGTAGTTGGTTTAGCATTGCTTCGGGTATTCGACAAGGGTGCATTTTGTCTCCTTTTCTCTTTAGTTTGATTATTGATTATGTTACGCTAAATTCACTGCAAGGGAAAGATTTTGGCCTTAAATGAGCTGGAGATACGAAAATGTATGATTTTGATTATGCTGATGACTCTTTCATTCGAACTGTTGATTAAACTGGTAGTAGGTTTGGTTATAAACAGAGAGAAAACTAAAGGGATGAAAATTGGTCAGGCAGGCTGTGATTCAGTTAATCTGAATGGTTGCAGTCTTGAGCAGGTGTCACAGTTTAATTATCTTGGGAGCAATGTAACAGATACTGGTGATGTGAAACATGAGATTAACATACGAATAGGGATTGCTGCCGGGACTTCTAAGAATCTATGGAGATTGTGAGAAATAGGCGTATACACCTAAAGATTAAATTAAGACTGTATAATAGTTTGGTTCTTTCTAGGGTTAGTTATGGTAGTGAAACTTGGACGCTTTGTAAGCAAGATAGCAGTAAACGTGATGCCTTTGATTCTAAATGCTTACACAGTATCTTGGGCATTAGGTGGTTTAAAGTTTTAAGTAATAATGAAAATAAAAGGAGCCATCAACCTCCTTTAAGCATCATATTCGTCAGAGAGAGACTGCGTTGGTTTGGCCTGTTGCCCGTCTGCCTAGCTGCAGATTGGCAAAGAGGATTATTAACAGTGTGCCTTAGGGTTTCAGAAAAAGGGGGACACCTAGGATGCGATGGGCAGACAATGTCAAACAGGACTTTGCCAAAATTGGCCTAGAGTGTCCAAATGCAGCATCAGTAGCTCAGAACAGACACGACTGGAGAGGAAAATTACACAGTCTGGTTGGACCTCCGTAGCCCATGGCTGCATGAGGATTCTGTAGCTATGTATGTAGGTATGTATGCTTTTATTAATAAAACTGAAAATCATTTTCGTAAACATTTAACGAAGGCGAAAGATTTTCGTTTCTTGAGTGAGGAAATTTTCTTTAAAGAGAGCAGACTTAGTTGCATCGGAAAAGACGAAAGGAAATTTCGCAAGGTGCGTCAGATCGTTTCTGTCAGAGAGGTTTTAATTAATAATTCCGTTTCCGGTCAGGGATAAGATCCTGAAAATCACGACACAAGCTGAAACAAACAAAAATCGAGATACTATTTTCCCTAAGAAAAAATTAAAATATTCCAATAGGTTCTTGCATTGTAATGATCTCTATAAAATCTGTTAACAAATCGAAATTCTACCCCTTGCAATAAACATGTAAACAGTAATAAAAATCGAAATTAATGAAAATAATACTGAATGTAGGAGGTGGGGGGGGGAGGTCAGTCGATAGCTCGACAAGATCGTAATTTGCAATTTTCAGATTTAAGTCCTGACAGAGCCAGCGTTGAGATTTATCTCCTCTAAACGCCCTGCCTCGGCCAGTAGGGGACACCGATGGGCTTGGAAAGGCCGCCGACGTCGGATTGAATGTTAAGCCCAGACCCTGTGTGTAAGGAAAGCCATACCCTGTGCACATTAAAAAACAAGCTGCATGACCTTGATGGCAGGCTACCATCTGTCTCCCAAAAGTTTTCCAGTATGTCCCTTCCCCCCAAACTTCTCTGTGCCCTGGGGTCCTTGTGACCTAGCCATTTAGTCCATTGTGTGCAAAAAGTACCTTTGATCCCAACTGAATACAGGAAAGAATAAATTTCACCAAGAGTGTTAATTTTGTAGGAATCAGGCAAGTGTGAAGAAAAGGAATAGAGTTCGCTTCTAGAGTGAGTATGTGGGCAGGGATAACGATAACCTCTCGCCGAGCTCTGAGCTCTGTAGAATGATTTCTGTTCGTAAGAGAACAGATTTCCAACTCATTAAGCGAATACTTGTGAAAACAAAGGAGCATTCAAGCTATGCTTGGCGGATTGGGAGAAAGTCTCCAAACGAATTATTCATGCCATCGAATAATAAACATTTCATTCAGCAGAGCGTTAAGCACAGCTAAGGCCAACACATTCCCAAAGTGTGTGCATATATAGGGTGGTTATGAAATAAGTTTCCCTATTCCTGAGTTTCAGGAGTGGTGACGAATGAAGACAGTGCCATGAAAATTGGTAGGTAGCTTATTGAAAACATGCTGAAGCGATTTAGTGAAGAAAAAAATAATTCCATATGCGCCACCAGGGGGAAAACGGGAGCTTCAGGTATGCTAATCGCATTCGTTTGCATAATAACAAGTTTATCACACAAAACCCTTATTTTAAAAGTGGGAATGCTCATACTACAAACAAACTGCCACATGGGTCTCACGAAGTAGGAATGATCAATGTTAATCAAGATATTCTACCAGAATCAGGGCAATGCAAATGATTCACTGCGAGAGTATCGGCCTATGAAGGTCTGGGAAGAGGAACCCTGACGTCAGGGTATTAAGGAAGACGGTCAAGAAGTTTGGGGGCAACCAACGGGAGTGGCACCAGGAAGAAGACTGCCGCCCATTGCAGAAGATATCGTGGATCAGATGACGGTTGCCATGATATCTCCTGCAGGAATTGATATGCGGTCAGTCAGCAGTGTCAGAATAGTGCCACAACAGTTGAACCTTCTACGGGCAAAGGTCTGCACAACACTACGGCGTGTTTTCCGATGAGAGCCATTCGGGATCCACATGGAGCAGGAACAGGGGACCACATGACTTGCAAAATCCATCGACTTCACTCTCCAGTTTCTGTCAGCGATGGAAGGTGGACAACACGTGGCCACGGGGCAGTCGTGTGGACCAACAAGGTGCAGAGGTAAAACTCTCACGTATGGGTCATCACCTCCGTTAGTTGTGCATGCTCTCCATCCCCCATACTCACAGGTGTGGTCTCGCTTCTCAGTACAGACTTCATCATTAGGCCATTATTCTTTGAGGAGGCTACACCTAGGGGGCAGCGAAGAGACTAAAATTGGGGGGTGGGGAGGAGCGAACGGAAATTTTGCAATTTTATGCAAATTTAATTACGTCTCTGTCAGGTACGTACCCAGTGTTTAGTTTCGGTGGGGGGAGGGGGAAGCAGATCTCCAAGATTTTTGCCAAGTTGCTTCGAATTTTGCTAACTCTGATTTCCTTTGGGGAGCCAGTATTACGTGGGATGCTGAGGTCCTGCCAACCTCACAGACCTTCTCCTATGGCATATAAACTGACAGGCTCCTGTCAGACCTTTGTAGCAAGCAGCTGCTTGAGGGGGTATTTATTTATTATTTATTATTACGTGGGAAGCGACAACATACACAGCCATTTTCTCCAAGCAACCATGGCCCTGGATTGCCCCGCTCTGCCGGTAATAATGTTTTTCAGAAGTATTAACTAATGTTGAAGTCTATTTATACAGGTAATCTGTGTATTTATTATGGATGGATTTTAATGATTTTCTCCCATGGCCGAGTAGTTAGCATGCTTGGCAACTGATCTAAGGGACTTGGGTTCAAGCCCTGGGTAAGGTATGGATGTATGTGTCGTTTTTCTATTGAGATCCTGCCATCCTCACAGACCTTCTATTATGGAATATAAGCTGACAGGCTCTTGTCAGACCTCTGTGGCAAGCAGCTGCTTGAGGAGGTATTTATTTATTTTTATTATTCATTAAGATCTAAATCAATAGCAACAATTGGGAAAAGTTGCCTCTCTTGAAGTATAGATGGCGCCGGATCCGCCACATCTCAGTGACAGATTTATAAGGTCTTAATCTGAAAGAATTTCTCCTACGGTGCGTGGTGTAATGGTAGCGCGCTCTGGCATGAATCTGGCGAGTTTGAATCTGGCGAGTTGCGGGTTCGATTCCCGCCGTTTTTTTCAGAAGTATTAACTAATGTTAAAGTCTATTTCTACAGGTAATCTGTGTATTTATTATGGATCAAATTACCTGTTACGATGCTTAAAAAGAGCCCAAGTTTCACTGTTCATGACTAACTTTAGAAAAAAACAAATTATTATACAGTCCAATTTCATTCTTTAGGTGTAAACGTCTATTTTTTTACACTGTCCATAGTTTCTTAAAACGCCCAGCAACACTCCTTATTATTATTATTATGTTTATCTCATTGTCTTTGTCGCCTGGAAAAATGACTCAATAAGAATTTTTAGCAACGCCAATGAAAAATCAGTCATAATTTGCGCTTATATTAAATTCGCCCCTTGGTGTATTGAAAATGAATTAGGTTTTCGAATTTCAAAAGTTGCATCAACGCAAGTGAAAAAAGAACTTTATATTCAGTATAATAGATATCCTAAAATAAAAATAAATTTACTCATCAAAAACTTAGAAATAGAAAAGCCAAAAAATTTGATAAATACAGAAATCATTACTTGTATAAATAAAAAGGAAGCATTATATGAAAAACACAAAAGAAACCCGGTATTCTATCTATTGAAATGGATTATAAAAATTATATTAATTTCCTTAAAACAAAAATAAATAGTGCTAAAGAGGAGTATTACACAAGAAATTTTCAAAAATGTGGGAAAGATGCAAAAAAAAAAAAAAATTTTATCAAGATGTTGATACGTCGAAAAAACAAAATGAATTCTATCAGCCCCACATTTCAAAATACTAATTTGTTAGTTATTGAATGAATCGAGTCTTTACTCATAACCATACAGGCTTACAGGATTTTTAGGCAATTCGAAGCCACTGCAGGTAAATGAAGGCGTCTGTGAAGGTCATGAAACGGTGTAAACAACACTTGATGCTGAGCTCTGTTAATCACTGTTATTCCTCTTCTTCAGATGGGAAAGGCAGCGGACTTAAGTGAATTTGACAAGGGCCAAATTGTAATAGCTAGACGACTACGAGCATTTGCGAGACGGAAAGACTTCTGGGGTGCTCACAGTCAGCCGTGGTTAGTACCTTCAAAAAGTGGTCAGAGGAGGGAAAAACCAGAAACCGCCAACAAGGTGTGGGCTGACCACGGCTCATTGATACTAGAGGTGAGAGAAGGTTATCCCATATAGTATGAGCCAACAGAAGGGATAGTGTGTCGCAACTCGCCCGTAATTTGAATATTGGTGATGGTAGTAGTGTGTCACAGTATATCGAACCTTGCTGAAAATGAGATGCGTAACCGCAGTTCCCATGCTAACCTTGGTTCACCGTCTAAAGCGCCTACAATGGACATGAGCATCAAAACTGGACCTTGAATGATTGGAAGAAGATCGCCTGATCCGATGAATTTCGTACCATGTGGACGGCTGGGTACGTATGCCTCGTTTACCTGGGGAAGTGTTTGCACCAGGATGCACTGTGGGATGAAAACAAGCCAGTGGAGGAAGTGTAATGCTTTGGGGAATGTTCTGCTGGGAAACACTGGGTCCAGTAATTCATGTGCAGGAAACTATGACGTCTGCTACCTATCTAAACATTATTGCAGACCAGGTACATCCTTTCATGGCAACGGTAAATCCCTCTAGTAGTGCTTTCTTTCATTAGGAAAATGTGTCATGTCACATTGCCTGGATTGTTCGAGAATGGTTCGCGAAACATGAGGAAGACTTCCAGGTATTGCGCCGGCCTCCAAATTCTTCAGGCATCTATCCAATCGAGCATCTGTGGTTTGTGTTAGAACAGCAAGCATAACAGATCTGCGGCGGCTCAACCACGTAACTTATAAGAGTTGATGGATCTGCTGGTAACGTGATGGTAACATTTTCCTATTTGCAAAACAGGACATAAAAATATATTTAATAGTTATAGACCAATTTCTGTTCTTCCAGTTTTATCAAAAGTTTGTTGAGGAAAAAAATTCAAAACAAATTAATTAATATTATAAACGAAAATATTTTTTTTGCTGCTAACAATATAAGTTTCTGGAAAATAAAAATACAGAACAGTATATATTTACTCTAACAGGAAGAGTCTATAAAAGCATTAGTGACAGTAAGAAAACTGCAGCACTTTTTCTAGATATAAGAAAAACATTTGATGCAGTGGATATTTCTTTACCTTTAAAAAACTCCATGCCTATGGTTTACCAGGACATGCATTCAGTTGAATTGAAAACTATCTTTATAACAGAGGTCAAGCAGTTAGAATTGCTAATGAACAAAGAGAGTTCATGAAATTTACAAAAGGGGTACCACAAGGATCTGTATTGTGTCCAATCTTGTTTTTAATTTATATTAATGATCTGTGTCAAATGGACTTAAATAGTGATTTACTGCGTCATGCTTATGCTGCTGCTATTGTTTATTCCCATGAAAAAAATGATTTAAAAAATTTTCGTAAATGTTTCATTTTGAATAAATTATCTTAATGTCCAAAAATACTAATATATATATTTTTGAGTTGAAAACTACTAACATCTATATTAATATCAGATATCATGAATCAATTTGCAAAACTAGCATTGACTGTGTTGCCGACCCGTTGAAAGAGAACACACTTTCAACTATACTGCTCACAAAAATTAGGGGATATATTATCGCTTCACATTCATTTTGAAATATCCCCTAATTTTTGTGAGCAGTATATTTGGGTGTTGTGCTTAATTCTAATTTAAAATGAAAATGCCACCTTGTCGCGAATGGACCAAAACAAACGCCGATAATGTCGAGTGCCGAATGTCGTGAGCGAAGAACCCCAAAGCTCGTCTCCAGTGGATGCAAGAGCATCGACTCTGGACCGTTGAGCACTGGCAAAAGGTAGCCAGATCGGACGAATCAAGGTTCCGTTTGCATCATGTTGATGAAAGGATTAGAATTTGACGGTGTCATCTTTGTCTGGTGTCAACAGTAGAGACCTGTAGTGTCGGTGTGATGGTGTGGGGAGTGTTTTCCTGGCACACATTACGCCCCCTCATACTCATTGAAGGGTATCTGAACGCCACGGCTGATTTCAACATCTTTGCTGATCAAGTCCATCCCTTCATGGCTCCACTTTATTCTCACTCCGATGGACACGTTCATGCACCTGCTCAGAAAGCACGAATCGTCACCGAATGGTTCCAGGAGCATTCCTACGAGTTTTCCTTGCTGCATTGGTCTGCACAGTCCCCAGATATAAACCCTTTAGAGCTCTTCGGTAAGAGGTGGTAAGGGCTATTCGCAGAGAGACTGTGCCACCGTCAATTTGCAGCAACTGCGGGTCACAATCATTTCCGCATGGTACAACATTCCTGCACAATGAGTCCATCACTTTGTAAGTGCAATGCCCCGACTAATTCGGGTTGTTCTGAAGACCAAAAGAAGTGCATCACGCTACTAGGTAGGTGTACCTAATAAACTGGCATCTCACTGTATATTAGATGATAAATTTACATTTACTGTGCCAATAAAAGCAGCGTTACATTTCGAAAAGGAAATAAATTTTATTTATTTATTTGGATACAAATATTTGGGATAAACAAAACTGTTAATTCGAAAAAAAGTTTTAACATGTATTTTTAATTTTTATTGCACTAATTGAATAAAATAATCTTTGTAGAATAATCGTTTCAGGTTGCCAATATTTGTTTTTGTTTTTCCCAAGATTATAAACACATATCTGAATTCTTTTTCAGATTGATACATGGCTTCTGGAAAATATTTAAAAACTGTTTACTCTGTGATATCATTCAAATGTCGATATTGAGTTTATTTTTGAAATATTATAACTGTTCATTGTATACTGTACATGGATTCCTGAATACAATTTTTTTTGCTTTGTGGGACTTGATTTTGTACTAAAAAGTTATGGAAAATAAATAATAATGAAAAATAACTCCAGTGGACCCTTTCCCTCTCTTGTATGTTTCCTATCTCGTCTTCACGTGAAGTTCAACTAAATTATTTTTTCTTCTTTCGATTTGAGGAGTTATCAGGTTTTTGAAAAGTTGTTTCAGAAACGTACATCTTTTGTTTCTAAGAATAACATTCCAATTTGTATATGCAGTCGTCCAAATAAGGTAAACAATTCGTTCACATGCATTCAAAAGTTTAAAAAGAAATGGAAGGGATTATTGGTTGTTGTTCTTTTCGAAGAGTACTCATGTAATATTTGGTCATATTTGTTGACTCCATCTTTCGTTCTGTTGTATTCTAAAATTATTTCTGCTTTTCTGTAAATCATCATTTCCAACTTCTGTTGTGTGTTGCATTATTGATTGACTCTGGACCGTTGAGCACTCATCGGTTTTCTTATCTACCAAATAGGATCTGGCAGTCGCCTTATTCCTATTTGGTACATAAGAAAACAATCTAGGTTTTAAAAAAAACATCAAAATACAGATGAATATATTTTACAGCATTTATTTGGTAGAATCTTTACTGGTACACATGCCTTATTTTTACGAATAGTTCCCACCGAAGTTAGCTTATTTTGTTGAACGTGCATAGTCAAACCTAAAGTATTAAAAGAGTTATCACATAACTTCCTGTTTGATCCAAAATACAGTTCAATAATTTCCAACTATTCTCCGTCCAAATCCAGTTGCAGCTCTGGCATTTCCCTCTTTGTCAATGTACGACATGGCTCCCAATGGGGAAAGAATTTCCGAATTCCAGATCCAGAAATCTTCATTTCATACCTTATTCGGTTTTGATGGTACATAGGTTGCCGGATTGAGCATTTTTCCCGGAAACCAACCATCTCTTCACTAATCGTTATATTACTTCCAGGATGGCAATATTTTCGCAAATGTTTGTTAGTCTTCAAAAATGCCTCGAACTGAAGACAGTTTATCTTTGGCCCTATGAACTGACCCTGTTTCTGTCATTCATTTCAGAATTATAGATTTAATAAAAAAACTCCCTAAACTAATGGTGATACAAATTATTGGTGTTCATAAAACGTATCCCACAGTGTCTGATAGTTTACGTTTTGCTGCTTTGTCCAGCCATCAATAAAAGTCCAGAAAAGTCTCAGTGCAATTAAATTCACAGGTTTGTATATTTTCCTGCTCCAATATTTATATACTTCACAATTTTATTGCAACTAAATCGGTTCATGTAGAGAGAGAATAATCTTCAGAAGCCTGAAGAATGATACCTTCAGGCAACATTATTTTATGTATTGCAGAAGTTATGATATTACAATCGTTCGTGTTTTGTTATTTGAAATTGTTTTTTATACTACCGAATTTCATCCTTGGCAATAAACACATCAGTTTGATCATGATCATTTGCATCTCTTCTTCATCAGATTCCGAAAAGGTATCGCTAATTTCGAAAAAAAAAATGCTTTCAGCGTCTTCATCTTCAGACGAACTTTTATCATTGATTCATTTTTTGTATTTTCTTCGTCGCTGCTTTCGCTGAGCATTGCAGCTATTTCCAATTCGGTTTTTGTGCTTTTATTAGCATAATTTATAGAAGTAGCCTTTGGTTCACAAAATTAAAAACTAACTATTTATAAGAATTCACCTGATATTTTCACAATGTTATGCAAATAAATTATGACTCCACACGGCGCACGTATAACTTTTGTGTAAAACACGTCTCAAGCGCTGAGGCGGATTAGAATCAACTTCGCGGTCTGGCTCAGTCAGAATTCGAATTTTGATTTTTCTTTCAGTTGTAAAACAAATGAATAAAGGAAAATAATTTTTGATATAAATTTCAAACTTTCAATCGGTCTTTAGTAATAAAAGACGAGCATAAGATGGGAAATCAAAGGCTGATTATTTTTTAGCCATTTTTTTTCTTTGTTAATGAATCGCTCTTGGCTTTTATAATGATGCTATTCAAGGATTTTAATTTCCTAAATTATTTATACCATTTCTAGTTTCAAATAAAATTAAAATTTCAATTTGTTCTTCGAAGAATTATATTTATTACAGTTTCTAAATAGTCCATAATACGAAGAATTTAATAAGGATTTGCGTCATGCAGTTCTGTATATACGTTTCAAGATGTGTCAGAGGAATACTTCTCTCTAATCGGAGTCAGGTAATTATTGAAATAGTTCGAGGACGGTTGATCGAAAATTTGCCTCCGAACTTATCCGTAACATTTTCCGGAGGTACGCTCGGTTCTGATCACACGCAGCAGAATATTTCCGCAACCTTATGCCACTTCCTCTTCTATTTAATTGAAAATGTATCTAAATATTAATATTGAAATTAAAAAGTTATAATAGATCAAAGAAATCAACACATTATTTGTTGAATGATATTAGCACTTCTGCATTTAAAATTTACGTTTTATTTAAAGCTAAACATTTTAGTTTCTCAAATGTTTAAAATTAAACTCTTTTCTTTAAAAAAAAAACAGGGTTGTATGCGTATTTTTAAAAATTTGAATTGTTGACGGCGACAATCAACTGTGTTTTGAAAGAATTCATTTACAGAAGCAATTTGAGCGGAGTTTTCGGTTCCTGAGAATAAGGATTCCGTTTCCAATTCACCTCACCTGAAAAGAGAGCAAACACTTTTGAATAAAAATAATCAACAGAAAGGGAAATTCAAAAGGATCGCCAACGAATGAATTGATTTTATTTTTTCAAAACTGAAAGAGAAAGTTTTTCATTGCAAATGATTGCAGCGAAAGTATAATTCGTCAGCAGAGGAGAAGCGGAGATCTCTTCGCTTCTCCTCGGCTGTCCTATAATGGAATATGAAATCTCCTGTAATGAATTCGTTCACTAAAGTGCAACATGGAATGACCAATCTCTGCAAACTGATTAGGACGACAAGGAATGAACCGATTGATTGATTGATTTGCGTCATATAGGATATAGAAGGGGCGTAGAAGCTATTCCTAGTTGTACGGACCTTTTAATATAAGTACATAACCCACCAAGATCGAAGCACCGCCTCAGTTAAAGCTAACAGCAAACAAACAAACGAACAAACAAACAAAAACATGCCATCCAGGGACTCGAACCCGAAACTGACAGCCGCAGAGTAGCTTCGAAGTAACGCTATACAACTGCGCTACCTACGAAAATACAGACAGGGATTTTTTTTTTGGCTTAACTTGCTTTTACTTGAGAGTGTGGTAAACAATGGCACTTTGCAAATGTATTTCTGCAGAGTTTTAATCATACATGGTACAGTTCTGTGTGAGCAATCAGAATATACGATTAAAATACCATTGGTCTACAATTGGAATTTTTTATGAAGTACAAGCAGAGCTCTTTTCTACATGTCATCATCACCCAACAGCTTCGATAAGTTGCAATGCATTTTGATATCATCCTTGTTTTCCATTCAAAAGGTCGGATAATTCACCAAAAAAAAAAGCACCGCAGAGAAGCAGAACCGTTAAGACGCGCTTAAAATAGAATCCTGAATTAAACAAATAAGAGAGACGAGCATTATGGCAGCTGATGACATTATTACCTGCAGCGATTTCATCTGAGGGAGATGAGCATGAGGCCATGTGCTTCTGATATCCCCTCACGTGAATCACTGCAGGTAAATGACCCGTTCCGTGGGTTTGACCTGTCTCAATGATGAATGTCTGCTTGGGTCTGATGCGAAGAAGTCTCGATGGATCGAGTCATTGTCGAGTTCGCAAACGTTTCTCTGTGCAGCCGAAACATTTCATCCGACACGATTCTTGAGCAAAGTGGCTTGCAAGCGAAAAAGCAAAATCAGCAACAACGGAGGCAAACTAGAAAGGCGTGGAGGGAATTATTAATGTTCGTGAAAAACTTTCCCTTCTGGAACACAACGTGGGATGATTGCTTACAGAGAAAGGCTCTTGTTCGGGTTTACGGCCAAAGAAGAAAAACTCTCACGGTCATTAGAGGAGGAAGCCCACGGTCGCCGAGGGGTTCTTTTTCTTTCGTTTTTTTGTTTCCCAAGATAAGTCAAGTTGTAGGAATTGAGTAGAGAAGCACAGTTGAAGAAATGCACTCGGAAGCTTGAAGTGGCATCTCTAGGATTAATATGCCTTTCTTTTCTCATTTCCCCATACGCAAACTATTCTTGAGATATTTCGATATTTCATTCATCCCAACAATCAAAAGGGTAACACTATTTTAAATTCGGATTTAATTCACCACCAGACATAGAATGGATCTTTCTTATCTCTTGTAGCATTTCTGTCCAAATGATTAGAGTACTTGGCTGTGATTCGAAGGAGCCTGGATTTGATTATGCATCAGATGAGGAATGTATCTGTCTTTTCTCCTGTTGTCTTTTCTGCCCAAATGGTTCGGGTACTTAACTCTGGATGGAAATAACCTGAATTTGATTAAGTGTCACGTAAGGGATAGATCTTTCTTCTGCTGTCTTTCTGGCCAAATGTTTAGGGTATTTGGCTCTGGATTTGATCAAGCACCAGTTAAGGAACAGATATTTCTTCTCTGCTATTGTCTGCTGCTTTTCTGCTGATGTCTGTAAATGGTAGCTAGGTGGTCAATGGAAGGACAGCTATGCACCAATCCCCAGTGATGATGCACTGAACCGTCCAGATCTAGCACCTAATGTCCGACGACGCCTTCTCGTGCTGCAGGCCGTTAGTACCTTTCAAAAGAGATACTCTCTTGTGGAAGAGAACGGAAAAGGAGGGCTGCCAGATTAGTGTTCCTTACTGATCTGTTCCTACTGAAGTATAAATAAATAAAAATAAATAAATACCCCCTCAAGCAACTGCTTGCCACAGAGGTGTGACAAGAGCCTGCCAGTTTACATGCCAGAGTAGAAGGTCTGGGAGGATGACAGGATCTCAGCAGAGAAACGACATACATCCATGCCTTACCGGGGCTCGAACCCAGGTCCCTTAGATCAGTAGCCAAGCGCGCTAACCACTCGACCATGGTACGTTGGCTACTCTTATTTTTTTCTACCTGCTGAGGACAAGATCCTACTGCTGACCACACAGGGTCCTGGTGTTGATCATATAAACCTACCGGACTGGACTGGACTAAGGCGCTGAGCTTGATTATGGATCTTGAATTTGTTGCACTGGTGGGCTTCAGTATAGGGAAAATCTTCCGTTTTCTGTTTGTTTGTGGGTTGACAGCCCCAAGTGAAATAGATTCACAGGATATATTTATCAGCTGGTGGATACTCCTGAGCAGAGGTCATCGCAGTCACCTGAACTCTTGCTTCTACAGGCATCGTCAAATTCTACATTGGAGGAAGTTTTCCAGTGTAGATGGCTTCAGCCTTTAGTGGTGGGAGAACGAGTCTTTGCCCCATGTCTGCGATTGGGTGGGGGCTGTTAGATATTGTCGGATTTCCTCTCTCAATAAACGTAGAGAGATCCATCTCAATAAACATCCAGAGCATCCATCGTATCCTAGAAGAGCATCACTAGCGTGTCGGTTGAGAAGCAGACACACTACTGATACTCTTCTAGGATACGAGTGCATTAATGAAAGGTCTCTTACAGCAAAATTTCACACAAACATTAAAGACTTGAAGGTTATCTGATGTTATGCCCCTACTGAAAATGAAAGAATCTTTGGCTTGATGACTTGGCTGAGAAAGCTGAGGAAGCAGTTAGGCAGCACAACAGCAGAGCGCTGTACCAGATAGTTAATGTTTTGTGTGGTAGAAAACGGACAGGTATACAGGGATTGAAGGATAAACAAGGTAACGTTATAGAAGGTGAGGATTCTGTCATAGCTAGGTGGGCTGAGCATTTCAGTAATGTTCTAAACAATGTGATTATTTCTACTCCCATTTTTTGTAATAAGGATAACTGCATTACCGAGTTTAATGTTGGCCCTATATCACAGTAATTTGGCTATTTCCAAACTTAAACTTTATAAATCCCCAGAGGTAGATAAAATTATTACGGAAATGCTTAGAGCTGGAAATGTTTCGATTACCACATGGATGATAGAAATTTTGAATATCATTCATGTTAGAGGTATGGTTCCTAAGGTTTTTACCAGAGCTATTATTATCCCTATTTCTAAAAAGGGAGATCGCAGTTCATGTGATAACTTTATGGACATCAGCCTACTTTATGTTCCAGGTAAAGTACTTTCCATGATTGTGCTTAATAGAATTAAAAATTTGAATTACAGTCAACTGCGTGGTGAGTAATGTGGATTCAGAAGTTGTAGGGGATGTGTAGATCAGATATTTTCCCTCAGTCAGATTCTTGAGAAGAATTTAGAGATTCTGAAACCTTTCTTTGCTAGCTATGTAGATTTCAAAACGGCTTTTGACTCTGCTGATCGTCACAATTAATGGTTGATTGTGAGATCGTATTGCATACCAGACAAGTTAGTTAACATAATGATAGCTCTCTATAATAACAATGAGTCCTGTGTTGGTAAGGCCTTCTACAATTGGTTTAACATTACTTCTGGTGTTCGACAAGGGTGCATTCTGTCTCCTTTTCTCTTTAGTTTGCTTATTGATTATGTTATGCGAAATTCCCTGCAAGGGAAAGATTTTGGTCTTAAATCGGCTGGAGATACGAAACTTTCTGATTTATATTATGCTGATGAAGTAGCCCTTTTGGCAAATGATGTTGATGAGATGAACTCTTTCATTAGGGCTGTTGATGAAACTGGTAATAGAGAAGGTTTGGTTATAAACAGAGAGAAAACTAAAATGATAAAAATTGGTCAGGCAGGTTGTGATTCAGTTAATCTGAATGGTTGCAGTCTTCAGCAGTTGTCACAGTTTAATTATCTTGGGAGCTATGTAACAGATACTGGTGATGTGCGGCATGAGATTAACAGACGAACAGGGATTGTTGCCGGGACTTTCAAGAATCTATGGAAAGGGTTGTTGGGTTGTTTTACCTCTGAGCGGCACTTTTTTGCACACCATGGGCTAAATGGCCAGGTCACATGGACCCCGAAGGCTCAGAGAAGGTTGGGGGAGGGGACCCTCTGGAATAGCTGTTGGGAGACAGATGGTAGCCTCCCGTCAAGGCCATCCAGCGTGTTCTTTAACGTGCACAGGGTATGGCTCTCCCGCACACGGGGCCACGGCTTAACGTCCCATCCGACGGACGGCGGCCTTTCCAAGCCCATCGGTGTCCCCTACTGACCGTGGGCAGGGCGGGGAATTTTGCGGAGATAAATCTCAACGCTGACCCAGCTGGGACTCGAACCTGGGAACTACAGATTACGAGCCTGGCGCGCTACCGACTGAGCCACCCCCGCCCCAAATCTATGGAAAGTGTGGAGAAATAGGCGTAATGTACCTAAAGACTAAAATTAAACTGTATAATAGTTTGGTTCTTTCTAGGGTTAGTTATGGTAGTGAAACTTGGATGCCTTGTGCACCGGAAAAGGAATTGATATTTCTCCTGTTTTATTTCTGTCCGAATGGATAGGGCACTTCATTATGGACGGAATGAAACTGGATTTGATTACGCACCAGAAAGTAATTGATCTTTCTCTTGTTTTATTTCTGGCCGAATGGTTAAGGCCCTTAGCTATGGATGGAAAGAAGCTGGATTTGATTATGCACCAGAGAAGAAATTGACTTTTCTCATGTTTTATTTCTGGACGAATGATTATGGCACTTTACTCTGGATGGAAAGAAGCTGGATTTGATTATGCACCCGAAAAGCAATTGATCTTTCTCCTGTTTTATTTCTGGCGGCATGGTTAGGGCACATGGCTCTGGATGGAAAGAAGCTGGATTTAATTATGAACCAGAAAAGTAATTGATTTTTGTCCTGTTTTATTTCTGGCCAAATGGTTAGGGCACTTGGCTATGAATGGAAAAAAGCTGGATTTCATTATGCACCAGAAAAAGAATTGACCTTTCTCCTGTTTTATTTCTGGCGGCATGGTTAGGGCTCCTGGCTCTGGATGGAAAGACGCTGGATTTAATTATGAACCAGAAAAGGAATTGATTTTTCACCTGTTTTATTTCTGGACGAATGATTCGGGCATTTGGCTCTGGATGGAAAGAAGCTGGATTTGGCTATGCACCAGAAAAGGAATTTATTTTTTTCTCCGTTTTTATTTCTGGCCGAATGGTTAGTACACTTGGCTCTGGATGGAAAGGAGCTGGATTTGTTGTGCACAAGACAAGGAATTGTTTTTTTTTTCCTGATTTATTTCTCGCCGAATGTTTAGGGCACTTGGCTCTGGAGGGAAAGAAGCTGGATTTGATTATGCACCAGAAAAGGAATTGTTCTTTCTCCTGTTTTAATTCTGGCCGAATGGTTATAGCATACGGCTCTAGATGGAAAGAAGCTGGATTTGATTATGCACCAGAAAAGGAATTGACCTTTCTCCTGTTTTATTTCTGGCGGCATGGTTAGGGCACTTGGATATGGATGGAAAGAAGCTGGATTTGATTATGCACCAGAAAAGGAATTGATTTTTCTCCTATTTTATTTCTGGACGAATGGTTAAGGCACTTGGTTCTGGATGGAAAGAAGGTGGATTTGATTATGCACCCGAAAAGGAATTTATTTTTTCTCCTGCTTTATTTCTGGCCGAATGGTTAGGTCACTTGGTTCTGGATGGAAAGAAGCTGAATTTGATTGTGCAACAGAGAGGGAATTGATTTTTCTCATGTTTTATTTCTGGCCGAATGGTTAGGGCACTTGATTCTGGACGGAAAGTAGCTGGATTTGTTTATGCACCAGAAAAGTAATTGATATTTCTCCTGTTTTATTTCTAGCCAAACGGTTAGGGCATATGGCTCTAGATGGAAAGAAGCTGGATTTGATTATGCACCAGAAAAGGAATTGACCTTTTTTCCTGTTTCATTTCTGGTGGCATGGTTAGGGCACTTGGATCTGGATTTGATTATGCACCAGAAAAGTAATTGATTTTTCTCCTGTTTCATTTCTGGCCGAATGGTTAGGGCACTTGTTTCTGGATGGAAAGAAGCTGGAATTGATTATGCATCAGAAAAGGAATTGATTTTTCTCCTGTTTTATTTCTGGCCGAATGGTTAGGGGAACTTGGTTGTTGATGGAAGGAACCTGGATTTAGTTAAGCACCATATATGAAATGGATCACTCCTTTCTCCTATTGTCTTTCTGACACAATGTTTAGAATTCTTGGCTCTGGATGGAAGGATTTTGGATTTGAATAAGTATGAGACAAAAAAATGGATCTTTCGTTTGTCCAATTGGTTTTTCTGCTGGGATATTTCTTCTCATTGATTTATGGTAAGTAGCCGATTGAGGGGTCATTTATTTATCATCCCTGTGGGAGAGTAGTTAGGAGATTTGGCTACGGATCGAAGGGACTAAATTTGACCACCTGATATATGAAAGTTTTCGTTTCTGCATTTCTGCTGAAGTCTTCTCTTCCTCGCAAATATTCTCCAGGAGGTTTGCAACTGTTGACCTCTGTCGAGCAGCTGGTTGATGCTTAATATTTGTTTTATTTAAGCGTATTCAAAGCAGGTAGAGAGAGCGATGATATGCGATCTTATGCAACCACGGCAATTCCCGGTTCCGCTTGTACAGCACTACCTGGTTATGAAAAGCCATGACCATCTAAAGCCGGGGGCAAGGAATACGCCCTATAGGCGCACCTCAACCCCAGCCTCACATGGCAGCAGTCCTATAGAAGGAAAGCTGACCACCGGAAGAAACCTTACTTTAATCTATTCCCCGGTTTGCAAATGTGCAAGGATATATAGATCCAAGCTCGATCGGCACCCGGGGTGGAGACTCTTAGTAAGACCCAGACTTTTGTGAGGGCTCTGGCTTACTAGGAATCAATCCGTTCTGCCGAGCCCTCGAACAGACCACCCAGGTCTCCTGATAGGTGAGGTCTCCGACGCCGTCACCATCCGACCGGCAATCAAGCCGGCCAGCAGCATCTTCAACCTCGGTTGGCTTCAGCAATGCTCCAGCCGGGGACCACCCCAACCGGCAAAACCTTGGCAATGCCCCAGCTCGTGCCCACTACAGCCGGCAAAGCCTTCGGCATGCTCCAGCTGGGGATCATCCCGACCGGCAAAGCCTCAGCCGGGTTGCTGTGCCCTAGGCCCAGCAACCACGACTAGCCCTCACGACTAGCCCACCCCCATCACGACTAGCCCCCCACCACGACAAGGTGGTCCCCTATCGGGGGGGGGGGGCACAGGGGCAAATGTAAAATCAAATTTTGGGCATCTCCGCTTAAACCACCACCCTGACCTCGTTTAGTAGGGAACATTGAATGGGCTTGAAAATGCCGCCATCTGTCATGTGGGACGTTAAACCGTATCAACGTGTTTTTGAGAGCTATACCCTGGGTATGTAAAGAACACGCTCGATATCTTTGATGGAAGACTTCGATCTGTCTCCTAACAGGTATACAATATGTATCCTACCCCCAACTTCCTCTGAGCCATTGGGGTTCTTGTGGCATGATCAATTAGCCCATTCATTACCAACAAGTGCCGCTCAGAGGTAAAATCCGAACCCAACAATTTTTTGCCTACATCCTGAAAAATAAATAAATAACATTCGGCAACAGAAATCGATGCATCTCTGCCGATTTCTCTGTCTGCGAATGAACACTGAATTCAGATAGGCACGCAAAATCTAAGGACGAGTTCAAAATTCTTTCATAAAAATTTTCAGTTTTTCTACCCAACGTAACAATTATCATTGTGTTTCTATCGCTTGTAGTCATTTCATTTTTAATTACAAATTCCATTTATTGAAGGAGTTTTTTGATCGTCTCTCAATTTCGAAAGTTTTTTCCGAATAAATAATACTGAACACCCCTGACTAATATTTCTCTTTAAAGCAATTGAAAATAAGCAAATTAAAAGTATTTTTCGTCGCAGTTTCCTCGAGTTGTCTCAATCTCTTGAATTCTGTGTTTTGAAAGACTCTCCCAAGCAGACGTAACACGCAGCTCAGTTCTCTCTCTGCTGCGGAAACGTCTGGCTAAATGTCTGGGAATTTCCTCGTGCCCAGACAAGCAAATCTCCCGTCTTGGTCGTGTCCAGTCAGACACTTCGCGAGAAAACGATCGGGAGGGAACGCCATCGATTCCGCCATCTGTCTCTTTTGCACGTGCCGCGTTAACAGATTCTCCGGAAATAGAAAGGCCGCAAGGCGGAGGATGAGGGCGAGGAGCAGTCTCGGTAGCGTGAAGTCATTATCGGAAGACATTTTTCCTTGAAAAGTAATCACTACGTAACACTGAAATAGATGGACCAACAACAATTCGCCAATGGTAATTTGTTGCCCTCGTGCTTCGCTTAGCGAGACTCGCTTGTGGGCGATTATTATTTCTCTTGTTTTTCCTTTCATTTTCAGAACTCCAAGGAGAAGCTGACACCAAGGACACGATGCTAATACAAAAGGAGGAGGGGGAAGGATTCAAAAGTTAACTTTAGATTGGAAATATGGCTGACAAATTCTGGCATTCTGATAGAGGTTAGTAATATACATAAACTGATGCGTAGTTAAAGTAAGTAAAATAGGCACAAAACAAACTTTTACTTATCCTTCGGATATGAGTGACGTCACAGAGACATTCCCGCTCTTCCAAATAACGATGAACAAGGAAAGGGGGGAACGACACTCGCTCTGAAAGAGCACCAGACGAGTTAGAATACTGCTGGGGAAAAAATAAATAGACAATGGCATTCGTTGCAATCAACGAGTAAGAGAGGAAAACTTCTTTACATCGCAGATCTAGGTGCAGCAAGTAGCAGAAGATTTTCAGAGATGCTCACGTGGAAGAAGTTGAATTAACGATTAGTTGGGGCAGAAAGGGATGCGGTGACCTCGACAAGTGATTCACTATGAAACGAAACACAAAGTCATTACTGGATCTCGATTATAAAATTTGAATTTTATGACAGTTTGCCATATTTAGCATATTTGATTAAATAATAATTTTAAAAAAAAGTGCTTTTGAATGCTGTAACACGCGCTGCTTGTTTCATTTATGTATTTTGAAAAAGACTTCGTCCAACTTAGGTAAGAAAAGCATCCAATCCTCTCTTTCCAAAAAAAAATAATCCCTTATTGAATTCGAAACAACTACCAAAATGTTAAGGACATATTTTCGTATCTTAACATTTTATCAGTTCAAAATCTTTATAAATGTAACAATATTGAACGATTTCTTTGATCACACATGTAAATTAAAAGTAACTCGTGGGAAAAATACCAGTTTCCAAACTAGAGACTATTATCGCATCCCAGGCTTATTACTAGTATTTAGAACCAGATACCATAGATATATAGACCATAGAAGACAGAAGGTTAGAAACGGAATAAAAAGAGATCGTGTTTGCCATATGTGAAATTAAAGAAACCCTTTTTTTTTGCTAAGTTTATTTCGAATACGGACTAACGATTCAATCAGAAAAGGTCATAATACTTATTCAGTATTCATAATATTTGATAAGCAATCAAGATTTATTTGACCTTAACTGGCCTAATGGTTAGGGAGTTAACTACTGTTTCAGCAGGCAAACTTTGAGGGCTGATGTTGTTCTTCCTGAGGTAGTTGATCTGCAGTGACTTCGTAGGCATGCCCTTGTATGAGAAGGTCTGTACAAACTAATAGCAACTTCTCTAGGATCCTTTATGTTGCAAAAATAAAAATGCCGTCAACTTTCAAAGCACTATCTATCCTTGGGCAAAATTCCATGTACAGTCGCTCAAAAAATATCCGAACACTATGGTAACATACCATACTTCGTGTACGATACACGAAGGTTGCCAGATCAATAATTTCTAAAAAAATCGTTGCCGGATATTTTTTCTGAATTCTGTAATCAACCATAGTGTTCGGATATTTTTTAAGCGACTGTATATTTCTAAAGTGCACGCTCTTTTCCATCTGGGATGTAAATTGCTCATATTTCAGTATTAGAGAAAATATTAAATAAATTGCTCATAATTGAGCATTAGAGAACTTTTAAAACATTAAAGAATGATTTTAGCATTTCCAATTTCCATTAAGAGTAAATTATTTTACAATTAACAATAAATAATATGATAGTTACGGTTACAGGGAATAAAAAAAAAAGAAAAATACGAAAATGCGTAATATAATTTTAGTTTGAAACACATTCTTACGAGTTTATAGAAAAGGAGGACATTTTCACCTATTTTCAAAATGCGGTGGGGGTGGAGTACATTTTAGATTGAATGGAGGACATGTCTTTCTTTTGCAGGACGTATGGCAACCCTACTCTTGAACGACCTAGCACTCTTCTACAGCAGACGCCTCCTGTCTTTTGAAATCGTCTCCAAAGTCTTGAAAGCACTGATTGGGTGACATTAACAGTCTGTCTGGGATAGGCCTAACTTTCCGATTGCTCTATCACATGTGAAGGTATCCATGTTTCATCATTTAACTTTTATCAAACACACAAAGGAAGCAGACTTATATCCCGTAAGCGTTTATTATAACTTGTAAGCCTTTGGCTTCTGTTGGTTTCTCGTGCAACATTCAAACACTTACACGAGGGTTGGGTTGTTTTACCTCTGAGAGGCACTTTTTTGCACACCATGCGCTAAATGGCCAGGTCACATGACCCCGAAGGCTCAGGGGGAGGGGACCCACTGGAACAGCTGTTGGGAGACAGATGGTAGCCTCCAGCCAATGCCATCCAGCGTGTTTTCTTTAACGTGCACAGGGTATGGCTCCCCATACACACGGGGCCACGGCTTAACATCCCATCCGACGGACGGCGGCCTTTCCAAGCCCATCGGTGTCTCCTACTGACCGTGGGCAGGGCGGAGAAGTTTGCGGAGATAAATCTCCATATTGACCTAGCTGGGACTCCAACCTGGGAACTACAGATTACGAGCCTGGCGCGCTACCGACTGAGCCACCACCGTCCCTCTTACACGAGGAATGCCCATTGGCCTAGTAGCCAGGTTCTCTAAGCACTTCACTGGTTAGGGTTATGATGACTCTGTGCCATATTCCTGTTGCGAAATGCTCTTCCAACGTAAACACAACGCTTGCTCCACAGGAAATGAATGGAGCAGAGCCAGAGCCAGATTTCATAGGATCCCGGATTTACTTTTTGAGTCACTAGGTATATTTTGACCTGTCAGGTGATATTTAGGAGAAGTATATTCTGTTTCATTGGCACACAAAATGTAACGTTAATAATTTCAGTGGTTTGTTCAATATTTAACAATTTGTGAATTATGTTTTATTTTTTGACACCAGTGTATCAAGAAATTGCTTTTTTAATCTGATAAAACATTCAGTCAGTTCATTTATTTCAGTTTGTCCATGCATTGCGAAGTTTAAAATTAGATTTGGTGGATCTCCCATCGTATTGTTTTCAAGTTTAAAGAATGCAAAAAATAAAAGTTTGCCGTAGGTTCGCTCAGGACTTTGTGCTTACTGCGAATGGCTTACAACTGTTTTCAGATCAAACGACATTCTAACACTTCTGATTCAATCAAGAAAAATGAAAATGACTTTCGTGAAGAAATACTTTCAAAGAAGTGAAACAAAACTTATACTTTCGGATAATATATGTTATAAAGTGTAGAAATTAAATGAAAAATAATAAAGTAATACGCAAATAATAGTTTAAAAGGAAATTCTTATAAGAAAAGATATCGGAATGCTATTCCAGTCAGTTTTTTAGCAAATTAATCTTTGATTGCATTTAGCTTCGTTGCAATATAACTATATCATCGATTCTGAAGTTTACGAAGTTTTATCGTATTTTGTTGAATTTTCATAACGATGTTTTTTTTTATCCCTTCAAGACAGAGGAGCAAGATGCCACCAGCGATATCGATTGCTTCGAATCTTGCAGCAAAAATGTCATTTTCGATGCATTTCTTATTTACCGAGCATCTGTGAAAATAATTCTCCTGGAGTATGTTTACTGCCGAAACATCAAGGCAAATAGTTCCTGTTTTTGTTGCGGTCGTTTCTTCTTCCGGTGAAGCAAAAGTGTCGTGTTGACCTTCTGTCCACCGGATTACACAGAGTAAGGTCGCCAAGGTTGACCGCATCCTGAGGTCATGAAATCACCTTCTCTGTACGCCTTTCGGCGAGTGCCATCCGTCTCCTGAGCTCTCGTTTCTCGCATTGTCTTCGCAAGGAGCCTTATCCACTAGGAAGCGTTTTCCTCTGCAGCGGTAGCCGCTCTAATTGGGCATGGATTCGGATTTTGTAAGAGTCATTTGCAAAAAGAAAAAGATCCTCAGGAGAAAAGAACCTTCTGGCCCCTGAACCGTTAGAAGCAGACAGAGCTACGATCCTATCTGTGGATTTTTGCTTTTCTGCTTCTCCATACATTGTCTTCTTCGCATTTATCCATCCCACCGAAGTGAGCCATCGTCTTGGTTATCGCAGCAGCCACCGGTTCAAGGTGAGCAGCTTTGCCTTTCGGCCTTTCGAAGCGATCTCGAGGAGTACAGCGACAGTTGACATCCCTTTCTTTGCACTTCTCTTCTTAGCTCCGGGATCTCCTTCAGCTAGTTCTTGCTCCTCTCTGCGTCTTCGTTTGTTTGGTTGCCCTCACTTTTTTGTGCTGCTTTTATGGAATTAAATCAATAATATCTGCACACGCTTTCCCCCGCGGTTTTTCCTGCATTGTCCCATCTTTTCGCACAGAAAACCTTCAGTTTGCATTGCTGAATTGCCAAAGACAGTCTAATCTTCTCAACATTCTTTCCTGAAGAAATGACTTGAAATTTCTTACAAGTAAAAATCAGGAGCTTTTGCAACACATCCAGATAGTTTCATATATTTTAATTTATTTTATTATTGGTTTTCATTTCAGTGTTTGCAATGCATTCGAATCATTTAATTCAATGGTAAATTTATATGTTATTCTATTCGTGGATTTGTTCTTTCTTAGTAATTGCATAAACATTTTCTACTAATTTTTTTATTACCACAGCCACCAAACTGTGAAATTGTAAACTCTAGATATGTTATTTTTATCTTTTACAAACAACAACAACAATACTATCATATTGAAGCGAAACATGCACATACTAAATGGGAGCGTGACTGCGAGATACAGCGCGTAGTATGGATTACGTCATGATCGGAATAGAAAACAGTCAGTTAAAATTTTTATCGAATTCAACACTTTTGAATTGTGAAAAGGAAAGCGTCTCTTGAATATATGAGTTTGCTATCTTCATGCCCTAAACATATGTAAATTAAAACTTGTTGAAGAAAAGGGTGTCTCTGGTAGTCAAGCTGTTATGATCCCATTTAAGGAGAAGTGGGTTCGAATCCCACTAAGACAACGGATTTTTTTCAGCTAATTTATTTCAAGTGTTTCTTGTCTAGAGAACATTTTCCTGTGATACGTAATTACTGAATAAATGCTATCACTTCGTAAAAGAAACGATTTGTTTACATAGTGATAAATGCAGACGCATTTTTAGTAAATCAAAAGTCACTCTTACGGTGTTAATTTAACTCCAGTTCAAAAAACATAATAATCTAGAATAATAAAAGACGTTATCATGTTTGCACTTCTTTAGTATACAACTTCAAGAATGAGAGAATTAATATAAATTCGCAGTATTCTGAGGATTCGACCATTTAAAGATTTTAGTGATAGCCAAAACAAATGCATTTCACTTTTTGAAAACATAGTTTGAAGAAATCTAGTCCGAATACTATTTCAGGCAGCATTGTCTTCCTTCTTCATTATACAGATGTGTTCACGGGTTCGGAGATCCTAGTGTTAGTTCCAAGTGCTGATTCAGTGGTGTAACACAGTCTCGTAATATGCAACTCCCCCAATGCCGATAACCTCATTCTGTAGCTCTTGGGGAGAAAATCGAGAGTGATGGATTCGTGAAAGACGGACATCCACCGAATGGGACGTTAAAGCCGTGATTCAGAGTGCAGGAGGGCGAGGGGCGTAGCCAGAAAAGTTATTAACATACAGTGAAACCTCGATTAATCTGATTTTTGGCTTAACCGGTCAAAGTCTGTTGACGATGGAATTTTGTATAGGAACCACTCAGTGATCGAGCTACGCTTCTTATCATCCCTTCCCCCTCCCCTCAAGAGAGCCTTAGAAACTTCTTAGACGAAAAACAGCAGATTATGGTCAATAAAGTTCCCAATTTTAGCATTAATCTTTTCAGTGAAAATTTAAATATGTGCAGCTGGAGAGCACTTGGCATATACCTGGGAGGTGGTATGTGAAGTATATGTTAACAGGTAAGCTGGGAATTTATTATTGATTTATTACATTTCGTGAGTTAAACCAAAGTTTGAAAATGTTTGCAATCAGCTTGAAAAGTTTAAGGTACCTAATGAGAAAAGATGCAGCAGTGATGCACGTCGTGCAATTAAATTTAAGGTGGAGAAGAATGTTTCTAGATTTAATGAAGAAAATATTTCTATGCGTAAAAAGAATGAAATATTGTATAATGCACTTGATGATAAAGGAAAAGATGATATTTAGAGTATCAAGATCAGAGATAGAATCTAGTAACTTACATGAGAGCAAAGCAAATGATAGTATAGGTAATGGCGAAAAACGTAAATTGAGTAGGATATAGGTTTGACTATAATATAGGTTTAAATAGAAATTTATCTAAAAGTGTTGTTAATCATTGCAGAATAATTAGTGAGTATGAAAAAATTAATTGTGAGGAGAGTACAATTAATATAAGAGCAAGCACAAATATATATAATAAAGATGATATTTATTGTCAAAGCAGTAATCATAATAAAGCAGAAAGGATCGCCAAAAATCATGATGCGATGTTTGTAAAGGATAAAGATAGTTTTGCAACTACGGTTGATTATCTAATAGAAGATTTAGGTTAATCCGAAGATCGCAATGATTATCAGATAGAGACTTTTTGTCAATCCGAAATAAAAGATAGAATGCAAGTTGATAAGGTGACTAATTCTGAGGTAAAGAATCATTACCAAGTAGACAATCTTGATGTCGAAGGTGATTTTACATCTAGAAGATAAGAAGCGTAGTTGTGAAAGTAGGAATGTATTTCAGTTAGATGATGTTGAGAATAATTATCAGGAGCAAAATGCAACTAATGTTAGAGTGAAAACTAATGCCTGTGCTGAAAACTCAGGAGAAATTAATCAAGAAATGATAGATAAGAATGAAATAATTGTTAGATATAATTCTGAAGTAACAGATGGTGCACATGTATTAGATAAAGGTAACTCAGAGGAAATTAGACAGGTAATGGAAAGTAAGAGTTTAACTGAGAATTTACTTAAGATTGGAAATGTAAATATCGAGGAATTGAATTGTAAATATAAGGACGACATTCACATTGAGGATTATGTAAATAGTAATGATAAGGAGAAAATGGTAATGGAGGTAGATGAGAGATTTCTAGACAGAAATTACCTTAAACTATTAGATTTCGTAATTAATGATAAAGAGAAAGGTTTAGAAGTTCAGTTAATTGCTGATGAAGAGAGAAGAAATGCGATTTTGTCTAAATGGCCGAAATGATGCTAAGGCCAGAGAGATATTTATCCCAGCTACTGATATAATCGAAAAATGTTCTGATATTCAGAGACCGAATGCGGAAAAATTGATTAAAAGTAGAAAAGAATACAGAAGTAGACCTAGTGATCATTAACTATTAACAAAAGATGTATTAATGGCAGTACTAATTTCAGTGTTGATAAGAATAAGAATAAGCAAGACAAATGAGTTTATTTCTGCAGTAAATGATAGTGTCTTGTTTAAAAATAATATTTTAAATCACAGAAGCTTAACAGAAAGTAATTATAGGAGTGTACTCTGTAATTAGCCCCAGTTCCCTACTGGTTAATTATTTGTTACTATTTTCTCCTCTTTAGATTCCATTTACTCCTTTACTGCATTCCTGTAATAGATAGACTTAAGGATATCAGTTGAGAATTACCGTTTTATTTATATGTTTAAATTCTTATTAATAATATGTGATATTGATTACTAGACAACTATTATCTTATAATCATATATCGATTGAGCTATCAAAAATAGGGCTTAGATTTATTTTTCATGTAATATAAATTATGTGACGCGGTCTTAATGAGAGGGATTTTGGAACATACCACTCAAGCCGAAAAGCAAATTAATCTCTCGTGATTAGCCAATAAGCAATTACCAGTTGACTAACTTTGTTAAACTGCGAGAATTGGCTGGCACGTGACTTATAGTTTTGCTCAATTCGTTGTCTTCTTATTCACGCATATCTTTGGGTGTTTTACATTTTCTATTAATTTTACTTCATTGGACATGCTAGGGGTAAACTTATCTTGTGTCAGAAATAAAATACGATGGAGTTTTTTTCTCACACATGAAAAGTTTTCCCTATCGTCATGAGCAGAACTTTAAAACGAAGCTGCAAAGGTATGCGGGAATTATAAAACATTAGCAATTTTTACTTAGATCAAAGTATACAGATTATGCCACCAAAGCATTCTTCCAACCAGACCATGCATTTATAAACAAACAAACAGTTCAAATGTTTGGGCGAATGGGTATCTAGGATATATTTAATGAAATATTAGAAAAACAAGACATACCACATGATTGGTTTGATATAAAAATCAAACTGATATTCAAAAGAAAAGTCCAATCCAAGATGGATATCAGCAGCCTATGCACTCTGCAGCTTTATTTTTAAGATGCTCATATCCATTTTAAAAGATAGACCAAAAAGATGCTTGTCGTGTCCCTCTAACTTATTTTATTATTGTATCTGTTGTTGTTGTTGTTGTATATATCTATGTTATGTGTATCTTCTGAAGTATCTTAAATGGGAATGTGGCTCCTTTGTTGTCATTCGGGGCCATGCTGGTCAGTTCTTCATATGCTCGGAAACCGAGAGCCAACAAATTATTTTATTGTTCTTCCGTCATTAGTCGGAGGGTCTGGGTGCGATTCACGGAGGAAATAAACAAGCAGACTAAGTGTTGGCTGAGAAACGGAGAAGAGGTCGTTTGTTTTAGCGCGTTAAAGAAGTGACGTAGCTCTTTCTCGGGAACCCTAAAGGAGCAGAGTTCGGCTCTGTGGGAACCAGGAAGTGTAGACAGGGATTAAGAATATCCTCTCACCGAGTTTTGAGGTCGGTAAAAAGATTTCTGTAAAGTACAGATTTCCACCTCATCAAATGAATGTCTGCAATAGTAAAGCAGCATTCAGGTTAAATTAAGCGGATTGGAGAAAGTCGACAAGAACATCTATAAAGCCATTAACTTTTGAGAACTCTTGAGCGCAGCTAAGGCTTACAGAGTCGAGCACATTCATATGTGTGAATTATATGTGTGAATGCAAATAAACAGTGTCGTCCTCTACTATGGTACATTCGTGTTTTTCGTCTTCCTATACGACATTCAGCACAGCACGTTGGTTGGTTGGTTGTTTTGGGTTTAATGGTGCATTAGCATCTAAGGCTATAATGCGCCAAACATATGTCCAAATAAAAGATAAAAGTCGTGGTACCCTCAACCAATTTTTGAAAATAAAATACCAAGTAAAATATAAAATAATAAAATGAAATGTTGAGGACAACAAAAAACAAATGTATAAATATGTTCAATATAAAAATAACTAGTGTAAGCCAAGCGATCTGGGTTAAACATGCAGAACAATAAATAGGGGAGTAAAATTATAAGCGAGTAAAATAATCAGTATATCGTAAAAATTGAAATAGAGAGGTAAAACAACAATGGTCAGATAAAAGATGTCCGAGTGTAAGGGACTCGGACGTAAAATTATGAAAGTTTAAAAACATACGTCTTTCAAACATTGACATTCAATTAAAATATGTTTGATTGTTAAAATGGTGTCGCAAAACTCCCACTTAGGTTCATCGTCCGCCCGTAGAAGAAACGAATGAGTAAGAAATGTATTTCCCTGAAGCGTCATTGAAAAATGATCAAATGATTTAAAGAAATCTGTGCAAAACGAAAACTGATCCAAAATTTTTGGAGAAAAGAAAAAAGCATACATATTATTGAATTTAAATTAATGTCGAAAATTGTTTCAACGCAGGTAATTGAAAATAACTCTGAAATGAATAATAGGCTTGAAACAATACACAGCTGATTTTATTTCTCTGCTTTTAATACGATATTTGATGACAGCAAAATAAATTGGAATTACTTTTCCCAAACAAAAACGGGCGTAAAAACTCGCGAATCAGTGTTTCACCTACGATAACGAGTGAATAGTAATTAATTGGACTAATTAATTAATCGTCCTCGACAAAGTGAATCGGAAGAGTTTACTTCAGTCATCCCTCTATGTGCATGACATGGTTGGATGAAAATAAAAAAACTAGGTGAACTCCAATATGGCTGTCGAAGGAATCGGAGTGTGTAAGACTGCTTATCATGATAGAAATTATCCAGTGCTATAACGATTCTGGCAAATCAATTATTTGTTGCTTCAATTAACAGATCAACTTTATGGAAAAGGGTGAGAATATTGGAAATTACAAACGTTTTTGTTCAGCTTTTAAAATTTTTCATATATGCCCCAACAAATACTCTTAGGTCTACGTATTGAATAAAATTCAATCGCACAAGGCAATGATCAACTTAGGTGTTAAGCAAGGTTGTCCTCTTTCGCCTTTCTGTTACTGTTATATCTTCGACCCTCAGAAGACAAGCTTCTCGAAACTAATATTGGACGTTATGAAATTTCACAGATATTGGACATCCCAGTATTACATTTTATGTTCCTGTTACTATCTTTGCAATGACTTGTTGGGTTGTTTTTACCTCTGAGCGGCACTTTTTTGCACACCATGGGCTAAATGGCCAGGTCACAACGACCCCGAAGACTCAGAGAAGGTTGGGGGAGGGGACCCACTGGAACAGCTGTTGGGAGACAGATGGTTGCCTCCCGTCAAGGCCATCCAGCGTGTTCTTTAACGTGCACAGGGTATGGCTCTCCCACACACGGAACCACGGCTTAACGTCCCATCAGACGGACGGCGGACTTTCCAAGCCAATCGGTGTTCCCTACTGACCGTGGGCAGGGCGGGGAATTTTGCGGAGATAAACCTCAACGCTGACCCAGCTGGGACTCGTACCTGGGAACTACCGCGCTACCGACTGAGCCACCCCCGCCCCCTTTGCGATGACATTATGATCTTTGAACAGTTAAAGTTAAATTGGAGTTCATCTTTGAAGAGATATATACTGATTGGAATCGAATCCTTCTTGAGATTTACTACCCATAAAAGCACGGTTTTGGACTTCAATTATGCAGAATTTATTGAGTGTCTTGTGTCAAAAATAAAATACCTTGGAATTTTATTTGACGCGGGAAAAGATTTTCTTATCGACACGAGCGGAACCTTAACACGAAGCTGCAAAGGAATGCGGGAATTATAAAACATCAACAATTTTCTCTTACAATCGTTTTGAAGTTACAAGAATGCTGTGGAAAAGCGTTGCAGTACCAGCCTTGACGTATGCTAATGCAGTTTTAGTTACTAAGCCAGGAGTTTAGGAACTCTTTTGAGAAAGCTCAGAAGCGTATTGTTCGATTTGCTATTAATTCAAGTTTCTTGGCATCAAAGTGTGTTATTCAAGGAGAGATTGAATGGAGAACATTTGAACGCCGAGAAGCAGAGAGTAAATTGTTCTTCTATGGGGGATTTACTAACTTAGGAGGAGAAATGACGGTCAAGAAGATCTTCGAATTTGAATGGTTTCTGGCTCCGATAGTTCATCATCATCATCATCATCATCATCATCATCATCATCATCATCATCATCATCATCATCATCATCATCATCATCATCATCATCATCAAGCAGCCATGGGCTACGGAGGTCCAACCAGACCGTGCAATTTAGTTCTCCAAGCAAGTATGTCCTGAGCTACATCTACTGCATCTGGCCACTGCACACCAATTCTAACAAGGTCCTGTTTGACATTGTCTGCCCACCGCATCCTAGGTCTCCCCTTCTTTCTGAGGCCTTTAGGCACACTGTTCATAACCCTATTCACCATTCTATAATTATTCATACGGGCAACATGGCCAAACCAACGGAGTCTCTCTCTGCACAATATGCTGCTTAAAGGCGGTTGCAAACTCCTTTGCCTAACCTCATCATTAGTTACAAAGTTGAACCACCTAATGCCCAAGATACTGCGTAAGCATCTGGAATCAAAAGCATCTAGTTTCCTGTTATCTTGTTTACAAAGTGTCCAGGTTTCACTACCATAACTAACTCTAGAAAGAACCAAACTATTATATAGTCTAATTTTAGTCTTTAGGTGTATACGCCTATTTCTCCACACTCTCCATAGATTCTTAAAAGTCCCGGCAGCAATCCCTATTCGTCTGTTAATCTCATGCCGCACATCACCATTATCTGTTACATAGCTCCCAAGATAATTAAACTGTGACACCTGCTCAAGGCTGCAATTATTCAGATTAACTGAATCACAGCCTGCCTGACCAATTTTCATCACTTTAGTTTTCTCTCTGTTTATAACCAAACCTACTCTACTATCAGTCTCATCAACAGCTCGAATGAAAGAGTTCATCTCATCAACATCAATTGCCAAAAGGGCTAAATCATCAGCATAATCTAAATCAGAAATTTTCATATCTCCAGTCCATTTAAGGCCAAAATCTTTCCCTTGAAGTGAATTTCGCATAACATAATCAATAACCAAGCTAAAGAGAAAAGGAGACAAAATGCACCCTTGTCGAACACCAGAAGTAATGCTAAACCAATTGCTACAAGCTTTACCAACTCTCACACACGACTCAGTGTTATTATAGAGAGCTTTCATTATGTTAACTAACTTGTCTGGTATACCATATGATTTCACAATCAATCACAAATTATGACGATCAACAGAGTCGAAAGCCTTTTTGAAATCAACAAAGCTAGCAACGAAAGGTTTCTGAAACTCTAAACATTTCTCAAGAATCTGCCTAAGTGAAAATATCTGATCCACACATCCCCTACCACTTCTGAATCCACATTGCTCATCACGCAATTGACTGTCAACCAGATTCTTAATTCTATTAAGCACAATCATGGAAAGAACTTTACCTGGAACAGAGAGTAGACTAATACCCCTATAGTTATCACAAGAACTGCGATCACCTTTTTTGAAAATAAGGATAACAACAGCTCTGGTAAAACCCTTATAAACCATGCCTTTATCATAAAAGATATTCAGAATTTCAGTCATCCAAGTGGTAACCGAAACATTCCCAGCTCTAAGCATTTCCGTAGTAATTTCATCTACCCCTGGGGATTTATGTAGTTTAAGTTTAGAAACAGCCAAAATAACTTCAGATTGTGTTATAGGGCCAACATTAAAGCCACCTATGCATCTATCATCATTACAAACAATGGGAATAGAACTAACCGCATTGTTTAGAATATCACTGAAATGCTCAGCCCACCTAGCCATGACAGAATCTTCACCTTCTATAACCTTACCTTGTTTATCCTTCAATCCCTGTATACCTGTCCGTTTTCTACCACACAAAACATTAACTATCTGGTACAGCTCTCTGCTGTTGTGCTGTCTAACTGCTTCCTCGGCTTTGTCAGCCAAACCATCAAGCCAAAGATTCTTATCAGCAGCTAACTGATCTTTTACACGTTTATTAAGTTCTCTGTAATGCTTTCTATTATGACTAGTATGATATTGATTAAGGACATTCCTGCAGTTCTTTCTTTCCGAAATAAGCTCAATTGCCTTATCACCCAAATAATTCTGGCTCTTCTGCTCCTTGTTTCCTAAAAGAGTACTGTTAGTGTCCAAAAAAGCCTGTTTAAAATGATCCCATTCTTCTTCAATTTCAGTAGTAATTGAGATAAAATTGGTGGTGCCCGCAAGAAGCCTTATCATGGACTTCTGAAGTGAAACTTTGTTGGCAATTTTTCGAATTGAAGGCAGTGTTATCTACGATGAAGATGTGAAAAGAGTTAAATGTTTATTAGAATATTGACAGAGATCATTTAAGAGAAATGAAATATAATTGTAATTTTATCTTCCGAGAAGAAGGAAGTAAACAAAATTGACGAATTAACTAACATAACTAACGAGATAACGTTACCACGTAGGGCATAACGATCGCATTTTGTAATTGTCATTTCAATTAGAGTGAACTTTTGCTTACGGTTTTGAACAGGCGCTGACTGGTAAGGGACGCTGAGCGCTATAGTGTCCCAGGCCCTTAGTGTCGTTGGTCCCTGGGACCTCATAGGAGAAGGATATTTTTTATAATAAAAATAGTTTTTTTATAACAATATTGTCGACAGTATTCTATTAGTAAAGATAAGCTCAAGCTGTGCAGTCAATTTAATATTTAAAAATAACTAAATCCGAATTCCGTGAACACTTCCGGGGACATTTATTCTTCGGGAGCAGAGCCTTTAATCAAGAGACAGTTCCCGGAAATCAGTGACGTATGGTCACTCTATCCTGCGACGAAAAAGGTGATCGTTATAATATAACAAAATTCGCAAAAAGAAAATCTGTAAACAGTATGGACAATGCACATTTCCTATACTAAAATGAAGAAATAACTCAATAAATTACTTTCTCTTAAAAGTATCCTCAATAATCCTATAACGTTACTTCTCAGTTTACCACACTGGTCTAATCACAGGAGTTGACAATAATATAAGCAATTTAGAAGTTTTGCAATATTTATGTTCGCAACAGATGTTAAAATTTAAATTAATGATGAGTTATAAAATATATCCTAAAATTAAATCCACTTCTACTAATGAATTGGTATTATACTTTCCTACTCCTATTCCTTCCAAAGTAATCAACTACTCTGTAAGATCTTACCCTGACAATGGCTTTCCCAAACCCAGCGTAACCGACACTGTCAGGTCACTCTCTGAAGATGGTGCAACCGATTGGGCTACACATCTACTTCTTGCTACAGATATAAATGATGCAAACGAAGTAGTGGCGAACATTGTTACAAAGATTGTCCTTCACAAACATGTTCAGATTGTTTTGAAACAAACCTTGCTTTAAAATGAAATCAATAGCGTGTAAAGCTAAAAATTTTACAAGCTAATAAAAATTGTAATTGGAATGAAGCTTTTAAAAAGCTCCAACAAAAATTATCCTCAAAGAATTCCAAAAACTGAATCAGTTTCCCCCTATCAAACAAAACGATAAGAACTCTATCAATTGATGGAACAAATCTTAATGAGAGAATGCAAAAAGAATCTGAGAAAAATCTGAGATATAGCTCGAGATTCATTCTAGAATATAACCGAATTCAATCATCTTTAACATATCATCTTATAGATAAGGATGCATATTATGTTTACTCACTTGGAATATTCAACCTGGCCCTAGTATGCACTAAGAGGCCACTTTAGAAGTCCGTGCTTCTAAAGTGGCCTCTTAGTGCACTTTCTGATTCTTGCCTTAGCTTGAAGATCTTCTTGTCTGCCGACTGCATTCCTTCTTCTCCTTGTCCCAAGTGTCAAACAAGATTGCTGCACAGATGACGTGATCGTCTAACTTGCATATTTACTTCCTTCCTATTCAACATTAGAACTTCAAATAAGTTCCGTAGAGTAATTCCATAGAGAACTACTTTGTATTCTGAAACAATATCCTTTATTCAATTCTCTCCGAAATCACCAAATCACCGTTATCGACTGCTTATCAAGTAGTCGTCCCTGGGCTGTGCAATTTGAATCTTAAATGCAATATTACACTATTCTGATGTTAAAACTATAGAAAGCGTAATAGATATATATATGTCAATGAAACTTATTCGAATTATGCAAGAATTTGCATTGATGGATCTTTCGATGTATGATTTCTAACATAAGAAAATGCTTGGCTATTGATCAGAGACACCTGGGTTCGAGCCCCGGGTAAAACATGGATGTTTGTGTTGTCTTTCTGCTGAGGCCTCGCCATCCTCACAGACTTGGTGTATAAACTTATAGGTTACTATCAGACCTCCGTGGCAAGCAGCTGCTTGGCCCCTCATGGGGCCTTCATTATTTTTTTTCAACTTCTTTGCGAACTTAACTTTGTCATTCTTAACGAACATTCCTTATGTAATGAAGTAACAGAAGCTACTTCTTGTTTCCCATATAGAATCATATGGTGGATTAAATGAATTCATATTCATATAAAGGTTTTGTTCCATTTCCCCTATTTTTGATGTTTTTCCTTTTTTCTAGAAAGAAAAATAAGATTTCTCTCATGTGAGAAATTTCCTTTCCACGTATCATTATGAAATCACTCAAAGACGAATGAACTAAATAATCCTATTCCCGTTAGAATTTGCGTTTAAAATCTTTCCTGTGACATACTCCAACAACGGACTCCTCGGAGCAGCTTCCCATCGAACCAGTATCTGAATCACAGGTGACATCTGCTTCATATGCAGCGACTACAATCATCCTGCGCCCTGTCCCACATCTCTTAACACGTTTGATCTCGTCTCAATGGCCCACATCTCAAAGGGAACGGACTTCGAAAGTGGACATTTAGTGCATACTAGGACCAAGTTGAATATTTCAAATGAGTAAACCAAATATACACCCTGCTCTCAATCAGAACATACGTTATGATTCGGCTCCATTCTTGCACGAATCTCTGGCTAAAATCTCAATTTCTTAAACTGCTCTGAATTTTTGCATTTGCACTGTAACCTTCGTGGCAATGACTACAGTAGAAAACATTTCGTCTGTTGGTGCAATGAGTAATATTTCTTCCATTCCATTCATACGATTAAGTTCACTTCAACCTCTTTTCTTTCATTCGGATAATCAATAGATTATGTATAAGTCCTCATTTACTGAAGTAACTGCTTATTTAAATAATTTTGCAAAACTTCTTTTCCCCTGACCATGTTCTAAATTCCTTCCTTTAACGTATAAATTTAAAATTTAATGAACCACGTAAAAGAAAAAATAGTTCAATTTATTATGTTGTATCAACTGTTCTGAAAAATGAGTAAATGTGCAGTGCTGAGGAAAGAATTTCATTAAACTTATGATTCCTAAACTTGAAGTACATCCTGCATATTTTAAATGCGCAATCCTTATCTTTCTGTCAGGAATAGAGTTAAGAAATTGCTGGCTTTGAAGCTATGGTAAAACTTGTTAAGTAACTTCTTTACGTCAATGTGCATTGTTTAAGAATACTTACTTACCTGACTAGAATGCTGATAGCCATCTTGTTTGATTCTATATGAAAAAGCAAGGAGTAGGTTCCGTTATTTCATTGCACAAGGCATGTTCGCGATTCCTAGCTAGAGCAAGAATCAAGAAAATGAGAATGATGGTATGGCAAAAGAATTTGGAAACATTGAGAGTTTTTTCTTGCTCAAAAGTTTAAATCGAAATTTAAATGAAATAGTGAAAAAGTTTGAGTGCAATTGAAAGTATTCAGAAAATTAAAAAAATATAAACGCGCTTTTTGTTTTAACTCCTCAGTTTCCTCTAAAAGCAAATGCGACTGGGTTTGTGCCCTAACGTTCCCCACTTCTAGGGCTACTACTTCTCGTCGAGAGATTGTGATTTGATGATGGAATTCAAAGAAAAAGAAGTGTGCGAATTTTAACTGTTTTCCCCATTGTGTTGACCACGGGAAATTAAATACAATAGCATTACTGATGGAAAATGATCTGAAAACTTTAGTAGAGAAAATTCAGTCTCTCTTCTCATTTCCTTTTGCACATTACAAAGCAATTATAAAAAAAAGTATTCTTTCTAAGTCCGAGGTTTTATACCGCGACTAAGAGCTCTACAGTGATTGCG
Source organism: Ryuthela nishihirai (assembly GCA_038380435.1). Classification (NCBI taxonomy): domain Eukaryota; kingdom Metazoa; phylum Arthropoda; class Arachnida; order Araneae; family Heptathelidae; genus Ryuthela; species Ryuthela nishihirai. The sequence continues at coordinate 80,708,940 of JAWZYU010000012.1, forward strand.
TGAACATCAGGGATCATGTGCCATGACCATTGGCGGTGAAATCGTGTGAAAAGCAATTTATTATTTTATATTTTTATTGAAAGATATCCTTTACCTGTCGGTGTCTTTTGTCTCCGAATGCCATTTTACCGTATGCTACATTTCAATTGAACCTATTATATTCATAAATATTGCGTACCTTCTTTTGTGCATTTCTTTTAACTATTTGCTGCAGAAAGAGTCTTAGAGCAAATGGAAATATCCTTCCGGCGACTAGGATTAAAACATTGAAAAAGTGAGGCTCTGCTGTAGGAGGAGGATTAGAAGCAGTTTCTCTTTCTCTTTGAAGCCATAATTAAAAATAAAAAGAAAGAAATATCCTTGACATCTGAGCTAGTATAACTGGGACAAAATTTCGGTGGACCAAACGTCACAGAAATGAAGACCTCATAATAATATATACATGTATTAGGGTATTTCGGTAATATATATATAATATTTACCGAAATAATATATTTACTCTTTTTCTGTGTGAATAATTGAATTGTAATTCTGTTATTAACGAAAATAACTAGTATTAGTAACTTACTTTGGAATATATTATTAAATACGTCATTAAAACTTTTAAATAGAAAAGTACAGACCAGAGATCTGTTCGGGCCCGCAATTTGTAGGTCTCAAAATAGCACGGAAGACTTTTTTCTTTTTAGCATTAGGATCAGACTCAAAAAGCTACTCGCTTATCTGCGGTGATGACAGAATGAACGTCCATGCCATCCAGGAACTCGGATCCTGACCCCAGCAGTTGAGCCTCACGACAAACCACTGTGCCACCAAGGAGGCAACTCTGTCGCCACTTTTGATTATTATAATTTAAATTTCTAATTTTTCTTGCAATTGTACAAAATATAAATAAGTAAAAAAATAAATTTATTCATTTGTTTAAAAATTTCAACTTTTTATCAGTGTGTAGTTATTAAAAACGAACATCACTCAGCTTTTGATTATTTTTTTTCTCTCCTTCATTAATAAATTGCTTATTAGAGTTTATAAAAAATGTTCACAACGAATTTTCAATTTCTACGAATCATTTCTGTATTTGTTTTTGTTCCAAATAATATTAAAATTTTAATTTAGTCTTCGAACAATTATATTTTATGAAAATAATTTTGCAAAATTTTATTTACAAAAATAAAATGATTCCCCTCTTAAGCAGCCGCTTGCCCCACAACCTGTATTATAAAACATTATGCTGCAGATTATTTTAAAATAGACTGCATCATGATTATTTTCAATACGTATATGAAGGAATCCAAGTTTTCATTTTAATGCCTGCTATTCAATAACCGAACACTATTACTTAAATTACTTTTTTTAAATTGCTACCTAAAAATAGTTCGGGTAGTAGAACTAAAACACGTTCAGAAATTGATATTGATGGTGTATTAAAACATTCTCAGTTTTCAACTGGGTTGGTAACCGGTTACAGGGCACGAAATGTTACCTGTCAGTTCGCGAACTTACCTCCTAGAAAAATATACTCGAAATTCGAGAATGTGTTGGGGGATGGCCCAGTCGGCATCGCGTCAGGCTAAGTTCGAGTCTCAGTTCAGCTTACATTAAGATTACGAATGCAAAATCGTTTGGGGTGACATCTAAAGTCATAGAATGCTAGGGCATAGTATTTACTCAATACATCATTTGTGAAACAGTAATCTGGATAAATGTAACGGTAAATATGGTGTTAGGAGAGAAAGTAGAATATTGAAACAAATAACAAAAAGGAGCAGATCGAGTGAAGTAAAATAAATGAAAGAACAAATTGATCTTTCATGCTCCCTTCAATTTTGAAATCTGGTAATGCAAATATCCGTTTGATATTTTCAACAGATTCCAAAGACAGTTTTCTGAATAAAGATTTGAAACATTCAGCATTTGATTCCGTTTTAACGATCCTCCAGGTAAGGTTTAAAGGAAACAAAACAATCCTGCAGCTTTGCTTTTGACTTTTCCGAAAGATTTTATTAATTGCCAAAGGATGCTTTCTTTAAGTATTATACTCTTTTTGCATTGATGAAATGTTTCTTTCGCTTAGAGACAAAAGCAATTTTCAAATCTCACAGCCTGAGAAACTTTACAAATAAGGCACAAAATTAGAAATATATGAATGATATTCCTAATTGTCATTTTTGTAAACTTTATCAGAAATCAGTATCCGAAACTGCAAGGAGAATTGACCTAACACTGATCTTCAAACTCTTTAAACTGAATATCACAGAACTCTGAATTTTTTTCCCATTATGGACTGTGACAAATTTAAACAACTACAACAGATGTTTAACTACAACAGATTTGGGTAGTTGGCTCAACGATAAGTTTAGTGAAGAACCTTTTTCAAAAGAAAGAATTAGCATTTCTCATATTAATATTCGTAGTCTAAAAATACTGGGATCAACTGAATGCAGGACTAAGTCTTTCAAAACCAATGCAATGTTAGAAGAAACACAAAAGAGGGAAATAGGGGTCAATTCTCTCGATCTGGGTGAAGAATTGAAACAATATGGAATTCTTAAAATAAATTCCTCCATAATTTAAGTTATGAAAAATGACAAATAAACTTCGTACTGCCTTGGATCATCTTGCATATGCTTCAAAATAAACCTCGTTATGCCTTTGATCATGCCGCATCTGTTTATAAATAAACTTCGCTATGCCTTAGATCATCCTGCATCAGTTTCAAAATAAACCTTGTTATGCCTGGGATCATCCTGCATCTGTTTCAAACAAAACCTTATGCCCTGGATCATCTTGCATGTTTTTCACAAAAAAAAACGAAATATTTGTAGTTCAAGTGTTGCTTTTTATTGAAACACAAAAGGTCTGCTACAGCAATTATTACGATGTAAAACGGCATACTTCAATTTGAGGGTTAGGTTTGGATGATGTGAAGATTTTAGGATATGGTCCTTCTGACGTCATCATGATCGAATGTTTTCTTCTGCACACAGAGAGAAGATCTAATGCCGGATGAACATCTCTTTCTTAGTTGTGCGTACACGTGATTCGATCCATTATGGTGCATGTGTGTGCGGGTTGTTATTCCTGCTGTGCAGCCATCGGGCGACCCTCTGGAGCGGAACGACTATGTCGAGTCACGCAACGCAGCCCAATGATCATGACACCGTTGCCAAGAATGGCCACGAACATCGTACGAAGGGGAAGGAACAGATTAATTAGGCAGAGCGGTAACCTAGCAACGATAATCACGTGACATGGCTCTACCTCTCCGTCATAGAGAGCGACTGTTGAGTGTTCATCTAGTTGAATGTAATTGTTACGTGAACGGTGGTCGTGCATTTTAATATTGATGTTGTTTTCAAGTGGCTCATTTTTTCCTCCTTGGTTTAGCACCGCCACTTATTATGCATGCCAATTTTCGTCAATGTTTCTCTCCGCTTGTCCCCGTCATCTAATGTAACGAGTCCGGAGGCTTTGCGCTGCGCTGAATTCGAGACAAAGGTAATCAGAAATTATGGAAGAAAATAAATTGAGAAAAAAGAGCGGGAAGAGAAAGGTTTAGTGAATTTGGAAGTATCGGTACTAGAAAGGTTTTTCTTTTTTGTTTCACGATAAGTCCTTACTCAACAGTCGGATTATTGAAAGCATCTTTTTATTTCATTCTGGCTTCTTCATTTTAATTTCAACTATTAGGAGGCGGATGAAGGGTTTGATCGTCTAATTATTTTCTCAAATTGTTTCGAATTTAATTTATTTAATTAGAAGCACATTGAACGAAACAATAGGATTCGTAAGGTAATTGTTATAACCCGTATATAATGAATTGAGGCAGACAGTTACAAAATAAAGATAAAATTTAAAACTTTTTCTGATAAAGCAACTTGTGTATTTCTGTTTTTCAGAAACTGCTGATAATTTTGTTTTCTTCTGGATTGCCTCAAACTTTAAAATATTTTTAATTAGCGAAGATAAGTGAAATGATAGTCTGTCTGTTCATTTGTTAGTTTTGTGTGTATGCGTCATCACCACGCGCTTATTTAAGACATCAATCTATTGGATTCCATCATTTTAGACAGAATTTCATCCATCAATGAAACTCTGACTAAATAGTTTTGCACTCAATAAATATGCCAATCTATGATCCGGGAGCACACGTGGTTCAGTATTATGTAAGAAAAAAACAAGCTACACTACATTAAGAGCTCGGCAGAATTTTTTTTTACTGCAGTTGCTGAATGTGTTACTTCGGACTGCTGGTGAGGTGGAACGAATCGAGTCGCGTTTCTAACGAAAATTCTTTCAATTATCAGCATATTTCGATATTGTAAGCTCCTGATAGTAATTTATGAAATACGGCAGTAAGTGTTATTCTATATTCGACCTCAATAACGTTGCCAAATAAATTCATGGTCCGCATACACTCTGTATCACAATGCTGCTAACTAAGATGCTGCAGTGTGTTACATTTTCTTAAAAAAATAATGTTGGTTTCACTGGTAAACGTGACGTTTATTAGAGTTGCAGATAGAATGGAGCTTGATAAATAAATATATTTCTTAAACAAACTGTCGGTGTAATGCAATATGTTTTTTAAATCTTACCTTGGAGAAAAAAAATTCCGAAAATAAAACTTTGTATCTCACCAAGGAAATTTAATAAAACGAAAAATTAACTTAAATCATTATATTCTATTATATATTTCACATTCCTTTAATTTAAAAGAATTTAATTTTTTATTTTCTAAACTGAATTTATTCTTCTCTTCCAATAGTTTTCCTTTAAAAAATTGAAAAATCCAACTGCCTGTCTTAAACTTTGGACAGTTCAGTGAAATGTGATTAATACATTCTTTTGAATTACAATGTTATAATTAGTTATTTGGTTTCTTCATTAATATGATTTGTCTAAATTATATTATCCAGTTGTAATTCTGTTTATTTTAATGATGTAGGAGTCGGTGTAATATTAGGATATTCATAAATGGAAAAAAATTACAAAAAATTTTAATTTTGGATGAAGAAATTTCTGGGCGTTTTAGTTTAACTCTCAAGGTCGTTGTCTTAGCCCCAGTTTTTCTTCTAAACTTGATATCGAAGTTAAACTAAGAGTGATAACTAAGAAGAATTAAAAGCTTCCGATGATTCATCAGTTGGAAGTTCAAAAGATACATCAGCATATATTATGGTGAATTCACGAAATTAATAGTTAATAAGATGTTGAACTAAAATTCAATAATGTTTTCGTCATAATTAAAAAAAAATACTCCAGAAGTATTCGTACAGATGTTAGGAGTCTCCGCCGTCCATGGTGGAAATTCAGATTGACCGTTCTCTCTAAAATAAGAATCATCCACATTGAACAACTAAAGTTCTGTTCTTTTGTAATTATCTTTGTAATGCTCTGCATCTCATCCTTCTTTAATCCCATTGACTACACAATTTACACACAGACTATCATTATGATCCTAGAGCAATACATATATAATATAAATCTGTGAACCACTCACAGTAGAAGGTTCATCTCCAGGACTATCATTTATTTTAGACACAGTTGGAAGACTGAAAAAACAAAGAGAATGAAGGGACGCTTATGAATGATGACACATTATTTTACACGGAGCACTGTGATTAGAAAACTTTTGCATGATGATAAAGTGATATTAGATTTAGAAGATTAGAGATTTTAAATAAAGTTTCATGAAAACAAAAATAATTAATTCAGTCTCTTTACTTAAACATTGATTGCAAATTTAATCAAACCAAAAAATAATCACTGCCTTTTCAACGGGCTTAATTTGCTAGTATTTAAATAAAGTATGTTTTCCGAGATTGTTACTAACAGTAGAATAAATTGTTAATTTTTTAATTTACATTCCAGTAGTTAGGTTATATTAACTCTGAGTGCCACTTTTTTTTGTACAAAATGGTTTAAATGATCAGGTTATAATGATCCCAACGGCTCGGAGAAAGTTGGGAAGGAGATCCACTAGACAGCTGTTAGGAGAAAGATGGTAGCTTTCTGTCAAAGCCATCCAGTGTGTTCTTTAACATGTAAAGGGTATGGCAAGGGGTAACGTCACTGCGTCCCATCCGACGTACGGCAGTCTTTACATGCCCATCGGTGTAACCTTTCTGTCCGAGGTTACGGTGGAAGTTTAGGGGAGATAAATCTCGACACTGGCAGAGGTGGGACTCGAACCTGGGAACTACAGATTAGGAGCCTGGCGCGCTATTGACTGAGTCAACTCCGCTCCTATATTCTAGTGGATGAAAAAAATGCCTAAGTCTTAATGACGCATAATATTTTAACAATATATATTCATTATTCAAATCTCGGTCAGTAGGAGACTCCGATGGACTGGGAAAGGCCGCCGTCCGTCGGATGTGACGTAAACTCGTGCGCGTTAAAGTACCCTGTGCGCGTTAAAGAACACACTGTATGGCTTTCACTACCATCTGTCTCCAAACAGCTGTCCAGTGGGTCCTATCCCCCAAATTATCTCTGAGACCTCGGGGTCCTTGTGACCTAGCTATTTAGCTCATTGTGTGCAAAAAACGTGCCGCTCAGAGGTAAAACAACCCAACCCTTATTCTACTTTAAAATAAATATCACTCTCTCGACATTTACTGATATACCAGCTACAGTCCGTCAAAAGTTTGTCGGGAAACGGATTTCTACTCTTCGTTGACAACTTTCACATTTCCGAGGCAAAGTTTGGCTGGAAACGTATCTCCTCTCTATTCATAACTTTCAAAAGCAGACGTGTCGATGCTGGCAGAAACCCACCGTTGCCAGATTCCGATATTCGTAAACGGATTAATCCGGTCCCGTGGCAGGTAGGGACGGCGGTAATTTAACCCAAACCTTGGTCGCGAACTTTAAATCCCCACAAGAAATTTGTTTTCAACGAGTATCAAATTTCCGACGCCCCTGCAAATCCATGATTACAAGTCGTCTAAATCTGTCGATAAAACTTTCTCAATCATTTGCCTAATGTATATAAGCACGAGCTGAGCTTAAAACGACGTAGATGCAACGCATGCATTTCTCTAGGCGTCTGCGCCTATTATTTATGATGATGATGATTGAATTTAGGTTTTACTTTTTTTTTTTTACTTTCGCTTGTGGAATGTTAATGTTCTGACTCAGAGTTGCTCTCAACCCCATAGAGTGGCAAATATCAATTTGCCTTGCGGTTGATCTTCACCCAGAGAGAGGCAAATATCAGTCTGACCTACAGTTGCTCTACAACGCAGAGAGTGGCAAACAATCCGACTTGCGGTTGCTCTCCACTCCGAGAGAGTGGCAAACACCAATCAGACTTACGGTTGCTCTCAACCCCAGAGAGTGGCAAAGATCAGTCTGACTTACAGTTGATCTTCGACCCCCAGAGAGTGTCATAATTATCCATATGGGCAACATGTACTAATGCAGTCTCTCTCTGCACAAAATGCTGCTCAAAGGAGGTTGATGACTCTCTCTTCTAACCTCATCATTACGCACAAAGTCAAACCACTTAATTCTCAAGATACTGCTCAAGTATCTAGAATCAAGGTCATCATCGTTTTTGTTATCCTGTTTAAATTGAAATATGGTCCATGTTCCGCTACCATAACTAACCTTAGAAAGAGCCAAACTGTTAAACAGCTTAAATTTAGTCGTCATCTAGCAGCAATCCCTCTTCTTCCATTAATCTCATGCCTCACATCACCATAATTCATTAAACAGCTGCCAAGATAATTAGGCTGAGACTCTTGCTCAAGATTCGAACCGTTTAAAACAACTGAAGCGTAATCTATCGGACCAGTTTCGCTCACTTTAGTTTTTTCTCTGTTTATCATCAAAACTCTGTTACCAGTCTCATCAACAGCCCTACTGAAAGAATTCATCTCATCAACAACCCTAACGGAATAATACATCTTATCAACAGCCCTAATGAAAGAATTCATGTCATCAACAGCCCTAATGGAAGAATTTATCTCATCAAGATTATTAGAAAACCGGGCCAAATCAGTTGCATAATCTAATTCAAACATTTTGAAATCTCCGGACCATATAAGGCCAAAATCTTTCCCTTACAAAGAAGTTCGAATGACATAATCAAATAACCGAACTAAAGAGAAAAGGAGACGAAATGCACCTTTGTCGAACACCAGAAATAATGTTAAACCAATTGCTACAATCCTTACCAACTCTCACACACGACTCAGTGTTATTATAGAGAGCTTTTATTATGCTAACTAGCATGTTTGGTATACCGTATGATCTCACAATCAACCACAAATTATGACAATCAACAGAGTCGAAAGCCTTTTTGAAATCAAAAAAGCTAGCAACCAAAGATTTCTGTAACTCTAAATATTTATAAAGAATCTCTCTAAGTGAAAATATCTGATCTGCACATCCCCTACCAGTTATGAATCCACATTGCTCATCACGCAATTTCTTGTCAACCAGATTCTTAATTCTATTAACCACAGTAATGCAAAGAACTTTCCCTGGAATAGAGAGTAGGCCCTATAGTTATCACAAGAACTGCGATCACCTTTTTTGAAAATAGGGATAAAAAAGCTTGCGAAAAAATATTTTATTATCACTACTAAAAGATAGAAAGAATTTCTCATCTATCTCTTGCAATGAAAAAGTTGTGTTTTCCACCCTGCTGTGAGAAATAGGAAGGTTGTTGCTCTCAGCGTAATGCCTGGACACTCTAACACCGAAAGGTAAAATTTCTGCCTCAAATTGATCATTTCGAATATTCATTTCCACATTTAGCACTCTCTAACGATAGCAACTAAAACCACCTGAGGATTTGAAAAATATGAATCAAAATATTTCATTAATACCTATCCAACGCAAAACGAATTCTTCAAATTATTTCTTTAAACAAAATGTTGTATATTACCATCGCCTGGCGTCATTGCTGTTAACACAAACCTCATGATTCCCACACTCCACCACCAAAATTGAAAGTCTAAAGAAGGACCACAGACTGAAAAACATAGGACAAAACAAAAACGTGGTTTCTTTTGTTTTGCAAACGAGCTAACAAAAAGATGCCCCGCTGCCTGGCAGGGAAAATTCAGTCTGCCTCCGTAGTCACCTTATCCTTGTATACATTTCCTCAACAAGTCCCGCTATCTCCATATCCATTATCTCAAAGAGTCCTCTTATCCTCATATCCCTTCCCTCTACGAGTCCCCTTATTTTTATATCCCTTTCATCCATGAGTCTCCTTATCTTTATATCCCTTTCATCTATGAGCCCCCTTATCCTCATATTCCTTCCCTCTACGAGTCCCCTTATTTTTATATCCCTTTCATCTATGAGCCCCCTTATCCTCATATTCCTTCCCTCTACGAGTCCCCTTATCTTTATATCCCTTTCATCTACGAGTCCCCTTATCCTCATATCCCTTTCATCTATGAGTCCCCTTATCTTCGTACCACTTTCCTCCACGAGTCCCCCATCTTCATATCCTTTTCATCTACGAGTCCCCTTATCCCCGTATCCCTTTTCTCAATGAGTTCTCTTCTTCCTTTTGCGGCGGTTGCCACTTGTTACCAGTATCAGCTAAATATGAAACAAAATGCTGATGTTTAGAGCAATCCTACTGGAAAAAATGCTGAATTAGCTGAGAATAAATTAAATATTTTAATCCTGCATGCAAGTTTTTGCTCCAAACATGCAACTTTATACAGCATTACCTTTCTAATAGAACTGAGTGTCTCAGTCGGTAGTGCGCCAGGCTCGTAATCTGTAGTTCCCAAACTCGAGTGCCAACCGTGGGAGCGTTAAGATTAATCCAAGGTAACTCCGACACTGCCTTCTGTCAGAAAGGGAACACCGTTGGGCGTGGAAAGATCGCCGTCCGTCGGATGGTACGTTAAGCTGTGGTCCTAGGTGAGGAAAGAGCCATAACGTCTGTACGTTAAAGAACATGCTGTATGGCTTTAATTAGAGACTCCCATCCGTCTCTTTAACAGCTGTCAGCTGCGAACTTTCACTGAGCCCTTTAGGGCCCATGTGGCCCATTGTGTGAAGAATAGTGCTACTCAGAGATAAAACAACCGAAACCAACATTTTTATTATAATGCGAAAATATTATAACGGATTTTTTCGCAGAGATGGGTGATGATGGACTAAATAAGCATCTGAATACGAAGTGTACTTCCACCAAGGAGAGTTCAGCCACCTTCAGAGAAGGGAGAAGAAGAATCAGGGCAGAAGTTGGGAAACACGATGGACCGACGTCACGAAAAGAGGTTCGACAGTAAAGATGTTTTGAACAGGATCTCCTGCTGACCGCTTCACAAAGATCGTAAGCACGCAGGCGTCTGTTTGCTGCAGGCTTGTTTGTTTGTTTTCAGTGACTTGTGTCCAACGGGATTATTCATCGCTAAAACTGTGATGAAGGTCAGAGGTACTTCGTGGTTAGCTGTGCGACATTCCAATTCGATCTTGCATCTCTGCTGTAGAAAACGTTGCGCAGTTATTAAACCTGGGAACAGAATGCATAATGGTGCCAGTAGCCTATCACCTAATAGTTCTGATAGCGATGGAACTAATTCTCCTATCGACAAATGGTTTGCCAAATATATCCATATTATTCTTCTAACTACGTCATTAACCTGTAAAGAGTGATGGGTTAGGAACGGAAACCTACATATACTGCTCGACATTGAAAGTGAACCCAGAAGGACATGTCGTTCAAAAATGCAAATAGAAGGGTAGGTGTGCGCAGTTGAGATATGCAAATGATGATAATCCGGAGCCAATGACGTGTGTGGCACAAGGGATTACAGATGCAAGAAGGAACAGGGATGGTGTTGTGTTTATGCAGGTGGAAGTCGTGTGAACGGTTGAGATCAAGTGATTCTGCTTTGAAATTGTTCAGCAAAAGCCGAAAATGTTTGGTACAGTCGCTGAAAAAATATCCGAACAATATGGTTGATTATAAAATTCAGGAATAATATCTGGCAACTTTTTTTGGAATTAGTGATCGGGCAACCTTCGTGTACAGCGGATGAAGCTGGATGAACTACACGTCGTGTCACTGCACATGTTCATCGGAATATACTAACTGTTGGATGCTGTTGGCAACAATGGCGAAATGAAGGTTCTAGCGTGCGTTGCAGAGGAAGTAGTGCCATCCAACAAACATCGGCACGGCTTGATAGGCACATTGTTCGACATGCTCGTTCTTCACCACAGAGCACTGCAGGCGAAATTCGACGGACTGTGTCAGCAGCCATGGACGTCCCCATAACGACTCAAACGATCACTCTACGCTAGATCACTCTAGATGTAATGGTTATTACATTGACTGCAAACCATCACTGCGATCGTCTGACTTGGTGCCGAAGTCGTGCAAACTGGGGTCACGAATGGAACACTCTTGTGTTTAGTGATGAATGCCGTTTCTGTCAATGCAGACGATCGACGGGTCCATGTAAGCAACAACCTGGCAAGAGGACAGATCCAGCTTTTGTTCATGACTGGCACACCGCCCATCAGCCAGGCATAATGATATGGGGTGCTATTGGATATGACAGCAGGTCACCTCTTGTCCACATCACAGGAACACTGACAACTGCACGATACGTTAGCGAGGTTCTGCAGTGTTTTGTTACCGTTCCTGGGAATCATGAGCAGCCCATTTTCCAGCATGACAATGCCTGTGTACACACTGCTAGGGTCTTCAGACAATGTTTGCAGCATGGTTAAGTGTTGAGATGACCAGCACGATCTCTAGATTTATCCCCAATAGAAAATCTGTGGGACCACATTGGACGATGTGTGCAATCCTCTCACTGGTGCGGAATCTCGATTAATTATGGGAGCAATTCAACGCTGCTTGGTGTGCAATTCCTCAGGACCATATCAATCGACTGTATGACTCCATGCCACACCGTATCCCCCCTGATAGGGGACCACCTTGTCGTGGTGGGGGGGCTTCGGGCACAGCAAACGGTCGAAGGCTTTGCTGACTGGCTCCGGTTGGACAGAGAAAAGACCAACCGAGGTTGAAAACATCGCTGACCGGTTTGGCGTTCTGGTTGGACAGTGTCAAGACCTCCATCAGGTACTCCGGGGAACAAGTTCAAGGGCACGACTGAACGGATTTGGTCCCCTAGTAGGCACAAGCCCTTTCAAAGTCTGGGCCCCACTAAGAGTCTCCACCCCGGGTGCTGAGCGAACTTGGATTTACATATCCTTGTTCATGGCTAACCAGGGAACAGATTCAATATTTTAGGTTTCTACCAGTGGTTAGCTTTCCTTTTATAGGACTGCTGCCATGTGAGGTTGGGGATGAGATGCATCTATATGGTGTATTCTTGCCCCTGACTCTAGATAGTCATGGCTTTTCGTTAACTTGGTAGTGTCGTGAGACGGAACCGGGGATTACCGTATTTGCCGAAGATCTGGCAACAAATAGTACAATGCCACGCCGTATTGCTGCCTTTATTGCCGTTCACGGCGGTGCAACCACCTACTGAGGCAGTCATTGTGCTGCATTATCTCATCTTCTAATCGCTTAAGTGGCTGCAAATTAAATCATGGTATGTCAATATGTATTGCCAGGTGTGTGCTACATTTCACCCCTATCCCCCTCACTCCTTCTGGATGGTGCAATTTCAGTGTCGTGCAGTGTATATTAAATGGTTTAATTCTATATATATAATGAGAAGACTAGATGAAGGTGTCACTGGCGTCTTTAAGCAACTTCTTATACAGGAAAAAATTGAGTTAGTTTGGCAATGCTGCTTGAATGCAGAAATGTAGGTTATCGAATAGATATGTGGACTGTACAGAAATGCTCAAGGAAAGGGATACACCTCGAATGAGGGGTGTGGATACTGCCAAACGGGACATTATTGAAACAGATATGATGTGTAGAAATGATGCAGCTGCTGTTCAGAATAGAAATATAGGAATGGCTAAATCGCTTAGCTTTGGATCTTCTTAGCCCTTGTCTACTGGCAAAATGTATATTTAGTTGAAATATGGAAGAGGGATTATTTTTCAATTCCTTATTCTATCAAATCAATATTTGATCGTTATTCTGATGACAAAATTTCACTGCGAAAGTTGTTGTCGATATTGATATACTGCATTACAAGTATTCCATTTCCGTTTCTGATTTCAGAAGAACAAGCGCAATATTTAAAGACGTTCATAATGTATCTGATACTTTGGAGAGAGATCAAACTACTACTTTGTGCTTTTTTGTTGGACGTTTTCTTTTTCAGAAAGAGCAGCAAGGCTTGAAAGTGATCGGATTTTGCAGTTATAAACTACACTGGCAGCAAGTAATATCGGCTAAGCAAGTAGAAAGGCTTTATGCTGTTGAAAATGCATGAAGTCTTTTGACGAGATCCATTATGCACGAAGGCTGCGGCCTCTTCCGCCACCACAGCTTTGGGATGCTGTTGCGAAACATCGCCCAAATAAGAGATCATCTCTATCTTCGAGATGTGCACGGGGGATAACAGAAAAAAAAAACGAAGAACATTTTGGATGTTGCCCAGCCTACTGAACAGGCCCTTCATATTTCACGCTAAAAAATGTTCTCATCAAAGTTGAAAAACAAAAAAATTCCATAAAAGTGGTTATTTTGGAATAGGAAAAGGATTCTTTATTAACCCTCACTCTGCAAACAGATTGTATCTCAGTGTTGGACAAAAGATATCATCTAAGTTTTTAGCTAGTTCTGATAAAAGGAAGAATATAATATTTTGTTGCTAAAAACCAGTCATAAGAATCATTGAGAGCATTTAAAAAAAATCATGATGGTGGAAGCTGGTCAATAACTAAAGAATATTGTCAATAAAAACCCAATTAAAAAGATTTACGGCGAACTTAACAATAACTTCTAAGAAATCAAAACATTTTCTTCAATAATAAAATTAAAAACTAGTTTTGTCTTTTTCTGAAAAAAAAATACACGGTGCATAACAAATTGTATAGAGTTTGTTTATCTAAAGGAATAAAATATAAGGAAGCTGCAATCATACGTCCGAACGTTTTTGTGAAGAACGACTGAATTAAGACCTAAAAAGTGCTGATAAACCTCGAAACAGTGGACTTCCAACTGCACCTCTGAGAGAAATGCTGCTCTGAAGAACTGGATTTTCAGAATATTCGACAATAGTGTCTAAAGGTATTTATAGCTATGTATTTAGCTAATGCATTTATACACTGAGATGCCAGTTTATTGGGTTAACCACCCCGTCACATAAATGGTTCATTCCAACACATAATACGTCACGTGACAGCAATGAGCGGTATAAATCAGGTAGACAAGCTCTTTGAGCACCAGTTAGTGTTGGATTCAGCGTCAGAATGGTCAAAACAAGAACGTGGCTTGATAGTTAGTGCTAGGCATGCCGTTTCGAGTAGCTCCCAAATGGCCGGCTCTTGTGCTTTTCATCCACAATCATTTCAAGGGTTTTCCGGGAATGGCACGCAAAACAAAAAAACTACCAGTCATAGGCGATCCTGTGAACAAAAACAGCTTATAGATAAAAAAGGTTCAAAGGAGACTGGCGAGAATCCTGCAAGCAAACAGACGGGCCACAACCAGGCAAATCACAGCAGAATTAAACACTGGTGTGCAGAAGATCCTGCAAGACAAACTGTATAGAGTTTGTTCATGCAGGATCATCTGCACACCAATGAAGATCATCTCCGAATGAAACACACATCGGACTTTGTCGCGAAACAGCCGCTGACAATGTCGATGTTGTCAGTGAAGAACATGAAAACGCTTCTCCAGTGGATACAGGAGCATCGACACTGGATATTTGAGGACTGGAAAGAGGTAGCCTGGTCAGACGAATCTAGGTTCCTTTTGCATTAGGCTGGTGGAAGGATCAGAATTTGGAGCAAAGAACATGAGGCCGTGGAACTATCTTGTCTGGTGTCAACAGTACAGACCGATGGTGGCTGTTTGATGATGTGAGAAATGTTTTTCTGGCACACATTGGACCCCCTGATACCCGTCAAAGGGCATCTGAACTTCACGGCGTATTTGAACATCGGTGCTGACCAAGCTCATCCCGTCATGGCTGCAGTTATTCCTCACTCGATTAGACATCTTCAGCATGATAATGGCACGAATGGTTCTAGGAACATGCTGACGAGTTTTCCTTGCATCATTGGCCTGCACTACAGTCCCCAAATCTAAACCCTGTCGAGCATCTTTGGGATGAGGTGGTAAGGGCTGTTCGCAGCGAGACTGTGCCGCCGTCCAATAAGCGGGACACAATCATTCCGCATGGTACAACATTCCTGCACAACGCAGACAGCACCTTCAAGTTCCATGCTCGGACGAATTCGGACTGTGCTGAAGGCCAAAGGAGGAGCAACACCCTCCTAGATAGGTGTACCTAAGAAACTGTCATCTCAGTGCACACCTTTAAACTGCCTTACAGCTTTAATAGTACATAATTGCTAACTTGTTTTACTGTTTAATTGCTCGTTGCATTAAAAGTTAGTTTCAAGAATATAACGCTTTAATTTGATTTCTAGACTTTGGCACTGTATGAATGACACATTTAAGAGCTATGTGTGTGTGGGGGGGGGGGGGGGGCAATGCAAAGCTTTCCCTTAATGAAAATCGCAACAAACTCAACGGAGTTTTGTTTAATAAAAATGTAGACTTTAAAGTTTTGTATTTTCCACATGTTGCACCAGTAAAAATAGAAACTAAAATTTCCTAAGAATTTGAAAAATGTAAATTGTATTTTATAATATTAATGCAAAAAGAACTTCTAAATTATTTCTGTAAAAAAAGGCATTTTTTACCGGAACAGCTATACATTTTCTTCTTTGATCCTAAATTTAATTCAGTTCCTTGTGCTAAATGATACCAATGGAAACATAAGCTCACCGGACAAAACATTAGTCACCCTTGGCTGAATGTCACCTTATAGCGCGTAACGCCTCCGTGCGACCGAAGAACAGCCGAAATCCTATCTGACATGGATGCCACCAGTGTGCGGATATAGGGCACATCAATATTCATCCACTCTTCCAGCAGCAAATGCCGCAGTTCGGCCATATTGGTCGGATGGCTGGGACGGCACTTCCACTCATTGCTCCAAAGAGTCCCATAGATTTTCTGAGGGATTCAAATCCGGGAATTTGGTTGGCCAGTCGAGATATTCGAAGGCTTCAGAATGCTCGTCGTGCCAATCCTACACACTTCCAGCCCTGTGCACGAGACAATTGTTGTCTTGGAAGACTGGGGTGTCACTTCTGGTGTTCACTGTGGAGATGCGGCACAAAAGGCAACATGTGGTCGTCCAATAGCTCCATATAGCCCTTCTGGTTCAAGTGTGACGTCACTGCAACCAAAGAACCCATTTCCTCGTACGTAAAATACCCCCAGAACATCACAGAGTCTCCTCCAGCTTGAACAGAAACTTGCACACAATCCTCATGGAAAGCTTCATATGGCTTACGATGTACCTGTCGCCTCGCATCATTCGAGTACAAGCAAAAACGTGACTGATCCGACCAGATCACATGCTTCCAAGAGTCGACAGTCCAGTCTTTGTGGCTCCACGCCCATTGTAGCCGAGCAGCCTTATGCAGAGCTGTTAACATCGTCCTCTTCCGCAGTACTCTGCTCCAGATATCCATGGCATGCAGTTCCCTTCGGAGTGTTCATTAGGAAACAGCTTTTGTAGGTCTGCATTGACTGACTGGAGCAATTCCTGCCTCGTTGCAAAGCGATTTGCCGTAATAGTGCGTTACACATTCCAGTGGTCCCTATTGGTGAGCACGGTCTTTCTGCCGCAGTTCTGGCAACGATTAGCGGTGGACTGCGATGTACGCCACTGCTGAAGATCCTTTTTACAGTACGTTTTAACACACCTGCAAAGGTAGCAAATATTGTACACTATGTCCTTTGGCTCGGGCAAACGCAATAACACCTTTTTGTCACCCATTCACATCTTTGGTGCGACCCATGTTTTATGGAGCGACTAACACACACGTGGCACACAACCATTTCTTGTCACTGTATGAACCCTGTAGCGCACGGCACAGCTATTTGTAGGATGCGTTTATTACTGGTGCGCCTCTGTTGCTGTCAAACGGATGTAACCCTCTTACCGCGGGAGATGACTAATTTTTTGGTCCGGTGAGCTGATTTAAGTAGAACTGATAGCGTCGATTTATGTTAATGAAAGAGTAAAGGTTTTTGCGCAACAGAAACATTAATTAAAAAGAAAACTGTAATTAATGTCTGATACCGGTTGGAACTTTATAGGATCGCATTCAGAAAAGATGTGAATTTCATTTAGACGAGTTATCCGCAGTTCAACTGATCCCTCTGTTGCTGTCTCTTTTGTTGAAACTCACTTTAATACTTTGTTTGTTTTTACTTATTCTTGTTTTCTTATGATGGAGGATAACAGAAGAAATGCACTAGTTTTAAAATCACCTAAACGTTTTGGGAGAAACATACTTACATTTCTGAATATCATTAACATATGTTGGAATAATTGAACGAAAGTATTATTACTCACCAAAATTAGTAAGATGATTTCAAGTATCATATGCAAACGAGCATTGGCTGACTCTAAGTGAAATTAGAAGTTCATCTTGCTTGCAAATCAACCTCTCTTTAAAAGGAAGTGGCCAGGTAAGTTAGCTTATTGTTGTTCACCTCTGTTTACATTACAATCGCTAAATTGCTATAAATGTGTGTAAGGATCCAGTTTACTAGATAGACCGTCATCGGTAAGCTTCGGCAGAGTAGTCAGATGTACCAGATGCCTTGCTTTGATTGTTCTATTGTTTTCTATAGAGGTTTTCTGTAGGATTATAGAAGACTTGATGGAGAGAGATCCAGGGCCACTACTTCAAATTGAAACAGAGAGCTGAGAATTTTATCACAAAGACACAGAGTGATAATTCCACTTCAACTGCGATGAAGTGAATTATCACTCCGTGACTTAATTGCAGGCACAGGAACGTCTGGATATGCCCACCATATGCAGGAGGTTGCACGAGGGTTGCCTCTGTACGACGACAGATGGTGTGTATTTATCCCTTGCGACTAAATTGGAGCAGACAACATTTCCTTTTTGCTTTGCTACATTTAGGGCAGACAAAGATTCTAGAAACATCTCTTAGCTCGTACAGTCGCTCAAAAAAGTATCCGAACACTATGGTTGATTAAAAAAATCAGAAAAATTATCTGCCAACGATTTTTTTTAGAAATTAGTGATCTTGCAACCTTCATGTCACGTGACACGAAGGTTGCCAGATCACTAATTTCTAAAAAAATCGCTGTCAGATATTTTTTCTGATTTTTTTAATCAACCATAGTGTTCGGATACTTTTTTGAGCGACTGTACAACTTCATGATACAAGGACCGAAATCACTGCTGACCATTTGCCTCAGTTACATCTAACATAATGCACAAAATATGTCTCCTGGTATCCCCCTAAACACTAGGACAGTTAAGACTTGGACGCGCTATTTGTCCTGATTTAACTAAGAGCTGGAGTGGAGAGCATGATTTCCTATCTCAGTCCTAATTATCATACTTCGGAGGCTCCAGGATGACGTGTCCAACTATTTCCATAATATTTGCAGGAACGCAGAAATGATCTAGAAATCTGAAATAAACTGACCATTATTTCAGTTTACGTTTCTTGATAAAAATCATAAGCAGCGTGATATCATTGTTGTGAAGTCCCGTCCAAGTCTTTTCCCCCATTTGTCGTCATCAATATTTTATGGATGTGTATTCATGCTAATTTTCTTTCCATTTCACCAATGGATAATGCTGTAAATAACATTTCCTTGACAATATGTGTTCACTTATTTCAGCTACTTTTCCAGATATGTTCATTTCTTTTGTAATGTCGCTTAACATTTGAAAACCTCTCTATTTCAATGTCGTGCAGGCTTTAGCTTCTACCAGATAGGGAACTGCCATCGCAAATACGATAGGATTCCGATTGAACCTTCTGGGTTTGTAAAAGACCAGTTGCTTAAAATACTCTTGTTTTTTTTTCTTTTTAGGATGCGATGACAGCATGCACTTACAAGTGTCGCTATGCTCTTATCAGGAATACCAGGGATGCTCTTTTACGATATGAATGCATTAATGAAAGTTTTTTTGCAGCTACGTTTAAAACAGGGATTAACGACTTCAGTGTTATCTGTTGCTCTATCCCACACCACGGACTCGGATGAAAACGAGAAAAGCGGGTTTTACGGGAAGATGTCACGATATTTTGCTCCTTTAAAAAAAGGAGATATCACTCATGTGCTCGGTGACTTCAATGCCAAAGCTGGTACTTAATCTAAACTCTTTGGGGAGCAGTGATAAGCACTGATATATTTCAATGAGCAGTGAAACATTTTCCCCTTTGCTTCAGAGGTTTCTAAAAATATCCTTCAACAATGTATGAAATAAAACACAAGTTTAATATTTATTTTACCTACAGAAATATTCTCATAGGGGGGAGGACCCCTCGCCCCACCTCGTAGATCCGGTTCTGTTTATGGATTATGCTATGTGTATATTCATTTCAAGGGTAATATTGGGTTATTAAGTGGTGTAGCAGTCTGAACTTATCTGAGATAGATTACAGTGGCAATTTGTTTCTTTTGGCAAATGATGTTGACGAGGAGACTTATTTCATTAAAGCAATTCAGTAAGCTAAGTTGGTAAGAGAAGAGGTTTGCTGATAGATACAAAAATAACAAAAGTAGTGAAAATTAGACAAGTGGGTAGTGCTCCAATTATTTTGAATGCCCGTGCTCTTGAGCCTCTCAGTTTAACCCTTAGAATGATCGATCCTCCTGAAAGTCATACGCAATTTATTTTAAAATCAAGAGCTTGAATCCAATGAATAGACAGACTGCAGTTGATGTTAACTATTACCGATCTCAACAACAATTACGGAGTCCACGTACAAATAATATGTACCTCAAATGGCACTCAAAGCGTTAATTTTTCTAGGGGGAGGAGGGCAGGGACTGATACTGATACAATGGAATCGCGTCATATACTCATTTAACTTACTCGAATTCAGCTATACGCTCTCGGCAAAAAAATTAAATAAAATAAATAAGAATTTAAAAAGTGCCGGAGATTCTGCCCCCATTCCACTCAATGAACGCCCCTTTGTTGATATACCTCTGAGCGGCACTTTTCTTGCATACAGTGGGTTAAATGGTTAGGTCACAAGGACCCCAGTGGCTCAGAGAAGGTCGAGAAGAAGAGGCCCATTGGACAGCTGTTAAGAGACAGATGGTAGCCTCCACCAAGGCGATCCAGAGTGTTCTTTAACATGCGCAGAGTATGATTGTCCCGCACAGGGTATGACTGTCCCGTGCACGGCGCCACGGCTATATGTCTCATCCGATGGAAAGGAGACTTTCCAAGCTCACCGGTGTCCCCTAATGACAGAGAGCAGGGCGGGTGGTTTTGCGGTGATTAATCTCAACGTTGCCCAGCTGGGACTCGAACCTTGGAACTGCAGATTACGAGCCTGGTACGCTACAGAATGAACCACCCCTTCCCGAACGCCCCTGGAGTGAGTGTGAGATGAGTGAGAGCCGTGAATCTGTTGTTTCCTGATCCGGTCTCGGTTCCAGCAGGTCTCTTAGCCTCTCATAGTGGGTCGCATAGCCACGCACAGTGCTCAAAGAATGCATTTTTCGTACAACATGGCCCCTACACGCAAGCCAACGATTTCATCTGGTGCTCAACGGAAGACACAACTAAATCTGTTCCAATGCTGGTGGAAGAACTGGTTGTGTTGGACTTAGTAAGAGTGTAAATATGACTGCAACAAATCGAGCATCCGAGCCATCGAAATTCGAGACAGAGAAATTAGTTGAACTGTGACATCAAGTGCTCCACTCTCTGCTAAGATGACGAGACAAGTGTCTGATAAGACTGTAGTGAAGACTGAAAAAGGAATTAAATATCTGACTGGAAGACATGAACTACAAACTGTGCGTATGGATGGCAACATTTTGCGAAAAAAAGTCCCTTAGCTCCCGTGCGCTGTTCAAACTTACCTCCGTGGTTGAAGCCTCCTGTCGAAGAGGGACAACCACTGATGAGACGGAATTCTGAAGCCAACCAGGCTCAACAGTTGTAAGAATATTTTCAACATTTATTATTAATTATTTTCAACAATATTTCAAACTCAATTGAAACAGTTCGTAGGAATTGCTTCAGTTGTCTTTTGAGGTTGAATCAATTCTAAAGGAATTGTTCAATTATGTATTATTATTATTATTAAGTATTTTATTATTAAACTTCCTTATTTATTCTTTCATTCTTTTCTCTTTTATGCAATTAAAAATACTGTGATATTATATTTTCCAAATGTATTCTTTAAAATATACTTTACATTACTGTAAATATTTTCATTTATACATATTACTATACTAGGTTGTATACACAAAAACATGTATACTGTACTTTACGGGCGATTTAAGACACTTTCCAAGGTAATTTTTATTATACGCGATTTTCGGCTTACGCGCTGACTTCAGAAGCTAACCCCGTGTAAGATGCAACTCGACCGTAATGTGCGACATGAGATGCACAAGAGAACTCTCTCTGCCTGGGGGACATTTTCTTCAGAATAGGGAAAAACCGAAAGACGGAAATTAGACTATGAAATAGTTTGGTCCTTTCTAAAGTTTGCTATGTTGCGACTCTTGGGCACTTTGTAACAGGAAACGTAGTGTTTTGGACTCTATACGCCTAAAAATTAAATTATGAGATTTGAATATGCAATAATGAGAATGTTAGAAGAAAAGATCATCAACCACCTTTAATCACAAATTTAAGGATTACCTGCCGGGGTAGTTTGACCATGTAGTCAGCATATTAGCAACAGGGTTATCAACAGTGTACCTGAAAAGTGTGAGTGTGTATCTGAAAAGGTTTGTAGACCTACTAGATTTCATTGGGTGGACATCAGGAAAGAGCACTTTGACAAAAACAACGGAATTAGCTCAGGATATGAAGATCTAAACTGAACGGTATGGTTCGACCTCCAAAGCCAACATGTATGTTTGTATGTATGTATGTATGTATGTATGTATGTATGTATGTATGTAGCTGAGGATAATTTAAAAAACTCTCTCAAATCAATCTAAATGTCCATTTTCAACAATGATCTTTCATTACTTAAACAATTATGGAGGTTAAAATATTTAAGAGTGGCAATTTCCTCTAAGAAACTTGTCAAAAAATTGAAGGAATTATTTGCATTTTCTCATGAAAAGATATATTTAAAAAATTTTCATTAAATTAATACATTTCCCCATCAAACGATTATTTCAAAAATTATAGATCTTCATAACTTTAAAAATTATAGATCAATTATAGACATAATAGAGGGTGGAATGGTCATAATTCAATGATCATTCAATATACTACTACAAAGAGGTATGGCGACAACGCGGTGTTCAGAAATACCACTATGGAGCACAAGTGAAAAGGGCAGTAACGAGAAGAGGAAAGGAGACTCAGACACCCTGGAAGCCCAGGAGCTCCCTCTAACATTGCTTTTACTTTTTCCTATTTTTGAATCTTTAGGTTTTTCTACTAGTATAAGAATTTCATTACATTTAGGATGTCGACGCGAAAATTTGTGACGACAATTTGTGACGACAGATTTTGTTGCAGGCTCGCATGGCCATTTCCTTTTCATAAAAAATAACTATTTTTCTGTTATTGTAATAAAATCATGCTCATAGAAATTCAGCAACCAAAATTTAGGAAAATAATGTTAAATTCAGAAAAAAAAAAAGCATTTTTTATGTGTATAATCAAGTAAAACTATAGAAGCCTGACTTCGCGAATTCAAATCCTATAGCTAATGACATCGTTTTTGCATAGAACTGTGCAACCTTAATTTTGATGTAGAAATGTGTCTTTTCTACTCATAAGATGTACACGTGCGAGTGAAAGATTTCTTACGATATTAATACGCAGCAGTAGAGAGATCAGAAAGCGCAACTAAAGTAATTTAAGATATTTTTATTATATGCGATTTGTGACCCTTAAGAGCTGGGAAGATAGAATCGCAAATATAATTGCAACATAACCAGGATTATACCTACCTGAGCAGGTAGCGTACCCAGAATGTTTCAGTGCAAGGTGTTGTAGTTTTCATGCTTGTGACTAAGAGCTTTTTTGACTTGCTTTTTCGGAACATTACATAAAACATTCGATTCAAATCTACAGTATCGGAAAAATGTCTGAAGAATTAAACACATCAATCACAGTTTATAAGAAATGTAAAACGACAAAATGCTTTGAACACAGAACGCTCAAACTTTCTAAATCATGTAAGCAAAATAATGATGAAAATAATACACAATAGAATGAATGCGAAAGCAGAGGAAGTGATCAGGAACACACAATTCAGAACAAGAATGGGAACGACCGAGGCTATTTTCACACTGACACAAATAGCTGAAAAAGCTATCGGAAAGAATAGATCACTCTATCTATGCTGTGTAGATATAAAAAAGCATTTGATTCAGTTAAACATGATCTATTGATGAAAATCCTGAAGGAGACAGGAATGTATGAAAAGGATATTAGCATTTTAAGTAATGTGCAGAAGAGAAAGATCTGAAGAAAAAGAATCAGCCATTTCAGAAGAACAAAGAATCAGAAGACAAAGAGCAGAATTGATATTGACGAAATAGAGTGCATAAGAATGGAGAGTGGAGGAAGGCAGGGTTTTGTCTTTTCCTCCATACTCTATGACCTATATTCAGCAGAGATATTCTCTGAATCATTGGAAGGCAGAAAAGAAGGCATTTATATAAACGGAATAAGGATTAATAGCATGAGATAAGCAGGGGAAAGAATATTAAAGAAAACTACAGACTTTAGCCGTCCTGTGGCCGAGTGGTTAGCACGCTTGGCTAGTGATCTAAGGGACCTGGGTTCGAGACCCGGGTAAGGCATGGATGTGTGTGTCGTTTTTCTGCTGAGATCCTGCCATCCTCTCAGACCTTCTAGTATGGCAGTCTCCTGTCAGACCTCTGTGACAAGCAGCTGCTTGAGGGGGTATTTATTTATACAGACTTTAATGCAGAGCTCAAACACGCGGGCCGCGCACAAGCAAGTCATGGTTTTCTCATTATGGTAGCGAATTGGGGTTTATTAGCTTGACCGTGATTATCACACTTTAATGTAGAGTCACGTTCAGATGAAGACATCACAAATGAAATTTTGGTTTATGTTTTATTACTAAAACTTTTAACTTTTAAAAAATAAATCATCAATATAAATAATGATGCTTTGCTTATTACTAGTGAAAATAACATGCGCCACGTATTTACGAAAGAAAAGTAAGCATTTTGGCACTTACGTGATTGCTTTAAGTGAAATGCAACTCGTCACATTTCAAAAATACATTGATTTGGCCTCCCATATGATTTTAGTTTGATATCCCTCTTTCAATGGGCAGAATAACAGTGGTAAGGGAGAAATGCGCGTATAAGCAAAACGAATATCATTTACGAAATAAAATGCAATAATTGCTACTTAGAGCAGGCGAATAGCGACTGATATCTGGGTAAACACTTTGGATTCCCGCACATGTTGGGATCTCACTGAATGAGGAATCTTGCTAAAAATGCTCAACAATTATCTCATAACGTTACTACTCCATTTTTCTTAAAAATTTTTAAAGTTCAAAACAAAAGACTTATACTCAATTCTCTTCAAGACTGGTATTCTCATAATGCCAACAATACCTTTAGATATCAAATTTCTCCTTTAATTAACGAATTCAAGGATTATAATTTATCAAAAAAAGAAATTAATGCTATCCTTAGGATTAAAACCAACCATGCTCTTACCAGATCTTTGCTTTTCAGATTTAAAATTGTTGACAATCCTTTTTGCCCAAATTGTAATGTGTTTCATGACTTGGAGCATGTAATTTTTTTCTGCGATCTTTACAAGACAGAAAGATTCAGATTGGTAGAAAAACCTAAAAACCAAATATCAACTTCATAGATTTTAAAAATATTTTAGAACCTGAGACTCCCAAACTCAAACCTATTGTATATAAACTTTTGGTCCAGTATCTTAAAAGTTCTGGCCTTTTAGACATTTTATAAAATATTTTTATTTTTCTTAACAAATAAAAGCAATTTATTAAAAAAAATTATAATATGGAAAAAGAAAATAAATTAAATAAATAAATAAAAAAGTTAAAAAAATAATTTTTCTTCTTTTACTTTCTCAAACTTTTAAGTTTCAAAATTGTTTTTGAATGAGTCGGATTCTAAGTAGTTTCCGGAATTTTCAATGTGTGATGTGTTTCATTGTCATTTTCATTGCTCTCACAAGACCAGATAAAAGAAATAAAGAGTCGAACTGAACAGGGTTGAGTTTTTTTTTCTGTCTGAGCTGCACATTTTTTGCACACAATGAGCTAGGTCACAATGAACCCCAAGGGCTGAGAAAAGGTTGGAGGGAGGAGAGGCTGTTATGAGAGCGGTGGCAGCAGCCACCCGTCAAGGCCATCCAGTTTGTTCTTTAACGTGCAGAGCGCGTGACTCTCCGGCACACGGAGCCACGGCTGCATGTTCCATCGACTGAGCTAACTCCTCCCTCCCCACCCCGTCCTCCTATTCAACAGGAAAAGCGTGCGATGTACAGTCGCTCAAAAAATATCCGAACACTATGGTTGATTACAGAATTCAGAAAAAATACCTGGCAACGAATTTTTTGGAAATTAGTGATCTGGCAACCTTTGTGTACGTACACGAAGGTTGCCAGATCACTAATTTCTAAATCAATCGTTGCCAGATCACTAATTTCTAAAAAAAAACATTGCAGATATTTTTTCTAAATTCTGTAATCAACCATAGTGTTCGGATATTCTTTGAGCGACTGTACAAGATGAAAACTCTTGGGGGTGAGAGAAAATGAAATGGAGAGCTGAGATTAAGAATACTAATGTGCTATACATGACCAGTATTGCTGTATGGTTGTGAGGAACCATTATAACGGAGATGCAAAAGAGAATCGAGCCATTCGAGATGTGATGTCGGAGAAGAATGGAAATACTTGGATGAACAGAGAGAGGGATTGACACAGCAGTTCGGATCAGATTCAAAGGGAAGGAGGAATTTAGGTAAGTTGTTTAAAGGCGGAAAATCTGAGACTGTCGAGGGGAGAAATACGAATAACCCTGTTTATCACTCGGGGGGCAAACTTACTAGAAAGGTACCCAGAGGAGAAGGCGAAGAAGACGGATGGAAGATGTGAAAGAATGGACTGGACTAAGTACGGAGGAGATGATCCATCTATGTAAAGAGAGAGATGCTTGGCGTTATTTGGCCATCAACCTCCATCTCAGAGAAGACACAAAGAATGAGAAGAACTTTTCAAAGGGGGAAATTATTTTAACTTCACAACTTTAATCTCTGCGACTCCTATGAAGGATCGCAGAAGCGTATCACCGTTATTCAATACAAATTACAATTAGTCTAATTTATATAATACTTTAATTTACATAAACTCCTCATCTGTTTTCATTTCCTTTACAATAGCATTCATAGAATTATGTAAACATGATGACGAATATGAGGAAAAAATATCAAAGAATGAATTGGGTTATTTCACCAATTCATTCTTTCATATAAGAATGAATATCATCATATTTCATAAAAGATGAGTTGGGTTGTACTATGTCAAAAGTACCCCAAGGGTATGGGAAGGGGATCCACCGAAGAGCCGCTTGAAGACAGAGGGAAGCCCCGTCAAGGTTATCCAACAATTGTTTTAAAGAGAAGAGGGTTCAGCTCTCTTGCAGATGGGTCAACGGACTTAACGTTGCGTCCTACGGTAACACAGGATGGCAAAACGGAAAAACTTTGGGGCAAAAGTCGAAAAATCGACCATTTGCGAATCATGAAAATGATATGTTGGAGCTAATTGTCCAGTGCATACGAAACTTCGATTTTTCCTAACAATTGAAAAGTAAAATCCGAACAAACGTTCCATACATTTCTTAAATTTTTATTCGTGTTTTTTAATGTCTCTTTTGCAGTCACACTTTTCCTAACCATCATACACCTTAACAATAACAAATATTCCCTGATGTTCAAAGATTTGGCCCGAGTCCAGAAATAAAAAAAAAATGTTTTTCGAAAACAAAGGGGAAAATTTTCTAAAATGAACCTGCTGATTCATTAGCAAGTTTTATTCGAAATTTCATTTTTTTAAATTTAGAAAATTATTATTTACATTTAATACTGAAGAGCATTAGTACCTCAAATACAGGAAGCATTTATTTGGCAAATACAGTGGGTGTTCACTTTCGAGACATTTAGTTGCCAAATACTGTGGGTCTCCCTTCCGGGACATTTTGTTAGTAAATACAGTGACTGTTAGCAATGACATATATTTGAAAAATACTATGGGTGTCTACTTTCCGTGATATTTAGTTTGCAAATCATGTGGGTATCTGCTTTCGGTGATATTTTGTTGGCAAATATTGTGGGTGTCCGCTTTACGCTACATTAGTTGGCAATAACATTAGATGTGCACTTTCCATGACATTTATTTTACAAAACTTCCGAGTGCCAACTTTCCATGAAATTTTGTTGTAATATATTGTGCATGTCCACTTTCCATGGCATTTACTTGGAAAACACTCTTGGTGACCGCTTTCCGTGATATTCAGTTGCGAAATACAGTGGGTGGAAAACGCAGCTTTCGTAACGTTTAGTTGGCAGATACAGTGGGTGTCTGCTTTCGATGACATTCATTTGGCAAATACTTTGAATGTCTGCTTTCTGTGACATTTAGTTTGCAAATCGTATGAGTTCGCTTTCCGTGACATTTTGTTGGCAAATACTCTGGGTGTCTGCTTTCCGTATGTCACAAAATAAATGTCACAGAAAGTAGACACCCACAGTGTTTGCCAAATAAATGTCATGGAAAGCGGTCATCCCCAATATAAGCGGACACCCCCATTTGGTGTGTAAACATTATGAATGTTCGCTTTCTGTGACAATTTGTTGGCAGATACTGTGGATATCCGTTTTCTATGACATTTATTTGTCAAACACTGTGGGTGTCGTTCTGTGTCTTTCTGTGACATTTATTTGGCAGACAGTGTGGAAGTCTGCTTTCCATGAAATTTAGTTGGCAAATACTTTGGGTATCCACTTTCAATGACATTTATTTCGCAAACACTGTGAATGTCCGCTTTCCGTGCCATTTTGTTGATAAATACAGTGGGTGTCCTCGTTTCGTGACGTTCGCACAAGAGTGGTTTTTCTTTTGGAACCCATTGAAAAAACCTCAGTGAAATCCTCGACCTTGATTTTCGAGGCACGCGGAAACTTTTTATTCAGTTGAAACGAGTGAAATCTGATATGAGGGAAACATTTATTCTAATTGCATTCATCGGAAATGGAAACAGTTTTATAAAACTCGGCGATGTTAAAATGCTGAAGAGGAGAAAGATTTACTTAGACAATTTACAGTGATGAGTTTGTTATACGGAATGAAGATTTATTAAATACACAGAATATGTAACAAACCTCTTTGAAGAAGAAATCTTCGAAATCGAAAAAGAAGTTATGTCGGAGCCTGTATATACAGCGGCTACAAAAAAATTCATGGTACAGAATATGAAGGAAATTGTTGCTGAGATACAGAAATTGAAGTACTTATTGGCTTCATATGACCTTCACCATTACAGAGAATTTAACGCTTGTTTAAGAATCGACTCATATTTAGCCAGATGCAATTGTTCTGAATGAGATGACGAAACCGAAACAGGCGATAATTGATTCTTTCTTTAAGAAGAAGGTGATTCTTTTCTCCTCACCTTCAGAAGAATGTCAAGAATTCCTCCACATCAGGCATCCAAAACTTTTCTACTGTTTATCGTGTTATTGAATTGTGAATTCACAGATTATTTTAACAGGCTGCCAAAAGAAACTTTTTTTCGTATATTTTTATTTTTTTTCAATATTTTTTAAAGTTTTTTTATTAAAATGCAATGGAGAGTTGTGTTTATAAGTGTTAATTTTTTTAATTTTGAGCAGGTTTTCAAATAAAACATTTTTCACTTTTTTTGTTAAATGTTTTCAGTTTTTTTTCATTAGAGTGTAATTTACAGTTGGGTTTATTTCAGCCATACGTATTTTGTTGACAATGGAAGGCTCATTAACTCATTTTTTCTTACATATTCTTTATTAAAACACCATCTATATATAATCATAACAGTAACATAAAGCAGTGATTTAAAGAAATATACTGAAAGTAAAAAACCACTGGTCTCCACTGCTCGACGACCATGAAATTTGCTTAACGAGACTTTTTTGGTTCCAACAGATCACGGTGAGCGGAGGACACCCGCTGCCTCAAGTCTATTTCGAATATGTTATAGACTGATACATCATCATCATCACCACCACCACCACCACCACCACCACCACCATCATCATCATCATCATCATCATCATCATCATCATCATCATCATCATCATCATCATCAAGCAGCCATGGGCTACGGAGGTCCAACCAGACCGTGCAATTTAGTTCTCCAAGCAAGTCTGTCCTGAGCTACATCTTCTGCATCTGGCCACTGCACACAATTCTAACAAGGTCCTGTTTGACATTGTCTGCCCACCGCATCCTAGGTCTCCCCCTCTTTCTTAGGCCTTTAGGTACACTGTTCATAACCATATTCACCAATCTATAATTATTCATATGGGCAACATGGTCAAACCAACAGAGTCTCTCTCTGCACAATATGCTGCTTAAAGGAGGTTGCAAACTCCTTTCCCTAACCTCATCATTAGTTACAAAGTTGAACCACCTAATGCCCAAGATACTGCGTAAGCATCTGGAATCAAAAGCATCTAGTTTCCTGTTATCTTGTCTACAAAGTGTCCAAGTTTCACTATTATAACTAACCCTAGAAAGAACCAAACTATTATACAGTCTAATTTTAGTCTTTAGGTGTATACGCCTATTTCTCCACACTCTCCATAGATTCTTAAAAGTCCCGGCATCAATCCCTATTCGTCTGTTAATCTCATGCCGCACATCACCATTATCTGTTACATAGCTCCCAAGATAATTAAACTGTGACACCTGCTCAAGACTGCACCCATTCAGATTAACTGAATCACAGCCTGCCTGACCAATTTTCATCACTTTAGTTTTCTCTCTGTTTATAACCAAACCTACTCTACTACCAGTCTCATAAACTGCTCGAATTAAAGAGTTCATCTCATCAACATCATTTGCCAAAAGGGCTAAATCATCAGCATAATCTAAATCAGAAATTTTCGTATCTCCAGCCCATTTAAGGTCAAAATCTTTCCCTTGAAGTGAATTTCGCATAACATAATCAATAACCAAGCTAAAGAGAAAAGGAGACAAAATGCACCCTTGTCGAACACCAGAAGTAATGCTAAACCAATTGCTACAAGCCTTACCAACTCTCACACACGACTCAGTGTTATTATAGAGAGCTTTCATTATGTTAACTAACTTGTCTGGTATACCATATGATCTCACAATCAACCACAAATTATGACGATCAACAGAGTCGAAAGCCTTTTTGTAATCAACAAAGCTAGCAACCAAAGGTTTCTGAAACTCTAAACATTTCTCAAGAATCTGCGATACACCAGAAACTAATATTCCAAATTTCAAAATAAAGAAAATATTTCTTTCCGAATTATACTTTTAAAAACATTCTCCTGTATTGCATTTTGTTATCATAAAATATAATCAATTCTGTCAATGTACACACTGATAGAATTACTCTTTTAAGCTTTAGATATTTATTTTGCAAAGATCCAACATAGTCCTGCCAATATAATCCAACGAAGTGAATTTGCAAAGATTTGGGGAAAAAAGATTAATAGGAAGTGACCATGTGGCTCTTCTAAGTCTTGAGGTGGTAGCAGACTTCTCTACCAAGGAAATTTTGCTGTGGTGCATCTCTACAATAATAGGAGTGTAACAGGCTGACGCCATCTAGCTTTTTATTCTTTAATTTTTTTCTTGTTGATGTTCTTAGTTATATTTGTTTATAGGTCTTAAAAACTATATTTCAATGTTTATGCTCAGCAGCAGAGGCTTATTCAAGTGCCGGACCATCGGGCCAGGGCTCTTCAATAAACCTTTAGTGTAAATACACATTTTCGTTTTATATAGATAAGAGAAATGTATAATAGATGGATAAGAAACCCGAATTATCACAGAATAGTAACAGGACTTGCTACTAGAGTGTTTCCAGGGTAGCGGATTTACACATTAACCTGGGTTTTTTCAACCTTGTGGAATTGTAAGTGAGTTTCATTTAAGGGGCGTTTTGTGCAGTTCTTGCAGCAAAGGAAAATAAAAAAAAATGTGGTACCAAAATTAGGTAATAACTAAAGACTAATTGTGATCCAGACATTATTTCAACTTTGATTAAATCAGTTTAAAATTAAACCATTTTGTGCCTTTGGCTCTGAGGAATCTGACGTACGGTTCAAATTGCTCTTTGTTACATCAGGAGCAAAAGAAAGAGTGGGAGAGTAGTTTTTATTCCCATCACTCGTTCCGGGCACGTGTGATAGTAAAGACCTTTCAAGAGAAGCGAACAGAAGGATCATTTTCTCTGACGTCAGACTCAAAAGGAAACCTTAAATTTAGATACTTTTTTTGGGGGTACTAAAGTTGGGTTTGGTTGTTTAACTTCTGACCGACACATTCTTTTTTGTACATAATGGCTAAATGGACATTTCCCTCTGAACCGCGGGTTCAGAGAAGATTGGGGAAGGGACTCACTGCCTAGCTATTAGGAGATATATAGAAACCTCACGCCAAAGCCATCAAGCATGTTTTCAACGATCACAGGGTATGACTCTTATGCTTAAAGAACCACGATTTTCCCTTCCATCCGATAGATGGCGACTTTGCAGAGCCCATCGGTGTTCCTTTTGCAACTGAGAGCACTTGCCCAAGTAGGATTCGAACCTGGGAACTACAAATTATGAGCCTGTCGCACTGACGACTGAGCCATCCTCAACTCCTCTAATATTAGATTCAACAGTAAAAGACATAATTTTTAACTGACGAGCATGGAATAAAGTTGGTCTATAATTTAGGTTCAATGATATGAAACATCCAAATCGTCATCTGATGCAAGGACTCCTCCCCCCCCCCCCCCCTCCAATTTTGCCACTCACGAAAGAAACTTCATAATCAATTTTATCTAGTGGACCTTTTCAGAAGCAAATTAGTTGAGTAATCAGAGTCTCATGCTTCGATTTAGCATCGTCGAAGCTGCTTGAAGCAAAGCAGGATTCAAGAACTCTTATGGGGATTTCTCACCATATAATTAAAGAAGACATTTAATCTATCTTTGAACTTTGGGCAATGAACAGAAAACAGAGCCCGAGCTTTTTCATCAACCACAGGTATCTTGATGAAGAATCAAACCCTTTATCGATTTAACATCGTCGAAGCTGTTTGAAGCAAAACAGGATTCAAGGAGGATTCACAAAGCAACCACTTCTATGAAGCCAGACGAACGGCAGTCACCGTCGTACATCCTAAGAGCTCTGCCGCAGCTCTCTCCTTCTGAACACTTTCTCCGTTGAAACTCCCGCCAAGAACTGTCACGTGAAGTCCACTGGGCATGCAAGTGTCGGGTCAACTAATGGGGCATGTCCACATTTTTTGCGCGCGGCCGAATCTTTCCGAACGCAACAGTTCTTAGGCAAGCGCTGACTGGTAAGTGGCGCTGTAGCGTCCCGAGCCCTTAGTGTTGTGGGACTTTGATACCTTATAGGATTAGGATTTAAATAATAATAATTGTTATTTTACAGAAATTCCACAGAATTGGAGAAAAAACAATTAAGCTTTAATAAGTATTGGAATCTTGAAAAGAACCCGATTTTTTTATCGCAGCTTGCCCCCCCCCCCCCCCTCCGCTGTAGCTGTGTCTCTGAAAAAAAAGGGGGTCTTCCGCCCCTGTTCTCAGGCACATTTCTCACCCCCTGCTCACACTGTAACTGACTCCGATACTCTTGCTAGACAAAGAGGTCTCCCTCACGGCTCCCACCCTCCCCTTTCTCCTTAGCTTCGTCGACATACAATGCTCAATGATGATACAAAGTCAATGAAAAAATGCTAACAACATTCAATTTATCCCTTAAAATCTCTTCTTCAAAATTCTTTGCAGAGCCTCATTAATAGCTGCTAGGAGTCCTATTGTAATGACTAAACACTGTCTCAGTCAAGTCTTCTCGGCTTTTGACTAACCCACTGAATGCAGATGAAAGAGCCGAGAATGCAGGTTTTGTCCCATCTCGTGTTACCCACTTCATTCGAAACGTTTGCTCATCTGCGGCGGAGGGGGGGGGGGGAGAAGCGAGTGTCACAATTCACTGATTCAATTAATCGCAGCAATGTCGACAGCTTAAACAATGGCCTCAAAAACTGGATTGATGCAGGAAAATGTTCACATCATCAACGATTTATTTTCGGTTTAGAAAAAAACAATCGAAATCAAACAGCTAATTCTGGTTTTGGACCGAGACATAAATTTTCTTTCAATTCAGAAAATGTGCGGTAAGCAAGAAATAGCATTGACGAGTTCACAGGTCGAATGCGATTCAAGATTACTTTTTTACAGGATCAATTAATCTCACAGGATCAGTTTCCTTGTGAGTGCACAAGGAAATGTCGAATGGAGGTGGTCATCTCTCACTAGCTTTTTTTGCCTTTCATCAGAAAGCGCTCAAAAGAAATCAACATCTTTGCGAAAAGGATTTAAAGTTGAAATAAAAAACAACAACGAGTAGACCTTTCGGTCTTTTGTAGTTAAGAGAACTGTTTCGATGACTTCTTCGATTCCCTTTAGAAATGCAGATTTCATTCCTTACAATGCAAAAGCAACATTTGTGGTTTTGGATCCGTTTCTGCATTTTGGAAATTGCTCGAAGAGCTAAATGATTTCTATAATTTATTGCTCAATATGCTCTTTAAATATCTTCGTACCACGGAATCGGTTCTGCATTTCCTCTTCTACTGAGTTCAGAAGACGTTTCCAAATCTCGTAAAGAAGCGTTGCATAACCAAGAGTCGCACTCTTTGCAGTCCAAAACGTTCCCCCACCACTAAAGGCTGAAGCCATTTACACTACAAGACTTCCTCCAATGTAGAATTTGACGATGCCAATAGAAGCAAAGAGTTCAGGTGCCTGCGATGACCTCTGCCCAGCTGATAAACATATCCTGTGAATCTATTCACTTGGGGCTGTCAACCCACAAACAAACAGAAAACACAGCGGAAGATTTTCCCTCCACAGAAGCCCACCAGTGCAGCAAAATCAGGATCCATAATCAAGCTCAGAGCCATGTATCTGTCCAGTGCAGTGGGTTTATATGGTCAGCACCAGGACACTGTGTGGTTGACCACTCCTCAGCAGGGTAGGAAAAAAAAGAAAAGTAGCCATAGTTGTCCAGATCAGTAGGCCACACTAATCTTGTAGGCCTCCCCTTCCGTTCACTTCCACAAGAGAGTATCTCTTTTGAAAGGTACTAACGGTCTGCACCACGAGAAGGCGGGGTCGGACATTAGGTGCTAGGCCTGGCCGGTTCTATGCATCATCACAGGGGATTGGTGCATAGCTCTCCTTCCAGCGACTACCTAGCTACCGTTTACAGACTATCATGGTAAGCTTCGGCAATAACTGGGTCTTTCAGAGCTTCAGTATTAAAGGTAAATTTTTTAACCCTAGCACAACACTTTTTAAGTTTAAGTTGCAAGACACTTTTAACAAGGTAATGGTCAGATCCAATTTCAGCTCCCCTATATGCCCTGGTATTTCTAACAGAACTAGCCCATTTGCTGTTAATTAATATATAATCAATCATATTCCTATGCAGCCCATCAGGTGAAACCCATGTGTTCTTATGTATGTCGCGGTGTTTGTAATAAGTGTTAGTTATTCTGAATCCATTGAGTTTACTTACCTGTAGGAGACGTTGCCCATTGCCATTGCAGCTACCAATACCAAAAGGGCCTATTACTCCTCCCCAAAGATCAGAGTCAGTACGAACTTTGGCATTGAAGTCACCAAGAAGAAGGGTAATATCTCCTTTTTGACAGAATTCAAAATATCCTGAAGTTGTCCGTAAAACCTATCCTTCTCATCCTCATCGGCATCCTCAGTGGGGGCATAACAGCAGATAACATTCAAGTCTTTAACGTTTGTCTGAAATTTTGCTGTAAGGAACCTTTCATTAATGCACTCATATCCTAGAAGAGCATCACTAGCGTGTCTGCTGAGAAGCAGACCCACGCCTTAGTGATACTTATTGTCGTCCCTCCCTGAAAAGAGAAATTTAAGAATATTTTTAAGAATCTCACCTTTATCTTTTTTTTTTCTTTATCTGTCCATCTGGTCTCTTGCAAGCCGAGAATATCTAAATTGTAATGGTGGAATTCTTCTGTCAGGACATTAAGAGAAAAAGCTCTGTGCAGTCCTCACATTCCAACTACCTATGGAGAGAAAATGGTTAGTAGATGTTTAAAGAAACTATGTTTATTGAGAGAGGGAATGCCGACAATATCAAACAGCCCCCTAATCGCAGACATGGGGCAAAGACCCATTCCCCCACCACTAAAGGCTAAAGCCATCTACACTGGAAGACTTCCTCCAATGTAGAATTTGACGATGCCAGTAGAAGCAAAGAGTTCAGGTGCCTTCTATGACTTCTGGTCAGGATTATCCACCAGCTGATATACATATCCTGCGAATATATTCACTTGAGGCTGTCAACCCACAAACAAATAGGAAACAGAGCGAAAGATATTCCCTCCACAGAAGCCCACCAGTGCAGCAAAATCAGGATTCATAATCCAGCTCAGAGCCATAATTCCGTTCAGGTTGGTATATATGGTTAGCACCAGGACCCTGTGTGGTTGACCACTCCACAACATGGTAGAAAAAAAAGATAGTAGACATAGTCCGAATCAGAGCTTCATTTTCCCTCACAGACATTCCAATACTTTAAAAAGCGACGTTATTCTAAAATTATTTTTCAACACCTCTGTATTATTTCGGAACATTAATGGTTAAGTTGTAATTAAACGTGGTTTATGTTGTAATTAACATGAAATATAAATCACATTTCTCACTACACTGTTATATGCATTTGCTTCAACTAAAAAGTTTAGATTTATTTGATCATTAGAAAAATTATTCTGGTAATTGTAAATTAAAGCAGTTTTATACCCCGAATTAAGAGGCAGATAACACGTGCATATCTTGGTCCTCATATCGAACACATCCCGAGTAGGAATAGGTACACAATACCGATAAAAACAATAACTTTTTCAATAACTGTCTTCCTTTAATGTGTTTGCCAGGAACGTTTTCCCAAGCTGACTTTACGTTTCCAATTGATTATTGTCCTCGTAAAACTCTATAGGCCGATTCATTAGATCGCTTTCAAAAATATAGAAGAACAATTGTGTTCTTTTGTCGTTTGTCGGCAGATATTCAACTTTTTCTGTTTTAAGAAATAATTGGAAATTTCTCTTTTCAGTTGGATAGGTCCAAATGAAATATTATAATTTTTTAATTGATTCAATTCAGTTTATTATTCGATTTTGCATTTTATTCAATTTACATTTTCTGCAGTTTGAGCTTATACAAAACAAATAATTTTTATAATTATTTCAGCTGTACAAATTTTAGAATGCAATTTTTATATTTGTTTAATTACAGGTTTGTTAAATAATAAAAGCGTAACATAATAAAATGCAAAATATTCTTAAATAATATTTGTTATTTCAACAACCCCCCCCCCCCCCCCAGAGAGTATCAAATAGTCCGTGGAATTGCAATTTCATACATATTTTTCGAATCTTCTATTGGCTCTTTAGTTTTTACAGTTAAAGAGTAGTAAATCTGGTAAATGGCAAAACATTAAAACTAATACTATAAAGTATTTATTTAAACTAGCAAATTTATATTGAGGTTGGGCTGTTTTGCCTCTGCGGGGCGGGGGTGGCTCAGTCGGTAGCGCGCCAGGCTCGTAATCTGTAGTTCCCAGGTTCGAGTCCCAGCTGGGTCAGCGTTGAGATTTATCTCCGCAAAATTCCCCGCCCTGCTCACGGTCAGTAGGGGACACCGATGGGCTTGGAAAGGCCGCCGTCCGTCGGCTGGGACGTTAAGCCGTGGCCCCGTGTGTGGGAGAGCCATACCCTGTGCACGTTAAAGAACACGCTGGATGGCCTTGACGGGAGGCTACCATCTGTCTCCCAACAGCTGTTCCAGTGGGTCCCCTCCCCCAACCTTCTCTGAGTCTTCGGGGTCCATGTGACCTGGCCATTTAGCCCATGGTGTGCAAAAAAGTGCCGCTCAGAGGTAAAACAACCCAACCCTCTGCGTGGTGCTTTCTTTTGTACACAATGGGATAAATGACCAGACGACAAGGACCCCAAAAGATTCAGAGTTGAGTAGAGGAAGACAATCCACAGTACAGGTACTTGAAGATAGATAGAAATTTTTCGTCCAGAACATCCACAGCAATCTTCAACGTCCAGAGTGTTTTTTTTTTTTTCGGGTTGCCTTAACATTCAATGCGACGGATGGCGGCGTTCTTAGCAAGTCATCTATATCCTCTTTCCAACTGTGGGAAGAACGCAGGTTGACTGTGGAAATACTCAAAATAAGCACACCTGGGAAGAAGCCTGAAAACGGCAGATTATGAGCCCATTCCTCCCCTCCCCCATCCAATTTAGGTGATAGCGTGTGGAGGTTAACGGAGTTCATTAATTAGTCGCCAATTGGGCTCCTTCCCCTGGGAGTGAGGAGAACAGTCCTTTTTGTTTTTTGAAAATGATTCTTCCATGATCGATGCAGGAGATTATGTTCCAATTTCCAGTTAGGAATTATAATATTAAATTATAAGAAATGGCAACATTCGAAATGTTCCATTGCTGATAGAGAAGTTATCAGATCACTGAGGTTCACAAGATCCAGAATAATCAGCTCTGAAGATCAAATGAAGGATATTCATCCGGTAAAAATGTTCAATGCACCGAACAATGCAACACGAATAAACGAAGTAACATCGAACATCCGAAGAGTGAAAATCGTTACTGATCACGAGAAAACAAAAGGTCTTCTGCCATATGCCCGACGAAGATAGAGTTCAAGATCCGAGCTTTCATATCTTTCTCATGTGGGAGGCAAAAAGAAAACAGTATGATGGAAGGCAAACGAGAATGCCGTTCCTCCACTACAAGTGTGAGAACAGACTTTGATGCTTCAGTGCTGTTGGGGAGAGAAATCAGCGAAAGTTTATATATCCGTGTTTTGCACAGAACTGCTTCCCGGGGGTCACGGACAGAAGAGATCCAAACAGCGCTTCGTTTTATTCCTCTTTCAAATGAGAAAGTAACGGAAAAACAAATGGTTCAACAGACAAGACCCGGATGCACAGATGGACCCCAGTTCTTCAATTCAATTTATTTTTATAGTTTTTTATTTAATACATATATTAATAAAAATATTAATATATTTAATAATAAATTTAATTTAAATATTAAAAATATTTAAATCAACTCATTGTTGAAAATAAATATTCATTTGGTATTTCAAACTAAGCTTTTATTTTTTCATAATATATTTTTTAATATATCTTATCATCCGGTTTGCAGAAAAAAACATTATTTTCCTTGAACAATCGATAACATTCCATTGCACGTACCCTATCATTATGAAATTATTAAAGATATGTAATTAAAACGAATTAGTGAAATCCCGCAATCAATTGCTTAACGATTGGCGTATTTATCATGTACCAGATTCAGTTTAATAAATGATATATTTTCTTTTCCATCTAAAAGAATATATTTATGATCATTTCCACTCAGCTCTCTCTTTTCCATAAGAAAGAGATCTTATTCACTCCGATTCTCTCATCTCAAATGTCGTGCCTCCCTCAAAAGATTCAAGAAAATCTTCTGCTTCTGCTATATTTCTACAAGATAGGAATTCCTTCTCTAAATCTTCCGAGTTTGTTTCATTTGGATCTTCATATTCACGATAATGATCTTTGTTTACTACTCCAACCATTCGCTTCTAACTATCAGATTCACTGAATTTAGGACATCTTCACCATCGGTGATCTATCAGCTTTTCATCATCATTTCCAGAATTTTAAACCTCATCACAAATTTGGGGACCACCACATATTTGTTTCTTACTCTTTGCTCATTCGCAGACCAAAAACCTTTTCTGAAGTTCGATTCCTTTCTCTTCTTCTCTGTTTTCATTAGAATAGAATTGCTTTATATATCCGCACATTTCTGAAGCTTCAGTGGACCTTCCCTTTTCCTAATTATTTTATCGATCCATTGCTATATTTTGGAAAGCACGAACAATATAAATTATGCATTTGAATAGCCAAAGCTTTCGAGCTTTATCCCTAGACACTTGGCTATCACTGGTTTCAAATTCATATAAATTTTCAGTTTTCTTCTCATGCACAAAGCAAAAATATCTCCTTCCTGAGAAACGCCGAATCACGATAGACCCCATGATACAATTAAAAAAAAAGATTCACTTGCACATTTCTGAAGATTCAGTGGACACTTCATGCAATAATCGGATCTAATTAATCTCTGCTGTAAGAGATGATATTTCTAATAAAACTAGACATTTACCGTTCATACACAATCAATCAGATTTCTGTATCAATCCATCAGATGAAAACCAGATAGGATGTGCCAACAGATTGGATGAGCTCGAACGGACTGCAACGCCGCTCTGGTTTATAACTTTACCTGCGTTTTGGTGCTTTTTTGCTTGTTTTTTAAAATTTTCTTCTGACAAAATATGTGTACTATATACTTTTTGGTGGTATATTATATTCCTCTCTTTCCCGTTATTTCTCAAAATTCTCAATAGGGGAGGGGCGTGTCACCTCTATACTCTTTAGACATCGGCCCTTGGTGAAACTCTGTGCATTTCTAAATGTTTTTGTGTTCGAAGATTTGGGCATTCTGAAAATATCGAGTTTATTTACCTGTAGGAGATGTTCTCCATTTGCAAGTGCCAATACCAAAATATCCTATCATTCTATCTCAATGGTCATAGTCTACGCTCATACACGAGAAATATATTTTCTCCCGAGATAATTGGAAATATCCTACAGTTGTTTGCTCAACTTATATTTAATAAGAATCCATTAATCATAACCGAAGTCTTCACTATCGGTGATGTATCAGCTTTGCATCATCATTTTCAGAGTTTTCAACCTCATCAAAAATTTGGTATAGTACACATATTTTGTCAGAATAGTTTAAAAAACAAGCAAAAAAAGCACCAAAATTCAGGGAAGTATACAGTCATTTGGTTTGAATGCTTAAGCAGCGAAACCCCATGAGGTTAAAAACTACTAAAAAGTGTGGGGGAAAAAAAGCTACAGATGAAATCGGTTCTGACAAGACCTTCAGTTTCCCACAAGAGGAGAAGAAATCGATTTCGTTAAGTGCTAACTGACGGTAACACGAAAAGCAGAGGCCAGACTTAGGCGAAATGCCTGGCCAATGTATCACTGGGAATTAGTGCACAGTCCATCTTCCCAATACCTATGTGCCACAAGTTGCATAGTATCTGTACTTAAATAACCTTCTTAATAGATTCATGCATTTTTCAACATTTTGTTTGTCTTGAAGTTTTTCATTTCTTAAGTCTACAGGAATTAAAATAGTTATTATATATAACAAAATATTTTTTTTATTTAGCACTAACAATAGTTATAAAATTTAGGTTGGAAAACAAATCAAAAGAGGTAACTTAGTTACCCCGCTTGGGCATTAAAAGGCGCAAAATTGATCAAATCAACAAGCATATCTGTTGTAATAATCCCAAAGATTCGGATTAAATATCTATCTTTTACAAACTTCGTATAAATAATTCCTTCTGTTTATTGACTTAACTAACTATTATATTTGTAATAAAAGGGTTTAGTTTGTTAACCTTAGGCCATTATTTCAAATTGTCCTTGAACTGTTTACCATATCCTCAATAATATCTAAAATGTAGTAAACCAAGATTTTAGATCCTTTATTTACAAACTAAATTTAATTTCGCAATCAGCATTTTCTAACTTTTGTCTTAGATTTC
Source organism: Ryuthela nishihirai (assembly GCA_038380435.1). NCBI lineage: Eukaryota > Metazoa > Arthropoda > Arachnida > Araneae > Heptathelidae > Ryuthela > Ryuthela nishihirai. Next base: position 80,750,148 of record JAWZYU010000012.1, read on the forward strand.
AAACATGACCTGTACTCGCTTTAGCATACTTGCTTCTTAATTTTGAAATTGATTTTGCTTTCACATTTTCCATATTAAATCCAAGCATTGGCTTAGCTGCGATCGATTTATTATTATTAATATGGAGTAACTTGGTATATTTCAAAACAAAACGTTTCACCATTAGCAAAACTTAAAACAACTAAATTTGTTGATTTCGTCAATAAAAGTTCCCTGTTACACTGCGAATTATTCAGCAGCTTTCTCTATACAATTTATTTCAAATAGTAGGAAAACGAATTCAGAAAGTACCATTAAATACGTTTATATCGGTTCTTCCTCCTCCGAGGAGTATCATCCATTTTTCGTGATGTGACTTTAAGGTTAGTTAAGTTGGTACTCAATATGGCTGCTCCTAAGGCAGAAATTGTAGAAAATCTGTTGTGCTTAGAATCACTCGGAAACCGTCGAACCTTTCACTATGCCAGATTCCCTGATGCCCTGATGGCAAAACTTCGATCATTTCACTTTTTGCAAAAGTGAAATGATCGAAGTTTCGATTAATTTGGCAATATGATAATGACTCTTCGAATCACAGGAAAAGGGTTTTACGAAGATATAATAGTTAAACACATAGATCACATATTGCACAATACTCAAAAATATTGCTTTCAAAATATATTACACTCAAGTGCAAAAGTTGCTAGAAATCCGTTTTGTTTGATATTTTGAAAAATGTATGAAATTAACAACTCGAAAATTAAGCTACTTATAGAGTATTATGTGTGAATATGTAAATTTTCGGTAAAGCAACTTAACAGGCTCAAAACGTGCAAATAAACCATCGGTTAAGCAAAAGGGATTTCTAACAAGTCTGTGCATTACTTATTGTTAACCCAAATATTAAGTGTATTCTTCATTGTTTTCCCACGAATTGCAAAATGGATATTCCCATTTCATTAAAAATGTCTCAAAGACGTCGTTTAGGTGACTTGTTTAGGTGGTGTGCCATTGGAAGAATGGAAGCTGGCAAGTTTCAAGCCAAATGTAGTCAGAGGTTGAATGTGTCTCGAGTGATGACCTTCAGTCTCTGAAGATAATTTCAGGATACAACTGATCCCTTAGAAGACTAGAAGAGGTCTCCAAACAGTTAAAGCATCTCGAGAATACCGATATCTAATTTCAACTGCAAGTCTCTTCAACTTTTTACGTAGCTTCATCGATAGAAAGAAAATTTCAAGGTGGAAGCAGGGCTATGGGGATGGGAGAGAAGCTTCCCCCCCCCAAAGCCCAAAGTAAATCGGAGTTGGAAAAATTCGAAGAGTCTTTGTATAATCCAGGTGAGTTGTGAAAATTTGGATTTCTTTTTTATAAAATTAAGCGGAGTTAGCAAATTCTAGACAACTTGGTAAAATCTAGGGTAGATATCAAAATCGAGGCAACTTAGCAAATCTAGGGCAATTGAGAAAATCGAGAGTAGTTAGCAAAATTCGGAGCCATTTAGGAAAATACAGGTGAGTTGGCAAAATTCGGAGTACCTTGGTAAAATCTTTGGGAGTTGGCAAAATCGAGGCAACTTTGCAAAATTTAGGAAAATTGACAAATCTTGGGGAATTGGCAAAATTTGGAGTGACTTTGAAAAAATCAGGTCCAATGTAAAAACTGGGATTTTTTTCTGTAAAATTAAGGCGATTTGGCAAAATCTAGGGCAGTTGGCAAATTTTGATTCCACTTGGTAAAATACATGAGAGTTGTGAATATTGCGATTGGTTTTGTGAAATTATGAAGAGTTGACAAAATCGAGAAATCTTGGCAAAATCTTGGGGAAATTGACAAAATCTAGGAGAGTTGGCAAAATTCGAAGCCACTTGGTAATATACAGGGGAGTTGTGAAAATTGGGCTTTTTTGTGCAATTAAGGAGAGTTGATAAAATTCAAAGTGACTTAAAAATTTCAGGTAAGATGTAAAAATTGGGATTTCTTCTTTAAAATTACGGCGAGTTGGCTAAATCTAGGATAGTTGGCAAAATCTTGGGGAGTTTGAAAAATTTAAAATGACTCGGCAAATTCAGGAGAGATGTAAAAATTGGGATTGTTTTTGTGAAACTGTCGTCCATTGGCCGAGTGGTTAGCACACTTGGCTACTGATCTAAGGGACCTGTGTTCGAGCCCCGGGTAAGGTATGGTTGAGTGTGTTGTTTTTCTGCTGAGGTCCCGCCATCCTCACAAATGATCCTATGATGATCTATGAATGATCCTATGGCATATAAACTGGCAGGCTCCTATCAGACCTCTGTGGCAAGCAGCTGCTTGAGGGGGTATTTATTTATTTTTTTTTTAATTTATTTTGTGAAATTAAAAAGAGTTGGCCAAATCGAGACAACTTTCCAAATTTTGGGGTGGTTGGCAAAATTTGATTCCAGTTGGTAAAAATGTAGGCGAATTGTTAAAATCGGGATTGATTTAGTGCAATTAAGGAGTGTTGACAAAATCTAGGTAATTTGGGAAAATTCAAAGTGGCTTGGTAAAATTCAGGTGAGATGTAAAAATTGTAATTTTTTCTGCGAACTTATGGCTAGTTGGCAAAATTCGAAGCCAGTTGGGTAAATGCAAGCTAGTTGTGAAAATGCCCCACCCCCCAATGGAACGAAAAATTCTTGGTACGTCCCTGACAGAGACATAATTTATGTAAAAGTCTTAATTTCTCAGTTGGCAAAATTTAATTTCCGAGTTGGAAAATTTTTGTTTTCTCTCCCCACCCCCAAAACCATAGGTCTTCGCTATGCCCCTGGGTGCAAGCTTTCCATGAGACCTTCAGGGGAGGGGCTCGATGACAGTCGAATGTGTCCTGTTAATTCCCTCCACAAAAGAGCCCATCTCAGCAAGATGTGCATGATACCAAGAGCAGTAGAATATTCTTTTCATAAATGAGTCATGATTAAGTTACAGATTCCGACGACTACTCATTTTAATTTCATTTTCTAGACTGATTCTTGACTGTCCAGAGGTATGAGATTCTCGAACCTATTTGCCTGTGCAGTATGATCGGGTTTCATTTTAATGGACGATAATGCCTGCATATATGAAGATCACATGATGGACCGATACTTTTAACGTGAGAGTGTTGTACCTAAGTTACCTATTGTCATTGGATCTGGCATGTATTTGAAACCTAATTTCATTTACTTTTAGGATCACCCGATCACAATCCTATTTAGCATCTCTGGTATGCCTTGATGAGATGGAATATCAGTTTCTCCATGATCTTAGGATAGACCTTTTTCACCAGTGAGATTCAACTGGCTTCACAATTGATTAGAAACTTTGTTGCCAGTATGAGGAAGCGTTGTGAGTTTCGCATTGCTATCACGGATGATCAAATTCCTTTTTAATGTGAGTTTTCATTCAAATTCTTCGATTCATTTTCGTCCCTTTATGTAAACATGATAATTAATCATACAACTATTCAACTAAAAATATTTATTCTTATCCATCGTAATCATACTACCAGCTACCTATATACGTAATCATACTACCAGCTACCTATATACGTAATCATACTACCAGCTACCTATAATCGTAAATCGTATCTTCTCACATAAGTACTCATTCATATTTCACCGTATTCATTTTTTAAATTACTCTTTATTCAAATGTTACGTCATTTCTCACACCTTGGGTTCAAATACCCCAACCTTATTTAGCGAAGAATACGTCAAAGTACAATATCATGCAATTTTGTCATTGAGGGTAATATTTTAAAGTTAAATAATTAAAAACAAAAGTTTAACAAGTTTTCATTTTGTAACCTTTATTTTTATTTCGGTTACCTATTGTCATTGGATCTGGCATGTACTTGAAACCTAATTTCATTTATTATGTATTCTTGTCAATTTCTTAAAAACTAAAATGAATCACTCCATAAATTGAGGGAAAGTGTACATTATGTTTTTTGAAAAAAGTAAATTTCGCATCAGAAAAGGTTTCGTTAGCAGAAAATGACGAATAAATATATAATAAACGATTAACAAACGATCATTACTCATTTTAATAAAGATTCATATCAATTTTAATTCATTGCCAAGCATATTCAGTAAATGAAATTAATCTTGAAGTGCATATCAGATTCAATTATAATGGTGAACTGAACTGAAAAGGAAAGGTTACAAAATGCGGACTTATTTAACCCTATTTGCAATAATTATTAAACCAATAGCTGCACATTTAAACTCTCCCGGTGGTCGAGTGGTCAGTATGCTAGGCTGACGATCAAAGGGGCCTGGGTTCGAGGCCCACATAAAGACATGTTTTTATTTTTCTGTTGTCTTTCTGCTGCAAGTCTCAACTTTCTCACAGACCTTATCTACTTCGCCTCATAACGAAAGGTTCCTGTCAGATCTCTGTGGTAAACAGCTGCTTGAAGAGTAATTCACTTTTTCGCGCCTATCTTCCTATTACTTTTCGCACGTCATTTCTCAGCTTGCTGCTTTGGGTGTTTGACAAAGCGTCTGTTCCACCATATCAGAGCAACCTGCTCCCGATCTCGATGATTTATCTGTCAAATGAAAACGTGTCCCGAGGGGAGTGTCATAGGCTTTTAAAATTTACCATCTCCCTGTACTTTCTTTCCTCCTTTGGGAATGTGAAAATCGTTCTTCCGCTATATCTTCTCTGAACGTGAGGGTACACAGTTAAGAGTTTGGTATCAAAGAAGTAAGCTTGTGATGTGGAAACAATTGTGGGCCACCTCGAGCTTCACTCCGGACCCTGCATTCCACTTGAAACGGAAAGTTTCGAGTCTTCAGACATTTAGAATGTCGCGGGCTATCTTAATTCACGCTCTACTTTCTTTGCTCCTCCCCCACCCCCACCCCAAAAAAAGGGGGAGAGGAAAATTTAACGGGAGTCGACGTTAATGTCATAGGTGAAATGAAAGCTTCGGAAGTGCAGAGAAGAAATGTAACAGTTCAGAGATAAGAGTTTTTAATGACAAAGCAAAATATATGAATTAAAAAACTTCAAAACGCTTATCTTCCTATCTGCGCCCTAAAATGTAAAAAATAAAAATAAAGCTATCACTTAACGGACTCATATTTACTTCAAAGGAAGATAGGAATTCACGTCGCCTGCGTACGCTAAATGCGACAGATTCCTTTGCCCCAGTTTTATGTTAAAAGATTCTAAGTGCTTAAATAAAAAGTCTAAAATTGGGTTGAAAGGAAAAGGGGAAAGGGAGTTGCACTGCCTGACGAAACGATCTCCCCGTCCGTTTTACCGTTCAAAATCAAAGTTTTTTTACTGTATATATTAGGTACATAAATTTGATCCTGCTAAACCAAAGGCTTATCAGCAAACCCATATTCAAATACATATGAGCCAAAAGAATCCTCTATTCACAGTAAAATATGATTAACATGTAATATATATGTTTTTAAACAAAACTTAACATATATTATAATCGCTAACAAAATTAATTCTATTGCAAATTTACAAAATGATTCATCTTATTTTTCGCATTTTTATGTACATATTATTTTAATCACATAATCAATTCCCTTTTAATTTTAGTTAGCTTCAAAATTCCTCTAGGTACTTGGTTGAACACATGTGGGATTTGAAATTCTTCAACGCATCGTCCAGAATTATTAATAATTTTTTGGTTTTCTCAGTACACCCAACGTTTTACTCCTTGTTAATTTATCATATGAAATATATTTCTTATATTCACTATTATACAAATTCTTCATCACACAATTATATATACATATAAATTTTCAACAGATAAAACGCCAAAGTGGCAGAAAATATCATTTCTATTAACTAAATTATTTTCAACATCAGGATGACACAGACTTCTAAGAAAACTGACTTGTATTTTTCTATCTTATTTAATTGTTTTATAAGTCATTCCATACAGAGACATTCCGTACCTAATAGTACACTCAAAGAGTGCTTTATATACCAAAAGAACAATTTCTTGGTTAACTACCATTTATAATTTTTTAATTCTGTAAGCCGTGAATCGCAGTTTCTTACATAGCAAGAAAATATGACAGTTCCATTTAACAATGGAAGAAAATTTCATCCCTAGATAAAAAAAAATTGATTAACTTCTTCTATGTTACTACAATGACACATATTATGTAGTTCATTGTTTCTTATTAAGCAGTTTTCAACTTGTTTTTTAATTGTAACATTTTCAACCATATTTGTTGAGCTCATTGTACATAAATTTAGTTTTTTATTAATATTTACAAATAATCTGTTATATGAAAACCAAGTATCTGCTTGATTAAAAATCTCTTTGTAAATTATTATTGCACATTGCAAATGTTTATGAAAGTTCACAATTATTGCATCATCTGCATATATTAAAATTTCTCCCTTAAATTTAACATTAGATAAGTAATTTATGTAAATTTGGAAAAGTAATGGTCCCAAAACCGAACCTTGTGGAATCCCAGCATGAACTGGAAATTTGTCACTGTATGATTCGTTGATTCTCATTATTATCTCCCTATTTAATAAATAACTTTTAAACCATGTATAAGTTTGACCTCTGATCCCCATAAAGTATAATTTATGTAACAAAATATTAATATCAACGGAATAAAAAGCTTTATTTAAATTTACCAACATCACGACACATTTTGCTACCTTGGTTTAAATTTTATTTAATAAATTGCAAAAATCTTCTAACAAGTTAATTGTTACAATTCCTTCACGAAATCAATATTGTCTTTTGGTTAAAATTTTAATCTTATCCATGTAATCCCTTAAAATATTTCCCATGAATTTCTCCCTAATTTTATCCAAAACATTTAATATTGTAATTGGTCTGTAATTTTCAAAATATTTCTCTGAACCTTTGTTATGAATGGGTCTAATAACACCAATCTTCATTTGCTCAGGAATAGTACCCTTCTCAAAGATTAAATAAAATAAAAATGCAATAACTTTCTTAAAACTTTTTGTTTTCTTTAATATAAATTGTCTTGATTTTATCAATACCTGGAAAAGATTTTATTTTTAAAGAATCAATGATTCTTGCAACATCTAATTCTGATACATAATTCAAAAACCTTATTACCTGTAGAATTATTTTCTGGTATATCTGTATTCCTTGTAATAATTAAATCAGAGAAATATTTAATAAAATTATTCAGTACTTCCTTTGTATTTTTATCTCCAATATTTTTAGTTATTATTTTTAATTAGTTATTGCATCATCAATGGAAGCCTTCTTTTTCATGTCAAATATTTCATTCAACACATCCCATATTTTACTTTTGTTACTATTACTGTCAGAAAGTTTTTTAGCATAGTATTCCTTTCTTCGTTTCCGAATTAATAAACTCACCCTGTTTCTTTCTTTTGTATATAAATCATAATTTATTTGATTGTGAGTATTTTCTTAATATTTTTTCCATATTTTGTCCCGGTAAACTGTGTCCTGGATTATTTCATCCATTATTCATTCTTTTTTACCCCATTAACTCTCTTTTTTTCTACTCTTTTAGTATATGCTGACCTATTTATAATTCAACTGTTATTCCCAAAAATTTATCTAAACCCTGTCAATCTCCTTCTCATAAAAAATTTCGTCCTCGAAACCGCTTTCAAACTATTCATTATGTAGTGATCATTAAGAACTTTCTTTGTATCAGGAATGCGCTGAGATCCATAATATTTTGTGCATTTCACGTCCGAGTCGGATTTATGCAATTTATTAACTTTGATCATTAATCCACAATGATCTGCTATCTTATTCCGTAATACTCAGTTTGTTACGTTAAATCATTTAATTTTAATCAAGGCATGATCGATAAGTGTTTTTGAGCTACTTTTTATTTTTATTTCTCTCTTGTATATCCTTTACAATTTGTTCATGTCCATGTTCCATCAAATATATTCAAATAATCGTGATATCCAATTTCTGCATATTTATAACATCAATATTTAAATTCCCTAATATAATTATATTTTTAACTTCTATTACTTTATCAAAATAAAAGGACAAATCTTCTAAAAACCTACTAACACTTTTGCTAGGAGATCTACACAGTCGTATCAGAATAATATGACCACCCACGAAATCACAGTGTACCCTTCCAGTTGCGTCACAGAGTGCACATGACAAGTTCGACCACACGGAGATATAAGCGGCCGGCCAGGACAGATGAGTCATAGCGCGTAACGTGAGCACAATGGGCAGTGATATTGATTTGACGGACATTCAAAAAGGAATGAACATTGGCTACTGCGCCAAGGGTGGAAGCATCTCGGAAACAGCAGATTTTGTGGGCTGTTCACGAGGTGCTGTAGTGTGTACCAAGAATGAACTACTGGCACACCGAGTACTTCCAGACGTTGCAACTGTGAAGCCCCAAAGGCCATCGACCCCAGAGGAGAATGTCGCCTCCGTCGACTGGCAATCGACGCGCAACAGTGCAGCAATTGACCACTCAAATGAACGCTGGGGCACCCAGGTACGTGTCCCCAATAACAGTAGAGAGAATTCTGTTACACATGGGTCTCCGGAGTCGAAGCTGTGTAAAGGCGCCCATGTTAACCAAGGTCCATCGGCAAAGACGCCTGCAGTTCGCATGGGACTACAGTCATTGGACAGTGGAAGAGTGGAAAAAGGTTGCCTTCTCCGACGAATCGAGGTTTCTACTTCACAGAAGTAACGGGCGGTGGTGGATACGGCGTCACACACATGAGAGCAGACACCTGGACCCCCTTGTCGGTCAAGAACAGGCCGGTGTTGGCAGTGTGCATGTCTGGGGGATGTTTTCCTGGTGGGTCCCTGAACGCCAATGGCTACCTGTCCATCCTCGCTGACCACATGCATCCCTTCATGTTGGATGTTTATCCTGGTGTGATGGTGTCTACCAACAGGACAATGCCCCCTGTCATGTCGCTAAGGTGGTGCGTGACTGGTTCCAAGAACACGATAGCAATGTCTCCGTTCTCCCTTGACCGGCGAAATCGCCCGACCTCAATCCCATAGAGCACTTGTGGCACCATTTGGATCGACAGGTTCGGCGTGCGGACCCACAACCACGTCATCTCCGGAACCTCCGTGCTCTGCTGGAGTCCGAATGGGCACGTGTGCCTCTGGCAACCTTTCAGAACCTCATTGCATCCATGCCACGCCGTCTCGCCGCTGTCATCTGAGCCAAGGGTGGTTATTCCCATTATTAGGTAGGTGATCATATTATTCTGATACGACTGTGTATGTAATACTGCTAATCTAATTTCAAGAAAATCAATTTTAATATTGCAGATATTACCTCTGCAGACTCAGTAAAAAAATCCTTACACACCATTAAATACACTTAACACAGACCTAAAATCCATAGATTTTAAGTGAATGATCAAAATACCACGTTTATTTAGTACATTGGATTCTAAAACGATTTTTTCATAATTTTCAATATTATAAAACATAGCTTCCTCCTTTTCCATCATTGTTTTCACAAAAATAATGTCAACTTGAACCACAACTGAGGTCAAATAAACAATAAAATTAGCCCAGTATTTCCTGAGTGAACGAATATTAGAATATAAAATCTTTTTAATGTATTACTCCCATCCGCTTTATACTATATTTTAACACTCTTAATATCATCACAATGTTCGTCCACATCAGCATCATTAAAACAATCCAAAAGGTTATCTGCCGTAAAAAACACAAAGATACATAAAGTGAATGATGAAAGAAATATATTTCATTTTGCTCCCAGTTCAACTAAATCCTGTGAGCTCTTGATTACCCGTATTTTATCTTTATCATCCTTCCTTATGAATATTTTCTTATTTTCAAAACAAGCATATTTGTACTTCCTATCTCTAGTAAGATTTCTTGTCTGCCAAAACAAATTTTCATTCATGTGGGTCAAATTGGTCTTTAAATGGTAGCTAGGAGTAAACTGGAAGGAGAGTTGTGTACCAATCTCCAGTGATGATCCACAGAATCGACCAGATCTAGCACCTAATGTCCGACCCCGCCTTCTCGTGGTGCAGGCCGTTAAAAAAATATCCTTTCAAAAGAGATATTTTCTTTTGGAAGGGAACGGAAGGGGAGGACTTCCAGCTCAGTGTGGCCTACTGATCTGGTCATCTATGGCCACTTTTTCTTTTTTTTCAATCCTGCTGTGGAGTGGTCAACCACACAGGGTTCTGGTGCTGACCATTTATACTCACTAGACTGGACTGGTTTATGGATTTGAACTTGATTATGAATCCTGGAATTGCTGCATTGGTGGGCCTCTGTTGAGAGAGAATCTGCGACTGTGTTTTCTGTTTGCTTATGGGTTCTGCCATAAATGAACAGGGGTATGGGATACCTTATATCAGCTGGTGGATAATAGTGATCAGAGGCCATCGCAGGTACCTGAACCCTCACTTAACAGGCTTGCAAGAGACCAGATGGGCAGGTAAAGGTGAGATACTTAAAATAACTTTAAATTTCTCTTTTCAAGCAGGGAGGATGGAAAGCATCTCCAAGGTGAAGGTTTGCTTTTCAGCAGACACGTCACTGATGCTCTTCTAGGATATGACTGCAGTAATGAAAGATTTCTTACAACAAAATTTGAAACAAAAATTAAAGACTTGAAAGTCATCTGTTGTTATGCCTACAGAGAGGACTCTCATGAGAATGAGAGGGATAAGTTTTACACACAACATCAGGATATTTTGAATTCTGTCAAGAAAGGAGATATTTCTCTTGTGCCAGGTGACTTCAATGCTAAAGTTGGTACTGATCTAATCTTTGGGCAGGAGTTTTAGGTCCCTTTGGCATTGGTTGTTCCAATGACAATGGGGAACTTCCCTACAGGTAAGTAAACGTAATGGTTTACGAATAACTAACACATACTACAAACATCGGGACATTTATAAATATACATTCTTCACCTGATGGGTTGCACAAGAATATGATAGATTATATTTTAATTAATATCAAATAGGCTAGTTCATTTAGGAATACCAAATCATACAGGGGAATCAAAATTGAGTCTGACCGTTACTTGATCAAAAGTGTTTTGCAGCTGAAGCTTAAGAAATGTTGTGCTATGGTTAAAAAAATTATCTTCAACACTGAAGGTCTAAAATATCCAGATATAGCAAAATCATACCATGATAGGCTACTTAGTCATTATAACAATCGTGGTTTGCTTACTGCTGAAGTTGAGAAAGAATGGGATTTGACAGGCTTTTCTTGAAACCAACAGTACTCTTTTGGGTAAAAGGGAACAGAGGAAACAAATTATTTGAGTGATAAGGCTATGGAACTTATTTCTGAAAGACGGAAGTGCAGGATTAATATGAATCAACACCCTACTAGTCCTAATAGAATGTATTACAACGAACTTTATAAATGTGTAAAGCATCAGTTAACAGCTGATAAGAATCTTTGGCTTGATAGCTTGGCTGACAAAGCTGAGGAAGCAGTTAGACAGCAGAACAGCAGGGGTTGTACCAAATTATTAATGTTTTATGCGGGAGGTTCACATGGATTAAGGGATAAACATGGCAAGATGGTTCAAGGGAGGATTCTCTGATGTCTAGGTGGGCTGAAAATTTTAGAGATGTTCTAAATAATTTGATTTTTTTCTACTTCCATTCCAATAAGTATAGATGCATTACTGGCTTTAATGATGGCCCTATATCACATTCCGAAGTCACTTTGGCTATATCTAAATTAAAACTGCATAAATCCCCAGGGGTGGATGAAATCACCACTGAAATACTTAGAGCTGGGAACATTTGTGTTGTCATAAGGCTGACTGAAATGTTGAATATTTTTCATTATAAAAGTGTTATTCCTAAAGATTTTACTAGAGCTATATTGTCCCAATTTTTGAAAAAAGTGATCTCACTTCTTGTGATAATTATAGGGGAGTTAGTTTACTTTCTTTTCCAGGAAAGTTCTTTACATGAATATACTAAATAGAATTAAGAATTTGATTTATGGACAACTGCGTGATGAACAGTGTTGATTCAGCCGTCCCGTGGCCGAGTGGTTAGAGCGCTTGGCTACTAATCTAAGGGACCTGGGTTGGAGCCTCGGATAAGGCATGGATGTTTGTGTTGTTTTTCCGCTGAGGTCCTGCCATCCTCACAGATCTTCTACTATGGCATATATACTGGCATGCTCCTGTCAGACCTCAGTGGCAAGCAATTGCTTGAGTTGGGATGTATTGATAAAATATTTTCACTTAGGCAGATTCTTGAGAAATGTTTAGAGTTTCAAAAACCTGTGTCTTAAAGGCTTTTGACTCTGTTGATCAACATAATTTGTGGATGATTGTTAAATCATATGGAATACCTGATAAGTTAGTTAGTGTAATGAAAGCTCTCTATAATAACACTGAGTAGTGTGTGAGAGTTGGTACGTCATGCACCGATTGGTTTAGCATTGCTTGTGGAGTTAGACGAGGGTGCATTTTGTCTCCTTTCCTGTTTTGTTTGGTTATTAATTATGTTATGAGAAATTCTTTGCAAGGGAACAATTTTGGCCTTAAATGGTCTAGAGATTTCAAACTTTCTTATTTAGATTATGCAGATGATTTGGCCCTCTTGGCTTGTGATGTTGATGAGATGAATTCTTTCATTAGAGCTGTTGATGAGACTGGTAATAGAGCAGGTTTGGTGATAAAGAGAGAAAAAATTAGAGTAATTAAAATTGATCAGGCAGATGGTGCTTCAGTTGCTTTGAATGGCTGCACTCTTGAGCAAGTGTCTCGGTTTAATTATCTTGGGAGCTATGTAACAGATACTGGTGATGTGCAGCATGAGATAAACAGAAGAATAGGGATTGCTGCCGGGAATTTTAAGAATCTATGGAGAGTGTGAAGAAATAGGCGTATACACCTAAAGACTAAAATTAGGCTGTATAATAGTTTGGTTCTTTCTAAGGTTAGTTATGGTAGCGAAACATGGACCTTTTATAAGCAGGATAACAAGAAACTTGATGCCTTTGATTTTAGATACTAACGCAGTATCTTGGGCATTAGGTGGTTTGACTTTTTATGTAATGATGAAGTTATAAGAAGGAGTCATCAACCTCCTTTGAGCATCATATTGTGCAGAGAGAGATTGCGTTGGTTTGGCCTGTGTCCATATGCATAGCTACAGATTAGCGAACAGGATTGTGAACACTGTGCCTAATGGTTTCAGAAAAAGGGGTAGACCTATGAAACGATGGGCAGACAATGTCAAACAGAAACTTTGTCAAAATTGGCGTAGAGTGTCCAAATGCAGCAGCAGTAGCTAAGAACAGACTCGTCTGGAGAGGAAAATTACACAGTCTAGTTGGACCTCCATAGCCCATGGCTGCATGAGAATTGTGTATGTATGTATGCATGTATTTATGGGTGAAATTTTCGTTTATGTAAATCGGCACATTAGACTCTCCTGGTAATAGAGAACCACTCATTAATCGCACTTTTCTCTTTTCAATCCAAGCTTCTTTATATCTCCTATTCTTAAACTGAAGTAGTATTACAGGCGATTGACTCTCTTTCTTGATTATTACGATGTATCGCATCAATCCAGTCCTCATTAAAAGCTTCAACTTTTAGCTCCGAAGCCAGTTTCTTCATGGTCACGATAAGGTCTCCGTAGATTCACCATCCTCCCCTGCAGTGTCGGGAATCTCAATACTTTTTTTTATCCTACTATACTGTTCCAAGTAGTTATTCAAAATTCTTAATTCCTTCAAGTGTCTTTCTAAGTCTTCGTTTTTCTTTCGACAGAGCTGCAATTCCTTTGTCATCTTTTCACTCCTTTAATCGGATTCGGTTAAATGATTCAACAGCTGATCATACTTTTCACTCCTGTAATCGGATTCGGTTAAATGATTCAACAGCTGATCATACTTTTCAGCAACAAATCCAACCGAGTTCTCAAGGCCATCAATTGTACTTTTCATTTGTAGCAAAATTATTAACTTATTATCAATCTGTTTCAATATCGTAAATATTTGGCTATAATCACGTTCATCATTCATTTCATTTGTATGAAAAACAGATCTCTCACCTTCTCTCTACCATTCTTTTCAATTGCACCACTTTCTCTCTATCATTCTTTTCAATTACATGTAAAACGAAACATATTGCCGTGGGGCAATATGTTTCTTTTTTCTTCAAATGAGAGTCAAATCAGATATCTAACAGATTCCGTACTTTTACATCTTTCACTAAATGGCCCGAAAAATTTAAGAATGCAAGGCAGCAGACATATGATCACTCGCAATACATGTAAATCTTCTCCATACGTCCAATAGCGTATCATGTGACCACTAGCGGCATATGCATACCTCTCCTCCACAGCAGCGTATTACGTGACTGACAACGACACGTGTTGCCGTCCACAAGAAAATTAACAAGATTTTGCGATACCCCAAATAGCTGACGAGTGTTCAGATCGCTTCTATACATCAGAGCAGCACTCTTTCCACAATCCAATCAAAGTTCAAACAAAATTGCTTGCTAACTATCAATATATTCAAGATTTATTCACACATGAAAATTCTACTAACCCGTCTCACATCTACACAGTTACGGATTCTACCAGTAATGGCTACGTGTTCTACGTTCTTTCAAGTGACGAGAACTGGTTCCGATGGTTAACTAGATAAAAACTGAAATTTCAAGAAGAAAGTCGTCGTTGCAGCTCTATACATTTCACGCACCTCTTGAGCATACATCGGTGGGCAGCCGATGGTCTCTAGAGCCTTCATGATAGATACTTGAGGCACCGAGTCAAACGCCTTGGAAACACCAATTCCTAGAGCGAGGAAGGGCTTTCGCCCCAATTTGTAGGTCTGCATGGCAAGCAAATTTCTAGGTGTTTGACTTCTGTGGTAAAAACCAGACTGGAAGGATATAAAGGAATAATTAGAAGTAAATCTCTTCTCCAAAAGTTTGGTAAACAGCCGTAGGATTATAGATGACACAATGATCTGCCTATTGTCCAAGGCGGTTTGAGAATCGCACTTTTTAGGAATAAAAGTAGTCTTACTAGACTTAGAGAAAGATTTAGGAATATTATACCAAAAAGTAGAAAGTTATGGAAGATCCTGGCCAGCAAACGAAATGGGATCTTTCTTAAATCGGTCAACTGGATCCGTTCTGGACCCCCTGCCATTGACTGCTTAAATCCAGACATGGCAGAACGCACTTCGGCGCTCGACACGGGCCTAGGGTCCCATTTTGTTGGGATTTCAGAAAAAAGAGCCAAAGGATCCTGAGATCGTGAGCCGAATAATGGATCGTAGGTGTGGTGCAATGCCACACATTGACACCATTGTAAGGTAGCAAAATCATTCGTCATGGAGTCTATCAGAAATCACAGACTCTTGGCAAATAGTGCCTGATGGCGTTTGTATGCCGCCCTTCTCCTTGAATTTCGGCTCCCTATCTGTTCAATAGGGCCCAGACCATGTGAGTAAGAATCAGTAATTTTTTTCACCGCAATTCGGAAGTGGTCTAAAAGACCCTGTCAGCATAGGTCGTCAAATGGACAAGATGCCAAATCGTCCGCAAAGTGAACGACAAAAATCATCGTGGCCCTCGACATGGATGATCTCAAAAAAGTTCTTGGCACTAAGCCTTAAATCGGCATTCTCCCTAGAACATGCCCAAGGACTTACCATTTGTTGTTTCAGTCGCCCTATGACTGTTTTATATTTACTCAGAAGCCTACAGCTCTTGATAGCGAGCTGTAAATAAAGGAGCAAGATACTGATTGATAAATCGAGTACGCCTGCTGGAGCGTTGAGCTGGAGGGAGGGCAGGGTCTCAAACTCCGACTCACTCCACTGACCCTGCGTGGAAATATTAATTTTCTGCCAGTATTCAACAGGGTCTCTAGACTTACAACGGATGGCTAAACCACCCTTGGTGGTAAAGCTCCTCTCAGAGTAATTACAGGCGTACATTTCCAAGGCCGCACCCGGTACAAGATTGGTAGGTTGTTGTCCAGTCCTCTGGCAGTTACCATAATAGGGGGATATGGACATTGGCTTCAAGTAAACTTTGCAGTATATGAAGCAAGAGAACACAGTAAGTTCTGCCATGAGATCTCTGCATGTGCTTGATAAATGGACCGCGACTAGAGTGCGCCCGACCACACTCGGTATGGCAGTAGAGCTTCAGCCATAATAGGCTTTAAAACTTGGCAAAACACTCAGAAACACCAAAAACTAAATCAACAAAAAATACACCAAAAATGTAAAAGAATTAAGACAATAGGCTCTCTGGTGCTAAGGGTTTCAGCCTGAAAAGTATCAGAATCTTAGTCAAAAGACTATATTCGGCATCTTTAACACTCAATAAGAGAACCTGGCTTAAGAGAGTCATAATTACTGAAGCCGTTTAGCTGCCATTGGTTGAATTTCTTCACTTTTGAGCACTGGACAGAAATCGCATTGCTTCAACACCGATAGACGGCCATCGCAATGCTTTGTTTTAATTGGACAGTCGGATTCCCCTGGTCCATGCCAGTTCTGAGTCGGCTGTTACTTGCCCGCCGAAGCGATTGAGCCAGACCACATTTTTCACTTTATCATCGCTGTTAAAAGTGCAGCCAAACGTTTGTCATGGCACTGATTCAGTTCAATTTCGCTCACAAACACATAATCTGCTTATGTCAGTTTAAGTGATACTCTTTCCATTATCAACTTTACCTAAAATCTTGTAGAAATATTGATATCCATATTCTTTATTTAAAAAAAACGAACAACAAAATGCACTTTAGCAACGAATGCATGCAAAAAGGAAAATTATAGCTTGCACTGCCTCGGATTGCAAACTGTGGTAAGACCGATAAATACAAATTAGTATCTGCCTAAATAAAGTCACTAAAAATGTTATCATTTAACATTAGAACATGCTGCATTATTATCGGAACTATAAAGTTAATTCACATGGCTTCTGATTGGATGCCTACTGAAACATATTTACCTCATCAGATAGACCCTCCACTTGGGGAAGCGAGAACGTATTTTTTATTTCAAGTTGAGTGATGGCTTTTAGAAAAGCTGTCTCTCTTATGCATTGCTCTGAAGGTAAATGTTCCCTCAGGCCGACTCTCGTACACATTTGTACGAAATATCGCCAATACTCACGTGCATATTTGTAGCGTAGAAAACGAACAAGAAACGTTGCATCAAAGGCTTGTCACAAAAGGTGTCAATCGAGTCCACCTGCTGGAGCGTTGAGCTGGAGGGAGGCGAGGGCCTCCAACTCCGACTTACTCCACTGACCTGCGTGGAAATATTAATTTTCTGCCAGTATTCAACGGGGTCTCTAGACTTACAGCGGATGGCTAAATTTAGATTTTTAATTTTTTTTTTAATTTTTTTAAATTTCTAAATTTAAATTTTGATTAGCAGTTAATAGTCTACCTTAAGCAAGAAACACGTGTTTCTTACAGTTTCCTTGAAATTTCTACCTTACGTGTACTGCTTAGAATGTGTCAGGTTTGTAACTGAAACAGCTAATACGCGAGAGTAGGTAATTTTAATTTAAGTTTTTATCTACATGAAAATTTGTCTTCAGTAAGTTAATTAATTATATTTATTTCATTGCAGCAATGCAAACCTTCGCATTTATTTTGGCTGTCAATTTTAATTATATTTATACACAGGGTGTTTCAAAACTCTTTGTACAAACTGTGCTTCAGTGCTAGATAGCGCTGACATAAATATCGGTGGAGCTAGTACATAAATGAATGGAAACAAGTGTCAACAACATGTTACAGCATTGCATGCATGACAACGTCGAAGCATTGATTGCCGTACATGTTTGAAAGATTCTCGGAATTTTGTGAACAGTTGCAGCGGCGACAGCGAATATTACGACGAGGTCTTCATCTGGGTCAATAGGACTCTCGTACACGAGGTTTTTCATGTGCCCGCAGAAGAAGAAATCGATACATGTGAAATCGGGCGATCTTGGTGGCCAGGCGACGAGTCCACCCCTATCCATCGGCCCCCAAAAGTGGCTTTCAGATAATCCCGCACATCATTGCTGAAGTGTGCTGGCGTCTCGTCGTGTTGAAACCACATTCGTCTGCAAATAGCCACAGGAACACCTTCCAACAATCCCGGCAACGTTTCTTCAAGAGATACCCGATAATCTGCCTGTGCAGCAGGGGAGGCAGCAGGTATGGCCCAATGAAAATGTCATGGACGATACCAGTCCGCACATTGACGGCGAACCGTTGTTGATGACCATGCGCCATTGTGGCATGTGGATTTCAGTGCTCCCAAACGTGAGAATTATGCACATTAAACACACCCTCACGTGTGAAAGAAGCCTCATCTGAGAAGAGCACATGAACTGGAAAATCAGGTTGTTCCACAGTCTGCTTCAGAAATCAGTGTACGAATTCCACACGAAGAGGGTAATCCTAAGATTGCAATGACTAAACTCTCTGACGATGAAACGGATGTAACTGCTACTCGTGCAACCACTCTCCACACGAGGGTGTGGTTGAGGTTACGTGCAATAACTCGCGTGCTTGTGCCTGGATTGTCTCTCAATCCGCCGTAGGATCTCTTCTTAACTGTCAGGAGTGCGCATGGTTTTCTCCCGACTAGTATCATGCATGTTTGCATGGAATGTTCCAGTTTCTCGCAGTCGCCGGTGCAAACGCGAAAATGTTTGGTGGTTTGACACACGTCTGTTTGGGAAGCGCTATCGGTACAACCTCATAGCAGCTCTTCCATTTCTTGGCATCCCCATACGTCAGATGCATGTCAGCCATCTCAACAGTCGTGGAACACTCCATGTTACACGTAATGTGTCTGATTTACGAATGCCGACGGCAAACACAAGTCCGTTCTTCCGTTGCCACTTCCCCCACAGCCAATTGCAGCGCTGCCAAACAGCGCCCTCTAGCACCGAAGGGTTACGCCAGCAGACATACATTCATAGACGAAAAGGGTTTGTCTTCGTGCTCCGTATCTCCCATTGAAATTTGTACAGAGAGTTTTTATTGTAAACACCCTGTATATTAGTTTATAATCTGCGAAAATTTTCCAGATATTTAAATAGCATTATTGTAGTTATTACTGTGTTGTGTGTAGCTTATATGACGCAAAATGTTTGAAATTCTAATTTATACATACATTACTGCGCATCTCATGGCCGAGTGTTTTTACATGCTTAGCTTTTAAAGTTTAGAAAAGAGACTTGGTGCGAATCTCGGTAGGGAGTCATGGATATGTTTTTTGGACATTCTGCTGAGGTCTGCATTTCTAAGTTGGTTTTCTATGGCACAATACACTAAGGCTCTAGTGGTTACCTCCATGTTTGATTGAAGAGGGATTTTTTAAAACAATTGGAGCATTTGACTACGTATAAAAACAAGAATATAAATTTATTCAGTGGAAAAGGAAAACATCACAGAGTGAAATGAAACTCATTCGAATAATTCAACTCTGTCATCAGTGTTAAGGTTTCAAGGAGTTTAAGTTAATTAACATTGCATTGCCGTGCCCTAATATCTCCAAACAAAAAAACTTACGTCGATAAATATAACAAAAAAATGCGTTTTTTCCCCCTCCGGATTTAGTTTTATACAATTTGGATAAAATCATGGCTCCAAATGTCTCAAACCAAAGGACGAATTTGGTCCATTCTACTCAGTAAATGTTGCTGACAACACTTAGGGGGTCTTAGTCCATTTTCATTTTGTTTTTTAAAACTAACATTGGAAAAAAATCCATTTCACCGAAGGGTGTCAGCTCGAGTAAGTAAATATCCTACACCACATAGTTTAATGTGGCACAAAGTGGCAGAATGATTTGCTAGTGGTGCTAAACGAGGTGAAAGAGAGATTAGTGCCTCTAAGGATGGTAAGTTCGCAGGCGGGCTGATTGTAATAACTACATGCGTAGAACAGTGCTACTCGAATTAAAAATGGTTTAGAACTTCTGCTCTGTTAGTTATAGCATTTTCATTAATGGATGTGCTACTGGCGAAATTAATGATAACGGGGTGCTTCTAGATAGGTTATCGGGGCTCTGAATCAGAAACTTGGTAGGGGTCCTTTTCCAACAACAAAGATATAGATAAATATCTTATATTGGTGTAATGCTTAAAGCCACTAATCGAGGATGATTGTTCGGCACCCGGTACCTCAGTGTATTTTCATATCCACTTAATCGAAAAGATCCAGCACAGAGCATTGCGATATTGCATACGGAAGATGATCCTTGTAACAGTAAAGAGTTAGACCACAGAATAATAGGGGCTATTTGCCCGCAAATACTGGCAATGTGGTGGTGGTGGTGGTGGGGGGGGGGGGGGCAATTGATACTTTGATCTTCGAGGATAATAAAATTTTCATCAGGAAATCCAAGGATTGTTATCATCGTGTGGCAATTTCTTATAATACACAAATGCTTCACTTGCTGAATTTCTGTTTAATGAAAACAACCTTTTGTGGCTTCTTATCGTATCCGCGATTTTATCCGCTATCAGTGTTTACAAACATTTTACCCGAGATTTTATCCGATATCCGTGTTAACATTATTTTTTTTCTCCGCGAAGCGCTTTTAACACATTACAGCCCTGATATGTGAATCGACGTATTTCTGTAACCATCACGCTTACGGCAGGAATAAGGTATTTTCCTTTATTAACAATGAATTAACACCGAAATTGAAATGTGTGACTTTCGACAAAATTTACCGGTCCTCAAAGGGTTAAATGCGGATATCCGCGGATATATGTGCGGTTATCGGCATCCACATAGGGCTCTAGTGATTAATTCTGTTTACATTGTGCCAGGATTGTAACCTGATGTTCCCAGTTCGAGTCCCAACTGTGCCTGCGCTGATGACGAGAAAGTAAGTCTGCCCTATTCGAGATAGGGCACATCGGTGAGTTTGAAAAGAACGTCGCCCGTCGGCTGGAGCATTAATGCTAGAGAACCATATCCAGTGCATTAAAATTCATGCTGGATGGCTTTGACGGGAGGCTCCCATCTGTCTCTTAACTGTTGCCCACTTGGATCCCCAGTTCTCTGAGCCCTTCCGATCCCTTTGAACTTGTCATTTAGCTCATTGTCTGAAAAAATGAGTCTATCAGAAGTAAAATTATCCAAACCATAAAAACATTCTTGGCCCATCATTATTGCTTTTTTTTAAATATGAAGAAGCTCACTAAAATATAATTCTCACTGTTCAAACTTATTATCTGCTGCTCCGGAATATTTATCGCATTACAACGGAAGTAACATTACAATAAAAATTTTTAATACATGTTTGGAAGTTTAATGGCACAAATTACTGAAACACGCTTTTATTTTGTTCCTAAAGAACCACGTCAGCTTGAGAGACAACATATAGAGACGATGGGTGATTTCGGAGCATTGCTTTTGTACACACAATGGGCTAAATGGTCAGGTTACAAAGAATTCAAGGACTTAGGGTTAGGGGAAGTAGACCGGTTTTGAGCAGACCCACTGGCCAGCTGTTAGGAGACAGACGGAAGCCTTCCGTGAAGGGGGTCCAGCGTGATCTTTAACGTGCACAAGAAGTACCGATTTTACGTCCCATCCGACAACAGTCAACAACTTTCGGAGAATATCGATGTCCTTTCTCACTGAGTGACGGTGTTAGGCTTAGCAGAGAAAGTGTCAATGCAGACACGGTTGAACTCCAACATAGGACACATTACGTTATGAACATGGCGATCTACCAACCGATCTCTCCACCAAAACAAAATTAGCTGATTTCAGCAGCGTTACGACGGAAACTTTGCAAACTTGACTTTTCTTCTTAACTCTTTTTATTTCTTTTATCATTTTTGCATTTTAGAATCAAGGAAGAAAATGATCTTTTGTCTATGATAACACAAAAGGCTTTAAAGAGGAATTACCAGTCTGCTATGAGAAGTATTTTCCCTCTTATTATCTCAGATGACTCGTACTTAAATATGGTAGAATATTCATAACACTTAGTAGAGTATTGCGAAATTTTCGTTTCCCGACAAACTGACAGATAAGCGGAACTTTTCTCTTTCTGCATCCCGTGCTATATTTATAACGTAATAATGTATGCATGCATCAGGCAACGCCAAAAAATGACGTAAGGAAGTGCTAGAAGAAGCACGCCCTCACAGAATTGTTGCTAAGGACCCATGACACTGTCGCCAGGCACGAAGATTAGAGACCCCAAATTCTTAAAATGGAATCCTTTTTGCCGCCACAAAGCATTCCAGTGGCCAAAAGCACTTCGCAATCTGCCCTTCCGAGTAAACGAAAAAATTTTTTTTATCTCTTCGCCAATAAGAGTCGTCTCAATTTAAGGAGAAAAAATTCCTCCCGTCAAGCATTTTTGTTTTAAATCTGATTAAAACATTATATTAGTTATCAAGAGGTATTTTTCTATTTGATTTCCACTTCATATAGATATACAAATTGATCAAGTTGAGAATGTCGCCATTTCTTTTTGGTCTTTACTGTTGCCATATTCAAACTAAGTTCTCTTTTCGTCAATTCTGAGCATGCGCAGGTTACTGTCGTGATGGTGGGAAAATACCCCAAAAGGATCTTTAAAGCATCAACATACAAACTCCCTAATGTATCTAGGCCACCCTAAAATAAGAAACTTTTCAAGCTGGTTGCAAGAAATGTTCAAACTTTGGTTTAACTCACGAAATGTAAGAAATCGATAATAAATTCACAGATTACCTGTTGATATATAATTCACATATACCTCCCAGGTACATGCCAGGTGCGCTGTCATGCAACTGGGAGGCGAGGATTCGAATCGCACTCATCGAATCATTTTTTTCCACAAAATTATGTAATAATCCATTTTAAGTCCTTGGTGGCATTTAAAAAATCTGAATTTCACTAATAGTTAAAGATGTCAGAGGTAGTTTTAAAATTTATTTTAAAACAATATTCAAAATTTAATTTTTCAACCTTTTTGCTATCAATTAACTTGCTGAAGTGGTCACGAAACTGTCGCCAGAAGCCTGACACCTTTCGCTTGTAATGTCAACATGTGTTTTTGCAAACAAAACAAATTTCCTTTTGCACACAAAGGGTGTCAAAGGTCAGATCATAAGGACCCCCAGGTTTCAAAGAAGGGTGGGAGAAGCAGACCCATTGAACAGTTAGAATGAAAATAACAATTTATTTCATGTAGAGGGTTACCGTCAATGCCATCCAGCGTGTTCTTTAACGTGCAAAGGGTATGGCTCTCCCGCACACGAGATACGGCTTAACTCGCATCCGACGCAACCCATTTCCCAATGATGGCACTTGCGTGTCTGTTAAGTGTGATGTCCCCAGCCTTGGTGCATGCATATTTGTTAAGAGTGATATCCCCAACGATGTCACATGCGTGTCTGTTAAGTGTTATGTCCCCAATGATGGCACATGCGTGTCTGTTAAGTGTTATGTCCCCCAATGATGGCACATGCGTATCTGTTAGGAATGATGTCCCCCAATGATAGCATATGTGTATCTGTTAAGAGTGTTGTCCTAAATGATGGCCTATGTGTGTCTGTTAAGAGTGATGTCTCGTGTGTCTTGTTTCTTATCAAGAGAGAAAAAAAATTGCAAGTTCTGAGAAAATCACACATAATTCGCAGAGGAATTGAATAATATTTTGTAATCAATTGCAGATAAATAAAAATAAAATCTGCAATGCTGATCTTATTGATTTAAAGAATCGGAATCCTATGCTGATTGGAAAGGCATTTGAATAATAAAAGGACAACAACCGTATCGTTGCGCCTTTTTCGCCACAACGTCTTGACCCCCCCCTCCCCGGACGCCAAAAGACGATCAAGTTGATAAAAGAAAATCCAACAACTCCAGTTTGACGCACCTGCTCTTCATTCCTAACTCTGATATTCCGATGCAAAAAATGGAATAAGTAATAAAGAAATATTAAATCGTTCAGATATTGCCTGAAATAAATGCAAAAATAAAAATAATAAATGGGAACAATTTTAAAATACATATATTTCTGTCTGGGCTCTGAAAAGTAGAAAATCAAACTAAAGCATATGGATGGTGCAGTCAGTCACTGAATTCGTCTTCACTTCAAAGGAAGAGAGGACGCGGCAGTTTTCGTTGCGTTGGTAACTCCTCTCTTCCTTTGAAGTGAATACGAATTTACTGACTGATTTCATTTTATTTTTACCTTTTAGGGCGTAGATAGGGAAATAGTTGCTTTTTAATATTTTTTAATTTACATTTTTTTACACTTCTAAAGCTTCCATTTGATATATTATTCATTAACAGCGAGACCTGTTAAATTTCCCACCCCTCCTTTTTTCTGGAGGGAAGAAAGGGGACGTAATTTTCGGTAGCTCACGATTTTTTAGACATCACAATCTTTAGTTTGAGATTTAATAAATATAACTCGTTGATATGGAGCCCCATGAAATTTCCTCCCTTGTTTTGGGTGTATAGTGGATAGCATAACTCGAGGTAGCTCACAACAGTCCCTATATGATGTGTTTTCACTTGACACCAAACTCCTAACTCTGGGACTCCACGCTCCGAAGAGAGAGTGGAAGAATTATTTTCATCTTCCATCTTTTTCAAGGATAAGGAAGCACAGGTTAAATTTCTTTAAAGCCTATGACATATATATGTATGAAGCAGTGGGACGAGAATGCAGTGAGCAGACAATGTCAAACAGAACCTTCTTAGAATTGGTCTACGATGACCGGATGCAGCAGATGCAGCTCAAGACAGATGTGTAATTATTAACCTCTCTTTTTCTTTTGAATTGTAAGACTCTTAAGGAAAATATCGTTCAATGAACGCTTCGCTGCCATTATGAATTCTTATCGAGAAATACAAACTGAAATTAAAACGCATATTCATTCCTTATGTTGCTAATGATCAATAATCATTTTCTGACTACAAGACAATTTCTGTGATAATTTACTACGAAATATATTTAATTAATATATGTCACTCATTCCATGAGCGTGAGTGACGTATATTAAATTCCATCATATAAGACAACATAGCATAGCGACAACCCATAGTTTGTTTGTAACAGATGTGTAAGGGACATCAGGGAATGAATTTCAAAGGTCCTCTTGTCCCGCATAGTGTCCATTTTCCTCACCCGATTTGGGCAACAAGATTTCTACCTCATCATCATCTTCCTCAAGCAGCCATGGGCTATGGAGGTTTAACCAGACCGCGCAGTTTAATTCTCCAAGCGTATCTCTCCTGAGCTACATCTGCTGCATCCGGCCACTGCACACCAATTCTAACAAGGTCCTGTTTAACATTGTCTGCCCACCACATCCTAGGTCTCCCCCTCCTTCTTAGGCCTCTAAGCACACTGTTCATAACCATATTCGCCAATCTATAATTATTCATACGGCAACATGGCCAAACCAGCGGAGTCTCTCTCTGCACAATATGCTGCTTAAAGGAGGTTGCAGACTCCTTTGCCTAACCTCATCATTAGTTACAAAGTTAAACCACCTAATACCCAAGATACTGCGTAAGCATCTAGAATCAAAAGCATCTAGTTTCCTGTTATCTTGTTTACACAGCGTCCAAGTTTCACTACCATAACTAACCCTAAAAAGAACCAAACTATTATACAGTCTAATTTTAGTCTTTAGGTGTATACGCCTATTTCTCCACAATCTCCATAGATTCTTAAAAGTCCCGGCAGCAATCCCTATTCGTCTGTTAATCTCATGCCGCACATCACCAGTATCTGTTACATAGCTCCCAAGATAATTAAACTGTGACACCTGCTCAAGACTGCAACCATTTAGATTAACTGAATCACAGCCTGCCTGACCAATTTTCATCACTTTAGTTTTCGCTCTGTTTATAACCAAACCTACTCTACTACCAGTTTCATTAAAAGCTCGAATGAAAGAATTCATCTTATCAACATCATTTGTCAAAAGGGCTAAATCATCAGCATAATCTAAATCAGAAATTTTCGTATCTCCAATCCATTTAAGGCCAAAATCATTTCCTTGAAATGAATTTCGCATAACATAATCAATAACCAAGCTAAAGAGAAAAGGAGACAAAATGCACCCTTGTCGAACACCAGAAGTAATGCTAAATCAATTGCTACAAGCCTTACCAACACTCACACACGACTCAGTGTTATTATAGAGAGCTTTCATTATGTTAACTAACTTGTCTGGTATACCATATGATCACACAATCAACCACAAATTATGACAATCAACAGAGTCGAAAGCCTTTTTGAAATCAACAAAGCTAGCAACCAAAGGTTTCTGAAACTCTAAACATTTCCCAAGAATCTGCCTAAGTGAAAGTATCTGATCCACACATCCCCTACCACTTCTGAATCCACATTGCTCATCACGCAATTGCCTGTCAACCAGATTTTTAATTCTATTAAGCACAATCATGGAAAGAACTTTACCTGGAACAGAGAGTAGGCTGATACCCCTATAGTTATCACAAGAACTGCGATCACCTTTTTTGAAAATAGGGATAACAATAGCTCTGGTAAAATCCTTAGGAACCATGCCTTTATCATAAAAGATATTCAGAAATTCAGTCATCCAAATGGTAACCGAAACATTCCCAGCTCTAAACATTTCCGTAGTTATTTCATCTACCCCTGGGGATTTATGAAGTTTAGAAATAGCCAAAACAACTTCAGGTTATGTTATAGGACCAATATTAAAGCCACCAATGCATCTATCATCATTGCAAACAATGGGAATAGAACTAACCACATTGTTTAGAATATCACTGAAATGCTCAGCCCACCTAGCCATGACAGAATCCTCACCTTCTATAACCTTACCTTGTTTATCCTGCAATCCTTGTATGCCTTTCCGTTTTCTACCACATAAAACATTAACTGTCTGGTACAGCTCTCTGCTGTTGTGCTGCCTAACTGCTTCCTCAGCTTTGTCAGCCAAGCCATCAAGCCAAAGATTCTTATCAGTAGCTAACTGATCTTTTACACGTTTATTAAGCTCTCTGCAATCCTTTCTATTAGGACTAGTAGGGTACTGATTAAGGACATTCCTGCAGTTCCTTCTTTCTGAAATAAGCTCAAGTGCTTTATCACTCAAATAATTCTGCCTCCTTTGCTCCTTTTTTCCTAAAAGAGTACTGTTAGTTTCTAAAAACGTCTGTTCAAAACGGCCCCATTCTTCCTCAACCTCAGTAGTAAGCACATCATGACTGTCATAATGACTAAGTAACCTATCATGGTAAGCTTCAGCTATAACTGGGTCTTTCAGAGCTTCAGTATTAAAGGTAAATTTTTTAACTTTAGCGCAACACTTTTTAAGTTTAAGCTGCAAGACACTTTTAGCAAGGTAATGGTCAGACCCAATTTCAGCTCCCCTATACGACCTGGTATTCCTAACAGAACTAGCCCATTTGCTGTTAATTAATATATAATCAATCATATTCTTATGCAGCCCATCAGGTGAAACCCATGTGTACTTATGTATGTCGCGGTGTTTGTAATATGTGTTAGTTATTCTGAAACCATTTAGTTTACTTACCTGTAGGAGACGTTGCCCATTGCCATTGCAGCTACCAATACCAAAAGGGACTATCACCCCTCCCCAAAGGTCAGATTCAGTACCATCTTTGGAATTGAAGTCACCTAGGACAAGGGTAATATCTTCCTTCTTGACAGAATTCAAAATATCCTGAAGTTGTCCGTAAAACCTATCCTTCTCATCTCCATCGGCATCTTCAGTGGGGGCATAACAGCAGATAACATTCAAGTCTCTAACGCTTGTCTGAAATTTTGCTGTAAGAAACCTTTCGTTAATGCACTCATATCCTAGAAGAGCATCACTAGCGTGTCTGCTGAGAAGCAAACCTACACCTTGGAGATGCTTTCCATCCTCCCTCCCTGAAAAGAGAAATTTACAGTTATTTTTAAGTATCTCCTCTTTACCTGTCCATCTGGTCTCTTGCAAGTCTAGAATATCTAAGTTATAGCGCTGGAATTCCTGCGTGAAGGCATCAAGAGAATAATCTCCATGTAATGTCCTCACGTTCTACGTTGCTGCAGAGAGAAAATAATTAGTAGGATTTTTAAAGAAAGTATGTTTATTGAGATAGGTATGACCAACAATATCAAACAGCCCCCTGACGCAGGCATGGGGCAAAGACCTGTTCCTCCTCCGCTAAAGGCTGAAGTCACTGATGCTTGTAGGAACTTCAGGCACCACCTTTTCAAGTGGACTTTTTCAAGAGCCGTATGGCTTGCCTGAGACACATTACTCCAGTTCTCCTTTGCTTATATCGAGGTGAAAATGTGAAGAAATAATTTGTTGGTTAATTAGCTATATTCAGTGCCTAAACGATTCCTTCTTTAATATGCGGTCTGCTAATGTATTGTGTTCAAAATTAAGCGACAAATGGAGAAAATTCCACATCACTCAAGAATGGTTTCTAGAACATTCCGTTGTATGATATAATGGAAACGTATTGTGGCGCAACAAAGGGTACAATTTCTGATTTCTCGACAATTTTAAATTATCGAGAATTCTCGAGAATTTTCGAAAAATTTATTGTATATAAAATTGTTTTTGCTTACAATTTTTCAAACTGTTTATTCGAATAACTAAAATTTCGATTCCTAACAAAATAACTTACTAATTACATAGCAAAACTGCAATTATAAAACAAACATTTTTATATTTATTATATTTATTATTGAACAAAAGGAATCATAAAAAAGTTACTCTCAAACAATGCTATTGTCTGTTTTCTGCTCTGTTTTTAATGTAACAATTTCAGTTAAAACAAAACAAAAAAAATTTACGAATTGTGTTTGAAGTGATCCTGTAAAAAGCAGAAGAAGGAATCGATCACTTCATCTGATTAGTTTGTCCTTTGTTTTGAAACAAATATTCCTGAAGACGAATGGAATTTCTTTCGTTTTGTGTTAATGTTGGTATTAGAGTTAAAGGAGAATCCAAAAGAAGCTTAATGTTTAGTATCCGTTTGTACGGCACTTCAGAGAGGTCGAATTCCTTTGTCAGCGAGGTAAAAGTTTCGTGGGAGGGAAGTGGCTTTGTCGTAGCCGTAGATATTGCCTTTTCCAGTTCGTTTCCTAAACGTAAGAATCATCAGAATTCATCCATAGTCAACGTCAATCTCACCTTCTGTATAAAAATACTTTTTCTTCTAGGTGTCTGATTTTTTGTTTGATTTAATTGCAATTACGTTCACATAAAAATGTTGTTTTTGTTTTAAAAATTAGATGCGAAATTCAAATAGATGTTAAATTTAATACTAATTTGCTTTGGAGAAGAAATGGTGTCACAAATGCTCCGCAGATGTCTAATGTTTTAAAAAAAGAATAATCTGATCCGGATTTTCGATAACCTTCTTTTGATCGCCAAGGTCTTCGTGCTGTTTCGCTGACAAAGAAGCGGAGTGGGGGAAAAAGTCTTTGGGGGAAAAAAGCACATTGAATAGGATTGGTCCTAATGTTGGATGGTTAGACATTGCATTCCCCTTCCTTAAGGTTTTTTGCCTGTCACGTATTAAATTAAGGACATATATAACTCTTGACAAAGGATATTTTAAAATAATATTTATTAAAATAAAACCCTACTTACTAGCAAATTTCTTGAAAAAATTATTTTTCGAGAAGCGAGTATTCTGTAAATCGTATATTTCTCGAGAAATTCTCGAGAAGAAAGTGTGAGTGGAATTAGAAGACAGGAGATATTAATGAGCAGTATGATACCTCTTGATAGCTGTAGAACTGAAGCAAAGTTTCGTGACAAGTTGAACCACTGAAGCAAAGCATTCTCATACTTCAAGTACCACTGAAGCAAAGCATTCTCATACTTTTCAGGAAGATGCTGAAGAGATTTTGCTGCGGTAATGTCACTTCTAAAGTCAAGTCTGCACTTATGAAAGGTTCTGGAAGGGGACTGATGTTTTGCAATTCGCCCCTCAGAGCGTTCACAACAAGTTCCATTGGATTCAGGTCCGGTCATGTAGCTGACTACAGCATCCCATAAAATATCTAAATTTTCAAGCAATGGGGACAGCAATTAGGGTCCATAAATGTGAAATCAGGGCCGACAGCACCCTGAAAAGCTTCACGTGTGGTGCAAAAGTCTTTTCTCATGTCGGCGTTTAGTCTGAGTGCTTCCCTGAGAGACATGATGCTTTGTACGCCTACTCCTCTGATGTTAAATCAGTTGTGATGAGTTGCTTGTTCTCTGCAGGTGAACAAGCGTCGAAAATCGCTGTTGCTGAATCTCGACTTATCAGAGAAATACGGATATTCCCTCCGTCATGGGTTGCCAAGGGGATGCTGTCTGCAACATGTTAAATGAGAATTTCTTGTCAAAGGGGTGAGACAGAGACAGATTTCATTCATGAAGCCTCCTGTCACACTATGCCTTGAACCTCTCGTCCGTGTGTTCGCAGGAAGTCTGAAAGATAATTGCTTAGATGTCATTTCCGACGTCATCTTGCTATCGCTCTGACATGAGCTTTCTTGCTTCTTGAAAATAATAATAATAATGATGATGATAATAACAATTATTATTATTTTATTCCATATTGATTTATAAAACATTACATCAAAAATTTAAAGTCAGATTTTGAACATAAACTATAAGAAAAAACTGAAAGGATAAAGCAAAAAATAATTTTGTAATCTCCCAAATATTACCAATGGATCTAACAAACCGTCCAGTTAATTAAATGAGTCCCATGCAAATCAGTAGGCAAGATTAGATGGAATAAATAAAACTACTATTGAATTACGTTAAATAAAAATTCAGAATCACCTCTCTTATTTAAATATCATCTCAATTTATGCTTAAATGTAATCTGATTGTTTGTGTTTCGGATGTCACCTTCAACGTCTTTGGAGCTAGTGAGAAAATTTGTTTTCAGTGACATTTTTGTTAACTTTCATACAATTCAAATTGTCCTCGATTCTCTAAAATACCCTAATATGACATTTACTTCAATTTAAACCATTCAGAGTTATTATAAAGGAAAATTATGGACTTGAATATAAAACATTTTCTGAGTGTTTGAAGAGAATGATTTGAATAAATATCCAGCATAGTCTCTTATTCTAATCCTATATTTTACAATTTTATTTTCCAGTCTAATTCGCAAAATAAACTCCCTTCCAGACACAAATCCATATTATATAACAGATTAAAATCCTTAAAAAATACTATCAACTACCTCTTTTACAAAACAAAGTTATGATCCTCAAATTTTTTAGAAAACAATTAATATGTTATATCCAAAGTCTTGAGAGGATATTTTGAGGTATATTGAAAACCCATGAAGCCTCAGTCATCGATTGACCTGCTTTTTTTCGGTTTTCGTTCTCCCCTGACATAATCGCCCATACGGCGTCTT
The DNA here is from genome assembly GCA_038380435.1 of Ryuthela nishihirai. Lineage (NCBI taxonomy): Eukaryota > Metazoa > Arthropoda > Arachnida > Araneae > Heptathelidae > Ryuthela > Ryuthela nishihirai. The sequence continues at coordinate 80,781,522 of JAWZYU010000012.1, forward strand.
TGTGGCATGGTGAAATTAAATTGCTACTCAAGTTAATGAGAGGCTGATTGGAACAGAAATGAGGGCGATCGCAGCTACTGGGTCTGTCATGGCAAACCTAATTTGCATGCTCGTGGTCACATCTCTTAAATATGCATTTAATTTCTTCTTCTGCATTACAAAATTTGCATATAGACCAAAAAAAGACTCCTAAAGAATATTTTGAGTAATTAACTTCGATTGTTACTGAAAGGTTTCACGTTGATTAGCAAAACTTGAGGACGTCTCGAAAATGCCTCAGAGCATACTTGGAATTTGGTATCAATGTGGCGATTAATAGGCTTTATAGGAACTGAAAGTATGTATAAGATCTGAAGCCTTTGCAATATGAACTTTAAAGCAAGGTACAAAATAAGGTTCGAGTGGATTTAGAAAAGAACCTCAAATTATCTAGGATCTTTTCTGATGCCACTGAGAATGAGATCACTCTTAATAGAGAAGCACACCTCATGCGATTAATGAGATTATGTAGGAGGGCATGGATATTAATGATCACAGCTCCAGCAGAGCGCGTGTTAACACTGAGGAGTTCTGAAGAACTCAATGCTCTCTACAAATGACTTGAGGCCTTTTTGAAAGTGGCTATTTTTCTTAATACTGATGATGTTCACCTCCAGATATTGCTCAGCCAGTTTGGCAAGATGGATATTCTCTTTTTGCGAGATGAAATTCACCCTTTAACGAACATTCATAAAGTCATACCTATTATGTCGACTCCTCCTATGCCGCGATGCAGTCATACTGCCACTAAGAGTACAAAGATCAATTCAACCACTTATTCATCACCATTTCCACGAAACGGTGTTCATCTCGATATTTATTGAGGAATCATTCGACATAAAAATCTATTCTCTGTGAACAGCTTCAACCTTTCTGATCCCTCATCCTATGACAATTCAGACACTTCCTTCTGAGGCTTAGAGGTGAGAGGCACACACGCATCTATTGCCAATTACCACAGAAACAAACAACATTAAAGATTGCTGCTGATATTTAAACGTACAGCATCGTCTCACTGAGGTGTGAAGGCCATTGAGTCCGGTGTTGCCTTGCACTGATAAGCGAAGGTACCCTTCCTCATTTGCACTTTGGATCCCTTGTGGACGTATGATAAGCGAAGGTACCCTTCCTCATTTGCACTTTGCACCCCTTGTGGACGTGTGATAAGCGAAGGTACCCTTCCTCATTTGCACTTTGGATCCCTTGTGGACGTGTGATAAGCGAAGGTACCCTTCCTCATTTGCACTTTGCACCCCTTGCGGACGTGTGATAAGCGAAGGTACCCTTCCTCATTTGCACTTTGCACCCCTTGCGGACGTGTGATAAGCGAAGGTACCCTTCCTCATTTGCACTTTGCACCCCTTGCGGACGTGTGATAAGCGAAGGTACCCTTCCTCATTTGCACTTTGCACCCCTTGCGGACGTGTGATAAGCGAAGGTACCCTTCCTTATTTGCACTTTGCACTCCTTGCGGACGTGTGATAAGCGAAGGTACCCTTCCTCATTTGCACTTTGCACCCCTTGCGGACGTGTGATAAGCGAAGGTACCCTTCCTCATTTGCACTTTGCACCCCTTGCGGACGTGTGATAAGCGAGGGTACCCTTCCTCATTTGCACTTTGCACCCCTTGCGGACGTGTGATAAGCGAAGGTACCCTTCCTCATTTGCACTTTGCACCTCTTGCGGACGTGTGATAAGCGAAGGTACCCTTCCTCATTTACACTTTGCACCCCTTGCGGACGTGTGATAAGCGAAGGTATCCTTCCTCATTTGCACTTTGCACCCCTTGCGGACGTGTGATAAGCGAAGGTACCCTTCCTCATTTGCACTTTGCACCCCTTGCGGACGTGTGATAAGCGAAGGTACCCTTCCTCATTTGAACTTTGCACCCCTTGCGGACGTGTGATAAGCGAAGTTACCCTTCCTCATTTGCACTTTGCACCCCTTGCGGACGTGTGATAAGCGAAGGTACCCTTCCTCATTTGCACTTTTGCACCCCTTGCGGACGTGTGATAAGCGAAGGTACCCTTCCTCATTTGCACTTTTGCACCCCTTGCGGACGTGTGATAAGCGAAGGTACCCTTCCTCATTTGCACTTTGCACCCCTTGCGGACGTGTGATAAGCGAAGGTACCCTTCCTCATTTGCACTTTGCACCCCTTGTGGACGTCCTTCAGCTGATCTTCTGGTAACTGTGCCCATTGTTGGAAACAATGTTCGGAGAGTGTGAACAACAGAATGACCAGTACCTAAACATCTGATATATGTTCTCATTCTAAACTTTCAGCCAAAAGTGATTTTGTGACATTTTTAGAAATCTGCGTTTTTCATATGAACGGATTTTTAATTTATTGTGAATTAAATCCATCCCTCAGTACGGACTCTTTTAAAGTGTTTTGTACATGTAGGCACCTGGACTACATTGATTTACATACTATCTTTTCATCAGCCTTATTTTCTTGATGTGTGGACTTGTTTTTCTTTCGATTCATCGATATCTATTAAAGTTATTTGGAAACATGAATAGTGTACTTAACTCTTACAAGCTAGTGTGAGTCTTCAGAAGACTTTTTTCACATTGAGACCATTTAATGGGGTAAAAATTGCGATTTTCTTATAGTCAAAATCTTAATTTTAAAACTATTGACCCAATGGGAGGCAGCACAACTGCAGCGTCCAATTTTCTCACCTACCAATTTAATAACGGTAATTAGGGAAGTGGACTCCGAGAAATTATATCCCCTCCCAAACCATGACACCACGACTAGAACGGGAGTGTAGAGTAGCTCGCTCCTAATTGAGCTGGGATTGCCCCGTGGATACTGTATCTGGCCGCTAATCAAAGGGTTAGAAGTCATGTCCACAACATGAATAACATACTTCCTTCCTTTTTGCGTGTAAAAGATATTAGAATGTCTGCAAATTATGGAAATCTCTAAAGCACATTCGTATTCAGTGGCCCGGGTGTTGCTACCATTTCCAAATAAGGGGGCTTAGATCCTTATTTGGAAATTCTCCTCGTTGTCTGTTCAGTCAGCCTTTGCGACATGAAAAGTCCAGCAAACGATTAGAAGCAGCAGACAAGTGATGATTCTTTTCGTTTTCAACCGTTCATTATGGACTCTAAAGAAGAGTATCTGCGGAATGAGGGAATGGAGAATGTGAGAATTGCTCCAAGAGGAATCATCAATTGATCGCTGCCATTCGCTGCAAAGGCGTGACACAAAAATCAATAAGCATGAAAAGGAGGAGTCAGCGAATTCTCCTTCTGCTCCACTTCTCGTCTGCGTCGTCATTTATAATCTTCTGCATCATCACCGGAGCTCTCCTTTGCTCCTTCGTCTTCCTGGCCAGATGATGCGAGCAGCGCCGGCCGCATCCTGCGGACCAGCGCTATTTCTGTCTCGGTCAGGCCTTCCCGAGCGATGCTCTCTCCCTCTCTCGAGACGCGTGAGCTGCCACCGGAAAGAGGCCGCGAGAGATCGTGGAGTCAGGTGAGCAAGTGTCGACTGCGACCTTCTGCCACCTGCGCACAACTTTACCGGTGACTTGGCCATTTCCAGTTTTTGCTCGTGCGGCAGTGAAGCGTCTTGAGCCCAGAGTTTCATCTTCCACCAATCATCGCGCTACTTTCTCTCCAGCGCCGAGGGCGGGTTTTGAGGTATTTAAACGTGATGATCATCCGCGCGAAACATTTGGTCGCTGCATGTTTCTCTGATATATCTGGTCACACGTGCTCTTACAGTGCCAACGAGCTCTCGGCATCTATATCTGCCCAAAGAACAGAAGGACTACCCTATATACTCTAGGCACAGGTAAGTGGCTTTCCTTGCAATGCAATCGTCATCTCATGTATACACGCATTTATATATGTATGCCAAACTCTTTTATGCATCTGTATGTATATCTAGTTGGAAAATACTGATAGAAAGGGGAAAACATTAGTATTGAAGACGTTCTGTATTGAGTGGATATGACTTGCAGGGAGTAAAGGTCATCGGTTAATGTTGTTGCCAGTTTTAAGGAGATGTTCTTCAGTTGAAGTTTTATTCCCAAAAGAATGCTGGGGCAATGAATTTTAACATAACTTTCCTTCCAAAAACGAATAAGAACTTGAATATTGCTATCACTTTTGAAGATATCGTTTAGAAATAATGATGGTTATAAAGGATTAATGCTGGCATTTTGAGTCTACAATAGGATTATAAGAAGTTTTTGGTTTAAGAGAAAAAATGTTTTAAAAAAATTTCATAATTGATATAAATAACACGGTGTATGTCCCATTGTATGCGGACAAGTCAGATCCAAATAATAATAAGAGTAAAATAAATTTTCCGGTCTGACAAGTAAGTCAGCCTAATAGGCCACAGCGACGATCTATGAGGAAAGTGAGAGCTCAGCAGAAAGACAACGGGGACTCGGACCGTAGGACGTGAAAATAACTCTCCAACAGCGACGGTAATAAATATACATCTCAAAGGAATCCTGTTAATACATATTAGACTACGCCAAAGCAAATCATTCACATATTGGTTATATTCATTCCGCTTGAATTAAACTCTTATGAAATGTTCACCTCATAAATCAACCCATCTTGAGTTTGATTGTGAAGGAGCCGTGTTTTGCCTTACACCGATTACAAGTAATGTCTTAAATGGGAATTAAATAAATAAAATGAAATGGCTTCTTTATCATTGCCAGAAAAAGGGATAAAAAATAGTGTATTCTTTAAAGGGAGATAATTCTTTTGTCTACGTCCCAACGATTGTTATAAAATGCCGAAATGTTTCATTTGCAATTAAAATACTAATATGTATCCAAAAATGGTTGCCATCGGTTTCATATTTCTCCCATTTATGAAATCGTATATATATATATGAACCGAACAGACCATATATTTTAAGTGTACATTAATTTAGCGTTATCGAGAGCATATCAAGTGTATGTATAGATCTCAAAGAAACTACAAAAGAAATTTAAATGAAACCAAACTGGGTTTTTGGGGTTCTAAATTTATATGGGATTAATCTTTGATTGAAGAGTTCAGCAAGAGTGACCCAGGATGATCCTGCTGCTCCGAGAAGCTGTCTGAGATTTTAGCAGACATCATGAGATTAAACAGCAGGTGGGTAGAAAGAGAGTTAGTGGACTTTATATTATTTCAATAAGGTCCATTTATTATGCTCAAGAGACCCTTGTAAGCTAATGGAAATGGTATTGTTTTCCAGTTTGTGTGACAGGGTTCGGATGCAAAAAGGCACACAGAACAACAGCGCATAGTAAATATTATTCCTTTATCGGTGAACGTTCTTTTAATGGTGAATTTTCACGAGACATAAGTACGTGCTTCATGATGTGATTATGCAAGTCATTATGCAAACGTGGCTAAATGCAGAGAAAGGTAATATCAAGGCGAAAACAATTTCTCAAAAGGAATTTGAAAAAAGAATTAGAACATTGCAAATTTATCATATTTTTTTTATCCTAGCAGTAGAGCTACTTATACGAAAACATCGCTGGGAAAACAACATGTATCGGAAAAGGCATGCCATTACGATGTACAAAAGCAATCTGTTTAGCCCAGTTCACGAAGTGCATAATTGACGGTTTCAGTTTATCTGCCACTCCGATCACGTTGATCATCCTCACGCGCAGTGAATATAGAGAGCGAAGAGCGCGCGGGAGAAAAAGTTCGTCTCGGCACGGGAGTGCCAGTGACCGCGTTCAATCTCTCCCTTGGCCTCGAGGTAGTCTGTTCTCGGCGGGGAAGCCTCGCTGATAGGATGCAGACGAGAGCTTTGCCGCGAAACAGAGGAGCAGGAGCTCATGGTGCACGAGAGACGAACGCCTGAGGCGAAGGATGCTCGCCGCAATTGCCAAAGACTAGAAAGTTCCTAGACACATTGTAATCGATCGCATGTTTTAAGGAAAGAGAGGCAGTTACTTTTAGCATTTTCTGCTGCCTTCTTGTGAAGAGAATGGCAGTGATGATGAGGCAGTGGCCGCACCAGCTGGTTATTACGACAGCTCCTATGAAGTCTTCGTGTTTGTTTTCTTTCAAATAAATTTAATCGTCGAAACTTGCACAGTTGGCCTCCAGGTAGTGTAAATATGGGCTGCGACGTTTGATGATAAGAGTTGGTTTTGTGCCGCTCGATAAAATAAGAAGAGAATCTTCAGCGGAGGCCATCATTTGAGGATGAGGGAAAACTAACGTGAAAGTTTTTGTGAGATGAGTGCGTTTTGTAAATGAGAGGAGGCAGATTACGTCATAGGTTGAAGAAAATAAGCTTCAGAGATAAAACTGAATTTGCTTTGTGGGCATAACATTAGAATCGCAAGTTATCTCAACGGGTGAGATGGATGATTTTTAAATTAGCTTTCTCCGCGAAATCTAACTAAAGATTAATTCAAGATCCAGGTGAAATCCATCTAAATCTCGATTTCCAACAATATTTGCAAAGCCAAAAAATGATGAAAGTTTGAATATTTGTCAGTGCAGAATTTACGTCAGGTATTGATTAAGACTTAAATGATAAACATCATTTGAAACCATTTTAGAACTTGAATGTGCATTTTAAAATTTGTATAAACAAATCTTTTAAAGTTCATCAAGACTCAAGACTGGTATTAAATATTCCAACTTCTAAAACTGTTTAAAAGTAGGATGAATATATTGAAAGGATTTCGATGGATTTGATTTTGATCTCTGATTTACCCTCTGTCACATATTCCCGCAAAGAGGTTCAGACGTTATAGAGGTTCGAGGTGAGCTTATCTTCGATATAACATGGGGCTTAATTTTAGGAACTGTTCACCGATATATCTCTTCAGAAGCAAAATAACTGCAGTTGATTACTCTTTTTTATTGCTTTATTTTTCATTTGTTTCTGTCTTAACCGACATTTGGAGTTTGTAATCCCTCTTCCATTTATTTCGAGACCTCAGACGCTGCTGTGTGATATATCCGAGCTTAGGCAGACAATCCTCAATGGAACGCAACCTATAAGAGATAGTTTAGCTATTGGAGCAAAAAACCGGTTTGGAATAAAATTACGGTTTGGGAACATATTCTTTCTGAGTTGTTCGTTGAGGTATTCTGGTCTAGCAATTGGTGTTTGTATATGCAAAACGATGCAGCATTCGTAAACACGTCATACAAGGATGACTTCATCATTCGCAGGGAATTTGGCGGTAGATGAGATGAACGGATGCAGATGCTGGATGAGATTAATATTCTTCTAGAAACCATTTTGCTGATCAAAAGTGATCAATTTCTGTTTTTGAATCTTCCTCTTTAGCAGAGTAGGCTGTTGCCAAGCGATGGGATCGTAGAAGCTGCATTACTTGGCGGAATTGCCGAATCGATGACGATGCGAATGACTGCGCATGGCGTGAGCTCCGAAACAAGCGAACGGTGTCAAGGCGATTGGTCAGAAATGGTTTTCCTGGTGGTGACACAAGTCAAAGGTCAGGCGGGAAAAAGCGCAGTGACTTGATATTTTCTCGCTTTCGTTCTGTTTGAAGCAGCGCGCTCTTATAATGGCCACGAGGCGGACGTCGAAGGTCAGGAATTTGGCGAATTTCCACGTAAGCCAAAACGATTTAAACAAAAAGGAATCCTCGCCGCCACAGAACTCGGCATGCATATGTATTATGCAATTCATCTCTTCCGTCACAGTGAAGGCATTGTGGGAGAAGGAAAACTTGAACGTGGAGACGTCGGCATTGCGAGTGGGAGGTTTCTTGTTTTTAAATAAAATCTTGCTTTATTGGTCTGCAGGAACTTCCAATAAATTCTTGGAAATCTCTTGCCTCTTTAGTATTCTCCTCTTGACTCACAGTTTAAGGATAAACGAGAGTAATATTTACAGGCAAAATCATTTATCGTTTAACTCGGGTATTCATCTTTAAACTTCATTCAACTTTAGGTTAAATTTCCAGATTAAAGGAACTCAAGATTTTCCCTTTCCTTTGGTAGCTTTGCTAGATGGGAACCATCAACGTAATGGTTACAGCAAGCGATGGATTAAGGTTTTAATCCCCAATACCCTAAAATAATCTTCCCTGATCTCTCGCCTCGCAATTGCCCAGCCTGTTATTTTATTTGAGAGACTTGTTTGTTTCGCAATTGAGTTTTTCTAACTTGTTATTGCTCAGATTTACATTAGCTAAATTAAATCATCATCATCATCATCATCGTCGTCGTCGTCGTCATCATCATCATCATCATCATCATCATCATCATCATCATCATCATCATCATCATCATCATCATCATCAAGCAGCCATGGGCTACGGAGGTCCAACCAGAACGTTAAATTTACATATTGCTAAGCATTCCCTCCGCACAAAGAGATCTTCAGACAATTGAAGTACAAATCTTAAAACTTCCATTATTTTACTAAACGTTCCTATAAATATTTGTTTTCTCTTTTACCTTCCAGTGGGAGAGTGATTAACATGCTCTACAGAGATGATAAAATCTTTCTGATATGCCATATAACCCATCTAGTTCTCACCTTCCAGATTTTGTTTGCTGTACTGTTAGGCGTCAACGGTAAGGGGATTGTCAGAGGAGCAATTTGTTCATTCTAAACTCAAGATCAGAAACATCCGAAACACGAAGAGGTTCAAACGACGTTCAAATTTTTGCGACGCATTGATCTTAAGAAGTAGTGCATCGCTCAAGAAACCCAGAGTTTATTATGGACTGACATAAAAGCACAAATCGTAAAATTTTGTTATAAATACGGATTCGGGGAAATTGATCTTATTTTCCGAACTTTTTAATGGAAGATATCCATCTGCTTCGAATCATTGGATTTTCGTTTGCATTTGGAAACATGAAATTCATTTGTGGCACCTCCTTTATTACAGCAGCAACCAACAGAAGAGTCTCAATATCGGCTAAAATTCCTTCCATTTGGCTTCTTGCCATTTAGCAGACGACTTCTCTCTCCTCTTTCGTCTCGCAGCGGGATAATTTATGAACTTGATCCTGCGCCCACTTCCGAAAGCGACAGTCCCAGACAATCCTTACGATACATGGTTGCAGAAAAAGAAAAAGTGTTGCTCTGTCTGGCAACAGAAGCTTTGTATCGATGTGCTCTCCGTCTGAGGGCGCTCCTGCAGCTCAGCCAAGCGCAGCAAACGACACGAAAGAGAGGCCGAGTGTTGAGTCTCTCACCAAGCGACACGAGGGAGAGAGGTCGAATGTTGAGTCTCTCTCTTGCCAAGCGTCGGTGACTCGGTGGGCGAAGCCAGACTCGACGACAAACAATTTGTCCCGCATTAGGACCACACCCTGGGTCGACTCTCTTACAGCAGCGGTCGGGTGTCGGCACTCTTGCGACAGCTGATGTTTCGTAGAGCACAAGAAAGTCTTTTGGGCGGTGAACACTCTTCACGTGGACAGAAACGTTGATGGCTTCGTCACTTGGAACTTGTTTCCGTTTCTGCAATTGGCCAATTGCGACATCAGTTCATTTCCAAGGAGAATTTCAGAAACGCCTTTGCCATTTTCTACTGATTTTTAAAATTTACATTTCCTACATATAATCGCAGACAAGGAATGTTTTATTATTGCTTCAATACACGGAAACTGATTACAAAGACAAACACAAAATGACATCAAGTATCTCTTACTTGGAATGCGAAAATGAAGAATTTTGTCACACACTTCAAGAAATAAGAGTGAGAGAAAATTTATTTTCTCGCTCTCTTACTAAAATCTCATATCCCCCCTCCCTACACTTAATCATTCTAGTTACTACTAAGTAGTTACCTGTAGTCTCAAAATTTCGGCGTTTCGCCCGGTTTCAAAATTTAATTTGAATTATTGCAAAGAGTGTTCTTCGTTGCAGCATCAAAAAGATTTAAAGAATTGAACGCATTGTCACCAGATACGCCAATGTTGAAAAGTGTTTAAATGGAGTACTGATTTCAACAAATTTTTTAACATTTTAAAGTGAATACTATAAAACCATTGATGTTTATTTATTCTGAAGTTTATACTCGGATTTTATACAAATGGTTCCCAAAATGAGACTGCGTATCTCTTAACAGCGGTGCTCATTTATGGAGTTTTATTTTTAAGGGGAAGCCCACATATTGTGAGAAAATTTCCTTCTTGCGTTGTGACTTCGGCAGCAAAACGGAGCAACAGAGTCAGCAAAAGACAAAAAAAGCGAGAAAATGCATCGATTATTCCCACCGCTAATGTAACTTCGGACACGAAAATCGTGAAGCGCTGAGTGATCCCCACTTTTGCTCATTCTCCAGATGCCGCCACTCGTCGAAAGAAATTCATCTCGCGCTTCTCATACCGAATTCGTCATCCTAAATGGTCTCCTAAAATGATGTATGATTGTGCAATTTTCGTTAATATTTTTATATCTTTTTTTAATTTTTTTTACTTTGCAGAGTTTAAAAGCTTTTGTTTTTTACCTTTAGACTAACGTGCAGACGCTGAATGAATATATATATATATGGGTATTAACATTTTCACGTGTTTGTGAACTGGCATTTAATTTAGGCAGTTTTTGATTTCCCTTACAGAAAAACTTCTGGAAAACTTCGGAATTCAAGCACATTTCAATAGATGCAATGTGAAATGAGAAATAATATCGTCGTAATAGTGGTCATGTGCTTATGTTGTCATTTCTAATATATGTACCGCAAATAATCAGTATAATGCATTAACGTACTGGCTGGAATATTACCACCATTATTAAAAAATGACCTACTGCTTTATACCTAGAGAGAGAAAAAAATGAAACGAAACCTCCCCCCTTTTACATTTCTTTGGAAACGCTGAATCTTTCCCCTGCGGATCCGCCCCCAATACTCTCCATCCATTTCTGCCTGCTCTTCATCCCCTGTCCTCCATATTCCCCTCCTCCTCTCTGCTTATTGATTCCTTCCCATTGGCATTCCTCAGCACCTGGTTCACATTCTTCTGACCCAATACTTCCAATTTCCCCCCCCCCCCCGCTGTCACTGCAACAACGTAACAGATGCGAAGGCACAAACCATTGCATGACGTCATCTGTCTGGAGCTCCTCGCTACACCATTGGTCGACGGCGTGCTCCTCCATTAATCCACTGAAGCGACGGAAGCCCTCTTGGCGTGGATGACGAACGACCTTCCCCGTGTGAGATGTTTCCCCTGTGGTGCTGTTCATTCCCTCCATCGCGCTGCGCACAATGGCCTTCCCGCGCACAGCCACTTTGACCTTGTCACCTCTTTTCGCAGCCCGTCTCATTCTCTCTTTCTTTTCAGTTCTTCTTCTTAAAGCAGCGTCCGCTATTCGCGTCGAGACCAGACAGCAAAATTGCGTTTTGGTTTCTCTTTTTGCTTTTCTCGTCTCTTGGCAGACTTGGAGGACTTAACGGCAAGTGATGTCAGGAGGAAGATAGAAACGAAATTGCAGAGTCAGCATCAAACGATAAATAGTGGCCTTCTAAATCTCCTCTGAGCTGAAAGGTATCTCCTCTGAGTAATCTCCTCTGAGCTGAAAGGTATACACGTGGAGAAACAAGTGGAAGATCAAGAGACGAAAAGATTCAGCGGCCAACATGAAAAGCAACGAGGAGGAAAATATCTTTCGTCCCTCCTGTGATAATCCTGGATCACCTGCGTATTCAGCATCTTTGAGCAGAGATGGATCACAAAGGAAAAGAAAAAGACGATAAGAGCATAATTAATACTTGAATTTTAAGTCAACTATTCTTTGCTTAACCCTCGATATTCCATTACACCAAATTGTCTATAAAAGCTTTCTCTGTTCAACATGACCCTTAAACAGCATAATTCATTCTGTGTTGTGCAATAAAAAAATAGCACACTAACTTTTACTTATTTTTCTAAAATGTATGGAGACAAGTTTAGCTTTTTACAAAATCTAAGTTTCATTCCCGAACTATTAAAATTTCCTTATCCACATACTTTAATACAATCATTACTTGTTTAGAAGAGACAAACATGTTAAGTTATAATATATGGGACCTGTAGTTTCAATATAAAAAAGATTAGCATAGAATAAAATGACAAAATTCGTTGTTGATCTGCCAGATCAATCCTGTATGTGATAACAAATGCAACGAAAAACTAAAGCTGAATTTTTGGTCTTTATCTGAAATCCTAAGGTTCCTTTTAGCAATTAAAAAAATAATAAATATCCCCTGAAGCAGCTTCTTGCCACATGGGTCTGACAGGAGCCTGTCAGTATAATACGCCATAGTATATCTGTGAGGATGGCAGGACCTTAACAGAAAAATAACACAAACATCCATGCCTTACCCGGGGCTCGAACCCAGGTCTCTTAGATCAGTAGCCAAAGCACGCTAACCACCCTGCCATGGGACGGCAAAATATACCCCCCCCCTCAAGAAGATGGACAGAGGGAGAGGTTTGACAGGAGGCCATCAGTTTATATGCCATAGTAGGTTTAAGGCAGCACCTCTGCAGAAAAACGACACATACATCCATGCCTTATCCGGGGTTCGAACGAATTTTGAAAATAAAAAAAATAAAAAAAAATATATAGACCTTATTACATTTTCTTTTGTTTTTAAACTTCCTAATGAACCGAAAAAACATTTATTTCAGATTTCAGTTCAATACATACTTTTGTATTGATAGATCTGTAAAATTTGTATCATGGTGTCAGAATCACATGAATAAATGCTAGGAAACAAAGGAAAATACACTTTATCGAAAATATGGATACTTTATCGAAAATATGGATATATTTTGGATACTGTATTGCTAAGTGCAAAGAAGCACAGTTCAAAAAGAATGTCCATCTTTCTTCGGAAATCTCTTTATATTAGAAATCGTTCGTTAAGAGAATCTGGAAGTGTCATTGCAAAGCAATATCCAAACTCTGCTCGTTTTGGAAAAGTATGGAAAATGGAAGCGCAGTTCCATTTTGTTTCTTTTAAAGTGCATATTTGCATTTCTTTCTTTTCCTAAGCATTGCGAGCATCCTACTGATTCTCCCGGCTAATCTGCAGTGCTCCAATACATCTACTCTGAGCTATATATAGATTGGATGCAAATCTGCTCTGATTGGTCCGAATTCTGTTTGAAACAGATTCTTTCTCTTGTACTGATATGCCCCATCAAGTAAGGAACGGGTGAAAGAAGCAGGAGAGATATTCTCGCAAACCTTCAAACAGAATAAATTTCGCATTCTTTTCTCTGTTTTATATTTATGTTAATGAATATCTCCAGGAGAAATTAAAAAAAAAAACTTTCATTATTTCCAAGAGCAAAAGAATTAAACGTTATAATTAACTGGACAGAATCCCGTTCAATTTGAATAATACTTTGAGGTATTTGCAGCTATGGACATATGAAGCACGTGCCTAGAGCAGTGGTATCATGATCGCTCGTGGTCGCATGAAGAAAAATTGAATAAAATGAAATATTAAGCATTTATGTACAGAGTTGTAAACTGAGTAAAAAACTATTTCTTTAAGAATATGAAAACTGCTGAGAAGCAGACCCACGCCTTGATGATGCTTATTGTCGTCCCTCCCTGAAAAGAGAAATTTAAAATTATTTTTAAGAATCTGACCTTTATCTGTCCCTCTGGTCTCTTGCAAACCGAGAATATCTAAATTATAATGGTGGAATTCTTGTGTGAGGACATCAAGAAAAAAGCTCTGTTCAGAGTCCTCACATTCCAACTACCTATGAAGAGAAAATGGTTAGTGATATGCTTATAGAAACTATGTTTATTGAGAGAGGGAATGCCGATAAAAACAAATAGCCCCTAATCGCAGACATGGGGCAAAGACCCGTTCCCCCACCACTAAAGGCTGAAGCCATCTACACTGGAAGACTTCCTCCAATGTAGAATTTGACGGTGCCAACAGAAGGAAAGAGTTCAGGTGCCTGCGATGACCTCTGCTCAGGATTATCCACCAGCTGATAAACATATCCTGTGAATCTATTCACTTGGGACTATCAACTCACAAACAAATAGAAGTAGATAATGGCATGATTTGTGGAAATGTGTCCTTACAAATCCATTTCAATGCAGTGTCTTGATAATGGAGCGCCCCCTGCCCAAGTTCTCCGTAATTATATTCCCGCAATGTTGTTTTCCTGTGCGAACAAAACTATAGCAGTGGAGCGTGAGAATCAGGAGCATCACGTGGCCTTATAAAATGTATTTATAAGGTTTTTCATTGAGAATAATTTTTCTTAATTTTTTCTCTCTTTTTTTATGTTCGATTTGATCAGTTCAGTTTTTTATTTAGCTCTATGAGAAAATGAATATTTTCATTTCAATTAGGAAGAAAGAAGTCTTGAAGACGAAGCTGAAGTTGCAATAAAATAAGGAAACTCGCTTCAGATACGTAATCTTGATATGAAAATTTTGACCACTTACGATAGGTCATAAATTATTTTTTCACCATCAATTCTAATAGCTTTAAAGCCAAAATTTAAAGCTTTAAGTGGCTTAGTGCTGAGGGAGGTAGCGACTGTCCCAGCAGGGCAAACTTTATGTTTTGCGTTCGCTCGAACTGAGGGAGTGGTCAGCAGGGACCTCGGTCCTGAGGAGGGCAGGTCCTTGTATGAGAAGGACTGCAAAGGCTAAGAGTAGCTTCTAGGATTCTTCTCTGTCCTATGTGTTGAAAAATGAAAAGAAAAAAGAAATGTTAGGAAGAGATAATTTTAATACTTATCCAATTTCAACCACACAAAAAAAATCCATTTCCTTTTTTCTTCCTCACCAAACGAAGGTTTAATGCAATTATTATTATTTTATTAATAGCATCATAGAATATTTTATTTCTGAATTATGATTATGCAGCAGAATGCAGTTGAAATGAAATTTAAATTGAAATCATTCAGATAAGCCTGAAACGATCCTGAGGAATTTCGTTTCTTAATTTAATGCAAAAAATCAGAATATTTCAGTTCGTGGTTAATCAAGTGAACAATAATTATCGCTTCTCTTGCATTTCTTCTTACTTCAGATTTTTAGTTGTTGAAATATATCTTTCAATAATAAATTATATTCATCAGTGAAATATTAAAGTGCAGTCTGAATATCGAAAGTCTTGTTTTTCTCCCTAATAGTAATTTGTTTTGTTAGTAAACTTCCCATCATAACATAACGTTTAGAAAAATATCAGTAACAAAAATTCACTGTCAGCATTTATAAGTCAGAACAATGAACACTGGAAAGAAATTCGGGAATTTTGCAAAGGTTAAATTTAAAGTTGATAAATAATATCCTAATTTGTAACGTATCTGCATTTTTGTAAAAATTTAATTTCAATATGCCAACTTTTCCCCAATTAAAATATAAATAATTTTAATTTATAATAAAATTTTAAATAAATTAGTATTAGAACGTTAGAACATAGTATATTAAAAATATATCTTAAAATTATTGCAAAAAATTACAAGAAATATGATTTAATGTATTGGTAACATAATGTGAAGGAACTTTGTATTGTAATTGTAATGTACAAATGAGAAACCTTTAACGTTAGAGGAAGAAGACTGATTTCTGAATTCAAAACGATAAACATCAGAAAGAATGAAAAGTAGTGATGATGATAAAAATGATATTTTTAGGAACAGAAAATTTTTGGCAACTTTTCGAATTTAAGAATTCAGAAGATTATCAGTTTTTAGTTTCATATAAGAGTTCGAAGAACAACTTCGGCTTACTTGTGGAAATATATTTATCAAATTTGAATATAGAGCTGCAGAATTTTCTTGTGAGTATAAATATGAAGCAAAATTTCATTCATCGTCGAATTCCTCCGCCGATGATTCTATTTTTGCTGCTTACTTTCCGTTTTGCTCTTCACGTTCGATGATGTCTTGCTTTTCTCGATCAGCTGGCTCCACGGACCGTGTGTCGGCGACAGAAGAACGAGTCATGGCTCGATGTTCTTCGTTCGTGCTCGCAAGCGAATCGGGAAGAAGTTCGATCACCCTCAGAATCAGAGTGAAATAATTCCTCTCTCATTGGCCCGCATTCCGCCTTCTTTATTGGGGTTAAGAGGAGCAGCGAGAGGTCATCCTCTCGAGACAAACTGAACCATAACGAAATCTTCGTCGAAGGCGAAAGGTGAAAGGTCATCGCCTCTTTGCAGGTCAGCTGGCGACCAAAAAGCAAAATGTGAGACCAGAGAGTGCAAACAGAATTACAAGGTAGGTCGTAAAAGGAAAGAAAGGAATGGAAGACGAATTGAAGATCTAAGAGGAGAAGGAAAATCTTACGAAGACGACAGGTGAGAAATTGGAAATCTAATGGAGCCACTTCATGAAGCTCTTTGGTTCTGAAAGGCATTACTTGCGGCTCTAGTGGTGAGACGTTCACCTCTCATCATAGGATTAACTGAAAACCTTGGGGATGTCCCTGGCTTTGTCTGGGCTAGGCTAGACTGCAGATCAGAGGGTCATTGCTGAACTGTCCGCTCAAGACTAGCGCATCGGTTTTTTGCCTTCGAGCCCCAAGTGGCAGCTATTGGGTCTTTCCAGTTGGCTGGGTGAGATCGGAAAAATACCTCTTTTGTTGCTGTTGGCATGGCGACGAGATTCGCGTTAAGGAAGATGCTCTCGAGGCCTTGCCAACGCTCTGATCGCTGATGGGATAGATCGTCGCGTTCAGTGGTCGGTGCTAAGAGAAAGTAGCACTGATGAACATCAAGGGCATTTGAACGAGCCTCATATCAGTATTTATTCTAACGAAGATCATTAATGACATAGAAAATTAAGCTTATTTTAATATCGCCTTAAATATCGACTTTTCCTGCTTCCTTTTCAAACTGTTATTCCCCCCTCCCCCTCTGCCAAATATTTATATTTTTCTTTCTGGTTGTGAAGAGCAATGAATATTTGTTAAGCCACATCCTCTTTTAATTCCTCCTCACAGAATTTATGCTAAGATCCGTTTTTGTTGGTTTTTGACGCATTCCTTGTGGACAGAATGAATATCAACAAGCTGAATTTTTTTATGGCATCAGAAACTCCTCATCATGGGTTGGTTTTTATTAGTATTATTTTTTGCATTTATTCTCATTAATATATCTATTTTTAGAGTTTTGATTTGAAGTTGCGCAAGGCTACGATACAGAAACTTCATTATGCTGCATTTTAAATATATTTACGTGTATGTTAGTACCTCGAAGTTAAATTTTTTCACACTGATAATATCATTTACTACCACATCGTCCACCAAACGTTTAGCAGAATGGAAACGAATTTCTCCTCCAACACTTTTCCCCATTGACAAAATTTATAGCTGAGAACGTCATGGCACAGTGATGCCGAATCCTCTACAGTACCAAAGCCGTAATAGAGCGATGCCGAATCCGCTACAGTACCAAAGCCGTAATGGAGCGATGCCGAATCCGCTACAGTACCAAAGCCGTAATAGAGCGATGCCGACTCCTCTACAGTACCAAAGCCGTAATAGAGCGATGCCGAATCCTCTACAGTACCAAAGCCGTAATAGAGCGATGCCGAATCCTCTACAGTACCAAAGCCGTAATAGAGCGATGCCGAATCCTCTACAGTACCAAATCCGTAATAGAGCGATGCCGAATCCTCTACAGTACCAAATCCGTAATAGAGCGATGCCGAATCCTCTACAGTACCAAAGACGTAACAGAGCTATGCCAGATCCTCTACGACAAAAAGCAACGACAGAGCGATGCCCCTCTACAGTACCAAAGCCGCGACAGAGCGATGCCAGAGTCTCTACGACGAGAAAGTTGTGTCGTCAGATCCTTTACGATAGTAATCGAGGCTCTAAATAGCATCCCACCCCAGTTAGGGACCAAAGGTATTTTTAACCCAACACGTGTGAAAAATTCGGGACTAGTCGGTGACGTACCGGAGAATTACTGACGACCGAAATGTGCCGAAAGAGAGATAAAAATGTTCCAAAAATATGCGCAGTATTCAAGCAGCTGTACCGAACAATAAATTTACGTGCTGACGTCGACATGCTGTAAAAGAAACAATGCATTCTCTACATGTGTCCGCTCAATTAATTCCGCTATTATTTATTACGACGATTATCTAGCGCAGATTACTGAATTTTTTATCATTAACGATGCATTGTAAATTTAGTGTACAGTAACTTTAACCAATTAATTAATATTACAATCTAATTTATTTCATAAACCGCCAAACTTTTCACTGAATTTTTATAATTATTTGTTCAGTTTGAAACGAAATTCCTACAACGCACGACACTTTTCTGTTTGTTGCTCATTTGCAGACGACCTTACAGAAAGGCAACGAATGAAATGAGAAAAGAAAAAATTCAAATTTGAACAATATCCTACGAATACATAGTTGCCAGGGCCCCCATTCTCGTTAGGAGTGTTTCCCCTCAGCGACCTGATTGCAACAAGTCAAGTTACAAAAACTATTCAGAAAGATAAAATGGAGCATTTCAATCTCAAAATATGAATCAATGGTATTCCCTCAAGTGAAAATGAGGGTTCCGCAAGAAAATGTCATTACGATATTAAAATAATTATAATTTCTCCGTTTTTTTTGCATACACGAAATGTCGCAACATGTTTTTACATTCATAACGTGTCATATCTATTCTTTATATTATTCTTTATATCTTCTGCTGAGCTTTGTCCACTAGGTTACTAGTGCGGGGGCTACCTGCTCCGTTGTCTGAATCCCGTAATAAATTAGACCGACTGTGTTCGCAACTGTCCGACATCATGTGCAACATGTAGGAAAATCTCCTCACTAGAAATATAATTTGTTTCAATAGTTATAAATATAACAATAGGATATTTTCTATCAAATGTATATTTTTTTTTACTTCTGTTCGTCCCAAATGTTATAAATATGGCATCTGAACTTTTTTTTTATAATTTTTGTTATGTTGGTTATGTTTATTGCACATGTTTTCGCACTTTTCATTCATAAAGAAATCTCCGTTTGCATACGAAGGAAAAGAATATTTAATTTCCTAATTCTAGTTTCGCTTGCTGTTTAAAACTGCTGCCTTGTGTTTAGAGTAACTAATAACGGAAAAATAGATTTACTGACAATTCCTCCTTTTTTCAAATATTTTAATTCATTGCAAAAGTTAGATTACAAATATTATATCATTAACTTTAAAACAGAATATTTTTTAAAATGTTCACTCTCGTTTTTTAATTTATTCTTGTTTAAGAAAAATCATCTTGTTTAAATTCAGAGCATTATTTAAAAGTAGTTAATTTGAAAACAATAATCAGCTCAATAATTTAATTTCTTTGCCAAATTGCAGCATTTTTTAGTCTTAAACCTCTATTTAGACTCCATCCATTGTGTCCCGTTTTTCTGAGATATAGAGTTAATTGCAAAAATTCGTTTGTGCTTTTTTTTACTATTTGTTCGTGAAAGTTTTAAACATTGCAGCTTTTTCCTTATTTATTTCTGCTAACACAAACGATGGAGAAATTTGGAAAGTGTCAACAGATGATAGTTTGCTTGGACGGAAATCTCCACAAAACATCCATCACCAAGGATGTTAATCTGGACTCTGACTAATTCAGCGTTATAGTGAATCAATACGATAATCCCTGCTGGGACAAACCAGGTTTCATTTAGCGTTTTTCCTTATTTGCGATCGATTTTGCAAATACAGGTTTTTGAGAAATGCACTGAGATGCCAGTTAATTTGGCACACCTACCTAGTAGCGTGTTGCGCCTCCTTTGGCCTTTAAACAGCCCGAATTCGACAGGACATGGATTTACAAGATGCTGGATGCGTTGGGTAGGAATATTATGCCATGCGGAAATGATTGGGTAGGTAGACCCCTACCAACTCATACTAAAGATGCTCAATACCTTTGTAACGGTTGGGCGTGAAAAGCCGAGGAGGATTCCTTTTGGGAGATGCTGGAACCTACAAGCCAAGCACCAACTCTCATGCCACATTCAAAGTCGCTCAAGTGATTCGTTTTGACATTCTGATGCTCAATCCAACTCTAACTGATGCGAGAAGAGCTGGTCTGCCTGATTTATACCGCACACAGCTCTCATATGACGCATTACGTTTTGGAATGAACCATTTATGTGACAAGGGGTAGTGTAGGTAATAAACTGGCATCTCAGCGCATATTGTTATTTTGTGATTTATAAAAACTTCTGGAGAATTAAGATTATATTCATTTGAGGGGCACTGAATTAACACTGTACTGAGCTGATATCTAATAATAGTAATTCACAAAAAAAAGTACTGACCTTCAATAGCATTAATTCGCATCAAAATATATTGGCCTTCATGTTAGCTATAGGTGTATGAATTTATCTTCGACGCAGTAATTAAAGGAAAGTATATTGACGTTCAATAGAAATATAGATTGACGATCAATATTGAAAGCTCAGATTTAAATACATTAACTTTGAATAAAAATAACTCAAAAAGAAATATATTTCCTTTAAAATATTATAATTTTAAAACGAAAGTACTGACTCCCAAGAAAATTTATTGACCTTCAATAAGAGTTGCCGAAATGCATCAACCATTAAGGGTAATAGTTCTCAAGTGAATATATTGATCTTAAAAGAAAGCAATTCACAGGCTAATGTTTTTGCCTTCAGTAATACTAACTCACAAGCAAATATATTGATTGCGAAGAATAATAATTCCCAGGCAGCTGTACAAGTGCTTTTCGTGTAAATCTCTTTAAAAGTCATCGTTACTCGACAGTTAAATGAGGAGAGGATTATTCTCTCTAAGAAGGAGAGGTCGAGACAGGGCTAATGAAAACACATTTATTTTCAGTTAATTCTTTAATTTTCTGAATTGATCTTATTTATGTTATGTTGAAGTTGTCATCAAACACAACAACTTTTATTATTTTCATCGAATTAGAACCCTGAAAACATTTTACACGTTCATCATCAACGATATTTGTGGTTCAAAATGAATTACCATTTCAAAATACTTTTAATGAACAGTCTTCCCGTGGCCGAATGGTTAGCATGCTTGCTATTGATCTAAGGGATCTGGGTTCGAGCCCCGGGTGAAGGCATGGATGTGTGTGTGTTGTGTTTCTGCTGAGGTCCTGCCATCCTCTCAGACCTCCTACTATGGCATAAATACTGACAGGCTCCTGTCAGACCTCTGTGGCAAGCAGCTGCTTGAGGGGGGATTTATTTTATTATTTATTCATTATATGAACAGCCAAATGCCGTATGATGTGGGAGAAGCAAAGAGATTCGGCTCTCTTTCCTTGGAATGAACTGAATGAAACAGCCAAGGAAATGGATAATACGAATGGAATGAAAACAAGATTTTCGTAAAGGGTTAAATCAGGAATGCTGAACACTGCTTTTAGAATTATTATTACTTATGTCTTTGAACGTTAATCAAATAGTTCTGGATGAATTGTTTCTTGTTCAGATTAAGTTCAAGGCTTAAACTCCTTTTTGTCTGGTAAAGTAGGACAGCAAAGGATCAACTTATTTCTGGTAATCATTTGGACTGCTTGCTGTGTAAAGACGATCAAAGAGAAAAGAATAATTTAATTGGCTTTCAGGTTTTGTTTTACAGCTTGTGGAGTTTCAGGCCAGTGGGTCTAAGAATCGAGATGCTACACATTTGGCTAAGGCATGCAGAAAAGCTTCTGCAGCTGGTGATGTGAGGATTCCTCTTCGAGAGGAGTTAGGTTCACTTTAGAGGCTCTGATTTTGCGACACTTCCTCTAATCCTTCCAGTTGTTTTCAAATTTAATCAAATACTAGTAATGGCTATAATTTTCTAACAAATGAAAGGCAGACTATGGAAATATTTTAGAAATATCAATTCATTCATAAAAATTGATTTCTGACAATAAATCCCATTATGTTTCAAGCGACTATTCCAAAGAAGCGCGATGATCTTCGTTCAGTAAAGTCTGTAGTGTTACGGCTATTTGCTCATGCTGTTAATGACCTCTCAATCATAGGAGAGCTGCAACTGATGTTGGAAACGCTGATTAATTTGAGAAAGTGTTCCTCTGAATTCTCTGATGAACAAAGGCCACTATTTAACCGATATTTTGGAGTATCCAAAATTCCAATTCCACTGACTTTGCAGAAAACCGAGCAAAAGAGAAAAAGCGAATAGTTGAGAAAGGCAAGAGAGAAGAAAAGAAGAGAAGAGAAATGAGCAACAATAAAGAGAATCGAGTTAGACGCTGAAGAAATAAAAAATGAAGCAAAGCACCGACCTAGGAAAGCGAGGAAGATCATTTAGTCAGTCTTGGACGTAATCCATTATCTCTCATGGACGAGCTGCTTCAAGGGACTAAACAAAGAAGCAAAAAATGTTTCTCATCACGAGTCACATCCCCTAGCGCCTTTAGTGACGTCAATATTGGCTCTTCTGTTACTTGCTGACAAAATAAGACAATAGAGGAAAAAAGAAATACCCTGGAGTAAAAATGAAGTGAAAAAGAAAAACTCACATGCTCAACTGGAAAATAAAGAAAAACTTTAATCTTGAGAGTTGCAAGAAAGTAAGAAGGAATGATGACTTTCGAGGCTTCTTTCGGTGCGAAAGATTTTAACCAGATTTCTGTTTCGTAAATGACTCCAATAAAGCGTCTCTATTAACGAGGGATATCTTCAGAGCAAGCAAATAATAATATCAGAAAACAAGTTCAGAATTATTTATTTCCAATAAAGAGAAATTTCTTCTTTCTTATTCTTAAAATGTTTCACAGAAGAGTTGTTTTCATCCGAAGCTAGACTTTCTTATAAATTTCGAGTTTAACTTCTTGGTGGAAACAAAATGTTAGAATAATAAATAGCCGAACACAAAAATTTCAAACTGCTCTTACGTGAGAAGATGCGCGCGCTCCCTCCCAGTTATCAAGTTTCAGCTCTTCGTTGGAGACAGGAAGGTTTTTATTCTAGAATGTTCTCCCTCAGGTGCAAATAAAAACGACACTACGTAGTCAATTAACTGCAAAGGTCCAACAACAAAGAAACCGTTTCTATCTCTACATCAATTTACCAACCATGGGGATAAGAAAATTTAGAAATGCAAATGATAAAATAACGATTTTCTGCAATCCCATCAAAATTCAGTAATGACGTTTTAGCTTGTAATTTGCGTTTGATTTGTCATTCGGGTTATGATCATATTAATATTTTAGGTGCATTAATTTGCGATTTGTTTTTATTTTCGTGTACGGTTGAGAAGCAAAATATATTTTGAAAAGTGACGTAAAGATAACAAAACCGGATGACATGAACAAAAGAAAGCTGAGAACCTGTCTTAAAGATTGCAAACTTTTACTGTTTTCGTGGTGAAATTGAATTGAAGATTGCGTACAGATACGGATGAGTCAAGCAGGAAAAAGTTGGCAATCAATGTTTGAGAAATGGATTATTGTATTGGTCCACCTCAGTATCGATGTGAATGACGTCTTGCTTGATAATTTCCCCACGCACCCACCTTGAATTCCCTTAACATCTTCCTCTCTTTCCAGCGATCAACTAATTTCATGCTATCGTGAGAGTTTTATTATTTTCACCTTCATTTTGACAATGCATGATGACGTTTTAGGGTTTTACACGATTTCACTACAATTTTTATCCTCTCCTCCCAATTAACAGATTTAATTATATAAAACTGAAAAACAACAACAACAAAAAAAAAAGAAAAACAATACATTTTATAATAATTCGTTGCATTTTCTTGTAAAAAAGAAAAGATTGAAGTAGTATATTGTCGATTTCTTTGAGTTTGTCATTTGCAAACACTACATAGGCAAATACAAAATAAGAGAACGAATTATTCTAAAATCCATTTATTTAGGGAGTTTCACCTTAAACTAACGATTGTATCTAGTGAGTGCCAGAGTCTTAATCGGTTTTTCGAAACGAACTTTCTCGAAGCTTCCTCGTCAACAAACTTCGAAGACAGCATTCGTCATTTGAGCAATGGCATCGGACCGATTTTCGATTGATATTTTCAATGTCATATCATTTTAGTCTTTCATAGCGACACACTGAATTTATTATTCCATTTCATTGTTTCCCTTTATTTTCATTTTTCCTGAGCCATGCTCAATTCTAGATCATGGAGTGTCTTAGCAAAACATCCAGCACTGCCGCCTTTGCTGCATTTGTGATGCGTGTGCAGACTTCTTTCACTTTAAAGACCTACCAGCGTCCCTCTCCCCTCCGTAATACCTTCGTTAAAACAAAGAGCGCAGTGAATGAGGGTGTTAGCCTGTGCAGAACGGGCACCGACACTGCCATTGCGGATGCAGAAGAAGAAAGGCAGAAGAGAAGGAGATGATACAGTAAAAGCAGGAACCGGCGTTCCCAGGTGATTGGCAGGTGAAGTGCAGGTGCCACTTCCCCCACAATCCCTTTGCCCTGTCGTGCGTATCCAATGCTCGGCAGTGACATGCAAGGAACGTCCGCGTTTCCCACCTCCGGTGAGGCAGAGGCCGACGGCGACCCTCTTGTTGGCCCATTGCATTCAACAGAGGTGAGGGGGTGGCAGTTAGGGTTCTTTAAAGTGGCTCCACGACGGCAGAAGAACGCTCCGTTATTACCGCTTCCGAGGCAGCCAGGGAATTCCGAATCACGGCAAAGGGAACGTCAGAAGACCGTGGGAGGAGCAACAGCGCTCCATGGAGGGGTTGGCATCGAACTCAGTAATGATGGCAATTGCCGATATTTAAGTGATATGATATCCAAGGAACGGCTATAAAGAATTCATTAATGACATTTCAACTTTCCTATTTCCTCTTCCTAAGGAGTTTTATTTATTTTGGTTGTTGATACTTTCACCGAATACTTTCGGCCTTGGAATGCAAGTTGGAAAGCGAAAAAAGGGAAGGGAATACAAAGGGGGTTCGATTTTCCTTTTCGTGAAAAGATCATCTGCCAGAAGTAAACGGTGAAAAGAAAAATCGAATTAGCTGAATTTTAGGAGAATGTGATTTTTTTAGACAGAGAGGAAAATAATACAAGAGAATCTTTTTTAATGAAAGGTGAATTTTTTTCTATAAAAGGGGTTTGCAAAACCAGTTTGAAATTTAAAAATGTTTTTCTTTTTGGATATCTGTGACTTATTGAAACACGTTAGGCTTTTTTTTTTTCAATGATTTTAAAAATCGGATTTTCCTTTTTGAAACGATTATTTATTGTCGCAAATTTCTAAACGAAACCGAACCACTCTCAAGATTACCATTTTAAGATTATTCTAAATAGATAACACTTACTTCAAGACGACGTCTTGAAAATTTTAATTATGAACCAGATATGATATTGCGATGCAGAATTTTTTTAGCTACAGGATTGTTCACAGCCCGAAAAAAATATTCTAAGCCAATCTGTCTTTTGTGATGATAACATTCGAACGTTTAATTATGAGCCGATAATTTCGTTTCCTGTTATTCAATATCATGCAGACTAGGAAGAACCAGACGAGAAGTCAATATTTTCATTGGATTCATTATATTCTTGTCAATTATAAATTTTCGAGTGAGACAAATAATTATTTCCCGATATTTTCAGTTTTTTTTATACCGGAAAGTTGTCATATTATTCGCTAACTCAAGTCGGCGATAAAAGTCGGTCCTTTAGACACGTCTATGTTTCTGTATCTTACGATGGATTTATGAGCGAATGAGACCGAAATTCTTCTGCAGAAAGACCAGCGAGTATTCTTTCATTACGAAATGAAAGCAGTTTTCCACTTTTTTTTTGTGATCGACTCAAGCCCATCATCAGAATCTCGATTCGCTCGGCTCTCGGTCCTTGATCCACTCTCAGCTCTCTCTTTCTGAATGCAGAGCGAAGGGCTTCCTCGATTCATTTGCTCTGATTCATGTTGTCATCAATCCTGTCATGCTGAGTGTGAGGAACTTGTTGGTCCGAGCCAACAAATGCACACACACACTGAGAGAGAATGGGAAAGGATGAGTCGGCTCTCCGGACATCGACCTCCTCCCATTTCTGACGTCGCCTGTGTTTGCCATCCGTCGCCACACGTATGACCTTGTTGACCTCCACATTTTACTTTTTCCTGTTCTCACCTTCAGAGAGACCGTGATATGGCTGGAAAGGATTGACTCAGAGGTCACGAAAACCTTCTCTCAAAGGCTATTATAATGTGGCCCACCCAGGGAGCCCTGGACTTCTCTGAACTCCCGTCTTATTTTACGTCTGGAGAATACAGATGGACGATCCTGTAGGTGACCTGATGGATGCAGCATCATCCAGTCTGGGAATTCCCTCTCATCCCATCTGAGCGAACAGAGTCACCTTCAACGGAAAGGGCACGCCTCGTCTCGCAAGTCAAAGATTTATGGCTCACCGTCAATCCATGGAGCAAACGAGAATGAAAAAGCTCTTTTCGCATTAAAGTCTCTTTTAAGTTTCATTACTATTTTTTCTTTTTTCTTCATCTTTATTTAACTTAGTGGTCCCGTGGCCGAGTGGTTAGCGCGCTTGGCTATTGATCCAAGGGACCTGGGTTCGAGCCCCGGATAAGGCATGGATGTCTGTATCGTTTATCTGCTGAGGTCCTGCCATCCTCTCAGACCTTCTACTGTGGCATATAAACAGACAGGCTCCTGTCAGACCTCTGTGGCAAGCAGCTGCTTGAGGGGGTATTTATTTTATTTATTTTTTATTTAACTTTGTCCTGCCTGTGCTCTTTTCAGTATCCTATTGCCTCGCAAAGTTCAGATCTACACCTTGATTTCGGAGATTCTCCACAGCATCGGTAAAGTGCTACTTAAAAGAAATTACAAGAAAATGGAAGAAATGGAAAAACTAACTAACAGGAAAAATGTACAAATGGTTATTTTCGTTTACAAATAAAGGTAGCAATTCATAATTTATATTTCGTCAATGGATTAGTTCCCACATTCTTAAATCGATATTCAGTTGGAAGAGAGTGTAAGTTGCTACAAACTAACTCAACTCTCATTTCAAGTGAAAAGCAAAAAAAAAAACAGATGTCAAATGTAAAAAATATATTCTCTAAAAGAGTTGTAGTCGCACCATCGGAATCTGTTCGTCATAAAGACTCAAAATCATGCACTGGGTGAGCGCTTTTGAAGATAGCACGAATTCAGCCATTGATTCTGAGAGGGTGTTACACATCTCAGTTAGTTTTTTTTATTTTAAATTTAAGAATTTTATTATAAGATATATATAAAATGTAAGATATAACATGTCGTCACTGTGTCCGAGTGGTTAGCGTGCTTGGCTAATGATCAAAGGGACCTGAGTTCGAGCCCCGGGCAAGACAATGAATGTTTGTGTGTTGTCTTTCTGCTGAGATTTTGCCTTGCGCACAGATTTTCTCTCTGTGGCGTCTTTAAACTGAGAGGCTCCTGTCAGATCTCTGTGGCAAGTAGCTTCTTGAGGGGGTGATTTGTTTCATATTGTAAGAGATGTAAAGAACGTCGTGCGGTCTTGAGACGTAATTGACGCAAAATTATCTTGACTTTCAGGAAAATGCGCTTTATCTCATTTTTTGCAGCAAATAGACTCTTATATAGGTTAAATACAGCCGGTTCGCACTTCGTAAGTTCAAGTTTATTATCATAGAAATTCTACATTAAAATCTATCAACATATAAACAGCCCAGAAGCAGAAGCTTGACTAGGTTGTTGTAGTACATATTATATTTGAAAGTACAATAAATAAATTAAAAATCAGTTTTAAGAATGAAAAAACAATAACAATAAATTATATACACTATCTGTCTTAATGTCGTTTTTCTGTTTCAGTATCTTTTGCTTTTCAGGCCATTGTGTGCCTCTCATAACCAAAACCCTCGTGTCCTATTTGTGTATCACCACTAAGCTAGTCTGACGTAAGAAAACAATTATCACCTGCAAAGCGAGAGTAACAATCATCTTTTTTGCTAAACAAATCCTCCAATATCACTGACCTGTATCTCAATAGCGGGAGTGAGAGGTTAATGACTCTGATTGATAACAGAGAAGTAGGGTAACCAGATTTACAGAAGAAGATCCGGCGATTATTTAAATTCAGTTACCAACTGTCAATTAGATGACCAAAGGTTGCCATTTTCTGGAGACATCTGCTCATCCTCTTTTGACAGCTCGCAATTAACGAGCATTCGTTTTAAAATCTACCTTCAATTTTTTCAATCACCTGCATTACCGACATATTTTTTTAAATAACGGTGTTGCCACTACTGTTCTATTAGCTAAAGATCTGCCCATGCTGTGCTGTTAATCTGATATTTAAAATAATGTCGAAAATAAATTCGGGGACATTTATTAGTGGGGAACAGAGCTTTTCATCCAGGGACTGTCCCCGGAAAACGGGGATGTCTGGTTACCCTACTGATAAGAAACAATTCAAGTCCCACGGTCGTTTTTCGATCGTTTGCAGTTGCAAAAAGACTACAATTGATATCTGAGTCATTTTTTGTTTATAATACTAGTTACATCCAGCTAAAATGTGGCGCGGAACTCATTTCTCCCTCATTCCTAGCATTTACAATTCTCGCCAAAAGCTGTGTTTTAAAGGGCCATCCAAGATTCGAACTCAGACTCCGACAGACCCGATCGACCTCCCATACCCGATCGGTCCCCCATATCATTCCGTTCGAAACTCTGATCCTCCCCCTTACCGAGGCGGAAGTTTGGCGCCTACTTCTCCTCTTCATTGGTAACATTTTCTGCCAAAATGTTTGGCGCTTATGTATTCATTGATAATTATCACAAGGCAGCCGAAGCGACCGCAGCGCCCTCCAGATCTCCGATATTTGTAAAGGGATCAATCCCGTTTACGTCAGGAAGATACCCGATAATTTCATCCAACACGAGGTCATACAAAGGGCCCCCGTGTACGAAATTTGGGACTAATCGGTCAAGTAGCTGAGGCATTAGAGGGCGCCGATTTCTGTCGATACGAATTTGTGAACAGTTTGAATCTAATGTAAAGCGCTGACCTCAACACGCCAAAAGAGAAACTTATCTCTCGTCGGTGTACACGCAGTTGGTCGCCCTTTCGTAATATCTATATAGGATGATACTATTTTTACATATTCCAGTGAAGTCGCTCAAATTAGGTTGGGAGAAGGGAAGTTATAAGGAGAAAAGGATGATGGAATTATATAAGATGCATAGTGTAGGAGAAAATATCAAATCACAAGCAATTGATATTACGATTTCAGGTGAACAAATATACATGTCGTTGTACATTTAAATTTTATATGTGTGCTAATGTCAGAATGAAAAGGTTCTGATTATGACACGGAGCTATAACGACCTCGAATGTTTAAATTAATATCCAAAATTACCTGTACCTTGGTTTTACTGTAACCCCCTGCATGAAATAAATCATTATTATTATCCATGTGGCACAACCCGTGGCATCGATTCAGCACGTGGGCACAATCGTGCACCCTTTGTTTGTGCGTGATATCATCTGTCAGTTGTTTCGCTTCATGCCTCGCTTCTAATCACTGCAAGGTGAAGTGATTAACTTCGCATCTGTGCAGGGGAAAACTCATCTCATTCCTTGGGTTGATGAAATGTTTCGTCGCTCCTCTTGTGAGGATTGAAACCGAGCATAACTTGTAGGATACATCATCCAATGATGAGGAAAAGCTCTTCATTCAGGAGGGAAAAAGTTTCCTGTCGGTGATTTAATTCCCTTAATGGTAAGTGATAGGAATCGAACCCTCACCTTTCAAGAAACAAAAAGAAGAGGCAATAAAAAATTAAAATTGAGGAAACGATTTTGAATACCAAGTTTCTGATAGAAGAGTTAAAGGAGCCAAAAGACATTCTTAGGTTGCCAGCTGATTGAATCCTGGTCCAGAAATGTAAATAGTTGTAAGTACAATAATTCTTAGTGGATAAGTATTTTCTCTTCTCTGGTCAGGTTGACATTTCTCATTCTTATCTTTGGCTCCTAACTCAATGATTTATTTTTTTAACCATCTACGATGACGACGACGATGATGTCAATATTGTTTCCCCATCATCTCTGTCTTTAATAATAAACGAAAAGGAAAAAAAAGAAACGGGATTTTATTTTTCCCGAGGCATGCACGAAGTTTTCCCTTTTCTGTCGCTTGCGTGAAGTGCCACTCTCGATGAGAAGTGATTAGAGGTCGCTGACGCATCAAAGGATCTTCTTCGCCTTCCTTTGGAGGTGGAGGAGATGCGGGACGTTCCCGTACCTAAGAAGCGTGCACACACACTTACACCCGCAGCGCGTGCACCGATCGCCGCGTACCTCTGACAGAAGCGTGACCCGTGACTGACGCACGACGGGGTCACGTGACGTCAGTTGCACGTGGCCGTCCCTGTCAACAGCTGGTTAATCAGCGCTCAGAAGACAACGCAGCGAAGTTCGACCGACACCTCCGGCGTTGAAGATCAATCGGCGAACTTCCGTGGCAGTTAAAAGCTATTCCTCGCTCCATGGCCTTGGACGATCGGAGATACATTTTTGAAACCTGTCATTCCGTTCCCGTGACGACATCCGTTCTGCTGCTCCATCGCCTCTGTCGATGTCGAAGGCATTAATGGCAGCACGCTTTTCGTGGCGAGATGATGATTCATGAAATACGTCGTACCAGCTCCGCAGAAATGGTTCGCGAATGGAAAGCGAGACGTAAAGGAGAAACTGGGATTTTGGAAGAGTCAATTGAGCACTTGAAAGCAATCATCATCTTACCACCGCTGCTCGTCAATATGCCTTAGTGGGATTGGTGCGAAAACGAATGACAACAACTTAAGGGAACAAAATTGGCGATGCCATTTCTTTCTCCTCTTTCATTTCCATTCCATCTTATTTCTTTTTCATCTTATTTTAATTATCCGTCTTTTAGATTTGCCATACTCAATATTTTCCATTTAAACCAAAGACAGAAATGTTTTCCTTTCCAGATAGCGTTACTCCTTTTCTTAATATTTGATCAGTATTTTTCTTCTCTACTTCAAATGGCACTAATAATTCTTCTTCCCTTCTTCCTCTCCGATTCTTCTTTCACTTATTTTATTTTCGAAGTTCCTTTCCTTCCTTAAGAGGATTAATTTCAACAAAGTTCAAATTAAAACTTTAATTTATGGCATGTTCTTTTTTATATCTATCCAAATGATAAATTTCTGAAATCCTTATTACGACTGACAATTAGAAAGCAATTTAAATCCTAATATGTATAAATATATATTGCAGATCCATAATTTGATTTGCTTGTGAGCTTTAAAAAATAAAGAAAATGAAACAAATTATCTCCCAAGCAGCTGCTTGTGGCAGAGGTCTGACAGGAACCTGCCAGTATAATACTGCCACAGGGAAGATTTATGAGGAAGGCGAGACCTCAGCAGAAAGAAAACATCCATACCTTATCGGGGATTCGAAATACGAGTCCCCTTGATCAATGTTGTATTTTAATTTTATCCATTTTCACATCCATAATCAGTTTCCAGTAATGTAGGATTCAACAGTTAATTGCCATCTGATATAGTTTCTGCTACCTATTTAATTCAAGATAAAATTGGTCTTTAAAGTTTTTTATTCCTTCTCCTGAACTAGCCAAGCTATACGTAATTTAAAATGATAGAGATTTTAGAAAGGGAAAATATTTCCTAAAATGTTTTTAAAATTTAAGTAATTGTAGCCATATTTATTAATGTTGGTTAGCGTGCTTGTCTACTGAACAAATAATAAATAAAAATAAATAAATACCCCCTCAAGCAGCTGCTTGCCACAGAGGTCTGACAGGAGCTGTCAGTTTAATACGCCATAGTACCGTATTTCCCCGAAAATAATACCTAACCGGAAAATAAGCCCTAGCATGATTTTTCAGGATGCTCGTAATATAAGCCCCACCCCCAAAAATAAGCCCCAGTTAAGATCGTCAGCCAGACGGACGTCCGTTGCAACACACGACGAACGTATTGAATTATAAAATAATAATATTAATATATAATTAAATATAAATAAATAATATTATTGACATTAATACTTAAAATAAATGATAATATAAATTATTATTAAGTATTTGTAAATACTTAATTATAATCTATTGTTGGACATGAGAGATTGGGGCCAATGGTTCTACAGGAAATGGAGTCGAAAGAAATTCAGGCCGGAAATTCGGGGTTTGGAGAGTTATGATGATGTTTCAGAAGAAGATGACATGACCGCATTTGAATAAATGTAGATTTTTGTACATGAATAAATGTAGATTGTTGTACATGAAGAAATAAGACATCCTCTGAAAATAAGCCCTAATGCGTCTTTTGGAGCAAAAATTAATATAAGACCCGGTCTTATTTTCGGGGAAAGACGGTAGTAGGTCTGTGAGGATGGCGGGACCTCAGCAGAGAAACGACACAAACATCCATGCCTTATCCGAGTCTCGAACCCAGGTCGAAGGGACCTGGCTATGATTACTTAAATTTTAAAAACCTTTTAGGAAATATTTTCCCTTTCCAAACTCCCTATTATTTTAAATTACGTATAGCCAAGCCGTCCCATGGCCGAGTGGTTAGCGCGCTTGGCTACTGATCTAAGGGACCTGGGTTCGAGCCCCGGGTAAGGCATGGATGCTCGTGTTGTTTTTCTGCTGAGATCCTGCCAACCTCACAGACCTTCTACTATGGCATATAAACTGACAGGCTCCTGTCAGACCTCTGTGGCTAGCTGCTGCTTGAGGGGGTATTTATTTTTTATATATAGCTTGGCTAGTTTAGGAAAAGGAATATAAAACTTTAATGACCAATTTTATCTTGAATTAACTAGGTAGCAGACACTATATCAGGTGGCAATTAACTGTTGGTGCTGAATCCTACATTACTAGAAACTGATCATGGATGTGAAAATGCATAAAATTAAAATACGAAATTGATAAGTTCAACTGGTAGATATGACGTTTATATGGTAGATTGCTCAAAATCGTTGACCCTGGTGATGTGTGACGAACCAATGAAAAAGAAAGCGAAATTCTGCGTTTTGGAAATGCTTTAAATATCGTTTGCAAGAGAAAAGTAATCTTTATCATTTCTCATCACTCGACATGTGGAGATGTCTTCACAATGCAAAGGAAGAAAGCAATGAAAGTAAATGGCGGTCAGAAAACAGCGAAAGCCTCTCTTTATGACAACACAGCGGGAGAGAAGCGAGCGAAAGGGGACGCTTATCTCACCTGTTATTGAAACTGGGGATGGCCAACGCCATCATTAGGTCCGCCATTGTACAACTCCTGTGACCGGTGACAGACCCCGTTCGTACCTGGAAGTGGAAAGCGCAAAAATACTTAGGAGATGCTTCGAGGATGTTGCGGCCACTGTCGTACATGAACGCTAACTGGTAACTATGGAGATAATCCTCTGCTAGTTGATCCTAAATCACTATGACCTGAGTCAGCTTTAGCGCTGTGAGTAGGCGGTCGCAAGGGAAAGAAAGATGACCTCCGAATCATGATCGTATCGTCGACCTTGTCATAAATTACACAGTTGCTGGTTTCACTTCCGCCAAGGCCCCCCTGGCATCTTGTCCGTCTGGCCCAGACCTTTCGTCTCGGTGCTTCGGGGGCGCCGCATTCTTCAGATGCAGTTTTAATGAGAAAAGCTCCCTTGAATATTCAGCGTCTTCCTTTGGTTAAGAAGAGCATTTTTCATGCGTAGTTAAAATGTTTCTTTACTCATATCGATGCTTTTTCTAAAAAAGATGGTTTCTTATTTATTGAACACCGATAATTTTCTCGTTTTTGAAATGTATTTTAAATAAAGAAATAGAAATAAATATTAAGTATAAAAATATAAATATTTCTTTTCAATGTAATTTTAGATATAAGGTAACATTGTATTCATCTCTGCAATAAAAGTGAGAAAACTTGAAGAGAAGATGAAAATGAAAGCAAAGCATAGTTTCATTTAAATATTAAAATATATTGCATCCACTTCACAGCCAATAGTATTCGAACAGAAGACACTTCTGCCAACCACAACGAAAGTGCAATTCAATATTGAATACCCAATGAGAGTATCTTCTATTTCTCGACATGTAAGATATACGAAACATTTAACTGAGGCGATACATTCAGTCTCATTTACTGCTTCATTACATTGCGAAAGCAATTAAATAAGAATTTTTGGGCGACTACTCTATATTTTAAAATATTAGAAACTTTGTCTGGACTATAAATTTCTCAAAAGATTTCCGCATAATTTAAGCTACAACGCAACATAAGGCTTTGAAGATCATTTACCCACGAAGCTTTTATTTAGACAGACTTGCAATATTATTAGACTTTGCACCTCATGCCATTTTTGCCATGTTCCTTTTTCGCCTTCTTTTATAGAGGGATTGCCCATTCAAGGAATCGAGCAGCAGATTATAAGGGTAATAGAGAGAAGTAGTAATCGGCTGCTTTCCAATTTTTTTAATTAACCAAAACTGAAATTGATTAAAAAATGAGGTTAGTGGCAATGTTTCCGCAGCCGAAATGTTTGGATAGGTTTTTTTACTTTCATTGCCTCTGTTTTGATCAGTTGCAAAAGTCTATTTTGAAAGGAAAAATTTCCGGCAAAATAATCTTAAATTATTTTATGGAAAGGGAAACTGCTTGCAAAACTAGAAGAATGCCATAACGCCCCTAGCGAATATGGGATGATCGTTTGCAAAGGTTATGAAGATTTTCAGTTTCCGAAATTTTAACAATTGCAATTTGTGCTTATTGATGAATGGAAAACGTAAATGTAGTAATTATGCATTCTTAGCCTTATACAATTAATTGCGCTTTCTCATTTCTCAGGGTAAAATTAGTTAATATATATAAAAAATAATTTTTCACCAGCACATTATAGCACCAGAATTTATAATTTCAGGCATAAATGCTGCTTGAAATATTGCATCAAGTTTTACGTTTTCTAAATTTAACATGTGCCCTCTAGCGATGGAATTTGAAAACTATGAATCATCATATTTCGTTAATATCTCTTCTGTTTCTCTTCAATTTAAAAATAATTTTCCATGTCTCTCAAAAAAAAAAGAGTTGCATTTTTCCTCTTCTTCATCGCAATCCACTACCAAATTATTAAATTTCTGGCCCAAGTAAAATGTTTGTAATATTCGTTTAAAATTAAAAAAAATCCGCTTTCAGAAGTAGCATTTAAAAGTTTTGGGGTATTCGAAAAGTATCAATCGTAATACTTTATCAATACCTATGGAACCCAAAAAAGAATTTTGAATTTATCTCTAAAACCAGTAACTATTTCTTAAAAGGGAAAAAAATTGAATTTTTACGCCCCTCTCTTGAGGTAAAGGGGGAAATCTTCGTTGCCAATGCAAAAGTTATGACATTCGCATTTCATAACAAAATTTCAAATTTCTAACGTTTGAATTTTACGTTTGAAATTTTACCACCACTAGAGGGCGCAATTAGGAGATTCTGAAGTGGGAATCGGAATATTTCACCGAAACCTATCCAACCGAAAAAGAATATCACTAGAAACAAATCCGTTCAATGTCTACAGAAGGACAGAAGACAAAGTGAAAACTTTACCTCGTTTTTTCCCGAAAACGAGTTAATAAGGGCTATTTCTAGAATTTTCCTTTTTTCCCACTTCCTTGAAACGTCATATTGTTTCCAACATAGTTGCTGACAATAAATGTTTCGATGAATCTGAATGGGGCAGATGACGACTCTGATTAAAGAATAAACACTGCCTATTGCGGGATCGAGCAAGGGATGCGCGTGACAGCTTCTTTGCTCGATAATCAGAAAATGAACGCTCTTAATTAAGAGGAAAAGGAAAGTGCATGTCGATCAAATAACCTTAAGGTAAGGGGAAAATTTTTCTTTAGCTAGTTGAGACGTAATGTGTACTAACTAGCTGAAGAAAATTTTGGTAAGGCAAAGAGTATTGACTTCCATGATTATATAAGAATCTGAGCAAAAGCCAAAAAGGAGTAATTTTATTCCTAGATACAAAAGAAAAAGCCTTCGATTATGCTTCACGTGATAGTTTATTGCTCAAATTACGATCAGCTGGGTTTAGCGCGGTTGTGTTGAAATGGTATCAAAGCTATTTGCCTACGATTTTAAAATGAAATCAGCAATGAAGTTATATTGCAAGTCGGAGGGCTCCAGGGATCTGTACTGGGTCTAGTGTTATATTTAATTTATATTAATGAAGTGTGATTTACAGTTAAATGGCAAAATTATTACTTTTGCAGATTACACAACTATGTGCTTTTCTGGTGAAAACAACATATTATTTAACCAAGT
The DNA here is from genome assembly GCA_038380435.1 of Ryuthela nishihirai. Lineage (NCBI taxonomy): Eukaryota > Metazoa > Arthropoda > Arachnida > Araneae > Heptathelidae > Ryuthela > Ryuthela nishihirai. The sequence goes on from JAWZYU010000012.1 coordinate 80,817,814, forward strand.
AAACGATGATTTATATAAAATAAGGAATAGTTTCATAAGATTAGATTGGTGTTAAACATCAAGAAGACAAGTAAATGGACATAAAAATTAGAGAAAATGAAACAGATTATTTTAAAAAGAGAAACTTAATTATCATCGAAGATCCTGCAGTGGGGATATATGGAGATGTGAAAGTGTTGAAGGAGTAGAGATATTGCTGTTTGGAGATAATTAGAGATAGAAAATTAACTTGGAATTTGCGGGAAACAATCTGTAAAAACCAGTGCAGTAATCCATAAAATGTGTTGTATCAAGAACTTTGCAGACTCTAATTATTAAAAATTATTTATAATGATTGGATAAAATCTTATCTGAGCTACGGTAATTTGTCATAGGGAGGAGCTTATTATAAATATGTTAAATTATTAGATGGAGTTCAAAACAATGTAATTAGGTGCATGCTAAGAAAAAGAAGAAGAGAAAATATAATTCAGAATTTTCAAATATTGAACATCTCTCATCTGAGAAAACTATATATTTTTAATGTAATCAAAGAGGTAAAGAAAACTCGGAAGAAACAAACATCAAAGTCTTTGCAGTTCACACCAGAGTATCAAAAAATTTATTATTGGAAGATCTCTTTGCAACAAAGATTATTATTACAAGGCATTACATTTATATATTCCCAAGATTATTAAATTTGATTCTAAATTAAATGAAAGATTTAAGAAACGTAAATGAATTTGAAAACGAAATTGGGAAATTTATATATGAGTTAAACTTAGAAAATTTATAATTTTTCTAAAAGGAGGAAAGAAATTCGGGACATCAAATACAAAATTATTGTCTAAATATTAAAGATCGTGCCAAAGATGTGAACGTCATTTACATATGTAAACCCCCACAAACGAGTTTTACTCGTGTGGGATGTATTATTGTAATGTGCATGGTAATGTTGCTGTAATGGCAGGAAATGAAAGAGAAAAATGTATAAAATCTTCTTGATAGTAAATGATGGAATACAGTGTTCAAAATTACATAAATTTAAAATAAGTATTTATTCTTGAATACCGTTGATTACGTTGGTTACAAAACATTTTTATTTTTAAGCATTTCGGAAGAGCAACCATGCAAACTCTGCGTACATAAAATAAAAATAAACTTACTTAAAAAAAGTTACACACTTGGGTTCACCCCAACTATCAATATCTCCCTTGCAGATGATCCTTTTGAACTCGAAGGATATAAACTATTCCGCATCAACAGATCTAGTGGGACAGGAGGAGAACTTGCATTATATGTGAGGGAAACATTTAATGTCGCAGTAATGTCTGTTCCTTCTTACTTTTGTTTCGAAGGTCTCGGGGTTAAAATCTCCCCTATCAATAACCAAACCCTGCTCTTCGGAGGACGGCACACTTTACCGTCCTCCGAACAGCAATATTGAAGTCTTCCCTTGCAACATTACTTCCATTCTTACAAGAAACTTTAATATCGATGCTCTAAAACATAATTCTGAGTATTCCAAGCTTGAAATCTGCCTAAAACCATATCGGAAATATACATTTAAACATAATACATATACATTATCGGAAATATACATTTAAACAAATTGCCCATTCGCATTACTGATCACAGTGAATATATCATTGATATAATTTTCTCCAATAGACCTTCACTTCACAAGCATACACTTACTCTCTTCGAAGACATTAGTGATCATTTTATTATTAGTACATCTGTATTGTATTATTCACCTCGTGCACCTTAAGTTTTAATTTAAAAAAGATGCTTTAAAATTTTCAACAAAGATGTGTTTTTTGAGTTTGCGAAATATCTCCCTTTCCACAAGAGTATTTCCGAATGCACAACTCCTACCTCAAAAGCACAACATCTCCCTGTTTAATCAATTTTGCACTTGATACTTATGCTCCTAATAAAACTTTCAGAGTTCGCCCTTCTCGAAAGCCTTGGATGACAAAAGAGCTTCTGAAAATTATCACATTAAAAAATAAACATTTTAAGAATGCTATTAACCCTAATCACCCATACACATGGGGGACCTATAAAACTTTCCATAATCTGGTCAACAAGTAGTATTAAAGATGCCAAGCGTTTATATTTTCTTAATCGACTTTCCGTTATTAATCCAAATGGTAATGAAATATTTCGAATTTTTGGTTCTATTACTGGTAGCTTAAGAAACCAAACCAAAATTAATAAGATCGTTCACAAAGACAACTTCTTCTATCACCCTAAAGACATTGCTAATGTTTTAAATAATATATTCTGTAAATCTTGCACTTCTACAGAAAATTATGCAAACGCAAATGAGTCACTATCCTATTCCAATAAATCATTTAATAATCTGGAAACATTTAAGCTCAAAAATGTTACCCAAATCGAAGTTCGCAACCTGATAAATTCGCTAAAACACACTCGTAGTGTCGGACCAGATAGAATCCCTGTCATTATTCTAAAAATTCTTTCCCCATTAATTTCTGCACCCCTTTGTAAATCTAATTAATTGTTCATTTAACTCTAATGATTTCCCAGTTCCATGGAAAGAAGCCATCATCTCACCTATACCTGAAATTTCAAATCCTTCTAATCTTCTGCATTATCGACCTATTTCAGTTACACGTGTTTTAAGCAAAATTTTAGAAAAGCCGTCGAGAGACAATTATCGACTTTTGTTGAAAAATTTAATTTACCTTCGTGCAGACAATTCGGATTAAGGAAAATTCGGTCAACTGAAACTCTCATGACACTTCTTGCTAATCAATGGAGATTGGCTTCAGACAGCAAAATGAAACGGTTGTGGGACTAGTTTCCCTTGACATCTCAAAAGCATTTGAATCAATTGAACACAAACTTATCTCTGCTATAATCTTAATCTATCTCCCTCAGCTCTTTCCTGGTTTAAACATTATCTCAACGACCGTGCTATGCGAACTAAATTAAGCACTAATGAGATCTCTACACCTCTTAAAATCAATTGGGAAGTACCTCAAGGAAACATTCTTAGCCCACTTCTCTTCAGCTTTTTTGTTAATGATCTTCTAGAATCCTCCACCAGCTACAATATGTTTATGTATGCAGACGATTGTCTTCTTTCTTTTACCTCAAGTTCTTTCATTTCTCTAAAACAAGAAATAGAAAATAATATTCATGACGTGCTTCATTGGTATACTAAAAATGGATTCACTGTCAATATCAAGAAAACCAATATGTGTCCATTTTCTGCTGAGGTCCTGCCATCCTCTCAGACCTTCTACTATGTCATATTAACCGACAGGCTCCGGTCAGACCTTTGTGGCAAGCAGCTGCTTGAGGGGGTATTTATTTTTTTTTATTTTATTTTTCTTTTAACTTCAAATTCTCCCCCGCGACACAAACGTTATAATTAATAACACCCATATTACAGTTTCCACTTCCATGAAGTACTTAGGTATGACGATTGATAATATTTGGAATTCATATTAATTTAACCGTCGCTTCAGCTTCTAAAAGAACTTATATATTGAGGTGCATTCGAAACTATATATCCTCTTAGGCCCCAATGTTCTACAAAATTTACATCCGACCGAAACTCGAATACTGTGCTTCCATTCTTTTTTTGGAAGGCGCGTTCAGATGAAGTCACAATACTCTAAGGCCACAGTGCTATTTGGCCGCCGAATCCTTTTGCAAAGGATTCGGCAGCAAAAAAATCGAAAAAATTTTGTGGAGACCTGAATAATAATTCTTATGGAGTGAGAAAACTAGACAGGAAGTAAGCAAGAATAATAATGAATAACTGATACAACAAATGGTATGAGATCAACGTATTATTTAATTGCATGTATTTAGAAACAAAAGTCACATTTTATGCATATGGCAAAAATGTAAATAAATTAAAAAATCTTAAAAAATGCCTCTCTTTCTGTATGCGCCCTAAAAAGTAGTAAATAAACCAAAAGCATATCGATGGTACAATCAGTTACTGAGTTTGTATTCAGTTCAAAGGAAGACAAGGTGATGACAATCTTGTTGAGTAAGTAAATCGGGACCCTAATCTTCCCTTGAAGTGTGGTGATTGCACCATCGATATGCTTTAGTTTTATTTTCTACTTTTTAGACCGTATAGGAAGATAGGTATTTTTTAAATTTTTTTGATTTATTTATACTTTGTTCTTTGTCACTAAAAATACCTACCTTCAAAAACTTTCATTTGATATACACCGAAGAGCCAAAACATTATGACCAGTGCGTCTTTATGCAAATCGAAGCAACTGCAGGTAAACGACGGCGCGTTTCACACTCGCCATCGTTTACTTGCTGACGAATCTCGTTTTTATTATGCACTATATGGACGGATGCGCCATACTGGCGAATCTCGTTTCCTGTTGCGCCATGTGGACGGCTGGGTATGTGTACATCGTTTACCTGAGGCAGTGTTGGCACTAGGATGCACTGTGGGACGTAAACAAGACGGTGAAGGAAGCGCAATGCTTTGGGCAATGTTCTGCTGGGAAACCCTGGGTCCAGTCATTCATGTGCAGGAAACTATGACGTCTACCACCTACCTAAATATCATTGCGAACCAGGTACATCCTTTCATGGCAACTGTATATCCCTCTAGTAGTGCTTTCTTTCAACAGGATGCCATACTACCAGGATTGTTCGAGAATGGTTCACGGAGCATGAGAAAGACTTTCAAGTATAGCCCTGGTTTCCAAAGTCCCCAGACATCAATCCAATCGAGCATCTCTGGTTTGTGTTGGAACATCATATCTGATCTGCGGCGGCTCAACCACGTAACTTACAAGAGTTAAAGGATCTGCTGGTAACGTGTTGCTACCAGATACCACAAGACACCTTTAGAAATCTTGTAGCGTCCATGTCTCGCCGATAAGAGCTCTTTTGGCGGCACGTGGAGGACCAGCATCATAGTCATAATGTTTGGCTCTTCAGTGTATGACTCATAAGCATCTACCACATTTTTCCTCCCTTTTGGAGTCGAATTTGAGGTCGCCTATGACATTGGAGGCATTATAAGCTTTAATTTGATATATAAGTCGTTAAGATCGACCCTGCGAGAATCCGCCCCTCCGGAATAGGTTCCGATGGTCATTATATGAGCTTTAATTTGACATCTAACTCGTAACTGTAGTCCGGAAGATATAGTAGAAGAATGACTTAAATATTTCCAGCTCTTTCATCATCATCATCATCCTCAAGCAGCCATGGGCTACGGAGGTCCAACCAGACCGTGCAATTTAGTTCTCCAAGCAAGTCTATCCTGAGCTACATCTACTTAGAGCTTACCTTTACGGGGAAAGAAAGCAAGGGGTTATATTTTTATTACCCACAACAACACCCTCGAACACGTCAGAAGCTTTCATTTGATATGCAACATGTTCCTTTCGGCACTTGCGTTCTGGAGATATAGGGGAGCAATCGTTTTCATAAAACCCCATTTTTTAGAGGGAGAAGAAAGCATGAGGGTCAGTTTTTTTTATATCCTATGATACTCCTCGCGTCACAAGATTTTATTTGATATAAATCTTATTGAATTTCTCCATCGCGTTCGAAAGTTATGGTGGAACAGCAGTTTTGACAAAGGCACAAACCGACAAATGTCAAGCGAAAAGCAATAGGGAGTAATGAGGGGGGGGGCGGTAATGAAGTAGATTTCATTGCTACTTTTACGTGCTACCGTTTAGTGAGCTCGCTTCCCGAGCATATGGAGCACAGTCCAGCTAGGCCCCGACTGACAACTAATCAGCCACATTCCCATTTAAGATACTTCTGAAGATACACATGACATAGATAGATATATATATAATAACAATAAATGCAATAATAAATTAAATTAGAGAGACACGACAAGGTCTATTACCATTTAACCCACCTGAATAAATTTCTGAAAAGGAACATGGACCCTCAGTAGCTTTCACGTAAAATACAACGGCCTTGAACTGTAGGGAAAAAGTCGCTACTCCCTTTCTCAATTTTATTAAAGCATTTGATATATTGGATCATAATATACCTTTTTTCGGAATTTAAAAAAAAAATGTGGAATAAGAGGAATAGCGTTTATATGGTTCATATATTATCTAAGTAATAGAAGAATTATAAAAGAAATTGGAAATCATTAAGAAAGACAAATGTTGGAAATGCCCACATTTTAGAGATTCAAACACAAATGGCAGATTTTTCATTGTGAAATATTCTCTCAATTCAAAATTTTGTTAGATATGGCGTTATTCTGGAAAATATTTTTAAAGACACTTACAAAGTACAAAGGTTTCATGATAAGACCAGACTTCAAACAACAAATTTCTTTCACTTTCTGAGTTTTCTTTATAATTAGGAAACAAATCTAAAAGAATGTAAAGTGCACGAGATTTAAGTGCATTAGATCCAGTTAACAAGAGAAATGTAATATCTAAACACATTAAAATAAACGTTTTAAAGTTTTTTAATGAATCTCGTGGGAGAGCAATGACCTATTCTTAACCTCTGTATCATCAGAGCAAAGAACCATTTTGGTGGCAACAGTGTGATGATCTGGCATCATGATGCCGACAGCACAAACTTCGCATCTTTCGTTGGGATTGCTGAGTGATACGGAAAGGAGATTTTTCGCCCTACGTGAGACTTTTCAGGAATGCTCACGGTCCATATTTCATCTTTATCGACGATAATACCCTCCGCGATAAGGCTCACGTGATCGACAATTTCCTTGAAAGTGATACACAGCCAAGTCAACACTATGAGAATGCATTGACTGTGTTTTATGGTTGTTAGGGGTGACCATAGGCATTATTATTATAATGTCAGGGGTGACCATTTATATTATGTTGTCAGGGGTGACCGTAGGATATTATAATTACACCTTCCTCCCAATTTCTGCGAAAAACAGTTTTTCAATTCTTCCAAAATTCATTTCCATTTTAAAAACTCAAGTTCTCGTAATTCAGCAATTTTGCATACTACGACAAAAAATTAACATCTTGCAAATCGATAAAATGTCAACACTTTTCTTCCTTTATGAACTCCTTAAAGAATAAATATCGAAACCATTTGAGAAGAGTTAAGAAGAGATCCAACGATCACAAAGCTCTATCGAAAGCAAAACTTTTTGCATCAAGATTTAAAACACAAAATTATCATTAAATATCTATATCCTGTCAGTTATTGCAAATAAACACGTGTTTGACTCTAGTAAGTATACATACTACAAAGCTTATGCTAATAACTTTAGCACGTAGTCGAGCTAAATTCACATGAGCACGTACAGGTTTCGAATCACTTGAGGTAATGTGGACACAAGAATGTTTCTCGTGACCAAAGGATTTCTCTTAGCTATGATGGCGATGTCTTATTGCTTCCTATCTGAGAAAAAGATTTTTTCCTTCTTGTTTTAAACGATATAAAATAAAAAAAAAATAAATACCCCCTCAAGCAGCTGCTTGCCACAGAGGTCTGACAGGATCCTATCAGTTTATATGCCACAGAAGAAGATCTGAGAGGATGGCAGGACCTCAGCAGAAAAACAACACATACAACCATGCCTTATCCGGGGCTCGAACCCAGGTCCCTTAGATCAGTAGCCAAGCGCGCTAACCACTCGGCCATGGGACGGCAGTTTAAACGATATACCGTAATCGATATAGCATACGGGCAATGTAACATAACTTTCAGGAGACCTTCTCCCTTGGCATCACAAGCTGAGAGTATTGCAATCATCAGGGGACTCACCTCTTACGATGAGATTTACCGAAGAAGTCATCGAATGAGTTTAAATGTCGTCTACCGGAAAATGAGAGACTTGCTTTAGCGAATTGTGCAATGAAATTGTCAGAGGAGATGATGAAAATGGCCTGTGAGCTTTGGAGACGATAATAAAATAGATGAGCATGAACGATTGTAACGATGAACGGCTAACAAATTAGAAAAAAATCTCTTTCAGGATGGGCGAACAGAATCAATAATAAAAATGAGAAATGTAAGAGAAAATTTGGAATTAACGAGAAGATAAAACGAAGTTTCATTAGGTATATAATTTGCCTGAATTATTACTTTCATTTTTCTAATTTTGTTTGAAGTTTCGTTAGAAAAGGATCTAAAGAAACTTCAGGGTTTTAGTTTGTCTCACCTTTAGCAGAGTACGTTTTCCTCACTTTTATCAGAGTGAAAAAGTTTCTTTTTTACGAAGGTTGCCATAGAGATCTGTTGACTATGAGAGTATGCCATAGAGAAGATTTATTGTTGGGATGAAACTTTAGCAAAAAGATCGCCATGCAAGAAAAGAGTTTTCTCTTCTCCAGGATAAGACTCCAGGTCCCATTGCTTCTCCCAAATCCGAACATAATTACAATTCAACAGTTGGGACGAGCAGATTCCTACTTCCTCGTCCGATTGGAATTATTTCACATTTCATTTTTTCCTCATCCTCCTTGCCATGGCTCAGTCGGCAGCACGCCAGGCTCGCAATCTCCTACCCAGATTCGAGTCCCAGCTGGGCTAGCGTTGAGATTATCTCATCAAAACTTTCCGCCCTGCCTCTCGAAATTGAGGCATAAAAAATGATTTTGTTTCCCCAACTACCGGCGATGTCTGCAAAATTATTCCTAAATCTGTCTGCAACTAAAGAGGCGTTACACACGATACTCAGAAACAGTTTTCCTTCAGATGTGCCCTCATTGCCGAGATTTCACACACGGTGGCATTACGCAGAGGAGCGTCGCTATGGTAACCGTGACTCCTTTGTGAACGGACTGTTGCCAACCTTGCTTCTCTTAATAATACGGTAACTGCCGTTTGGCGGAACATGGCAGGGACTTTCTTCTCGCTTCTGATGGCGCTAGCCGACGAAGCGACCTCTGTATCATCAGCTGTGCAAAAACGAAAGCAGAAAGTAGTTTCCGGAAACTGCAACTGTCGTGATGGATGGAAAGCTTCGTGGTCCGTCAGTTCATGTTTCGAAACGAAACCCTTTATTGTCGGCTCCTTCGAAATAGGTCATATATGGATTTCATTTCTCTCCGCGAAGCCTTTTAAAGGGCAAATATGAAATGGTGAAAATCGTTGGAGCAGAGCATTTCCAGGTTAATTAAAGTAAGATCTTACTACAACAAGCACATTACACCCTAAAATTGCTTTAAACTCTTACACAAATTGCTTTTAACTATTAAATGATTGTGCTACATCTTGCTGTTACTGCTTTCTAAAATTTCTTATGTTGATTTTGTTCATTTTAATGCGTCTGAATGAACTGATATATACTTGAAGATTCTGCAGTAAACTTGCAAATGTAACAAATTTATTCACAAGATTTCTTTATGTATCTGAACCTTTCAAATGCCTGGCTCTGAGAACATGGCACAAAATATTATGAGATTCGGAATTCATTTTAAATCATCTACACAAACTGGGTTCTTTGTAAGAGAAATCAGAGTCTAAAGTGAAAACGTGTTGCAATACCCAGATTTTTACCTTCTGGTTGCATGAAGGGAAGAAGTATGCCTGCCTCGATCATCCTTTGTTCGGGGTTCATATCATCTGTGTCACCGATGGGTGATCATCCTTTGTTCGGGATTCAGATGATCTGTGTGGGTGATCATCCTTTGTTCGGGGTTCAGATGACCTTTTACCCTGATTTTTGAACATCCTTTGTTCGGATTCAGATGATCGTTTACTTTGATCATCCTATTTTGTTTGGGTTCAGGTGATAGTTTTCTCAGATGTTTGATCATCCTTTGTTCGGGCTCAGATGATCTGTTTCTCTTATTTTTGATCATCCTTTGTTCGGGTTCAGATGATCTTTTGATTCGTTGTTTGATCATTTTTGTTCGGGTTCAGATGACTTTTCCCCCCGATGTTTGAATACAGTGACAGAGACTGCACGTGCCAAACTTCGAGCGATTAGAGCAACACAAAAAGAAAATTTTTAAATGAAGACGAAGAACGTTTTAAGCTAAGTAGACAAGGAAATCAATGCAAAGTGAAATGGCTTCGGATTGGAATGATTGCTGTTTTGTTTTATTAATTAATCGAAAGGTCGTCGAAAGGTCGAAACCCGGAAAATCTCATTTGTATTAGAAAATGTTAAACTCTCTCGATGGGATAATTAGGGCATAAATAATTAAAGCATATTAATAATCAATTTGTTTTGCCTAGAGATGAATTTGGCAATACATCATTAAATTTATTTGACATCTAAATTTAAAGAGTTTCGTGGAGTTCGCTAAAAAGCAATTTTTTTTATCTAGATGTTAATTTATCTTTCTCGTTTAAAAGTGTAAGATGTTCGGAAAATAGCTTCCCCTGATCTGTAAAACTCTCATCCATTTCTCTAACAATCTCTCTATTTTTTCACTTAAAAGTTCAGAGGAGGCTTTGTTTTGATTGTCATTAGATATATTCATACTTATTCTTAACTTAATTGCAAAATAATTTCCGAAAGATAAAAGAAATGAATTCTATTTTTCATGCAAGTTGTAAATCTAAATATTCGAACCGTTCTACTGCATTATTTTAAAATCTTTTTTATTCTTTCCCAGAGCTAGTCAGCGGTGGTCCGGTGATGGGCCATAACGCCACCCTGCGGAGGAGCAGTGTACTAATTGCAGCGGCCATCTCTCTGTTTTGTATTTGTCACGTTTCCGCAGGTAAGATGAATTCGCATTTTGTACCTTATTTTGTTTAGTGAAAAAAAAAAGACACGTTTTCTGCTTTCATAAGTGACTTATTTTTTGTGTTCTAAAAATGTTTAAATAAATGAAAATTTTAATTTCATACGTTGAGTAGATTCAACAGTAACATTTACATAAAGTCAGCTAAATAGGATTTTTATCAAATGTGGAAATTTCGCAAAAAATGAGAAAAAAAAACGCAAAAACTATTTTTTTTGGCGAGTGTGGAATTTATTACAAAGCATAGTTGGAAATTTCCACTGATTTTTGATTCAAGATGATTTGAAATAAGCAATGTTGAAAAAAAACAGTGTTTTCGATTTCGCAAATGAAAGGAAGAGTAGAAATGAAACCGAGGCTCTTCCTTTAAGTCTCCTCCTGAAGACTCATTTGCCACAGATATGTCTCACGTTCTCTCTTATAAAATATTTCACTTCGTTTTCGCATTTTAATTTGCAATAGAGATACTTAAATGAAACATTTATTGAAATCGGCTGCGATTAGCTCCTACGCTGACGTTCTCAGGTTCGAGTCCTCACTGAGCCATCGTTGAGATTTGTGTCTGCTGACCCTCACGCTGCCCTCTCTGAGAAAGGGAATACCAATGGGCTTAGAAAGGTCGCTGTCAATCGGATGGGACCTGGACACCATGGGCTAAATGGCCAGGTCACATGGACCCCGAAGGCTCAGAGAAGGTTGGGGGAGGGGACCCACTGGAACAGCTGAACAGATGGTAGCCTCCCGTCAAGGCCATCCAGCGTGTTCTTTAACGTGCACAGGGTATGGCTCTCCCTCATACGGGGCCACGGCTTAACGTCCCATCCGACGGACGGCGGCCTTTCCAAGCCCATCGGTGTCCCCTACTGACCGTGGGCAAGGCGGGGAATTTTGCGGAAATAAATCTCAACGCTGACCCAGCTGGGACTCGAACCTGGGAACTACAGATTACGAGCCTGGCGCGCTACGGACTGAGCCACCCCCCGCCCCCCTGTGGGAGTTAAAAGCACGCTGGATGATCTTAGTGGGAGGCTTCCGTCTGTCTTCTAACAGCTGTCCTTTTCGGTCTCCTTCGTCAACTCTCCCTCAGCCCTCAAAGGATCCTTCTGATCTGGCCATTTGGCCCATTGTGGGCAAAACAAAAAAAGGGCCTCTCAAAGTGTGAAAGAACCCAACTGAAAACTTTATGCAAATAAGGTAGTTTAAAAATTATACTATTTTAATACTTAAAATTTTTAACATTCAAAACGTAATACACTACAGAAAAAAAATTGCAATACCTGGAAGGATTAATGCCATTTTATTGAAACGCATGCAGCCGTTAGCATACACTGAGAAGTGCGATTGATTACATTATCAAAAAAAAAGGAAAATTACCATTGTACCTACCCGATAAAGTGGTATGATTAGTATGATGTTGAATCGCGCCGCGCAGCAATGCATTCATGAACACGGCGGGGAAGGCTATCCTACAGCTCTATAATGAATATCCTGAGGAATAGAACGCCAAATAGCGCGAAGTCGCTGTTCCATTTCAGCGAAGTGGTTGGCGCACCTCTTGGATATTGTTGGAGCTGTTGGCCCATTATATCCCAGACGTGTTCAATAGATGAAAGGTCCTGCGAGCGTGGTGGCCATGGTAGTACCTGAACGTTTCGTGTGGATACTGCAGACTAATGCGGGCTGTGTGGGGAAGGGCGTTATCTTGATAATAAAAGGTTCTGTGCTGCTGAACAAATGGGATAGCCACTGGCTGCAAAATGGTGGTAATCTATCATTGGGCAGTTAGAGATCCCCTTATGATGACCAGTTCTGACCGAGATGTCTGACTAATAGCACCTCACACCAAGACACCAGGTGCTGCAGCTGTGTAACAATGTCACACGCACTGAATGATGTTCCTTTCTCCTGAATGATAGCGAACACGATGTCGAACGCGATATTCATCACTAAACACTTCCGCAGTACTCCACTCTTGTTCGTTCCAGTTCTGTCTGAGGCGACACCACTGAAGACGTGCTTGCATGTGGACAGATGTGAGGGGCGAACGCAGTGCCGGACAATAGGCTCGAAATGAGAACTGTAAAAGCCTGTTGTTTACTGTCCGCCTGGGGCGGGGGTGGCTCAGTTGGTAGCGCGCCAGGCTCGTAATCTGTAGTTCCCAGGTTCGAGTCCCAGCTGGGTCAGTGTTGAGATTTATCTCCGCAAAATTCCCCGCCCTGCCCATGGTCAGTAGGGAACACCGATGGGCTTGGAAAGGCCGCCGTCCGTCGGATGGGACGTTAAGCCGTGGCCCCGTGTGTGGGAGAGCCATACCGTGTGCACGTTAAAGAACACGCTGGATGGCCTTGACGGGAGGCTACCATCTGTTTCCCAACAGCTGTTCCAGTGGATCCCCTCCCCCAACCTTCTCTGAGCCTTCGGGGTCCATGTGACCTGGCCATTTAGCCCATGGTGTGCAAAAAAGTGCCGCTCAGAGGTAAAACAACCCAACCCAACCCAACTGTCCGCCTGATAGGTATTCGATGTTGCCAATCCCTTTGCAGTTGCGTTGTAGTCGCGAATCTGTCACGCAATGCTATGTGTCGCAAACTGTCGCTCCGTGGTCATACGTCGTCTTCCTGATCCTTGTCGACATATGCTGAATCCTTCTTGAACCCAATGGCCCCGTATGTGTACAATTTTGCTGGGATTGCGACCAACAAGGTTGACCACATCTCTGTACGATAAACCAACTTCTCTAAGGCCGATGATTCTTCCACTCTCAAAGTCTGAATATAGTGTCTGGAACGGTTGTCAACGTTTGCGTAAAGGCATCTTTAGCGGTTTAGAACAATTTCCACCTTTCGTCAACCAGGGAGCTTTGGTTGCCTTTGTCTGTGTTTGACTGCTCTGCACCAGTGACCTCTGCTCGCGGCTGTCCAATCGTTTCGATCGCCCTGCACACCTAATCATTTCTATGCATTTAAATATGCTACCACCTTCCTAAATTTCGTCCCATTTGTATAACTTCTTGCAAGTGTTGCATTTTTTATTTCCTGTAGTGTATTTCGTAAGAAATTAAGCAAATGTTTTATGTTACTTTTGAGAAACTTGAGTACTCTTCTGCCAACCGACTCCCCTCCGAAAAACGTTCTAGATCCGTCGTGGTGATCACCTGATTGATTTCGCAAAACTCTCAAAAGACCTGAATGAAAGGAGACGTCCAGGACGGAAGTGACTGGTATGACGGTGAACGAAATGTTTTGCGAAAGTAATATACGCAGAGGAAAAATATTTATTTAGTTTTCGAAATTAAGATATATTTATTGGATACTATTTGCATTCTAGAAAATTAAAATGGGAAGTGATTTGCTAAACCTCTGCTAACCATTATGTTCTATATGTTGATGAAGTGAAATTTTAAAATTTCCCATTGTAAAATAAAATTAAAGCTATCAAAGTGAATATTTAATTATGTTATATTTTTTGATAAATATTGAACGTATTTTAATCATCATCATCATCTTCTTCCTGGACTTGACAGGTTATTGTCTATGGAGGCTGACACTCTCAGCTCAAAATTAGGTATCACATGGAGAAGTATATGAGTTATATTACTTCTGAACGGCAGTTTTTGCACACAGTGAGCTAAATGGCCAGGTCACAAGGACCCCGAGGGCTCATGGAAAGAAAAATATAGGAAAAGTTATAAAATGAGAAAAAAATAACAAAACCGCTCTGAGAGTCGCCGTCGTGCCTTGAAGCTCGTATGTAGGGATAAGGAAGCTAAACCTATCTTCTTGGCCAATTTGAAGCAAACAAAAGTTATTAATTTTTGCCAAGCTTTGCAGAGTCAGTTGATTTTTTTAGATTTAAAATCTCAGAAAGAATAAAGCTTAATTTAAATCAAAACAGAGCTCAAGGTGGTGTGCAGTTTGTTTGTTTGCTTTCATTAAGTGTAAATTAAGTGAAATCCAGAAATTCCTTTGGATGAGAAGAAATGGTTCGTACGCACACTTTTTCTTGACACAAATCATTGTTTGAATTGTAGGAAAAGCGGAATAGTACAAAGTTCGGGAGTTGAATTGAAGATGTGAACTGTCCAAAATTAAAATATAAGCTCACCGGACAAAACATTAGTCACCATTGGCTGAATGCCTCCGTGAGACCGAAGAACAGCCGAAATATCCTGTCTGACATGGATGCCACCAGTGTGTGTATGTAGTGCACATCAGTATTCATCCACTCTTCCAGCAGCAAATGCCTCGGTTCGGCCAGATTGGCCGGATGGGTGGGACGGAGTTTCACTTGTTGCTCCAAATAGTCCCACAGGTTTTCTGTGGGATTCAAATCCGAGGATTTGGCAGGCCAGTCGAGATATTCGAAGGCTTCAGAATGCTCGTGGTGCCAATCCGACACACTTCGATCTCTGTGCACGACACAATTGTTGTCTTGGAAGACTGGGGTATCCTTCTGGTGTTTGCTGTGGAGATGCTGCAGAAAAGGCAAGATGTGGTTGTCTAGTAGCTCCATATAGTTCTTCTGGTTCAATTGTGACGTCACCGCAACCAAAGGACCCATTTCTTCGTATGTAAAACACCCTCAGAACATCACAGAGCCTCCTTCAGCTTGAACAGAACCTTGCACACAGTCCGCATGGAAGGCTTCATGCGGCTTATGATGTATTATCACGAATGATGCGAGACTACGTCGTCGTCTCGCACCATTCGAGTACAAGCAAAAACGTGACTCATCCGACCAGATCACAGGCTTCCAAGAGTCGACAGTCCAGTCTTTGTGGCGCCGCACCCACTGTAGCCGTGCAGCCTTGTGCAGAGCTGTTAACATGGTCCTCTTCCGCAGTACTCTGCTCCAGACATCCATGACATGCAGTTCCCTTCGGAGTGTTCATTCGGAGAAAGCTTGTTGTAGGTCTGCATTGACTGACTGGAGCAATTCCTGCCTCGTTGCAAAGCGGTTTGCCCTAACAGTGTGTGACATATTGCAGCAGTCCCTATTGGTGAGCACAGTCTTTCTGCCGCAGTTCTGGCAACGATTAGCGGTGGACTGCGATGTACGCCACTGCTGGAAGACCCTTTGGACAGTATGTTTCGACACACCCGCAAAGGCAGCAACTTTTTGTAAACTATGTCGTTTGGCTCGACCAAACGCCATAACACATTTATGCCACTCATTCACATTTTTGGCGCTACCCATGTTACACGGAGCGACTAACACACACGTGGCACACAATCACTTCTTGTCACTGTATGAATCTTGTAGCGCATGGCACAGCTATTTGTAGGACGCGTTTATTACTGGTGCGCCTCTGTTGCTGTCGAACAGACGTAACCCTCTTATGGTGGGAGATGACTAATATTTTGTCCGGTGAGCTTAAATATGTATTGCTTGAATCGGGGAGGATTGAAAATCCAGAAAACAATGAGTAGCCTGTATCTGCTGGGGAAAGAGTTCCGTTTTCGAACATCAGTGTGGAGTACAGTTTTAGGTCAATTTTAGATTGAATTTCCCCAACCTGAGTATGAGTAGAATTCAATTAATCACCGATGAAATTTTTTATTTGAAATTAGATGTCATTGAAATCAGCATTAGGTTTAAAATTTTTTTTTTTTATTTGCAGACAATTGTTTTGATCTCCTAACAGATATATGTAACATGGGCTGTAGATTCAGAATTTCAGTGATATTAGTTATCTTTCATTATTATAAATTAGTCATTGCTGAAAGCAAAGAAGAATCATGGAAATGATGACTACTTTCTGCAAATGACAGATTCTTTTTTGCTTGTTATCAGTAGACAGCTAGTTCCTTTTATCAGAGAAATTAAGAAAATATGTTGAACCAAGGATTTCTTGAAAAGATGTTTCTTTCAGTGGAGTCTGTTTCTGCAGATTTTTATTTTCCACAGTTCTGTTGAAATTGGTTCTGATTGTTAATTATCTTGATTTTGGAAGAGATAAATTTTATTGAATAGTATAAAGATCAAGTTGCTGACAAGTTGCAAAGTAGTATAATTAAGATTGGTCTAGCATTGTCTAAAAAAAGTTTTTGAAATCTGTTCAAAATGAAAATCTTATGAATTTAGTCTTTATAATTCTGACAGTTGTTGGCTGACTTTAAGAATTCAAGAATTTTGGTACGAATTTGTTCTCTGATATTTTTATTGGTGTGCTCAAGTCAATATCAATCAATCCACTAAGAGTGCTCAATAGAAAGTCATTGATTTTGTGTTCTTCCAGGTCTGTGAAAAGTTTCTCTCTCTGGTGTTGAATATGCAGAGACAGCTTTGTAACACATGTGAAATGTGTGCCAATCAAATTTCTAAGAGTTGCTTTAAGATTATGAATAAATTCAGTGCAGATGAATTCCCTGCTCAAATTTAAAAATAACTTTCCTAGGAACTTACTTTCTTTATGGTAGATTTTAGTGACATAAATTTTATGAATAAATATTTTGATAGAGTGATCTAAAAGATAATATTCTAGTCCAAAGTTTAAAACTGTTTGTTTTTTATTTTAAATTTTGTTTTAAATAAATCATGAAGGAAAAATGAGCAATTCCATTATGTATGCAAATTAACTTTTAAATGTTCTAGTAGAAATTTGAAAATTTTTGTCTTTCTCAAAAAACAAAAGACGAAATTATGCATATTTATGTAGGTAAAAAAGTGCATAATAATGCTAAATAAATTTGTCAGCTTGCTAATGAGACCATGCCTTATCTCTTTAATAAAACCGTGCCTTTTCTCTGCAGGCATTGTTTTAAAACACTTCGTAAATGTCTCACGACACTCATTTCTGGTGTATGGTTTGTATTAGGTCAGGGCTTTACATCGTTTTTGCATTTAACACCAGATTATGGTGAAAGATAACACTAATTCGATGTTGCAAATTTTTTATTTTGCGTATGCAGTTGTATTTCTTGTGATGCATATGACTGCTAGAGATAAAGAAAGAACTCTGCAGTATTATTGGCGTTGATGTCATAGTTGCTATTAGAGTTTGCACATCTCAATGCTCAGGAAAGTCGAATGAGGGTCACTGAATAATCGTTTAAATTAGTTTTTTATTCCTTTCAAGTCAGAGAACTCATTTGAATATTTTAAAACCTCTGACACTGCCTACCCTTGGACATATTTTTCTATATCTCCAATGTCCAGATCAATCTGATATTAGCAATGATTTCATTCAATTCCTTCAACTCCTGCAGCTGATATTTAATCCACATCTTATCATTATTCTATAATAATCTAAAAAGAAATATTTAAAGAGTAAGAATGATTGATCTTTTAGGTTTTTTTTCATGCTTCATTAAAGTATTTTAAATTTAGTTTTTATATTTATTCCATGATGATTCATAACAAATAATACAGATGTTGGCAAATGATTCTTTGAAAATTATCACTTAATTCAAATATTTAAAAACAGGAATAAAATCAACATTATTAATTTTACATCTCTTTGGATTAGTTTTCACTTTCCATGAGATTGCTTCGTTTCACCTATATCTGGTGTTAAAATATAATGTGCTCTTTCTTTCCCTTTTCTGGTCACCAAAATATAATGTTGCATTACACTTGTTTCTGGTGAAAAGTTTCGTTTTTAGGGTGTAACTTTTCATCGGACTATAATATTATTTTGCACCATAAAATGATGGTAACCCAAATGCTACCATAATATGATGAAAAGTTATACTTCTCTCTTTCCCGTGCATAAACCTTTCTTCTTGATTTAGATATTTGAAAAATGTTTCTCACTACTTTCTTATCAACTGCTGGTTGGATTTAGGATTAGCAGATTTTATTATACTTATCTTTTTCTACGCCGTCCCGTGGCCGAGTGGTTAGCACGCTTGGCTACTGATCTAAGGGACCTGGGTTCGAGCCCCGGATTAGGCATGGATGTGTGTGTCGTTTTTCTGCTGAGGTCCTGCCATCCTCTCAGATCTCCTACTGTGGCATATAAACTGACAGGCTCCTGTCAGACCTCTGTGGCAAGCAGCTGCTTGAGGAGGTATTTATTTTTTTTTATCTTTTGCTCTTCAGTCCATTGCTGCATCCATTTTTTCCTCCAACTAACGATTTGGTTCAAATTCAAAACTGAGATTTATTTTTGCACATTGAATCAATGCACCAAAAAATAATAACGATCATAGTAACAGTTCGAGAACTATTTCAAAACAAACAAAATACCAAAAGGATGAATAGAATAAGAAATTGTCGACCTCCCCATGTGCCCTTTCCTCTTTCTTTATTTGTGCCAATATTTCTTGATATTTCCTTTACCTGATTGCCTCGCATTGCTTTTCTATTTCTAAATAGTGCTTTACCCTACAGACAATGCAACACTCATGCTACCAGCCTCGATTTGAGGGCTGGGGTGACTCAGTTGGTAGAGCATCAGTCACGTAATCTGCAGTTCTCAGGTTCAAGTCCCAGCTGGGCCAGCATTGAGATTTATCTCCGCAAAACTCCAAGCTCTGCCCGTGGTCAATAGGGGGCACCGATATGCTTCGAAAGGCATCGGACATCCATCGGTTAGGACATAAAGCCATACCCTGTGTCCAGTAAAGAACAACCTGGATGGCCTTGACGGGAGACTACCATCTATCTACTAACAGCTGTCTAGTGGGTCCCCTTCCCCTAAACTTCTCTGAGCCCTCGGAGTCCTCGTGACCTGCCATTTAGCCCATTGGGCGTTAAAAAGTGCTGCTGAGAGGAAAAAGAACCCAACCCTTGATTCGAACCCCGATCGTGACGTTCTCAGAATGAATGAACGGATTTGCCATCGGATCGCTTTGTTTCGCTTTTGTTTCAGGACAGTACATATTCTCAAAAACGTTATTTCTTTGCAAGTCTTGTGCATCTCCTTAATGTCACAACTGTATAGCTAAAGAAATCTATAATTGCAATTGCTTTGATTTTCTTAAAGAAATAGAAACAACAGATGAGGCATGGAATAGAGAGTTCATTAATTGTAATTCGCTGAATTATGGATATTAGTAAAATAAAGTTGCTATGCAAATGGTAGTTATGCAGAAACCCGTAGGAATGGTGGCGTGCCAAACCCCGTAGAAGTTGATAGGAATGGTAGTTATGCAGAAACCCGTAGCAGCTGGTAGGAATGGTAGCTATGCAGAAATCCGTATCCTTGATATGATGTACGGAACTGGCTAAACCTATCACCCAATGGGTGAAGACTGTTAGTATCTGGCAGAAGAATTTCATTTCTTTTTAAAAACAACAGATATAAACTGCTGCCGGATTTACAGATCTCGACTTTTATGAAATTTTTTATTGCTTTTTTTTAATTTATTTTTTGCATTTAACCTTTTCTGGTTACTGGTCGACGACACTGCAGTTTGCGATTACTTGAGCTATCACTTCCTCATTTTGCAAACGATCGAGGGATGAAGATAATCAAGTTTCAGAGTGGGAGGACGAAGAGGCCCCGGATGTTGATGTCTGGCTTCTATCTCTGCTCAGCAGGTGAAATTGCGAACCTGAACTTTGAGAGGTCTTTCACCTGGCCAGTTATTTTCAACGGTATTAAAAACGGAATGTTGAATAAATGCTAGATTATCTCTTTAATCCAGCACACATGGCTTGTTGCTTTGAAGCATATAATGGGATGGATAATCAGATACATAACGGATACTTCCTTAGCAACTGCGCACAGGGTTCAATTTCTCCGTAATTAGTCTTAATGATTCCCAAAGAAGTAATCTCCCCCAACGAAACAATTATGGGCTCTGGCAGCATCCCTTTTAATCGGCTCCAAGGCCGATCCGTCCGCAGATTTTGTGTCTTTAGTCGCCTCATTTAAGATCCGACGTGACGAACAACGTGATCCACCTTCCAACAGACGGAGCCTTGACGAGCACGTGGTGCACGCACTGTTCCCTCTGGCCGTATCGGTCTTCAGGAAGCCCCGCGCCGTGTTCCAGAATCGTTAGAGTGGCGGAGAGGAGTGAGAAGGGCCAAGCCGAAAGGGGTCATCGTGGATACGGGAGCCTCGATGACGCAAGCACCTCCATTGTTCTCGCAGCAGGTGAGAGTGAAGATGAAGAACCTTGGCCCCGTTACCCAGGCAACACAGATGGCGACCGTGAACTTCGGGAAGCTGCGGACTGAAGATGTTCATGTATTCCTTCAACACCCCCCACCATCCCATTCTGTTTTGCCCTCTTCGCCTTCTTCTCATAATGTGGGCAGACGGAATAAGAGAGATAGACGTCGATGTCTAAAAGCCACGAGACCAGAGATCCTCTCTCGTGGTGCACAGGAAGAGCAAGATACGAAATATTTTGTAGGAGGTGCAATCATTCAGTTATTCGGATTATAATCCACACTTTATCAAGTGATGAAATTGGAAGTATCGATTCTTCAGTGCTGAGAAAAGGATTCATTGTGTTTTTCCTTCGTATCGTCTTCATATGGCTGATGAAGCAAATTTAAAAATCGATGTAATGACCATGATCATCAAATGATTGATTCCGGGATAGCAGACGGATTGTCCAAACGGCTACAATATGTGGCCTTGATCTGCTACGGTCGTTTTTAAACACGGCTCGGGATGAAGAATTTTTTTTATCAAACTTCTGAACTACTGTTTATGAAGTTATTTAATAGAAGTTTGATGAGATTTGAATTATTTAGGCACTCCTTTTCTGTAGCATGACGAGAAAATATATCGGGACGGGTTCCTAATAATTCGTTCTTCCTCCACTCCGTGGATTGAACCATGGATGGATCGAGGGGTGGAGGGAGGGGCAAGGACTCATGCTCCCTCCCCCTCTTTCACCTTTACTTCCGGGAGTGTGTGTGTGGGAGGGAATTAAAATAAATAAATTAAAAATTGTTGTTTGGGTTGGATAGGTATTGAAAAACTGTTACGATTAACTCTTTTCGTGTCTCCCAAAAGATCTGATAAGATCTTCAATTTATCTTCAAAGCATTTTTCATAAAAACGTATTTAAAACGTTATGAAGCTTCGAATCAATAATTTTTAATAATTCGGATCAATAATTTTCAAATTGACATAATACAGAGATATTTTCAATTTTCTATCCGGCACCTGTGCGTTTGATATAGTAACAGTCACTAAAGCTTCGAGAAATTAGATTTTATTTTTTTCATTTAGTACTGTTAATTAACAAACCCCGGGGCGTATATTATCTATTTTATATAAATCTCTGAGCTGACCTGTATATTTGTCCCTCCTCGCCTACTGGTTCTAGCAAGTTGACAATCCGTTGTTCGAATACTGAAGGATTAATTGTTGCCAAACCTTCCAACAGACAAGTATCGAAACAAGTGTCGCGAAATGAATCGATAAATTAAAAGAAAAACGATAAAGATCGTAAAGTTGTAGATTTTTTTGCTCATCTAAAGATGGCTGGCACGAGACAGTAACGTTATCATTGGTAGCAGTGTGGAAATCATTTGTGAGGTGTTGAATTGGGTTATCTAACCCTGAGCGGCCCTTTTTTGCACACAATGGGCTAAATGGGCAGGTCTTATGGATCTCTAGAACTCAGAGAAAGTTGATCAAGAGGAATTGACTGGACAGAAGTTAGGAGACCGATGGTAACCTCCTTTGAAGGTCATCTAGCGTGCTCTTTAACGTGCATAATGTATAGTTTTCCTGCGTAAGGGGACATGGCTTAATCTTTCAAAGCCGTCCGTGATCCTTTTCTCACCGAGGGTAGGATGGAGATTAACGGAGATAAATCTCAATGCAGGGCACAGCTGGGAATCGAACTGCAGATGACAAGAGTGGAGAGACCGCCCAGGAGTGGTCAGTGGTGGATGAGGAGACGAGAGGGAAGCCCTCCAATTCGAAGCAGATAACGTCTTAAAATGAGGAAGTTCTCAGATGACCGAGTCAAAAATCACACATTGAAGAGTATTTCAGTTGATTGCAATGTTTTTGGAACAGGGGAGGAAATGAATGGGCCTCCAAACTATGATGCATCTGTGCGTTAGCAGCGGACTGCACTTTAGCTTTCAATTCCGCTCTGACCCGCTCAATATTATTACAATTTCGAATTATTTACAAAACTGATTTTAATTTCAAAACTTCTGGAGAATAAAAATGTAGACCCATTTCGTTTCCATAGCTGTATACAGCGGATTCCAATACTAATTGCGAGATGGAAGCTAATCATCAATTTGCTCTCTGCTGAGTTCCATCATTTGCGATCAACTGCTTTCACTCACTCCTTCATCAATTCATTGATTAGTTAGATTTCTTCTTATTATTATTGCATCGATTATTTCAACATTATTATTACTACCTTAATTCCTTATTCTTATTCTTATTATGTCTATTGATTTTATTCAACTTTATTATTTACTTAGCATCAACTAAATTTCGTAAGAAATATCGCTTACATAAATTGCATGCATGTCTGTGCCGTCCCGTGGCCGAGTGGTTAGCGCACTTGGCTACTGATCTAAGGGACCTGGGTTCGAGCCCCGGGTTAAGGCATGGATGTGTGTGTCGTTTTTCTGCTGAGGTCCTGCCATCCTCACAGACCTTCTACTATGGCATATAAACTGACAGGCTCCTGTCAGACCTCTGTGGCAAGCAGCTGCTTGAGGGGGTATTTATTTTTATGTATGAATACACCCTCAAGCTGCTGCTTTCTGTGTATGACAGGAGCCTCTCAGTTTAAATACGCCATAGACAAGATCTGTGAGGAAGGCGAAACCTCAGCAGAAAGACAACAACACAACATCCATTGTCTTACCCGGGGCTCGAACCCAGGTCCTTTTGATCATTAGCCAAACGCTCTAATTACTCGGCATGTATGTATGTATGCAATGTATGTATGTTATTCATTCCTCTTGTATTGTATGAGAATGTAATATTTCTGCGTATGTACATATTACCTCTCAATATCTCACGTTGCATATCTATTAGGGATGAGAAAATGTTGCATAAATCAATGTCCAAATAAAAGGGAATAACCAACTTCGTGAGTTGCCATGGAGACAATCCAAGGAGGCTTCTCACTGGACTGCCAAAAGTATAAAGCCTCAGATTTTTGGAGACAGATGAAATTGGTGAAAGTTATGTTGTGAAACTGGAACAATAGATATTCATTTATTAATATATGCAGTCTGTTACTCAAGCATCGGGCATAAATTTCAAATTGAACATTTGAACTTGGTACGGCAAATTTCAAAGCAGTGGTAGTCCCGGATTGTCTTTCAGGTTATGCACGCTAGTTGCATTACGGACAATAACGTATCAGGCTGTTCTGATTTTGTGATCGTCTCATTCTGTTTATCCGATATCTTTCACAATTGAAGTCTAGCTTAGCTTCACTATCTCGTACCTCGGAGAGTATTTTTTTGACTTTTTGTTTTCTACCGGCTTCACCTTTTAAAAATAATTTTTCATATTTCGTTATTAGGAAAATGCGATGCTTTATGTAGTCAGCGCCATCCGACGGCCAAAATTGCAACTCTTTTTCGTGGTGATTTTCAGTGAAGCAATTCCCGATGATTTTGTTAAGTGTATGGATTCAGACATTCATCAAGTGTGATAAAAAGTATAAAAAACAATTATATTTTAGATATTTACATTTGCATTAAGGGCATTATACTTCATTTTTATTATCATTGTTTTTAACTGCATTCTCATTTAAACTTAAGGCTTGAATAGAGGAATGTACTGTATTTGATTTGTTAAAAAATATTTCTCATGCAACCGGCAGATTCATCCAACCGGCAATCCCCATTCCTCATAAATGCCGGATCATCAGGAGTTTACTGCAATGTTTCGTTTCCATTTCACTAGACATGAAAAATTACGGAATATTTCTTATTTGTAAAGCGCAAAAATTGCAATCTCATATAATTTTGAAACACAGTATTAGAACACGTTTCAATGTTAAATATTAATACATTTTTAATTGAAAAGTGTGCTTTGTCTTTATTGAAAGCAACGTTTTCAAATGCCTACTTTTCTTCTTTATGTCGGAAAAAGAAAAGACAGAATGAAAAAATTAACAATCTTCATCCACAAAATTAGTAATTAAAGGACGAAGAAAATATTTCTGGATGGGTGGAGCTTTTGAGAAGAATTTCTCCTTCCCTGTTTCATCATTTTTGAAGCGGAGCAGTGAGGTCCAGATAACCAAATAGGAAATGCTTTTCGATTCCTCGCGGAAAACGACACCTGTCGGATGTGGGATCGTCTTTATTGGCACGCGCAGCTCGACGATAACGCACGGCACGTGTGGTCCGCCTCTAAACCGCTCCTGAAAATATCCACGCAACTTTCCAAATGACTCTCTGGACGTATCATTACTGTCACTTGTAACAAATCCGCCTGAACGTGAAAAGCGCTCCAAAGGGCAAATGTCTCCGCTTACGCTCGCCGGAACTTGTGTCAGTCACGAGCGCCGACAGCCAGTGCAGAAAGAAAAAAAGATCTAAAAAACCAAATCGTCGTTCCCCACGAATCACCTTGGCTGTGCGACCTTTGGCTGGATAATGACCTTGGCATCGGATGCTGCCGCAAATATTTGAAAACAGCGAACAACATTTTTTCCGCATTCTCATTCCTTCATCCAGCGATCGATGACGACATGATGAACCGGAACTGAACCTTTCACACGACGTACGACCGACAAATGAATGATGATTTCCTGCGGCGCTCTGCTTCGCTCCTCCTACTTCTTCTCTTCGTGGGAGGCAGACGGTTGTTTTCGCCCACGTCGTAATGCGCGCGTTAATTACTGTGGACATTGTTGGTCTGGTATTATTAGACGGTGAGATAACAGGCGGAGAGCGTGACTTAATGTAATGCCGTGTTACTGTCACGTGGGGATAAATCAGCCTTTCTGCGGGTTGTAAATAACCACTGATGAGTGAAGGCTTTGCATACAACATCGACAATCAGAGGGGAAAACTTTTATGTCGGAAAAAATGAATAGCAGAAGATAAAAAACGGTATAAAACTCCGCATTTTTAGGGGAGGGAAGAATTATAGTCATCCCCTTATTTAGTATTTAGTTTCAGTAGGGTTTCTCAATTATTAGAATATTCTACAGGACAGAAAGGTTAAAAAGATATTTTATATGGAATTAAATTTCATAACTGTTTATTTTTTAAATCTGTTTTTAGCATTGGGATAAAATAAACTTATACAAAGATACCTGTGTCGGATTTTAAAGCAGGTAGACAAATTCGAGAGTTCGTTCAAGAAGAAAATTTCGGGCCCCCCCGCCGCCACCACCACGACACGCCCTTGGCTACAGTTATTGAACAGTAATAAATTTTCACTTCAATTTGTGTGGAAAATCATCACCTAAAAATTGCAGTATCGTATATTCTGCTATTAGATGGCAGCGCAGCATAATTGTGCACATGTCGTTTGGTACAACATCAGTTGGCTGCGATCCGAGGCAGCGAACAGGATCTGGAGAAACGAAAATCCGTACACCGTTTCTTAAGAACCAAAATAATAAATCTTATTAGATTATTGTTATTATTACGTTTCTATCCAAAAATAAGTATTCAGCGTAATGAACAATGTAAACACATGCAAAACAGATTCACTTATAATGGATGCAGTTACATGAAACTGTTTTGCGTGTAAATAGACTGCTAGACTATGATCAATAAAAAGTGAACTTAATTTCCTCTTTCAAACTGATCGAGACATTAATCGTCTGGTGAACAGATAACAATCCACATTCCTCTATTCAAGAGTTCATTGTGCGGATATTTGAATATGCGATCTTCGAAATCAAGGCCCAATAAAAATCAGGACCCATAGCAAACACGTTCGTTTATTGAAATATAAGGATAAATTAAAAATGATAGTTTTTCTTACCCATCGCAACTTTTCAATTTAATAAAAAAAAAGACTAACCTCGTCTGCTGTTTGAAGTAACAAAATATGAAATGCTATATCTGACAAAAGGTTTAGAAATTTCTGCCTAAAGTTTAATTACGTCATATGGATGAGGCAATGAGACTGAACAATTGACTACTTGATGGATCTGAATGATCACAGCTCAATGACCCATCAATCACCCAATGATCTTTAAGAACTGTCCAAACGTCAACCATTGATCGTTAAAAACGGTTCATCTGCGTAGCCAAGAATTTTAATCCATTCTCTGAATTCTCCTTCCATTTTCACTCTCAATAATTTCTCTAAAATCAAATTAAAACGAATAGCTGATAAATCATCTCAGTATGTTAGAGACTAAGATAGGGCTAAGATAGATGCCTATGTCACCTATTCTTTTTAATTAGTAGTGATTTTAAAGGGTTCTGATATTAATTTATTGGCCAGCACAATACTTCTACTTTCATTAATGCACATATTAATCATATTTATTAACTTTTGTGGTATGCCAAATTCCTTCAATGCATTAAGGAGGCTTGTGCCATGATTACTATCATAGGCTTTTTGAAAGTCCACAAAAACGTGTGATAAAGCATTGTTAAGCCCAGTTTTTTCTCCAAAATTTGCCTTAAGGTGAAAACTTTATCAATAATTGACCTACCCTTTCTGAAACCAGCATATTTCCCCCCAATAATGTCCTCTCCATATGGAAGTTTTCGAATTCTTCGATGAAATTTTATAAGAAATTCAATCAATGAAATACCCCTTAGTTGTCACATTGTTTTCTTTCTTGTATATAGGTATGCCCATATTTGTAGGAGTGAAATTTTTTTTATTGAATAAGGATTAAATTAACAATATACCAGATTACTTTATTTCAAGCTATTATAATGGCTGCAATTCCACTTCCGATTCTTAGACTCTTGGGTCATCAATTATGTTCAAATACGCCATGCCCTTCAGATGTCCTTGGTGGGTTTCGGGTGGCCTAATGTGTGCTAGGAAATATTCCCCCACACCATCACACCGCCACTACAGGCCTGTACTGTTGATACCAGACAAGATCGGTTCCACGGCTTCAGGTTGTTTCCACCAAATTCGCCATCAGCATGATGCAAAAGGAATCTTAATTCGTCTGACCAGGCTACCTTTACCAGTCCTCAATGGTCTAGTGTCGATGCTCCTGCGCCCACTAGCGACGGTTTGATGTTCTTTGATGACAATATCGGCACTCGACATGGTCACTGGGTGTTGTAGCCCATTCGCGAAAAGGTAAAATAAGTGGTGCATTCGGAGATGACCTTCTGCTCTAATTTGCCTGGTTGTGGCCCATTGGTTTGCTTGCACGATTTTCGCCACTCTCTTTTGGCCCCTCTGATCCACAAGCAGTTTTCGTCCACAGGAACGCCAATCACTGGTAGGTTTTTTGCTATTTGCACCATTTTCGCAAAGTTGTAACGGTTTTGCGCGAAACGGTTGTGCGTGAAAAGCCCAGGAGGACGTCCAAACGGACGTCCTCCTAGAACCGGCACTCCTAGCACCAACTCTCACGCGACGTTCAAAGTCGCTGATGTCGCTCGTTTTGCCATTCTGACGCTCAATCCAACTCTAACTGATGCTCGCAGAGATGGTCTGCCTGATTTATACCGCTCACAGCGATCATGTGACGTATCATAATTTTGTGACCGACAATATTCTGCAACCTACTTATGCTGCCAATATTTTTAGAAATTGTAACTCTTAGGTGAGAAATATGAAACTTCCAAATTAATTAATTATCAATCCACAAATCCTACAAAATTATTCCATGATGTAATTCAAACTTATAGTCATTTATGGAAATATTAATCAGAAAAAATCATGCCTTTAGCTCTATTTAAATTTATAAACATTCTAGTGCATAATAGTCATTTATTTATGTCATTAATTGTACCATTGTTTCATCATCAAGTGCTTCTAGGTCAACATGGAAATAAATTATGTTTATATATCATCAACATACCTAATCAATTCACATTTACCGTTTTGTGAAACAATGTCATTAATATGGATTAAAAATAATAACGGCCCAAATATGGACCCCTGAGGTCCATATTTGCCTTTATGCTCGAGCATTTATCCTTTATGCTCGAGAACAGGATCAGACCAAGAATTACTACTGTGTGTAATGGTGGTTTATGAAGAAGGCGACTCTTTAACCAATTATTGATTTTTTCCTCTTTAATCCAAAATTACTAGTGTAATGTTATATAATATGACGATCAACATAATCAAGGACTTGATATATCAAGATAAAGTGCCAAACCGTATTCATTTAGTTCAAGGTTGTGAACAATGTAGTCATAAAGATCAATAATTTCCATCTGAGTCGCTTCTCTTTCTGAAAACCATATCGCACGCGTGGAATTAATTTGTTGTTTCTTGTAATGAATTGAAATATTCTCCTACGCCAGTTTCTCCAACATCTTTGAAAAAAAAGGCAACAAAAATATAGATCTGTAATATTTCAAATGTTGGCTATTTCCAGTCATTTTATTGGTACATCTTTTTCATTGTTTAGCTTATAGAGAAAAGTTTCAGAAGTTTTAATTTCATTTGAAACACATTTGACCGCATTTAGGGAGTTATCTTCAATACCATAAGATGTATATTACTACTCATAGTAAATATTTCAGTATGATAGTCTCAGTAAATCGTTCAAAGTAAAAACCATTCAGAATAGTATTAATTGGATAACTGTTCACCAATTAGCATTTTCACGTAGATCAAACATATAATACTTTGATATTTTAATATAGATTTTGTTTCATAATGCAGCAAGACTGTGCAATGATGCGAAAAAATAAAAGATTTATAAATAACTAAACTGATAATAATTCTCCTTTTCTTTTACCTTATTTCAACATTTCACAGCTGCTCTACACAGAAATGCTTTTCCGTCTCCTTAAAGAAATTAAAATTGAGACAAACTGTGGTTTTCAGCCTTGCATGTTTTCAAAGCATCAAACGTTCACTTAATAAAGGGTTATTAATATTAATAATAATGATAATTAACTGGAGTTATGAGGAAGTTGGGAACTTTAATCTGTTAACCATATCCTACACAGGATAAAAAAATGCATGAAAATAGATTAGTTCAACAGTTTTTGCCCTATTGTCTTTACTAACATTCTCAATGGGGAGGACATCCCCCCCCCGGGAATCTTACCTTGAAGATCAAAATTTTAAGAATAAGGGATTTTTTTCAGTTAATAACCTTGAGAGTTAATGTTTTCTTCAGCTTGTTAAATAAAACATTTGGAAGTAAAACGTGGAATTGTTTATTTCTTTATTGAGAAACATAACGAGAATTTACAACTGAAGGTAACATTATTTTTGTCCCAATCAAAAGCTACAATTCCCAAAAAGGAACATCGAATTTTATTCTTTTTGTTGGCTGCTAACTTTCCCTTTTTTATGAGAATGGGATGCAGTTGTGAGATGTTGCACTTGGAGTTTTGATCTGTCCATTCCAACAGCAAAGCAAGATCCTCTCTCGCAGCTCCAACGCATCGAAAGAGGAAAAGGATGCGAATCCATATTTCAGCAAAGACTGAATCGTATAGTGAGCGCGTGTGGGCGTTTCAGTTGCATTTCGCATTTCACCATTGAAGGGAAAGCAAATAAAAGAATCGCTTATGCAAACAGAGGCAGACGATTCATTCACTCATCTCACGGCCCATTCTGTAGTTGGCAGTCATTGTTCAAGTAAACGTGATGACCGGGTCAGCGAAGCTGCGGAATATTTCCACTCGTTTCCTCCCCTTCTGTCCGCCTCTTCACTTTTCCTTCACGACGAATATCTTCTTCCGACTCGGCCCACACGTCGTCCCTCTTTGAAGAGAGTTTTCTCTTTAAAAAAAAAACCCTTCTGTAACTCCTGAAGTTCTTTGCGTCACATTCTGTGATGTCATAGGCTGCAGGTCAGGCATTGTTCTTCGTTTGCGGTGTTTGACGATTTGGATCGGCAAAGGAAGAGGGATGTCAAGGCCCCTCCCCCCCTTTGATGGGCCACCTACGTCACGGGGCACGTTATGTGACACGCTCGCTAATGGTGCAGACGATGCGAAAAGCGGCGCACGTGGGTTGGTTGCGTTGCGCTGCAGCGGTGAAGGAAGATGAGAGAGAGGCGCGTGCGTCGCATCCCAAGTGCAGATGGACGCAATGGAGGAGACTGCGGTTCGGCGGCGTTTAGTGATGAAAACGAAAATCCTGCGGGTGCAGAGGCGACGAAACGGAGCGATCTCTTCGCATCGATGCCACTCAGCTGGGATGCAATGGCGAGGAATCGGCTTTTTATTTAAGCAGGCATTTTCATTCTGTTCGCACCTCATTTACATCAACATAAAAAGCATTAGCAAAGCAAAATAGTCGTCGAGACTATCAATGAATGGTCGCGTCCCTCCCTCGAATCCATCTGTCAAATGAGAACGAATAATTTCTCCTTCGTGGCGAGGGCCGTCGTCAGCCTGACGATTGGTCGATTTGCGAAATCTGTTCGGTTAATCGCGACATATTTGAACCTCTGAAGTTCAGCAAATTGGAATATCGCATTTAGGAATAGAAATTTTTATCTGTTCCTAGTTTACAATTGGTAGTCGTATGTTACGCATCTGAGAAGTGAAAATTTATCTCTGCAACTTAAGCGTGAAATTGAATCTTAAAATATGGTATAAATATGATTTCGCAAACATTAAGAGTATTTTTCTTATTGGCGGCTGCTGTTTTTGACAATCAAAACAGGAGCTTACCAACAGGCTACTCTCAGATGTTTTTCGCAAATCGCTGATTGTGAAGATATTTTTATTTACTTCCTTTATGAGTTCAACATTTTACAATACACCTGATACAGAAGTAAATAATTAATAAATCTGTTATGCAAATGTAGAAAAAAAAGTTAATGTTCCATTTTTAAATTGCTGTTTTTTACGTTCAATTAAAGATATATTTGTTTTTTATAGAACTTTACACATGTATTGAATGCATGTTAAAGATAATTTGTGACAACATTGATTTAAATGGATCAATTCCAGTGGATATAGTGTTTTTTTTTTACAAAAAATAAGTTTTCCTGAGTTACGAGGCATTACAAGAGAAAATGAATGACGTTCGCTGTGAAACTTTTGTAGTTAGAAAACGAAGAATGTCAGGCTTTAACATCTGCAGATCAAATTTAGAATCGATATCGCGGCGAGATGAAGGAGAAATCGCGCTGCATTTCAAATAAACTGGTGCTCAAAATTAAAGGGAAATGTCGTATGCCAAATAGAATATAAAGGAGTGACACGAAACTTAGTTTACATGTAAATTTTGTAATTCTGAAGAAAATGAGTGTGAGCATCTAACTGATGCGACCACGAGCATGGGAATTAGGATTGCTGTAAAAAGAGGATTATATTGAGGTAGCAATTTCACTTCACCATGTCACAATTGCTCTGTAGATGGTAGCTAAGTAGTCACTGGAAGGAGAGCTATGCACCAATTGTCTGTGAATGATGCACAGAACTTGCCAGGCCCAGCACCAATTGCCTGTGAATGATGCACAGAACTTGCCAGGCCCAGCACCAATTGCCTGTGAATGATGCACAGAACTTGCCAGGCCCAGCACCAATTGTCTGTGAATGATGCACAGAACTTGCCAGGCCCAGCACCAATTGTCTGTGAATGATGCACAGAATTTGCCAGGCTCAGCACCAATTGTCTGTGAATGATGCACAGAACTTGCCAGGCCCAGCACCAATTGTCTGTGAATGATGCACAGAACTTGCTAGACCCAGCACCAATTGTCTGTGAATGATGCACAGAACTTGCCAGGCCCAGCACCAATTGTCTGTGAATGATGCACAGAATTTGCCAGGCCCAGCACCAATTGTCTGTGAATGATGCACAGAACTTGCCAGGCCCAGCACCAATTGTCTATGAATGATGCACAGGACTTGCCAGGCCCAGCACCAATTGTCTGTGAATGATGCACAGAACTTGCCAGGCCCAGCACCAATTGTCTGTGAATGATGCACAGAACTTGCCCGGCCCAGCACCTAATTTCCGACCCCGCTTTTCGTGGTGCAGGCCGTTAATAACTTTCAAAAGAGATACTCTCTTGTGGAAAGGAACGGAAGAGGAGGGCTTCCAGATCAGAAGCCATCGAAGGTACCTGAACCCTTTCCTCTAAGGGCATCGCAAACTATCCTGGAGAACGTGTCTCAGGCAGGTCAGTTTTTATTTTGTTTCTGTTCGTAAAAAGGTCCACTTGTAAAGATGGTGACAGAAGTTCCTACCAGCATTGGGGACTGAAGCCTTTAATGATGAGGGACCCGGTCTGTGCACCATGCCTCCTATTAGGGTGATGACCAAATTGTTAGCTCAATCGAAAAACTACATTTCTTTAAAAATCCCACTAATAATTTTCTTTCCACAGATACTTGGAATGTCCTCACAGAGGAACTCCAGCTTTATAACCTAGAAAGTCAGGGCTTTCAAGAGACCAAATGGACTGGTAAAGGTAAAATATTTGAAAATAATTTAAATTTCTCTTTTCGGGGAGGGAGGAAAAAAGGGTGGGAGGGTGGGAGGGAGGGCGGGAAACATCTGCAAGGCGTAGATTTGCATCTCAGCAGATAACGCCAATGATGCTCTATGAGATAATCGCATTAATGAAAGGTATTCTTACAGCTAAATTTCAAACCAAGATTAAAAACGTGAATGTTATTTTTTGTTATGTCCCCATAGAGGGCTCTTATGAGAATGAGAGGGATAGGGTTTACACACAACATCACAACTGTCAAGAAAGGAGATATTTCTCTTGTACAAGTTGACTTTATTGTTGAAATTAGTACTGGGTTTTGGAGTTGTTTTACCTCTGAGTGGCACATTTCTTCACACAATCACTTAAATGGCCAGATCACAAAGATCCCTCGGGCCCAGAGAAGTTTGGGAGTTGGGGATCCACTGGACAGCTGTTGGAAGATAGATTGTAGCCTCCCGTCAAGACTATCAAGCCTGTTCTTTAAAGTGCACAGGTTATGGCAGAACAGCAGGGCCCCGCTTAACGTCTCATCTGACGGACTGAGGGATTTCCAAGCCCATTGGTGTACCCTATTGACAGAGGGGATGGCGGGGAGTTTTGGGGAGATAAATCTCAACGCTGGCCTAGGCTAAAATTAGTACTGACTCTGACCTTTGTGCTGAGTCAATATCAAAAGACCCTATCCTGGGGTGATAGGCTCTTTTGACAGTTACAATGGCAATGTGAAACGTATCCAACAGGTAAGTAAACTTAAGGGTTTGATAATAACTAGAACTTGCTACAAATACCTTGACTTTGCATATAACGTGGGTTTCACCTGATAAGTTGCATAGGAATGTGATCGATAATATATTAATTAACAGCAAATGGGCAAGTTTGGTTAGGAACATCAGATCACATGCGGGAGTCGAAATTGGGTCATATCATTACCCAGTCAAACGTCTCTTACAATTAAAGCTTAATGACTGTTGTTCTAAGTTTAAAAGAATTGAACACTGAAGCTGTTAAAGATCCAGATACTGCTGACAACATACCATGAGAATCGTTATGACAATTGTTTGCTTACTGCTCCAGTTGAGAAAAAAATTGGAACAAGCAGTACTCTTTTGAGTAAAAAGAAACAGACGAGATAAAGTTATTTGAGTGATAAGGCTATGGAGCGTATTTTTGAAAGAATGAATTGAAGGATTAATTCGTCACAAAAGGTGAGGAGGATTCTATCATTGCTGTTCAGTGCATTCAGTGATCTACTGAACAATGTGATTATTTCAGTGATCTACTGAACAATGTGATTATTTCTACTCCCATTGTTTGTAATGATGATAGATGCATTACTGGCTTTAATGTTGGCTCTATATTACATTCTGAAGTTATTTTGACTGTCTTTAAAACTGCATAAATCCCCAGGGTTAGCTGAAATTACCACTAAAAGGCTTAGAATTGAGAACGTTCGTATTGTCACATGGTTGACTGAAACACTGAATATTTTTTATGATAAAGGTGTTGTTCCTAAGGATTTTACTAGAGTAAATGCATTGGTTTACAAGGTTTTTATAACAGGAACAATTGAAGCTGCCTTTAACCATTTTTCAGGTGCTGATTTCAGATCTGGCCTTAAAAATGACTAGCACGTCACCATTTTATGTTATTGGTATTTTGACTCCTATTAAGATCTTCCTATATCAACACCTCCAGGCAACTGGGATGATACTATATATTTCACTTATTGTGTCTGAGAACACTGACTGCCATGTGGGAGAAAGCATATAACAGTAACCTAACCTCAGACCGCCATTCTTGTTTGTTTTCATTGTACGAGGAACACGTGCTTTACGTTGAAGAGTGAATTTTGGAGTTTAAATGACACAAAGGCAGCGTCGCGGGTGTGTTAATGTGCCAAATAAGTTTTGTTATATGTGTGGAAATTATATCTTAAAATCCCAGGGTCGTTCTTTGACCAAGGTTGTGAAGAAAGCCTACAACCTGTATTTTGGATGTCATGTTGGAGATCAGTATAAAACATGGGCTCCACATATGTGCTGCATTTTGTGCTTTGTTGAACTGAGTGAATGGTTGAAAGGTAAGATAAAATCCATGCCCTTTGCAGTTCCAATAGTTTGGCTTGAGCCAAAATGTCACTTGCATGATTGATATTTTTGTTTAACTAAGGTGTTGGGTTTTTCAAAAAAAGAACGAAAGCAAAATACAATATCCAAATATGCCTTCAACCATAAGACCAGTTTCTCATGGAGATTTCCTATACCAACACCTCCAACCAACTTGGAGGAGATAGATTCACATTCATCAGAGGAAGACTTTGAGGCACATACAGACCTTGATCCTACATACACCCCTAAAAAAGTTAGACGAGCCTCATCTGATTCGACATGATGAACTAAATGATCTTGTTCGAGATCTAGGACTTTCCAAACAACAAGCTGAGGTTTTGGGTTCTAGACTTCAAGAGTGAAATCTTCTCGCCAAGGGTTCCAGAGTTTCTGTATTCAGAAAGAGAAATTTGGCTTTATCTGCTTCTTACCAGATGCAAGGTTATTTGTGTTTCTGCACAGATATTTCAGGGCTGATGGAAGAAATTGGAACAACTCACTACCCTAGGGAATGGCGTCTATTTATAGATTCGTCAAAATTCAGCTTAAATATATTTTTTGTTTCCTTTTGCATAAAGGAAATTAAAAACCTTCCATTCCAGTGACATACGCTGTGGGAAAGAAGAAAACTTATGAAAGCATGGAAAGAATACTCACTGCTATAAAATATGACCAGTTTAAGTGGACAATATATAGTGACCTAAAAGTCATATCTATCTTTCTCAGACTTCAAGGAGGCTTCACAAAATTTTGCTGTTTTCTGTGTTTGTGGGACAGTAGACAGAACAAAAGACTGGCCCAAAAGAGATATTTTTATTCCTGGAAAGATTAATGTGAGGTATAAACTTCTAGTTTACTCCTCTGAGGTTCCGCTCCCACCACTATACATCAAACTAGGATTTATGAAAAACTTTGTAAAGGCTATGGACAAAACTGGTAAAGAGGTTTTGCACTTGAAGCAAAATTTCAAATTTAAGTGATGCCAAACTGAAAGAAGGGATCTTTGTTGATCCTCAGATCATTAAGTTACTGAATCTTGGAAGTTCAGATCAGGAAGCTACTGTCTTCGAAGAAAAACTGAATATGAAGGAGCGCGCTGCTTGACGCCAATGGTGCAGGGTTTTCTGGGGATTCACAAAGAGGAAACCTACCATCAGCTTATTCAAGATTTTCTCAAAAAATGGGAAAATCTTGACTGCCGAATGTCTTTGAAGATCCATTTCTTGCACTCGCATATCGACTTCTATCCCAAGAATTTAGGAGGGGAAAGATTTCACCAGGATAACCGAACCATGGAGGAGAGATACCAAGGCAGGTGGGACCCAGCAATGATGGGTGACTACTGCTGGTTCTTGCAGAAGGGAGATACCTCAGCACGTAAAAGACAAAAATGAACTTCTTGTAAGTATAAAAGATCCTTACCCGTGTTTTCTTATTTTGCTTTTCAGTATTACTTCATTTGTTAGTTTATATTCAGTGATCTATAACTATGATTTTTTTTTTACTGTAATCATGTAATTAATATTTAAGTTTTTAGTTGCAATTTAATAAAATAGTTACATTTGTTTTTTCATTTCCCAGATATGCATATTCATTGAAATTTGAAATATATCAATCCGTAATTTAGAAAACAAACTGCACGGGTTTCAGATTTTTTACAGCCATATTTGAATTTAGCACCCCAAAATTAGTTAAAACATCCTATTTGACCAATGTTATAAAAATAAATTTCAACTTGCTGTTTAGTGTTATTATTCCTGAAGCCGTCCCGTGCACGAGTGGTTAGAACACTTGGCTACCGATGAAAGGAAACCGGTTTCGTGTTGTCTTTCTGCTGAGGTCTCACTATCCTCACGATATCATATATGCGGTTTTAAACTGACAGTCTCCTGTCAGATATCTGTGGCAAGCAGCTGCTTGAGGGAATATTTATTTATTTATTTATTGATACTGTTATCCCTATTTGTTTTTTTAATGTCATTTCTTTTCTTGTGATAACTATAGCGGAATCTCTCATTTCTGTTCCAGATAAAGTTCTTTGCATTATTGTGCTTAATATAATTAAGAATTATTTGATGGACAACTGCGTGACGAACAGTGTGAGTGCAGAAGTGGTAGGGGATATACATCTATCTAATATTTGCATTGAGGCAGATTCTTGAAAAATGTTTACAGTTTCAGAAACCCGTGTTAATAGTTTGCCTTTTTTTTCAGCTGCAAGCCCAAACTAATTCTAATAGAAGTTCAGATTGATTTAGTTTAGAATAATCTCAACCATTTGCTATAGTGTAAAAGTGTAGAGCACTGAATAATATCACAGGACATAGAGAAAGAACTACATTTGGAAATCAGAATAATGTTAAGGAGCATCGGGCCACCTGGGAGCACTTTGTCCCTAGGGCTGAGAAGAGCAACTTTTCTGTGCACGACCCTTAATCAGCATTAATCCCGAGAATGACCTTTGTTAAGAAGACTTCGGATCAAGTGACGATGATCTCTGTGCACAATTATAGAAATGGGAAATGACATTTCTTAATTCGCTGCGATTTAAGGATTGCCATATTCAGCCTATGGGGCCATTCAGGCGTGAAAGAAATAGATCGTTTTCATTCCAAAATATCTGAAAAGATTTCAACTGATTCCTAAACGAAATCTCAACAGGTCCTTAAAAGCAAAAGTATCAAAATCTCAAATTGTTACATTTTCTCCTGAGTCAAATGCATCAGAC
Organism: Ryuthela nishihirai; assembly: GCA_038380435.1. Lineage (NCBI taxonomy): Eukaryota > Metazoa > Arthropoda > Arachnida > Araneae > Heptathelidae > Ryuthela > Ryuthela nishihirai. Next base: position 80,855,750 of record JAWZYU010000012.1, read on the forward strand.
AAATCCCAAAGGCAATTTCTGAGGGTTCTTTTTCGCATCGTTGTTCGAACTCTTCATGCAAAATGATATATTTTTACCTATCTTCTGTTGCTTTTCGCTCCACATTTGACGGTTCGTCGGTTTGTGGATTTGTCAAAACAATTGTTTTACCATACCTTTCGAACGCGACTGATAAACGTAATTATTTATGTGTCAAATGAAAGCTTATGACGAGGAGAGTTAGGTTATAAAAAATTTGCCCCCTTCTTCCTTCCCCCCTAAAAAAGGGGAAATATGAAAAAGATTGTTCCGAATGTATCTTCGGGACTGGATGGCCTAAAGTAACAAGCTATGAGTCAAATGAAAGCTTGTGACACGGGGAATATTACGAGTTAAAAATTTCCACTCCCTTTCCTCTTCTCCCCCTAAAAAGGCAAATAGGAAAGCGTTTGCTCTCCTATATCTTCAGAATGCAAGGGCCGAAAGAAACAGCTATGAGTCAACTAAAAGCTTATGACATGGGGAATGTTCCAGCTTTAAAAAATATCCCACCCCCTGTTTCATACTCCTGAAAAAAGGAGAAATATGTAAACGATTATTCTATTATATCTTTCGAACGCGATGGCCTACAATTCAGAGTTAGGTGTCAAGTGAAATCTCATATGAGAACCGTCGTAGACTGTTTCGAAATTTGCCACCCGCTAGCATTCTTCACCCTCACAAAAAAGGGATGAATTTTCGGGGAGTCAAAAGATCGATTCGGTGAGTTCGGCTGAATCAAAGGATCTTCGTGAAACGATCTCCCGCTTTCGGAAGTTCCAAAGTCTGTCGTTTCAAAGCCTTCTGAGTCATAAATGTTATTTTGTCTTGTGCCGAATGAGGAAGGAGTGCCCACATACCTCCCAGATCTTCTGAATCTTTAATTACACGAACTCTGCGCTTCGTGATTCTTTCTGACATCCGTCTGCTTAAGAGGTGTGTGTGGGGGTCTTTTCAAATCGTGTGCGATCTTGTCACAGATCCAATTGCTTTCCCTTTCTCCTCTCACGAGATATTTGATGCGTGACTCGTAACGAAACGTCTCGTAAAGAGAAATCCTCTCCGCGAAGGAAATGAGGGCCGGAGGGAGCAGATCCTCTTCTTCCGACAGCATCCCAACGCTGACCTTGACTGCCACGCAGATACTTAACCCTGTGACACGAGTCTTCAACCGGACCACACCTCGCACATCTTTCCATCACATAGTCCTTCAGGACGTTGCCGTGGTAACGCGATACTTGGCAGCGGCTCTAGTGAATGACCTCGTTAATATTCTCGGCCAGGTAGTAGTGACGTAGAAGAAAATTCAAGCGTACGTTTCGGCGCTGTGGATGATTCGGGTTATGCTTTACGGGAGAACTTTCCCTCCGCTCACGCATTAGTATTCCTTTCATTGACGAACAAATTTCTTTTTTTATAGCTGCAAAGACCTTAAATCTGACGTTATCAGGATTTGTTTTTTTACTAAAGGAGAGGAATTTCGATATAAATCTTCGTTGAGTGGATACAAAAGATAAGACGACTGTAGCAAAAGAAAAAAGGGGAACATGAAAGGAAATGAAAATATTTGCAATATATGGAACATGCATGCGATATCAGAGATAATTCTACAACACATGTCATTTTATAATTTTTTTTGTATCTGAAGAATTTACATTATAATCTTTCTGAAGGGTTGGGTTGTTTTACCTCTGAGCGGCACTTTTTTGCACACCATGGGCTAAATGGCCAGGTCACATGGACCCCGAAGGCGCAGAGAAGGTTGGGGGAGGGGACCCACTGGAACAGCTGTTGGGAGACAGATGGTAGCCTCCCGTCAAGGCCATCCAGCGTGTTCTTTAACGTGCACAGGGTATTGCTCTCCCGCACACGGGCCACGGCTTAACGTCCCATCCGACGGACGGCGGCCTTTCCAAGCCCATCGGTGTCCCCTACTGACCGTGGGCAGGGCGGGAAGTTTTGCGGAGATAAATCTCAACGCTGACCCAGCTGGGACTCGAACCTGGGAACTACAGATTACGGGCCTGGTGCGCTACCGACTGAGCCACCCCCTTTCTGAAGGGTTGGGTTGTTGTTTTACCTCTGAGCGGCACTTTTTTGCACACCATGGGCTAAATGGCCAGGTCACATGGACCCCGAAGGCTCAGAGAAGGTTGGGGGAGGGGACCCACTGGAACAGCTGTTGGGAGACAGATGGTGCCTCCCGTCAAGGCCATCCAGCGTGTTCTTTAACGTGCACAGGGTATGGCTCTCCCGCACACGGGGCCACGGCTTAACGTCCCATCCGACGGACGGCGGCCTTTCCAAGCCCTTTCTGAAGGGAAATCCCGGAGGAGCTTAAGAGAAAGCTTTAAGAGGAAAGCGATTTTTTATATGCAATGGAAGCAGGACCGGACATACGCATAAGCTAACTAAGATAGAGCTTAAGGCCTCACGATTATGAGGGGCCTCAGAAAATTAAGTTTGAAATTTACGGTGACACGAATTATTTTTTAATATTTAAATTAATCTATTGTTCAAAGACTATTCATCTCATCTGTACACAGTCGTTGTTGTATATCAATGCTAGTAGACTGTCTTCACCACATCTATTTCGTGTTTACTTCTTGATGTTCCCTTCAATCAGAATAATAAATCTACATTTCAACCAGACCAAGATCTACGAAAAAGTAACTATGTGACGCAACTGAGCCATGAAAAAATATAAAAAGAGACCAAGAGACCAAATTTCCTTTGCAGTATAACATTTTCCCTGCTGAAAAGAGTGAATATGCACAGGCTTAATAATGTTTCGTCTCCGTTACCCTTACCAATATTCTCAAAGCGGGTTGGCAAGTTGGGGGGGAAGCTCCCCTCCTAGATACCGGCCTCATTTCGATTTAGAACTTTTGGGGCCTCTTAAACTTACCGTAGAGGCTTATAGCCTCTTAAACATGTCACAGCTTAGTGCTTCAGAAGGCCAAAGCCTGGCCCTGAATGGAAGTGAATCTTCGATAAAGTCCGTCGCATTCATTTGCGTGTAAAACGTCTGATAACATCGTCGAGGATTTGCCATTTTTTCCATCTATTACAAAGCTCCATTGTCACCAAGAGCGAATCTAAGAAGGGAATCGCATAATCAGGTGACAATGGTGAACCTAAAGAGTGAAATGAAAACATCTCAGATGATTACATTCGGTTCTCGATATAATGGCATTCTTTACGTCGAAACAAGCTGCACTAGAAGCAGACACTGAAAATGAACCGTGTACAGAAAGAGTTGTTTTTGCAATCGTCCAACTCTTTAGAGAGCAGAAGTAGAGCATTGGACTCTAGTGATTCAAATACTTTCTCTGAATCGTCACTCGTGAATAGCCGTACGGAAAGGGATTCAGAAAAGCAATTTTTCAATAATAAATTTTCTTTCTCATTTACACAATCCATGAAAAGTTCTTTCCAGAGAAACTTGGTTGTTTCTACAATGCCTAGAAAAACTATCACATTCTTTAATCTTAAGGAATTTAAACATCAGCGGAAATGTAAAAATCTTAATTTGATTACGGACAATAATTGCAATTTAAACTTGGGCTATCTCAATTTCGGGGTCGTTTTCACCTTGGAACTTTCAAGAGCAGAAAAATATTGCTCTTGACCTCCATGCGACCATTATAGTCCAAGCAACCAAACCCTACCCTAAAAAAAGACCATAAAAATCTCGATCGTAATAATAACCTATGAAAGATTTTGCTTCTTTGGGATGAGCTACGTCGATTGCCTGAAAGGTTTTTCTTCCATTATGCAAATCTTTGTGTGAACATCATCAGAAGAGTTGAGAAGTGGTCATTCATCACTGAAGCAAAACTGGTGTGAGAACAGTTTTTTCGAATCACGAAGCTGATCTCCTGGAGGAAGATGAAGCGGCGCGAAGATCATTTTCTCTGGGAAGGTGAGAAAGGAAAATGAAACGATCTCTTTAATCCGTTATCGTTAGTTTTTAAAGTTATTATGTAATGTGAATTTTTCTTCTGTTTCCTTCTTTTGTTTTCGAGTACATCTAATAAATATGTCATAGCTTGGAGGAGCAAAACAAGAAAGCTATCATTACAGAATTGCGGTACATTTAATCACACAGTGTATTGCAAATCAGACGACCTCGCAGGGCCAATGCCCGATGGTCGCATCGCGCTTTGGGACATGTGGTCGAGCCAAATTTCTCATTACGATAATGAACTGTTTAATTTGTCACTTGAGCAAGAAACATTCCTTCAGCTTCGTAATTAGAAAAGGTCGCTCGATCTGTTTTTTTTTTTAAATCCTTGTTGTTTTTCTGGCGATTGTGATTAAGTCCGCTCCTGCAGAAGGCAGCAGCAGTGAATGCAGCCGTCCGGTTTCCATAGCAATTAACTAAAGCAAACATTTAACTAAGATGAAAAATTGGTCTGACACTTCAATGACAAGGGGGAACGGGGGGGGGTAGAAATCGGTATGTCGTCTAATTGGCTATGCACAGTCACGTGCTGATGCATGGGAACGGGGATGGCTTACTTTTACAACAGTCGGGAATTCTCAAGCTTCGTGTTGATTATTATTCTTAAATTACGGAATGTAGAATTTATACTTGAATGCGAACAACAGAAACGTATCTCACTCAAGAGGGTTGCCAAGCAAGTTAAAAACACAAATAATGTTAAAGACTATAAACAACACTTTGAAAAGTATAAGAGAGAAATTAATAAATCTCTTTTAATTTGTATGCAGGGTGCATTTACAATAATTAAGATGTATATTAATTATGTAACCATATATATGTGTGTGAATATAATTATATAAATCAGCTATAAATATTATATACGAGAGTGGGCCATTTCATTCGTAGAGTGCCGTAGCCAATAATTTTCTTACGAGTTAATTCATGATATGTGGCATACAATGACTCTTCGGAGGCACGGAACAGTTGAAAAGGCAGTCTCGCTTTTGAGAGCAGTCTCGCTTTGAAAAGGTGTTCGTTTTCGTGTATGTGATTTTTTTGCAGGCAATGTCTGATCTGAAAACTGATCAGCGGTATGTGATTCGTTATTGTGTTCAGCTAGGCCTAAGTCGCAGAAATGACCCAATTTTATTGAGAACAGTGCTTGAAACGAAACATGATTTTCACCGACACAAACGCATCACAGACGAGCGCGATTCCGTGGAGGACGATCATCTGGGCAACCAAGCACTGTTTTCCATACACTTGAGTCATTTCTGTGACTGTCTCTGCACCACTTAACCGTCTCGCCGAAGACAATAACTTATCACATCTTGCTGATTAGTTTCCGAATCAGCCATAACCTACAAAACCTCACACACACGAACACCTTTCCAAAGGAAGAGAACGACAGATACTGTCTGAGCGCTGTTCTACGGTGTGTTCTGCGACGTGTTTCAACTTGCACGCAAGAATCTCTGTCTTACCACAATATATGTATTGTACTTGTAGGAAAAGCTGTTAATGTTGGTAACAACAATCCACGAATGAAATGAACCACTTAGGTATATGGTTGAATGTAAATGAGTGGTCTGTGATGCATTTCACCCCCCCCCCCCACACACACACCATTTAGTGAAGGGTCACTAGGGAAAAAACTATATTCTTAAAGAGTCACAGAAAAACTCTCTACTTAGAAACGAATACATACATTTCTATTATGCTTTAAACATAAGACAGTATGGTTGCAATATTCTACCAAGCTTATGCTATTACTTCAGTAATTTGTTTACGTTCTGTAACATTCGTTTCTTTATTGGGTAGATTTATTTATTTATTTATTTATTTGAAATATGGAAGATATTTGCTCTAGCAAAAATATGAAATGTGCAAATATAAAAAAAATTAATACAGATATAAAATACTAAAAAGTGGTATATAATACATGAAGTATCAATAGTATCAATAAAATCAATAATACCTAAAGGATACAAAAAATTAAGAATTTCAATAGATTTTCATAGTAATATACACCAAAAAAAAGCAGTAGCGACATGACATTGATTTCTACTCTTTAATTTATTACGAATATATAAAGTAGAATATACAGTATAGGTCTGCTTTTTCGTCAACTCCTTCTCACATCAGAGCTAGACGCCTTCAGCTTCATCTCACCTTAACTTAATGAACTGCAAGATTTTGGACCTCTTAAAATGAGGCCCTCCCCCCAAACATTGGCAATGAAACGTCTGTCGGTTCATAACTCAGCGCATCGATAACGTATGACTCCATTCATGACTTTCAAGTCTCCACTCATAAGGTAGGAGACTGCAGTGCCCCCAGAGAATCTGGACACTTGCGCTCGTTCAATCCCGACCCACGCATCTACGAACCCGATCACTAAATCCTACCTAGCCGAAACTAAGTGGGACCATCACACCAATTTTGGGACCGATCGGTCGATTACTTCAGGAATTACGGGGAGCCGAAACCTTTCGCTACTAGTGACGTCACCGGGGACGTAAACGAGTGTCGTCGTACCCTTCGAAATACGACTGCTACTCTGAGTGATTACATCGACCCCCGAGCCACACCGAGCAGTTCTGACAGTCAGGTATATATATAGTCGTATCAGAAAAATATGACCACCTACCATACATACACTATGGTAGGTGGTCATATTATTCTGATACGACTGTGTATGTCTGTTGAATCGTTATCCACGAAATGTTGACTCGGTGGAGCAGTAGTATCACATTGTTTCGCAGTGATCTGTAATTTCTGTTATAACTAGAAGATAAGCTAATAGCTTTGCCGGTCTGATTACAAATTAAAAAATAGCCTAATACCATTTTTGATTGAGAATTCAAATTAGCTCTGCTATCTGTTAAAGAATTTTAATTACTACCGTTCAATGGACGCTAATAAAAATTTTAATTTTAATTTAAAAAAAATGCTAATCAAAGTTTCTCTGAAAATTGCTTCAGAAGCTAAATTTCTCTCGTCGGCATATTAATATGCAATTAGAAACCATAACAAACAAGTAAATTAATGTCATCCTTCGACAGTGGAGTCTGTGGGAAAATATCTATTTTCATATCATCAAAAATTAAAGCAGCTTTTGGTGTAATTATAGATGACTTAGATTCTTTTAGGCAAATCTCGCATGTGTCCACTTTTTGAAAGAAATCAGTCAAGACCACTTGATTTTAAAAAGTTTTAGAGTTTAATAAAAATGTTTAATAAGATTTATTTAACATTTAGAAACCTGTAATGGAAGAGATTTAAGCGAGTACATCAACATATATCAATGGCACGTATAAAAATAAAAATAGAGTCATATACGAGTTCATTTTCTTAAATAGATATTCTGTATTCTTTTTTATTAAACCTTCAAGAGTAAACGAAAACATGATCTAAGTTACAAAAAATGCCCAAAGGGAAAAACAAATACGGTGAATGAACTCTCCACAGCTGCGAAGTGATTGGCTTTTCCTGATGGTTGGAAAAAAAAGAAAGCAGACTTTTAAATTTCAAAAATGTTCTTTCGCCTTGGAATCAACAGCTTACAATAAATTCTCGGTTGTCGCGCAATATTCAATGCATATTACACTGGCGGAAATTGAAAGAATAACACCATTAACAATTGAAGCGTAATCTATGAGATTTATTTAGTGGAAACAACTTGTTGAGAAAGGGCAGTGATCACACGTGTGAAGTGATTCAATGTGTATTTTACCTTTTAATGAGAATTACATTTTACAAAAGGCACATTTTAATAAGCTGTTGAACCTACTCGAGCAGCAATACAAGCTTCCAATCTGGCATGCAATCGGCAGTACAAATACTGGATATCACGCTGGGGGATACCATTCCATGCGCTTTCAACTTGGATGCGTAATTCAGCGATGGTCGTTGCCTACCATCGCTGAATTACGCATCCAAGTAATGACATCTGTACGATGTCACTGACTTACGTATTGCTATTCATTGTATCCTGTACAAACACCAGATACGTACGAGAGTGATAGCTAATCGCTCTCCACATCATGATGCCCGGCGTGGCTCTGTGTGTCGCTGGCGGATGCGCGATGGAAGATAAAGCGTAAACGACCATCAGACGCTCCTAAGCAGAATCAGCTTTCATCACTGAAGACCACAGACTGCCATTCTTCCCTCCACTGAAATCGTTCTTGACACCACTGCAAACGTGCCCGTCAGTGACGAGGTGACAGTGGTAACTGTGCCAGCAGCACGCGTGCCCCGATACCTGCTTCCAAGAGACGATTAGGTATCGTTCTTGTAGACACCCTTGGAATTACAGAGGATCGAATTTGTGACACCGTAGCCGTCCGCTATGCGACCGCCGCCCTCCTGATACGCCGATCCTCTCGTGCGTCCATAACTCTTACCCAGAACCACGTTTGTGAGTGTGCGAATGCTCTTCTGATCATCGACGCCACCATCGTACTACTGCCGATACCTGTCGTCCAACGCAACTGCCGATACCTCTCGTGCGATTTGACGAAAAGACCAACCTGCTTCCCGAAGACCTACTATACGAGCTCGCTCAAACTCTGTAACTGAACAAATGTTGCGCGCCTGCGTCATCCAGGCATGGTTGCTCCTTCTTCAAAGAGCACTGAACAACACGACACAAGACGAATAACCTCCCTCTTGATGCTCTAGTCCTTAAATACGCGCTGCGTACTTTTGTATGTTGTCGTTCTCAGTGACGTCATTATTTCATCCAATGACTTTCAATCTTGGATCACGGTTTCTGCTGCCCTTAACTATAGCATATAATAATATGACGTTCCTAAAAGAATTCCTTCTGGTTGATCTTTTTTAAATTTCCGGCAATGTATATCGCGCAGTGAATAAATGAATGCCCATCATTAAGTGGACCACAAACGTATCAGCACGTCACGGATTCCTGCTACCAATGGTAGTGCTGCAGAGCTTAATGGAAACAGATATTTGTAATGAGTAAATGAATAAGAAAATACCATATTTTTAACGAATCAAGAAAGTATCTTGATTAAAAAACAAAAATATGCATTTTTTTAAATAATAGAATCGTTAATAAATCGAAATCGTTCAGTTATGCACTTAAAAATGTTTGGTCAGAATAACTGGAAGAAATGATTCGGAATTATATTGATCTTTATATTGATCTTTTCTTTTAGGAGCGCATGTTTTGACATCAATCAAAGTCTACTACAAGACATTAATCAGTCAAATTGAGAAAACAATTATCAGCTTGACAACAAATATGTTGATTGTAACACATACAAAAAAACACATTCGATTTTTATTCCACCAATTTATATAGACAAAGACAGATATTTAATACACCAAATATTGATAAATCACTAGGTCGTGACAACGCTCGCATCCAATATATAAAATGTAACATTCACATTATATTCTAATAATAATGCAAAAATTATATCTAATATAATTGCAAAAAACATTAGATAATTATATCTAATATAATTGCAAAAAACATTAGATAATTATATCTAATATAATTGCAAAAAACCTAAATCAGAGTTTAGAAACTGGAGAAATTCCCTCTGATCTAAAAACAGCTATATTAAGACCACCGTTTAACAGAAGTACAAAACTGATTATTCCAATTATAGAGCGATTGCTAATATTACCCACCATTGCTAAAATTACGGAAAGATGTTACATGACGTTATTACCGTCATTCTTAATGAAAGATAACATTTTAAATGAAAATCAATTTGGATTTCAAAAAAGGCAAAGATTTATAAAACTAGTAATAAAACTTACAAATAGCTTGAACTCTTCATGGAATAGAGGTAATAAAGTAATAGCAATGTTTTCAGACTTACAGACAACGTTTGATACTATAGATCACAATTTCTTATTACAAAACATAAAGATTATGGGATAAGAAGTATTGCATTAAGATGCTTTAAAAATTATTTATGTTATGGATATCTTATTACAAAAATAAACTCTGTGTATAGTTCCAAATCTATAAACAATTACAAGGTCCCATAAGGATCTATACTAGGCCCACTATTATTTCTTGCATACAATAATGATTTATGTAACTTTAACTTCAACAGTTAAATTTACTTTTTGATGACATAATAATAATAATAATAATAATAATAATAATAATAATAATAATAATAATAATAATTAATAGCAATAGAAAGGCTAAAGCAATATGCAATTAAATACAGGAGGCTTTTAAGCATATTTTATTCTGGCTTAATCATAATATATTGTATTTAAATGAAAACAAGACACAGTGATGATATTTCTTTCTCTGAGTTACAGAGATGAAGGAAACATTTTTATTAAATTGCACAAATTGGAATGTTTACATAAAGAAAACACAATTATTGAAGATGCCTGCAATTGTTATTAAAAGGAATAAGAAAAAATATTTGGGTTTATTTTTTTATGATATTTTTAAATGCAATTACGATATTTAATATTATTCGGGTAAATTAAGATTGATTACAATAAAATTGCATAAACTAGGATATACAATAGACAGAACAAAATATTTATTACATTGCAAAGTAATTTGTGAATCTATATTAAACTATGGAATCACTATACACAGACTACAAAATGTATCAAATATAAATGAAATTGAAAAAACGCAATCAGCAGTAGCAAATATTATAATAGGTGACAATGAAAATGCCCATTTATTGACAAAATGGTAGAAGTTTAAATATTTAAATATCCTGTCTAATTCAAATTTATATAAATTTTATATTAAACTGAAAACTTTCCTTGATGACACTTCTAAGATTAAAATAAACCATGAGAAAGAAACCAGATTAAAAGAAACAGTCTTTTTTAAATTGCCAAATATCGAAAATAATTAACGCGTAAGTGACTATAAAACAACTTTTGTCTATAATTAGTTACCCAGAGATATACTAAGCATCTGCAAATTTTCGACATCGAAACGAAAATTAAAACTTTTTTATGGAAGACAAGACATAATAGTGCTGTTTTAAATCGCTTTTCTATATGTCGTTCTCTATACATCTGGTATTAAGTGGCTTTTCTATATATCGTTCTCTATACATCTGGTATTAAGTGGCTTTTCTATATATCGTTTTCTGTACATCTGGTTTTAAATCGCTTTTCTATATATCGTTCTCTATACATCTGGTTTTAAATCGCTTTTCTATATATCGTTCTCTATACATCTGGTTTTTAATCGCTTTTCTATATATCGTTCTTTATACATCTGGTTTTAAATCGCTTTTCTATATATCGTTCTCTATACATCTGGTTTTAAATCGCTTTTCTATATGTCGTTCTCTATACATCTGGTATTAAGTGGCTTTTCTATATATCGTTCTCTATACATCTGGTATTAAGTCGCTTTTCTATATATCGTTCTCTATACATCTGGTATTAAGTCGCTTTTCTATATATCGTTTTCTGTACATCTGGTTTTAAATCGCTTTTCTATATATCGTTCTCTATACATCTGGTTTTAAATCGCTTTTCTATATATCGTTCTCTATACATCTGGTTTTTAATCGCTTTTCTATATATCGTTCTTTATACATCTGGTTTTAAATCGCTTTTCTATATATCGTTCTCTATACATCTGGTTTTAAATCGCTTTTCTATATATCGTTCTCTATACATCTGGTTTTTAATCGCTTTTCTATATATCGTTCTCTATACATCTGGTATTAAGTGGCTTTTCTATATATCGTTCTCTATACATCTGGTATTAAGTCGCTTTTCTATATATCGTTCTCTGTACATCTGGTTTTAAATCGCTTTTCTATATATCGTTCTCTATACATCTGGTTTTAAATCGCTTTTCTATATATCGTTCTCTATACATCTGGTTTTTAATCGCTTTTCTATATATCGTTCTCTATACATCTGGTATTAAGTGGCTTTTCTATATATCATTCTCTATACATCTGGTATTAAGTCGCTTTTCTATATATCGTTTTCTGTACATCTGGTTTTAAATCGCTTTTCTATATATCGTTCTCTATACATCTGGTTTTAAATCGCTTTTCTATATACCGTTCTCTATACATCTGGTTTTTAATCGCTTTTCTATATATCGTTCTCTATACATCTGGTTTTAAATCGCTTTTCTATACATCGTTCTCTATACATCTGGTTTTAAATCGCTTTTCTATATATCGTTCTCTATACATCTGGTTTTAAATCGCTTTTCTATATATCGTTCTCTATACATCTGGTTTTAAATCGCTTTTCTATATATCGTTCTCTATACATCTAGTTTTAAATCGCTTTTCTATATATCGTTCTCTATACATCTGGTTTTAAATCGCTTTTCTACATATCGTTCTCTATACATCTGGTTTTAAATCGCTTTTCTATATATCGTTCTCTATATATCTGGTTTTAAATCGCTTTTCTATATATCGTTCTCTATATATCTCGTTTTAAATATTATAGTTTTATTATTAGTTTTACATATAGTTGTTAATTATTTCATATCTGTATATAGATATCTGTGACAAAAGTTTAATATCATATACAATTATTTGATTTCTGGCTTCATGAGCTACATAACCAGTTAGTTCTACTGTCCTTTCGTTTAATTTCGCAGTAACTAATTTATTTTAATGCCTTTTTCTCAAATTATTTATTCTGAATAAATATTGTAGCTGTTGTATTATATTTCTTTAGACAAGCTAGGTAGCTTTGTGGATAAACTGTAAATCGTTCTGTAACATTATGATGAGAAAATAAATATTCATTTATTAACAAAAAAAAGATAGCGCAGTCTCCCCTTGTAGTAACTCTGCTGATTGATGTCGGTCTCCCCTTGTAGTAACTCTGCTGATTGATGTCGGTCTCCCCTTGTAGTAACTCTATTAATAGATGGCTCACTCTCCCGTTGTAGTAACTCTGCTGATAAATGGCAGTTTCCATTTATAGTAACTCTGTTGATAGATGTTGATGATGATACTACCTTGCGAATAGTAACTCTGGTGATAAATGGAGCAGTCTCTCCTTGTAATAACTCTATTGATAGATGCCTCAGTCTTTCTTTGCAGTAACTCTGCTGATAAACGACAATATCCCCTTATATACCTGTCTGCTGATAAACGACAGTACCCCCTCATTGCAGTAACTCTGCTGATAAATGTCGCAGTCTCCCTTTGTAGTAACTCTGTTGATAGATGTCGGTCTCCCCTTGTAGTAACTCTATTAATAGATGGCTCACTCTCCCTTTGTAGCAACTCTGTTGATAAATGGCGCAGTCTCTCTTTGTAGTAACTCTATTAATAGATGGCTCACTCTCCTTTTGTAGCAACTCTGCTGATAAATGGCGCAGTCTCCCTTTGTAGTAACTCTGTTGATATATGTCGGTTTCCCCTTGTAGTAACTCTATTAATAGATGGCTCACTCTCCCGTTGTAGCAACTCTGCTGATAAATGGCGCAGTCTCCCTTTGTAGTAACTCTATTAATAGATGGCTCACTCTCCCTTTACAGCAACTCTGCTGATAAATGACGCAGTCTCCCCTTGTAGTAACTCTATTAATAGATGGCTCACTCTCCCTTTGTAGCAACTCTGCTGATAAATGGCGCAGTCTCTCTTTGTAGTAACTCTATTAATAGATGGCTCACTCTCCCGTTGTAGCAACTCTGCTGATAAATGGCGCAGTCTCTCTTTGTAGTAACTCTATTAATAGATGGCTCACTCTCCCTTTACAGCAACTCTGCTGATAAATGACGCAGTCTCCCCTTGTAGTAACTCTATTAATAGATGGCTCACTCTCCCGTTGTAGCAACTCTGCTGATAAATGGTGCAGTCTCACCTTGTAGTATTCTGATTAAAAATGTGCCGTTTCTCTTTGTATCAATGCTAATGTTTCTCTTTGTATCAATGCTATAACAAAACTGGCAAACGCTTTGTTATTACATCAGATGAGAAATCATTTGCTACCCATGAAAATGCTTAAAGCTCTCTTACAAAGAAGAAGCTAACCAATGGTTCCTTACTTAACCTTAACTAAAAGATATTTTATTTTAACAATATTTGAACAGGAGTTTGTTCTGTTGGTAGCGAGCGCTCCAGGCTCGGCGTCTGATGTTCCCTGGTCGAGCCTATGTTTACCTGCTTTCAAACTTTTTCCGTTCAGAATTTTTCCATAAAAATAAATCTGGCTTCATTGCTTCAATATGAAACATGGGTTTGGACTCGGGTTTCAGAGTTAGCAAAGACCCCATGTTATGCCAATGGGTAGCCCATTTGACCCCATGTTATGCCAATGGGTAGCCCATTTGACCCCATGTTATGCCAATGGGTAGCCCATTTGACCCCAATAGTTAGCGAATAGGTTATGCGAAATAGTATTATGACGTTGTGTTGCTTCACCCTCTGACCAGAAGTTTTAAAACAATGTGCGTTAAATGTGTAATACATAAAGAATAATTTGGAATTCTACATTTATCGATGGCAATGAATTGTCAAACATGGAGTCATTGATTAAACTTTGGAACCACAGTGCAGTGAAACTTATTTTTGGAAGATGCATTTTAGTGTTCGGAAGTTGCGAGCAACATCACTTGAAGCTTTCATTATTTGATTGCTCCTCGCATCGGACCACTTCAGAATTGCTCTCACATTTTCTATTAGCTTAAGACATTTTCAGAAGGAGGTTAAAATGATGACAAATGAGGGAATTGAAAGGAGGACAGAAAATGTGGATAAAGAAAAAGTCCGCATCCCTGAAAGATGGATTATAGTTTACATTAATCAACCGCGGGACAATTCCTTCCGGATACTATCCATTTATTCTAAGTGGAGCTGCAGCTTAAAAATAAAATCCTTTCTTCTCTTCTAGACATAAAATTTGCAAATGAATGCTTTTTGTTATCATTTCAATCAAAATGACATCCTAATGGAACAATGTGATCGATACATTGTAAAACTTGCCCCACAATATATTCTAAACCAAAAAAAGGATGTATTTTTTGCACTCTTGTCAATCTTAGCTGCAGTGAGTTTACACGCCAACGGATCATTGATGTCTCAATTCTAAACTCCGTTTGAACTTAGCTCATCAATAATTTCCTGTTCTGATTTCTATAATTTTTGTTATATCAAATGTGTATCATTTGCATAATAATTCAAATTAATATTTGAATATATTTCAGCATCATCTGTCCTGATTTCTCATCCCTAGTATTTACCTCCATTTATCCCACCCTGAAACATTCTAATATCTCAACAGTCTTGCTTCCCACATTCAGCAATAACAATTCGGGTGTCTTTTTATTTCATTTGAAAGATTTCTGTTACATCTCTTCCTGACAAAATTACTTTATCTGTCCTCTATTCTCATTAAACAAGAACAATAAAGCCTTTTCATTCATTTACTTTTAACCAGTTTTAAATTTATCAATCCTCGAGTGCTGATTCAGCTTCTGAGGATTTTTCCGTGGTGTTTACCTCGACCTCCAGTTGAGAAGTCTGCGATGTTCAGAAAAGGTGAGAAGCTTCAGCCTAATAACCGCACTTCATTCGCAATTGAGTTGGGTACTTTTGGGACTGGTGACGTCATCAAGCATAAGTCCAATGCTAGGTGGCATTCACTTGCTCTACAGGATGCGAAGTGAACCCCCGCAATATCTGATTTCAATTCTCGCTGTTTTCTTCATCACGTCTCGGATATTAATTGTAACATTTGTTTCAAGTAAAGTAACTGAATTCATTCCCCCCCTGGAACTATCTATGTAGAAATACGGGACAAAGCAGAAGGTCAATGAATTCTTATACATAGCGCATCGCTGAGGTTGAAGTATTTTGCAATTGGGATCATCTGCACCAATTGCACACAGTATCGAAATCTGATTACACGCAATAAATCTTTCGTTGCATATTTTCATTTCTTATCGTCATGCCTTCCAAGTTCTGGTTTCTTCCAAATTTCTGAAAGTCATTTATTTGCGTTTCCAACCATTATATTTCGCTTCTCATACATGCGCATTCATCTGGGTATCCATTATTTACATTAATTATCATTAATACATTTGGAGATATTGGCACACTTATGCAAATCAACGAAGGCATACAAATTTGTATGAGAAATACTATTTGTAACCTAAGAGTAATAGCTCGTCTGATTAAAAAGTGAGTATTCCATTTTATCTTCTACGCAAAAGTGAAATATTGGTGCATTTAATTTATTGAGAAAAATGATAGATTCGGAATTTTAACTCATTTTATTAGAGTGGAAAAATATTTCACGTTACTAATATTTTTGAGATATTCTATGAGTAAAACCTTCAACTGATAGTTAATTGATTCATTTTAAATGTTTAATGGTGATGAATTAAAAATTTTAAGTCCAAGAAAGGAAAAGTGTTTATACCTAATTTTATCATTCTTTGCTTTTCATTTCGAAATTTAATGATCCCAACCGGAATCAATCTCCTTGCTTTCATTTCCCTCCCTTTGAGTCTTAGTTGTCTCGTTTTCATCGCCAGAGCTTGCCTGTCTTGCACGAGTCTTCGGTGGCTGCATTTTCTCCAAGCGCTATCACTGAATGTTGCTGCCTTTCAAAATGAAATTCAACTGTCGTGTCTGCCAAGGGTGGAGGACATTTTACCGATTCGGTAATGTTATTGCCTTCGAATTAGTCAAATCACTTTTAGTTAAAGAAATAAATACTTTATTACTAAAAATTTGTTTATTGTTCAGAGGGAATATGAAATGGTGCAATGATGGCATTTCAACTAAAGAGTTTTGATCGAAATGCTATATTTCAGAAACACATTTGAGAAATAAAGAATCTTGTATATAACTAAAAAGCAAAATCCACATCATGCTGACATAACTCTTGGCAGCTTTTTAACGGTCGCTAGTGGCTCATTGTTGGTGAGCACTTAATTTCCACCACCAATCGTTGAAACAGAATTCTGCCTTTCGTAATTCTCCAAACACTTACCCACCCTGTTCCAAACTTCGTACACGGTTTTCCTCTTTTCCACTCCAAATTGAGATAAAAATTCAAGTTCCTATATACAATGCAATGCGATTTAGAATCTCGAATTACATTTTTCCTCCGTTTTAAAAGTTGACCGTTTGAAATGCTACATTTAAAACTTTTTAACCCATCCCTCATTACTTGCCAAGCATTTCATCGACTGTTTCCGAATTTCTCCTGTGAGCTTTTCCTTGCTACTGCGACCGTGTTGCATAAAAAAATTCTAGTCTCCACCCAGATGTTTAGTTTAATTAACTTTTATTTTTCCACTTCATTGTGTATAGGGGGATTGTGTGTGTCAATGATTCTTGGAATATAAGCAGTTTTGTTTCCATTATAGTTCCAATATCCAGCTATAATAGAAAAAGCTTAAATCCCAAAATTGAATTTAAATATTTCATTTGATTGTCCAAATCAAAACGAAATTCCTTTTAAAAATTATTTATTTTGGCAACAAGCAATGGTGAAAGATATTTCATGACGAGAAATATGTTTTACTTCGTATCAAGAGTGAAATAATTCTGAACTCTTTTTCTAGGCATTCATTCTTAAATAACTTTCATACCTGACTAAATTATGAATAATTTTTATATTCCAAGAGAATTGTAGAGAAATTCTTGAGTATCAGATCTTCTGGTGGATTTTTTTATGAGTTCATTTGTTCATTAAAATCTCATGAAGTAACCAACGGAAGTGAAATTCATCCTTCTTGCCTTATTATTAATACTTGCTTAATAAGTTGCAAAATTCCTGATAAGAACAATGCAATGAAGACAAATCTAACAAACTTCAGGTAATCAGTTGGAATCTGTAAAATTTCTTCTTTCTTCTTGCAACTCGATGAACTTTCTTGGCAGAAATGAAACCCACTGCAGTCCATGCCAAAAAAAAATGGTTGAGCGAATTAACGAATCAGAGAGTGAGAAAGTGAGATCGATGCAGCAGGATGACGGTCCCTGAAGCAAAGCATAGAAGAAGCAGTCACATATTTTATGTTCTTGTTTTTAAGTGTGGTGATTGAGATATAATCACTGTCAGTCTCTCCGTCTCCTCTGTTGCATTCCATTGGGTTTCGGTTTCTTTTTTCCGCTCGAGATGGTGCCGAGAAGTAGCAGTGCGCGAGTGTTTTACACGAAAAGTGATCATGCCTGTGGAAAAGTGAATTATGACCATGTTTATTATCGGGGATCATATTATAGTAGATAAGGTTTAGTGAATCGGTGAAGCCTCTTAGTGGCAAACTGAAAGGCTTTTTTTATGTCAATGGATGTTCTTTAAGAAAGATCAACGAACAGTTTATGGATAACCAGAAGCGTTATTTAATTGCAATCGTTCTGATGACGAAGTTTATGCATAATTGTGTAAAGAAAGAGAAAGGAAAATAAATCGCAACTTTGCTGCGAAACCTATCTTATTCTCCTTCAATCCTAGCAAAAAAAAAACAGTATTTATCGGTTTATACTCGTAGAAACCAATTTTCACATTTCTTTCAGAAATCTTACTCCATGCTTCATTGCCGTCATTTATTCTTATCTGTGATTTCTAAAAGTTGCGTATTTCGTTACATTTGGAAAAATTATGAATGTTTTTTTTTTACTTTCAATGAGTTCTTTTGCTCGCCATTCTCAATTGGTGAGATCCTTTCTTTTGAGTGAAGGAAGGTCTTCAGGATGAGAGCCTCAGTGGGATTTCGTTGCACCCAGGATTCCAACTTCTTTTTTCCTACGACGTTTTAGTCAGAGATGACAGAGGCTTCTGCCTACTTAAGGAAAGTAGAAAGCCTCAATATTTATATTTCAGTCAATTTTCAATTATATCTTAATAACACTAGAAAACAAATTGAAACCTTTCTTTACAATTTCAATTAACAACAAACATACAGGATGTTTTTAATTAATTTTTGGGTGCTGAATTCAAATATGGCTGTGAAAAATCTGCAGCACGTGCATTGTTTTTTAATTACGGATTGATGTATTTCAAATTTCAATGAATACGCATATCTGGGAAATGCAAACAAATGTAACTATTTTATTAAATTGCAACCAAAAACTTATTAATTAATTACATGATTACAGCAAAAAAATCATAGTTATAGATCACTGAATATAAAGTAACAAATGAAGTAATACTGAAAAGCAAAATAAGAAAACGTGCTGAGGTATCTCCCTTCTGCAAGAACCAGCAGTAGTCACCCATCATTGCTGGGTCCCACCTGCCTTGGTATCTCTCCTCCATGGTTCGGTTATCCTGGTGAAATCTTTCCCCTCCTAAATTCTTGGGATAGAAGTCGATATGCGAGTGCAAGAAATGGATCTTCAAAGATATTCGGCAGTCAAGATTTTGCCATTTTTTGAGAAAATCTTGAATAAGCTGATGGTAGGTTTCCTCTTTGTGATTCCCCAGAAAACCCTGCACCATTGGCGTCAAGCAGCGCGCTCCTTCATATTCAGTTTTTCTTCGAAGACAGTAGCTTCCTGATCTGAACTTCCAAGATTCAGTAACTTAATGATCTGAGGATCAACAAAGATCCCTTCTTTCAGTTTGGCATCACTTAAATTTGAAATTTTGCTTCAAATGCAAAACCTCTTTACCAGTTTTGTCCATAGCCTTTACAAAGTTTTTCATAAATCCTAGTTTGATGTATAGTGGTGGGAGCGGAACCTCAGAGGAGTCAACTAGAGGCTTATACCTCACATTAATCTTTCCAGGAATAAAAATATCTCTTTTGGGCCAGTCTTTTGTTCTGTCTACTGTCCCACAAACACAGAAAACAGCAAAATTTTGTGAAGCCTCCTTGAAGTCTGAGAAAGATAGATATGACTTTTAGGTCACTATATATTGTCCACTTAAACTGGTCATATTTTATAGCAGTGAGTATTTTTTCCATGCTTTCATAAGTTTTCTTCTTTCCCACAGCGTGTGTCACTAGAATGGAAGTTTTTTAATTTCCTTTATGCAAAAGGAAACAAAAAATATATTTAAGCTGAATTTTGACGAATCTATAAATAGACGCCATTCCCTAGGGTAGTGAGTTGTTCCAATTTCTTCCATCAGCCCTGAAATATCTGTGCAGAAACACAAATAACCTTGCATCTGGTAAGAAGCAGATAAAGCCAAATTTCTCTTTCTGAACAGAGAAACTCTGGTACCCTTGGCCAGAAGATTCCACTCTTGAAGTCTAGAACCCAAAACCTCAGCTTGTTGTTTGGAAAGTCCTAGATCTCGAACAAGATCATTTAGTTCATCATGTCGAATCAGATGAGGCTCGTCTAACCTTTTTAGGGGTGTATGTAGGATCAAGGTCTGTATGTGCCTCAAAGTCTTCCTCTGATGAATGTGAATCTATCTCCTCCAAGTTGGTTGGAGGTGTTGGTATAGGAAATCTCCATGAGAAACTGGTCTTATGGTTGAAGGCATATTTGGATATTGTATTTTGCTTTCGTTCTTTTTTTGAAAAACCCAACACCTTAGTTAAACAAAAATATCAATCATGCAAGTGACATTTTGGCTCAAGCCAAACTATTGGAACTGCAAAGGGCATGGATTTTATCTTACCTTTCAACCATTCACTCAGTTCAACAAAGCACAAAATGCAGCACATATGTGGAGCCCATGTTTTATACTGATCTCCAACATGACATCCAAAATACAGGTTATAGACTTTCTTCACAACCTTGGTCAAAGAACGACCCTGGGATTTTAAAATATCATTTCCACACACATAGCAAAACTTATTTGGCACATTAACACACCCGCGACGCTGCCTTTGTGCCATTTAAACGCCAAAATTCACTCTTCAACGTAAAGCACGTGTTCCTCGTACAATGAAAACAACAAGAATGGCGGTCTGAGGTTAGGTTACTGTTACGTGCTTTCTCCCACTTGGCAATCAGTATTGCTAGCCACAATAAGTGAAATATCTAGTATCATCCCAGTTGCCTGAAGGTGTTGGTATAGGAAGATCTTAATAGGAGTCAAAGTGACCAATAACATAAAAAAAGTGACGTGCTAGCCATTTTTTAAGGCTAGATCTGAAATCTGCACCTGAAAAATAGTTACAGGCAGTTACAATTGTTCATGTTACAAAAACCTTGTAAACCAGTGTATTTTATCCACAATTTTGAAAAGAAATTTTTGCCGCAGCCCCTGACAGCCGATTTTTTTCTGTCTACAGATAATGATTCATTTTGTCATTCTGCGATCCGCCACTTCAGAAACCCTGTTAAGAGAGCAATCAATGTCCTCGTCTAAGGGATCAAGCCATACTTAAGAATCGAATGTTTTTCATTCTCAGTACCTAAAATATTATTTATTTCTTTTCATTAATAGTCAGATTTTGCAACCACAAGAATCAAGAATTTCTACAATGGTGTGATTTGTAGAAGAATGGTGAATTAATATACGTAGCAACTTAAGCTACTGGTTATGCATAAATTGTTCGTTGATCTGGATTTTTCTCCATGTATTTCACCCGTGGCCGTGTAGTCAGCACACTTGACTAGGGATCAAAGGGTACGACCTCCGGGTAAGGCATGGATGCTTATGTTGCCTTTCTGCTGAGATTCCGCATCCTCGCAGACCTTCTGCTATGGCGAATTAAATTGACAGGCTCCTGTCAAACAGCCTCTGTGGCAAGCAGCTACTTGATGAGGCATTTTTTTTTATTTTATATATTTACATGATTTAGCGCAGATGATACAATCGTTTATTTCAGGCAGATTTATTCAGAGGTATTTACGTCTGGGTAGATCTGCCAAAAAGAAGGCGATGAATCAGTAGAGGTTCTCATAGTGAATTTCTTCACTCGAAGAGAAGAGATATTGAAAATGACGACTATCATTCGAATGGGGAATTTAAATTCCAAAGACCTTCGGAGTAATCGGAACAAATAATTATCTTATCACATAACTGATTCTCGCAATGTACTTTTGTAAGGAGAGTCTCCTCTTCTAACAAAAGTACATTACGAGAATCAGTTATGAGACAAGATAATTATTTTTACATTTTTTCCATCCTCGAACTCCTTTCTTACCTTCTCAAATTTCTTTATCCGTGAGCCGCTCTGTATTACTTAACCGATGCTTAAGTGGCCGTTTATCCTTCATCAATTTGTAAAACGATTTTTGCCTCTGCTTTTTCCAACATATTTACTTTTTCAAAAAAATATTTTACCCTTCGGGTGCTTTTAGGAAGATGACAATTTTAAGCTGACGAAAGTAATGATGTTTCACCTATATTTTTTTCTGATGAATAATACGAAACTACTTGTTTTCAATTTCAATTCTGTTTACTTTTGTTTTTCGTAGTACAAAGAATTCGAAAGAATTGCCCAGGTTGTATTGATTCTTGTAGTCTTCTTCAACATGCATTTGCTTCTTACACCGTGAATTTGGAAATAAATGATCAGAAATATTACATTACACCAGAAAAAAGGAAAAAGTCGTATTTAAATCCTGTATAAGTGAATATAAATGTTTCCGAAACCTTTAACGGACTGCTATCAAGAGAAAGTGAACGCTTGCTTTCCAGTTAACATCACGTTCAGCTCCACTTTGCTGCTTTAAAATTCAGTGGCACCAAAATCAAATCTTCTTTGTTTTGGTTAGGGTGTAGCAAAGGAACGCTGCACCTTATTGGCTATGAATATATTTACTCGGGCATAAGCACGGAAAAAATGTTTTAGGTCTACTTCTATCTTATGAGCTGCAGATGGTGGGAGACTTACCCATGATAGGCCACGTGTAAGTTACCTAAGTGTTCGTGATGATCTCACTGCGCCATCTATTGAAAAAGGGCAAACTACGAAGGTATTATATCAAAAGTAAAGATGCAGGTGTCGTAATGTATTGCCTTGACAAGTAATCAAAGCACAACACGTTTCAACTTGTTTGCTGCATCCCTGACATCATTTGTCACGTGTAAAGAAGTACCAGTGCTTTACAATGCCTTGTGGTCTGCACGTGTAAAAGATAATCCTTGGATTTCACAAAAGAAGAACCACAATTCGATTTTTACACGATGAAGGGGCACCCTCAGCAGAGATTCATAAAAGAATTCTAGCACAATATAGGGAGAGAATTGTTTTAATCGTTAAAATGTGAATAAATGGGTACGTGTTAATCTGCAGGCAAACACTAGAAGAATTAAAGTTAGTTTGAGGTAGACTTTCTCTTTTGCAACTAGAAGAAACTCAAGCTGGAACTCCAGTCTCGTCACCTGATGTTTCCAGATTTGCCTCTGGGTTAAGATTTTTCTCTGCTAATTCGCGCTCTTCCAATCGCTATCAATTCTCCTTCTAATTCTCCTTCTAATTCGCACAAATTAGTGAAAAGGCATTCCATGCCAATTTACGAAAATGCCACTCCATCCAGTCGCTTCCAATTCTCCTTCTAATTCGCGCTCTTCAATGCGAAAGAGGACACCCATAAGCTAGGCTCGCGAGAGTGATCTTGTGCACACTAAAAAACATGCTGAATGGCCGTGACAGGTGGTTGTCTCTTAACAGGAATCTGCCTCCAAACAGCAATCTAGTAAATTCCCTTCCTTACTCAACTCTGAGTCCTAAGGACCTATGCAACCTGGCCATTTAGCCCATTGCGGAAACAAAACTGTCTCTCATATGTAAAACTCCCCAACCTTTGCAAATAGACTTTACAGGATTATTCACTGTCATATGAAAAAAAAAGTTAAATAAATCCAGTTTAAAAACACAAGACGTGTTGCAAGTTGCAAGTTTTCATTTCTTGATTCCTTAACCGAGTGTGTTGTGCAGTTAAAGTCATCCCGTACAACGGATGCTTAAAGTAAACCTCATGCCCTAAATCCAAGTATTTAACATGAAGCTGAAGTTTATAATAATTGCATCTTTTTGAGCAAATAATTCAGCGTCGTACCAAAACCTGGTTGAAAGCATTGGAGTACTCAGAAAATTATAATGATGCTAATAGGGTTGGATTGGGTTGTTTTACCTCTGAGCGGCATTTTTTTGCACACCATGGGCTAAATGGCCAGGTCACATGGACCCCGAAGGCTCAGAGAAGGTTGGGGGAGGGGACCCACTGGAACAGCTGTTGGGAGACAGATGGTAGCCTCCCGTCAAGGCCATCCAGCGTGTTCTTTAACGTGCACAAGGTATGGCTCTCTAGCACACGGGTCCACGGTTTAACGTCCCATCCGACGGACGGCGGTCTTTCCAAGCCCATCGGTGTCCCCTACTGACCGTGGGCAGGGCGGGGAATTTTGCGGAGATAAATCTCAACGCTGACCCAGCTGGGACTCGAACCTGGGAACTACAGATTACGAGCCTGGCGCGCTACCGACTGAGCCACCCCCGCCCCATGCTAATAGGGACATTCCCATTTAAGGCTAATGAGAATATACATGAGTTTGATTTTCGAGGATATTTAAGACCTCAAGGAGGGAGGGGAGATTATAATACCAGAACCTCCCTGCTTGCGTTCATCACAGATTTTCAAAGTTATCTTCATTCTGAAGTTTATTAGCTCTTATTCAATCGGAACATAATTGGAACAAGGCAATGACATCATTCAAGAACCATGACACAGATAAAATCTCAACAACTCTCTTCCAAATTCATGAGGCAGAGGTTTAATAATTGAGACATTTTTCTTAAAAGAGCTTTTCTTTTCACTAACCAATTTCATATTTAACAAACTCTAGTTAAAGCTTATGATTATCAATACGTTTAAGTTTTCCTAAGGTACAATTACTCTCAGCTACTTAACTCTTCCATATCTAGCTCGGCTATTCTCCCACTTTCAACGGCCCTACCTTTCTTCGGTATTACACATACACCAATAATTATCTAGCCAAGAAAGGTCCTCTCGTGTCAACGAACAGGTGAAATATTTCAAGGACGAGGTCAAAGTCCTTCCAGCTCAATAAAAATCCATAATTTTCTTAGCATCCATCGTAATATAGAGGAGTGAAAGTATGGGGTGGTGTGTGAAGCCGTGTCAGAAGGGACCTTGATTGTATGCTGCTTCCTCTGGCATTAACAACGCATTGGTGCACGCTCCGCCAACGAGACCCCTGCTGAAGGCCTCATCAACACTCCGATAGCGTCCTTCAGAATTTTGTTCTTGATGGGGTTTTTATACGGCGATGATTCTTTTTCAGAATGCAATACGGGGTCATCAGGAGACGAAACGATTGGCTCGTGAAAATCTACTTTCGGATTTCTTTCTGAGCCACTTCGAAAACCTCTAAGCAACTTCTTTGCTTGGAATCATTCACATCGTTTTAGATCCTCCGAATTGCTCTCAGGAACAAATCAAGGATCAGAGAAACTTATCGCTGTGCATTTTGGCAGCACTAACTTATCAGAATCCGCATGTCAAAATCATTTATTAATTTGTATGCCTTTAAAACTTACGAAATGGCTGTGTGATTTATCGACCTCAAATAGTGTGGAGGTTGAAATGCAATGAACATTATCAGAGAATACAGATCACGCTTTACAACATCAAAATGAAAGCACCACTCGGTCGATGAACTAAAGTAAGTCTAATGAAAGTGTCAGTTGAGAGCGGAGGAAATCTTTTATTTCCTTGTTTTTGCGACGTTCTAATTGTTCGTGGTCTCGTTTCATAGACTTTCTTCAAAGCTTGAAATACGACCAGCAGAAAACATTGTCTGGAGTCCATCACCTGTCCGGTCACGAACCGCTGATAGAGATATCGATATCTGCAGCTCAAGATGAAGACGTCACCAGAAAGCAAATATGTGGCAAAGTTGAAAAAGAAAAAACCGAAACCTCCACATCTGTTCGAGGAACTGGTGGTGGGAACGAAGCGCGTGTCGCCAGTAGCCAAGCCGAATGAGTGACAAAGCAGCAAGAGAGTGGCCACTGTGCTTAGCATGCAGCAGCTGGGGATCGTTCCGATGTCTATGATGAATGAGGTTCGGGGCCATTGGTCACAGGTCGTGTCCTGTCAAGAGATTGCCTCCTGTTGCCACCGATCGCCCCATCAGCTGTCTGTAGTGCGCCTGAGGTAAAAACAGACGAAACTTGTCTCACACTCTAAGCTTGTAAACATTTTTTTTCCTTTTCGTTTTCTCATTGTGATGCTAATTGCCTCACTTCCTTGCCATTCTTCACATTCAACTAGCTGCTTTCTTTTCTTTTCTGTCTCTTCACATTCAACTAGCTGCTTCCTTTTCTGCTCTCTTTTCACATTCTACTACCTGCTGCTTTTTCTCTACTCTCTCTTCCTACGAACTAGCTGCTGACTTTTCTCTGCTCTATCTTCACATTCAACTACCTGCTGACTTTGCTGCTCTGTCGATTCAAATGGACTGATATCCTCCAAATATTGTTTCTCTTCTGATCAGAAAGCATCTGCTTCATATTAGTCCCATTTGTTGCAACTATTTGAACATTTCCCGTGCCTTTGAAGCCCCAAGTTGCCTGATAGTTCGCGATCTGGTTTTGGAGACGTTGAATTTTACGACAAATCGGTTGAGCCTCTTTGCACCAAAATCAAAGTAATGAGGTCAATATTCTGTCATCTGCGTATGACCTGTGACGAACCAGTGACGAGGGAAGACAATAGAAATCCGTTGATATGTCCCCAGAGTAACCTTTTCCTTCCCTCTACATATTTTGTGCAGCATATGCTTTAACTGTTTGCTCCTCAGTTGAACACACCTCCTCCACCTCCTCCACCTTCACCCCTTTAACTCATTTTGTTGCCCAAGAGAAACTTTTAACTCTGAACCATTTGTCCTTGGATCCTTTGGAGCTAAAGAAATTGTTTTAACTTCAGTTTCTAAACTCTCGTTGTAAAAACTGAACAGTCCTCGCAAAAGTGGTTAGTTATATTTATTTGCTTATCATCGTCTGTGTGATATAATACCGTTGACTATGAAACTAGATTTAAACTCATAATATGTTCCTCGGACAATTAGAATAGCTGTATCAGCCTATGATTTTAGTTCACTTTTTTAAATGATTATCTAAATTTTAAAATATAAATATAAATCTGTTGTTAATGAGGCATCGTTGAACATCAGTGACGATGGATTCCATTTCCTATAATATGTTTTCGATGTTTTCTGACAATATGATAAGCGTAGGTGTTTATTGTGGCATTGTTATTCTTCTGCTTCTTCGTGTCCTCATTCCCATTTTCCTTTATTTTGCAGCCCCTCTACAGCAGCACAGCGGAAGATCGCCAAGAGAAAAAGGTAAGTCCTGACTCTGTCAGAAAAATAAATAAAGAAGTAACGGATGAGCAGAACATTTATTTTCTGAAATTTCTTATCGCATTTAGAATTATTTTAAATCTATTACAATCGGGAGGGGATTGAGTCCACACTGCGCATGCAGCATTCAGATTTAACTCCGTTAATCGCAACCTGCACTGTGGAGAGAAAGGGATAAACGGTGGACTTGGATAGGCTGCCGTCCGTCGGATGGGCCGTTAAGCAGGAGAGACCAACACTGTGCAGGCCCCATGTGCACGAGAGATGTACTTTGTGAACACTCTGAGTGGCCTTGAGGGGAGGTTACCATAGGTCTCCTAACAGTTATCTCGTGGGTCTCCTTCCTCCAACTTTTCCTGAGCCATTTGAACCCATTGTGTGCAAATAATGCCACTCAGAAGTAAAGCAACAAAACCCAACATATTTCAATTTTTTGCAACAAAGCAAATAATACCCATCACCGAAAGAGAAAATTTTTGAAATTAAAATTGTTATTTACATATAAATTCCAAATCATAAACATTCTAAAGTTTTCTTAGCAATATTTCAATTTGAAAACTGACTGTCTTTTTTCTCTGCCGTTTCGTCAGAATGAATATTATTAAATTTAATCAGAAGCAACACAGTTTGAAAATAGAACTGGATTAGACTATTACCCCCCCCCATAAAAACTTGGAAATAACTATCTCCAGTCAGCATATGTATCTCCAGTCAGCATATTCAGTTTCCAAAAGTTGTTGGAATAAAGGACTGTTTGCGTCTTAGCAGTTCGTTCTTAGCTGTTGCGTTGTTACGCAGTTCTGTTCATATCTAACGAAAAGACGAAGTGCTCATTAGAGAGATTTGCTTTTCTTCTAAAGGACAATGTAATTTAAGAAGAAGGGAATCTGGCTCTAAAAGAATAAATTATATGAAAAGCTTTTAAGAAATAATTCTTTTACTTTTGAGATAATGCCATGAAAGAAATTCATTCCAAAAACACTCAAGTTGGCCGAGCAGTGAAGATATTTCGAAAAGGATCCTCTCTACAAAGAAAACTGATAAAGTAACCTGTTACCAAGATATAACATTCCTGAGTGTCAGGTCTTGGGGCTACCCATCGGTTAATTCTGCTTAGGCATTTTCCACAAGGGTGAATTGTTGCGTCACTGTTCAGCACTCCATTTATCTCTTGTGGTGCAACACCTGAGCTCCGAGCATCCCACGCATACCTCTTTTTAGGGATGGTCTTCGTTGCAGCATCACTTATCACCACCCAGACGCGGAAGAGGAGGCGTGCGTGAATTACTGGCTGCACGTGAAAGCGGGGACTGAATGCAGTCATCTCAATGGAAATCGTTGGAGAGATTTCACACTTGGATAGGACACCTTGATGATCATTTCGTAACATCGAGAGTCGTTGATTCCTTCCTTATTTATTCATCTCTGTATTCGCAAAGCATTTACCGGAAATTCACACAGGCAGAGTGTAAAAAAACAACGATAAGGACATAGAGGTAAAAGCCTCTATGTCCTTATCTTCTCCTTTGCCTCTATGTCGGACACATCCTTATCTTCCTCTTTGCCTCTACGTCCGATACATCCTTATCTCGACAAGATTTTCTCCTTTTCACTCTTGGACAGAAGTATATTCGAACTCAGTGCCTCTTCTGTTATTTCCGTCAGTTTAGAAGGGAGGAGCAACACTAGATATCCTCTAGTGTTTCATGAAAGTTTGTTCCCTTTTGAAGTTCGTGTCGAATCCTTTTCCTTCCTTCTTCCATTCGTGATCAGATCCCAAAAGAGAGCAGTTTATCCTCAGGTTTTGAAAGAAGAAATGACCACCCATCAACTCTGCAACCCTTCCCTCCATTTCAACAGTTAAAGCAGAAGCCAAGAAGATAGCTCTCAGCCACCGAGGCGGCTGATGCTTTTCTCTGATGGCAAATAATTTCATCTGTCAAAATCTAACTCTGAAATAAAATTAACAAATAAACCGTTAACTTCATCTTGGCCACTGCACTTTTATGAACAGCTACAAACCACCGAATACCAATATAATTAAAGAGTGGCAAATCTTTAAATTGAACTTTTGTTTCGTCCTTTCTCTTAATGCACATTAATACGTGAAAATCTATGTTAAATTATCACTGCAAAAAGATATTTACGATGTTGTCTTAGAGATATGGTTCGTAACTTTCATTTCATTAATACTGAAAAATCAAAATGTCTGTATCTTCAAAATTCCCATATTTTACTATACTGCTCACAAAAATTAGGGAATATTTCATCCCTTCATATTCATTTTGAAATATCCCCTAATTTTTGTGAGCAGTATATAAATAACTCTTTTCATCGAATAGTGTTCCATTTCGCCTACGGATGTCAATTCGACTGCATTTGAGTCATTCATTGATATCGATGATATCAAGTCCTGATATTGGACAGAACATCAACTGTGGCAATTGATGGTGTTGATCATCAGCCCTCATTGTGTCTGCAAATGCATTTTAGGATCATTACCACTAATCTTTTGATGCTGTTACTACATAATACCAAACTGTATTCATTCAAGACGGATCAGGCGAACAATCACATCATATTAACTCAACGATCTGATTAAATATTTATTTATATATTCCTTTGCCATTTTTTGATTGTTGGAAACATTTTGATTAATGAGAATATTAATGAGAATACCCGCCCACATCTGGAACAGAACCGAATCTGTAAATGTATTTTGTAAATTGATATGGCACTGAAACTTGCATTCTGGCATGAGCGTCACTTATTTCATATCTAACTGTTAACAATTTCCTTAACATGAATTCCCCCCGCCCCCGCCCCTAGCGCACACCGACAACCTCGCTCTCAAATGCTAAAGTCGCAAGCAAATTGAAATATTTTACATTTCCTAATTTGGAATACGTTGTCGTTAATACATTGTTAGTGAATGGTTATGCAATTGTCACAACGGCAGTTTCTAAAATCAGAACTTATGCGATGTATTATGAACTTATGCGAATTTAGCGATAACGTTCTTTTTTGCTTATTTAATATGCAATTATTTATTTTTGATACATAATTCCATACTCTGAACGTTTGAAAAGTAACTTGTCAAAGTTTCACAATATTCGGATATAATGTTTTGGGAAATGTTTACCCGAAATACGCCATGCTGGAGTCGTCCATCGTTAAAGTTTCGGATCCTTTGCAAACATTTGTCATGAATTAAAGTTTAAGATCTTATGAAAGCGTTTGTCACGAATTCCTGCCTCACTTCCAAAGATTCCTCTTTGAGGGTCTCCGAGGCTCGTGGCGAAGACAGGAAATCTCATCGAACGTTGCACACTGACGACCTCGAAAAAGGACAACCCGAACCGTGGAAAAGTTTAAGACAATGTTATCAAAGACAGATTCAGATCACTCAATCTGTAAAGTTTCAGGTCTCTAAATGTTATTTAACGTTTAATTATTTATTTTGTGCATTAGTCTATGACTACCCGTATAAAAAATACTGCCTCTTCCTTACATGCCGATTCTCGCCAATCTGGCCAAACAGAAGTGGTTCGGCTGAGGAGAAGATTGCAGGTGAGAAGTGTGGCAGGCATCCGGAATGGAATAAAAGAGCATGCATTATTAATGCAGCTGCATCGCCGATCTGACATCGCTACCAAACAATCACATCTCTTCGTTTGAGATGCATTTATTTATTCTATCGATCAGGAGAGAGAAAATTTTAATGCCACCTTAACTTGCGGAGAAAGAATATCTTCTTGTCTCTTACATAGGCATTGTGAAGTTATATTTTCGTTTGCCCTACATGTTCAGCTCCACCTGAAATGCTTTGCGATACAGCTTCTTCAATGTAAAATGTATGAAACTTCGCTTCTTTTTATATTTGGGGGGGGGGGGTCAAAACATTTTTTGAATCAGTTTTCCCTTTTCTCTTCTTCTTTAGGATGCCATTACCTTAGCAAACATTACGAAAATGGCGAACGAATTGACACCAACGAACCCTGCCTCAATTGCACGTGCACCAACAGCATGCTCATGTGCTACCTGAGGATCTGCCCCTTCGTGAAACCTGTTGGGGAAGACTGCATCGTCGAGAGGCACGAGGGAGACTGTTGTCCGAAAATATGGTGCCCGGAAGGTAAGTCTCCTTTTCTTACTCTTGGAATTTAACAAAATGAGATTCAATACAAATGCGAGAATCATTACAATTAATTGTCAAGCTCTCGAAACTCGGAAGCTTAATTCAATCTGTTTCAGTTATTTCCAAAAACGTACGAAAGTAAGGAAAGAAATCGGAATGTAGAAAAGGTAAAAAAAAAATAAAGTAAAACGGCGAAACCGGAAATTGCAGTTTTAATTATATAAAGAGAAGAAATTTTACAATTTTTAATAAATCAAGAAAATAGCTGCAGTAGCATGGATTAGGGCTTAAATGAAGGTATCATATAAACCTATTATGTCATATGAAATTCGGCAATAAATTTAATGAAAACGTAATTTTTACCGATTTCTTCGCTGAAACTCTTTATTAATCATCAGATCAAATTGTGAAAAGAAAAACTGGAATGCGAAAGCAGAGCGAAAACTCAAATCCAAGAATAAATAACTAAATAGGTGATCTAGGGATGCAAGGGGAACGAAAGAAAGATTTATACATGACGCAAAAGATACAGATCGATCACACAAATTTCTTGTTAACACAATCAGTTCCATGGATAAGTTAATTATGGAATTAGGCAAAAAGACAAGAAATAGACGAAAATGTAATTTTGTGTGACTTTAAAAATAAAAATATAAATGTAATTGTGAAAACTTAGATTATGTTTCAAATCATTATGTCACAGATCGAGGCTATGAAATGGAAAGTCAGTGCCACTATTTTAAAACATATATTAGTCTTGCAAATTACTTAATTGAAGAAAAATACTTAAGATCTGCTGATATGCCAAAAATTAATGTTTCTCGTTCATACCACCCCGTATATTAAAGATAACTTCATCGCAAAGTAATCAGGAGCCTCCGATCTCAGATACATTCATGAATTTCAATTCTATTTCTATAGGATGATAAGATTCTAAAATTTCAACGAGATCAAATCAAGTGTGTTAGTTTTAAAGCTGTTAGTTTGTTTTCCCATCAAGGTTGATACATTCAGAATTTGCAGTCGACGCAAATTGTCAGGACCGTTGTGAAATTGCTCTCTGTTTACTCCTCAGCATCGTTGCAAATGGAGCTTAGAGGATAAAATTGTAAGAGCTGCAAAACCATTTGGTACACGTGATCTAATAAAATAAACCTAAACTGTTAGATTCGTTTTTTTTTCGCAGGTTCAGCTAATCGCTCGTGAAATATTTCGATTTTCCATTTGTGAAATGACCCGCAACAAATCGAGCCACGTGATACGAGATGAGCAGAGAACACCTGATGGATTGCTATCGGCTGTCAGGGGGAACAACAGATCGGAAGAAAGATCAACCATTTCGAATCGAGAAAAAAAATGATCAAAAGAAAATGAAACTGGCGTCTCCAGAATTCCGCAGCATCCAAGAAGGATTCACCATCCGATCTCACAAACAGGATGCATGGTAGAATGGAGGCAGCGCCAATGAAGCGCTTCTCAGGGAAATAACATGTCGTGGGGTGGGAGGGGGGGGGCAGAAGATGGGACACGGTGGGTAGCAGCACTTTTCAGGAAAGGCGAAATGATTTTTATTTTAATTTCTGTTTCCTTTTCTCTCTCTCCCTGTCATCATCGTCTTCTTTACAGGAGACAGTCTGTCCCAACAAAACACACTTCTCGTCAACATTGCCAAACGACAACTTTTCGATGCATTGCAACTGAAACACAAAAGGAAAGGAGGGGGGGGGCAGAGGGGGAGGAGAGATTTCGACGCTTTTTTTTACGAATGCGGGGGATGCTCGTGATGCGTTACAAGGCTACCATGAGGTACTTAAGAAAGAGCAACCTGCTCATTTGGCCGAGTCGTCTTTGTTTCACTCCCGGCACTCGCTCATCCACGATCTGCCTCACTACCCAACCGTTAAATGCGAGGTCAAAGGTCAATCTTACTCATATGCTGTTCTTGTTCCTTTCTAACTCTCTTTTTCACTTTCGTTGCAGTTATTCCTCCCAAGTGTACTCATCCTGAAGGGGATCCTCATACTCACGAACCTCCAGGTAAGGGTCTATATCATGGCTTAATAAAAACCAGTGTTTCCCTATGTAGCCTTTATTTCCAGATTGATAAATCAATTGCAAATTTCCGCAGACGAGGCTCAGCTGACCTCGTAATCCGACATTATTACTTTAAGGACATAGAAGTCCTTCTCCTAATTCAATTTCCCTTGTCCGGGGGTTTTTGTCTTTAACATTTTTAAAGCATCATTGTGCAATGCCTTGACATCTCTTGATTTATAATTTATCAGCTGGTAAGAAAACTTTCCAAAATTAATAAAAAAACTAAGATTTGAATTAATATTTTAAAACAATTCGCTTTTTTTAGAAAATTAAAGTTAAAAAACGTATTTTATTTGAAAGCAAATAAATTAATTTTTTTTAAATTCCGAAATAGAAAAATTCCTAAACCTTTGTGATTTCATGAGAGCAGAGAATGATCATATATAATTCCATTAGTAATTTTTAATGATTACTGAAGGGAATTATATGCTACACAGGTAATCCTAAAACTCGAAGTTAATCTGCAGGATGCAGAAATAATTAAGATTATATAGCAGTGCAATCACATAATCATCCTCTTTTCTTGTATATTAACCTGATCTTTCTTTTTACACATCTTTATATTACACTAATATTTTGTATTAAAAAATAAACTTTTTTCCAATAATGCATTCCATTTAAATAAGCCTTCTTTCTGATCTATTACGACATCTTGTGACCCACTCATGGGTGGGTCACAAGATGTCTTAACCTGATGCCAATTCCCTCCAATTCCATCAGGACTCGGCTGATACAAATTCCGAAACACTTGTTCTCATTGAGATCCTCTCTCTCTTCACCGTTTCGAATATTCTCCTAACTGTTTCGTAAAACAGGCAAACTTGCAACAAATGCCATCCTTAAAACGGAAAACAAATCGAACGACAGAAGGCTCTTTCTCTCTGACTGCTCTCAAGTACGAATTAGCCACAGTTTAAAAACCTGGAAGGCTAATTGATGAAGCTTAGCTAATTGCTAAAAATCTGGAAGGCTAATTGATGAAGCGTAGTCAATTGCAGCAACGGCCTTGGAAGGTCACGTTGGAGTAAATAACCCTTCTAGGTCGTGATGTAATCGAAAACAAAGAGAAATATTTCCTTCCTCTAATAATCCTTTAGTCTCGAAGTCATTATTTCACAGCTCCGTGGCTGACTACAGTTCTCGGAGATCAACGTCATATAATGGCCTTGCAGATTCTTATCGCCTGAGGAAAAAAGACTTTAAGCACATCAACTTATGCAAATGGCATTTCTGCATCAGCTCACCTATTCAACTCTTCGGAACTGCAGGAGGCGCTAATAAGAGCGTATGCCTTAACTGGCATAGTGATTAGAGAAGCAAGAGACTGTTCCAGCAAGGCAAACTTTGCGTTAGTTCTAACTGAAGCAGTAGTCAGTAGTGACTTCGGTCTTAAGGGAATGTCTTTGTATGAGAAGGAATGTAAAGGCTAGAAGGAGTTTCTTCTCTGTCCTATATGTCGAATATGAAAAAAAAAAGCTCACGATGTTTTCTGATCCGCCTTGCCCATGGTCAGTACGGGACACCGATGGTCTTGGAAAGGCCGCCGTCCGTCGGATGGGACATTAACCGTGGTTCCGTATGCGGGAGAGCCATACCCTGTACATGTTAAAGAACACGCTGGATGGCCTTGACGGGAGGCTACCATTTGTCTCCCAACAGCTGTTCCAGTGGGTCACCTCCCCCCAACCTTCTCTGAGCCTTCGAGGTCCTTGTGACCTGGCCATTTAGCCCATGGTGTGTAAAAAAAGTGCAGCTCAGAGGTAAAACAACCCAATATTTTCTGATCGTTGATACCATCGAGCTTTGATTAATTCTGTCTGCTCTTTATTCCCATTAGGAGGACGTGGATAGGCCATCACTTTTACATTAGATACTCTGTGGAAGAGGCTGGCGATGCAAGTTACGTCGTTTTTGTTTTTTTGCTTTGGTGTTGACCATAAAACCTGTTTATTCAGCCATTGTTTAGTTCTTGCATTGCGCCATTTCGGATCTCATTGGCATCCCAATCGGTTGATAACTTTCTTTTTTAAAGGAAGAAGACACTCCCCTACACAAAGAAAGAGATAACCTAAAAGCTCTATTGAGCTTGTTCTGGTCTCTCATACAACACATGTACAAACGCATACACAGGGACATGCCCGCTGGATTATTTTTCAGGTAGGCTAAACACAAGACCAGATATGGGCCAAGATGAGTATACAGGGTGTCTCAAAAATATAGATACAAACTTTTAGTGGAGGTAGATAACATCTAAAGGAATGAGAATTGCATAAGAACCCATAACCGGAACAGTCACCGTAAGTCAATAGGCGGCGCTGTTCATCAGTGCGCTAGAGGGGAAATTTAGGATTTCCTCATTCGAGCGGTAGTCGGCTGACGAAGAGCATGCAAAGGTATTCGAACATGGCAGACATGCACTTAGTGTATGGAATACATGCACTTAGTGTATGGAACATCATGCACTTAGTGTATGGAACATCATGCAGCACGCAGCTATTCGTTTATCTTCTGCAACTAACAGAAGATAAACGAGGCAGACATGCACTTAGTGCATGTCTGCCTCGTTTATCTTCTGTTAGTATATAAAATAAATAATAGCTGAGGGCAATGGACGAGCCGCTCAACGAATGTATCAAGAACGCTTTCCACACAGACTCCGTCAATGCTCCGTCGGTATCACGCATGCATCGCGTCTCATGGTGGAAACTTCGAGCATCTGCTGTAACATTATGAAATGTATCATCTAGTACGCCATTTGCAATAATTATGTCCAATAAATGTTTTCCCATAAATCACTGTCTTGTGTCCTTTCAGATCTTGTACCTCTGCTACCACTTTCCCATGACGTTTACGGTTATGGGTGCCTATGCAATTCTCATTCCTCTAGATGTTATCTACCTCCCCTAAAATTTGTACCTATATTTTTGAGACACTGTATGGCGTCAAAGGGTTATGTTTTACCAAGGTCATTCCAGTGTCGCTGAGAGGGCGTGTGCTCCACGTAAAGGGACTTCAACCAAACATACATGTTGCATTTCTTCGCCCCCCCCCCTCCAAATTGTATCTACTGCTGGCGCTCTGTTGCCAGGCAGAAAGGGCCCTGCAAACAAAATGTCGATCCTGGCTCTCTCCCTTTCCGTCCCAACTGATCAAGTCTCTACAAGAATATTCGACACTAAAATTAGATTTCATAAACAACTATAAAATTTGGCTGCACTCTTGAGCAAGTGTCTCAGTTTAATTATTTTGAAAGCTAGGTAACACACACTGGTGATGTGCAGTATGAGATAAATAGAAGAATGGGGGTTGCCGCTCGGACTTTTAAAAATCTATGGACAGTGTGGAAGAATAGGCGTGTACAGCTAAAGACTAAAATTAGACTGTATAATAGTTTGGTTCTTTCTTAGGTTAGTTATGGTGGCGAAACATGTACCCTTTGTGAACAAAATAACGGGAAACTTGATGCCTTTGATTCTAGATGCTTACGCAGTATCTTGGGCATTAGGTGGTTTGACTTTGTAAGTAATGATGAGGTTAAAAGAAGGAGTCATCAATCTCCTTTGAGCAGCATATCGTGCAGAGAGAGACTTCGTTGGTTTGGCCATGTTGTCCGTATGCATAGCTGCAGATTGGCAAACAGGATTATGAACAGTGTTCCTAAGGGTTTCAGAAAAAGGGGGGAGATCTAGGATGCGATTTGCAGACAATGTCAAATTGGCCTAGAGTGGTCGAAAGGAGCAGCTGCAGCTCAGAACAGACACATCTGGAGAGAAAATTGCACTCTCTGGTTGGACCTCCATAACCGAAAAGGGATTTTGTATGTATGTATAGAACATCATTTTAAACATTCCTGTCCTGTGGAATATTTTAATAATTCGGAAGCTCTATTCAAGCCTTATTCTCGGACCCCTTCCTCCCCCCGAAACTAAATCTTGAGTATGTGCCAGGTCACAAGGACCCCAAGGGTGTAGATAAGTTTGAAGAAGGGGATCCACTAGACGGCTCTTAGAAGACAGATGGTAGCCTCCCATCAACACCAGCGAGTGCGCTCTTTAACGTGCACAGGCTATGGTCTCTCCTGTACGTGGAGCAACGGCTTAATGTTCCATCCGACGGACGGTGCCAGAGAAAAAAGGGCGAAATTGGACGTCATCAAACATCATCAGAGAAGATTGCTCTTTTGTCATCGTCTCATCTGTAAGGAGAACCAAAAGATCACCCTTTTGTGATCATTTCACTCTAATTGTTTTACTCCAATTCCGTTTATGATCAACTCAATTTCTCTTAAGTAGAACTTGCTCTTTTTTGGAAGGAAACTTTCACGAATTTAGAACTGAACGGGAAAGATTTCCATTTGAAACTCTTCCGCTGAAACATAAATCCAAATACTAACTGACCACTAGGTCGAGAAGATGATATTTAACTTCTGATGTGGAGGGAAGGGCATTAGGTGAGTCTGCTCTTCCTTTCCATGAGAGTGAAAGAAGTTATCATTATCCTGACCCGCGGAGCACATTAACTGCTTAAACGATTCGGATAATTTCCGGGGATCACTTTCTGTTATGGCACGACCTTTAAACTTTTTCTTTTTCGAGTGCCGTAATCAGAGGACGAACTGTGACGCTTAACATCATGCAACACGCAGCTATTCGTTTATCTTCTGCAACTAACGTTGTTGTTATGACCTCTAGCACTGCCCGATGATTTCGGTTTGAAGAGAACAATTATGATATCATTGGGATTACATTTATTAAATAAAAGATTATGAAATATGAAAACTATTTTTTGTAAATATGAAAGAAACATAACCAACGATTATTTCAACAGATATTTATAGCATTTATATAAATAGTTATAAAATATATTTTCTCAGATTCAATAGAAATTTAATCAATCTCATTTACAGCAAAAAAAATTATTTCAAAATTGGATCAACGAAACTTTTCCAACAGGTTTAATAGCTTACAAACGAAAGCTGATGATTTCTGATCGGTCCCAACGTGACAAACGATGAGAAACTTTCATCTGCAGAAGAGCACTCCACTTGCCCATCAACCGTTGGAACACGGTCAGGTATAGGAAGAAGTCACCTCGTCTCCAAGGCATCTAGGAAGATGATTGGTAGTGGGAAGCAGTCTCCCATTTCCTTTTCTTCCTTCCACTCCACTCTACAGATTAATCAGAGTTGCGGTTTCTCTTTCTTCTCTTTCTATAGAGAGGTGATGTTTGGCTCTATCTAGCAAGACCCTCCGATCACGAGGAATAAATAATCTGCTTAATAGCCAAAAAGTGGACCTCAATGATTCAGAACGACATTGTTTTAAAACAATAGCGTTCTCATTACGTCAAATGTTCTCGTGCGTGGACGATGACATTGTGATTCCTCTTGTGCGTGCTTGAAATAGCTCTGCCATTCAAAACCATCTGCATTTTATGGTAATGCAAATTTCAATATACTGGTTTTACAAGCAGTCGATAGTTTATTAATTGCATATCTCTGGAACGGATAAAAGTTTAGTTGGGCGTGCTCATTTGAAGACTAATTTATATTGCAATTACTATTGGGAAAAAAGCCTACTGAAACTCGAATTCCAACGATTAAACATCAATCGAGAAGAATTAATTCGTAACCTTTGAAAGAGAATACTCGAATTTTGACTTCATGTAACATACATAAAAAAGAGCTAAAAATGGCATACACAAAAAATAGCCAATTTATAAACTCTGTTTTCGTTTATTTGTTGTTGAAACAATTTCGTGAAGGCAATTTTGAAATCTAATTTTTTTGTAACTTGAAATTAAAATGATGATGGAATTTTAACTGACTCTGAGGAACCACATTTATAACTCTTTATTTAAATTCACACCTGATATTCTTAATCTTATCGTCTATGCCATTTTATATTTAGCACGATCTTTAGAGATAATGTAACCTTCAGAAACTCTTCAGACTGATCAGTGCAATTCACTCTGCATCAGCTAACACGTCTTGTGATTGGCTCCCTCTTTTCTAGGTTGCTATCTGAATGACAAATATTACCCGGATGGTGCCCAATTGCCACGTGATCCCACGAAGCCATGTGAGGTGTGCTACTGCATCCGGAACAGCACTTCCTGTGTGATGCAAGAATGTGAACTAAAGGTAGAAGGATGCAGCCCTGTCTATAGGGAGGGGCAGTGCTGCCCCTGCAGATACAATTGCAGTAAGTAAATCACATCTACATTTTTTGTCTTCCCTTTTTTTTAAATGTTTCGGCTCTGCCGAAATTGCTGAAAATCCAAACAGTTCTTTGATTGTTAAATTGTGTTTGCAAATAATGTTCACTTAACTTTCCGGAAGCATTCATTAGCTTAACATTGATTCACTGTTTTACGTAGCTGTTAGAGTGCCAAGCCAGTGCTTGACTTTAAAAGGGATTTTTTTGCCAAATATCTTTGCTCGTTCCAAGTTGCAAAATCTTTAGGATATCATTTTCCCCCCTCCTATTTCGATCTGAGATCCTCTCTGTGAATAACTTTACCAACTGAAAATTTATAGTAAAATTGGCAAGCATTCTTGATTTGAGTGTATAATGACAGAAATGTGAAAGGGAATTCGGATGATCCTCTCTGTTTTAAGCTTCCTTTAGAAACGATGAACTTCAAATTCGGCTGAAACTCTGAAGTCGGTTGAGCTTCAATTTTTATTCCATCCTCTTTAGCTTTTTGAAATTTTGCTGGTTGTAGACTCAAAGAGTGAATTCACACAATCTTTTCTGCCCATTTCAGCGTCAGCATACTAACCACCTTCGAGGCAGGTCGCCACTGTGCATCGGGGCGATCCATGAGCCCATTTGAAGTTGGCCTGCGAATCATGATCCCGCTTAATGTCTT
This sequence comes from Ryuthela nishihirai, assembly GCA_038380435.1. Lineage (NCBI taxonomy): Eukaryota > Metazoa > Arthropoda > Arachnida > Araneae > Heptathelidae > Ryuthela > Ryuthela nishihirai. The sequence continues at coordinate 80,896,057 of JAWZYU010000012.1, forward strand.
TGAATCAACTGCGAATCATGATCCCATTTAATGACATTGAATCCCCGACAAAAATATATATATATTCGTAAATAAATTTATTTAACTGAGTTGAGAAATACGAAATTGACGAACTGACAGCTATAGAGATTCGAAACTTTCTAATGTTTGGCGAAAACTCATCGAAATTATTTTCCATGATGCTCGTCCAGGAGTGCGCTCCTCACAGTTTGCAGCTAATGATCGGCCGCAACTAGTCACGTGATCTGTGTTTTAATGCTTTTGTAGTCAGAAAGGTCGAAATGAATATCTTTTGACAATACTCAGTGTCACGTGAGCTATCCCAATGGAGCCACAGATTTTGTTGCAATGAAGTCAATGAATCGACGAAATGCATCGTCGACGTTGTTCTTCCGATGCGAGAGGAACAAATGACCAAAAGAGCTGGATCCTCTTCTGCCCAATTAAAGCTAGTTGCAGAGATCGTTCTAAGACAGAATTTAGGGTTTGATTGCAAGCGCACGATATTTATTCGCATCTCTCTAACTACAAATGCATAGAAGCCTTGGAGTTCTGAATCGATTCTTTGAAAGCTTGGCTCTGTATTAGCAATGCGTCAGACATTGTGCCATCAAATTGTTCTCTTAAATGAATGATTATTTCCTTATCCAAAAACCATTTCTTTTTTCTTGTTGTCATTAAGTGATTCAAATTTCCGTCTCCGTTTGCCATTACGTCAAAAGAGGGAACAAGACTCACTCGAAAGGCATCACTAATCAATACGTCATCAGTTGCAAGTGTCGATAATCATTTTTTTATTAACTCTATTCAGAAGAAATAAAACTGAAGAAAAAAGAAACAATATTTAACATTTTCACTTTTGTAAAGAAAGCAACACTGCGTACCACAGCGAACGTCGAAGAAATGGCGTATTTTGAATTCATTTGGAATTCAGAATCATTTCTTTTTTATACGATAGAGATGTCGTATAAAAAGAAAGAAAGCTCAGCTGAGTGCGAGGGGATAGGGGGGGGGGATCCGCAATCATTCATGGAAGAAGACAGATTGGAAGATTTTGTCACAAAATTCCATCTAAAAGTAATCTCTGACCTCAAAATTTACTTTCATTTCCAATCCCTATTTCTAAATATTTCTCATCTCATTGAGAGGAGACACTGCTTTCTGTCTTCACCTACCAGGTAGAAATTGGCATATAATTCAATATCCCAAAATCTCCAGTTGCCCAAGGCATAAACAAGGCTTTGACTGTAGCGCCATTTTTTTTAGTTCTAACTGAGGTAGTTGAAAGATGTTTACTATATTTGTAGAAAAATCATGAAGTGGGAAGAAGATTAAAATTAATTATATAATTTTTTTATTAAATCACAAAATTCTTGAAGTGATATCAATTTTTTCAGTTACAGTATTAATGTTTGTCTTCTGTTTTTTCAGCATATGAAGAAGCAACTACAGCGCCACCAGGAGTTACTTTAGATGATCTGCAAGGTAAATGTGGTTCTTTTCGTTCAATTCCTTTTCTGCGAATTCTAAACTCTTAAAGAATATTTTTTTCTATCTGTAATTATTAAAAAAATTAATTCTGGAACTTATTTCTAATACCACAGAGTAACTCGGAATCAGGCTATTACAGCTTTCAGTCTGAATATACAGTTGGTAACTCTAAGTATGGCGGCAAAAGGATTCCGATGTGTCACCTTGAGAATTAGTTCAAGAATCTGAAGTTTCGTTTAAAATACACAGAGTTAGTTATTTTTCTGCTTGCTAGAAAGATATGTAAAGTTCTCTGTTCACTTCGATTTCACTGAGTCTGAAGTGCTCTTGTAATATTTCACTTCAAGTAAGAGGATTAAATGAATTTTATTCAAGAATTTGAATTATATTCACTTTTATCTTTAATCCAAATTTACCTTTTCTTTTCCTCGATTCATTTGTTAGATAATCAAAACTTTTACTTCGCGATTCTCTTAAGCTACGAAATACAGAAACAGATATTTTTGCCCCTTCATAACCCCTTTCGAGAATATTGTTTCTTCTCCTCTGCTTCCAATCATCCTTTTTGTAACCATCCCCATCTTTTTTTCTTCCAGAGGGATGCTCAATTGAGGGCGGTCTCCACGTAGCAGACGGTGAAGCTGTCAACTCGACGAATCCCTGCGAGCATTGCTACTGCATGAGGAACGAGGTGGTCTGCGCCATACAGGAATGCCAAGCGCCAGGGGAAGGCTGCAGACCAATGCCAAGTGGATCGGAGCACTGCTGTCCGGAAAGATACGAATGTCGTAAGTGCCTTTGTAAAAATTTTGTTCTTCCTTTATCCTGTTATCGCATACTGAGACAACAGAACAGGAATTTAGTTTTCAAAGGGACTAAATTCGAAAAAAATAAAAGAAGCCTTCTTACCGAACTTTCATTTTTTCTATCTCAATTTCCTTTCTTAGAAAGACAACCGAAATACGAGCAGTCCATACCCACACATACAACAGTAGACTTTTGAATTTGATGAACTTAGGAAATCAACTGGGGAATATGGAATTGAGGGTTCGTTGAGATTCTCGCTTCTTATCAGAATCAACGAGTCTCTGGCATCTTCCCTTTTACAATGAGAACAAGGCAATTTCCATCACAGACTCCATTTGTAACAAACATTCATCCATCTTCATTGCACCTCCTATACTTCTTTGCACGCTCATTAAATATTCATCCCTCTTTTCTCCCTCCATCCTTCACAATTTTTTCGTTCCTTATGCGCCCCACAGGTATCATTCTAAAGAGACACTTTTTTTCTTTAGGAATCAATCACTGTGAGCTTTAACGTCGTCTTATCTCTCTGGAGTCGAAACCTTCCAACGTTCATCTGTGAAGTTGAACCACTGATCAGCACTAATGTTTCTGAGACATTATTTCCTTACAGAATAACGGAGACTTCGCCATCATTGCTCAGTTTTCATGAGTGCAACTTTAGAGAAAAGTTCGTTGTTTTCCAGAACTTCGAAAATAGGACATTGAAAAAACAATTCAACCCTCTTCCGCATTACTGACGTTTAAATATCTGTTACTTCTGAGAAAAATAATCTCCTCTGGAAACAACTTGTCAGAACCGAAGGATCGGAGATCTGAAATTGGTAAGTTCTGAACTTCCCATCGGAATTTGAACGAGGTGTGTTCCCAGAACCATATCCGTGGTTTGAATAAAAAAATGGCAGACAAGTTGGTTCGGCATCTGGTGATATAGACCCTTATGTGCATACATACAAAATCCTCATGTACTACACTTGCACTCACTGTGACCTTTGGGCAAGAGTGTTAGGTCCCTCTGGCATTGTTAGTTCCAATGGCAATGGGGAACGTCACCTACAGGTAAGTAAACTTAATGGTTGGCGAATAAACAACATACACTAAAATCACCGGGGCATTTATAAATACAGATGGATATCACCTGATGGGTTGCCCTTAGGTGAGATGAATTTTATTATCGGGTGCTCAATCCTCTTCTTAATACAGTTAAGTATAATTTTGATACATAAGAATTTTCCTTTAATATATTAAATACAGCACGGAGCCCTAACTGTAAGAATAATTTTCCAAAAGAGAAACAAATAATTTTTAGCTGTTTCTTTTTGTTTTTATTTTCAGTATCAAACTTACCTCCCAAAAGTCACGATTTAAATTGCTTGAAAAATTATTTAAAATTGACTTTGCGTTACAAATTTATTGCCAAGTAGTTCATTAGATACCTTTGATACCGAATATGAACATGATATTTCATAATGTTATTTTTTACTCTATGTATTTGAGTAGAGATAAATTGACGATAATGTGATGAAAAGGGGAAACGATTAGAGAGAAAGAGTAACTACTCTTCCAACGGAGGTTGATAGCTGAAACTGAAGCAGTGATAAATTCACATATTTCTACATACTGAGATTTATAAGTGATGTGCATGTCGATGAAAAGATTGTCTCCTGAATGGCGAAAATATGCCCGCATACAACAGTTAATTCTTGCTTTCCATTTTAATCATCTCGCATTTTTCATCCAGCGTCGCACTGAATCTCATTCTTGCTCTTCAGCGATCGACTCCTTTTTCACCATTACATCGAGCGGAGTAATGTTTGAAAAAAATCAGAGTTTCAGTATCTGCTACACAGGGTGAATCTGAAAAAGTGGACAAAACTTTACGGGGTGGTAGAACGCAGCTATACGAGCAATATTCGTCATAGAATGTATGGTCGGAACGCAAACGGCGAGCCGCTAGGTGGCGTTGGAAATGGTATAAAAGGGTCGGTCCTCGCACCCATTTTTACCGTGGATTGCCGAGAGGATGGCTGGTTATACTAACTACGAAATGGTGGATATGCACTTTGTGTTGCATGTACCTCAATTACATTCCAGCTAATAAAATGTTTTCTGAAGTATCTCCTCTCCTTCTTGTGTTCATTCTTTAAATGGCAGTGGACAGTGGAAAACTACCTTTTAACTTTTCACCGCTTGCGTTCCGACCATACATTCTATGACGAATATTGCTCGTATAGCTGCGTTCTACCACCCCGTAAAGTTTTGCCCACTTTTTCAGATTCACCCTGTATAGATAGCTGATTTTGAGTGAATGCGTGTCGAAGGGAAGGTAAAAATAGCTAATCCAAACTATGATGCAGAAGTGGCAGAGCTCTGAAAATTTGCACCTGGGGGTAATCCGGATCAGAGAAACAGAAAAACTGCGAAATTTGAAATCTAACTTGTCATTCAAGGTTAAATAATTGTCACATTTCAATCTGAGCATGATATATATGTGTTTAGAAAGGAGAGAATTGAGGAATAAAAAATATGTAACGTAGGCCTCAGGAAAAGTGATGGAATCAAATTTCTTATGTCTACAGATGATTTCTAAATGTAGATCTCAAACAAGGGTTTCTATTCCAGGATCACATTGAAATTAATTTTGAAACAAATATATAATAGAAATATAATATTAAACAAAAAATTTCGAAAAGTTTCAATTTTACTAAAAACTTTTAATTTTTATGTTTAAAATATTTTCGTTTCAATATTCATAATTAGAAATGATTATCTTATTTCAAGATCACCATTATTGATATGTAATGCACACATAATTGGGATCGAGATAATGCAATCTTCGATATATACCTATGCAGCTATAGGAGAGAATATGTGAACCTCAGAATACATTTCTGAAGTAAAAAAATGCGTAGAATTAAAATTCTTGTATTCTACCAAGATTGTTATTATTCCATTTTATGTATGTTTCATAAGATTCAGTGAGTATTTGGTAACAAACGTACGATGTCCTAATACATTGGCCGAAATTGAAAAAAGAACACCATTAGCAATTGAAGCGTAATCTATGAGATTTATTTAGTAGAAAAAACTTATTGAGAAAGGACAGTGAGCACACGAGTGAAGTGATTCAATGTTTATTTTACCTTTTAATGAGTATTAGATTTTACAGATGACACATTTTAATAAGGTGTTGAACCTCCTCGAGCAGCAATACAAGCTTCCAATCTGACATGCAATCGGTCGTACAAATGCTGGATATCACGCCGGGGCATCCCCCGGCGTGATATCCAGCATTTGAACTGAAAGAAAATTTTAAGAATTTAAATTAAAGAATTTTTAAGAAGCATTTGACTGAAAAGTGTTAAATGATTATCAATTGTTTTTTTTTCTTTCAGAGTCGTACATTATTATCGTATTTATTTCAAATATTTTTGTTATCCACAGAATACTTTTCTTTTCGAAATGAAGATTATTTCATCAGAGACAATATTTTAGAGGTGACATTAATTCTATGGGTACATTTTTTTTGCCTCGAACTTTCCTTTATACAACACAAACGCTGATATAATGCTGTCCGAAGATCTAGAAATCAGTATCTACCACACGACTTATTTCTTGCATCCAGTTATGAATGTGTGAACATTGATACCGATGCACGTTTTAAAATATGAATGTGAAATGAACTGAATAAAAGGCCTAAGCCATAATTGACTACGGAATAGAGAAGAATTGTCTGATAATTTTGTTTCGTTACAGCTATGATGCCAACTGAAATACCCTCAACTGAGAGCGAAGAAACCCTCACAACCTTGTCATCCGGAAGCACCTTGACCTTTGCTTCTGTTTTCACCACCCCAGCTCCTGTATCACGAGACACTGATACCAAAGACATCACTGCAGAGCGCGCAAGTACTCTCTCCGAGGACGATTCTTCTCTTGCATCTGAAGCCACAACTCTCCCAACATCGTTAAAGATAGAAGCAGAGCCCAGTTTAGGGCCAACCGAAAGTGAACTAAGTGAGACTCCTGCTACTGCCGAGGAAAGACATCCGATCGTATCTGTGTCGGAAGAGACGCTTACAACGGAGGAGACACTTGACGCTAAACTAACAGCTTCAACTGTTGAAGAGCCTCTCACGACCCCCGTCATCGCTGAACCAGAAACTTCTCATATCGAGACTTCAGAAGCAGAGAGTACGGGTCCACCACCGAGGGTGAAGTTGCCAGAAAAGCCGAGCTTACCAGCTGGAGCCATCCCGGGAGAAAAAAGACCAACCTCAACAACAGGAGACAACACGACAACGCCACCTTTCTCTGTTTCAGTTGGGAGACCTACTGTTGTGCCAATTCCTGGAGAAGGTAAGAAGTTAATAGAAGTAAAGTTTATCATTTTACATTTTAATCGTTTACGATTATTAGTTTTTCTTACCGGTGTATACAATCAGTTAATATAGAAATTGCAATTTCAAATCCTGAACTACTTGAATTCGAGCTGCACATTTCCCCTTCATGGCCATGTTTACAAATTCTGCAATGCTCAAAATGGAAAGAAAACTCTCAATGCTCAAAAAAAAAAAGATTATGATGGACAGAAGCAGACCCGGATCTAGAAAAAAAATTGATGTGCAAATAATTTATTTTATTATAACAATATTAAAAAGTTAAATATTGTAATACTACGGTTATATTACATTAGACAATTTGTAGACTTTAAGATGATATATAATGGTTAGGGTAAATCGTATTTGCAATATGGAATTACTTCTTGGGGTGGCACATATTAATTGTAGCTCAAAATATACTGCTCACAAAAATTAGGGGATATTTCAAAATGAATATGAAGCAATAAAAAAAAAGCATTTGTTTTTTTTATTAAACAAGAACATCAGAAAAGCAAACGACAAGTCAAAGAAAGTTGTTCGATTATGCAAATGAGATGCAAACTCAATTGTCGTGATTGAGTAGCAAGTGACATATTGGTGGGGGTGAACAGAAGCATGTCAAACTGGATGAGAGTGCCACACATTGACTGTTCTGTAGGGTGTATGGTCACCCAAGACTGCCAAAACACACTGACAGCGATGGGGCATGGACAGGATCAGAATGTCCAGCAGTTCTTGTGGGATCCTCTGCCACTCTTGCTCCAGGGCAACTTCCAGCTCAAGAAGTGTTGTGGGAGGCATTGGACGGTTTGCCAGACGTCTTCCCAGTGCATCCCAAGCATGTTCAATGGGATTCAGGTCTGGAGAACGTGAAGGACAGTCTATGCGTTCGATTCCTGCCTCCTGAAGAATGTTGTTGACGAGATGGGCACGGTGGGGCCTTGCATTATTGTCCATGAAAAGAAAGTTGTTTCCAACTGCTCCATCATAGGGTACCACTATAGCTGCAGGACCTCATCTCGATATTTGACAGCAGTCAGCGATCCGTTTCTGATGACGTGGAGGTCGGTACGACCACCAATGCTGATGCCAGTCCACACCATGATTCCACCACCACCGAAGGAGTTCCTTTCTCGCATGAAACGTGGATTCTCTGGTGTTCCTCGTTCACGCCAGATCAGGACACGATGATTGTCAGGATGCAGCCTGAACCTTGACTCATCAGAGAAGAGGACAGTTGACCACTCATCACGGGTCCAATGACGATGCTCATCAGCACACTTTCTACGGGTTCTACGGTGTTCAGCAGATAACGGAATGCATACCATTGGTCGCCGGGCATGCAGTCCAACACGATGGAGCCGATTTCGTATGGTCTGGGTGCATATCCGTCGTCTAGTGGCAGCAAGAAACTGTCCCCGCAGCTCTGTTGTATTGCTGCGCCTGTTCCTTCTTGCCAATAAGGTCAAGTAGCGGTCATCTCTTGCTGTCGTGGCAGATGGGCGACCCTGCCCTCGTCTTCTTCGTACTGTGCCAGTCTCTTGAAAGCGATTCCACAGTCTGCTAATCACGCTTTGGGATGTTCCAAGTGCTGTTGCCACTGTCGTCTGTGTTTGACCAGCTTCAAGACGTCCTATGGCTCTCCAGGCTTCGCATTCGGGCAAATCGTGTTGCAGGGGCATTGCAGGATGTGCACTTTCAAGATCAGAGAACGTGCAGATACTCCAGTACTTTCAGCCTTTTGTGTAATGCATTTTCATCAATGAAGTAAAGGTTGGTTTTGCTTCTCATTTGCATAATCGAACAACTTTCTTTGACTTGTTTGCTTTTCTGATGTTCTAGTTTAATAAAAAAAAATCAAATGCTTCTTTTTTTTATCGCTTCATATTCATTTTGAATTATCTCCTAATTTTTGTGAGCAATGTAATATGGGAAAGCTATATCATGTGCCCTTTACGGGCACATGATATAGCTCTCCCAACCCAACTTCTTGAGTGAAAAGTGTATTCAATAACATTGGGCAATAAATTTTCATAAAAGTCAAGGCTCTGAGATAAAAGAAGCCATTTCTTAAAGATTTCAAGGTGCTGAATACGAATATGATAACAAAAATGCAAAATTGGCTACGATTTCTGAGAAACGCAATAGTTTCTAATATAATAGGGTAATACGTACATATAACATGTATCGGTAAAACTCCGCTTCTACTTGCGACGTCGGTTTGCCCGTCGCTTGTACAGCTCCTCAGGATCGTCTCTGGCGAGCGTCCAACGGTAGTCAGCTAACATTGAAGTGGACCAGTTTCCCTGGTAACGTTTCTCCATCGTTGCAATGTCCTGGTGAAAACGTTCACCGTGCTCATCACTAATCATGCCGCAGTTGTTGGGGAAGAAATCTAAGTGGGAATGGAGAAAGTGGATCTTTAAGGACATATTTGCAGCCAAGTTTGTGATACAGAGACAACATGTCCTTAACCAGTTTCTTGTAGTTGTCTGCCCTGACATCCCCGAGGAATTTAGTTGACACCAGACGAAACGCGTCCCAAGCCTTTTTCTCGCCACCCTGAAGCAGGTTGTCGAACATCTGGTCTCTGAACAGTTTGCGGATCTGAGGATCCACAAAAATTTTGTCTTTAATTTTCGCTTCGCTGAGTCAAGGGAATTGTCAGCCAAGTACTTGAAAGCTGATGCAGTCAGGTCCATGTCTTTTACGAAGTTTTTCATCACACCGAGTTTGATGTGTAGGGACGGTAGCAGGATTTTGTGCGTTTCTGCCGGTGCTGGGTGCTCCACATTTTTCTCTCCGACATTCAGAGATTTCCTCTGAAGCCAGTTTCTCTTCACGTAGTGCAAAGTCTTTGCTCGGCTGTCCCTTTCACATAAGAGACAGCAGTACTCTGTATATCTCAGCTGGAGACCAATCAATAGAGCCACTACCTTCAACAGAGTATGCTGTATTGATGACAGTTCAACAGCTGTTTTAGTTTATCGTAGGTTTCTTATATGTAGACAGTGTGTCCGACCGGAATTGGTGGAAGTCGATTTCATTATGCAGTGACACCGCCTTGAGACTCAATTTCGAGGAGTCTATGAATAATCGCCATTGTTGAGGGTCATGTTTGATTCCGAGGGTATTCGTCAGGCCATCTACAGGGTGATTCAAAACTTATCGTTCAATATCAAAAATTTCGTGGGGAGGTAGGGAATACGTCAGGAAACCGATTTCACATAGGAAAGAATGTCCGCAAATGTACGCATGCGTATGTAGAGGGCGCTGTGTGTACCCAACCAGTGTACAGCTCGCCCGACCACTCCCGCTGTCATCAGTGTACGAGCTGACTTACTAGTGATAAGATGAATCGTTTTACGCATCAAGAGCTAGCGGATATGCATCTCGCATATGGGGCAGCTGGCGAACCGAACATTCGGAGCTCGATGGATCGGTAGAGGTGGACCGATCGCTTGGCTACCCAGGTCACCTGATTTATCGCCCATGGATTTCTTTTTGTGGGGGGCCATGAAAGACCATGTGTACGAGACCCCCGTCGACAGTGAAATGGACCTTGTTGCACGAATAGTGGCCGCCGCAGGCATTGTCCGTGATATGCCAGGCGTTTTTGAAAATGTTCGGCGGCCAATGCAATGGCGCTGTGAATCCTGTGTCCGTGTAAATGGTCGCAATTTTGAGCACCTACTGTGAACCTGTACTTTACCTTGTTGGAATAAAAGTCACATTCGTTACCACTTAACTGTACTGTTTCCTTGTGTTCACTTTACTTGTCCATTTTGTTCATGTAGATGACGTTTGCGGACATACTTTCCTATGAGAAATCGGTTTCCTGACGTATTCCCTACCTCCCCACGAAATTTGAACGATAGGTTTTGAATCACCCTGTATATCAGAGCAGAACACAAGGTCATCTTTCTTTCTGAAGTAAGGCACAAATTACTCATGACGAGTTCGTAACGAAGTCACTTGGACATTTTCTTTGAGAAGATTCCATTGTTTAAGTCTTGATCCAAGTAACTCTGCTTTGAATTTAGACAGCTCCAGATCGCGAACAGGATCGTTCATTTCTTCTTCGGTGAGAATGTGTGGCGCAGATGACGCACCGTGGCAGACGTATGGATCATCATTAGACACCGAAGGCTGCGGAGAACCCGACGTCGGTTCATCCTCATCGTCTGAAACGTTGGAAAATTATTTTGGAGATTCGGGAACGGGAAGCCTTAACCGTGCGAAACTGGTCTTAGAGCAGATTGTATATATTCGGGTACGCTGTTGCCCACTTATGTTTCCTTGTGATGCCTCCAGAAACAGGTGGAACGATGCAGAAGTAGCTGTCATTTTCGTGATTACTTGGCTCTCTCCAAATCATAGGAACAGCAAACGACATCGCACTTTTTCGCCTTTCAGCCACTTCGGAAGATTTCTTGCACATATGTGTGGAGCTCAGACCTTGTCCTGGTCCCCGATCTTGCATTCAAAATAAAACTCGTACCCTGCTTTCACTATTGGAGTGATGGTCCTTTAATGGCTTGCAAACGTTACTTCCCCGCAAATGTAACAGAATGTATCTGCACTATTAACACAGCTTCAAGGCAAACTATTGCTGGATACGAGGCATCACTACTGCTGGATTAAAACTGCAAGGATCACTTGGGTTGTACTTATGACTCAGGGGTAAATGGGAGTCGCTCAAAAGACTTGCTCACCCTACGAGATGTTTACAACTAACGATTGCATCATCTTTTGCACGCGATTGTAAAACCACGATGTCATGACTCTACTATATTGCACCAGACAATGATGCAATACCTCCGGGGGTTGTCTGTATGGCGGGCTGATGCAATACAACGCAATATGTTGCAATATGAAGTTTAAAATAGAGTCGTTTATACATGACCATCTCTGACTCTCGTAAACCAGAGCCAATCGACAAATTTTATTGTCATTTTCGTGTTCAGTACCTCGAAATTAGTAAAGATTGGCTATTTTCATTCCAAAGCCTTTTTGTGTGTTGCCCAGTGTAATTGGCCTTTCATCTTCACGTGAAACGCACATACTACAATTCTTTTGCAACATGTGTCAAATCCTAAACGTAAACAGGGATGTAAAACATCCTAAATTGTGCTTCTTACTGCTAAATGTTTTGCGTTTTTCCATGTCTTGGTTTCTATCTGCATTCTCAAAATCCATCTATCCTCTTCTGACAGGTGTTTGTCGAGATGGCAACCAATTATTTAATAACGGAGAGGATGTACAGTCCGACGACCCTTGCAAGAAAAACTGCCGTTGCATCAACAGCGTAATCTTCTGCGATGACATCATATGCGATGATCCCGTGGCGGATGTAAGCAACTGCCACGTGATCAAGGACCCGACAGCCTGCTGCCCACGTTACGATTGTGGTATGTATTGCCATCCATATTTTAGCATCTAGCCTTTCTTAAGATCGTTTTCTCTGAGGAAGTCTTTGCGCTGTGCCGTGAAGTTATCCACTATTTAGGTATCAAAGAATTGTAAAGAACTACAAAATTTCCATATCTGGGTCCAACAAGAGGTACTGCTCCAAACTGGCCGTCTCATTTCAAATACTTCGAACACCAGATGCCCGAGAAGGTTTTGTTCAATCCTAAGCATCGGAATTTTACGACTAATGAGGTACAGTGCTTAAAAGAACATGATTTAAAATGGGAAGTAGCAAATCAAATCAATCATTCTTCGTAAAAATGAATAAAGAAAACGAAATAAACAGAGCAAATGCAAAGGAAATATAACTGTTTTCGCTTTCCATCAAAACCAGAGGATCAACTAGACTCGTTCGGCTTTTTTAGTCTTAAGCACACATTATTCATCATCGTAAATAGATTTCTTGTAAGTAGATGATACAAGATTCAAATTAACATGAGTTTATTTTTATTATTTTTACTGTCAAACAAATAAGATGCAGCAAATCTTTGACTCTATACTAAAATTCAAAACAATACACGTTAGAATATTTTTCCACCTCATACCAATTTGGATTATTAACAAAAATTCAAAGAAAGTAATTGCAAAATTGTTAAGACATCTTGTATTAGATCTCTGTAATTTTATAAGGGAATAATGAATTATAATATTATGTGAAAAGCAATTTTTACAATTTTATTTTGAAAATTGTTTAATTTTACAAAGTTACGTGTATATTATCATCATCATCATCATCCTCAAGCAGCCATGGGCTACGGAGGTCCAACCAGACCGTGCAATTTAGTTCTCCAAGCAAGTCTATCCTGAGCTACATCTACTGCATCTGGCCACTGCACACCAATTCCAACAAGGTCCTGTTTGACATTGTCTGCCCACCGCATCCTAGGTCTCCCCTTCTTTCTGAGGTCTTTAGGCCCACTGTTCATAACCCTATTCACCATTCTATAATTATTCATACGGGCAACATGGCCAAACCAACGGAGTCTCTCTCTGCACAATATGCTGCTTAAAGGAGGTTGCAAACTCCTTTGCCTAATCTCATCATTAGTTACAAAGTTGAACCACCTAATGCCCAAGATACTGCGTAAGCATCTGGAATCAAAAGCATCTAGTTTCCTGTTATCTTGTTTACAAAGTGTCCAAGTTTCACTACCATAACTAACCCTAGAAAGAACCAAACTATTATACAGTCTAATTTTAGTCTTTAGGTGTATACGCCTATTTCTCCACACTCTCCATAGATTCTTAAAAGTCCCGGCAGCAATCCCTATTCGTCTGTTAATCTCATGCCGCACATCACCATTATCTGTTACATAGCTCCCAAGATAATTAAACTGTGACACCTGCTCAAGACTGCAACCATTCAGATTAACTGAATCACAGCCTGCCTGACCAATTTTCATCACTTTAGTTTTCTCTCTGTTTATAACCAAACCAACTCTACTACCAGTCTCATCAACAGCTCGAATGAAAGAGTTCATCTCATCAACATCATTTGCCAAAAGGGCTAAATCATCAGCATAATCTAAATCAGAAATTTTCGTATCTCCAGCCCATTTAAGGCCAAAATCTTTCCCTTGAAGTGAATTTCGCATAACATAATCAATAACCAAGCTAAAGAGAAAAGGAGACAAAATGCACCCTTGTCGAACACCAGAAGTAATGCTAAACCAATTGCTACAAGCCTTACCAACTCTCACACACGACTCAGTGTTATTATAGAGAGCTTTCATAATGTTAACTAACTTGTCTGGTATACCATATGATCTCACAATCAACCACAAATTATGACGATCAACAGAGTCGAAAGCCTTTTTGAAATCAACAAAGCTAGCAACCAAAGGTTTCTGAAACTCTAAACATTTCTCAAGAATCTGCCTAAGTGAAAATATCTGATCCACACATCCCCTACCACTTCTGAATCCACATTGCTCATCACGCAATTGACTGTCAACCAGATTCTTAATTCTATTAAGCACAATCATGGAAAGAACTTTACCTGGAACAGAGAGTAGGCTGATACCCCTATAGTTATCACAAGAACTGCGATCACCTTTTTTGAAAATAGGGATAACAATAGCTCTGGTAAAATCCTTTGGAACCATGCCTTTATCATAAAAGAGATTCAGAATTTCAGTCATCCAAGTTGTAACCGAAACATTCCCAGCTCTAAGCATTTCCGTAGTAATTTCATCTACCCCTGGGGATTTATGAAGTTTAAGTTTAGAAACAGCCAAAATAACTTCAGATTGTGTTATAGGGCCAACATTAAAGCCACCAATGCATCTATCATCATTGCAAACAATGGGAGTAGAACTAACTACATTGTTTAGAACATCACTGAAATGCTCAGCCCACCTAGCCATGACAGAATCCTCCCCTTCTATAACCTTACCTTGTTTATCCTTCAATCCTTGTATGCCTGTCCGTTTTCTACCACACAAAACATTAACTATCTGGTACAGCTCTCTGCTGTTCTGCTGTCTAGCTGCTTCCTGGGCTTTGTAAGCCAAACCATCAAGCCAAAGATTCTTATCAGCAGCTAACTGATCCTTTACAAGCTTATTAAGGTCTCTGTAATGCTTTCTATTAGGACTAGTAGGGTATTGATTAAGGGCATTCCTGCAGTTCTTTCTTTCCGAAATAAGCTCAAGTGCCTTATCACTCAGATAATTTTGCCTCTTCTGCTCCTTTTTTCCTAAAAGAGTACTATTAGTGTCCAAAAAAGCCTGTTTAAAATGATCCCATTCTTCCTCCACTTCAGTAGTAAGCAAACCATGACTGTCATAATGACTAAGTAACCTATCATGGTAAGCTTTGGCTATAACTGGATCTTTCAGAGCTTCAGTATTAAAAGTAAATTTTTTAACCCTAGCACAACACTTTTTAAGTTTAAGTTGCAACACACTTTTAACAAGGTAATGGTCAGATCCAATTTCAGCTCCCCTATATGCCCTGGTATTCCTAACAGAACTGGCCCATTTGCTGTTAATTAATATGTAATCAATCATATTCTTATGCAGCCCATCAGGTGAAACCCATGTGTACTTATGTATGTCGCGGTGTTTGTAATAAGTGTTAGTTATTCTGAATCCATTGAGTTTACTTACCTGTAGGAGACTTTGCCCATTGCCATTGCAGCTACCAATACCAAAAGGGCCTATTACTCCTCCCCAAAGGTCAGAGTCAGTACCAACTTTGGCATTGAAGTCACCAAGAACAAGGGTAATATCTCCTTTCTTGACAGAATTCAAAATATCCTGAAGTTGTTCATAAAATCTATCTTTCTCATCCTCATCGGCATCCTCAGTGGGGGCATAACAGCAGATAACACTCAAGTCTTTAACGCTTGTCTGAAATTTTGCTGTAAGAAACCTTTCATTAATGCACTCATATCCTAGAAGAGCATCGCTAGCGTGTCTGCTGAGAAGCAGACCCACGCCTTGGTGATGCTTATTGTCGTCCCTCCCTGAAAAGAGAAATTTAAGATTATTTTTAAGAATCTGACCTTTATCGGTCCATCTGGTCTCTTGCAAGCCGAGAATATCTAAATTATAACGGTGGAATTCTTGTGTGAGGACATCAAGAGAAAAAGCTCTGTGCAGAGTCCTCACATTCCAACTACCTATGGAGAGAAAATGGTTAGTGGGATGTTTAAAGAAACTATGTTTATTGAGAGAGGGAATGCCGACAATATCAAACAGCCCCCTAATCGCAGACATGGGGCAAAGACCCGTTCCCCCACTACTAAAGGCTGAAGCCATCTACACTGAAAGACTTCCTCCAATGTAGAATCTGACGATGCCAATAGAAGCAAAGAGTTCAGGTGCCTGCGATGACTTCTGCTCAGGATTATCCACCAGCTGATAAACATATCCTGTGAATCTATTCACTTGGGGCTGTCAACCCACAAACAAAAAGAAAACACAGCGGAAGATTTTCCCTCCACAGAAGCCCACCAGTGCAGCAAAATCAGGATCCATAATCAAGCTCAGAGCCATATATCTGTCCAGTCCGGTAGGTTTATATGGTCAGCACCAGGACCCTGTGTGGTTGACCACTCCTCAGCAGGGTAGAAAAAAAAGAAAAGTAGCCATAGTTGTCCAGATCAGTAGGCCACACTAATCTGGCAGCCCTCCCCTTCCGTTCACTTCCACAAGAGAGTATCTCTTTTGAAAGGTACTAAAGGTCTGCACCACGAGAAGGCGGGGTCGGACATTAGGTGCTAGGCCTGGCCGGTTCTATGCATCATCACAGGGGATTGGTGCATAGCTCTCCTTCCAGTGACTACCTAGCTACCATTTGGCACTCACCAACTTGCAAATCCATATAGATATTTTGAATAAATCCAGAAAAAGTAAAGCGCAAAAACTTTGATGCATCCAATCTAAATAAACATAGTTTGTTAGTAATATGAAATATGTTTTTCTTTAATTTTAATTGCAATCAATATTAAATAATACCAAATAACCCCATTCATAACCTTTTTCTGTTATATCGCAATCATAAAATTGATCATTACGTGCCCAATTGGTGCTGCGATTCTTTTTCACAAATAATATATTTCGTTTCTTCAATATTTATTGGTAGTTGAGCTATGCACCAATCCCCTGCGATGATGATAGAACTGGCCAGGCCAAGCATCTAATGTCCGACCCCGCCTTCTCGTGGTGCAGGACGTTAATACCTTTCAAAAGAGATACACTTTTGTGGAAATGAACGGAACGGGAGGGCTGCCAGATTAATATGGCCTACTGATCTGGACAACTATGGCTACTACATTTCTTCTACTCTGCTGATGAGTGGTCAACCACACAGGGTTTTGGTACTGACTGAACTGATATAAGACTCTGAGCTTGATTATGGATCCTGAATTTGCTGCACTGGTGGGCTTCTGTGGAGGGAAAATCGTCCGCTGTGTTTTCTCTTTGTTTGTGGGTTGACAGCCCCAAGTGAATGGATTCACAGGATATGTTTATCAGCTGGTGGATAATCCTGAGCAGAGGTCATCGCAGGTACCTGAACACTTTGCTTCTATTGGCATCGTCAAATTCTACATTGGAGGAAGTCTTCCAGTGCAGATGGCTTCAGCCTTTAGTGGTGGGGGAACGGATCTTTGCCCCATGTCTGCGATTAGGGGGCTATTTGTTTTTGTCGGTATTCCCTCTCTCAATGAACAGAGTTTTTATAAGCATCTCACTAACCATTTTCTCTCCATAGGTAGTTGGAATGTGAGGACTCTAGCCTTTTCTCTTGATGTCCTCACACAAGAATTCCACCTTCATAATTTTGATATTTTCGGCTTGCAAGAGACCAGATGGACAGATAAAAGTCAGATCCTTAAAAATAATCTTAAATTTCTCTTTTCAGGGAGGAAAGATAATAAGCATCTCCAAGGAGTGGTCTGCTTCTCAGCAGACATGCTAGTGATGCTCTTCTAGGATATGAGTGCATTAATGAAAGGTTTCTTACAGCAAAATTTCAGACAAGCATTAAAGACTTGAATGTTATCTGCTGTTATGCCCACACAGATGATGCCGATGAGGATGAGAACGATAGGTTTTACGGACAACTTCAGGATATTTTGAATTCTGTCAAAAAAGGAGATATTACCCTTATTCTAGGTGACTTCAATGCCAAAGGTGGTACTGACTCTGACCTTTGTGGGAAGGGGTGATAGGCCCTTTTGGTATTGGTAGCTGCAATGGCAATGAGCAACATCTCCTAAAGGTAAGTAAACTGAATTGTTTGACAATAACTAACACTAATTAAAACACCGTGATATACATAAGTGGACATTGGTATCACCAAATGGGCTGCATAAAAATATGATTGATTATATATTAAGTAACAGCAAAGGGGCTACTTCTCTTAGGAAAACCAGGTCATATAGGAGAGCTGAAATTGGATCTGACCATTATCTTGTTAAAAGTGTCTAGAAACTGAAATTTAAGAAGTGTTCTGCTAAGGTTAAAAAAATTACCTTTAATTTTGAAGCTCTGAAAGACCCAGTTGTAGCTAAACTTTACCATGATAGGTTGAGGAACTGATGTTGAGGAAGAATGGGACCGTTTTAAGCAGGCTTTTTTTAGAAACTAACAGTACTCTTTTAGGAAAAAAGGAAGAATTATTTGAGTGATAAGACACTTGAGCTTATTTCAGAAAGAAAAAACTGCAGGAATGTCCTTGATAAAAAACCTATTAGTCCTAATAGAAAGCATTACACAGAGCTTAATAAACGTGTAAAGGATCAGGTTAGCTGCTAATAAGAATCTTTGGCTTGATGGCTTGGCTGACAAAGCCGAGGAAGCAATTAGACAGCACAAAAGCAGAGAGCTGTACCAAATAGTTAATGTTTTGTGTGGTAGAAAACGGACAGGTATACAGGGATTGAAGGATAAACAAGGTAAGGTTATAGAAGGTGAGGATTCTGTCATGGCTAGGTGGGTTGAGCATTTCAGTGATGTTCTAAACAATGCGGTTAGTTCTATTTCCATTGTTTACAATGATGATAGATGCATTGGTGGCTTTAATGTTGGCCCTATAACATAATCTGAAGTTATTTTGGCTATTTCTAAACTTAAACTTCATAAATCCCCAGGGGTAGATGAAATAACTACGGAAATGCTTAGAGCTGTGAATGTTTCGGTTACCACTTGGATGACTGAAATTCTGAATATCTTTTATGATAAAGGCATGGTTCCTAAGGATTTTACCAGCGCTATTGTTATCCCTATTTTCAAAAAAGGTGATCGCAGTTCTTGTGATAACTATAGGGGTATCAGCCTACTCTCTGTTCCAGGGAACGTTCTTTCCATGATTGTGCTTAATAGAATTAAGAATCCGGTTGATAAGTAATTACCTGAGTAGCAATGTGGATTCAGAAGTTGCAGGGGATGTGTGGTTCAGAAATTTTCACTTAGGCAGATTCTTGAGAAATGTTTAGAGTTTCAGAAACCTTTGATTGCTAGCTTTGTTGATTTCAAAAAGACGTTCGACTTTGTTGATCGTCATAATTTGTGGTTGATTGTGAGATCGTATGGAATACCAAACTTGGTCGCTTTGTAAACAAGATAACAGGAAACTTGATGCTTTTAATTCTATATGCTTACCCAGTATCTTGGGCATTAGATGGTTCAAATTTGTAAGTAATGATGAGGTTAGCCAAAGGAGTCGACAACTTCCCTCAAGCGTCATATTGTGCAGAGAGAGACTCCATTGGTTTGGCCATGTTATCCGTATGGATAATTATAGATTATGTACAATGGATAGGAATAGGATTATGTACAATGTGCCTAAAGACTTCAGAAAGTGGCGGAGACCTAATATGCGATGGGCACATAATGTCAAATAGGGCCTTTTTATAATTGGTGTGCAGTGGCGATATGCAGCACATATAGCTCAGGACAGACATACTTGGAGAGCAAAATTGCGCGGTCTGATTGGACCTCCGTAGCCCATGACTGCTTGATGATGATGATTTAAATCATTCATGCATCCTTTGATAAACTTACTGTTTTCTAACAATATTTTCCCCTAGAGCATCACTAGTCAGCAAAATTTCTTCAAATTAATTTAAACCTTTTAGTACATTGAAGAAAAAGCTCAAAAACAATGAAAATGTTTCTGGTTAAAATTCGAATGATCCTTATGCATTGTAAGTGAATAACGATTGATTGATCATATTGAGCTAGTAAATAAGAATCTATTGTCATTTTTCAGATGCTGAAACAGGCACAGAGCCAGTAAGCCTTAATCTTACGCGAGGAGATGGAACCGATTCACCAGTTAGCGAAACCTCACCTGATGCTTCATCTGAAAGCACTCTAGAGATTGTCACTATATTGAGTTCTGTTGATGCCGAACCTCACGCTGTGAGCACTGCAATTAAAGAAGAAGACGTAAAAACGACCCAGCCTACTTCTACAGAGCAGGACGCAAAAATCACAGAGGCAGCTATTCTTGAAGACGAAGAAAAAGCATCATCAGTCAGCTCTGTTGATGAACAGAAAACAACTCTCTTTTCTACTTCTGTCTTGGAAGAAAAGATAACGACATCAGAATTTTTTGCACCTCAAAAGACGACTGCATCAATTAGGCCTATTGATGCAGAAAGCACTACACTTTCAGTTACTGCTGTAGAAGAAGAAAAGACTACAACATCAGTTGGCCCTATTGATGTAGAAAGCACTACACTTCTAGTCACTGCTGCAGATGAAGAAAAGACTACAACATCAGTTAGACCCGTTGATGCAGAAAGCACTACACTTTCAGTTACTGCTGTAGAAGAAGAAAAGACTACAATATCAGTTAAACCTGTTGATGAAGAAAGCACTACACTCTCAGTTACTGCTGTAGAAGAAGAAAAGACTACAACATCAGTTGGCCCTATTGATGTAGAAAGCACTACACTTCTAGTTACTGCTGCAGATGAAGAAAAGACTACAACATCAGTTAGACCCGTTGATGCAGAAATCACTACACTCTCAGTTAGTGCTGTAGATGAAGAAACGACTACAGCATCAGTTAGTCCTGTTGATGCAGAAATCATTACACTCTCAGTTACTAGTGCAGGTGAAGAAAAGACCACAATATCAGTTAGTCCCGTGGATGCAGAAAGCACTACCCTTTCAGTTACTGCTGTAGATGAAGAAAAGACTACAGTATCAGTTAAAACTGTTGATGCAGAGAGCACTACACTCTCAGTTACTGTTGCAGATGAAGAAACGACTACAGCATCAATTAGTCCTGTTGATGCAGAAATCACTACACTTTCAGTTACTGCTATAGATGAAGAAAAGACTACAATATCAGTTAAACCTGTTGATGAAGAAAGCACTACACTTTCAGTTACTGCTGTAGATGAAGAAAAGACTACAGTATCAGTTAAACCTGTTGATGCAGAAAGCACTACACTCTCAGTTACTGCTGTAGAAGAAGAAAAGACTACAACATCAGTTGGCCCTATTGATGTAGAAAGCACTACACTTCTAGTTACTGCTGCAGATGAAGAAAAGACTACAACATCAGTTAGACCCGTTGATGCAGAAATCACTACACTCTCAGTTACTGCTTTAGATGAAGAAAAGACCACAGTGTCAATTAGTCCCGTGGATGCAGAAAGCACTACACTCTCAGTTACTGATGCAGATGAAGAAAAAACTATAGCATCAGTTAGTCCCTTGGATGCATTAAATATTACACTCTTAGTTACTGCTGCAGATAAAGAAAAGACCACAGCATCAGTTAGTCTCGTGGATACAGAAAGTACTACACTCTCAGTTACTGTTGCAGATGAAGAAACGACTACAGCATCAATTAGTCCTGTTGATGCAGAAATCACTACACTTTTAGTTACTGCTATAGATGAAGAAAAGACTACAGTATCAGTTAAACCTGTTGATGCAGAAAGCACTACACTCTCAGTTACTGTTGCAGATGAAGAAACGACTACAGCATCAGTTAGTCCTGTTGATGCAGAAATCATTACACTCTCAGTTACTAGTGCAGGTGAAGAAAAGACCACAATATCTGTTAGTCCCGTGGATGCAGAAAGCACTACACTTTCAGTTACTGCTGTAGATGAAGAAAAGACTACAGTATCAGTTAAAACTGTTGATGCAGAGAGCACTACACTCTCAGTTACTGTTGCAGATGAAGAAACGACTACAGCATCAATTAGTCCTGTTGATGCAGAAATCACTACACTTTCAGTTACTGCTATAGATGAAGAAAAGACTACAATATCAGTTAAACCTGTTGATGAAGAAAGCACTACACTCTCAGTTACTGCTTTAGATGAAGAAAAGACTACAGTATCAGTTAAACCTGTTGATGCAGAAAGCACTACACTCTCAGTAACTGCTGCAGATGAAGAAAAGACTACAGTATCAGTTAAACCTGTTGATGCAGAAAGCACTACACTCTCAGTTACTGCTTTAGATGAAGAAAAGACTACAGTATCAGTTAAACCTGTTGATGCAGAAAGCACTACACTTTCAGTAACTGCTGTAGATGAAGAAAAGACTACAGTATCAGTTAAACCTGTTGATGCAGAAAGCACTACACCCTCAGTTACTGCTTTAGATGAAGAAAAGACTACAGTATCAGTTAAACCTGTTGATGCAGAAAGCACTACACTCTCAGTTACTGCTTTAGATGAAGAAAAGACCACAGTGTCAATTAGTCCCGTGGATGCAGAAAGCACTACACTCTCAGTTACTGATGCAGATGAAGAAAAAACTATAGCATCAGTTAGTCCCTTGGATGCATTAAATATTACACTCTTAGTTACTGCTGCAGATAAAGAAAAGACCACAGCATCAGTTAGTCTCGTGGATACAGAAAGTACTACACTCTCAGTTACTACTGCAGATGAAGAAAAGATAACAGCATCATTTAGCCCTGTTGATACAGAAAGCACTACACTCTCAGTTACTGCTGCAGATGAAGAAAAGATAACAGCATCAGTTAGCCCTGTTGATGCTGAAAGCACTACACTCTCAGTTACTGCTGCAGATGAAGAAACGACTACAACATCAGTTAGCCCTGTTGATGAAGAGAGCGTTACACTTTCATCTACTGCTGAAGATGAAGAAAAGACCACAGCGCCAGTTAGTCTATTGGATACAGAAATCACTACACTCTCGGTTACTGCTGCAGATGAAGAAAAGACTACAGCATCAATTAGTCCTGTTGATGCAGAAATCACTACACTTTCAGTTACTGCTATAGATGAAGAAAAGACTACAATATCAGTTAAACTTGTTGATGAAGAAAGCACTACACTTTCAGTTACTGCTGTAGATGAAGAAAAGACTATAGCATCAGTTAGTCCCATTGATGCAGAAAGCACTACACTGTCAGTTACTGGTGCAGATGAAGAAAAGACAACACCATCAGTTAGTCATGTTGATGCTGAAAGCACTACACTCTCAGTTACTGCTGCAGATGAAGAAAAGACCACGGCACCAGTTAGTCCTGTTGATGCAGAAATCACTACACTTTCAGTTACTGCTATAGATGAAGAAAAGACTACAATATCAGTTAAACCTGTTGATGAAGAAAGCACTACACTTTCAGTTACTGCTGTAGATGAAGAAAAGACTATAGCATCAGTTAGTCCCATTGATGCAGAAAGCACTACACTGTCAGTTACTGGTGCAGATGAAGAAAAGACAACACCATCAGTTAGTCATGTTGATGCTGAAAGCACTACACTCTCAGTTACTGCTGCAGATGAAGAAAAGACCACGGCACCAGTTAGTCCATTAGATGCAGAAAGTACGACATTGTCAGCTACTGCTGCAGTTGAAGAAAAGGCCACAGTATCAGTTAGTCCCGTGGATGCAGAAAGCAGTACATTCTTTATTTCTGGTGCAGATGAAGAAATGACCACGACATCAGTTATTCCTCTGGATACCGAAAGCACTACAATCTCAGTTGCTGCTGCAGATGAAGAAAAGACCACAGCATCAATTACCCCTGTGGATACTGAAATTATTAAAATTTCAGCTACTTCTGCAGATGAAGAAACGACCACAACATCACTTAGTCCTGTTGATGTAGAAGTCACCACACTCTCAGTTACTGCTGCAGATGAAAAGACCACAGTGTCGGTTAGTCCTGTTGATGCCGAAAGTACTACACTCTTAGTTACTACTGCAGACGAAAGCAAGATCGCACCATCAGTTAGTTCCGTGGATGCAGTTACCGCTGAAGAAATGACTTTAGCATCAGTTAGTCTTGTTGATGCAGATAGTACTACACTCTCTGTTATTGCTGCAGATGGAGAAAAGACCACAGCATCAGTTATTCCTCTGGATGCAGAAAGTACCACGCAATCAGTTACTCCTATAACGGTAGAAAAGACAACATCGTCTCTTACGTCTGTTGATGTGGAAAGTACTACATTGGCAGCTAGCCCTCTAGGTGAAGAAACGTCAATAGCAACTTCTACTTCTGAGGGCGTTGAAAGCACTACACTCTCAGTTACAGCTAAGGATGAAGAGAAGGCCACAGAATCAGTTAGCTCTATGGATGCAGAAAGCACTACATTGTCTGTTATTCCAGGCGATGAAGAACAGGTCACTGCAACACTTAGTTCTCTAGATGCGGAAACGACCATAGCAAGTGATATGTCAGAGGAAGAAAAGACAAAAATATCTTTGAGCCCTGTCTATGAAGTTACATCAGTTGTTTCTCTTGATGATGAAAAGAGAATCACGCTATCTGAAGATAGTGAAAAAGATGAAGGAACTACTGATGAGCCAGCTCTCTTTGTTGAAACAGCTTCATCTCCTGATGTTCCTGCTATTCCCGTTAGGGTTGAAACTACTACCATTCAATCAACAAGTACGACTGTAGTCAAAGCAGTAACTGATGCAGAAGCAGATAAATCCACTATTCCGTCTGTTGTTCCCATCGCGGATGAGACAACTGTCTTTGTGTCTTCTGCAGCACCCTCAGAGTTGACGTCTGCTGCTACTTTCCTGGAGACTGAAGGGAGCACGTTCTCATCACTTTCTCCATCTGACGAAGACACAAGAATCCCATCTTCTTTTGCTCCATCTGTTGGCGAGGAAGATGCAACCACACCTACCCTACTTGGTGCTCAAGTCACTTCCGAAATAACTGAGCTCGATCAACTCACTACAGTTGAAGATGGAATCCCGGAACTAACAGATGAACAATGTGAGTATAAATATAACTGTTAATTATTTCAATAAACACATTTTACATAAAATGACCGAGACTTTGAGAGAATGACTAACGAATTAAAAATCTAATTTCTATTTTCCATTTTAATATCATGCAGTTCAGTTTGTTCTTTAACCTTCCGAATTTGATCCATTTCAATTTTCATGAGATCTAATCAAATTTTAAATTCAGTACATTTCCTAAATTTGTTTCTAAACATCAGGAAGTTTGTAAGAATTCTGTAGAGGGGCCAACACTGGCAGAGTAATATATTTAATGAAAGCAATTCTTAGAACAGCTGTTCTGGTCAGTATGACTACAAAAGTAGTCATACTAACCAGAACATAGTAATAAGTGCAAGGAGTATAATACTAATAAGACGAATTGAAAGCAGAGAAATATTTTCTAATATTTCAATCAATACTGGCTAGTTTTTGACGAAAGTTTGTTTCGCTGAAAGCGCAGATCATCCTTTAGGTTAGGTTTACCTTCTACCCCTAAGCAAAGTGGAATCATTCATGCTAATTACCATTTTCACTGTTGTGATTCGAGCGAAAATTAAAATGACCACCTTTTGAGTGAGGCGAATTTAGAGTTTCTGTTTACTATGGGAGGTGTATTTAAAGAATATCAAACTTGAGCAATTTTCAATATTCGATGCGAAGAGTTTCGTAAAGGATTTTGCATTTATCAATAATATATATATATTTGCGTATATATTTTTATAACGCAAATATATTACTTCAAGTTGTAATATTTTGCGTTATAAAATTTTTAATGATGACAGTATGTATATTTCTTAATTGTTTTATTCCCCTGTTTTGCAAATAGCTTGTGCGGTGAATGGCTCTATTTACGGAGACGGAGAAAAGGTCACTTCCGTTGACCCCTGCGAACACTGCTTCTGTGCTGCAGGCCAGTTGATGTGCAGCCAAGTGATCTGCACACCAGCCCCTGGCTCGTGCTTCTTGATCCCACCGAAAGATGGAGAGTGCTGCGCAGAAACTGCGAAATGTCGTAAGTATCTCCGATGCTCTCTAACAGGATGCAAAAAAAAAGTATTGGTTATTTCAAATATTAAAAAAACATAAAGGACGGGAAAAAAACCTAGAAGCTTTATGTAATTTGCCCTCGTTTCTTATAAAACATAGAAACATTTAGAGAAGCACAGGTCGCTGACCTATTAATCATGTACACTAACCAGCAGATCAGGTAGAGTTAAATGTCAGGTCTCTTTGTCTCTCGTTTCATGACCCATGCCAAATGGCTCCTTCGCTATAACGAATCAAGACTGCTCGTTTCATAACCCATGCCAAATGGCTCCTTCGTTATAACGAATCAAGGCTGCTCGTTTCATGACCCATGCCAAATGGCTCCTTCGTTATAACGAATCAAGGCTGCTCGTTTCATGACCCATGCCAAATGGCTCCTTCGCTATAACGAATCAAGACTGCTCGTTTCATGACTCATGCCAAATGGCTCCTTCGTTATAACGAATCAAGGCTGCTCGTTTCATGACCCATGCCAAATGGCTCCTTCGTTATAACGAATCAAGGCTGCTCGTTTCATGACCCATGCCAAATGGCTCCGTCGTTATAACGAATCAAGGCTGCTCGTTTCATGACTCATGCCAAATGGCTCCTTCGTTATAACGAATCAAGGCTGCTCGTTTCATGACCCATGCCAAATGGCTCCTTCGTTATAACGAATCAAGGCTGCTCGTTTCATGACCCATGCCAAATGGCTCCTTCGTTATAACGAATCAAGGCTGCTCGTTTCATGACCCATGCCAAATGGCTCCTTCGCTATAACGAATCAAGACTGCTCGTTTCTCGTCAGGGGTTGCTTCCCAAACTTCCATCGATCCTCACATCTCAGCTCTTTTGTGCAGATTTCCGTCGAAACGATTTTCTTTGCAGCTTTCGTTTTTTCTCAGCTCTCGCTTCGAAATCAAATCTATGAAAACGATCCGCAACTTCGATCAAAATTATGGCGCATTTCGAGAAAGAAGTGGCAAAGAACATAAATAAGAAAAAAATATATTCTTTAGATGTCATTTTTAAATTAATTTTAATTCATTTGCATTTCAAAATTGCATTGTAAACAATTAGTCCACATTAAACTTCGAAAACTATATATTAATATCCGAATTAGAAATAATAACTATATGCATTCAAAAGAAAAGATGGATTTATTTGATATCAATGTTACTGTTTTTTAGACTTGGAGTTTTCTCAAGATGAATTTGAAGAGAAAAATAGAAATTCATAACTCTTTCTCTGTTAAAGTTGACATAAAATGTTTGGTTTAAATCACACCTGTATTTGTTCTGTCTCTGGAAATGAAGCTTTTGATAATTATATGAAACGCTTTCATTATGCTTAAAACCAGGTAATCGATTTATATCCAGGAAGGTGAGAAATGTTTTTTTTTTGAAACACTTATCTCTTATTAGCAGATATTCGTTTTTTTTTCTTAACCAAATCCTTCAAAAGTCTGATCTTTTTAGTCTGGTTCACCCTAGAGCATTTTTTAGAGCCTTCAAAAGGTTTAATAATGCAAATTGTCAGTATTTCAATATATATATAAAAAAATTATGATATCAGAGTTTTAAAATCTTGAAGGCATAATTGTGGAGAAAAAATTACCATGAAGCAAATAATTGTGCACTCAATGACAACGAAACGGATTGAAGAAATCAGTTGCTGCTCGTGCGAGTGATTCTTTCCTTCTTGTGCCGCCCAACTCAGAACCGTGCGTTATTTTAATCAAAGATCAGTTACGCGTCACTACAGGATGGCTAAGATGCAAAAAGAAATATCAGATTACCTTTCAGATCAATGAAATTAAGAGAAGATAAAGGTTTCTAGGAATAAGGTTATCTTAAGAACTTTCAGAGGTTTCTTAAGGAATCAGGGATGTAAATCTAAATTACATATTTTTTGAAATTATAGACATTATAGAAATTTGGTTAGATGCCAAAATTATTTTTTGTTTTATTGTTTTAATTTTATTTAAATCTTGTTATTTTCATTCATAATTTGATTAAAAATTTTGATGTAATGTCTTCATAAATGAATATGGGACTAAAGCTATTATTATTATTAATCGAATAGATGTACATACAATGAATCCGTAACATTATTTCTTCATTTCAACTCATGTACCAATTTTTTCCTCTATTTTTAAGCTTCTGAAGATGGAACCCTAACTACAATCTCGTTAGCACCAACTGCAATGCCGCCAATAGCAACGGTTCGTCCTTCTGACCATCCTTCAGTAGATACAACTGCAGCAGTCATCTCTGGAGTGAGAAATGCCTCTGACGCAGCATCTGTGGCTACAAAAGCGGAGACTGAGTCACTGCCTTTCACGCTCTCAACGAGAGAGGCAGATGCCACTGAGCCGTCAGCATCATTCTCGACAGGAGTAGAAGATGCTACCTACTCTTCAACAGCATCCATAGACTTAATAGAAAGCTCAACGACACCGCATAGCGCCAGAATAACGGACACTGCTCCTGTTAGCTCAGAAACTGGCAGGGAAGAGACAACTGTGAGCACAGCATCGATAGCAATGGATGTGTCGGAGATATCATCAGGAGGCACGACGGATGAGACACTGACGTCGTCTGTCGCAACTGAAGGGGAACTCATTGCTGATAAAGAAACAACATCAGAAAAATTGTTCATAACAGAAAGAGTAACACAGAGTATAACTGATTCAGTACCAACCAAGGCACCCACTGTGGAAACAACCCTGCGAGCAGACTCTGTAGCTACAAAGCGAGTTTCAATAACTGGGGACTTAACTACACCAACAGATTACTTAACAGAAACGGAAACGCCAGTGCCAGATTTTACTACAGAACAGACTGCCCAGCCTGAGTCTACTTCTAAGATGTTGCCAACAGAAACAACACCGCACACGACAATCATTACATTTACTGAAAGTCGTCCCACATTATCTATTGAAGCAATACATAAAGTAACTGAAAGCGTCCTTCCAACAGATAAAGAAACAACCCTCGATGGCGACAGAGCCCGTCCCTCAACTCCTCTGGAACTCGAGAAACTAACTGCTGAGAGAACAACAATTGCTGTGACGGAAGAAACTGCTGAAAGAAGAACAACACTCAGCATTGCGAGTTCAACCGAACCGTCCACTACGGAAGCAATTGTGGATATCACGCCTGCAAAAGAATCAACATTCAGTTCACCCAGTGGCGCCGTTACAGCAGAACCTACTACCGTAAAAGACATTTCTCCAGGGGAAGAAATAACAATAGTTACTCTCTTAAGTGAATCACCAGCACAAGAAGATGCAGATACCATTGCAGAAAGAGAAACAAGTAAACCTTTAACATTACCAGAGTTAGCAACAACAACTAGCTCTGGTATTGTGGATATTAAGGGAACATCAGAGGATACTACATTTAGTCATTTAACGACTCCACCTTCTACACCAGAAAAGCCTGATACAGACCAAAGCATAACGGAAAAAACATCACAGTCTGAAGTCTCAGATATTAGCACTACATCGAAATCTATACCTTTTGGGGCACAGACCTCAGGTGAACCATCTCAGACTTCCTCGGAAGAAGCTGACATTACAGTTGAAATAACCACAGATTCTGCAGTAAAGGAAACAACAGACTCACTTCTTTCAGAGGTCAGTACAACTGCATCAAAGTCAAGTACAGACAGTACCCTCCGCGAAGAAGATACAACACAAGCTTTCCAGACTCAGTATGGCGACACTTCACCGAAAGGTGAAGCCACAGTAGAAGATACATCAACAGATATTACCTTAAAGTTAACAACAGAAAGCTCTTCCACTGAATTGGAAAAAACCGACTTTTCAGCAACAGAAAGAGTTCCAGTTCCAGAAGATGTCACAACAGCAGGGCAAATTACAATCGGCAGTATTTACGAAACTGAAGTCACAGAGTCCTTAGGAACAGAAATAACCTCAATCACTACTTCAGCAGTAGAATTAACGACCGTCGCAGACGAAGAAATTACAAGTGCAAAGTTAATTCCAATTACTAGTAGTAAAAGTGAATCTGAAAGCACAGAAATGTTATCAGTTACTGAGATTGATACTGCACCAAAGACAAGTACAGTTAGTGAAATCGTGACAAGCCAAAAAACTGTACCTTTAATATCAGAAGTAGACTCTAGAAGGGTCATTGCAAGCACTGAGGCAGGCACAGAAGGATCTCCCATAACAGAAAAAGTCGATGGCACTTCCAAAGCAACTACAGAAGGAACATCTGCTGCGGAACAAACAACGGAAGAAACACTATCGGGCGAAACTGATGTTACTCCGAAATTATTAACAACTAGTCCTACCATTGAAACTGAGACACAAACTTCTTCAGTAGAAACTGTCGGAACTTCATCTGAAACATTTGTTAGTGCAGTGCCAGGAGAAACAACAGACTCAATTGTTTCAGAAATCAGCACTACACCTGAGGCAACTATAAGTGTTGTGACTGAAACTGAACCACCCCATCCATCGCCAACGGAAGAGGAAGAATTGGAAACACCGCAACACAGCACTCTGAGTAGACCATTGGATGAAGAAACAATAGGGCCTCAAGTTTCAGCAGATGTTATCTCTACGCAAAAGCCCACTGTTGAGAGTAGTCCTTTTGCAGATGAAACAACTCAGACTCCAGAGTCAGAAAAGGTGGAAACTACAGTAACAAAATCCATGATCAGTACACAGTATCTTGATGAAATATCCGTTTCAACTGATGACTCTACAGAAAAGCCGCAGACTGGAATGGAAGAACTCGATGTCATATCAAAGATAGACACAGTTACTACTAGAGCAGAAGAAACGAGCTCGCCGTCAGTCTCGGAGGTCGTCACTTCAGCAACGATTGCCTTTTCAGAAGCATACACAGCGACACCATCTGTGATCGAAGGAGTAGATGCAAAATTAGAACTTGGCACATCAGCTACAACCGAAGAGGACGAGAAAACGTCAACATTACCTTCAGTTGTTAGTTCCGAACCTACAGAAGTATCGGAGAGCACCACAGAGAAACAAGAAGGTACCGAATTTTCAACAACTGGTAAGGATTACACTACAAGAAGTATATTCCCAACTCAAGAAACGGTTTCAACACTAGTCGAAGAAGAAATTACCACTAAAGGAGGAGAAACTACAATCAGCACTTCTGGTGAAGCAGAAACATCTGTATTTTCGGCAACAGAAGAAGTTGCTACATCAAAAATAGCAGCAGTCAGTGTAACAGTAACAGGAGAAATGACAACCCCCAAAGTAAACGTTACACAAGAGCCAATAACAGCAACTGACTTTGAAGGAACAGAATCATTAGTAACAAAAGAAACTGAAGAAATAATAAAGTCACCAACTCCGGAATTTGGTATTACACTTAAGGAGACTACCGTAGAAACTTCCGGAACAGGAAAACCTGTTACTTCAGTAGAAGTAATTACGACAACTGTTTCAACGAGAAAAGGAACAACAACAATACAACCGGAATCAGAGGAAATAGAAGCAACATCGCAGGTAACCACAGAGAGCAGTACCGGAGAATCTGAAACAGAGGGAATTTCAACAAGCAAGGCAACCGTCGGTACCTCATTGCTGGAAGAAGTAGGAACACCAAGTGCTACAGAATTCCCTACTACGGAAAAAGAAGCAACTGAAAGTGAAACAGCACAACCATCAGTTACAGAAAAAGTCAATTTTACATCAGAAGTCATCACTACAACAATTGGAGTAGAAGAATCAACTGTAACACTAGTTTCAGAAATTTCCATCGAATCAAAGAAAACAACAGAAAGTACTGTCAGTGAGGGTGAAACAACGCAGACTTCAGTAGATGAAGTGTCTGTCTCAGGAGATGTCACTACTTTTAAAATCGCAACTGGTGACCCGAAAGATATTAGGACTACAACAGGGAAAGCCGACACCATAAGCGATGTGGCAGGGACAACGGAAAAAGAATCATCACTTGTAACTGAAGAAGGTGAAACGAGCTCTCCTTTCAGCTCATTGATGTCTACGGTCACGGACTCTGCTAAGGTCGACGATGAAAGCACTGCTGCGACAACTGCCAAACAGAGTCCTAGCATTGAAGAGGAAAAACTGACGATTGGCACAACCGAGCCTTCTAAAACAGTTGAACCTTCAACGCGCATAACTAATGTTTATGAAATCATAACTTCTGGTGGTACGCCTTCTAAACTCGACGAAGAACGCACGACTGTGTCGCGGTATCCAGGAGATGATCTCAAGACTCTTTTGGCTCAAACAGAAACGGAGGAAGAAGTCGCAAGAAAGACATCTCTTCCGGAAAATGTCACGGATATTTCTTCTTTCACAACTTTAGAGAGTTTGCCAAGTGTCCCAAAAGAAGGAGAAACATTTGATGGCGACATTAAATCAGAATCAACTGCTGCTGGAACGATAATTTCATCTGAAGATGAAAAAACCACTTCTTCAAAAATGACTTTACCAACAATGACGGCAGTAACAGAAATGCCTTCCAAATCTTCCATCATTACTAAGGTCGTTACAACTTCCGTTGGCATTGAGACAAAGCCATCGGAACAGCCAGATGAAAGAACCACAGAGGTGACGACCACATACGAAGCTACATCCTATTCACCTCAACTGTTCACAGTTACTGCAACTGTAGATGTAGATGTGGAGAAAACGTCTAATGAAACTACAGACACAGCTTCAACTAAATCAGCTGAGACGACAAAAGTTACGACAAGGGAAACAATACGTTCTTCAGATATGACCACACAGAGCCCATCTATCGTTTCTGAAACGTTGCCTGAAACTAGTTCCGTTCCTACAACGGACGGTGGAACTCCATGGACGTTGTTTTCAGAAGCAGCAGGTACAACCAGCGATGTAGAGTTAGAAACGAAACATATTACATTTGAATCAACACCATCACCTTCAACTCTGCAAGAAACGACTTTGAAGGCTGAAATTGAAACATCCACGTATTTTGTTTCAACTGAAAGAAAGCCAACTGCTTCATCAACATCAGAAAGTGAAGGCAAAATAGTGGAAACCACTTCTACCCAGAGACAACCAGAAGAAACAGAATCGGATATCCCAGAGGTCGAAACATCCTCGGAAGCAAAGGTAGCTGTAACAGAATCCCCAACCACACTTCACACAGCAACTAAACAAGAACCTACGAAGATGAGGATCGAACAAACTGGGACAACGTTTGCTCTGGATCAGATATCAGTGGATAATGTAACAGGTTCACCACCAGAAGTTCAATCAAGAGTGAAAGAGACAACTCCTCCACCACCTGAAACAACAGAGGTGTCAAGAAGAACTACGAACGATGAAGCTGCCACTCCTTCAACTTCACCAGAGGACGTTTCTCTTCCTCTCAGGTTAGATGTAATAACGAGCACTTCAACTGAAACGTACGGTGTCGCTGAGGATATTACTGAAGTTACAGGTTTCGAGTCACCATTGGGTACTGCCACAGCAAAGGATACAGCACAATGGGTAGAAGAAGCTTTGAGAACCACATTATCTCCAACTGCAACTGAATCAAAACAAACAACCTACTTCACTACGACACTTCCCACAGAACTTTCCACTATGACTACAGTCGAAACTGACGACAAACCTTCAGGTTCCACTGCAGCAACAGTAAATGAGACAGAATCAACAGAAACAGAAGCGTCCATTTCCACAACTGATTCCACTGCTATCGAATCAAAGGAAACAAAACCTCCAATGTCTACTTCTGCTGCAAGCAAAACTGTAGCTCAGGAAACAGAATTCACTGTATCCACTGCAGCGGCAGGTGGTACAGAATTCAGGGAAACCGAACCTCCACCGTCTACAACTGCTGAAGTTGTGACTGAATTAAAGCAAAGAGAACCACCAATGTCCACTACCATTGAACGTGTGACTGATTCGGGAGAATCAGAGCCTACAGTATTTAGTACGGCTGAAAGCGGAACAGAATTAAAGAAAACAGAGATCATAACATCGACCACTGCTACAAGTGCAACAGAATTTAAGGAAACAGAGTCAACAATAGCCGTTGCTGATAAAAGTGTAACTGAATCAAAAGAAAGAGAACCTACAATATTTACTACTCCCACAAGTGAGACTGAAACAAAAGAAACAGAATTCAAAATATCTGCTACTGCTGTGAGTGTGACGGGTTTCAAGGAAACAGAAGCTTCCGTATCAACTGAAACAACAAAAATTGAAGAATCTACAGGAACAAAACCTACCACATCCATTGCAGATGCCAGAGTGACTGAATCAAAGAAAAAAGAACCATCTACATCCACTGAAGCAACAGGAATTACAGAATACAAGGAAACACAACCTACCATATCAATTACAGACGCAAGTGTCACTGAATCCGAGAAAACAGAACCTTCAATATCCACTGAAGTAACAAGTGTTACAGAATCCAAGGAAACAGAACATTCCATAGCCACAGAAGCAACAAGCTTTACAGAATCCAAGGAAACAGAACCTTTCACATCCACTGAAGCAACAAGCGTTACAGAATTCAAGGAAACAAAACATACCTTATCTATTGTAGGCGTAAGTATCACTGAATCCATGGAAACAGAAACTTCGATATCCACTGAAACAACAAGGGATATGGAATCCATGGAAACAAAACCTACCACATCCATTGCAGACGCAAGTGTGACTGATTCAAAGGGAACAGAACCTTTTTCATCGACTGAGACAACAAGTGTTACAGAATCCAGCGAAACAGAACCTTTCATATCCACTGAAGCAACAGGTGTTACAGAATCCAAGAAAACTGAAGCTTCTATTGTCACAGAAGAAACAAGCTTTACAGAATCCAAGGAAACAAAACCTACCATATCCGTTACAGATGAAAGTGTTACAGAATCCAAGGAAACAGAACCTTCCACTTCCACTGAAGCAACAAGTGTTACAGAATCCAAGGGAACGGAACCTTCCATATCCACTGAAGCAACAAGTGTTACAGAATCTAAGGGAACAGAACCTTCCACTTCCACTGAAGCAACAAGTGTTACAGAATCCAAGGAAACAGAACCTTCCACTTCCACTGAAGCAACAAGTGTTACAGAATCCAAGGAAACAGAACCTCCCACATTCACTGAAGCAACAAGTATTACAGAATCCAAGGAAACAGAACCTTCCACTTCCACTGAAGCAACAAGTGTTACAGAATCCAAGGAAACAGAACCTCCCACATCCACTGAAGCAACAAGTGTTACAGAATCCAAGGGAACGGAACCTTCCACATCTACTGAAACAACAAGTGTTACAGAATCCAAGGGAACAGAACCTTCCACATCCACTGAAGCAACAAGTGTTACAGAATCCAAGGGAACAGAACCTTCCACATCTACTGAAGCAACAAGTGTTACAGAATCCAAGGGAACGGAACCTTCCACATCTACTGAAGCAACAAGTGTTACAGAATCCAAGGAAATAAAACCTTCTACATCCACTGAAACAACAAGTGTTACAGAATCCAAGGAAACAGAAACTTCCACTTCCACTGAAGCAACAAGTGTTACAGAATCCAAGGAAACAGAACCTCCCACATCCACTGAAGCAACAAGTGTTACAGAATCCAAGGGAACAGAACCTTCCACATTCACTGAAGCAACAAGTGTTACAGAATACAAGGAAACAGAACCTCCCACATCCACTGAGGCAACAAGTGTTACAGAACCCAAGGGAACAGAACCTTCCACATCCACTGAAGCAACAAATGTAACAGAATCCAAGGAAACAGAACCTTCCGTATCCCCTGAAGCAACAAGTGTTACAGAATCTAAGGGAACAGAGTCTTCCACATCCACTGAAGCAACAAGCGTTGCAGAATTCAAGGAAACAGAACCTTCAATAGCCACAGAAGTAACAAGCATTACAGAATCCAAGGAAACAAAACCTACCATATCCATTTCAGATGAAAGCATTACGGAATCCAAGGAAATGGAACCTTCCATAGCCACAGAAGCAACACGTGTTATAGAATCCAAAGACACAAAATCTACCATATCCATTACAGATGAAAGTACTACAGAATCCAAGGAAACAGAACCTTCCATATCCACTGAGGGAGCAAGTGTCACAGAATCCAGGGAAACAGAACCTTCTAAAACTACTGAAGCAACAAGAGTTACAGAACCCACGGAAGCAGCACTTTCTACATCCACTGAAGTAAAGAGCGTTACAGAATCGAAGGAAACAAAACCTACCATATCCATTACAGATGAAAGTGTAACTGAATATAAGGTAACAGAAACTTCCACATCCACTGAAGCAACAAGTGTTACAGAATCCAAGGGAACAGAATCTTCCACATCCACTGAAGCAACAATTGTTACAGAATCCAAGGAAACAGTACCTTCCATATCCACTGAGGGAGCAAGTGTCACAGAATCCAGGGAAACAGAACCTTCTAAAACTACTGAAGCAACAAGAGTTACAGAACCCACGGAAGCAGCACTTTCTATATCCACTGAAGCAACAAGTGTTACAGAATCCAAGGAAACAGTACCTTCCATATCCACTGAAGCAACAATTGTTACAGAATCCAAGGAAACAGTACCTTCCATATCCACTGAGGGAGCAAGTGTCACAGAATCCAGGGAAACAGAACCTTCTAAAACTACTGAAGCAACAAGAGTTACAGAACCCACGGAAGCAGCACTTTCTACATCCACTGAAGTAAAAAGCGTTACAGAATCGAAGGAAACAAAACCTACCATATCCATTACAGATGAAAGTGTAACTGAATCTAAGGTAACAGAAACTTCCACATCCACTGAAGCAACAAGTGTTACAGAATCCAAGGGAACAGAACCTTCCACATCCACTGAAGCAACAAGCTTTACAGAATCCAAGGAAACAGAACCTTCCATAGCCACAGAAGTAACAAGCTTTACAGAATCCAAGGAAACAGAACCTTCAATAGCCACAGAAGCAACACGTTTTACAGAATCAAAGGAAACAGAACCTTCCATAGCCACAGAAGCAACAAGTGTTACAGAATCCAAGAGAACAGAACCTTCCACTTCCACAGAAGCAACAAGCTTTACAGAATCCAAGGAAACAGAACCTCCCATAGCCACAGAAGCAACAAGTGTTACAGAATCCAAGGGAACAGAACCTTCCACATCCACAGAAGCAACAAGCTTTACAGAATCCAAGGAAACAGAACCTTCCATAGCCACAGAAGCAACAAATGTTACAGAATCCAAGGGAACAGAACCTTCCACATCCACAGAAGCAACAAGCTTTACAGAATCCAAGAAAACAGAACCTTCCATAG
This sequence comes from Ryuthela nishihirai, assembly GCA_038380435.1. Taxonomy (NCBI): domain Eukaryota; kingdom Metazoa; phylum Arthropoda; class Arachnida; order Araneae; family Heptathelidae; genus Ryuthela; species Ryuthela nishihirai. Next base: position 80,933,242 of record JAWZYU010000012.1, read on the forward strand.
CCACAGAAGCAACAAGTGTTACAGAATCCAAGGGAACAGAACCTTCCATAGCCACAGAAGCAACAAGCTTTACAGAATCCAAGGAAACAGAACTTTCCATAGCCACAGAAGCAACAAGCTTTGCAGAATCCAAGGAAACAAAACCTTCCATAGCCACAGAAGCAACAAGCTTTACAGAATCCAAGGAAACAGAACCTTCCATAGCCACAGAAGCAACAAGTGTTACAGATTCCAAGGAAACAAAACCTACCATATCAATTTCAGATGAAAGTGTTACAGAATCCAAGGAAACAGAACCTTCCATATCCACTGAAGTAACAAGTATTACAGATTCCAAGGAAACAGAACCTTCCATAGCCACAGAAGCAACAAGCATTACTGAATCTGAGGAAACAAAACCTACCATATCAATTACAGAAGAAAGTGTTACATTATCGAAGGAAACAGAACTTTCCATATCCACTGAAACAGCAAGTGTCACAGATATCGAAGAAACAGAACCTTCTAGATCTACTGAAGCAACGAGCGTTACAGAATCCAAAGAAACAGAACCTACCGCATCCATTGCTGACACAAGTGTGATGGAATCGAAGGGAACAAAACCTTCCATATCCACTGAAACAACAATAGTTACAGAACCCAAGGAAACCGAAGGTTCCTCATCCGTTGCAATCACAAGTGTGACTGAATCCAAAGAAACGGAACCTTCCATATCCACTGAAGCAACAAGTATTACAGAAACTATGGTAACAAAATCTACTGAATCCACTGTCACCGCTAGTGTGACTGAAACAAAGGAAACAGAACCTTCCGCATCCACTGCAGCTACAAGTGTTATTGAATTAAAGGAAACTGCAACTCCCGTATCCACAGTGGCTGGAAAGGCAACGCAATTAAAGGAGACAGATACATCTATTTTCAGTACTCCATCTGTTGTAACTGAGTCCATGGAAACACACACTTCATTCCCGATTGCAGCAGCTAAAATAACGGAATTAAAGGAAACAGAAAGTTCTATCTCCACTGCGTCTCCAAGTGACACTGAATCAAAGGAAACAGAAGCGTTCAGATTCACTACAACCACAGGTATCACAGAATCAAGGGAAACCGAGGTCACCTTGTCCACTTCTGATGGCAGGACGGAATCAAAAGAAACCGAGTTTTCTGTTACAGAGTTTGGAGCGACCGAATCAAAAGAAACAGAGTCTTCTATGACTGCTGCTGGTGTAACAGAAGCTGCCTCTTCACTGACCACTGCAGTTACAAGTGTGACTGAATCAAAGGAAACACAACCTTCCGGAACTGATTTTAGGGTGACTGAATCTGATGGAACAGAATTTCCTTCTTCCGCATCTGTCGAGACAACAACTCCGCGAGCTCTTACTGTTGCAGAGGTGATCTTCTCTACCTCATTAAAACCCAGAGCAAACGCCTCAGCCGATGGAGGGGATACAGCTACGCCGAGGACTTCGTCTGCACCTGAATCTGAGCTGACCTCTCCGACGATCTTCCCAACTAAAGAAGAAGAGAAGATTATCTCAGATTTAACATCTGCTGGATTCACATTTTCTACTCTAAGCTCCACTGACAGAGCCTCTGAATCAGATATCACTGGAACGGAAGCAGGACCTTCATCGAAGATCGCAGAGTCGACTGAACCCCCCGCGGCATCAGAAAAGTCCACCATCGAAGATATCGTGGATCGCTTGACGACATTATTCGTTCCAACTCGTCCTCCTGTGTCCACAACCGAGTCAGTGACAGAGACTCAAAGAGAGGAAACCACGCCCACCCAACCAAGTAAGTTTTTTCATCAGTAATTATTCATACCAAGTTAATGACAAAAGTTCGTTCTTTTCAGCTCTCTAAATCAAGCACAAGTTCCCATAAATCCTTCAAACTTCTTTAAATCCGAAAACTTTTATTTCACTTCTAGTTTGAAATTTTTTCAAGACTTGAAATTAGAAACATTCTTCTCTTTGCAGAACACATCATTTTTTAAAAAGAAAAATGGACTTCCCTGGACAAAGGACGCAGATAACTTAAGAGCTATATTAGGCTTGTCCTGATTTCTCATACAACATACAAATAACTACAGAGGGAAGCTCTATCAGTTATCTATATCAATGCCTGCTGGGCTTGGTAGTGAGGTACGCTAACCATCAGACCAAGTAGGATTAATTCTTAATATCATTTTGCTGCTCACAATGTTGGAATCCTAATCTTAATCTCATTTTTATTGCCATACATTAGCATAAATCATGATTTAATACTATTGCGCTCAAAGAGAGTGGCGGGGGTGGCTCAGTCGCTAGCGTGTCAGACTCGTAATCTGGTTCGAGTCCCAGCTGGGTCAGCGTTGAGACTTATCTCAGCAAAACTCCCCGCCCTGCCCACGGTCAATAGGGGACACCGATTGTCTTGGAAAGGCTTCCGTCATCGGATGGGACGTTAAGCCGTGGCTCCGTGTGCGGGAGAACCATACCCTGCATACGTTAAAGAACACGCTGGATGGCCTTGACGAGAAGCTACCATCTGTCTCCCAACAGCTGTTCCAGTGGGTCCCCAACTTTCTCAGAGATTTCAGGGTCCTTGTGACCTGGCCATTTAGCCCATGGTGTTTAACAGAGTTAGGGTTTCAACAGAGTTGTTATATCCCTATTTAAAAAAAAATTATTGCAGTTCTTGTGATAATTATAGGGATATCAGCCTACTTTTTGTTCCAGCTAAAGTTCTTTGTATAGTTGTGCTTAACGAAATTGAGAATTTTCGTTGACTGACAACTAGGTGATGAGCAGTGATGATTCATATATCGTAGGGATTGTGTGGTTCCGATTTTTTCACTTAGGCAGATTCGTGAGAAATGTTTAAAGTTTCAAAAACCTGTGGTTACTAGATTTATAAATTAAAAAAAAAGGCTTTTGATTCTGTTGATCGTGATAATTTGTGGTTAATCGTGAGATTGTAATGGCATACCAGACAAGTCAGTTAAAAATGTGAAAGCTCTCTATAAAAAAAAGAGTCGTGTGTGAGAGTTGGTAAGGCTTCTAGCAATTGGTTTAGCATTGCTTCTGGTGTTCGACAAGGGTGAATTTTGTTTCCTTTTCACTTTAATTTGGTTATTGATTATGTTATGCGAAATTCATTGCAAGGGAAAGATTTTGGCCTTAAATGGTCTGGAGATACGAAACTTTCTGATTTAGAATATGCTAATGATTTAGCCCTTTTGGCAAATGATGCTGATGAGACAGGTAGTAGAGTAAGTTTGGTTATAAACAGAGAGAAAACTAAAATGATGAAAATTGGTCAGGCAGGCTGTGATTCAGTTAATCTGATTGGTTGCAGTCTTAAGAAGGTGTCAAAGTTTAATTATCTTGGAATCTGTGTAACAGATACTGGTGATATGTGACATGAGATTAACAAACGAATAGGGGTTGCTGCCGGGACTTTTAAAAATCTATGGAGTGTGGAGAAATAGGTGTATACACCTGAGGAATAAAATTAGACTGTATTATAGTTTGGTTCATTCTGGGGTTAGTTATGGTAGTGAAACTTGAACGCTGTTTAAACTAGATAACAGGAAACTAGATGCTTTTGATTCTAGATGCTTACGCAGTATCTTGGGAATTAGGTGGTTCAACTTTGTTAATAATGATGAGGTTAGACATAGGAGTCGGCAACTTCCTTTGAGCAGCATGTTGTGTAGAGAGAGAGACTCCGTTGGTTTGGCCATGTTGCCCGTATGTATAATTAGAGATTGGCGAATAGGGTTATGAACAGTGTGCCTATAGGCCTCAGAAGAATAATAATATAATTATAGATTAGCGAATAGGGTAAGAATAGTGTGTTTAAATGCGTCAGGAATAGGGGGAGACCTAGGATGCGGTGGGCAGACAATGTCAAACAGGACCTTGTTAGAACTGGTCTGCAGTGGCGAGATGCAGCAGATGTAGTAGCTCAGGAAAGATGTGTTTGAAGAACTAAATTGCATAATCTGATTAGACCTCCGTAGCCCATGGATGCTTGAGGATGATGATGATGATGATGATGATGATGAACAGACCCGTGGTTTGTTTCCTGATATGAAATTGGCACGACCATTGACTTGTTCGTCTCTCTCTGTATACATCAAATAATAATGTTTGCTCCTGCTCTCCAGAATTCTTGCGAAAGATCTCAGTTTCATGAGCGCTACCATGTTTCATTGCTATGACGTCTTGTTAAATAGCCTGCGACTGCAAGAAAACTTTCCAAGGTATTTCACATTGTTTAGAAAATTGCAACCACCTTCAGTGGCAGAGAAGTGCGAATTTTGTTTATTTCAATGTCCCGTAAAAAGTTCATTTGGATCCTTCCACCTGATTTTTCCATTCCCTTTCTGAATATTCAGTTATTGCTAATCTCTATAATTTTTCAACCAAAACTTCCTTTTTTCAGAATTAAAAATGCAAACTCATTTGGCCTCTTCTGAAGATATGCCAATGCATCACCTTATTTCAGATTGCTTCTGCTTTCGTAAAAAGGGAAAATATATTTTCGTATTACACAGTAAAACCTGGTTAATTCGAAATTAAAGTGACGGGAAAAAATATTTTGAAATTACTGAAAGCCTGCTTAAATCTAAATTCTTGAAAACGCTAAAACTACCTATTGCATAATAACATAAATACAAAAATATAACAAGAAGTAATAAATCGATAAGAGATATGGCTGAACTTAAAAGGTGGTATTGAATCCAATTCCAAAAGGTTAATTTTCAAAACTAAACACAAAATTTGATTTTACTAATAGAAATTAGGAATATTAACACTGTTAACAGCGATGTTCTTAATACTACATAATACAAAATAGTGATACAAAACTCCAAATGCTATCGTGAAAAGAAATCCACTAAATTAAAATTGTTGCTAATTTTTTTTTCAGTTTTATATTCTGGAATTTCCTTAGTGCATGATGTCATCAAATGTTTCCCGTATTTTTTTCTCTGGGTCATGTGTCCCTGACAAGTATCACCGGAGTAAGTCCAAAACTCAAAATTCATCTTCCTTAGACATCAGTGGTTTAATAGACGCGTGGTTTTTTAATGGTAATGTTGGCAAACGAATACATTTATTGAATATTATTTGTTTCCAGAATTATTCTGGCACAAATATTTCGTTTCCATATTGCGAACTAAAAATTGTTTCGAATTATCCAGGTACTTTTGTATGAAATCTGCTTATTGGGTCTTAAAATTAAAGGAAAATTCGAATTAAAGAGTTTGGGAGTTATCCAGGTTTTACTGTATTTTCAAAATCAAGAAAAAAAATAATAGTAGATCACTTCGTGTTTTTGATTGTTTAGCAAATATTTTCTAGGTTCATAATTTAGTGTACTCTTTGTAAGTGTTTCAGAGAAAAAATATTAAACCGATGCAAAAAATTGCTTAAGTGAGTGGTTTCGAATCTTTTCTGTAATAGCGCTCTACTTATACAGCGTTTCAACTATTCTATAATATTTAACCGATGCAAAAATTGCTTTCCAATTTTCTATAATAGCGCCCCCCTCAGCTTAACAAAGATTTCATCGCGCCCCCTTGTGGTATTATCGCAGTCCCCCAAATGTATGTGCAATAATGGAGAGGAATGTCAATTGTTGAGACTTCGAGGGTAGACAAAGCAACCGAACCGTAAAGAACCTACAGATACTGTCCTTTGTTCGGATGTTTAACAGCCGTGCAAGAGATGCGATGACTGAAGGAAGATATTTCGAACTGCAAGGGCTGTGTTTCGAATCATAGCATCTCAATTTTACAATAATACTTCCTAAAACATCTCGCACCCCCTCCCCTAAAAACTGTTACTCCCCTCTTCCGAAGCAAAAAGACTGACCCTCACACTTCGGAAACCACTGGTTTAAGAGATCCAAAATGGTTTGCTTTCAATAGATCCTTTTGAAAAAATACTTTCAAACTTTTCTGTAAAATAAAATGAAGTAAAAATGAATTGTTATTGAAACATGAAATCCTATTATCGTTTAAATATTCACTTGATTTATATAATTCCTACTTTTATAAATAATTGTTTTATAAATTTCGTTATGGAGCTATTTTTCGCCTTTTAGTGAATAAATGAAACTTATTTTTAACTTTTCATTTATTTTTTTCAATTATTTGTTTTTAAAGTAAATAAGGAGGCTTACTATTACATTAATCTTGAACAACAGCTAAAATTTATGGTAAAGAGTAAAATAATAAATCTTGCGACACCCCCTTTAAAATTTAGAAAAACTAATACCGTGCATTTTAAAAACTATTTACCATTCTTCTTTTCTTGCCAGATCCCGTGAATACCACTCATATTTCACAGATTTCGAAAACTTTCTATCTTGGGAGTAATTGAGCTTACATTGAGAATTTTAGTGTGTCCCTTTGGACTCTTCTGTAGCCACTTTACATCCAATTTATCATTCTGGCTAAACACTTTTTTTTATTTGATTATTTTTATTGCTAATTTTGTTTTCCGCAATTATATACACTCTATCAAAAAATAGCTCCACCCAGAAGGAGTAGAACTACGCTTATGCAAAGTAATACGCAACTGCAGGAGTGTGATATATGGTAATGTAGAGAAAATTGCGGGTCTGGCTATATTAATTTTAGGAGATGACATAGATTCCTTTAGCTCTAGATAAGGTTGTCGTTGGGGAAAGGTGGAGAGTGTAGATTAAAGAAACCGAACCTCACCTGTAAATCTGGTTACCATTGAAGGATGATACCGTTTGTATGTCTTAGATGAATGTTTAATCAATTCAGCAATTCAGCAAGTCCTCGCATCATAGGTCTATGTGAAGCAGGATGATTTACGCGATGAAATGCAGCGCATTTGGGACGTGATGCGAACAGCTGAGCGCTGCTGGAAGCAATAGACACGGGAAAGGGTTTCACTTTGTCGTTCAGGATGAGGTCGTCTGTCTTCGAATGACTAGAGATCGGGATGTTCGTCAGATTCGTCGAATGGCTGTCAGTTTTAGAAAAGCGACTGCCTGACACATATCCAGTAATAGAATGACTGATAGGAAACCCCAGGTACCATATATCGAAGCTGGTATGCGAAAGAGGCGCCGTCTCCTCTGCATACAGCTCACTCGAGTTTTGAGTGGCGTATGAATGGTGATATATCGTTTTCAGAGACGAGGCCCACGTTCAGGGCCGGACTTTCTGAGGCCCTAAGCTATTCAAATTTAAGAGGCCCCAAAAATTCGAAAATCGATATATATATATAATTATCACTGGAAGGAGAGCTATGCACCAATCCCATGTGATGATGCATAGAACCGGCCAGGCCAAGCACCTAATGTCCGACCCCGCCTTCGCGTGGTGCAGACCGTTAGTACCTTTCAAAAGAGATCCTCTCTTGTGGAAGTGAACGGAAGGGGAGGGCTGCCAGATTAGTGTGGCCTACTGATCTGGACAACTATGACTACTTTCTTTTTTTTTCTACCCTGCTGAGGAGTGGTCAACCACACAGGGTCCTGGTGCTGACCATATAAACCAACTGGACTGGACAGATATATGGCTCTGAGCTTGATTATGGATCCTGATTTTGCTGCACTGGTGGGCTTCTGTGGAGGGAAAATCTTCCGCTGTGTTTTCTGTTTGTTTGTGGGTTGACAGCCCCAAGTGAATAGATTCACAGGATATGTTTATCAGCTGGTGGATAATCCTGAGCAGAAGTCATCGCAGGCACCTGAACTCTTTGCTTCTACTGGCATCATCAAATTCTACATTGGAGGAAGTCTTCCAGTGTAGATGGCTTCAGCCTTTAGTAGTGGGGGAACGGGTCTTTGCCCCATGTCTGCGATTAGGGGGTGTTTGATATTGTCGGCATTCCCTCTCTCAATAAACATAGTTTCTTTAAACATCCCACTAACCATTTTCTCTCCATAAGTAGTTGGAAAGGTGAGGATTCTGCACAGAGCTTTTTCTCTTGATGTCCTCACACAAGAATTCCACCATTATAATTTAGATATTCTCGGTTTGCAAGAGACCAGATGGACAGATAAAGGTCAGATTCTTAAAAATAATCTTAAATTTCTCTTTTCAGGGAGGGACGACAATAAGCATCACCAAGGCGTGGGTCTGCTTCTCGGCAGACACGCTAGTGATGCTCTTCTAGGATATGAGTGCATTAATGAAAGGATTCTTACAGCAAAATTTCAGACAAGCGTTAAAGACTTGAATGTTATCTGCTATTATGCCCCCACTGACGATGCCGTTGAGGATGAGAAGGATAGGTTTTACGGACAACTTCAGGATATTTTGAATTGTGTCAAGATAGGAGATATTACCCTTGTTCTAAGTGACTTCAATGCCAAAGTTGGTACTGACTCTGACATTTGGGGAGGAGTAATAGGCCCTTTTGGTATTGGTAGCTGCAATGGCAATGGGCAACGTCTCCTACAGGTAAGTAAACTCAATGGATTCAGAATAACTAACACTTATTACAAACACCGCGACATACATAAGTATACATGGGTTTCACCTGATGGGCTGCATAAGAATATGATTGATTACATATTAATTAACAGCAAATGGGCTAGTTCTGTTAGGAATACCAGGGCATATAGGGGAGCTGAAATTGGATCTGACCATTACCTTGTTAAAAATGTCTTTCAACTTAAACTTAAAAAGTGTTGTGCTAGGGTTAAAAAATTTACGTTTAATACTGAAGCTCTGAAATATCCAGTTATAGCCAAAGCTTACCATGATAGGTTACTTAGTCATTATGACAGTCATGGTTTGCTTACTACTGAAGTTGAGGAAGAATGGGATCATTTTAAAGAGGCTTTTTTGGACACTAACAGTACTCTTTTAGGAAAAAAGGAGCAGAGAGGCAGAATTATTTGAGTGATAAGGCACTTGAGCTTATTTCGGAAAGAAAGAACTGCAGGAATGCCCTTAATCAATACCCTACTAGTCCTAATAGAAAGCATTACAGAGACCTTAATAAACTTGTAAAGGATCAGTTAGCTGCTGATAAGAATCTTTGGCTTGATGGTTTGGCTGACAAAGCCGAGGAAGCAGTTAGACAGCACAACAGCAGAGAGCTGTACCAGATAGTTAATGTTTTGTGTGGTAGAAAACGGACAGGCATACAAGGATTAAAGGATATACAAGGTAAGGTTATAGAAGGGGAAGATTCTGTCATGGCTAGGTGGGCTGAGCATTTCAGTGATGTTCTAAACAATGTAGTTAGTTCTACTCCCATTGTTTGCAATGATGATAGATGCATTGGTGGCTTTAATGTTGGCCCTATAACACAATCTGAAGTTATTTTGGCATAAATCCCCAGGGGTAGATGAAATTACTACGGAAATGCTTAGAGCTGGGAATGTTTCGGTTACCACTTGGATGACTGAAATTCTGAATATCTTTTATGATAAAGGCATGGTTCCTAAGGATTTTACCAGAGCTATTGTTATCCCTATTTTTAAAAAAGGTGATCGCAGTTCTTGTGATAACTATAGGGGTATCAGCCTACTCTCTGTTCCAGGTAAAGTTCTTTCCATGATTGTGCTTAATAGAATTAAGAATCTGGTTGAGGGGCAATTGCGTGATGAGCAATGTGGATTCAGAAGTGGTAGGGGATGTGTGGATCAGATATTTTCACTTAGGCAGATTCTTGAGAAATGTTTAGAGTTTCAGAAACCTTTGGTTGCTAGCTTTGTTGATTTCAAAAAGGCTTTCGACTCTGTTGATCGTTATAATTTGTGGTTGATTGTGAAATCATATGGTATACCAGAGAAGTTAATTAACATAATGAAAGCTCTCTATAATAACACTGAGTCGTGTGTGAGAGTTGGTAAGGCTTGTAGCAATTGGTTTAGCATTACTTCTGGTGTTCGACAAGGGTGCATTTTGTCTCCTTTTCTCTTTAGTTTGGTTGTTGATTATGTTATGCGAAATTCACTTCAAGGGAAAGATTTTGGCCTTAAATGGGCTGGAGATACGAAAATTTCTGATTTAGATTATGCTGATGATTTAGCCCTTTTGGCAAATGATGTTGATGAGATGAACTCTTTCATTCGAGCTGTTGATGAGACTGGTAGTAGAGTTGGTTTGGTTATAAACAGAGAGAAAACTAAAGTGATGAAAATTGGTCAGGCAGGCTGTGATTCAGTTAATCTAAATGGTTGCAGTCTTGAGCAGGTGTCACAGTTTAATTATCTTGGGAGCTATGTAGAAAATATGGTGATGTGCGGCATGAGATTAACAGACGAATAGGGATTGCTGCCGGGACTGCCCACACCAGGATTCCAGCAATGTGCATTGCTGGAATCCTGGTGTGGAACCTTTCGGACTCACTTCCTAACCCCATTAGTCCTTTTATTGCAGCGAAAACTGCCGAACTTCGTATATATACTTCGTATATATAACTTTCGTATGCCAATCTAATATCCATATATCCACTTCATTAAAGCTGGAAATGTGTTCCTTCGTTACTTGCGCTACTGCCGTTTAGCTAGTACTGCCGCTACTAGGAAGATGGATCCCAAATATGTTAGTTGATTAACACCCCCAACATTATACGAAGGAAAAAGCATCAGAAATTTAGCTCAATAACTAATTGTGTATTTTCATCTACTTCTATATTTATAAAAAATTAAATTATAATGTAATAAAATCTCTCTTTTTTCAAAATTCATGCGTGATGGGAAAAAAATCTAAGAACTGATTTGAATTCAGCGTGAGAAGAGATTTTAGAATCACATATTTTTTAGGCAGGAACCAAACAATTGTTAAAATATGCACTTCAGTGTAACAGTTGGAGTCTGAATCTGTCTCGCGACCTACTACGTTTCCTTGAATTTGAAACCCACTAACAAACAACGGCATAAAGTTCATATTAAAATTGGCTTAATTAATGTCCAATAATACGATGTGAGTACTTCATATTATTTAAAAAGTTCCCATATTTTTTTCATATTTTTTACTTTAAAGTCGCTGGCATAAATGGAATGGCAATGACAAATATCCTTATAACGAATGATGATCGCATTCTGCATTGTTCGCTTCATAATCACCTTTTTCGATCACTCTCCCCATTGGGAAATTTCAACACTGCTCAGTTTTCAACAAATTACTTTTAGTTCCAAAATTTAAACATTAATATTTTTCAACATGCTTAGAAAATTTGAACTAGTAATAAAAGTCCGTTTAATAATTGCACTTCATTTTATATTTTCCTACATTTTTGACATTTTTGCCATCATATGATTACCTTGTATGTTACCAGCAACAATAGCTTGTTTTTTTTTAATTTAAAGAACTGCTTTTTTCCATTAATTATTTCCTTTTTGTTTTTATTTTAAAGTGCAGCCGATACTCTCCAAAACGCAAAAGACGGAGATAACCTAGGAGCTTTAATCGCACTTATCTTGGTTCTTCTAATTAGTCCACCTCTAATTATGGCTAGTGAGCCTGATTACTTGAAGTGTTTAAAATTCAAAATTCAAAATCTCCGTTTCCGTTTCAGATTCAGCAGAATTTATCAGACCTTTCTTTTTTCCTCCAAAGGGATAGGACCTTTTTTAGAGTGGGGTGTCGGCAATCAGCGAAAGCTTCACCAATAATGCGTTTCGCCATCGTCTTTGCAACGTATAATTCTCTTCCTTCGCATTTTGATACGCATTCATTGTATCTTACAATATTTGAGGTAGAGCAAACGAGAGCCATTAATAACATTTTCTTCCCTCTAATTACAGGTACAACCCAAACTGATTTTGGAATCTCTGTACCGGAAGAAGGATGTAAGTACGAATTACGTCTTTTAACTCAATATTCAAATATACAAAAGCTACGTTGCCAATTGTTCCACTTCTTTCTTTTCACAATTCCCAAATGCGTTAGTAAATTCTACAAACAAAAAATGCTTTAGATATTTAGGTTTATAAATTCAAATCTTAAGCTGTTAAGAAATATTGTAACTAAGTAGGCGGTAGCTTATTGCAAGAGTGCGAAATATTTGCCATCTTAAGTGTCCCCTTTTCTGAAAAGACTAGATCCCTGAAGCCAAACGATAGTGTCATTAATTTCAAACAATATGTCTTTATAAACAAAACTGTAGCCAATTCGCATTCCTTGTTTTTAATCTATCCTGTTTCCCTTAATTTTTCGAATACTACGTATCGTCCATCAGTTTGAAATTGAATTGCATTGGATCCATCTACCGCTTAGCTTTAATATTTCCCCCTTTTCTTCTTCCTCCAAATGGCCGCTCCATCTGCTTCTTTCGCTGGCGATCGCCCTCGTGCCTGTCACGCATTCAAGTATTTCTCTTTACACGACCACGCTCAATCGGGCATACTCGTGCTCAATTAGAATTTAATATATTCTCGTCATTGTGAAATTAGGAAAATATAATATTAATACTGAGCAACGTTTCTTTTTATCGTAATGTATGGACTTGAATATTCATAATTTTTAGCTTTAGGAAGACTTATAATACCATTTTGTTAGAAGTAATTAGACAAATAAGAACGAATATAATAATATAAATTTCTGCAAAAAATAGTCAGCTACAACTGAAAGAATGCAATATTTAAATCTGAGTTAGTTACCCAACATCTTTGTAGAAACTCTTTCCTAGAGTGTCGTCCTCTGAAAACACACCTAAATCGCCTGGAAGCACCAGCTGGATTATGTACCACTGGGAGAGGGTTGGGAGTGCAGATTAGTTAAGTAGAACTGGATTTTTTAAAACTGGGAAAGGCACAAAATCTTTTCACCAGAGGAATACTCATCTTATTAAAGTTGACATCGTGATAGGAAAAACTTTCTCTGGTGGATGGAGATCTTTTGGATACACGATTACTGCCCGAAATGCAACAAATAACTCACGTTCAAGTCGACTTGCGGTACAATTGTCTGCATGCACCTTTATTTTCCTCTCTTCTGAGCAGCAAACGTTCACGTTCGTTATGGAGGCACACTTTGTGGTACATGGAGGCACACTTTGTGGTACATGGAGGCACACTTTGTGGTACATGGAGGCACCCTTTGTGGTACATGGAGCCCAGCTGCTTTCTTTCGAAACGATAGTTTCATATTTTAACTTGTAGGCCGCTTAAAAGTGAAGGCATCCAAACAAGAACCACGATATCGAACATGTTTAGCTTTGCCATTAACCCAAAATTAACAGAGGAGTAAGATAGATTACTATAAAAGATCTTTTCATTTATCACAAAAATCCCTTTGCGAATTTTGTCACTGATTATTAAAATAATACGACGATATTAACGTATTAAATGAATTTTCTACAAATGAAATCAAGGGATGAATATAATTGTACCATTAGACTCTATCCGAAGTCGGTTTCAAAGGAAAACAAAAAGCACATTAGCGTCAAATGAAGAGAAATTATTTTCATTCAGCAGCTTAAGTTTTACTTTCCTCTTTTGTCTATCATTATGCAACAATGTCAAAAAATAATAATTCTTTTAGGTGAGCAGTGAACTCCCGTATCAGAAGAGTGCTTTAAATAAATAAGTTCCACTCATTTTAACTTTTTAATGAAACGTTGGAAACTGCGGGAAGGATATGTGGTCCAAAACGATACTTAGAAAGCTTTTATGTCAATCAGAAATATTCAAAAATACGATTCTAAATATTTGCTGCTGAAAATGTTCATGAAGAATAGTTTTCAGGAATAGTATTTATTTTAAATCAGGAATAGTATTTACTTTAAGGAGAGATTCCTACATGCATTAGTGTGATCAGTTTGTTTAAAATTTTGAAGTTAGCAGTAGAGATAAAAACAAATTGATCGGTGGCGTGCCCAAAGGGCGTATGGGAATATAACCCTCTCCCCTTTCAGCGGCTTCAGTAGTATATATTTTTAGTATATATTTTTGTCCCCGAAAATTAGAGATCGAAGCATGTCAACTATTATAATTTTCTGGGTACGCCACTGGAATTATTGGCCTTTGAATTATCCATTTCCCTCTTTAAGAAATGGGATATTAATTATCAATGCTAAAATATATTTTCGTCTCATTCAATAATTCAGTCCTTTTGAATTTCTCTTTCTGTGTAAATGTTTCAGATTGCTTCTTTGATGGTCAGATCTACCAATCAGCGGAACAGATCCCTCGCTCCGACCCCTGTGAGTTCTGCTTCTGCTTCCGAGGAGACATCATCTGTCTTCAGCAGACCTGTCCTCCACCTATCCGGGGTTGCTATGCAACGCCAATACGAGGGTTCTGCTGTCCAAGGTTTCAATGTCGTAAGTATCCTCCTGAGTTCAGCTTTGTGTCGGAAAATGGTCAGATATTATTTTTTAATTTCAATGTCCAAAGAGCAGCAGTGTAACTATGAAATTAACTGCCACTGGCAAAATATCGACATGAGTGCTCATCTGACTTCATGCTTTCATAACCATAACTATATGCGTAGAAAACATGCAAATTCGGATAAACTACATTATAGAATTTTCATGTTATGTGAATAGGAATGAAAATTACAAAATTAAATATATTGAATAATAAACCTTTTATAGAAATGAGACTGAAGGTAAATTAAAGATCGAAATACGTTTCTACAAATTTTGAATTTCATTGCTAATCGTTCCGCATTTAAATATGGAATATCCAAAAGCAAAATTTGAATTTTAATATCAATCGTTTAAAAATCATTTCAATTTTCGTCAATTTTTGTTAAAACTTTTAATGATTTGATATCTTTGTAAAATAATAAGTAAGGACGACGTTACCTTTCAAGAAATTCAATTCCTTTACTAATCACGCAACTATCTAATAATTACTATCTAAAATTATTTAATAATTATTGAATTAAGTGCAATACAGTTATATTTCAGAATTAATCGTCAAAAGAAATATCAGATACCTGATAAAAGTATATTACAAGAACTAAAGCAAAATTTCTGTATTTTATTTTGAGTGTAAGCTTTTAAAGTTAATCAATCGCGAAAAGCGGTTCTCAAATTCTTTTGGATAATGGATCCCTTTGAAGAAGGACAAAAAAACCGAGCACTGTTTTCTACTCTTCTTCTGCTGCAGCAACAGGATTACAATAAAATATTTAAAACTAAATTATTCAGTGTATAAATTTTATTTTTTTCCGACCCCCGGACAATTTACTATGTAGCTCTATGTAAAAATGTTTCATTTTAACGAATAGCAGTAATGCGAAAATATCAATTTAACGAAACAAAAATTTATCCCGATGCAAAAAAACATGATCACTCTGACGAAATCTGTAAAAGAAAAATCCTTAAACAATATATACTTGTGCAACGTACATTTTGCACTATTGCGTACTTTGGTTTTTCGCATCCGGCAAAGCTGCAATAATTTAAACGCTGCGAGATTAGGACCAATCACAGCACTATGAATCACGTGAATATTTATATCGCCTAGCACGTATTTTTACCGATATTACTACGTGGCATAGATGCTCTCTACACGTGCCGACATAATGCTTTAAAGCGGCGTTGGCACATTTTCCTAACATAAAAAGGAGTTTTCAAACTTAGAGATACACGCTATATATCTCTAAGTTATATATATATAATAAATATATAATAAGTAGTAAGTATATAATAGTACGTAGTAAGTACATATATTGTTATGAAATAAACGGATGAAAACTGATCGTGAGTTCAAAAAAATAATATTTCATAATTATAATTCTAAAATAATATAATTTATTACAAAAGTATGAATGGAAACATTTATATAAACTCAACTCAACTAACATAAATCTATATCAGTAGAAAAATAAATCTTCAGAAGAACTTAACACCTTGTTACCATTCTTACCATCTACACACAGAGCATAATATAAGGCTTTTACATCAGTGGATAAGGGGCACAATCATATTTGTAAGCGAAACTGCAATCTATCGAGAATAACCTTACCAATTACTAAACAACTAAATATAACTATGCATCAAATAATGAACTCTTCCTACAGATAAGTTGAGATCAACTCTACTTGTTCGACTAACCTATGATCTCCTCAGTCACATTTTTAAATATCCTAAGCATCCTTCTTTTTCTTCCAGTCCGCTAACAAGATCGACACTAATAAACTCATTTAATCTCCTGCGAACACACCAAGTAAAAAAATTTCTTCTTTTAACTATACCACACAGACTAAAACAAACAACGTCTTTCTTCACACTCCAAATCCTCTTAATTACAACTTATTCCTTATTTTTTAAGTTAGGTTCGATCGAAGTAGTTAGTGACGTAATTCTCACGCTGTAGTTCACGCGAGCATCAAGACCAAACATCACATCACAAGTTTATTGTAGCACGTTCATCTGTCGTAACAATATTTTAAAGAAGCCACTAAGCCTTCCACCTATGACGGCCAAACATCTTGGACAGTGTTTCAAACCCAATTCAAAGTTATCGCTAGAGCCAACTGGTACACTGAGCTTCAGAAAGCCAGTTTTCCCATTGCCATTATATGAGATAATAGGATATACAGGGTGATTCAAAAGGTCTTAGACAAACTGTAAATATAGGTCAGGAATACAAAAACAAACCATTTTTACATAGGAACATATAGCCGCAAACGCCAGCCGAGTGTGCTAGAGGTACAGAAAGAATCAAAAATAAAGGAATACAAGATATAATAACATGTTTATTAGACATCATGTTTACAATTTCAGAGGAAGTGTTCAATACTTGCGCAGCAATACATGCCTCGCAACTGGCACGGTGAGCACCAACTCTCATGCCACGTTCAAAATCGCTCAGGTCTCTCGTTTTGCTATTCTGAAGCTCAGTCCAACTTCAACTGATGGTCGAAGAGCTGGTCTGCCTGATTTATACCGCACAACCCGGTCATGTGATGTTATGTGTCGGAATGAATCATTTATGTGATGAAAAGTGGTGTACCTAAAAAAACTGGCTTCTCAGTGTAAAATGTTGGTACCCCTTTTGAAAGATGGCCATAGATGTTACGGATCCATTCCGTAAGACTTATGATAGAAATCGTTACATTTTGGTCCATGTAGTGTGGCTTATTATGGGCCCGAGCCTGCGAGACCTGCAATAAAAGATCCTCGTTTGCGGCTATATAAGGCAGCCACCAGCGACTGATTCTATAACGACGGGGTTTAACATCCACAATAGAGGATACTTGGTCGGCAGCAGGTAGCTCAGCGGTCAGAGCACCTGAGAAGTCTACAGGAGATCGTGGATTCAGATCCCACCAGACTCGAGATTATTTTCCTCTATGCCCACATTCATCTATAGCATAAGAGTTCAAAAAGTTGTTAATAGAGTATCATGAGGCTTAGGCTCTCATGCAATTGAGAAGATTGAGATTTATTACACCTCATGAGGCTTAGGTTATCGTGAATTTGAGAAGAATTTATACTTATAGCACCTTAACAGGCTTAGGCTCTCATACACATGAGAGAGATTGAAAGTTATAGAACCTCATGAGACTTAGTCTCATATATACTTGAGAAGGATTTATACTTATAGCATCTTAAGAGGCTTAGGCTCTCATACACATGAGAGAGATTGAAAGTTATAGAACCTCATGAGGATTAGTCTCATATACACTTGAGATGGGTTGAAACTTAACCTCATGAATCCTTAGACTCTCGTGCATTTGGGAAGGATTGAAATTTATTCCGCTTAGGTTTTCGGGTGCTTGAGAAAGACTGAAAAGGAAACTGACCGAGCTTAACTTTAACGATCTGAAAAGAAGAAAAATTTACGCGAGAATAACAGTTTTTAAATTATTACTGTTATTTAAAACTTTCACATTTCTAGAAATTGTTTTAAAGAAAACAGATATCTGCCTTGCTCTTTCATGTTGACGAAAGATAGATCATTCCAACAAAAATTGTTTCTTGAATTATCCTTAAGGAATATTAAAGCAATTGCTGAATGGATTTCTCAAATCATGTAGACTGGATAAAATATTTCAAAAAAGTAAATATTATTACAAAGAAAAAAAATGATAAAATATATTAAAATGAAGGAACGGAATTTATTTTGCAACAGGTGAGAATGAACGTGGAAGGCAATGGGTAGGTTAAACATGTGAGAATGACTGATGGGAAGTGCAACTTTAGTAATGATTTTAAAGATCTAAACTCTCTGCTTTGCTGACCACTTCATGATACGGCTTATAGGATTTAAATATTAAAATTGTAACTGGTGAGATTAAGGAAGCTTAAACAAACAGCAATATTTCCATCACCTCAAAAATTAAATGATAAATTTGACTTAAATTAATCTTTAAGATTCCGATGTCTGAGAGTTAAGGTTCACATTTTGGAATTGAGAAATGCGTTAATCTTGCAATTATTCCAATAATTTTAATGAAAAATCAATGAATGTAATAAAGCTGGTCTTAATTTTAACATTAAAATTCTTTTGTCTTAATATTTTTCCATATTACATCGCTAACCTAAGAAAGGAGTAAGTAATCGTAATTTTTTGCTTTGTTTCGTAATAATATTATTGTGTATTTTAAACGAAACTTGATTTCTTTTCCTTTTTCCCTTCTCCATCAGCCGTCCATGCTGCCAGAGTGAACTTGACAACGACCACGACCACAACACAGAGGCCGAGGTTTGGACCTATCTCGCAGAAGACTGTATCAGTCTCAGGTAATGACAATTTCATTGCTGACTAAAAATTGATGACTAAATTTTCATTGATGATTTAAAATAATGCGGTGAATTCAACTGACATTGCATCACAAAGGAAACCAATAATAATAAAATATATCAGATTTAATCAAAGACTGATTCCTCTAAATGTATCTATGAAGTAAAAATAGCAATTCGTCACTTATTGATCAATGGAAATACTCATTTTTTTCAAACTGCCATGGATTTGTCTGAGATTATGCATAACTTTGCAAATCAATTTCCATTTGTTCTTCAAAGAGGAAACATTTCCCACTGAATGGGTAGGATCCATATCAAAATGGAAGAGATTTCTCCTCAGGTGATCGATGCAATCCATGTTAATGTGGAGGAGATTCTTTTTTAGATGATTGATACAAGCCATATGAATGTGGAGGAGATTCTTTGTTACGTGATTGATAAAAAACATATGAATGTAGAGGAGATTCTTTGTTAGGTGATTTATACAAGCCATATTAATGTGGAGGAGATTCTATGTTAGGTGATTGATACAAGCCATATGAATGTGGAGGAGATTCTTTGTTAGGTGATTAATACAAGCCATAGGAATGTGGAGATTCTTTGTTAGGTGATTGATAAAAGCCATAGGAATGTGGAGGAGATTTTTTGCTACGTGATTAATACAAGCCATATGAATGTGGAGGAGATTCCTTGTTAGCTGATTAATACAAGCCGTAGGAATGTGGAGGAGATTCTTTGTTACGTGATTAAAACAAGCCATATGAATGTGGAGGAGATTATTTGTTAGGTGATTAATACAAGCCATAGGAATGTGGAGGAAATTCTTTGTTACGTGATTAAAACAAGCCATATGAATGTGGAGGAGATTCTTTGTTAGGTGATTAATACAAGCCATTTGAATGTGGAGGAGATTCTTTCTTAGGTGATTGCTACAAGCCATAGGAATGTGGAGGAGATTCTTTGTTATGTGATTAATACAAACCACTTGAATGTGGAGGAGATTCTTTGTTAGGTGATTGCTACAAGCCATAGGAATGTGGAGGAGATTCTTTGTTATGTGATTAATACAAACCACTTGAATGTGGAGGAGATTCTTTGTTAGGTGATTGCTACAAGCCATAGGAATGTGGAGGAGAATCTTTGTTAGGTGATTAATACCAGCCATTTGAATGTGAAGGAGATTCTTTGTTAGGTGATTGATACAAGCCATTTAAATGTGGAGGAGATTCTTTGTTAGGTGATTGATACAAGCCATATGAATGTAGAGATTCTTTGTTAGGTGATTGAAACAAGTCATAGGAATGTGGAGTAGATTCTTTGTTAGGTGATTGATACAAGCCATATGAATGTGGAGGAGAGTTTTATTAGGTGATTGATACAAGCTATTTGAATGTGGAGGAGATTCTTTGTTAGGTGATTGATACAAGCCATATGAATGTGGAGGAGATTCTTTGTTACGTGATTGATACAAGCCATTTGAATGTGGAGGAGATTCTTTGATAGGTGATTGATACAAGCCATATGAATGTAGAGATTCTTTGTTAGGTGATTGAAACAAGTCATAGGAATGTGGAGTAGATTCTTTGTTAGGTGATTGATACAAGCCATATGAATGTGGAGGAGAGTTTTATTAGGTGATTGATACAAGCAATTTGAATGTGGAGGAGATTCTTTGTTAGGTGATTGATACAAGCCATATGAATGTGGAGGAGATTCT
Organism: Ryuthela nishihirai; assembly: GCA_038380435.1. Taxonomy (NCBI): domain Eukaryota; kingdom Metazoa; phylum Arthropoda; class Arachnida; order Araneae; family Heptathelidae; genus Ryuthela; species Ryuthela nishihirai. The sequence continues at coordinate 80,953,603 of JAWZYU010000012.1, forward strand.
TTTTTACGTGATTGATACAAGCCATTTGAATGTGGAGGAGATTCTTTGATAGGTGATTGATACAAGCCATTTAAATGTGGAGGAGATTCTATATTAGGTGATTGATACAAGCCTTTTGAATGTGGAGGAGATTCTTTATTAGGTGATTGATACATGCCATAGGAATGTGGAGGAGATTCTTTGTTAGGTGATTGATATAAGCCATATGAATGTGGAGGAGATTCTTTGTTAGGTGATTGATACAAGCCATAGGAATGTGGAGGAAATTCTTTGTTAAGTATTGATACAAGCCATTTGAATATGGAGGATATTCTTTGTTAGGTGATTGATACAAGCCATAGGAATGTGGAGGAGATTCTTTGTTAGGTGATTGATACAAGCCATATGAATGTGAAGGAGAATCTTTGTTAGGTGATTAATAGAAGCCATTTGAATGTGGAGGAGATTCTTTGTTAGGTGATTGATACAAGCCATATGAATGTGGAGATTCTTTGTTAGGTGATTTGATATGTGATTTTCCATCCATTTGAATGTGGAGGAGAATGGTGGGGAATGGATTCTCTCAAAAAATTGGAGATAATTCTTCGTTAGATGAGCAATACAGACCATGAGAAGATTCCCGGCAGCAATCTCTGTTCGTCTCTTAAATCTCATGCCTCACGTCACCAATATCTGTTACATAGCTTCCAAGAAAATTAAACTAAGACACTTGCTCAAGAGTGACACTATTCAGATCAACTGAACCACAGCCTGCCTGACAATTTTCATCACTTTAGTTTTCTCTCTGTTTATCACCAAATTCTAAACAGCTCTAATGAAAGACTTCATCTCATCAACATCATTTGCCGAAAGGGCCAAATCATCAGCATATTTTAAATCAGAAATTTTCGGATAACATAATGAATAACAAATTTCGCATAACATAATCAATATCAAAACTACGAGAAGAAGCAGACAAATTACACTCTCGCCTAACTCCACTTCCAAAGCTAATCCAATTGCTACAAGCCTTACTAATTCACATATATCATCATCATCATCATCCTCAAGCAGGCATGGGCTACGGAGGTCCGACCAGATCGTGTAGTTTAATTCTCCAAGCATATTTGTCCAGAGCAACATCAGCTGCATCCGGCCACTGCACACCAATTCTAACAAGGTCCTATTTGACATTGTCTGCCTAACAGCATCCTATATCTCCTCTCTTCTGAGGCATTTAGGCACATTGTGCATAGCCCTATTCGCTAATCTATATTTATCCATACGGGCAACATGGCCAAACAAGCGGAGTTTTTCTCTGCAAAATATACTGCTTAAATGAGGTTGCAGACTCCATTGCCTAACCTCATCATTAGTTATATAGTTAAATCACCTAATACCAAAGATGCTACGTAAGCATCTGAATTCAAAAGAATCTAGTTTATACAGCGTCCAGTTTCACTACCATAACTAACCCTAGCAAGAATCAAACTATTATGCAGTCTAAATTTAGTCGTTAGGTGTATACGCCTATTTCTTCACATCTCCACAGATTTTTAAAAGTCCCGGCAACAATCCCTATTCGTCTGTTAATCTCATGCCGCAATCACCAGTATCTGTTACATAGCTCCCAAGGTAATTAACTGCTCAAGACTGCAACCATTCAGATGAACTGAATCACAACCTGTCTGACCAATTTTCATCACTTTAGTTTTCTCTCTGTGTATAACCAAACCTACTCTACTACCAGTCTCATCAACTGCTTGAATGAAAGAGTTCATCTCATCAACATCATTTGCCAAAAGGGCATAATCATCACCATAATCTAAATCAGACATTTTCGCATCTCCAGTCCATTTAAGGCCAAATTCTTTTCCTTGCAATGAATTTCGCATAACGTAATCAATAACCAAGCTAAAGAGAAAAGGAGACAAAATGCATCGTTGTCGAACACCAGAAGTAATGCTAAACCAATTGCTACAAGCCTTACCAACTCTCACACACGACTCAGTGTTATTATAGAGAGCTTTCATTATGTTAACTAACTTGTCTGGTATACCATATGTTCTCACAATCAACCACAAATTATGTCGATCAATAGAGTCGAAAGTCTTTTTGAAATCAACAAAGCTAGCAACCAAAGGTTTCTGAAACTCTAAACATTTCTCAAGAAACTACCTAAGTGAAAATATCTGATCCACACATCCCCTACAACTTCTGAATCCACATTGCTCATCATGCAATTGAGTGTCAACCACATTCTTAATTCTATTAAGCACAATCATGGAAAGAACTTTACCTGGAACAGAGAGTAGGCTGATACCCCTATAGTTATCACAAGAACTGTGATCACCTTTTTTGAAAATAGAGATAATAATAGCTCTGTTAAAATCTTTACCAGAGCTATTATTATCCTATTTTATCCAACTTTATCCAACTTTAGGAATCATGCCTTTATCATAAAAGTTATTCAAAATTTCATTCATCCAAGTGGTAACCGAAATATTCCCAGCTCTAAGCATTTCTGTAGTAATTTCATCTACCCCTGGGGATTTATGAAGTTTAAGCTTAGAGATAGCCAAAATAACTTCACATTGTGTTATAGGGCCAACATTAAAGCTACCAATGCATCTGTGATCATTACAAACAATGGGAGTAGAACTAACCATGTTGTTTAGAACATCACTGAAATGCGCAGCCTACCTAGCCATAAAAAATACTCCCCTTCTATAACCTTACCTTGTTTATCCTTCAATCCCTGTATAAGTGTTCGTTTTCTACCACACAAAACATTAACTATCTGGTACAGCTCTCTGCTGTTGTGCTGCGTAACTGTCAGCTTTGTCAGCCAAGCCATCAAGCCAACGATTCTTATCAGCAGCTAACTGATCCTTTACACGTTTATTAAGCTCTCTGTAATCCTTCTATTAGGACTAGTAGGGTACTGATGAAGGACATTCCTGCAGTTCTTTCTTTCTGAAATAAGCTCAAGTGCCTTATCACTCAAATAATTCTGTCTCCTCTGCTCCTTTTTTCGTAAAAGAGTACTGTTAGTTTCCAAAAAAAGCCTGTATAAAACGGACCCATTCTTCCTCAACCTCAGTAGAAAGCAAACCATGACTGTCATAATGACTAAGTAACCTATCATGGTAAGCTTTAGCTATAACTGGGTCTTTCAGAGCTTCAGTATTAAAGGTAAATTTCTTAACTTTAGCAAAACACTTTTTAAGTTTAAGTTACAAGACACTTTTAACAAGTTAATGGTCAGATCCAATTTCAGCTCCCCTATATGTCCTGGTATTACTAACAGAACTAGCCCATTTGCTGTTAATTAATGTATAATCAATCATATTCTTATGCAGCCCATCAGGTGAAACCCATGTGTACTTATGTATGTCGAGGAGTTTGTAATAAGTGTTAGTTATTCTGAAACCATTGAGTTTACTTACCTGTAGGAGACGTTGCCCATTGCCATTGCAGCTACCAATACCAAAAGGGCCTATCACCCCTCCCCAAAGGTCAGAGTCAGTACCAACTTTGGCATTGAAGTCACCTAGAACAAGGGTAATATCTCCTTTCTTGACAGAATTCAAAATATCCTCCTGAAGTTGTCCATAAAACCTATCCTTCTCATTCTCATCGGCATCCTCAGTGGGGGCTACGAGCATATAACATTCAAGTCTTTAACGCTTGTCTAAAATTTTGCTGTAAGAAACCTTTCATTAATCCACTCACATCCTAGAAGAGCATCATTAGCATGTCTGCTGAGCAGCAGACTCACACCTTGGTGATGCTGTCCATCCTCCCTCCCTGGAAAGAGAAATTTAAAGTTATTTTTAAGTATCTCACCTTTACCTGTCCATCTGGTGTCTTTCAAACTTAGAATATCTAGGTTATAGCGCTGGAATTCCTGCGTGAGGACATCAAGAGAATAATTTGTATATAATGTCGTCACGTTCCACGTTCCTGCAGAGAGAAAACGATTAGTTGGATTTTTAAAGAAACTAGGTTTATTGAGATAGGTAGGGCCAACAATGTCAAACAGCCCCCTGATCGCAGGCATGGGGCAAAGACCTGTTCCTCCTCCACTAAAGGCTGAAGTCACCGATGCTGGTAGGAACTTCAGGCACCACCTTTTCAAGTGGACTTTTTCAAGAGCCATATGGCCTATCTGAGACACATTACTCCAGTTTAGGCTTGACGATGCCCAACTAGCTAAGTAAGGTTCAGGTACCTGCGATGGCCTCTGATTAGGATTATCCACCAGCTGATATAAGGTATCCCATGCCTCTGTTCACTTAGAGCTGGCAACCCAGAAGCAAACAGAAAACACAGCGGCAGATTCTCCCCCAATAGAGGCCCACCAGTGCAGCAAGTCCAGGATCCATAATCAAGCTCAAATCCATAAACAAGTCCAGTCTAGTAGGTATAAATGGTCAGCACCAGGATTCTGTGAAGTTGACCAGTCCTCAGCAGGGTTGAAAAAGAAAGAAAAAAGTGGCCATGGATGATTAGATCAGTAGGCCATACTGAACTCCCTCCACTTCCGTTCCCTTTCAAAATTGAATATCTCTTTTGAAAGGTGCACCACGAGAAGGCGGGGTCGGACATTTGGTGCTAGACGAATCAATGTTATTATAGAGAGGTTTAAACATCGTATGCCAACGTATCAGATATCCCATATGATCTAACGATCAACCACAAATTATGGCGATCAACAGAGGCAAAAGCATTTTTGAAATCAACAAAGCTAGTAACCAAACGTTTCTGAAACTTAAACATTTCTCAAGAATGTGCCTGAGTGAAAATATCCGATCTACACATCCCCTATCACTTCTGAATTCACACTGCTCATCACGCAATAATCCATCTACAAGGTTTTCAATTTTATTAAGCACAATCATGCAAAGAACCTTACCTGGAACAGGAAATGATACCTCTATAGTTATCACAAGAACTGTGATCACCTTTTTTTAAAAAGTAGGAAAGCAATAGCTGTGGTAAAATTCTCAGGAACAATGCTTTTATCATAAGAGATATTCAAAATTTTAGTCATGATTCAAAATTTCAGAAACATTATCAGCTCTAACCTTTCAATAGTAATTCCACTACCCCTGGGAATTTATGGGGTAATTTTATCTACCCCCTTTATATTTTTCTACCCCTGGGAATTTATGGGGTAATTTTATCTACCCCCCTTTACATTTTTCTACCCCTGTCCCATGGCCGAGTGGTTAGCACGCTTGGCTACTGATCTAAGGGACCTGGGTTCGAGCCCCGGATAAGGCATGACTGTTTGTGTCGTTTTTCTGCAGAGGGCCTGCCATCCTCTCAGACCTTCTACTATGGCATATAAACTGACAGGCTCCTGTCAGACCTCTGTGGCAAGCAGCTGCTTGAGGGGGTATTTATTTTTTTATTATATATTTATTTATTTAGAGGTAGCCAAAATAACTCCCGATTGTGATATAGGACCAATATTTACTTTATTACGATTGTGATATAGGACCAGTACTGCATCTATTATTTTTTTTTTATTAAAGGAAAAGAATTCTTTCCTACAAAAAGGACGGAGATAACCTAGAAGCTATATTATGCTTGTCCTAGTTTTTTAAGCAACCTACAAACATTTACACAAGGGCATGCAGCGCTGGTCTTAGTTGTCAGGTACGTTCCCAAACAATAGGAGTCAAACTAAGATATTAATGAGAACATCACTGAAATGATCAGCCCACCTATACATAACAGAATCCTATCTTTCTTCCCACACAAAACATTAACTATCTGGTGCAATCCCCTGCTGTTATGCTGTTTAGCTGCATTCTCTACTTTGCCAGCCAAGCTATCAAGCCAAAGATTATCAGCTGTTAATTGATCCTTTACACGTTTATATAATTATGTTTCCTCTGTTCCTTTTTACTCAAAACAATACTATTTGCCCATTGCCATTGGAATTACCAATGCCAAAATCACCTAGCAGCCCTGACCAAAGGTCACAGTCAGGTCAAAATTTAGCAATGGAATCACCTAGCACAAGAGAAATATCTCCTTTCTTGACAAAATTCGAAATACCCTGAAGTTGTCTGTAAACCTTATATTTCTCGCCCTCATCAGTGTCCTCTGTGGTAGAATAGCAACAGATGACATTCAAGTTCTTCCCAAGCTGGTATTAACTTCAGGCATCATCTTTTCAAATTTGGTCGTGTCCATGTGTTTCAAGAACCAGATCATAGACAGAAACTGACCTGCCTGAGAACCATTAGTACAGTGTAGGATTGGCGATGCCCAACTACCTAAAGTAAAGGTTCGGGTATTTGCGATGGCCTCTGATAAGGATTATCCACGAACTAAAATTTGTTTTCTTATGTCTCTGCTAACGTAGGGTTCTCAACCCATAGGCAAACAGAAAACACAGCAGCAGATTTCCTCTTAACAGAGGCCCACCAGTGCAGCTATCACTTTGAGCTGCAAAAAAGGTAATAAAGTGACTCATAACAAGGGGGGCTTCTACGCAACCCTCTGCTTCATCAATAGTCATCTGAGAAGCAAGTTAACAATTTGCTTATCTTCTGGGAAATCCATTTCTATCCCCCCTTCCGTTTATAATTTTGTACACAAATTATTTCCCACGAAAAAAAAAGATACAGGAAGTGAAGAAGGCGCCACAATTTTCCGACTGTTTATCTCAAACTCCCCTCCCCCTCCCTTCGTCTGTGCAGTGCGCTTCAACTTTTGCTCCTCGTTCCCGAGCAGCGAGCAAAAATTAATTATTCAAGAGCAGAAGATAGGGATAAAAAGAGAAAACTGAAATCTCTGTTGGGAAAGTCTTGCGACAGCGAGCTGCCCCGTCGAACTCGTGCATCCTCAAGAAGGTTCATCAAACTAAGGAGTGACTCAGCCAGCACGAGGGAGCAGCGTGAGGTAGACCTGATCGCTGTTAATTGCTGAATAAGTGCTGAAGACTTGCAGGTGAAATTCCTCGCTCTAGAGATACGCGATGGCGTGAATTCCACAAGGTCTGGAAGCCTCGAATATGCATGCATAATGGCGCGAAAAGGATCTCCCTGCATGCAAATGGCCGTCTGGCTTAACTCGTAACGTCATCCGTCCGAGGTAGTTAAAGAGAGCTTTTACGTGCGGAGCTCAGCTCTAACTGTGAATGCATTAGCAGCGATACGTATGCTGAGAAGATAAGGAAGTTTCTGTCGGGTGAAAGGAGATCATTTATCCCTTGCAGTGAATTCACTCTTCGTGGAGAGAAGGAAGTCCTTCCTGCTCTCACTCATTCGCATTATCCTACAAGGGTTGCGTTTCACTTAATGCTAAGTCAAAACAGCCTACTTCAGAATCGCATTTAAATTGCTTCGTCTACTTCATCGAGTCAGAAGCGTGAGCGAGGTGAAAAGCTGAAACAAAACTGGCTCCGACTATAAATCTGTTCTTAATAAAGCGAGTATTTGAAAATTTACGTTGTTGTCTCGGTGGCTCAGTGGTATTGCTTTGGCTCGCGGTGATATTGCAACTGCAGAGGTCCGGGTTCGAGTCCCGAATATAACATGGTCGTTTGTTCTTTCGTATATTTTGTGATTGTCCCTCAGTAAAATGAGCAAACTCGTTCACTTATCGACATGTCAAATAAAAAACTATGCTCTCACATTAGGAATACTGGCTATAAGTCCCAGCAAATAAAAAAAAATTACATCATATTTTTGTGATACAGATGAAAACAGAGTCCACTGATTTACTGAAAAGGAGGCTCCATCTGCATGAAGAAGAGAATAGAGTCTACGTCAGTGGTTCCCAAAGGCGCCATTTTAGAAACTTGTGGTAGCGTTTGTTTTGTCGACTCAATATAAGAGGGACGCTACCTCCATCTATGTAGTTTTCAACTAGGTTTGCACAGTAAAGATCATTTTGATTATGAACTGATCATTACATCGTTGGACAGATCTGTATCACTTTATGAAGTGAAATCGAGGATTAATAAAGAATCAGATTAAATCACGCAGCGGGAAGAATTTTTCTCTCATTTTCAAGGCTTGGTGTTTAAAGAAATGTCTTCGGATGAAATAGAAGTGAAGGAATTGATGAAATGTCCATGTACTGAAGCGAAATATGCATGTACAACAATGAAAGCGAAGGGGAGGGGGTTACTACGTGATACGCGAGTTACAGCACGTACTGTAGATTACGTCATCTAGAGAACAGAACACACTTAGTTTAAAAAAATAGAATTCAGTAAGGGAGTTGGAGTAGTGATGAAAATGTTTTGCGTTATGCGCTGTGACAACAGAAATTGTCGATGTTTGTGTAACAGAAGTTTTTATGAGCATCTTTAGTTTTATCTAAAATACAATTAAAAATCTGTAATAATACAATCAAAAATTATGAAGCAGCCATTGTCTAGGAAAGTGCATCCAGGACTGTAAATTCTGTTCCTTAGATTAGTCAGATTCCTCAGATTTCGTCAATCTTGAGCAACAGCTGATATAATTGGGCATTGAAGAGCAATTCCAACGAAATCCTATTTTCCAGTGCATTGTAATTTTTGCTTTCCTTCTTCATTAACCGTTCTCGACTCAATTCACGAATCTGTAATTCCGAATGCAAGCAAATAGCCAGATCAAGTAATCACTTCTTAAATAATTAAAGTCGGTTGACGACTTCTTCGTCCAATACAAGTTTATCGTCAAGCTACCCAAGATGTTATCTAATCATATCGAATCAGAAGTATCAGACTTTCTGTTATCTTAGTTAAAAAGTCTACGTCGATCACGAAAAGGTTTAGAAAGGCCAAACTATTAATTAGTTGCATCCACTCATGCATATCAATTTAAATTTTCTTTTGTTCCATATTATATGGAAATTTATAATCTGAAAAATGACATTTATATTTTCCCCATTTTCTATGGGGAAAATACGTAGACTTTGAAAAGAAAAATAAAATGGATGGTGGCCACATGGAGGGCTTCAAAGTAGAACCTGATTTATTTAAAAGATCATCTTTATCGAGAATTATTTATAGCAATAAAATTTAAAATTTCTTGTTTATTTTCTTCTTAAAAGAGAATCTTATCAGCTTCCCAAAAGAGAATGTTTCACAATAAGCTTGAAGATAATAAATTGGGAAATTTCTCTTAAAGTGCGCAAAAATACCTTTGGCGTTTCATTTTCTCCTTTCACTTTATTAATAGATTTACACGGCGTTTGCTCGTGTCTTAAAGCAGAGTAAATGACACACTCAAAGCAACACTCATGTCTTAAAGCAGAGTAAATGACACACTCAAAGTAACACTCATGTCTTAAAGCAGAGTAAATGACACACTCAAAGTTACACTCATGTCTTAAAGCAGAGTAAATGACACACTCAAAGTAACACTCATGTCTTAAAGCAGAGTAAATGACACACTCAAAGTAACACTCATGTCTTAAAGCAGAGTAAATGACACACTCAAAGTAACACTCATGCCTTAAAGCAGAGTAAATGACACACTCAAAGTAACACTCATGTCTTAAAGCAGAGTAAATGACACACTCAGAGTAACACTCATGTCTTAAAGCAGAGTAAATGACACACTCAAAGTAACACTCATGTCTTAAAGCAGAGTAAATGACACACTCAAAGTAACAAGCTTCTGTTTTACACAAAACTTGATAAGATCGACTCTGTGAGAGATATAATATCATCTGTCCCGTAATATTCCCAGATGAATACAAACACGAACAATGTAAGCGAATTCTTTTGTTCCTAATTTCTTTCATTTCTTTAAAGTTAATTTCTCATATCTTCCTTTATTTCCAGGTTGTGAGATCGATGGCACTTTCTACCGCGTGGGCCAGCTGGTGCGACCGGCCAGTGGGCCTTGCATCCAATGCCGATGCGAGTTCGGCGGCATGATGAAATGCGATCCCCAGGACTGTCAGCCGCAAGCCCCTCTCCTCCTTCGGATGAACAAGGAGTTCTTCAGGAAGCGATAGAAAGGGCCGACTGATCATCATCTTCTCATCCTCCACTTTTGTATAATGGTAGAGACAAGAAACAACACTCACATCTTCACTTCCTTGCTCACCTATTCTCCTAGCTCTGTATTCGTCCGCTAGTCGGCTTGAGAGAGATGGACGTCACTTCCGGACTCAATTGCCTAATTCTGGAGAAGATTTCATCTGATCCACGTTGAACTGATGTTCTTTTCCGATGATGGTAGAGCAGCCCAGTGGGACTCTCGTTGATCTGCATCCGAGGTTCTAGGAATATCGAGATATGCAATCGCCATCTGTGAATAAAAGTTCTCTCAAACGAGACTATTTCTTACCAGAAGCAAAATGTGACTCAGTCCATTTGGCACATACAAAGCTACTTCCTATGAATGAATGCAAAGTCTACCCAAGCATTTGGATGTCTTTTTCGACTTTGGGAAAATATGCAGAAAAATTTAAATTAACCGTCATCTTTGAAAGGGCCGTGACCGTTCCCCTCCAACCCATACACACCTCTATATTAAAATAAATAAAGAGTGAAAAAGACCATTTAAACCAAAAAAAAAAGATGCAAATGAACAATATTGAAAGTCGTACCGAACTTCATGTTGCATCACCCAACTTATTCTGAGGAAATGATTGGGTGCTGCAAGAAATCAAATGTCCTTGACGACAAGACAAAATTAGACTTCTGCGTGATGCTTTTAAGGATCACACAGAAGACTAATTTATTAGTTGTGTTATAAAATGTTCTGAAAAATGTTATTTATTGTTTTACAAATATGAAGTTTAGGGTGAGAATCCAAGCAAGATCCAAATAATCAATAAGAGGTTTTTTCTTTCTTTTTCGTTAATTCAATTTTCTCTTTAAAAAGAAATATTGTTTTATAAAGCATGGCTGATACTTGTAGATTTTAAAGTAACTATTTAACGCATTTCATGTAATACATGGACTGAATTACTTATCACTGTTAAGGCTAATGATAATGCTAATAAAAGAAGCTAAAAGTGTTTAACAGGTAGTATTTTTGATAACCAAGTTAATTAGTTACGAAACGTTTCTAAATTTGATTATTTCTTTAGTACGACTTTTATATTTTTTTTTCTGATTTCTAACTTATTTAACATACAAGATTTTGTGTGTTTAGGAAATGTAAGTAGTATGAAAAATAGTATGTAAATATTTTCTGTTTTGCTCTGTGACGAGTAGTAGAATTAAGAGTAGAATTAATTCTCGGATATTTTAGAGATGAAATAGAAATCAGTAAGTGAAAACTAGAAAATGAATTATTAGGCGTCAAATATGGAGGTGAATTTTTATCTCTATCGATATTAAATTTCTAGTATCGCCCTGTTTTAATGTTTAAATCCCTCTTTAAAATTTGTACTAATTTCGTCACATAACTTTAGGAAAAAGACATTTATGTTTCTACAGGGAATAATATCATGTGCTCAAAATTTGACAGAGGAAACGGATTTCCATTTCCTCCTTAAAACGGAAATTGATTTGAAACTTTTTCAATTGCGTCATATTTCCCGCTACGCATCCACATGATCAATGGAGGGAGCCTTCGCTGACCCTTGCCTGATAGCCAATGGCAATAAGAGATGCTGTTTACAAAAGCATTATGCAAATCACGAGTCGTGACGGAACAAAGTGCCCCTTAGACAATCGTAGAGTCGTTTATTGTTACCGAAATGACTATTTTTTCCCTTTGCAAGAACAGAGGAAAAGAGTTCCCCCTGCCTCTTGCGAGGGGAAGCGGCAAACGAAGAGAAAGGAACACCCTCGTCCTTTCACCTGACCATCTGAGCCCAAGCCAACCGCTGCTCTATGTAAAAAGCAAATGCTTCTCTCTCTCTTTCTGCTACTTTAAAAAAATCCCCATCGCACAGTGTGCATGGGGTGGGATCTTGGGTGAAAGGGTTAGTCACAAAGACACTTTAATGGGTCCATCGTCAGGAAGACTTTTTTTTCACTCGCAGTGAGAAACCAGGAGTGAACTGTCAGGGACGAATTAAAATTCCTAATCTATAAATATTGTTGTTTTCATGCCGCTTCATCCAGAAGCTGCATCCTCTTGCCACTTTACTCTTGGTTTTAGCGGCGAATTTTGGTAGTATTTTGTATTTATATATCTTCATTTTTAATTATTATTTTATATATATATACATATAAATATTTACATGTAAGTGTGCTGTGCGCATGATGTGTCACGTCGAGTGAAGAGAAAAAAAGGAACAAGAATTTTGTGTTTCATTTTCTGTGTATGTGTGTGCTAGCAAGTGTGCGTGCGTACGTCCATTTAAAGATCGTCCATCATCGCCAAGTTAGGATAAGGTCTTCCACGCATGCGCAGTGGTGCCAAATAAGAGAATCAAATTAAATAATTTTGATTTTAAATGTCACCTCCAGAAGGGAATTAAATTATCTCAAAATTAACGTAATTCTTTGTTATTTCAATTTCTTCCCTCTTCATTTCATCTCCTCCGCATCCCCTCCTTGGAGATGACTTTTTCCATCGTACCCCTCCCCCCCTCAAAGAACTCATATCGAAACGTCATCTCTTTCAACTGTGTTGGCTTAAAAAGAAATGTGTGCTTTAAAAATAAGACGACTGACTCAAATCGTGTTTTCTGAAGTTGTGTTAATAATATTAACGTGCCAATTGATATTAACCTAGGCACACATCTTAACGTTGTCTTCCAGCTCCATTTTTAAGCATATTTTAACGATGTCCTCTCCCCATCTCCCGGTTAGCCATACCTCTGTTTCTGTTTCGTTTTGTCGGGGTAAAATAGGGAATCGGGAAAAATGAAGAGAAACCAGAATGCCAAAATGTATTTTGCAAGCTATTTTTCTGCTAAAGTGTGATAACACTGAATAGTTTTTCTAGTTAATGTGGTAAATATTAGTTGAACATATTGGCAATTCATTTTAAATGGAGAACTCCTAACTCATCTCAATAACAGGCTTGTAGGGTGGTCAAGATATCAGATATCTGTCTGACTTCCGTCCCCCACCTCCACTCTACAAATGAGACTCCTTTTGTCTCCTTTGCAAGCAGCGGTATCTATACATTGAAAAGTGTATCGTTTATCTCTCGCTCTTAAGAGTTGCAGATCGATATCCTAACCCTCTATCGAAGTGTAATGGATCAAGTATTTCTCGATTCTCCAGTCGTGGGAAAATAAAAATAGTCAGGGCTTATATTTCAGACGAAAAGTGAAACATCAGTCCGCAACAGATACGTAAGATCCGCGTTTGCTCCTCTTTAGAGTTGGAGATCGATTACTTTTTATTCTCTCTTTTTAGAGTTGAAGATCGATTACCTCTTACTCTCTCTCTTTATAGGTTTAGTGTTGGCACTTCAACAGAGATTTTTGGTAATCTTTGATAGCAGAGTCGTTAATAATATTTTGTTTACCCTTATCACTCCTTGCAGGCCAAGGAAATTATCGAATCGCACGCTCTGATGCACACTCGAACGAACATCAGTTTGCCTTTTTCAAATACGTTCAACAGGTGAAGATTCCTCGTGGCAGAATCACTTCACTTCCTGATCCGATTCTCCATCAGAAAGATCCTCCTCCTGCTCGAACATGAAGAAGTCTTTTCATGTCACTTCTCTTCCGGAACTCAGATCCATCGCAGAAAATGTCGCCCTCTCCGCAGCTTCCTTTCTTAGATATCGCGGTGCCTTCGGTAGGATTTGAAACGGGGCCTTAATTTAATGAATGCAAAGTTTGTTGGACTCATGCAGTCACTATGACACTGAAGCTAACAGATTCAAACAAGAAGTGTGGCAAACTCTTTCCCAAATGAATATTAAGCCACACAATTCGCAATGAAAACCTCGAGCATTACTTTCAGCTTCTCCGTTCCAATCATATTGCTTATACATCCAAAAATGACGCATCAAAGATATTTAAAAAACACTGAAAAGCTTACATTCGTAGATTATTTTGGAAGGATATTATTAATAAGAAAAGTGAACTGACTACCCATGCTAAAAACTAGGGATAATGAAAATTAGATCTTCCGGTCTGTTTTATTAAATCAGTGCTTTTAATAATTTTTTTCACTTTTAGCCATTCTTAACATTGCCTGATGTCATTTGACTCAAATATTGCAAGTCAATTGTACTCGAGAGAGTTACCAAGATAACATCTTATAAATAAAAAAAATCATCAAATGCCAATATGTCTAACTAAGATTATTATCTATACCAACGTATGAACTTTTGAGTAGTTTACGGTTTTGGATATGAAAGTATTTCTGTCATTTACCTGTTCTGATGCATTGTTGTTTGTGTATAATGTTTGCTCACTTGTTTACAGATTTGTTGTTCAACAACGGGTGCTAAGCATTCTGTTGAACTTATTGTTTGTGATGAAAAAGTAAACAATGGTTGTGAAAACTGCTCGTGTCATAGAAAACATTTATTGTTACTTCATGCAAATGACAAACTTATGAACCAATTTTAAATTCCAGTTTTTCATTGCATACATATTCACAGAGGAACTACGTAAATGAAATTCTAATGGCTTATTTAATTCAAACGTAACTACAACGAACGTTCAGTGAAATCATTACTATTAAAATGGTTTATTGTTACCTAAGTTGTATTAGGTATGCATTGTAGAGATGATTCTTATAGAGTGAAAGAAACCTGTTTTTTTTTTTGTCTTCAAGAAATAAAGCGTGGTTTCATTTAAAGAAAGCAAGAGGATAGAAAATAATAATAAGAGATGCACAAAACGTTTTCTGAAACACTTTATTATTTATTTCCATGACATCATCGTATCGATGTTCGTCTATTATGCAAAATTTTATCTTGAGAAACGGCCATATTGTTCACGTTTTTTTTTTCTCTGCATTTAAGCCTAGACACATTTCGACTAAAGGCCATTGTTTTAGGCAACAGAGAATAACCGTCAGAATCGATTACGGGAATGAAAGCGCACCTTGCCAAGGAAGATGCCATTGCTCCATGACACATACTGGCTCTGCATTCTTCGAAACGATTAAGTGCTTAAAAATAATTATAAAACTTTTTTTAAGTGAGACAATTACCGTGCTGCGTTAAATCGTCCTCCTCAGCTCAGACTAATTACTTTCACCTCCCGAACATTGGCGCGAATTAATCACGCATCCGACACTGATGCATCGGTGAAGGGCATCGAAGGTCAGGACACTCAATCTCTCCGAAATTCAGGAGGTCTTCAAAATTTCACGGTTTTTTCTATAGAAGCGGATCACTTCGTGAAGTAACAATGATGTGAAATGTTCACGAACAAAATAATCTGTTACGTTTGAATAATCGTAGAAACAAAGGTTAATGTTAAATCCTTTTGTGTTCCAAGAGATTTTAGATCATTATTTCAAATTGTGTATTGATTTATGTGCTTAGTGATTATAAAAAAAAACAGAAATGTACTTGACCTAGTATATGTGAGTAGTATAAGCTGCTTATTATGTGAGCGCTAAATGGTGATGCAACTGCTGCTAAAGCGGCAATGAAACTGCCAAATGAGCATTCGAGAATCACATGTATATTTAGCATCAAAGAAAAATTCAACCAAACAGAAAACCAGTGCTTTACGAGAAATATAGAGTTAGATGAAGTGAAAGAAATAAAGATGTTTCTCTTTCATTGCGAGAAATATCTTCGTCTTTCGCACAAGAAGCATTTGTTGTGCCTTTGCTCACCAATTGGTGACATTTCTTGCATTCTGTGATGATTGAATCCGGGTTCTTCTTTTTCAAGCATTGTCAGAAAAAGGAATATTTTTCTCCAAAATGATCCATTTGGAATTATTCTGGTAAGCTTTTGGTGATGGAGGGGTAACAATCCAATGAATGGTGATGGACGACTGTCGGTGATTGTCAGCATTTGGTATGGGTCACAATGAATCCTGGCTGTTAGGGTAGAGCAGGAATAAAATGCGAACGCAGATTTTTAAAACTTCGCTTGTTCAAAGAATTGCAGTCGCCCTTTATAAGCCTTCATTAGTTAGCAAAACTAAAATGAAAACTCTCTTTACTGAACTTCTACCAAAATTAAGAAAGTGAGTGCTAAATGCACTTTATTTAAATTTGTTAAAAAATATTGTTTAAAAAAATTAAAACAAATGAATTAATTATTAGTGGATTATTAGCAAATGAAACTGTTAGCGGCTCTATAAATTTACAAATAAAAAGCGATATTATTCTCTCTTTAACTAAGTTAGTTGCTTAATTAATTTGAGAGCTAGGTGTTCCTGTGAAAAGGTGGGACATAAGCAGTTTACTCACTAAACCAAATGGAATTTCCTACAGGTCCGAAAATTTAATTATCACTGAGTTTTGCATTTGCCCATCGAGCTAATTTAAGTATATTTACAATTTAGATGCTTAGCACATCAGATTTAGAACTTCTAAAAAGTGATCATTGAATTTATTGTTCCCTTGTTTTACCAATATAGTCGAGGAGAGATCGAAAGAAATATCCTTTTCTCCTTGAACCTCGTGATCCACAACTTCAAATGCCACTTCAGCATGAGATGTGATGCAAGAGACATCGATTATTTACGAATAATAAAGTGTCAAAATATTTTTACACCACAAAAAAGCAACGCTTGCTCAAACAATGGTAATGTGATAGCACGAGGCCAAAGTGATCTCTGATCTGGGAAAATGAAAGCGCGCCGATCTTTTGAATCGGAGTGCAGATGCGTTGTGATCCATTTTAGTACTTGCTACATTGACGTTATTGTCATGAATGAGCTAATGACGTTACTACGACTGTGATTATTATTCTTGTGATTTCAAGGTTGTGATGACACGAATCAATTTCTCAAATAGACTGTGATGATTCTCACATGACATAAGCGCATTGCAATTATCCAGAGCAAGGGAAAGACACATCCAAAATTCTGTTATCTTGATTTCGATGTTTACGAGTACGCAAAGTGATGGTTCGCGTAGATCCGCAATGAATTGACTCATTTCTTCGTTCCCTTTATACGCCATGGTTTTAAAAGATTTATAATCATTCTCAGATCCAATTGAAAGTTAAAAAAATGTCGAATTCCATTTCAATTAATGAAAAGGAAATGCCGCTTTCTTAATTACCGGAAATCAATTCGGAATCACAAATCCACCGATAATTCACCAACAAAATATTCAGATCAAAATTTTGTTCCCATCTGTGGAGAAAGGTCCTAAAGATGTTTCAATCGTAACCTAAGTTTCTCACAACTTAAAATTTTTCCGTTCCAGCAATTCTGTGAACGCGGAAAAGGAGGAAGAGAATTTAGCGATGGGAATTTCAGTTGAGTGCATCCCATCTGAAAGGAATTGATTCTGCATGAAATGCGCATATTCATTTGGATATCGCGCTGATGCTTCAGAAGGAAAAATCCCATTGACTAAACGTTTCAAGTGTTTTCGAGTGTGTCCTTTGAAGATGGGAAAAAAGGATTCCTCTCGAGATAAAATGAAGCAGTCAACTTTAACGTACAGATAGGAAATATTAAGAAAGGAAGAAAAAATACGTATATCATGTTAGTCATTTTCAGTTTAGGACTTTAAAGGAAATCATATTTAGCCAAATATTACTTAAAATTTAAAAATTCAACAAGTGCCCATTTCTTAACTTAGTTAACTTAGATAATATTCTAAACAATACTTATAATTATTAAAATATTTTCTTGAAATATTTCAAATAAAATATCGAATTAAAATCTGTTGAAAGCATTAAGTAATTATAATAAGTAATTGCAACGGAATCACAAAAGATATTTCAATCTTAAATTGCTGTGAAGCGATTAACTTATAAACAAATATTTAAATTTCACATTAATATATCCAGAAAGAAACAAACTTTTATTTCTTCACATCTGTAAACAGAGAGTTTTCAGAACTTTAATTTCGAACTTCTTAATGAATTAATTAATTTAGAAATAATTTAACTGTCAAATGCAAATTACACAATTTTGAATCTATTTTTAAAACTTGGAAAAAAAAAGGTTATGTATCAATAACTATTTTTAATGAAACTTAAATGTTGTTCCATACAATCTTCATGTTCAACATCACTGTATCAAGTTTCTGATTTTTCAGAGACTTTCATCATTGAATGTAATTTCAAGAAAGCTTAAGCGGAAATATGTTTCGTAACAATTTTTTTTGCCCTTTTTTGGAGCAGTGTATTTTTGTATGGCAATGACTATTATGGATATCATATACTAGAAATTACTCTAAATCGAAGCCTTTCTTAATCAGCAAATGCAAATGCATTTTTTTCTTCAGCCTTTTTAATAACCAAAGCTACATTGCTACGAAATTACCTGCGCATCCCAAGAGCTGTTAATTGGTTGTGTGCTCAACAACACTCATCTGCTGCACCTGTGATCGTTTGGCCTCTTGTTTCTGCTTATCATAAAATCATTTGCGAACTTTTGACAATGCTTGAAAAGGTTTAAAGTAACACATGAATATGTCAGAAAAGAATGAAAAGTTTTAAAAGAATATTTTTCGGGAAATTCTATATTAAAGTTGTAGCAAATTGTTCTGTTGTCCTCTACGCTGTTGGGATGTTTTCCTTGTTTTTCCAAGTCAGTTGTTTGCTGTCTTGACATTGTTTGTTAGCCAATGATATTGTTAATGGTTTCTGATTGGTACGTCGGGTAGAGAGCGGTTCGCAGCCGTCCAATGATTTCTGTTTCAGTGTCTCTCGCCCCATCCCCACCACTCCCCGACTGTTATGTTGTTGTTATTGTTGTTGCTACTCAGTTTCATCAACTCACTGTACTGCGGTTTGCGCAGCAATAAACTCTCATCTAGAAAACAATAATGTCTGTGTGCTATTTAATTACACTCCACATTGCACTTGAGGTGGAATGAATCCACTCTCAAAGCAGCCAACAACTAATAAATAATTGTACCATTAGCATTCAATAAGCTTAATAAAATTAATTTCTGAAAGATGACGACAAAATATTCCTTCCGTTGGATTTTGTACAACTGGGAGTTGGCACACTGAATCTCACTCTATTCGTGGATCACTCACTATATTCAGACAATATTATTACATCAGTTATAGTTATCAGGGACCGAATATCAGGAAATCGATATCAGGAAATCGAGTGCAATACTCGATTTCCTGCATGTTTTGCATTTCTAAAAAGAGCTGTTGCCATCTTCCCAAACTTTAACGAAACTCCACACCGGAACCTTTTGAAATGAAATCCAACTCTCACGGGAAAGCTTTTTTTACGGCTAGGTGACTCTCATTCAGCTCATCATACGAAATTAAAGTGCCACTTGAGAGGGGAAACAAGGGAGCAGTATCGTTCGATTTTTTTTCTGATTATCGCAAACTTTTCTAAATCTTTCGCTGACTCAAACACTTTTCTTTCGCTGTAACGCCCATCAATATGAGAATAAGATTCATATGTAATTCCCGATGATTGACCTCGAGATTCAACACTTCTGAAGCAACCAGAGCATACCGAATTCTTTTCCTCACAGTATTCGTCAAATCTTTGATCACAACTGGTTCGGAACTGATGACATCCTCGCCTTCGTTAGCCATCACTCGTTCTGACAGAACTATCAACGCTTTATCATCATCATCAAGCAACCATGCGCTAAGGAGGTCCAACCAGACCGTGCAGTTTAATTCTCCAAGCATATCTGTCCTGAGCAACATCTGCTGCATCCGGCCACTGCACACCAATTCTAACAAGGTCCTGTTTGACATTGTCTACCTAACAGCATCCTACATCTCCCCCTCTTTCTGAGGCCTTTAGGCACACTGTTCATAACCCTATTCTCCAATCTATGATTATCCATACGGGCAACATGGCCAAACCAGCGGAGTTTCTCTCTACAAAATATACTGCTTAAATGAGGTTGCAGACTCCATTGCATAACCTCATCATTAGTTACATAGTTAAATCACCTAATACCAAAGATACTACGTAAGCATCTGGATTCAAAAGCATCTAGTTTCCTGTTATCTAGTTTACACAGCGTTCACGTTTCATTACCATAACTAACCCTAGAAAGAATCAAACTATTATACAGTCTAATTTTAGTCGTTAGGTGTATACACCTATTTCTTCACAACCTCCATAGATTCTTAAAAGTCCCGGCAGCAATCCCTATTCGTCTGTAAATCTCATGCCGCACATCACCAGTATCTGTTACATAGCTCCCAAGGTAATTAAACTGTGACACCAGCTCAAGACTGCAACCATTCAGATTAACTGAATCACAACCTGCCTAACCAATTTTCATCACTTTAGTTTTCTCTCTGTTTATAACCAAACCTACTCTATTACCAGTCTCATCAACAGCTTGAATGAAAGAGTTCATCTCATCAACATCATTTGCCAAAAGGGCTATATCATCAGCATAATCTAAATCAGAAATTTTCGCATCTCCAGTCCATTTAAGGCCAAATTCTTTCTTTGCAATGAATTTCGCATAACGTAATCAATAACCAAACTAAAGAGAAAAGGAAACAAAATGCACCCTTGTCGAACACCAGAAGTAATGCTAAACCAATTGCTACAAGCCTTACCAACTCTCACACACGACTCAGTGTTATTATAGAGAGCTTTCATTATGTTAACTAACTTGTCTGGTATACCATATGATCTCACAATCAACCACAAATTATTACGATCAACAGAGTCGAAAGCCTTTTTGAAATCAACAAAGCTAGCAACGAAAGGTTTCTGAAACTCTAAACATTTCTCAAGAATCTGCCTAAGTGAAAATATCTGATCCACACATCCCCTACAACTTCTGAATCCACATTGCTCATCACACAATTGACTGTCAACCAGATTCTTAATTCTATTAAGCACAATCATGGAAAGAACTTTCCTGGAACAGAGAGTAGGCTGATACCCTTATAGTTATCACAAGAACTACAATAACCTTTTTTGAAAATAAGGATAATAATAGCTCTGGTAAAATCTTTAGGAACCATGCCTTTATCTTAAAAGATATTCAAAATTTCAGACATTCAATTTTTAACCGAAATATTCCCAGCTCTAAGCATTTCTGTAGTAATTTCATCTACCCCTGGGGATTTATGAAGTTTAAGTTTAGAAATTGCCAAAATAACTCCAGATTATGTTATACGGCCAACATTAAAGCCACCAATGCATCTATCATCATTACAAACAATGGGAGTAGAACTAACCACATTGTTTAGAACATCACTGAAATGCTCAGCCCACCTAGCCATAAAAAAATACTCCCCTTCTATAACCTTACCTTGTTTATCCTTAAATCCCTGTATACCTGTTCGTTTTCTACCACACAAAACATTAACTGCCTGGTACAGCTCTCTGCTGTTGTGCTGCGTAACTGCTTCCTCAGCTTTGTCAGCCAAGCCATCAAGCTCAAGATTCTTATCAGTAGCTAACTGATCCTTTACACGTTTATTAAGCTCTCTGTAATCCTTTCTATTAGGACTATTAGGGTGCTGATTAAGGACATTTCTGCAGTTCTTTCTTTCTGAAATAAGCTCAAGTGCCTTATCACTCAAATAATTCTGTCTCCTCTGCTCCTTTTTTCGTAAAAGAGTACTGTTAGTTTCAAAAAAAAGCCTGTTTGAAACGGCCCCATTCTTCCTCAACCTCAGTAGTAAGTAAACCATGACTGTCATAATGACTACGTAACCTATCATGGTAAGCTTTAGCTATAACTGGGTCTTTCAGAGCTTCAGTATTAAAGGTAAATTTTTTAACTTTAGCACAACACTTTTTAAGTTTAATTTGCAAGACACTTTTAACCAGTTAATGGTCAGATCCAATTTCAGCTCCCCTATATATCCTGGTATTACTACCAGAACTAGCCCATTTGCTGTTAATTAATATATAATCAATCATATTCTTATGCAACGCATCAGGTGAAACCCATGTGCATTTATGTATGTCGCGGTGTTTGTAATTAGTGTTAGTTATTCTGAAACCATTGAGTTTACTTACCTGTAGGTGACGTTGCCTATTGTCATTGCAGCTACCAATACCAAAAGGGCCTATCACCCCTCCCCAAAGGTCAGAGTCGGTACCAACTTTGGCATTGAAGTCACCTAGAACAAGGGTAATATCTTCTTTCTTGACAGAATTCAAAATATCCTGAAGTTGTCCGTAAAACCTATTCTTCTCATCCCCATCGGCATCTTCAGTGGGGTCATAACAGCAGATAATATTCAAGTCTTTAATGCTTGTCTGAAAATTTGCTGTAAGAAACCTTTCATTAATGCACTCACATCCTAGAAGAGAATCACTAGCATGTCTGCTGAGCAGCAGACTCACGCCTTGGTGATGCTGTCCATCCTCCCTCCTTGTAAAGAGAAATTTAAAGTTATTTTTAAGTATCTCACCTTTACCTGTCCATCTGGTCTCTTGCAAACCTAGAATATCTAGGTTATAGCGCTGGAATTCCTGCGTGAGGACATCAAGATAATAATTTGTATATAATGTCGTCACGTTCCACGTTCCTGCAGAGAGAAAACGATTAGTTGGATTTTTAAAGAAACTAGGTTTATTGAGATAGGTAGGGCCAACAATGTCAAACAGCCCCCTGATCGCAGGCATGGGGCAAAAACCTGTTCCTTCTCCACTAAAAGCTGAAGTCACCAATGCTGGTTGGAACTTCAGGCACCACCTTTTCAAGTGGACTTTTTCAAGAGCCATATGGCCTATCTGAGACACATTACTCCAGTTTAGGCTTGACGATGCCGTACTAGCTAAGTAAGGTTAAGGTACCTGCGATGGCCTCTGATTAGGATTATCCACCAGCTGATATAAGGTATCCCATGCCTCTGTTTACTTAAGGCTGGTAACCCAGAAGCAAACAGAAAACACAGCGGCAGATTCTCCCTCAATAGAGGCCCACCAGTGCAGCAAGTCCAGGATCCATAATCAAGCTCAAATCCATAAACAAGTCCAGTCTAGTAGGTATAAATGGTCAGCACCAGGATTCTGTGAAGTTGACCAGTCCTCAGCAGGGTTGAAAAAGAAAGAAAAAAGTGGCCATAGATGACCAGATCACTAGGGATTGGTACACAGCTGTCCTTCCACTTTATGCCTAGCTACCATTTACAGACCATCAACACTTGTTAAATATCGGAGTTAGAATCGCTCTCCGAAGTAATACTTGGAAATGAAGCCATGAAAAAAATTAATTGAATATTGGAAGCTATGCTAACAGCACTATAGATTTCTTCCTTGCACTTACATAGATAGAATCATCTGCCAAGCCCACTAGAGCATTTCATTAACTGCTGAAATTCGTATACATTAGAACAAAATGGGAAAAATAAAAATGCAAGCGTGTTTTAGTGTACACGGTTTTATTTTTATTTTGCAAGGGATTTGTTTACCCGAAAATATCAAGTAAACAAATCGGCCAAGGAGAAGATGGTGGTTTACTCATATTGGTACCACCTTTGCTTGGCCATCCATTGGTACCACCTTTGCTTGGCCGATTCGTTTACTTTAGAGGTCCTGTATAGTTTGAGTCTAACATCCTTCTTTAAAAAATAGTTAGAGACTGCCCATCTCGGTGATTCACTGCCATTGGTTGATTGAGTCACGTGTTTTATGGACGCCATGTTTTGTCGTTCCGTGACACGAAAGCCTTTGAGTTAGTGTACATATTAAGTTAAACTTTTCAGTTGTTATAGTTTTATACGTTTCTACCACTTTTTTTTGTCTATAAAAGCTGTCATATTTTATGAATGCTGCATTTGGGTGTAAAAATTTCACTCCAAGAAATAAATTAATGAATATTTTTTTTTCGGAGAAACTCCATCAGAAGACGGCAAACAGTTGCAAAAATGAAACGAACTTACTGAAAACCACTAAACAATTTCTTTTAAGGTTCGTTTGAAAAACGAGCTTTAAAACTAAAAAACTATTACTACATTACTACTTTTTTAACTTTGTCGTCTGCCTATGCCAATATTTGTTCGTCTGTCTGTCCGTCTCTCTGTTAACTGTTGTCTGTCCATCTGTCTTTTCACCTGTCTGTCCGTCTATAAATAACCAATTTTTTTACTTTTAGAGATAAATGAAAAATTCTTTTTGGGTTGGATATGCGTCGAACAAATATCGCGATTCGCAATTTTGAAAATTTCCAATAGGTTTAATAGCACCCTCTAGCGGTGGAAGAAATGGATAATGCTAACATTTTAAAGGAATATTGCAAACGAACTGTTTACACTGGAAATCTGAAATTTTCGTAGTAGAGATTTATGGTCAGAAGGTTTACAATGGCAACAAGGCTTTGCCATCTTAGTCAAAAGGGGGTAGGAAAACGAAACTTTTTTTAAGAGATAAACGAAACAATATATACATATATTAATGTACAGGCACTAACAAAATATTAATGATTTGAACAATATTTATAACCTCAACGTTACCTGCAGGCGTTTAAACGTCTATAAATCAATAAATGTTTTTGTGGAAAAAATTTCGTCGACATACGGGATTCGAACCAGCATCTCTCCAGAAACATGCCAGAGTATTCTAACCTGTTGAACTAATGCCGTCTCAGTCTTTTTTCCACTAATAATGACTATCACTCTTCCCGTGAATCGTTATGGCACCATCTATGATCTCGGGTAGCAACTATTTCTTTTTTAGTGCTCTGAGTAAGATGGAAATAAAAAATGAAGCCACATCACGCTATTAATCGCTTTTAATGATTTAAACACTATTTGATAATCTCAGCATTACCTGTTGACGTTTAAACGTCTCTAAATCAATAAATGTTTTTTGTGAAAAAAGCCAGCATTTGTTCAACAGATTAGAATACTCTGGCATGTTTCTGGAGAGATGCGGTTCGAATCCCTTTTGTCGGCGAATTTTTTTTCCACAAAAATATTAATATTTGCAATTGTCGAATCCTCATCAGTTGCAATTTCCAGTGTTAGAGAGTGCTAAAGGCGGTAAATGAAAACTCGAAAGGCCACCTCTAGTAGCGGAAAAAAGCTGGAAAATACCAAATCTTTAAATAAATATTGCAAACGATCTATTTTTTTGCTAGAAACTTAAATCTTTGGTCATAGAGTGTATTGGTCAAGTGGTTTACCCGAATAGTAATGATTTGTCCCGGTGGTAAAATGCAACTTGTCTGCTTTCAGAGATAAATGAAAAACTTCTTTTGCACATTACAGGTACTAATAAAATATTAATAGTTAATTTTCTCAATTATACAGTAGTTCGAATTTCCACTGTCAGAGGGTACTAAAAGTGTAAAATAACTAGAAGAACACATATCGCTCTGGCGTATATGGGAATCTCATTTTAAAAGAGTAGGAAGTTCTTCCTTTGCCTACTTTTTCACTCCTTAAAAGTTTTATTTATGGATGTTCGTGTTGTTTTTCTGCTGAGGTCCCGCCATCCTCGTGGACCTTCTACTATGGCGTATAAACTGACAAGCTCCTGTCAGACCTCTGTACAAGCAGCTGCTTGGGCGGTTATTTTATTTTTTAATGTATGATGGGGGAAATGCGCAGAGTAGTATTTTATTAGTAATTATAAAACATAAAAAGTATTTGTATTTTAATTCTTAAATGTAAAATCTTGCTTTTCTCTCGTTCCTATGAAAATAGTGGGCAAATCATTGCTATAAGTGGAATTTCTACCATAAACAGATCACTTGAAACATTCATTAAAAGTTTTGCAGTTTTGATATTTAGTTGTCTCTAATGATATAAATTGAAACTACCTTTGAAAATGCGAATTACATTTCATTAGTAACCAACTAATAAAAGAGATTTCCAATTATCTCTTAAAACAAAACCATTCCGTTTCTTACCTACCTTGGGCTTACGGTCAACATATTGTTGTCAATGGAATTTTCAAGACTCTCACATTCGATGACCAAAATTTCAAATTTTTATCATAACTACATCGTTTGCAGTATTCGTTTTAAATTCTGGGATTTTTCGAAATTTTCGCACTATTTGAGGGCGCAATTATAGCTTTTGTGAAATTCGCAAAATGCAAATTGTAATATTTCATCAATATCTCTCCATCCCAAAAAGAATTTTTAATTTATCTCTAAAAGCATACACTTTTCTGTTAAAGCAAAATAAAAGTTGCATTCACCTCCCCCCTGGGTCTAAGGGGTCAAGTGATTGCTGCCAATGGTAACTTCGTAACCTTCACATTTCAGCACCAAAATTTCAAACTTCTAACGTAATTACATCGTTTGGAATATTCGTTTGATATTTTGGAATTTTAAACTTTTGCCGCCGTTAGAGGGCGCAGTTATAACTTTTGGAAGATTCGAAAAATGCAAATCGTAATATTTCATTAATACCTATCTAACAAAAAAATAATTTTTTATTTATCTGTATAAACAAAAAAGTTCGTTGTCTACAGACGGACAGACAACAAAGCGAAATTATCTTTTTTTTAAAAAAAAAAGCCCTAAAATTTACTTTTCCTTTTTTAGACGTTTTCTAAAGTGTTTCCAATAATGAACAGTGAAATCTGTATCAAATATTACCGTACCCTTTTCCGGAATCCATAAGTACCGTGCAATACCATTCAGCTATGTACGCTAAAGAATCCGAGCGACGACAAAACATGGCGTCCAATTTTGAAATGGCCAACCTCTACCTATAGAGGGCCTCTAGTTTACTTGATATCCTAATGTGGTATGAAGCAATTAAGTTCATATTGCTTAGAACTGTACACAGAGAGAGTCGTTATCTATATAATAAAAGAAAGTGTCTGTCAGTTTGTTTATGGCAGCCATAACTCATTAGGAAATCGACGTATACGCTTCAAATTTTCAGAGAATATCTCTGGTTGTGGTTCGGATTACAGTGCCAAATTTCAGGTCGAAAGTCCAAAAGGGGGACTTGCTAAAAGCAAAATTATATATCATGCTATTCCTAACGGGAAACGAGAATCGCTGTCAAATTTATTGTTGCCACTTACTTCTTCCTAACTGTGAACGTAAAGAGTTAAAATAACATTTGACTCTTCTGCTGCAAATCTGCTTCCGTTGCCAGATTCTCCACGTTTCAAAGGCATTGTTGAAGCGTCCCATTGTAACTAGGGCCCTGACTTCTAACCGAACATGGGGTCGGGCAGGGGGAACCCGCCTATGAAATTTGGAACCTTTCGGTGAAGTACGTCGGGAATTACAGAATACCAAAATCTGACGAAATAAATATCTCGATCGCTTGCGACTGGCTCTGAGAGCGCGCGCCGAGTGAGCAATGACCTTTGCAACACGGGGAAATTCCTCGTGTTCAAACTGTGATAAAATGTCCAGGGGGGGGGAGACACTAAATAACCTTTAGTGCAGGAGACAACAGAATATGGAGATTAAAAGTGAGACACGATCTATTTGTGTAGAAATTAAGCCACGGGCCAAGTGGGAACCTGTTTTTAAAACCAGTCACCGGGCCACTCGGGGATTTTGGACCTGCGGACGAATATCACGGAAGCCATAGGGCTGCAAAATCTGTGGTAACGGAAATAAAATCTGGATAGCTTACGCAGAAACTAAGCCACGGGTTATGAGGAGTGCTCGCTGACGTCAACAACGATCCGGGCAAATTTCTTCCTGTTGAAAATCTGTGATAAAGTGTCCGGGGGGGGTCTTACAAAATTTACCTTTATTGCAGAGAAAGTAAGAATATACAAGTTAAAATTGGCACCTGGGCAGCGCCGGGTGCGTTCAGCTAGTATCTGAAATAAAATTCAGAATAAAAAGATAAATATCCGAAATTATTCTTCTCTGAACATTTTTCGAAACTAAATGTACAAAAATACATTATATTTATGAAAAATAAAAAGTAATTGGCTTGATAAAAGTTCAGAGGATATTCCTAGTCGAAATATGTAAGATCTGGGTTTCTTTTTTTGTTGGTCTGAAGATATAAATGTTGTAAGATGAACCAAAGATTCGTGAATGATGAAAACCAAGAAATGGCTATCTCTTCATCTAATATCATCACCTTGCATGATTTCGAATTACATTATCACTTGAAGTGCCATTACTTTAGGAGCAACAGTTCGATTAAATGATGGTTTAACGTACACTGAGAGGCCAAAAGTCATCGGATACTTGCCTAATAACGGGTTGGTCCTCCTCGAACCCTCGGCAGTGCAGCCACACATCGAGGTATGGAGTCAACGAGTTGCTGTTACCGTTCTGCAGGGATGGCAGCCCACACATTCTGCAGTGTAGACTATAATTGTATTGCATTGGATGGTGCTGGATTCATGGATCGTAAGCTTGTTTCCATTGTGTCCCACGATGCTCCAAGGGGTTCATATCGAGGGACCATGGGGGACAATTCATGATGGTAAAGTCCGTGGAGTGTTTCTCGATCCATCTCCTTGCAACCAAAGACTGGTGATACGTTGCATTATCTTGTTGGAATACCCCTTCACCATCAGGGTGATCGAGAGTCATGAAAGGGTGCAGGTGATCTGCGAGAATGTCCCCGTATCTCATACCCGTGAGCGATTGCTCCAAACGGATGAGAGAGCCCAATGTAGACCCTGTGAACATGTCCCACACCATCACAGAGCTACCTCCAGTCTGAACAGTACCTTGCAGACAGGAAGGGTTCATGGCTTCACGGTGCCTAGGTCACACTCTAACGCGCCCATCAGCACAAAACAACTGGAACCTTGATTCATCGGACCATGCTACCCGACTCCACTGTTCTACTGTCCAATTTCGATGTCTTCAGGCCCATTCCAGTCATTGAGCTCTGTGATGACATGTAAGCAATGGGACATGAGTGGGTCTTCGGCTACCAAATCCGATGGAGTGCAGGTGGCGACAGACAGTCCTTTCAGAAACGCTTTGTGTTTGGTTTACATTCAAATTGGCAGTGATTTCATGCACTGTAGCCCGTCTATTGGTTGTTACCATTTGTGAAGCTGACGGGAGTTCCGTTTGTCAATTTCACATGGCCGTCCCGGTCGCTGGTATACGTGTGTGGAAATGCCATCAATAGCATACTGACGATAAACTCTTGACACCGTACAGCTGGGAAAACCGAATTCCTGCACGATCTCCTGTATTGCATAACCCATCCTTCTGGCACCGACGATCAAGCCACGTTCAAAGTCAGACAACTCACGACGTGCAGCCATGCTGAATTAACAACTACTCTGAAATAAATGTTCGATTTGTAGGCTACTGCAGCACAATTCTGCCGTTGGCGTCCAATGCATCAGTTACGAGTACAGCGTGCTAGTTCTACTTTAACTGCAACCCATGACTTTTGGCCAAAGTGTAAAAGAAAAGTTGCAATAGAAATTTCACGAGAACGAATTAAATACGACACTAACTTAACTGACAGCGATAGCACAAAGAAAAGGTTCAGTGTTGCTTTCACCAAGAAATTGCGACTCCCTTGTATTATCACATGCTTAACAGAGTATTAGATGCACACTCAATGCCTAGATACCTTTGGATACTAGGAAACATATATCATGAGGGACCCCATCACCATACAGAGATTGAGGTATAATCAAAATTTTTCCGTTTTGGGTAAGTAAGTATCGCACTTTTTTCAATGCACATAATCAAATCCGCTATGATTTTGTCTATTACGTGCAGTACATTTATAACTCTGAATCCGCGATGTTAAGAGCAGATGCTTAATCGTCACTCGACTTTAAGTGGACTATTTGTATCCATTGATAGCTGAGTTTCTCCACACTCGCTCGGAATCGGATATGACAGAAGCATTCATTTCCCTATGACCATCAGATTTACTGTCAGTACAAACCTCTTCATCACTACTCAGAACTCTTTCAACGTCACTTTCGGAATCTCTTTCTTAAAACAAAATATCTCTTTTTACAATTTTCAAAGCCTTTAATATTTTAGATTCTTAGCAATACTTTAGATTTATTATAAATGTCAGGAATCCATAAGTACAGTACGTGCAGAGGCGGCCACAAGTCTGAAGCCTGGAGGGGGACATTTAAATTACACTCTTAACTTTACCAAATGATTATTTATCAATCATTTTTTTTAACAGCTAATAATTATGTTCATGGCAATCATAGAATAGGAAGATTAATATCCGTTAGAACTTAAGACAAATAGAATCATTGTAAAACAAAATTCATTTATCAACCAGAAATAAAATTTTACCAATGATATGTGGATGACATCTTCTGCACTTTCAGCACAACCAATAAAAATCTCCCGGAAGATTTTCTAAGCAATATCAACTCATTTGAAAAAGACTTAAAATTTTCAATAAAAATAGGAAATGAAAACATCATCAACTTCTCGGATATCACACTAAAAATGACAGATAAAAAAATCTCAATTACTAATTATGCAAAAACCAATCAATTTAGGAAAAATAATAGACTTTGACTCTAACCAATCAAAGAAACAGAGAAAAACATAATCGACCAAGCAATAAAGAAAATTCAGTTATAAAACCCAGAGGAAGAACAAATAATAACGCAAATTTAAAAAACTGGAAAAAAAAGCCTCGCTGAAAACCATTACCCAGAGAATTTAATCCTAACGATAAAAAAACAATAGATAAATTAAATAAAGCAAAGGTAAAATTTCTTTTCTTAAAAAACTGCCTTACTACGAAGATCGTTTTGAGAAACTTCAAAGAGTAAGCAAGAAATACAAGAATAGCACCGGACCTGAACAAGGAAATAAAAAAGTACACCCGAAACATACAGCAAGAAAAATATATGTACAGAGAAAATGGAATAATTTATAAAGGAACATGTGAATGTAAAAATACCATACATTAGAGAAAGAGGGAAAACACTAGAAACAAGAATAAAAGAACACAAAGTAACAATGATAAATAAAACAAATAAAACAGGACTGGACACGCATGAAGAAAAAAAAAATGAAAAATAAATACCCCCTCAAGCAGCTGCTTACCACAGAGGTCTGACAGGAGCCTGTCAGTTTATATGCTACAGTAGAAGGTCTGAGAGGATGGCAGGACCTCAGCAGAAAACAACACGAACATCCATGCCTTACCCGGGGCTCGAACCCAGGTCCCGTAGATCAGTAGCTGGGGCTCGAACCCAGGTCCCGTAGATCAGTAGCTGGGGCTCGAACCCAGGTCCGGTAGATCAGTAGCCAGGGCTCGAACCCAGGTCCCGTAGATCAGTAGCCAAGCTCGCTAACCACTCGGCCACGGGACGGCTAAGAAATCACAAAATAGACTGGAATACAGCAACAATAATTAAAAGAAGAAATAAACGCAGTCATAAGAAAAGTGGAGGCAAAATTACTAAAAAAATCAAGAGATGTCGCCATGAACGATGTGTAAGGCATTCTTTTATCGAAAATCTGCCATCCACCAATACAAAAGAAAGAAAGTTCCAACAAGGCTGCAACCTCCTCTGATGACGACCCCGGCCAGAGTTAGGGGTCGAAATACTAGAATATTCACTTAAAAGTAAGTGATTCTATTTGTCTTAAGATATTACGTAATTTTTAATAGTTAATTTTATCTCTGAGGGTATTAGGGGTTTTTCGGTTCTAAAAAAGAAAATGGCGACTAAATCTTGCACCCCCTAATTCCTTCAAAAATGATAAATTACTAAAAAACCGAAAAATTCGCCGGCTTCTTCGGCTTCAGGTGATCGAGATAAAAGGACCAGTAGAAAAGACAGCAAGCCCAAGGAGGCTGCTGATCTAGAAGTGGTAGTGGAGGAAGTCCCAGAGACTCCCCCTCCCACCACAAGTGATACGGAAGAGGTAAAGGTTCCTCCAAAGGAAGGAGAGAACCCAAATATAGGCGGGGATGAAGGGTGCATAGCCAAAGAGGCAGCCCCGGATACACAAGAAGAGTCCAACGGAAACGAGATGGGCTCAGGTAGGTTGGCCAATGCGGCTGGCCTGCTGGAGGAACTCGCGGTGGAGCTGTTCCGCCACAGGGTAGACACAGATCTGAAGAGCATGGTCATGGGTGTAGCACGAAAGCTACACACCATAATTTGCGAGCAAGAGATAGAACTCGCGACCATGAGTGGACAGCTGAAGGAGCGAGCTACACGTCCACAAGTAGTAAAGGAGAGGCCACCAACTTACGCGAAGGCAGTTGGTGGTCAAGGAAAGGGCAAGGGAGGTTCGGTGGTAGCTCCAAAGCCCACCCCCCCTGTAAAGAAAACCAGGCATACCCTGCTGATCTATTCCAAGAACAAGGAAACGACAGCATTGCAGGTAAGGAATAGCCTGAAGAGTAACATCAACCCCGCAGACCTGAATCTGGGGGTTATGACCGTTAAGCCAATGAGGGCAAACGGAGTAATAGTGGAATGTAGCTCGGAGAGCGACATGGCCTGTCTTAAAAACGCAGTGGACAGCCATGAATCGCTCAAGAATACTCTAGAGGCCAAATCTGCCGTAAGGCTGAAGCCTAAGATAATGATCTGTAGTGTGGATAAGGACGTTCCCCGCGAGGACCTCCAGAAGATTATCCGCAGCCAAAATATTCTAAGTGAAGAAGAGGTGGACATAAACCCACTATTCTCGATAAAGGCCCGAGTGGAGAACACGGTCCACTGGGTGGTGGAGGCCACTAGTGCCTCGCACAGGAAAATATTAGCTGTAGGTAAGCTAAATGTGGGTTGGTCTAGATGTATAGTCAAGGACTACATCAGGGTTCTGCGGTGCTACAAGTGCTATGCATTTGGGCACAAGCAGACCGAGTGCGAGTTAAAGATGCAACGGTGCTCACAGTGTGCGGGCAAGCACTCTTACAAGGAGTGCACGAAGCCCAAACCGAAGTGCATTGTTTGTAAAACCGCCAATAGGGAGCATGGGGCCAAGTATGACATTGGCCACAGTGCGATGGACACGAAGTGCCCGTCGTACTGTCGTGAGATGAAGTTGTTGCGAAGACGCACCGACTATGGGCAGTAGGCCTCCAGGTGTTCGAGGGGTAAGTCTTAAATTTGTTC
The DNA here is from genome assembly GCA_038380435.1 of Ryuthela nishihirai. Lineage (NCBI taxonomy): Eukaryota > Metazoa > Arthropoda > Arachnida > Araneae > Heptathelidae > Ryuthela > Ryuthela nishihirai. Next base: position 80,986,522 of record JAWZYU010000012.1, read on the forward strand.
AAATAAATCTAAATGGGGCTAGGGCCGCAATGGCCCAGTTCAGCCAGGTGATAAAACAGGAAGGAGTCGATGTTGCTCTTGTGCAGGAACCCTACTGCACAGAGAACGTCATTAGAGGGCTCCCTCTGACTAGCAGGCAATTTGGTGAAAAAGGCACCAAGCCAAAAGCTGGAATTGTTGTTTTGAACCCCAAGGTGAATGCCATCCTGGCATATCACACAGATAAAATTGTAGTAGTGGAGATTGGGTACGGACGGTTAATAGTACACGCCATCTCCATTTACTGTCCTCCAAACAACAACATTGAGGACTTGTTAACCGAGCTGCAAAACGTCCTGGCTCGGGTTAACTCTAAGACCGTAATTATCGGCGGGGACTTCAATGCGAAGCATCCCCTGTGGGGTTCAAACCGACAAGATGTCAGAGGTGATATGATTCTAGATTTTATCAACTCGACTGACATGTATTTATTAAATGATTGGGATACTCCAGCTACATTTACTGGCCCAAGAGGGCAGAGCTGGATAGACTTGACCCTGGTTTCACCTCAGTTGTTTCCCCTGATTCAGGGCTGGTGCGTCAGCGACTTGGTCACTAACAGCGACCATAATTACATCATGTTCCAGGTGGGCGGAACATCATCCCCACCACAACATGCACGACGGTTTGCGGTGGGCAAAGCTCCTGTTTGGTGCAAGCTCATGCGCTGTGTGTCACCGGAGCTGGCGAAGATCGGCCAGCGCGTCAGTGACATAGGAGATAGCAGTTCTCTAAATAAGATCTTGGGAGATCTGACTGAATGTTTATGTACTGGATGTGAGATGACCTTCGGGTTTAAAAGGCAACCCAGAGTGGGAAATAAATCAGTGCCCTGGTGGACACCGGAGCTCACAATTAGAAGGAAAAGAGTAAGAGCTCTCAGACGGAGATATCAAAGGTGCCACAATGTGGAAAGAAGTGCCAGAGAGGAACTGTACAGGAAGGAACAAGCAAAGTACAAGCTCGCCATACGAGAGGCGCAGCTGACTTCCTGGCAGAAATTCTGCAGCGAGGTCTCTGCACAGAACCCTTTCACATTACAGTATAGGCTAGCTACGGATAAAGATTTTAAACCCCTGGAAATTGCTTATGTTCGCAAGGAAGATGGATCCAAGACCACTTCCTTTGGCAAGACCATCCAGGTACTATTAGATAATTTATTCCCCAAAGATGACAGGAGCTCTGATGATGCAGAACATCAACTCCTTAGGGAAAATTGCAGGACTCCACTGGATACGCCGGATGACGTCCCGTTTACAGAAGAGGAGGTGAGAGAGGTGATCAGGGATATGGCCCGGGGCAAAGCCCCGGGTAATGATGGTCTGACAGTGGAGATCGTTTCTCAGGTGTTTAATGAACATAAAAGCTTGTTCACCCAGCTCTTCAACAAGTGCTTGAATCTGGGAGCCTTCCCAACCGCCTGGAAACAGGCGGACCTTGTCCTTTTTAACAAGGCAGGTAGGGATCCGGCGGATGCAAGATCCTACAGACCGATATGTCTGCTGCCGGTGTTGGGAAAGGTGCTAGATAAACTCCTGACAAACAGGATGTATTACCACTGCCATAAGAAAGGTTTCTTGAACCCCAAGCAATTTGGGTTCAGAACAGACCAGTCCACCACCGCTGTAATCAAACAGGTGGTGGACATTGTTCAGATAAATAAAGTGCACAAGTTGCACACCTCTCTCATCGCCTTGGATGTGACAGGCGCGTTCGACAACGTCTGGTGGCCTGCAATCTTGAATAAATTGAAGGAATGTTCCTGTCCCAGGAACATATTCATTCTAGTGGCCAATTACCTCAGCGAGAGGATGGTCACATACTCACATGCTAGCGGGACGGCCTCAAGAAACTTGGAAAGAGGCTGCCCACAAGGGTCGTGCAGCGGACCGTTCCTCTGGAACTTAGTCGCTGATTCTGCTCTGGAGTTGACTATGCCCGAGGGAGTCTGGCTCCAGGCGTACGCAGATGACTTGCTGCTTGCCATAACAGCGTCCTCCAGAGCTAAGCTGGAGGATGCTGGCAACGCAGCAATTAAATTACTAGAAGGATGGTGTCTGCGCAATAAGCTTGGGTTCAGCGTTGCAAAGACTACATCAATGACTATTGCTAAGGAGGGTGTCCTCAAGAAGAGGTATCCTATTTTCAAACTAAAAGCCGAAAATATCCGCCATGCGACAACATTAAAGTACCTGGGGATCACTCTGGATGAGAGGATGAGCTGGATCCCACACCTGCAGGACCTCAAAGCTAAATGCACAAATGTTATGTGTAAGCTGGGGCGTATGGCTCGCGTCTCATGGGGACTCAGAAGTGAGGTCCTCAAAGAAATTTATCTTAGGGGAACGGAGAGGATCCTAACATATGGTGCGGGTGCCTGGTGGCGCCCGACGGACCACTCCATTATGTGTAGAAAGCTGCTTGCAGCCCAACGACCAGCTTTACTGCGAATTACCAGGGCTTATAGGACGACATCTACGGATGCCCTCCTGGTACTTGCAGGGATCCCTCCGCTATTTTTGACGGTCGGTAAAGAAGCGACCATTTTCAGAGTCCTGCAGGCCAAGGAAAAAGCAACATTCCTCGGAGTCCAGTATGACCCTGAGGATTTTGAGGAAAATACCGCTAAGTGGGATCTGCATCCCACAAGGAGACTATGTGTGTCCTGGTCCATGGAGTTACCATCAGGTACAGATACTGAAATATACACCGACGGTTCCAAGAGCGAGGAGGGTGTGGGCTTAGCCTTCACTGTCTTCAATCAAGGGGCCAAAGTGTATGATTTTCAGAGGAAGGTTTCAAATAATGGCTCAGCCTTCCAAGCAGAGCTGCTCGCTATCAGAGAGGCCCTTAATTGGGCCCTCAATGACGGTGGTCTGACCAACGACATAAGGCTGTACACAGACAGCGAAGCAGCTCTGCATGCACTTGAAGATGCAACCAACAGGCATCAAATAGTGAATGAGATTAAGTGCATTCTGGGCAATCAGGGCATGCCCAGGGTATCCTTCTCCTGGATTAGGGCACACGTAGGACATGAAGGTAACGAGCGGGCCGACCAACTGGCCTGTTCCGCAGGTAATAACACTCAACCTGTGATAGCGGTAAAGACTTCAAAAACTACCCTGAAATCTATAATTGGCCAATGTACCACTCAGGAGTGGCAGAGGCTCTGGGATACGACTGAGAATGGTCTTCAAACAAAGACATTCTTAAAAAGGGTCAGTCTATCCCTGAGATCCTCTGACCACTATTTGACGCAGGTCCTAACAGGACATGGGAGCTTCCCCAAATACCTGGAGCGTTTCAAAATCTCTGCCCACAGTTACTGCGGCTGTGGGGCTCCAGATGCAGACGTCGGGCACTATATCCTCAGATGTCCGATTACTGAGGGGTTCGCTAACGAACTCAGGGACTCCCAAGCGATCAATGAGGTAGCAGGCGAACTGGTCTCTGTGTCCATCGAGAGCGCCCGTGTCAGGGCGCACTTGAGGGACATAGGCTGGCTTGTCTGCCGGCTTCGGGACTCTCTCCTTTGAGTTCCGTGGCTGCTTTCTCTCTTTGACTTATTTTCCAACCTCCTTCCCGGGCTGCACTCAGCACCCCCTTTAACACCACCCATACTCCATGTCCTGACTGGTCTCCTCTGAGACAAACTTCATCTTCTATTTCCAAGCCTCTAGTTGCTATGCACGTGTAGTGTCGTGAGACGGAGCACGTGCTTTCCCCATGGGGAGTGGGTCCTTCGGGACCCACTCCCCACCCCGTATTAACCAGAGGCCCTCTGACCCTCCCCCCCCCCGCCACCTCATGACCGCCACTGGTTCAGTGGCTGACATGAAATTCCGGTTCTAAATGGTAACAACTGTTTCTTGTACGCAAAACTTAACAAACCTTCTGGAACAAAACTGTTGCAGTCGAAAATTTCAAAAGACATTTATAAAGAAAGTGAAAAACAACCGCAACCTAATACTTTTTGTCAGCATAGCAAACGCACAAATCCAGCAAATGAAATTCACTTGTCCTTGTTGCCATTCCAAGGTTAAGTCAGCTTACTATACTAGTTAACTGAACCAGCCGGTGGATTTAGAGTAAAGAAAATCATTTGTTCATTTTTCATATGAGGCTTACATTGATAAATAATTCTGATCGAAAGATTAACTGTCAATATAAAATGTCAATATAACGGAAGCCAGAATAACGAAATATTCAATTAAAGATTTTTTTTTCCAACCCTGGCAAATTTACTATGTATCGCTATGTAAAAAAAAATTATTTTAAAGGAATACCTGTCTTACGAAAATTTCAGTGTAATGAAAAAATATTTACCCAAAACAAAAAATATGACAAGTATAAACAAAATTTATAAAAACAAAAGCATTAAACAATAAGCTCACCAGACAAAAAATTAGTCACCCCTGGCTGAATGTTCCCTAATAGCGCGTAACACCTCCGTGCGATCGAAGAACAGCCGAGATCCTATCTTGCATGGATGCCACCAGTGTGAGGATATAGTGCACATCAATATTCATCCAGCAGCAAATACCGCAGTTCGGAAATATTGGCCAGATAGTTGGGACGACGCTTCACTCATTGCCCCAAATAGTCCCACAAGTTTTCTATGGGATTCAAATTCGGGGATTTGGCAGGCCAGTTGAGGTGTTCGAAGGCTTCTGAATGCTTATCATGCCAATCCGACACACTTCGAGCCCTGTGCACGCAACAATTTTCGTCTTGGAAGACTGGAGTATCATTCTGGTGTTCACTATGGAGATGCTGCACAAAAAAGGAACATGTGGTCGTCCAGTAGCTCCATATAGCCCTTCTAGTTCAAATGTGACATCATAGCAACCAAAGGATTTCCTCCAAAGGAAAAAACCGTAGGAAATTTCCTCGTACGTGAAACACCCCCAGAACATCACAGAGCCTACTCCAGCTTGAACCAAAGGACCCATTTCCTCGTACGTGAAACACCCCCAGAACATCACAGAACTTTGCACACAGTCTGCATGGAAGGCTTCATGAGGCTTACGATGTACCCATCACCTCACATCATTCGAGTACAAGAAAAAACGTGACTCATCCGACCAAATCACACGCTTCCAAGAGTCGACAGTCCAGTCTGTGGCGTCGCACCCACTGTAGCCGTGCAGCCTTGTGCAGAGCTGTTAACATGGTCCTCTTCCACTGTACTCTGCTCCAGACATCCATGGCATGCAGTTCCCTTCGGAGTGTTCATTCGGAAATAGCTTGTTGTAGGCCTGCATTGACTGACTGGAGCAATTCCTGCCTCGTTGCACAGCAGTTTGCCCTAACAGTGCATGACATACTGCGGTGGTAAGAACAGTGTAAGCACATTATTTGTAAGCACAGTGTTTCTGCCGCAGTTCTGACAACGATTAGCGGTGGACTGCGATGTACGCCACTGCTGGAAGACCCTTTGGACAGTATGTTTCGACACACCAACAAAGGCAGCAACTTTTTGTAAACTATGCCGTTTGGCTCGACCAAACGCCATAACACATTTATGCCACTCGTTCACATTTTTGTCGCAACCCATGTTTCATGGAGCAACTAACACACACGTGGCACACAACCACTTCTTGTCACTGTATGAACCCCCATATTGCACGGCACAGCCATTTGTAGGACATGTTTATTACTGGTGTGCCTTTGTTGCTGTGGAACGAACGTAAACCTCTTACAGCGGGAGATGACTAATTTTTTGTCCCGTGAGCTTATTTATAGAATGTGGAGACTCTGCAATGATTTAAACGACTTGAAATATCTAAACAGTCACATCACCGTGAATTACGTGCTATTGTATACAGTCCGGCACGCATTTTTGCCGATCTCACTGAGGCATTGATACTTTCTAAACGTACCTGCATAATACTTTAAAGCGGCGTTGCTACATTTTCCTAGAATAAAAGTGGATTTTCAAACTTGAAGATCTACACGATTCAGATGCAGAATGATTCTCATTGCAAGTAATTGTAGCGTCAGTGAAAGGTTCTGTCAAAGCAGATCCAGCCACGCGTCTTGTTTAATCATTGATTAAATTTAACTTACTGTTTTATTATTAGCAACCAATACGGCGTGAAATCTTCACTTTTTCGTAATAATACTGAAATATGCTCTGGAAATGTGGTAGAGAGTTGCAAATTCTTTTAAGAATTAAAGACTGTTAAAAAACACGTCTTTTTAAGAAGTAAACTCTAATACACGCTTAATTTCTTTCATAACGATTTTCCTGTGGTTTCTAGCTATCATAACTTTTTTATTACCTTTCAGTTATAATGAAATTTCATGATAATGAATCTATTTTGTTCACCCGTTATATTTCGTTATACTGATATTTCCCTATACATACATACATACATACATACATACATACATACATACTATGATGTTGCTTTTTCGGTTGTGTCTATTGGGATCGCTTAGGAATGTCCCTCCGGTTAGATCGCAATACGCAACGGGTGAAAGGGTTTTTCCGTTCAGAAATCAAAGGTTTTATCACGATAGCAGGGACTCAATACTGAGGCTCCTCCCCAATAAATTGGTTCAACTTCAGCCTTTACTTAAAAATAACAATTATTTATTGAACCTTCCAAACATGCTTGATAGAACAAGGACATATGATCAATTACATAGCATTACAACAACACCAGCTTACTATGCCTGTTCAGCTGTGTTCACAGAGCCCAATGCCGTTATTACCAGTCGGCATTTCCCAGCCTTACAATTCTACCTCTTTTCGCGTCCGTCCTACGACTGGCTCTGTCTTCCTCGTTGCCAAACCCTTTCTTCCTTTCTCTCTCCGCTCCGGACCATCTGGGAAGTCCCTTAGCCTCCGGGTACTTGTCAGCGGATTCCTGCGTTTTGGGTGACCTCCGTCCCTCCGGGCACTGCTACTTCAATTAACTCTCCAGATGCCGGGACAGAGGGCTCCCACGTAGCACATGCCTTTTTGGTGAAATCAAAAATAATATACAAAACCCGAACAAAAAAAAATATTTAAAAAGGCCTCTAGCCTGATACATACATACATACATACATACATACAAAATCCTCATGCAGCATGGGTTACAGAGGTCCAACAAGACTGCGTAATTTTGTTCTCCAAACATGTCCACCCTTGAGCTACAATTGCTGCATTTGACCACTGTAAGCCAATTCTAGAAAGGTCCTGTTTGACATTGACTTCCAATCGCATTCAGATCTCTCCTGTTTCATGAGGCTTTTAGGCATGCTGTATTCGTCAATCTGAAATTATCCACAGAGGAAACATGGCCAAATCAACTCAGTCTCTCTCTGCACAGTATGATGCTCAAAGGAGGTTGCCGACTCCTTTGACTAACCTCATCATTACTTACAAAGTTGAACCACCTAATGCCCAAAATACTCCGTAAGCATCTATAATCAAAGCATCAAGTTCCTGCAATCTTATTTACAAAGCAGTCACGTTTCACTACCATAACTAATCCCAGAAAGAACCAAACTATAATACAGTCTAATTTTATTCCTCAGGTGTATATGCCTACTTTTCCACACTCTCCATAGAGTCTTAAAAGTCCCAGCAGCAATCCCTATTCATCTGCTAATCTCATGCCTCACAGCATCAGTATCTGCTACATAGCTGCCAAGAAAATTAAATTGTGACACCTGTTCAAGACTGCAACCATTCAAATTAATTGAATTACAGCATGTCTGATCAATTTTCATCACTTTCGTTTTCTCTCTGTTTATAACCAAACCTACTCTACTACAAGTCTCATCAACAGCTCTAATGAAAGAGTTCATCTAATGAACATCATTTACCAATGGGCTAAATCATCAGCGTAATCTAAATCATATATTATCAGATCTCTAGACCATTTAAGCCCAAAATCTTACCCTTACAGTGAATTGCACATAACATAATTAATACCCAAACTAAAGATAAAAGGAAACATAATGCACCCTATTCCAATACCAGAAGCAATGCTAAACCAATTGCTACAAGCCTTACCAACTCTCACACACGACTCAGTGTTATTACAGAGAGCTTTCATTATGTTTACTAACTTGTCAGGTATAAGTAGTGTGTTCACAGAATAGGTAAGCCCCATGCACTGTGCTTTACCCCCTATGACGTCACCGGCCCCAAGTGCGAGGCCACTTTGGACTTTGACACGTATGTCGCAACTGTCATGTGATATGGCACCACCACCCAGTCATGTGATATGTCGCAACTGTCATGTGATATGGCACCACCACCCGGTCACATGATATCATGTGCCTTATTAATATTCATAATTCATAATTAATATTTCATATTTGACCCCCCCTTTATTAAAAACTCCTGGCGCCATCTAGTGTATATAATGAGTACCATTTTTAGACAAACCCTCGATTTTAGTCGTAATTTTTACAATTTTTGACTCCCCCTAATTAAAAAAAAACCCTTATCAAAACTCCCCCATTGCTGACCCACCTTTATTTGAAACCCTCTCTCTAAAGACCCCTTGGTTGACTTGTATTTTCAGCCCCTCTCTAAAGACCCCCTGGTTGACCTATATTTTAAGCCTCCTGTATAAAGACCCCCTGGTTGACCCATCGCAAATCAGTTTTTTCTATGCGCATTTAATCTAACTGTGGTGCCATCCAATGTCCGTACTATTTTTAGTGTGTCTCCTGTATTTAAAAAAAATTCCTTCTGACGCTTTGATTTCAACCCGCTACCTCGGTGCCGATAGCTAGAGCATTATCTCACTCGACTATGCCTTGTTATTTGATGAGGTGGCTTAGATGTGTCTCAAACGGGGTATAATCCATCGTTATAAATTACGTATCTCTTTATTACAGTTTAAAGAGTGAGTTTTTCATTTTCAGATATTTTTATTAACGTAGGTTTTTTATTATCCTACGTTTCTTTTACAACCTTCATATTTATTTCGTTATAACTAGCTTTTTTCTGCGTAACCTTCATTTATTATTATAACCTACGTATTTCTTATAATGAACCCCAATAGTTTTTTCATATTAATATACGTATTTTTATAACCGTCGTATTTTAAGTACGTTTTAATCAACACTTATTTCTTTTAATTAACTCCGTTACTGTTGGTTGTCGCATTTTCACTAGAAAAAGGACTATTCTACAGTAACTGTTTTAAAAGACTGTCCCACAGAAAATGCCATTGGGTAAAAATAAAAAAAATTTAATAAAAGGAAAACGACGAAAAAAAATCTGATTTAAAGACTTATTCGTCATTATGTAAAATATTGAGGGGTACTATGGTCTGGTGACCTGTATGGGCGACATAAAAGTCCCGCTTTAGAACACGTATTCGGTAACTCACCCCGGACCATGTTTTATTGACAGATGGTTTTAACAAAAGTCCTGCGAAATTAAAGATATTAAATGGTGAATCACAAGGGGACCACGATTTACTGACGGTTTTACCGTCCCTTTGACGGTCATCTTCGTTAAACTCGTTAATCACCAAAAAGTCCCTCCCATGCCTCCTTTTTTAAAAACCCAACATTAATTAAAACTCTTATCAAAAGTTCCGTCCGCCTCATTAACAGTTCCGCCCCCTTTTAAGGACTATCCCGCAGTAACTGTTTTAAAAGACTCATGCAGAAAATGAAAAAATGTCATTGGGTAAAAAAAAAATTAATAAAAGGAAAACGTGGAAAAAAAAATCTCTGTTTTGAAAATATCACAAACACCCGTCCCTTGACTTCTACCCTCATCTGAATTTTTACAAGTCCATTAAACTTTTTTGGTGGCAACGATCAGAATGGCTGATGCAATTCTTGAAAATAATTACCCATATTTTGCGAGCTCGACCTTTCATCAAGACGTGTGATGGTCATTTCACAACTAGCGGGCTGCATACATGACAAGGTCAATTTCTTAATGGGTGGGGGTCAACGGGTGATTGCAGACAGTAATGCACACTAACTGCTCAGCAATATTTGCATTTGCTGCTGATAAACGATTTCCTTCACTAAAAATAGAAACTAAGTAAATAATTCCGCTGCATTCATTAAGAACACAAACTGATTTCGTGCTAAAACATCTTCTTTCACACCAGATTTCAGCTTACTTGAAAAACTAATGTTAAAAATTTATGTGAACCAGTGACTTGACAGATGAAGTCACTTATTTACCATAAAAATATTCTATTATGGCGCAGTGTCGGGAAAGCAAAGAGAAAGGAAAACTTCGAAAGGAAGTGAAAAAATGCAAAAAAAAAGAGAGCAGAGTTTAGAGAATGGAGGCGAGGAGAGTCACATGGACAACAAGAATTATTCGCTCACTAGTCTTCCAGAATTGATGAGAAGAAACACGCAACATTATTCAAAAGATTCGTAAGGATGAAAACTGTAAAAAGTACGAGACCTAAGGTCAAGGAATGCAAATTCATTCAAATTGACAAGCAGGGTGTGATTCTGCATAGTTCAATGAGTCCTTTGGTAGCCGTTAGGAAGGCCAGAAGTAGGAGATTAGCAGACCGTGAAAAATAACATATCGCCGGAATATGGGATGTTTGTTTCCAAAGAGAATGAATGTTTTAATTTTACACCATCAGTGCCCTCAAAAAGTTACATATCTACGGTCTATTATTATTTTGTACCATGGAAAACCAGTTGATCAGCCAAGAATAATCAAGAGTTGATGTATATTAATATTTCGCTGAATTATTTATTGGAATGAATGCAGGAAATGCAAAACATGAATATTGATGAAACAGTGCAAAACAAAATTTTTCAAAGAGTTACATTTAGTACACACAATTCTTGTTAGTTTTTTTTCTCTGCTTTACACATAGGACACATGGCCGTCTTGTGTTTATTTCGACTGTCAAATGATCTCCTACCCTGAACATGCTACTAGAAGCTTCTTCTGCACCAACCGGGAAAAGTCTGGGATATTTTGCTACCAATGAACTAGGAATTAACTCTTTTTCCACTACCACTGGGACTACTTTCCACATATATAAATCCTGTAATAACTGTGAATGAGCCTGTAATAAATTGAACGCCTTAACAACTATATAGATTTAGAAGAAAAATTAAACGCATCTGGCCTAATTTTCCCTATAACAATAATTCAAGTATCTAAATTGGAAAAAATGAGCAACATTTCTGTCAAGGCTTTTTGGATACAAGAAAGAGGTCTTCCCACTCTACATCACACCATTCAGATGTAAGGTGCACGCAAATGCCCTACTGTTATCAGATGATGAAAAGCAGCATTATTGTTCCATTAAAAATTGATAAGAATCTATGAAATTCAAAGGGAGAATGCTGTTTTCCATATTATTGGGAATGCAATTAATCATCTTGATCATATCGATTCCTTGCAGATGGTTGTCCTTTAGGTTGTCTGTAATCTTATTATGAAGATTAATTATGAATTTTTAAGCGCCCAAATAAGATTACAGTTATATGAAATATAACTGTAATCTTATTTGGGCGCTTAAAATTGAGATGACACACATTATGACAGGCTCCTCAGAGAAGCGGTAAGGGGAAGAAGACTATACCCATGTAATGAAAGTATTCATTCGGCATAAAAAAACCTAGGCCAATATCACGTACACTGATGTGCTCCTCTTAGCTGATGTGTTTAACTATGTGGCAGATACTATGAAATTGATTCCTGTCATATTTACACCTGGACTAGCTTCATGCCTAAAGTTGACAAATAATGTACCTTTTTGGGAGGCATACGAGGGGGAATTTCAGTGAATTGTTTTAGCACGGCAAGCAACAAGCATTAGAGATAAACTCATTATATAACTTAATCTTCAGATGCATGTTTCTCAATATCTATTCTTTGCTTTCTCTCATACAATACCACTATCACACATCTCACAAGATAATTAAAGTTCAAACACTAATACATCTTCCCTGTGTGTATCTTTCTAATAAACCATACGACCAAAGTAGATAAATCGCAAGCATCATCTGAGTCAGATCTGATTCCATATATCTGCTATTTCATTACGACGAAAATCTCACAATAGCCTGAAATGGACAGTACTTTACCCATGATACAGCATGTGACTAGGTCGCTTAATCAAATTACATGCATAAACATCAGAAAAACAACGAAATTTTTGGTAAATTCAATGAGAATCACTAAAATCTAATGGGTGTTGGAATATCTGTACATGCGTACACATTACAGTGGATAGGTGAATATTTTCACAAATCTTTGGAAGTGGACGGCACAATAACTGTAAAACATACTGTGACGAGAGAGAAAGTATAAAAATGCAGTGGGATGGCTGTAAAAATCGCTTCAAAACAGCAAATACTGTAAGACAGAAAAAAACGACTATTAACAAGCGCCATCTGTATTAATTGTGAATGAGCCTGTAATATAAGTGAGCCTAACTGTAATATGAGTGTAAAATAAGTGAACCTAAGGAGTAACTGATAAAAGTCACTCTTTAGCGGAAGGAGTAATACAGGTAAATCATAAAATATTAAGGTCTCACTCTAGTAAATCATGGTCCATTGCATACATACGGATGGATGAATATCACAAAATACTTTGCATATAGAAAACATGAGTAAAGAACCACAGAAATGATTGAAATACACTAGTGTTTGGAAATCTGAAATAATACTAGTACTGTAAGCTAGTACTAATTACTCCTCGTTTCTGTGGGCTCCCAGGATCGTATCGGCTACACTTAACTATGGCTACTCAAATTTCAACCGATCTGTTAGACAATACTTTGCGTTTCAAAGGTTTTCCGGACCTAAGGCATAAAGTCTTTCACACTTCAAACCAAGGCAATCAATCGCCACATTACAGAAGATTGAAAAGAGGAAGAGAAGCGAAAGAAAAGCACCTTACCACACATTCTCACATTAAAAGTAAACGTAAACGTAACGTAAGCGTTCATTGCCTCAAAACAGCTAAGGCAGAGGCAGCCCTGTGCCAGCATACAGGTAGTAACAATAGTTAGGGTGTTAATTTCTTACAACAACGCTCATTTCTACTGAAGATACAAGTCAGCAACATTTACTTTTTTGTGGATGCATGTGAATATTACATTTCAGTTGTATGTGAAATTCACTTTTCTGAACATGGGGGAAATCGCTCCAATGGAGTGAACTACAGTGAAAGCACACACAGGAAAGGCACTCACGTTGGAAATAGGTGATAAATCTTCGACATCAAAGCTGAAGGTTGGCTAGAAGGTTGGACCGGTGGAGACTGAGGTAGAAGAGTTGGACCGGTAGTGGTCTGGTTGGACCGGTAGCGGTCTGCGATGATATTTATTTGTGAATTACCAGTATCAGTGCTAGCAGAGTTGGAAGAGCTGGTACAAGGTAAACCGGTATTCTTTCAAACATATGTCTGCTTCTTCATATCTATATACTATTCTTTCGAGCACAAATGTTAAAAGGGAAGATGCAACAGTTAAATAAGCAATTTTCTGTGTTTTGGCATTTCACCAGCGCCATCTATCGGGTACAGGAATCTTGAATTCATGTAATTTCAAACCATTTTCTTGTTACGAGGCATGTAACAGAAAACGTAACGTAACGTAAGACAGGGGTGCTGAAAAAAATATTCAAACATGTTGAAAAATACCTACTCCTACTGAAATACGAGTATTCAAGTTCAAATCAAGAGATGAATGGCGTTATACACATTCATTGGATGTCTTTCTAAGTGTATGCATACATCAATGCGATTGACCAAGCTTTTTTTTGTCACATACTTGTTTCATGTTTTGTCTCTGTAATTGTATGTTTGTGTGTGCGTGCGTTCCTTGCATGTACGTGCGTGGGTGTGCATATGGTTATGTTTTCATGTTTGTTTCTATGAATGTGTTCATGTTTGTTTCTGAATCGGATGTGTGTGGGTGTTCATTTTGTTTCTATGAATCGTGTGGTCAAGAATAAACATGTTATTTATCTGTCAGTTGCTCGTTACAAAAAGAAGCTAAGACTTTACAAACCTCAACAGATTGGCATTAGGAATTTTCAAATCTCATCAAAAAGTCACTATACTTGTGAAAAGTTTACTAAAGATGTATTTTCCCTCTCCAATATTGTATACAGTTTTTCAGATAGTCATTATTTTACCTTTCTCGATTCAGTTAAGTAGAACAATAAAACAGCATTGCAGGAAAAATCTTTTATTCATTCTGGAAACTCTGCTCTCTTTTTTTTTGCAGTTTTTCACTTCTTTTCGAAGTTTTCCTCTTTCTTTGCTTTCCCGACAGTGCGCCATAATAGGATATTCTTATGATAATTGAATGATTCCATCTGTCAAGTCACTGGTTCACATAAATTTTTAATGAAGTATTTTTAATGAAGGAAATCGTTTATCAGTAGCAAATATTGCTGAGCAGTTAGTGTGCATTTCTGTCTGCAATGACCTGTTGACCCCCACCCGTTAAGAAAATGACCTTGTCACGTACGCAGCCCGCTAGTTGCACCATGCACGTCACACGACTTGATGAAAGGTCGAGCTCGCAAAATATGGGTAATTATTTTCAAGAATTGCATCAGCCATTCTGATCGTTGCCACCAAAAATGTTTAGTGGACTTGCAAAAATTTCAGATGAGGATAGAAGTTTAACATTTTTTAATTTCGCAGGGCTTTTTCGTCAATAAAACGTGGTCCGGAGTGCGGTACCAAACGCGTGTTCTAAAGTGGGACTTTTATATCACCCATACAAGTCACCAGACCATATTACCCCTCAATATTTTACATAATGACGAATAAGTTTTTAAATCAGATTTTTTTTCGTCGCTTTCCTTTTATTAATTTTTTCTTTATTTTTACCCAATGGCATTTTCTGTGGGACAGTCTTTTAAAACAGTTACTGTAGAATAGTCCTTCTTCTGGTAAAAATGCGACAACCAACAGTAACGGAGTTAATTGAAAGAAATAAGTGATTAAAACGGACTTAAAATACGACGATTATAAAAATACGTATATTAATATGAAAAAACTATTGGGGTTCATTATAAGAAATACGTAGGTTATAATAATAAATGAAGGTTACGCAGAAAAAAGCTAGTTATAACGAAATAAATACGAAGGTTGTAAAAAAACGTAGGATAATAAAAAACCTACGTTAATAAAAATATCTGAAAATAAAAAAACTCCCTCTTTAAACTGTAATAAAGAGATACGTAATTTATAACGATGGGTTATACCGTAACCGTCGAGACTCAAGGCCATTTCACTGATGACGTCATATGTTCTGACGCCAGCATTCGTGAATCTAGCATCTTGACAACCCGTAGCTACTTGTATGTTTGTTGGCGGGATTTTTTAATGTTGTGTTATTTTCGAAATGGCGCTTTATTTTTCTGTGATTAAGTTTTTACTTGTGAATCAGTTTTTGAAGAAATGCATCATCCTGTTATGTTCCTGGCTGTAGAGGAAACTATGAAAGTTCAAGAAATGTGCGCGTTTACAGTTTTCCCCAGGATGAAGAATTGTGCAGAAAATGGCTTCTAGCAATAAGAAGAGAAAACTTCACAGTAGCAAAATTTAGCAAGGTATGTCAATTTTTTTTCGCCTTTTTCTAATAGCAAGTACATTTGTGATAAAATTTTGAGATTGCTGAAATCGTGGCAAAATTGCAATATTTGGCAAGAGTATATAAAATGGTTTGAATGATAATTGTGAAGAGTATATTGTGCCATACATTCATATAACTTAACTGCTATACGTTTAGTCACAATTAGTTGTTTATTTATCCTTTTCTATTTGCATCGTGGTTGTTTTTGCTGAGGGAGGGTATTGAATATGAGATTTTTATATAGTTATGTGAAATAAGGTTTAAGAAATAGTGATCACAAAACAACACATATATATAAATAGAGTACAGAGCATTAGTCACTCATTAATAGTTTGGATGACCTTGGGAAATATCAGGAATAAACTATGCATCTAGAAACCCATATCTCTTAACTTTTACTTGAAAGTGTCTCAGGTTTGTGTAAATCTGATTTTCACGTTTTCCTCAGAGTTTTAATGTGTTAGTTTTCATCATTTTCAAGAGAACAAGTTATATACCATTCATTACTTAATGTTTGAATGCCATAGTCATCAGGTAAAATTTGTGCATTATGAATAAATAATGAATGCCTGTGTAACATAAATTATACAGTGATTGATCATTTCACCTACAAATATATATAGCATAACAGAATTGTTTATATACAAAAATCATAGAGGTGAAAAAGGCAAATTATTATTGCCCACGAAATGTTTTACTTGATCATTATAAGTCAAATGTAAAATATGTCTCAAATTATGTTTCTGCAAGAAATAGAAAATTTCTAGTATTGGTGTTTCATTAAACAGATATCATAAATACTGTAGGAATGAACTAATGCATAATACAAATTCATCATTGCCTTATATTTGAAATTCAAGATATATTTTAATGCGTCCAATATCTTTTGCAATTATTCTACTCACTTGAACAATATAATTCAAGTTTGCATTTCTCGAAACACAGAGAAACTTGATTTGTTGACATATTTGGACTTTTGACCATTTACAATAATTTTTACTTTTCTTACTATTTTTATAAAGCATATATAACTGAAATAACACAACAGTGTTGTAGATTAAGCTTAATTGATCAGTAACAATCAGACAAAAAAAAACTTTAACATATAAAGCACAACACACTTAATGGTGTTCATCTTTCTCTCTAGGTTTGTGAATTACACTTCAAAGAGAGTGATTTTCAAAGATGTTCAAGTGCATTCGATGAGAAAACTGGTAAGACGGTCACTGTGCAATTGAAAGTCCCCAGACTAATTCCTGGTGGCATTCCATCAAAACTCCAGTTCCTATAGTAAAATTTTATGTTGTTAATTCTGAGCTTATGGTGAGAGCATATAATGAGCAATCCAAAGCTGGAAAATATACTTTTCTTCTGAAACATCAGTCATATTGATGTTTTAAATGATCTTTTAAATTGTTGAATAAGGATTGAAACTCCTGAAAGCAATATTAGACATAGTATTGATTAATGTGTAATATTTTGAAAGTACTTTGCACATCTGATGAAAGTAATAAGCATTTAAAATTCATTGAGAACAGTTGATACTATTTGGGTTAAATAAGTGTGGTTCAAGGTATTCATCAGATATGATGATTTTTGCATCACATTTTTTAGCATGGCTCCTCATGCATAT
Source organism: Ryuthela nishihirai (assembly GCA_038380435.1). Lineage (NCBI taxonomy): Eukaryota > Metazoa > Arthropoda > Arachnida > Araneae > Heptathelidae > Ryuthela > Ryuthela nishihirai. The sequence goes on from JAWZYU010000012.1 coordinate 81,003,757, forward strand.
AATTTTGTTAGAGAGAGTGGAAACATTAGATCACCACATCCTAATACAATTCGACGCATTTGTCTTCGGTTTAATGTCAATCCTGCTATAAAATAAATTCAAATTTTTTATCATATGTCAGGCAAAAATATTCTTTTTTGAGTGATACAGATAAAAAAAAAGTGATTTTAATGCTTGATGAAATTCATCTCAAACAGTATTTGGATTTCAAATGTGATAACCTTGTTGGTCTGTCATTTGACACACAAAACATGGCAACCAGTGCCCATGGGCACTATTATTTATAACTAGTTTGCTTTCCAACTCTAAAGATGTAGTTCATATGTTACCAGCCAAAGCAATAAATGCCGATATTCTTTACAGTATTATTTTAAAAAATTATCATTGGTTTGAAAGAAATTGGTTTTTTTATGATATGTGTGGCAGCTCACAATAATTCTATCAATCGTAAGAGTATGTCATTATGTCTTTCTCCCCCTAAAGTTCAAATTGTATGTCCTCATCCATCAGATAAATCAACACCTTTATTTTTTTCTTACTGACCCAGTTCATTTGTTGAAGTGTATTAGAAATAACTGGCTAAATCAAAAACATTTTGAAAAATGCATGTACTATCCACATTTTGTAAATAATGGATATTGTATTTCATCGTTCAAAATTGCATCCTTATCAACCCTTAAAGAACTGCATAAAATTGAAGCAAACTCATTGTTAAAATATGGATTTAATCTCTCGTATAGAGCCTTGAACTCAAGTAACCTTGAGAGACAAAATGTTAATTTAGTCTTAAATATTTTTAATGACTTTGTAGTTAATGGACTTTTAGAAACAGGAGAAAAGCACAAATTGTTACATTACCATGATACATCAGATTTCATTAAGATTATTTCAACATGGTGGCATATTGTAAATGTAAAATCACCTTTTAAAGGTGAACGCTTGAATAACAAACACCAAATGCCATTAACGTGTTCAGAGTCAGATGGAAGAGTCAGAGCAGTTTAAATAATTTGAAATAATTGGTTCATGTGCCAGTTATGGCACTTGAAAGAATTGGTGTTGAAGATTAGCCTTTTATCAGCAACATAGACAGTACTTATGGTGTACTCAGTACATATAAAACTTAGAGCAAAACATTTAATAACCCTTAATTTCATGATAGCCACTGAATATTTTTGGGAGGCTATCAATGATAGGCTTGCTTATCAACAAAGCATGCTTGGTTTCTGATAAAAGGGACATGTTGTTTTTTCGCTGAGGTTCAGCCGTAACCTTAAACCTCAGAGACCTTGTATTATAGCATATAAACAGATAGGCTACTGTAAAACCTCTATGACAAGCAGCTGCTTGAAGGGATTTTTTTTATAATTAGCTAACGTTTGGACAGAATTTACTCCCTTAGAGGCTTATGAGATAGATATTATTGAAAGAAACTTTAGGGGAACTTAATTGAGGTTTAACTTAAAAAAAGTTTATTAAAAATGGAGATCATTATCATCATCCTCAAGCAACCATGCATGGGCTACGGAGGTCCAACCAGACCGTGCAATTTAGTTCTCCAAGAAAGTCTATCCTGAGCTACATCTACTGCACACCAATTTTAACAAGGTCCTATTTGACATTGTCTGCCCACCGCATCCTAGGCCTCCCCTTGTTTCTGAGGCCTTTAGACACACTGTTCATAACCCTATTCCCCAATCTATAATTATTCATACGGGCAACATGGCCAAACCAACGGAGTCTCTCTCTGCAAAATATGCTGCTTAAAGGAGGTTGCATACTCCTTTGCCTAACCTCATCATAAGTTACAAAGTTGAACCACCTAATGCCCAAGATACTGCGTAAGCATCTGGAATCAAAGGCATCTAGTTCCCTGTTATCTTGTTTGCAAAGTGTCCAAGTTTCACTACCATAACTAACCCTAGAAAGAACCAAACTATTATAAAGTCTAATTTTAGTCTTTAGGTGTATACGCCTATTTCTCCACACTCTCCATAGATTCTTAAAAGTCCCGGCAGCAATCCCTATTCGTCTGCTAATCTCATGCCGCACATCACCATTATCTGTTACATAGCTCCCAAGATAATTAAACTCTGACACCTGCTCAAGACTGCAACCATTCAGATTAACTGAATCACAGCCTGCCTGACCAATTTTCATCACTTTAGTTAGGTTAACCTATAATCAACATCTTGTGGTTTAATATGAAATTAATTATGTGGCGGTAATCACTACGTGGCCATAATCACTCCTGACCAAAGGTCACAGTCAGTACCAACTTCAGCGTTAAAGTCACCTAGAAGAAAAGAAATATCTCAATTTCTTAACAGAATTAAAAATATCCTTAGTCTGTAAATTTTATATTTATCGCCCTCATCAGAGTCCTCTGGGGGCATAACAACTGATAACATTCAAGTCTTTAATCTTAGTTTTAATTTTAGTTGAAAGAAATCTTTCATTAATGCTGTCATGTCCTAGAAGAGCATCACTGGCGTGTCAGGTGAGAAGCAAACCTATGCCTTGGAGATGTTTCCCATCCTCCTTCCCTGAAAAAAGAAATTTAAAGTTATTTTTAAGTATCTGACCTTTACCTGTCGATTTCGTCGCTATCAAGTCCAGAATATCCAGGCTGTTGGAATCCATAATGTTGGAATTCTTGAGGGAGGACATCAAGCGAAAAATCTTCATCCAATGTCCTCACGTTGCATGTACCAAGGAAGAGAAAATGATTAGTAGGATTTTTAAAGAAACTTGGTTTACTTATAAAAGTAGGGCTAATAATTTCAAACAGTCCCCTAATCGCAGTCATGGGGAAAAGGCATTTTCCCCCACCGCTAAAGGATGAAGCCGCTCATGCTAGTATGAACTTCAGGCACCACCTTTTCAACTGGACCTTTTCGAGAACCAGATGAGCTGCTTGAGACACGTTATTCCATTTTAGGATTGGCGATGCCCAACTAGCTACGTGAGGGTTGAGGTACCTGCGATGGCCTCTGATGAGGATTATTCACCAGCTGATATAAGGTATTCTGCGCCTCTGTTCACCTACGGCTGGTAACCCACAGGCAAACAGAAAACATAGCGGAAGATTTTCCCTCAACAGAAGCCCACCAGTGCAGCAAGTCCAGGATTCATAACCAAACTCAAGACCAGTCTAGTAGGTATAAATGGTCAGCACCTGAGAAGCTGACCACTTCTCAGCAGTTCAGAAGGAAAAGTGGCCATAGGTGACCAGATCAATAATCCACACTGATCTGACATCTCTCCTTCCATTCCCTCCCAGTAGATAATATCTCTTTCAAAGGTACTAAAGGTTTGCAACACAAGAAAGCAAGCTCGGACATTAGGTGTTAGTCCTGGTCGAGTCTGTGCACATCACCAGAGACTGAACACAGCTCTCATTCGAGTGTATGCGTAGCTAGCATTTACAGATTATATTTCACTGCAGTAGGTAAAAAATTTAAACTCATTTGTAACTTACACAAAATGTGCAAGAGGGAAAATCCTTAAAATGAAGAAAATATAAAATCGTGAAACTTTGCAATATTGTTCAGATGTCATGTTCATACCTAGCTTAAAAACCAGAACTTATCTTCTTTCTTAAATTTTGCACCATTGTCAAATTGGTAATTTTTTGGGGGCAAATTATAAATATTTCAGTACCGGAAAAACCAAAAGATCTTATTTGATTTCAAGAAAATCAGTTTTTCAGTTTACAAAACTATCGCATTATACAAATTTAAAAATCTACCAACATGTGGATATTTTATGCAGATGTAAGGTTAGTTTTAATTTATGTACTTTTCCGGGGTTCAAGAAATTTCGATCTTGAAGGCTCTGAGAAGGACGAATCATATTGTCTTTTAAATGCTTTCATCCTCATTATATACATATTTCTCTATTTGTTTTTCTCAAAATACCTCTCATACATGTATAACAACGTTGCGCTAATAACAAAGTTAACTTTTAATAATTTTTAAAAATATGAGGCAAAACAATTAGTATTTTTCGCAAAGTAATCAAAAACGCTATTTCGCGAAACCAATCTTAAACTAGAAGAATACATAATCTCGTTTGACGAATATGGGATGCTCGTTTTCAAAGAAATCGAGAGTCGGAAGAATTTTTTTTTTCCGCCTCTTACATACTCTAGCAGAGTAAATTCGAACTGATGAATTGGAAAAATGCAAGTCAAATTATTTTATTTACCCTTATAAAATGCGAAAAGAAGATTTTATTTCCCTCTTAAAGCGAATAAGTAGTGGTAGACAGGCGTCACCATCGACCTGTCTGAGTTAGGTTCTTTTCTAACCAACCGTGTGTGAGAGTGTGTGCTGAAGGATACTCGTCTCTACCTGGTCAGGATGCAACTGCTAACTAGATGGCCGAAAAACCCAAGCTCAGGTGCACTATTGTATGTACACTTTATTTATAGAATATCTACAATTTATGATATATACAACAAATTAGTGACTGCTCACCCGATGCAGTCACTCACTAACTTTGATCCCAACGGGGTACACAGAGCCTCAGCAGTCCCACCTGAAGAAACAAGAAAATGGCTAAAACAAAGCTTCAGACAATCCGCCTGACATTTCAACTGTCTCAATGTCGTACGCAACTCTCTCAGTTCCAAAACTGTTCTCCATAGGTCGAAAGAACCGCAAGATGTGATCACGTGACGTTTTCTTCGGGGCCAAATTTCAGTGGATGGGACATGTATACAATTCCCTGTGCCACGTCGATTCTCTTGTTGCCACGTAGGGAGGTACTGGAGTTTTAACCAAACACATATGTTGCATTTTTTCACCCAGCCCCGAAATTAGTCAACTGCTGGCGCTGTTGCTAGGAGAAAAGGGTCCTGTTGGCAAAACGGTAGTATTTCACAGTGGTATTTTCCAACTTGTTGGGTTCAGAGGGAAAATCTTTGCTCTCATTGTAAACATATCCACACTCACACTCTATCGCCAAAATTACAAATTTCTACCATAAAATGATCGTTTGCGAAATTCGTTTAAAAGCTGCGCATTTTCCGCACCTACCACCGTTCCACAGCTACAAGGTTCAATTAAAACTATTGGAATTCCGAAAGTGAGGACCTTAATATTTACAATATCATATCCCATCCAAAAAGAGATTTTATCTCTAGAAACAAAGACGTTGAATGTCAACATACATTGACAAACGAAATAAAACAATAGTTTTTTTTCGTTTTTTTTAAACGAGAAAATAAGGGAAGACAGAAAATACATTTATTAATAAATAGCCGACTGAAAAGAAAAATCTTTTTATTAGAAATTTGCCATTACTTGCATAACTGAGGTTTTTGTTACTAACCCAAATTAAACATTTATAAATTACGAAACGTTACCAATTATGGGCAACTCGAAAGAAAAGAAGCTCCATACTTTCTCACCCTGATTTGCATTATTAATTCAACGCTCGACGGCTTGTATATGAAACTTCCCTTACTCCTCCAATAGAGGAAATATTCCTTACTTTTGAACTGAAATAAAGATACCCTTTTAAAGCAGTGAAGAGACTTGTGTACGGAATAAGCACGAGCTGTGCAATTCATCATCATCATCCTCAAGTAGCCATGGGCTACTGAGGTCCAACCAGACCTTGCAATTTAGTTCTCCAAGCATATCCGTCCTGATCTATATCTGCTGCATCTGGACACTGAACACCGATTCTAACAAGGTCCTGTTTTACACAGTCTGCCCACCTCATCCTACGTTTCTCCGTCTTTCTGAGGCCTTTAGACACACGGTTCATAACCCTATTCGCTAATCTATAATTATCCACATGGGCAACATGGCCAAATACAATGGAATCTCCTCTCTCTGCACAATATGCTGCTCAAAGGAAGTTGCCGACTCCTTTGCCTAACCTCTTCATTACTTACAAAGTTGAACCACCTAGTGCCCAAGATATTGTATAAACATCTAGAATCCAAATCATCAAGTTTCCTGTTATCTTGTTTACAAAGGGTCCAGAATACACTACCATAACTAATTCTAGAAAGAAACGAACTATTATAGATTCTAATTTTATCTCTAGGTGTTTACGCCTATTTGGCTACATTCTCCATAGATTCTTAAAAGTCCCGGCAGCAATCCCTATTCGTCTGTTAATCTCATGCTGCACATCACCATTATCTGTTACATAGCTCCCAAGATAATTAAACTGTGACACATGCTCAAGACTGCAACCATTCAGATTAACTGAATCACATCCTGCCTGACCAATTTTCATCACTTTAGTTTTCTCTCTGTTTATAACCAAACCTACTCTACTACCAGTCTCATTAACAGCTCGAATGAAAGAGTTCATCTCATCAACATCATTTGCCGAAAGGGCTAAATCATCAGCATAATTTAAATGAGAAATTTTCGTATCTCGAGCCCTTTTAAGGCCAAAAATCTTTCCCTTGAAGTGAATTTCGCATAACATAATCAATAACCAAACTAAAGAGAAAAGGAGACAAAATACACCCTTGTCGAACACCAGCAGTAATGCTAAACCAATTGCTACAACCCTTACCAACTCTCACATACTCAGTGTTATTATGGAGAGCTTTCATTATGTTAACTTACTTGTCTGGTATACCATATGATTTCACAATCAACCACAAATTATGACGATCAACAGAGTCGAAAGCCTTTTTGAAATCAACAAAGCTAGCAACCAAAGGTTTCTGAAACTCTAAACATTTCTCTAGAATCTGACTGAGTTTAAATATCCGGTCTACACATCCTCTTCCACTTCTTAATCCACACTGCTCATAACACAATTGTCCGTCAACCAGATTCTTAATTCTATTAAGCAAAATCATGCAAAGAACTTTACCTAGAACAGAAAGTAGGCTGATGACCCTATAGTTATCATAAGAACTGCGATCATCTTTTTTAAAAATAGTGAAAATAATAGCTCTGGTAAAATCCTTAGGAACCATGTCATTGTCATAAAGATATTGAAAATTTCAGTCAGCTATGTGGTAATAGAAACATTCCCAGCTCTAAGAATTTCAGTAGTATTTTAACTATCCCTGTAGATTTATATAGTTCAAGTTTAGCAATAGCCATAATAATTTTAGACTGTATAGGACTAATTAGAGCCAGTAATGCATCTATCATCATTACAAACAATGGGAGTAAAACTAACCACGACACTGAAATGCTCAGCCCACGTAGCCATGACAGAATCCTCTGTAACCTTACCTTTTTTATCCTTCAATCCCTGTAACCTATCCGTATCTACCAAACAAAACATTAATATCATTATTTTCTGCTGTTGTGATGTTTAATTGCTTCCACAGTTTTGTCAGCCAAGCCAAAGATTCTTATCGGTTGCTAACCGATCCTTTATATGTATATTAAGCTCTTTGTAACGCTTTCTGTTAGGACTAGTAGGGTATTGATGAAGAACATTCCTGCAGTTCTTTCTTTCCGAAATAAGCTCAAATGCCTTTTCACTTAAATACTTTTAACTCCTCTTTTCCTAAAAGAGTACTGTTAGTTTCAAGAAAAGCCTATTTAAATTAAAACGGTCCCATTCTTCCTCAACTTCAGTAGTAAGCAAACCATGACTGTCATAATGGCTAAGTAACCTATCATGGTAAGCTTTAGCTATAACTGGGTCTTTCAGAGCTACAGAATTAAAGGTAAAATTTTTTTAACCTTAGCACAACACTTCTTAAGTTTAAGTTGTAAGGCACTTTTAACAAGGTACTGATCAGATCAAATTTCAGCTTCCCTAAATGACCTGGTATTCCTAACAGAACTAGCCCATTTGCTGTTAATTAATATATAATCAATTATATACTTATGTAGTCCATCAGGTGAAACCCGTGTGTACTTATGTATGTCGCGGTGTTTGCAATAAGTGTTAATTATTTTCAAACAATTAAGTTTACTTACCTGTAGGAGACGTTGCCCATTGTCATTGCAGCTACCAATACCAAAAGGGCCTATGACCCCCTCCTCAAAGATCAGAGTCAGTACCAACTTTGGCATTGAAATCACCTAGAACAAGGGTAATATCTCCTTTCTTGACAGAATTCAAAATATCCTGAAGTTGTGCATAAAACCTATCCTTCTCATCCTCATCGTCATCCTCAGGGGGGGGGGGTATAACAGGCAGGGTAACAGCAGATAGTATTCAAGTCTTTAATGCTTGTCTGAAATTTTGCTGTAAGAAACCTTTCATTAATGCACTCACATCCTAGAAGAACATCACTAGCATGTCTGCCGAGAAGCAAATCTACGCTTTTATATAAGTTTTTTTTTATCTTACCTCCCTGAAAAGACAAATTTAAGATTATATTAAGAATCTGACCTTTATCTGTCCATCTGGTCTCTTGCAAGCCGAGAATATCTAAATTATAACGATGGAATTCTTGTATGAAGATATCAAGAGAATAATCTCTGTCCAGATTCCTCACATTCCAATTACCTATGGAGAGAAAATGGTTAGTGCTTATAGAAACTGTGTTTATTGAGAGAGGGAATGCCGACAAAAACAAATAGCCCCTAATCGCAGACATGGAGCAAAGACCCGTTCCCCCACCACTAAAGGCTGAAGCCATCTACACTGGAAGACTTCCTCCAATGTAGAATTTGACGATGCCAATAGAAGCAAAGAGTTCAAGTGCCTGCAATGACTTCTGCTCAGGATTATCCACCAGCTGATTAACATATCCCGTGAATCTATTCACTTGTGAATATCAACCCACAAACAAACAGAAAACACAGGGGAAGATTTTCCCTCCACAGAAGCCCACCAGTGCAGCAAAATAAGGATCCATAATCAAGCTCAGAGTCTTATATCAGTTCAGTCCAGTAGGTCAGCACCAAGACCCTGTGTGGTTGACCACTCCTCAGCAGGGTAGAAGAAATATAGTAGCCATGGTTGTCCAGATCTGTAGCTACACTGATCTGATCCGGAATCAGATCCCACTGATCCCCCCTTCTGTTCCCTTTCACAAGAGAGTATCTCTTTTGAAAGGTACTAATTATCTGCACTACGTCGTGGCATAATCGTGGCGTAATTATCTGCACTACGTTCGGCCTGCACCACGAAAAGGCGGGGTCGGACATTTCTAGTTCTATCTGGATGCATCATCACAAGGGATTGGTGAATAGCTTTCCTTCCAGTCACTACTTAAGGGAAACGAAAATGTTTCCTCACTCCACCATCCTCCTACTCCTGAAAATTTCACAATGGTTTTAAAATGGTTAGAAGTGGCTTTCCAGTTGACACACAAATTGAGGGTCAACAAGGTGTATCATCACTTCTTACAGGAATAAAAGCCATAAGCGGTTCGTCATATTGTATGTATCCAAAACTATGGTATGTGATGCCATTCACGTACAAGGGCCATTTACAGGTCAGGAGACACAGTTCATGGTGGAGAGACCAGTTCTGGTGAAAATTGTAGAGAGCAGTTCATGGTGGATCCATGGAGAATTATCAAGGGATGCAACAAGCTTTCCTAGAGCATCCAAACTCTGACCACTTTCTATATTGAGGCGTTCCGACCCAATACCCATAGACCTCAGCCATATGCAGGTGGTCACCTGCATATGGCTGAGGTCTATTGGTATTGGTCGACCAGCGGAGCTCTGTGGGGAGGAGCATTTATCGTCCTGCGTAGTGAAATAGCCCCCTATTACACATGATCGCATATTGGGGATGGCTGCATGGCATACTCTGAGCTGCTATTTTGTAGGTACTACTAATAGTGTTGAAACCCGGTTTTTAAAAACCGGTTTTCAGCCGGAAACTTTTTTCACTGGAAGGAGAGCTATGCATCAATCCCCTGTGATGATGCATAGAACCGGCCAGGCCTAGCACCTAATGTCCGATCCCGCCTTCTCGTGGTGCAGATCGTTAGTACCTTTCAAAAGAGATATTCTCTTGTGGAAGTGAACGGAAGGGGAGGGCTGCCAGATAAGTGTGGCCTACTAATCTGGAAAACTATGGCTACTTTTATTTTTTTCTACCCTGCTGAGGAGTGGTCAACCACACAGGGTCCTGGTGCTGACCATGTAAACCCACTGGACTGGACAGATATATGGCTCTGAGCTTGATTATGGATCCTGATTTTGCTGCACTGGTGGGCTTCTGTGGAGGGAAAATCTTCTGCTGTGTTTTCTGTTTGTTTGTGGGTTGACAGCCCCAAGTGAATAGATTCACAAGATATGTTTATCAGCTGGTGGATAATCCTGAGCAAAGGTCATCGCAGGCACCTGAACTCTTTGCTTCTATTGGCATCGTCAAATTCTACATTGGAGGAAGTCTTCCAGTGTAGATGGCTTCAGCCTTTAGTGGTGGGGGAACGGGTCTTTGCTCCATGTCTGCGATTAGGGGCTATTTGTTTTTGTCGGCATTCCCTCTCTCAATAAACACAGTTTCTATAAGCACTAACCATTTTCTCTCCATAGGTAATTGGAATGTGAGGAATCTGGACAGAGATTATTCTCTTGATATCTTCATACAAGAATTCCATCGTTATAATTTAGATATTCTCGGCTTGCAAGAGACCAGATGGACAGATAAAGGTCAGATTCTTAAAAATAATTTTAAATTTTTCTTTTCAGGGAGGGACGACAATGAGCATCACCAAGGCGTGGGTCTGCTTCTCAGCAGACACGCTAGTCATGCTCTTCTAGGATATGAGTGCATTAATGAAAGGTTTCTTATAGCAAAATTTCAGACAAGCGTTAAAGACCTGAATGTTATCTGCTGTTATGCCCCCAATGAGGATGCCGATGAGGATGAGAAGGATAGGTTTTATGAACAACTTCAGGATATTTTGAATTCTGTCAAGAAAGGAGATATTACCCTTGTTCTTGGTCACTTCAATGCCAAAGTTGGTACTGATTCTGACCTTTGGGGAGGTGTAATAGGCCCTTTTGGTATTGGTAGCTGCAATGGCAATGGGCAACGTTTCCTACAGGTAAGTAAACTCAATGGATTCAGAATAACTAACACTTATTGCAAACACCGCGACATACATAAGTACACATGGGTTTCACCCGATGGGCTGCATAAGAATATGATTGATTATATATTAAGTAGCAGCAAATGGGCTAGTTCTGTTAGGAATACCAGGTCATATAGGGGAGCTAAAATTGGATCTGACCATTATCATGTTAAAAGTGTCTTGCAACTTAAACTTAAAAAGTGTTGTGCTAGGTTTAAAAAATTTACTTTTAATACTGAAGCTCTGAAAGATCCAGTTGTAGCCAAAGCTTACCATGATAGGTTACTTAGTCGTTATGACAGTCATGGTATGCTTACTACTGAAGTTGAGGAAGAATGGGATCATTTTAAACAGGCTTTTTTGGACACTAGCAGTACTCTTTCAGGAAACAAGGAGCAGAAGATACAGAATTATCTGAGTGATAAGGCACTTGAGCTTATTTCGGAAAGAAAGAACTGCAGGAATGTCCTTAATCAATACTCTACTAGTCCTAATAGAAAGCATTACAGAGAACTTAATAAACGTGTAAAAGATCAGTTAGCTGCTGATAAGAATCTTTGGCTTGATGGTTTGGCTGACAAAGCCGAGGAAGCAGTTAGACAGCACAACAGCAGAGAGATGTACCAGATAGCTAATGTTTTGTGTGGTAGAAAACGGACAGGTATACAGGGATTGAAGGATAAACAAGGTAAGGTTATAGAAGGTGAGGATTCTGTCATGGCTAGGTGGCCTGAGCATTTCAGTGATGTTCTAAACCATGTGGTTAGTTTTATTCCCATTGTTTGCAATGATGATATATGCATTTGTGGCTTTAATGTTGGCCCTATAACACAATCTGAAGTTATTCTGGCTGTTTCTAAACTTAAACTTCATAAATCCCCAGGGGTAGATGAAATTACTACAAAAATGCTTAGAGCTGGGAATGTTTCGGTTACCACTTGGATGACTGAAATTCTGAATATCTTTTATGATAAAGGCATGGTTCCTAAGGATTTTACCATAGCTATTGTTATCCCTATTTTCAAAAAATGGGATCGCAGTTCTTGTGGTAACTATAGGGGTATCAGCCTACTGTCTGTTCCAGGTAAAGTTCTTTGCATGATTGTGCTTAATAGAATTAAGAATCTGGTTGACAGTCAATTGCATGATGAGCAATGTGGATTCAGAAGTGGTAGGGAATGTGTGGATCAGATATTTGCACTTAGACAGATTCTTGAGAAATGTTTAGAGTTTCAGAAACCTTTGGTTGCTAGCTTTGTTGATTTCAAAAAGGCTTGCAACTCTGTTGATCGTCATAATTTGTGGTTGATTACAAGATCATGTGGTATACCAGACAAGTTAGTTAACATAATGAAAGCTCTCTATAATAACACTGAGTCGTGTGTGAAAGTTGGTAAGGCTTGTAGCAATTGGTTTAGCATTACTTCTGGTGTTCGACAAGGGTGCATTTTGTTTCCTTTTCTCTTTAGCTTGGTTATTGATTATGTTATGCGAAATTCACTTCAAGGGAAAGATTTTGGCCTTAAATGGACTGGAGATACGAATATTTCTGATGATTTTATGCTGATGATTTAGCCCTTTTCGCAAATGATGTTGATGAGATGAACTCTTTCATTCGAGCTGTTGATGAGACTGGTAGTAGAGCAGGTTTAGTTATAAACAGAGAGAAAACTAAAGTGATGAAAATTGGCCAGGCAGGCTGTAATTCAGTTAATCTGAATGGTTGCAGTCTTGAGCAGGTGTCACACTTTAATTATCTTCGAAGCTACGTAACAGATAATGGTGATGTGCGGCATGAGATTAACAGACGAATAGGGAATGCTGCCGGGACTTTTAAGAATCTAGGGAGAGTGTGGAGAAATAGGCGTATACACCTAAAGACTAAAATTAGACTTTATAATAGTTTGGTTCTTTCTAGGGTTAGTTATGGTAGTGAAACTTGGACACTTTATAAACAAGATAACAGGGAACTAGATGCCTTTGATTCCAGATGCTTACGCAGTATCTTGGGCATTAGGTGGTTCAACTTTGTAACTTATGATGAGGTTAGGCAAAGGAGTATGCAACCTCCTTTAAGCAGCATATTTTGCAGAGAGAGACTCCGTTGGTTTGGCCATGTTGCCCGTATGAATAATTATAGATTGGGGAATAGGGTTATGAACAGTATGCCTAAAGGCCTCAGAAAGAAGGGGAGGCCTAGGATGCGGTGGGCAGACAATGTAAAACAGGACTTTGTTAGAATTGGTGTGCAGTAGATGTAGCTCAGGATAGACTTTCTTGGAGAACTAAATTTCACGGTCTGGTTGGACCTCCGTAGCCTATGGCTGCTTGAGGATGATGATGATGATGATTTAAAATTTCCCCGGATATCGAAAATCGAAAACAAAAAACCGTTTTTTTTAATTGACTTCTTTATTTGACTACAGTAAAGTTCAATTCTTTGTAAATGTTTTTTATAGAAAGAGAGAGAGAAGGAGGAAGAAAAAAATGAATTCAAATAATGAACGAACGCATATATAAAATTTTTCCGTTCAAATTTTCTATACCGTATATATATAGAGAGAGAGAGTGGGAGAATGAAGGCCTACGTGATGAAGTCATCATTTTATGAAATAGATTGCAATGGCAATAGTTGTATATTTTAAATCATCATCATCATCCTCAAGCAGCCATGGGCTATGGTGGTTCAACCAGACAGTTCAATTTAGTTCTCCAAGCATATCTGTCCTGAGCTACATCTGGCTACTGCACACCAATTCTAACAAGGTCCTGTTTGACATTATCTGCCCACCGCATCCTAGGTCTCCCCCTCCTTCTGAGGCCTTTAGGCACACTGTTCAGAACCCTATTCGTCAATCTATCATTATCCATACGGGCAACATGGCCAAACCAGCGGAGTCTCTCTCTGCACAATATCTGTTCATAGGAGATTGCCGTCTATTTTCCCTGATCTCATCATTACTTATATAGCAGAACCACCTAATGCCAAAGATACTGCGTAAGCATCTAGAATCAAAAGCAACTAGTTTCCAGTTATCTTGCTTAAAAAGCGTTCAAGTTTCACTACCATAACTAACCCTAGAAAGAACCAAACTATTATATAGTCTAATATTAGTCTTTAGGTGTATACGCATATTTCTCTACACTCCCCATAGATTAATAAACGTAGATTAATAAAAAACGTAAATTAATAGATAAACGTCCCGGCAGCAATCCCTATTCGTCTGTTAATCTCATGCCGCACATCACCAGTATTTGTTACATAACTCCCAAGATAATTCAACTGTGACACCTGTTCAAGACTGTAACCCTTTAGATTAACTGAATCACAGTTTGCTTGACCAATTTTCATCACTTTAGTTTACTCTCTGTTTATAATCAAACCTACTCTACTACTAGTCTCATCAACAGCCCTAATGAAAGAGTTCATCTCATCAACATCATTAGCCAAAAGGGCTAAATCATCAGCATAATCTAAATCAGAAATTTTCGTATCTCCACACCATTTAAGCCCAAAATCTTTCCTTGCAGAGAATTTCGCGTAACATAATCAATAACCAAATTAAAGAGAAAAGGAGACAAAATGCACCGTTGTCGAACACCAGAAACAATGCTAAACTAATTGCTACAAGCCTTACCAACTCTCACACACGACTCAGTGTTGTTATAGAGAGCTTTCATTATGTTAATTAACTTGTCTGGTGTACCATATGATTTCACAATCAACCACAAATTATTACGATCAACAGAGTTGCAAGCCTTTTTGAAATCAACAAAGCTAGCAACCAAAGGTTTCGGAAACTCTAAACATTTCTCAAGAATCTGTCTAAGTGAAAATATCTGATCCACACATCCCCTACCACTTCTGAATCCACATTGCTCATCACGCAATTGACTGTCAACCAGATTCTTAATTCTATTAAGCACAATCATGGAAAGAACTTTACCTTGAACAGAGAGTAGGCTGATACCCCTATAGTTATCACAAGAACTGCGATCCCCTTTTTTGAAAATAGGGATAACAATAGCTATGGTAAAATCCTTAGGAACCATGCCTTTATCATAAAAGATATTCAGAATTTCGGTCATCCAAGTGGTAACCGAAACATTCCCAGCTCTAAGCATTTCCGTAGTAATTTCATCTACCCCTGGGGATTTATGAAGTTTAAGTTTAGAAACAGCCAAAATAACTTCAGATTGTGTTATAGGGCCAACATTAAAGCCACAAATGCATCTATCATCATTGCAAACAATGGGAATGGAACTAACCGCATTGTTTAGAATATCACTGAAATGCTCAGCCCACTTAGCCATGAGAGCATCTTCACCTTCTATTATCTTACCTTGTTTATCCTTCAATCCCTGTATACCTGTCCGTTTTCTACCACACAAAACATTAACTATCTGGTACAGCTCTCTGCTGTTGTGCTACCTAACTGCTTCCTCAGCTTTGTCAGCCAAGCCATCAAGCCAATGATTCTTATAATCAGCTAACTGAACCTTTACGCGTTTATTAAGCTCTCTGTAATGCTTTCTATTATGATTAGTAGGGTATTGAAAGATGATAATGAAGACTTAAATGAAGATAGGTATGATATGAATCAAGGCCTATATTTGGATCCCATGTTTGAGATAAATATTGACACAAATGAGGCACCACGACTTAGTGCAGATATTTGAAAGTAATTAAGAGACTCAGAAAAATGTGTCGAATCTTTAGCAAATCTCCTTGAATAATGACAGGCTACAAAATTTCGTAAAGGAGGAATTCAATGGAGAAGAAAAGAAGCTTATCTTAAGAAAAGAAGCTTATCTTAGACTGCAAGACACGGTGGAATAGTCTCCTTTCTATGAGTGAACGTTTTCTAAAGCTAAGGAACTGCATTCCTAGGACTCTACGAATACTAGCTTCAACAGTAAATGTCTTTCAGGAGAAATGGAATTTGTTAGATGACCTCGCTGAAACTCTTTGTCCACTTGAATTTGTTATTAACGTTCTATGTTCTGAAGAAGCAACTTGACTTAATGCTCACATGCTTATGAAAATTTGCCTTAAGAAACTAGACAATAAAGAAAATACCTATTTCTGCCAATCTCAAAGAATGCCTTATCAAACCCTATTAATTAAGATGACAGTGTTTATTAAAAAGTTTTTTATTTAAAAATTTCATTTAAATTATTTTTTCCATAGTAGAGATAAATTTTCATATTATTACAATATTTTTACAAAAAGTTAAATTTTTGTTTTCTAAGTATAGATTTTAATTTTTTTTTCAATTCTAAATTGTCTGATGATGTATTATTTTACCTAAAATAAAATATGTCAATTGTCAAAGTTCTCATTTTCTTTTTCATATGCATGCATATGATGCTGCCTTTTTTGGCATTTGTTGACCAAAAAATAGACGATAAACTATGCTTGTTAAGAGTTAAAGTCAGCACCTTTCATTTTGGCTTTTAAAAAATACTATACTTTTCGGTCAAAACCGGTTAAAACAAATTTTTAAAAAACAGATCGATTAATTAACGGCCTGATAATGATTTAAAAACATTAAACACTGCCCTTTATTTAAGTGTTCTTGAACTGTTTGATGGGTGATGACGGCCCCTGTTTCCCTCCAGACCAGTATCCGTTTGCGGTCATTCTGCTGTGCTAAATCTGGATTCGTCTTAAAGAGCACTGAGCACCATTGATCCTATTCGATATTGAAGGTGTGAACAACAGAGACAACCTAGAATACAGAACAGGGTACGAGATGGAATAAGGAAAAAGAGGGGGATAGAATAGGATTAAGAAGGAAGAATTAGCCTTAATAAATTGGACTAGGCCAAGTTATATTTGAGCCTAGAGAGTTCAACCTCAGTAGATGATTTGCGAGCTTCACTTATGGTGGGAACCGACCCAATGAATTGTGGGATTTAGAAATACTCACTATTCCTAAAACATAAACTCCATAAGAGTTTGCCGAATTACTATTATTTTTCCATCATGTATAAGAGGCAAACTGGTGAATCGGTGCTTACCTCCATCAGGAGGAATCTGTTAACATCCACCATTAGATGAAAAGTTGAGACTAGAACTGCTCACTTTTCATCTAATGGCTCACTTTTCATCTAATGATTTCATCTGATGGCTCACTTTTCATCTAATGATTTCTTCTGATGGCTCACTTTTCATCTAATGATTTCATCTGATGGCGGCTCAGCTGCCACCATCAGAGGTTTAAGATTACGAGGAGCTGAAAAAGATAATTGGTGTCAGAGTGTCGATTGTCTATCCTATTGTCGGTTGTCTATCCTATTATCACTGAATATGAGCGGTGGTTTGAGAAAGAGGCGAAGGAAGCAGATTGCGGAAGTGGGGAGAACGTTTGCGCTACAATTTTGGTTGTTTCTCAGCAGCCAAGAGATCATTTTCTTGGTCTGGCACCGAACAAGTTGGTGGGTAGATAAAGTCTAAAGAGTTGGAGTTAATCGAATGGCATTTGGGCTGCAGATGATTTCGGATGAAAATCAGCTGGAATCCAGGACCTACGATACAAATTTTGTTTCCCCGATGAAAAGAAGTAAAATCGGCGGTGATGTGATTCGCCTTAGTGGTAACCACAGAATGAGATAAGGAGAGCATCCGATGAGAAAGAAAAAGTGTTTCGATCATGATGAAGACAATCGTTAAGACCTGCAATGCTCTAGTAGCAGAGATGACACTGAGGGGAGCAGGAACTAGAATCAGTCGAGTTGCAGTGGTGCAGAATGAAGTAAATAATATCTGCAACTGAATTACCGCCACAGTGATGGTTCTTGAGCTAACCGTTACGGGGCTTAAACAGTGAGAACTGAAACTCTCTAATATGGAAAGGATCCGAAGCTCATATGGATAAAAGTATTCAGACCATAATCCGTTATCCGTGGCTCCGTGTGCAGCAAAGCAGTGCCCAGTGCATGTTAAAAATAATAATAATTTATTTCATACAGGGGGTTACAGTAAAGCCAAGGTACAGGTATTTTGGATATTAATTTAAACGTACAAGTAGCTTGATGTACATTTACATTTGAGAAATTAAAAAGAAATATTGATGATAGCACAAAAATACAAACATATTTACAGCAATTGCATAATTATTTGATACATATAAACAAAATGACAAGTTGCACAGACGAAGACAAACATAGAATATGAAATATGATAAAAAGAAATAGTAAACTTAGGGGGAAGAAAAGGGAGGTTTAAGACAACAGAGAGTAACATTAAGTGAATGAATAGGGAAAAGAAAAAAGATTGCGGATAATCCCAACAAAGGGCAAAGATGGCGAGTGGGAATAGGGGTTAGGAGATGTTGTTGGTCAAAGGTTTTAATATTCTAATATAGGAGTAGAGTAAGAGAGTTTTTGAATTTTGTTTTAGAATTTAGAGAAGTGATATTGTTCGGTAGAGAGTTCCAAGTTGAGTTTGCTTGAAAGGCAAAAGAAATTTCACCGTACTTAGCTATGAAACTCTTGGGAGTAGAAAACATTTTATTATCAGAGAGAATGATGTGGCGATGTCGTAATCGAATATAGGGTGTAAGAATCGAATGAAGGGGACTTGTTATAAATAGTGTCGTGAATAAGGGTAATAAACCGCAGCTTTCTTCTAGATTCAAGAGTGGGAATTTGGTAGTTGGAAAGAATATCAGTAAGTGTTAGAGATTCTCGTTTATTAAAATAGATTTTGCTAATGATTTTGAGAGCTTCATTTTAAACTTTTTCTAAATTATAAGAGTTCTTTCTATTAATACCAAAAAGAATGGAAGCACAATATTCGAGTTTCGGTCGGATGAAATTTTGTAGAACGTTGGGGCATAGGAGGATATATAGTTTTGAATGTACCTCAATATATAAATAAGTTCTTTTAGACGTTGAAGCGACGGTTTCATTGATGCGAATTCCAAAGTCAAGATTATTATCTATCGTCATACCAAAGTACTTCATGGAAGGGGAAACTGTAATATGGGTATTATTAATTTTAATGTTTGTGTCATGAGGGGGAGAATTTGAAGTTGAAAGAAAAACAATATTGGTTTTTTTTTATATTAACAGTGAATCCATTTTTAGTATACCAATGAAGCACGTCATGAATATTATTTTCTATTTCTTGTTTTAGAGAAATGAAAGAACTTGAGATAAAAGAAAGAAGAGAATCGTCTGCATACATAAAAATATTGTAGTTGGTGGAGGATTCTAGAAGATCGTTAACAAAAAAGTTGAAGAGAAGTGGGCAAAGAATGGTTTCTTGAGGTACTACTCTCCGATTGATTTTAAGAGGTGTAAAGATCTCATTAGTGCTTAATTTAGTTCGGCCGTTGAGTTAATTTTTAAACCAGAAAACTAAGGACGATAGATTAAGATTATAGCCGAGTTTTTGTAAGATAAGTTTGTGTTCAACTGAATCAAATGCTTTTGAGATGTCAAGAGAAGCCAGTCCACCAATCGTTTTCACTTTGCTGTCTAAAGCCAATCTCCGTTGATTCAGAAGAAGCGTCATGAGAATTTCAGTTGACCGATTTTTTCTAAACCCGAATTGTCTGCACGAAAGTAAATTAAAATATTCAAAAGAAGTCGATAATTTTCTCTTGACGGCTTTCTCTAAAATTTCGCTTAAAGCACACGCTGGATGGACTTGACGGGAGGCTACTATCGAGTTCTTGTGATTTGGCCGTATAACCCATTGCGTGCAAAACAAAGTGCCCCTCAGAGGTAAAACAACCCAACCATACTCCACCGGTGTCACTCAAGTTCGGTGGAGTTGCGTCACGAGATGCATCCTATGAATGGGTGACACTAAATTGAAGTCGACTTTGGGAGAAATGCGCGAAATTGTTCTTCAACTGTGCAACGTTAAGAGTCTAAATTTTCCTAATAAGGCATTTACAGTGATCGTGTGGAGGCGACAGATGTTGCATGGGGATGGGTTCCACTTCCCCATCAGAGGGGAGAGGGGGGAGCGAGGGGATTTGTCTCATCACCATGGAGAAAGTGAAAGATTTTAACGTATTGCTGTGCTGTGTAACCAACTTCAGGTACCATAAATTGTAACGCAATGCCTTAGCACTTTGGGAGTATGCATCGATATTGTCTTCGTGGAGCAATCTATTAAAGCTGCGTCCAGTCCTGTTATTGGTACAAATGATATTTATTAAGTAAATATTACTATTCGTTCAGTACCTCGCCTTTCGAAATATTTTCAACTACATTTTAAAATATCTTTTTATTTTTTTAGTTTTTTTTCTGCTTTTTTTCTCTTTTAAACGAATCTAAGATGTAAAAAAAAATCTAAAACATAATAGATTCTATTTAAGAATTCTCGTCGCTTCTGACAGAAATTGTTTTTTTCTTTAGAAAAGTATTCTTAAATATTTGCTTCTCAATTTCAAAATATTTCTTTACTGATCAATTTTCTCTGCCTGAATTCAATCAATTGCAAATATAAACTCTTTAGAAATAAGTTCATTTCACTGTTTTAACGTTTCCTGGTAATCTCTAACGACATAATGCTGATTATTTTAGTAATGTACGAAAACCGTAATAGAACAATGGTTTAATAAAGAAGCTGAATTTTCACCGTTTAAGAAAAAGAAAAGCATAAAATTTTAGTTTTTAAACTTGCGTTCTGATGAAAATATTGAGGTTTTCTTAAAAGCAAAGCTTCATTAGAATTACAAAAAATCACTTCAAACCCTAAGTTCGTCGTGGGACTATGGAATGTAATTATAAAAATTATACATGTAAAAATATTTTCCAAAACTGCAATAATATGTGTAAATATCGTTGGTAATCGGCATGAAAGCATTTGAGCTCGTTTACGATTTGCAACACATCGGTGAAACACAGTTTGTTAGTGTCTCCATCTATCGGCGCAAAATATATAGAGTGTGGTAAATACGAAGGTGAGTAGCCTTTGTCTCTTGACCTTTGTCCTGTCGACTGTACATCTGAACTCTATGTCTAGTGTCTGTTTTGCGTAATTATGGCTAGATGGCAGGGCGATCAGCAGAGCAATAAAAAATCTTCAGCTCTCATGAGAGCATCTCAAATGTCATTTTAGTGTGCAGATGGCAGCACCGTATTCGAAAAGGCATCTCGACAGGAACACAAACGAAATTCGTTGTAATGCAGCAGCTGCATGTCACTGAGCAAATGAGTTATAAAATAAACTGAAGAAATTTCTCGACGTCTTTGTTCAACTGTCAAAGAAAGTATCACTCTTAGCTTAACGTCGATTTAGAAGGAAGATTGTTTTGAGTAGGGTGGGATACGAATTATCAGGAAGTCGTGTGTTTCTATCCCACCCTGGTCAAAACCAGTTTTTCACTCTAAACTGATATCGACATTAAACTAAGATTGATATTTGAAATTAATCTCCTTTGAAAATTTGATTATAAAATAATCTGTCTCTATTTAGGTGCAGAATTTTTTTCGTGTTTAATTATGACGATAGATATCATTAACCGCATAGAGCAAAGTATGCCCTTCATTTAGAATGGACATAAAAGGGTTAGACAGCAAAATAAATTTGCATAAAATATTCGAAAGTGTTATCCTAGTTCTCAGATTCATTTTATGATGAGGGGGGGGGGAATTCTCTCCCGAAAGACTTTATTAATAAATGCCCATTTCAGGAGATGCTTCAGCAAAGTGTGATATCGTTCTTTTTTTTTTTCACCATATTAGAGAGCAGAAACTTGTTCAACTTTTGGTTTTCTCTCTCTCTCATGGAGCTACTATTAGCTGCCAAAGAATTCTTTAAAAGCGCGTGCAAATACCATTTTCATGAATGGATGTCGACGTTCGAGGTGCATGCTGAGAAAGCAACGTTGACTGGTAGGTAATTCCTGCACGTGGCCAGAAAATATTTCCGAGGGCAACGGAAACATGTTTCAATGGAAGGAAAAATAATTGACAGAGCAATTTTCATTTACCATTGGCAAAGTATATATTTGCACTTAATACAATAACAAATGTCTTAAAATCAACCAAATATACATAAAAATTTCGTTTCTTAAATCCTAGTGTTATATTTCTTTTTATCAGTCTTAAGATTTTCGGAAAATCCGCTGAAAAGAAAATCCGCTGAAAGAAAAAGTAACGGAAGAACCACTGTGAGAAAAGTAATGCTGAAATTGACCTTTGCTCTCGTGCAGCTTCCTGAAATCCTCAGAAAACCTCCCATAATAAATTCATCTTCTGACTGGAGGAGAGACCAAATCAGAGAAGAGATTGTCTGCTGGGGAAACTAGAAGAACGCATCTGGTACATCAAACGTTTTCAAAGCGAAAGAAATTTACCTACATTTTCACTCCTAAAAATTTTAATTTGAGCTAAGGGATGATGGGGCAGATGCAAATATCGTATTTTATTAGTAATCATGAAACAAAAAAAAATTAGGTATTTTACATCTTAAACTTACAAAATTGCTTTTCCCACATCCCGCTGAGAACAGGGGGAGGGGGGTCAGATTCATTGTCAGTGGAATAACTCTTGAACCTCTATCACCGAAATTTCAAATTTCTACCATAAACAGATCACTTGCAACATTCGTTAAACGTTTTGCCGTTTCCGTATTTAGTGATCTCTCAGAAACAGATTAACAACACTACCTAAGTGTTTGAAAATTACGAATTATGATACTCTTCTGTTAGGACTAATCCAGCTAAAAAAGGGTTTTCCAATTATCTCTTAAAAGAGAAGAATTTTTGCTTTTCCCACATCCCTCTCAGAACAGGGGGTCAGATTCATTGTCAGTGGAATATCTCTTGACCCTCTATCACCGAAATTTCAAATTTCTACCATAAACAGATCACTTGCAACATTCGTCAAACGTTTTACCGTTTCCATATTTAGTGACCTCCCCGAAACAGATTAACAACACTACCTAAGTATTTGAAAACTGCGAATTATAATACTCTTCTGTTAGGACTCATCCAACTAAAAAAGAGTTTTCCAATTATCTCTTAAAAGAAAAGAGGTTGTTTTTCCCACATCCATCTGAGAACAGGGGGGCAGATTCATTGTCAGTGGAATATCTCTTGACCCTCTATCACCGAAATTTCAAATTTCTACCATAAACAGATCACTTGCAACATTCGTCAAAATTTTACCGTTTCCATATTTAGTGTTCTCTCCGAAACAGAATAACAACACTACCTAAGTATTTGAAACCTGCGAATTACAATATTCTTCTGTTAGGACTAATCCAACTAAAAAAGGGTTTTCCAATTATCTCTTAAAAGAAAAGAAGTTGCTTTTCCCACATCCCTCTCAGAACAGGGGGACAGATTCATTGTCAGTGGAATATCTCTTGACCCTCTATCACCGAAATTTCAAATTTCTACCATAAACAGATCACTTGCAACATTCGTTAAAAGTTCTGACGTTTCCATATTTAGTGATCTCTCCGAAACAGAATAACAACACTACCTAAGTGTTTGAAAACTGCGAATTATAATACTCTTCTGTTAGGACTAATCCAACTAAAAAAGGGTTTTCCAATTATCTCTTAAAAGAAAAGAAGTTGCTTTTCCCACATCCCTCTGAGAACAGGGGAGCAGATTCATTGTTAGTGGAATATCTCTTGACTCTCTATAACCGAAATTTCAAATTTCTACCATAAACAGATCACTTGCAAACATTCGTTAAAAGTTCTGACGTTTCCATATTTAGTGATCTCTCCGAAACAGATTAACAACACTCCCTAAGTGTTTGAAAACGGAAATATAATACTCTTCTGTTAGGACTAATCCAACTAAAAAAGTGTTTTCCAATTATCTCTTAAAAGAAAAGAAGTTGCTTTTCCCACATCCCGCTGAGAACAGGGGGGCAGATTCATTGTCAATGGAATATCTCTTGACCCTCTATCACCGAAATTTCAAATTTCTACCATAAACAGATCACTTGCAACATTCGTCAAAATTTTACAGTTTCCATATTTAGTGACCTCCCCGAAACAGATTAACAACACTACCTAAGTATTTGAAAACTGCGAATTACAATACTCTTCTGTTAGGACTAATCCAACTAAAAAAGTTTTCCAATTATCTCTTAAAAGAAAAGACGTTGCTTTCCCACCTACCCTGAAGGTAAGGAAATATCCTCGAGATCAATCGAAGTAAGTGATGAATCTATAAATAAGTTGACAAATCAAAGTCAATGATACATCGGTACATATATTAAACACTAGATGGCGTCAGAGTTAGAATTACTTGGAGTTGCAATTTGAGAATTACTTTGACTGCAAATTACATGGGGTAACTCAAGCATGTAATGAAAATTTTGAATGAACAAATCATCAAAGTCTTTGCAGTTAACAGCAGATTATCTAAAAATTTATTATTGGAATAGCTCTTTGTAAACAAAGAATATTTTTATCATGCATTACATTTATGCATCCCCAAGATTATTCAGTTTGTTTCCAAATTATATGAAAGAGTTGAGAAACGAAAATAAATTTGTTAGAGAACTTAAAAACCCCGAGTAATTTGCAGTCAAAGTAATTCTCAAATTGCAACTCAAAGTAATTCTAACTCTGGCGCCATCCAGTGTTTAATATATGTTCTATTATTTACTACTCGAGAAGGTGATCAAGCAGTCTCTGTAATCCTTGTGACGAAGGGTTCCTTTTACGATATATTTTGGGACTCCTTTCCCTGTCTTCTTCTCTTGTAAACTTAGAACAGAATATATTTTTAAACGAAGGCCTGCAAATTCCTTGATAGGCTGTATTTACTCCTGAAAGTTTATCTTTCATTTTACCTAGTACCTTTTTATTATGTGTACTATGCGAAACATGATCTATGTGATAGTCGGACGTATCGAAATGATCTATATCATCTTTCATATCGGCATATATATCCTCGGTTTGAAGCTCGTAGCACAGTGAATCTGTATCAGTGAATAATAATATAGCTTTTTCTCCATATTTTGTACTAATATAGTCATAATGAAAGTTATACATCAATATTTTACTAATATCTAGAATACTGAATCCAGCATAGATAGGCCTGTTGAGTTTCAATTTAGTTTGCTTTGATTGTACACATGCGAGTTCATTGTCAAAAACAGGAAAAGCGTGAAAAGCGGGTGATGCTACAAGTTTACATACTCTCTTTGGGTTCTAAGTGAATTCAATTTTCACTCGATTTCTCAAACTTTCCATCGTTTTTCCAAACACAGCAGTATTCATCAGTTTGAAGAAGCCCTTCTCGAAGTCATTTCTAGCTTTCTTCCACTGATCCGTATTAAATTACACATATGGTTTTAGCCAGCAAGACTGTCTGAATTCTAAAACGCGATGTATTTTCTTCAGCTGCATACCGAAGGCTAAATATTGTTTCATATTACGGTAATGAAGGACATACTTTTCCTTAGAATTCAGATTTGGGGCTAATTTCACGACTGACTGGGTTGTATTTATTCCAAGATTTTGGGCAAGCTCTTGACAATATGGTGATAGCATGCTGTTGGTAATCTGAAGTTTCTCAGAGGTATATCATTAAGCTTGTCGTATAATCATTAAGCTTGTCGTGGACAGAAATTGGATAATCTAAATCAACTTCCTATATATATATACCCTTTATTCGCATCAGCAGCAACTGCGGTAATATCTAGATCCTCTATTTCTTCTTTATTAAGCCATTGAAAATCGCTTTGAGGAACACATTGCCCATCCATAAAGATTGTTGGCATCGTAGTACATAATGTATTTAGAGGGTAGTTAAGGAATAAAGGTATCTAAATACTTGTTGTTTGCAGTGCTAAAACAATTGCATATCACTGAAATTCCTCCTCGTATGCCTTTTTCCAGGAAAAGCTACATTGTAGGATCAGTTATCAACTCTAGATTAACATTTGTCATCTTCAGGCATGCTTGCCAGGCTAGTCCAGGAGCTGTGTAAACATGACAGGGATCAATTTCATAGTATCTGATACATAGTCTTCTGAAATTCTTAGACACATCAGCTAAGAGGAGCACGTCGGTCTTCAGGTACCAGTCGTGATATTCGCTTAGGTTTTTTTTATGTCGAATGAGTTCTATACTTTCATTGCATGGATTTAGTCTTCTTCCCCTGTCGTTTCTTCTGTAAGTTGATTGTAAATAGCTTCATGTGGAGGTAATAACGTTTCTTCAAACTTTTCGCTGTTGTCAATGCAATCGTAGAGGTAAACTCCTTTTCTCAAACCCAAGTGTAGCCGTTCAGTTTAAACATGTTCGTTTAAAATATGGAATTCTTCTGCTGATAAATTAGTGACTAGCTTCTCAAGAGATGTACTTAAAAATTGATAGGAATCTAGAAATACAAAGTTCCAAGGGAGAATGCTATATATTTTTGGGAATGCAATTAATCTTCTTATTTTTGATCATACCGATTCCTTGCATAATAAGATGGCTGTCATATCCCTTCAGGTTATGTAATATAACTGGAATCTTATTTGTGAGCTTAAAATTGAGATTACACGCATTGTGAGCGGCTCCTCGGAATTTGCCGGTTAAATGATCGTGATCTCTCACGCGATCTGGTCCCAGAACATCTTTGCAAATATGACAATTGATAGCGTTGCGAAATGATTCCTCTTCGTGATTTGAAAGTTGCATTGGTTTGATATCCGAGAGTAAATTTTTTATATCGTTTTCTTCTTTAAGCAGACATTCCAAAAATATTTTTACTACATTAGGACCTCTATAAACTACTGGAGGTTTATAGCTGCAGCCGTCTGGTCCAACAACAAGATATGCAAATCCACAGGGCTCATAATTTGCCGTGATAGTGGTGTGGGATTTTGCAGGGTTAGGCATACAAGTGTCCACTTTTATTAGGAATGATTCAAAGTCGGCGTAAATCACATAAGGTACGGGTTGTTGGAACTTGAAATTTGTGAATTTCAGCCATTTCTCCTCTTCGTTGGAAACTACTCTCTGGGGTCCATGTTCTTGACAATAGGGGAAATGATCCTTCAAGAGCGATTCATTTGTGAAACGGTGAAGGCAGTAATCGCAATAGTAACTCACACCGTTATGTTTGGTAAGAGGACTGAAAAGTCTTACTCATATTCTTAATGGAGCAATAATGCTGCTTTTCATCATACGATAATAGTAGGAGATTTGCGTGCGCTTTAAATCTGAATGGCGTGATGTAGAGTGGGAACATCTCTTTCTCGTATCCAAAAACATTGACAGAAATGTTGTTCATTTATTTGAATTTTGATATTTGATTTATTGTTATAGGAAAAATTAGGCCAGATGTGTTTAATATTTCTTCTAATTAAATTTCTTCTAAATAGTTGTTAAGGCGTTCAGTGTTTCCTATTGCAGGATACAAAGTGGCTAAAACAGACCAGACAAAACATTTTTGGTCGGAATTACATACATTAACAATAGCACGTTTTAATAGAAATTCTCTTGGGGTAGGGATACAACTGGACCCTGCAAGAGGGGTATATTTTCTAATGTTCATTTCAGCGTGGAGTACGGCATCCAGTATCCATCCACTATGTGCTCCTTCAAATTCTTCAAATGAAGTCTTGATCTTCTTGTACGCTGTATCCAGTTCTTTGTTTAGGGATGATGTAGGAAGACTTGTGACATAGTTACTTCCGATAAATTATGTGCAGTGTTCGAAAGTAGAAGGGGAACCTCTTCGCCTGACTTGTACAGCAAGGTACCATTTAATGCTACCTTTCGAGGTCAATTCTTCTTTCAGATGAGTTAAGAGTGACTCCCGCGAGGATTCAAGGAAAATGGTAAGGTCAACAGATGTTTCTTCCGTTGCCATCAGCTTATGTGTTGACAGGGTCCTTTTCATTTCTTCTCTAAACTGGCAGGGGTCTTCAGGGTCTGGTTTTGTTTCTTCTGGGGAATCCTTTCATCTTCAGAACGTTTTCGCTTATTATTGTCTGCTTCCTTTTATGTCGTAAAAGACTGTCTTTTCTCCCAAATTCCATTGCACATTCTTCGCATTTGTAGGTTTCCCTGGAAGTGTGGCATAACTCATGACGTCGGACGTCATCTCTCCTTGAGAAAGTCGATTCTCATTCAGAGCACTTAAACAGGTTTTTTCCATCGTGATTTCTCATATGACGAATGAGATTTGTCTGGAGCGTGAAAGCCTTCTCACATATATTACATGGATACATTATAAAATAGTGAGTTGTAAAATAGCTGATTTTATATTACACGTGGACGTCAAGAACTATCGCTCTTGACTTCTAGAGTTGAAAAATCACATGGGCGTAGCAGCTGAGAACCGTCACTGTGAACGTCTGACAACAGAATGAGGAATATATCGTAGATCGTAGATCGTTACATCATAAAATGAAGTACCAGGTACAATAGTACCCATAATCTTCTTCATCTGGAAATATACCTAATTGGCATCAGTTTGAAAAAACAAACAAAAGTAAACCACACAATGGTGGGCCCCAAAGGGCAAAAGAACCTAAAACAAAAGAGTAGTAATGATGCACAAGAGACCTAAAATGGATAACTTTTTTTAGCGAAAGCCATCATCTTAGGCCTCTTGTATCTGTTAAGGACTTCATGATCGTAGTCCAGAAGGCAGGATATAATCTTGTGCGGGTTTTTCTGCACTGACTCGTAGAATCCTCGCGGGACAAACTTAAGATATAATGAGGAATATGACTGATGGATGTCGTATTTGTACTAGAAGAAGGACTATTCCGCAGAAAATGAAAGGAAAAATGCTATTGGGTGAAAATATTTTAAAAGGTAGAACTTCTAATTGGTGACGTCAGGTTTCAAAATGGCGAAGTCTGGACTTAGAAATTTTGGATGAGGGTAGAAACCAAAATGGTGGGACTTATTCGAGAGTTTGCGGTCAAAATGACGGGGTTTTTAATAAAGGGGGACGGTACTAATTAATTAAATAGGAGTTATGAAATATGAATTATTAATAAGGGGGATAGTGGGGGCGTGGTCGATGACGTCGGTAACCGCAATGGGTGTTGGTGGAAATTACGTTTGAGTTGTTATCCAATATCATCTGTTATATGTCCATTATTATCTTCAATTTAACTGAATAATATAATTTCAGATTAATACATCACTGGAGGGAGGTATTCTTTTTGACATTGACCGACTTCAGTCTTAAAACAGTGTGAGTTCTGACCAATGTGATTGATAACGATCTGCTCCACTCTTAACACGTGGGTGGCGGATCCCATAAGATTAACATTGGTCCGCCACTGAGTTAGAACTCTCATTATCCTCCTACTTACGCACTGTAGAAGCTGATACAACCCTCCTAGTGGTTGCTGCAAGAGAGGATCGTAGTTGAGAGGGAGTAAACTTCTTGCCCCTTCGTGCTGTTAATCGCAGATATCGGTCTTGTACAGCAGTTGTAACTCTAGCCCTTCCTCGGCTAAACCTCCGAGACGCGGAATCCGTGCTAAGAAATTGATTCCACAGACTATTGACCACAGAAGGACTCACATTCAGCCGTCGTGCCATGTCTGACTGACTTTGGCCTGCTTCGAGCCGGCCAATAGCTCTCCACCGCAGTTCATTTGGCAAATGATGTCTCGAGGTCATTCCTACAAAATGGCAATTTCGAATTTCTTTACTCACATTTACAATACAAAGTAACGATCCACTCCAAAACATCCGTTTTTATGCCGCTATCCGATTACGCAAATTGACGCAACCTAGCTAATTTGCGTAATCGGATAGCGGCATAAAAACGATAAAATGATATGCTCACTCAGCATTACTTTACTGGTTACAAGAACAAATTTGGTGAAGGTCGCACAATTTTGGCGAATTATCGCAATTTTTTTCATTTCTCCTTAATTTTATAGAAACAAGTGTAACAGAAACTAATAACTCAACTTTTTCTAAACAACAAACTGTTCAACTATTTCAAATATCTTATTCGCGATTTTCTTTATCACTTATTATAATTTTCACAACTCCTGCGCACCCTGCAATAAAGATTCTTCTTTAGACTAACTGCACAGACTAAATCAATCTAGTTATTCACAAATCTTGAGACGCACCGTTATTATTTTCGAGTCTCTCCTTTCCAATCAGTTAATGATACTTAGATCTCATGCTGTACCACACACGAGCATCACAAATTACATATCACATCACGATCTTGTTGCTGCACGTTCATATGTCGTAACAATACGAAATATCTACCAAATATCTATTACAAAAAGCCTTCCAAAGTAACCGAAGAATTGCGCAATGAATGCAACTTTTTACCGTATTTGTTTTAACTTTAACCAAAACATTCATTAGTTGACGTCATTCATTTCACTGTCAAGTGGTAGGGGCGGGGGGGGGGGGGGGGGTCAGTCGGTAGCGTGCCAAACTCGTAACCTGCATCTCCACAAAACTTCCTGCTCTGCCCTCGGTCAATAGGGGACATCGATGGAGATGTCCAAATAGAGGACTCAGATAAAAAGCAATCCAACCCAACTGTCAACTAGATAATGTGACTCAATTCTTACCGTAGCTTAAGCTAAATCATCTGTCTCTCCCACGATCGCCAGCATTCTTGTCTGTGTCCCAAGTGTTCATAAGGAACCTTATCCTTATAAGTTCATGCACATGGCATACGCTAGAGCAGTGGTTCCCAAAGTGGTTCCTACGAACCCCTAGGGGTTCTTGTGACCGCTTAGGGGTCTGTTGCAAATTAAAATTAATTTGGGGCTGCGTGGACAACGTCGGGGGTCCGCGAAAGGTTTAATATAAAGTAAAATAATTGTGACCCATTTTCATTATTATGAAAGTTAAAATAAATAGCAATAAATAAATTGGTAGCGAGTTTTACGTCCTAAGTAAAATATAAGTATAGATAGGTACATAAAATACAAGTAATGACAAGCATCGCACGGTGGGAGTAGGGGCCGACCGCGGCCGTCAATCTATATATCTATGCAGGTTTAAACAGGAACGGTATCTCGCCGCTACATGCAATAACTTGTCTAAAATATGGCACTATAAAAGAGTCGTGCATCTAATCAACAATTTAGTTCTGTTTTGTGCGTGATGTGAAGTGCATGCAACAAATTCTCCTAGTTTTGAACAAAGAGCAGTATCATTTTTTGTATTGCTACGAAGATTGCGTACGTTACGTAAGTATTGTTTAATACAATTGATATCTTCTTGTATATTAAATTTATTTAAGCAAAGTTATACTTTTGTTAAAGTTAATTTATAAAACAGTTTTATTATATAATATTTATCAATATTATTTTTTGCTATTTATTAATTTATTTGATAATAATTGAATTATTTATTTTTCAAGAAAAATAAATAATTAAATTAGTAAAAAATGCGTACCTATACAATATGTGACACTTACTTAAAATTTTATCCTTATATCTTAAATAATTAATTGATGCGAGCGTTACTTTGTGGCATTCCATTTTCAAAATATTAATAAATAGTGGCTTTTTGCAAAGAAATAATTTGTTTTATTTTCTTTATATCTTAAATTTGTGGCCTTTTTTTACAGATAACATCGATCGTAGTGTGCTGAAGTGAGCTAAAGTGAAATGAAAGTGAGATGAAGAGCGAGCTGAAGAAAAAACGCAGACAACATAATGTTGAATATTTAAAATATGGCTTTATTCCGTTACCAGGAAATAGTACTTTACCTATGTGCCTTCTAAGCTTAAGGAACATTTGAAAAAAGTCCATAGCGACAAAAAAGATAAAGATTTAACTTTTTTTAAAACAGTCAAAGAACAATATTTGAAAACACCGTCATTGCGACAACTCTTAGCGACAACATCTGAGCGAGATGACGATGGACTGCGTGCTTCTTATAACATTACTGATTGCAAAGTCCGGAAAGCCGCACACCATTGGTGAAGAACTTATTCTACCAGCTGTAAGTGAGGTAATACGCACCGTGCTGCATAAACCAGCTTCCGATATTATAAGAAGAATTCCACTGAGTAATAATACATTACAAAGAAGGATTGACGAAATGGCTCAGTGCGTTGAAAATTCTTTATGTGAGTACTTAAAAACATCTGAATTCTCTATACAGCTTGACGAGTCAACTTTGCCAGGAAACGAAGCTTTACTTTTAGCTTATGTGAGATTTGTAGAGGAAAAAATTTCCCAAGAATTGTTATTTGCCAAATGTTTGGAAACTGATACGAAAGGTGAAACAATATTTAATGAATTAAAAAGATTTTTCGATGTAAAAGCTGTACCCTTGAGTAATATCCTCTCCGTTGCTACTGACGGTGCTCCGGCAATGGTAGGACGACACCGAGGCTTTCTGGCATAATTAAAACAAGCTATACAGAATGTATTATCTGTACATTGTGTCATTCATCGACAACATTTAGTCGCCAAAAATCTTAGTGAACGCTTGCATGGCTCACTAGATTATGTCATTAGAGCAGTTAATAAAATCAAAAGGAATGCCTTAAATGAGAGATTATTTGCTCAACTTTGTTTGGAAAATTATGGAGATTATAATCGTTTACTACTTAACACGGAAGTTCGTTGGTTATCTAAAAGTGCATGTTTGGATCGATTTTATGCACTCTTTGATTCAGTGTTGGAATTCCTGGTAAGTAAAGACAATGATTTGCGGCTCAATTTAATTAATTCAAAAAATGACATACTTATATGACTGACTTATTTGCCAAATTTAACGAAACCAATTTGAAGTTACAAGGTGATCAATTAAATTTAATCGAAACTAAAAGTATAATATCTGCGTTTGTTGCAAAACTTTTTCTCTACAAACAAAACTTGGGCAGAGGAGAATGCTCTCAGTTTCCAAATCTTTCAAAATTGCAAAAAAGAGATGAAGATTTGCTTGCTTATTGTCAACACTTAACTGCTCTTCATTCTGACCTCAGCCAAAGATTTGAAGACATTCTTCACTTGGTTATCCCCGATTGGGTGTTGGACCCTTTTGCAAGTAGACCCACAAACTCAGATGAATCCATACTAATGCACGAGCAATTTATTGAATTATCCACAAATGAGGAGCTGAAACCAAGGTTTGAACAAGGATACCACAAATTCTGGTTACAAAAACAGATACCAATTTTATATCCTGCATTATGGGTCACTGTACAGAAGCTGTTGATTGCTTTCCCGTCTTCCTATTTAGTAGAACGTGGATTTAGTGCAGTTATGAGCCTCATCACAAAAAAAAAGAAACCGACTGGAAATTAGTGCTCGTGGAGACTTACGAATGTTACTCACAAACATAGAGCCGAACATAGATAATCTCATATCATCCCATCAGGTTCACCCATCTCATTGAAAAAAAAATGTGTTTTTGTATTTTAAAACAAAGGTTATAATTTCAATAAGTACTACTTTAAATATCAAAATGTTTTATTTATATTATATTTTTACGTCACCATTTACCATTCAAGATATCAAAGTTAAATTTGCAATTTTTCTATTATGCAGTTATGTAGAGTTATTTCACTTGGGGGTTCATGGTCAGGTTTTTGCTATAAGAAGGGGTCCACAGGCATAGCAGGTTTGGAAACCACTGCGCTAGAGAAAGTGCTTCTGTAGCGATCAACAGCAATCATTCAAGTAATTTATTTGAGCTTCAAATGGCTTTAAATAGGAAAAATGTGATGGACTATACGTACCTTTATATGAATCCCGATTTTCACCATATTGATAGGTCGCAGACCTATTGATATTTTTTTTCTTTTCGTTTTTGATACGCTATTCTAGGTGCAACCATTTAGTGTCTGACAGAGACGTCTCAAGAAGCTGATGTTAGCCAGACCCCGTTTGTATATAACATTCTGGATATTCGGTTTTTTCCGTTTCTGTTGATACTCTCAGCGAAGTCGCTTCATTGGTACTAAAACATCAGGCTGTCTATCTCTTGCAGGGCATAACTTTGACTTTCGCAAGTCTGAGCATTAACCTTCGATGCAGTGCCGTTTCTTTGAACCAGGACTCCCTTTCCATTCATCGAATATGGCAGTGGACGTTACCTTTTCCCCCGAGATTGCATCTGATTGGCCCATTGGGTTGGATGATTCCCAGGGTTGCCAGAATGATATAACCACCAGAGGAAAGATTCGGTGGGGGTGACAGTGATTACCGGACCAGGGTTTGGTGTTGCCACCCATATTTCTTTTGCTTTCTTCGCTTAAATCCAATTTTTGTGGAGACCCATTGGATTAATTTTAGGGCAGATTTCAGGGGGAAAATTTAAGATCTGATTAGAGAGATATTAAACCTGTGGTTAAACTGTAGCTAGGCTAAATTTACCAAAATTTTGCATTCCTTGGGAAAAACCACGAGCAGAGAAATCTGAAGTGGGTGCTTCCTATATTTGTTTCCGTGTGCACTTACAGTATCCTAAAAGAATCCAGTTCTTGTTCCTGGGAAGAGTTTTCATTTACGGTATTGATTACTTTGATTTGAATTATAACTAACTGTTGTCACTTCATTTTAGCTGTCACTTTAACTTTAATTTAGATTGTTTAAGTGTAGTTGGTGTATTAAAATATGATTGTAATGTAAAATCATCCACTTCTCTAAGAATTTTGTTGACTTTGAGATTTCAATAAATTTAAATTTTTTTGGCTATTGTTTTTAAACAAAATCTGCATTTTGGTCAATTATTTAAAACCTTTACTCGTCGCAACTACAGTTAGGAAATATGGGACTACGTATTACTAGCTTGTGGGTTGGTCCTGTTTCAATTCTAAATCTTCTTTTGGCCATTCTTTCAAAATTATTTGTTAGAAAGCAATTTTCGAAGTCAGATCAACAATAAGTACTAATATGTAGTCCTGAATATTAATAATTATGAATAGTTAATTATTTTAGTTAACGCGGATCATACTTAGTTCATGCCGCATGCCTCAAAGAAAAAAATAGTTGCGGGTGGCAACATCGAAAGGTTTCCAGATTATATGAAAAAAATACGTAAGAGTAACTTTAGGTATGTTTATTCTCTGTCATGCCACTGTTGCCACTTGTTTGATTTTTTCGTGTTGTATGTCAGGAAAGAGATGAGAATGATACCGAAGGGCACTCAGAATTTACTTGTAGGAATGTATAACGCTTTTTTTTTGCCGGTTAGATTTAATATTTGCGTAAATAAATCTAACCGGCAAAAAAAAAACACCGACTAACGTATCATTGAGCAGACTGAAAAGTAATTCAAAGCCATTTCAAAATTCTTGTATCGAAATAATTCATGCACTTTACTAGAAGGTATTAAATACGACTGCCAAATCTGAAACATTCTACAACATTCGCCATATGTAAAGTATCTCTTGTCCGTTTTCGACTCGCAGCTTTTTCCACTGAGATTTCCTCTTCAGTAGAGAGTTTCCATTCAAAGACAAACGATCGAGGGTGTTCAGTTTCGCTTCCAACCAAGCAGAAAGAGATGAGGACGATACCGAATTGCGTCTTAATGAATGGCGATGCGATCTCATTCCCTCGTCTTTATTTCGAGTATCGGATAGGGGGCAGAGTGGGCAGTCAGACTTCGCCTTCTTCATCCACCTGTCCTTATGGCCGTCTGACCGCACCACCAACACCGACTGGCTGGCTGCCTCATTGCCCTTCCTTTCACCTACAGCGAGCAAGAATTAGCTCCACCACTTGAGGAGCATTTTGCATCCAATAGCAGAAGTTTCACAAACGAGTTGTCCGTTCCGAGACTTCATTAATTCTCTTTTTCTCTGCTTTATACACATATGAATGAGTCACCGCGCCAGATGGGAAACGTTGCGGGATACCCTTCTCTCCTCACCCTAACCTCCACACCTAACCCCCCACCCATTTTCCTGAGCTACTATATTTTGCTTTCCCCTCCTCTTATTTCCTGGACTGATCTTTCCCTGTGTCTCCTCCATCAGTTCCGCTAGCTACTCGGCAACACATATTTCTCTCTTTAATTACTTCCCTGAACACGGAGCAGAAGGACAAGGACAAGCGCACGAGACGAGGAGCAGCGGCAGAACCACTGAGGGTCGAATCTCACTCGTCTCCGAGCAAGCGAACGCTTTGTTGACTTTCGCTTGACTACGTCGAACGAAGCGGGCATCAGTCGAACGGTGCAAGGTTGAATGGGGAACGGAATTTCCTTCAATATAACGAAGAGAAAGACATTACTGGTTCCGGTACAATTTCTTAACGTGTAATTGTTTAGCATCTATCCGTTCTCGTTTTCAATCACCTAAGAAAGTAAATATGAGCATCAATTGATAAATATCATCTTATTTTGGAAGACGTAGTAGTCATCCATTTACTACAGTGATGAATCAGGATAAGCCGAGACTGCTATCTGTGACAAATCATGAAGATTTTTCCCATCTGCCTTTATGAAGTCAAGATGATTTTCTCACACCTGACCCTAAGAAAGAAAATAGCTTTTGAACTGGATGCCGACCTCATAATGTAGGCCAGGGGGCCCAAGAAACACCATCGATCCGGAAAAATGTAAAGGAAATCTGGTAAGATACCGGATTTCCAATGCATTGTAACATTTCTGGTCTTTAAAAAAATTTCTTTAAAAAACGTATGAAACATAATTTTAATAATTTTTCGCCTCCATTACCCTAACCAGAAGTTTGAAAGGATAGGGGACATCCCCCCCTTTGAATATTATATATACCATGACCATATGTACCCATAATTATGTGTACATAGTATCCTTCCCCCATATATCTGGCCCTGAAGAACGCAGAATTCCGATATTTTTAATCATAATTGCCTTTATTTTCCATAACGTTTTAGTACAAAACTAGTCCCACGAAGTTAAAACGCTTGTCTGCAGGAATCCAAATACAGTATATACAATAAACAGTTAAAATTTTATAAATTAAACTCAATATTTCATTTAAAAGATACTACAGAGTAAACAGTTTTTAAATATTTTCCAGAAGCCATGTTCTGAACACTTTTTTAACGTCTCTAATATTTTAAAAATTTAATAACTCCTCAGGGATGCTGTTGAAAACTGAGGGAATTTCATAATTTCTACAACTTTTTCCATAATTATTCCTAAAATGTGGTATTTTGTATTTACCTTTAGATTTATATCTGACTCCTGACTTGTAAATTTGGTCAAAATAGTACCTAAGTATTCATTTACATTTATATAGTTGAATAATAAGGAATAATAGGTATAAAATGGGTAATATAATCATGATAGGTAATACAATCTTAATAGCGTAGCCCCTATTGAGATTCAGGAGATTATTTTTCTGTTGGTTGGTACAATGTCTAACAATTATTTTTTTAGCTATATGTGTACAATAAGTTTTACCATAAATAGTTAATCCATAGTTTATGACTGATCCTGCAATTTCATTAATAAATCATTGCAAAGACATTTAATGGTAAGATAGCACGAAGTCTGGACAAAACTACAGAGCAGTATCTTAATTTGCCACAAACATAATTTACATGTTTCTTCCACCTGAATAAATCACCAACAATCAGACCTAGATACTTCCCTGATGAAACTCTTTCAATAATATCGTTACATTTGCAATCACCTGAAATATTATTCGCCACATTTTTAGACAATAACTGGAAGGTGTGATTGGTGTCAGGAATTCAGATATTAGGTAGATGGAAGTCTACTACCCTAGACTTATTTATGTTGAAATATATACAATTGTTTTATAACCATATTGTAATAGTATCGAAATCTTTTTGCAGGTCATTATTAACCTTTTCAAATATTTTACCATTGTTTAATATCACAGTGTCGTCAGCATACAAATAGATAGAGGAGTTGATCTTTAGGCTGTTGATATCATTAATATAGATCAGGAAAAGTAATGGTCCCAATATAGAGCCT
Source organism: Ryuthela nishihirai (assembly GCA_038380435.1). NCBI lineage: Eukaryota > Metazoa > Arthropoda > Arachnida > Araneae > Heptathelidae > Ryuthela > Ryuthela nishihirai. The sequence continues at coordinate 81,041,581 of JAWZYU010000012.1, forward strand.
TGAGGAGCTCCGTAGCAAACTTTTTTGACTTCCCTAGTGACGTTTCTAATTTTTGTTACAATAAATCTATCTTTTAAGTAATTTTGAATGAAGCAAAATAAATGTCACCTAATTCCTATGTTATGCAATTTATTAAGTAAGATCTTATGGTCTAATGTGTCGAATGCCTTTTGGAAATCAAGGACAAATGCTCCCATAATGTTGCCCTTGTTTAGGCTTGCATTGATTTCATCAGAAAAATGCTCCAGTAAATTTGTTGTTCCTGTGTTTCTTTGGAAGCAAATTGATTTTTAGAAGTAAGCTGGTACTTTTCTAGGTAATCCACAAGCACATTAACAATATGTCTTTCAATTATTTTTTCAATTGCTGCAATATAGAAATTGGTCTATAATTATTAAACTGCTTCTCTGATCCTGACTTGTAATTGAAGTTTTAAGTTCAATAGGAATTATGTGGTTATTATTAATTCTATTTAGTAATTTAGAAAGCTGCTCTGATAAGGTAAGTCCACAAAGTTGGAGATCTGAGTACATGATATTATCAATGCCAGGAGAATTTTTACATTCCAAACTCATAATAATATCGTGTACTTCTAAAGGTGTTATATCAGGGAGGAAAATTGTTTGTCGGGAAATGCTAAGTGCGTGAGGAGATGTAGTAGGGGAGTTGAAATTATTAGACTATTGACCATGTTCTTCGTGAAGATTAGACACGACGTTTTTTAAAAATAATCGTTAAAGCCATTGTGAATATCTTCGGTAGAATTTAAGTGTTTAATATTCTGTATTATTACATCATCAACCGATAACTTCTGCTTGTGATTAATGATTTCGTTAATATTATGCACTGAGTAATTTTGCTTTGTTGATATTGCACTGAATAATTTTGTTTGAGTAAAGTTTTTCTTTGCTCTGCGAATCACATTAGTGACTTCATTTCTTAATGTTGTATAGGCTGTTCTATATTGGTCATTAGTAATAATTGTATTCATGGCTGTCTTAGAATAGATAGATTAATATACGTATCAACTTAAGACAATTAGATTCACTTACTTGTGAGTCAATATTCTAATATTTCTTCTACTGACTGGGGTCGTCATCCGAGGAGGTTGCAGCTTTGTTGGAACTTTCTCTTTTCTGAAAAAAAAAAAAGCAAAAACAAGCGACTCCAGTCCGGAGACTTGGATATCAGGATATTTGCTCGAGAAGTAAGTGAATCTATTTGTCTTAAGTTGCTACCGTATTTCCCCGAAAATAAGACCTATACGGAAAATAAGCCCTAGCATGATTTTTCAGGATGCTCGTAATATAAGCCCCACCCCAGAAATAAGCCCCAGTTAAGATCATCAGCCAGACGGACGCATTTAGTACGTCCGTTGCAACACACGACGAACGTATTGAATTATAAAATAATAATATTAATATATAATTAAATATAAATAAATAATATTATTGACATTAATTGTTCTAAATTGTTCAGTTGTTGCTGCATTAGAGTAATGGCTTTATCCTTTTCAGCGGTAGTTAAGGAGATTTTTTTAGTTTGTTGTGCAAGATCCGCTTGCTTTGCCTCGTAGTTTTTTAATTATCGGAGCATCGTATTGTCTGAGAAAAATGCAATCGTTGTGTTTAAATCTCATAGTTCATTCCTAATTTCATTGGTAACATTAAGCTTCTCTTTAATTTCTAAGGGAACTGACATGTTACTGACCGCCGTATTTTGTTTTACTATCTTTCCGTGTTTGTTTACCGTGTTTGTGTTACTAGTTAAATCATGAAATGTCATATCCTAGCAAGATGATTTAGGTTTTGCAGCGGATACATCGGGAGTTGCTCTACGTGCAGATGAAGCATTCCTAATAGACTTTCGACAATTACAGTAAATCCATGAATTCCTTTTATCTTGCAACATACGATTGTAGGTTGCGTCGGACATCCACTTCAGGGGTAATGAACTCTGCCATTGCAATGTCCATTGCAACGAATGAAGTCGTCTTTCGTCAGGGGCAGCTTGCATTCCGTACACTCGTTATTTTTCATACTATGCAGGAGCATCAGAAAGACTTACTTCAAGAGTCAAGATTAAAGGCTACTCTAGGGAAAAAATTGCAAAATCTTCGAAATGTATAAAGAGCACTACATAATTAGTTTCAGCCAGCTTTGTCGCAACTTCCTCAAAGCTTTGCACTAGGTGCTTTCTGATTCCGATGCTTCCTTTTCGGCTCAGCAGATGTCAGCGAGGGAGTTGTCGTCAGTTGCCGGCAACGGACAGTATACCAAGAGACATACTCAAACAAATGTCTGACAGTACTAACAGGCATGCTCAAATGATCCTTAGCCACTTCAAATGAATATTTTTCTACATAGGTGTTTCAAATGTGACCAAAACTTTCACCAACGGAATTATTTCAGATCTAAAACTTACTAAGCAGAACTCAAGGAAAAAGGACACTTCCTTGGATTGGTATTGTTTAAGGTCTTGATGGATGATTACCTCGTGGTTGTTCATATTAAAAATAATAAGACACATGTGATTAATTTCATCGAAAACTAAACGGTTTCATCGAGTTCATCTTAATGCATAGTTTTGATTCGCTGTGGTCGTGTTTCGTGTGGAGAGGAATAACCTGCAAGCATCGAAGAAAAGATTGATGACGAATCGAATTAGATCTTTTTCTTCTTTCGGAGGAAGAAGATGATTCAGACTGATCTGTAGCATTGGCAACGATTGGAGGTTTTCTTATTCTTTGAATTACCCGTTACGACGTATGAAATGTTAGTTTCTATAACACGTTCAGGAATATGAATTTTCCTTCATGCCTTCTAGAGCTTAATTAATGGACTACATAAAATAAAGTAATGGTAATAAAATTTACATGGTGAAATATGCCAGCAATCTCGTGGCAAGTACACGGATTTAAAACACATATGAGTTCGAAATCTACTTTGATCTTGTGCGCAGAAGCCACGTAAAGCGACCTCGAGAGTCCCATCACAGCCCCCGAAAAACACACATTCGTGGAAGCCCTATATAGTGCATTTCTCTGCCCTACAGAAAGAAATAAACTTTTGAGTTTTTTCTTTTTTTATAAAAACTGGTCTAAATTTGCAAAAAAATCGTTTTGAATACTAAAAACTAAATTTAAGATAACGATAAAATTATCTAGAATATTAATTAACATTTGTTTGAACCAATTAAATATCTTTAATACTTTCATGTATTTATTATTTAATGTAAATTAAAGTTTAAAAAATTCCTATCTTTCTACATGTGCGCTAAAAAGTAAGAAAATAAACCTACATAAAATGTATCGATGCAGCAATCAGTCACTGAATTTGCATTCGCTTCAAAGGTTTATCTACCAAGATTACCGACGCCCTATTTTCCTTTGAATTGAATATGAATTCAGGGACTGATTGCACCATCCACATGTTTTAAATTTATTTTTGCTTCATGGCGCATACAGGAAATATAAGTGCTTTTTAATTTTTTCAAAATATTTTTGTCACTAAAAATAGCTATCTTTAGGAATTTTCATTTAATATATGACTCATAAACATCGACCATCATTCTCTCGCGCTCCTTTTTTGAGGTAGCTGATGACTTTGATTTTTTGGAGACATCACCAGCTTCAATTGGAGATATTTCTTCCCCTTTGGAGGGGGAGAATGAGGGGGGGGGCACCATTCAAAGTGGTCTACAGTGGTCCTCAGACACGTACCCAAGATTAGTTTCGGGAAGGAGGGGACTCGAAAAATTTAATTTCGAGAGGGGTCCGAGAACGAGAACTGTTTCAAAGTGGGTTTCGAAAATTTAGTTTCGTGGGATTTTTGAAAACGAATTCATGGATTTTCTGTAATTGAATACATAAATATGTAATAAATGCATACATACACACACAGCACGCATGTATGCACATACACATGTATAAACTTTAAACAGCCATAAGCTATGGAAGGCAAAAGGAATTTACTTGTTCATTCCTAAAAATAAATATTAAGTAAAACCGTATTTGTTGATTTTACTTTGAGAAGACAGTCTAATTGTTTCCCCTGCTGCTTCATAAAATCCATTATAGCTATATAAAATTAAAAAAAAGCAACTAAATCCGTACCACGTAAAACCGAGCCTGTCATTGTGCAGAAAGAAACTAGTTGCATTTTCTTGACCATATAAAACTGAAACCATATAAATCGAGGAATTGAGTATAATTTTATACAGAGATGTGTAAAATTACTGCGGCAGAAAGGTCTCAAATTAAAATGATTTTATGTTCAGTTATAGGTATATTCCTTTTACAATTGCAAAGAAATATTAATTCAAATCGTAAGTTAATACAAAAAATTTTATTTGCAAAAATACTTTTTATTATTCAATATTTATTATTAAATTTCTAGCTTTATTAATGTATTTTCTCGTATCCATTTACGAATAGTTAGTTATTTATGAAATGTTACCAGTTTATCAATCTTATAATTCATTTTTGAACTTATTTTGGAATTTTTGCCATAGGAATAACATTGAGAAAACAAAATTCCTCTTTGCAACACGAAAATACGTGTTATACAGATTATTATTTTTCGAGAAAAATAAGTTCAAGTTGGATATTTAAACAACTGCTCCTTCACGCAGTATGTTTCTCTCAATTATTACAAATATCCATTGCATTCTTGCATTCTCAAGTGTCTTCTAAAAGAATATAATTTATTCGTTATTCTACAGTTGCTATTTTAAAAATTTACGTATAATTGATAACCTGACGACCTCATAAGTATTATAAAGAAGCATCATTCCAGTTCTTACTTAACCCTTTTCATCAACATGCGCGTCGAGTGGCCTTAACACCTGCTGAATTAGGTGTAGAACAGCGTAAGGACTATCATGGATACTTGTGTAGTTGTCTTCCTGCTAAAATCTCGTCCACTGCCATCTTATATCATTTCTTCATTCTTTGCGATTCATACTATTGATAAGACTCCTCTGGCTATCTGACGAAAAATGTGTGTTTTTTTCATTCCTCTATTCAAAGAAACATATCCAAGCATTCATAAGTTCATCAAACTGAGAGCAATTGAGAGTAATTGTGCAAAGTCATTACAGATCACTAAAATAATTTAGTTTTCTTTCTAAATTTAATCCTACTACTAAACCTAACAGGGGTATTAAAGCCTGTTAAATATTTGTTTGATTACTCAAACAAATATTTAACAGGCTTTAATACCCCTGTTAGGTTTAGTAGTGGGATTAAATTTTGTTACAGAGTTGCCTCAGAATATCGAGGTGACACTGAAATTGTTCTAATTTCATATTTCACCTCTTGGCTGATGGCATTGTTGTTTGCGTCTCTTATCCTCCTACAAATAAGTGGCTTTCTTTTAAAATCTGAATTGAATAATTCACTTAATAAACAAATGACTAACTATATTCATGGCGAACTAATAACTAATCATCTTTTAGTAACAAATGCAAACAGAATAGAGCGTTCCAACTTTCCGTCACGTAACATTCTATTGAAGAAGCTTTAAATGTCGAAGAAACATTTTAATTGAGGCTTAGCACTTCACGAAATATTGAAAAACAAAATTTTGCATGTCAGTTCTTAAATATAACTACTTTACATTATTTCTAAACCACATAAGGTACATTTATATTTAGCAGAATACAAACTTGAGAGTTATTATATGTCTATATGACGTATTCTACTGAGATCGTAGAGCACTTCGTGACATAACACAGACGTTTCCATGAGCAATTGTTGTAAATTAGCACATGGTTCCAATATTATTATTTTGTGCAATATTGTGATTAGTAGTAATCAAGCATTGCTTCCAATTCCAATAACCAATTCCATTCTGGTTTAAATTCATTTAATGTTCCATGCATTTCCCTCCCTATTCCTTCCACGACACCACCTAAAAACCACCACCACGAAAGGAAATCTGTGAAAGAACAACTGTTTTCTCTTCTATTTCAGAGAGAAGCAAAGGAGAAGGAGAGAGAGAGAAAGAGAGTTAGGCGGGAACCACCCTATAAGTACATCCTGGCTGTAATAATCCCAGTCCTTTAAAATCACCCTCCCTCTGCTACCGTCATCAAGTGTCAGAATCGCTTCTGTCGTTTCCTGTCCTCTCGACATTTCTTCTCGTACTGCCGGAAATTGTCTCACTAAAGCATCACCGAGCAACACAATTCTTCGCAATGGCTGCAATTGAAACAATTTCGTCCTAAATTATCGGCGACGACTTCATATCGGTCATCGGGATATCTTCGACTGAATTAACTGACTGCAGAGAAGGGGATATTTTGGTAGAGAAGGGCCCCTGCCCCATCTAACAACGCTTCAAGTGATCATCGTTATTCAGTTGCACCCTTCTTCCCTTTCTGCTCATGGGGTGGACAAATAAGAAATGGTTTAACAGCTGGACTACTTGGTATGCAACCCGCCACACATCGCTACTACCCTTGATCGTAGACATCTCTCCGTACTATATATATATACAGATATAGGTTAATATTGGCATTTCCTTGATACGGTCACATTTGAATTGCTTCAGTGCCTGTCAATCATTTGACCATGAAACATATTGATCTACTTTGGAGGCCCTTCGCTCAATTTTGTTCTGTTCGCTTCAAAATAAAATATTGGCTCTTAAAACTTTGTACCAATTTACATTAAACGTTATGTACAGACTGATGAAATAAGGAAAAATTATATCTTAATTGCCGAGGTATTTAAAGAAGCATAATTAGTTTTCCTTCTTCTTTACAGAACGCATTTTTTATTCCAGAAACTCAAAAAAAGAATGAGAATATGAAGCGCAGCATCCACACTTAAATTTTTGCATCTCTTTTTTAGTCTTTGCCGAAGCATATTAAAAGGGAAGTCTGATTTTCTCTTTCACTCTCCTCTGATTTTCTCCCCCACTCCCTCCCCAGGACCAACGCTAGGGTTTATGGGATACAGCGATCAAACTCAGGGCGCAATTTTTAGGGCCACGTTGCAATTATGCACAAAAGTTAACTATTCGATGGAGTGCGAACTGACTCGCTTGGCGTGGAACGAAATTGTCTCGTTATACGTCATTGTTGGGAGTGAAGAGGTCTTGCACGCTTTGAAGAATTTTAGAACGAAGAACAGAGGCGAAGAGAAAAGAAAGTAAGCATGTATAAATGTGTACATTTTTCATGAATACTTCTTAAGAGATCATCATAACGAAAGAGTATGAACAGTTATTGCACTATTTAATGAGAATAGTTTGTGAAAAAAAATAATGAAAATGCTCTTCTGATTCAATCCAGTCACTTCACTTCTGTGAATATTTCCTTTTACGTGCGATTTTTTACACAATTTCTATGGAGTATGTGTATGCATATACATGTATGTTTGTGTACGGAGTATGTGTATGGATATATGTATGTGTGTGTGTACGGAGTATGTGTATGGATATATATATGTATAGTATAGAGTATGTGCATGTATATATGAATGTATGTATGTATATATGTTATATGGAGTGGAGTATGTATGTATCTATCTATCTATAGAGTGTGTATATGTATATATGCATGTATGGAGTGTGTACGTATATCTGTTTTAGGAGTATGTGGTTCGGCCAGTTTCATGACCTTCATAAATCAAGCATTAATATGTAACTAACAGACGATTTTATGTGAGAATGCCTTCATAATATCGCTTTGCAGTTAAAATGCATATCACTACTCCTATAAAAAATTTCAGTCTCTATCGCATTTATGTCTTTCGCAACTGACATATAAGGTAAAAGGAAAACATTATTATTTATGTTTTTACACAGAAGGAATGAAGTGGACATAGTTGTATAAGTTCATAAACCACTGCACCAATTAAATCGGGAACCGTTTCCAAGAGCGCACTCACTGATCCGAAATAATTCACTGAGATAATTGATGAAAGGGAACTAACTCGCTCAGCGATATGAACCTAAAGTTAAGCTTCATAAATGAGGAGGGAAATCGATCGCTGATCAAGAGGTGTTCTTTATTTTCAAGTTCGCTTTCTTTAGTTCCCTTTTGTGCAAAATATCTCGCTATTTTAAAAAAAAGAGAGAGAAATTGGGAAAAGAGGGACAAAAAAGAGATTATTTAGAAATTAGAGATTTTGTCTCCCAGCACTATTTTAGAGACTAGGTTTATACAAAACTGTCCCAGTCATTTCTACTTCATTCAGCTGAATAAAAGAAAAAAAAAAACTATTTAATTTAGCAGCATGATGCCACAATTTCCTTCCAAAAATGAAACCTTTAAATGTCTTGCAACACTTATTTTTGCACGCGTTCATCATCATTATCATCAAGCAGCCATGGGCTACGGAGGTCTAACCAGATGGTGCAATTTAGTTCTCCAAACATATCTCTCCTGCGCTACGTTTTATGCATCTGGCAACTGCACACCAATTCTAACAAGGTCCTATTTTTCATTGTCTGCCCACCGCATCCTAGTTCTCCCCCTCTTTCTGAGGCACTTAGACACACTCTCCATAACCCTATTAGCTAATCTATAATTATCCATAGGGCAATGTGGTCAAACCAGCGGAGTCTCTCTCTGCACAATATGCTGCTTAAAGGAGGTTGCAAACTCCTTTGCCTAACCTCATCATTACTTACAAAGGTGAACCAACTAATGCTCAAGATACCGCGTAGGCATCTAGAATCAAAAGCATCTAGTTTCCTGTTATCTTGTTTACAAAGCGTCCACGTTTCACTACCATAACTAATCCTAGAAAAAACCAAACAATTATACAGTCTAATTTTAGTCTTGAAATCTATATAATGTTATAAAAATGTATATATATATGATCTTAAAAGTCCCGGCAACAATCCCTGTTCGTCTGTTAATCTCATGCCGCACATCACCAGTATCTGTAACATAGCTCCCAAGATAATTAAACTGTGACACCTGCTCAAGACTGCAACCATTCAGATTAACTGAATCACAACCTGCCTCACAAATTTTCATCACTTTAGTTTTTTCTCTGTTTATACCAAACCTACTCTACTACCAGTCTATCAACAATCCTAATGAAATAATTCATCTTATCAACATCATTTGCCAAAAGGGCTACATCATCAGCATAATATAAATCAGAAAGTTTCAGATCCCTAGACCATTTAAGGCCAAAATCTTTCCCTTGAAGTGAATTTCGCATAACATAATCAATAACCAAACAAAAGAGAAAAGGAGACAAAATGCACCCTTGTCGAACACCAGAAACAATGCTACTAATTGCTACAAGCCTTATCAACTCTCACACACGACTCAGTGTTATTATAGAGAGCTTTCATTATGTTAACTAATTTGTCTGGTAACTAACATGCCATACGATCTCACGATCAACCACAAATTATGACGGCCAACACAGTAAAAAGCCTTTTTGAAATCAACAAAGCTAGCAACCAAAGTGTTTCTGAAACTCCAAACATTTCCCAAAAACCTGCCTGAGTGAATATATCTAATCTATACATCCCCTACAAATTCTGAATCCACATCGCTCATCACGCAATTGCCTGTCAACCAGATTCTTCATTCTATTAAGCACAATCATTTAAAGAACTTTTCCTGGAACAGAAATAGGCTGATACCGCTATAGTTATTACAAGGATTGCTATCACCTATTCTAAAAATAGGGATAATAATAGCTCTGGTATCTCCTTAGAAACAATGCCTTTATCATAAGAGATATTCAAAATTTCAATTATCCATGTGGTAATCGAATCATTCCGATCTCTAAGCATTTCCGTATTAATTTCATTTTCTCCTGGGGATTTATGTAGTTGAAGTATAGAAATAGCCAAAATAACTTCAGACTGTGTTATTTGGCCAACATTAAAGCCAGAAATGTATCTATCATTATTACAAACAATGGGAGTAAAACCAACCACACTGTTTAGAACATCACTGAAATGATCAGTTCACCAAGCCATGATGGAATCCTCACTTCTATAACCTTATCTTGTTTATCCTTCAATCCCTGTATAGCTGTCCGTTTTCTACCACACAAAGCATTAACTATCTTGTACAGCTCTCTGCTTTTCTGCTGTCTAATTGCTTCCTCGTCTTTGTCAGGCAAGACATCAAACCAAAGATTCTTATCAGCAACTAACTGATCCTTTACACCTTTATTAAGCTCTCATTAATGATTTGTAATAGGACTGGTAGTAGGGTATTTATGAAGGACATTCCTGCAGTTCTTTCTTTCGGAAATAAGCTCAAATGCCTTATCAGTCAAATAATTTTGCCTCCTCTGCTCATTTTTTCCTAAAAGAGTACTGTTAGTTTCAAGAAAATCCTGTTTAAAACGGTCCTATAATTCCTCAAGTTCAGAAGTAAGCAAACTATTACCGTCATGGTGACTAAGTAACCTATCATGGTAAGCTTTATTTATAACTGGGTCTTTCAGAGCTTCAGTATTAAAGGTAATTTTTTTAACCTTAGCACAACACTTCTTAAGTTTAAGTTGCAAGACACTTTTAACAAGATCTAATTTCAGCTCCCCTATATGCCCTGGTATTCCTAACAGAAATAGCCCATTTGCTGTTACTAATATATAATCAATCATATTCTTATGCAGCCCACCAGGTGAAACCCATGTGTACTTAGGTATGTCGCGGTGTTTCTAATAAGTGTTAGTTATTCTGAAATCATTGAGTTTACTTACCTGTAGGAGATGTTTCCCATTGCAGCTACCAATACCAAAAGGGCCTATGACCCCTCCCCAAAGGTCAGAGTCAGTACCAACTTTGGCATTGAGGTCACCTAGAACAAGGGCCTTCTTTCTTGACATAATTTGAAATATCCTGAAGTTGTCCGTAAAACCTCTCCTGCTCACCCACATCGGCGTCCTCAGCAGGGGCATAACAGTAGATAACATTCAAGTGTTTCATGCTTGTCTGAAATTTTGCTGTAAGAAACCTTGGCATTAATGCACTGATATCCTAGAAGAGCATCACTAGTGTGTCTGCTAAGAAGCATACCTACGCCTTAGAGATGCTTATTATCTTTCCACCCTGAAAATAGAAATTTAAGATTATTTTTAAATATCTGACTTTATCTGTCCATCCAGTCTCTTGGACGCCGAGTTGTTACGGTGGAATTCTTGTGTGAGTATATCAAGAGAATAATCTCTGTGCAAAATACTCACATTTCAATTATCTATGGAGAGAAAATGGTTAGTGGGATGTTTAAAGAAACTATGTTTATTGAGAGAGGGAATGTCGACGATATCAAACAGCCCCCTAATCGCAGCCATGGGGCAAAGACCCGTTCCCCAACCACTAAAGGCTGAAGGGACTGGAAGACTTCCTCCAATGTAGAATTTGACGATACCTGTAGAAGCAGAGTTCGGGTGCCTGCACTCCCCTTAATTGTTATGAGCAAGTGTCGCCCACAAGGAAAGAATATTTTTCATCATACCGAGATAATCGATGAGCAGCATCTTATTCTTATCGTTCTTTATTAAACCAGTTTCATTTCCCTATCGAGAGACTCTCTTCGATTAAATGATCAACGATATTGCACAAATCGGCTGCTCTCGCCATAATATACTTGTTAAGAGTATCTGTGACGTAACATTCTGAACTGAATCCGTCTGCCACAACCAACCTTCTCTCTTTCTCATTTCTTGTCTTATTTTCTCTAAACATTATTGACTTCAGATCGCCATCCTATTTTTCTTCTTCGCTGCAAACTCTGTAATTTGGTTTACTGAAGAATAGGATATTGCTCCTGCTGAAGAAGTAGTTCCAAGAAACTTTTTATTCTTGATGCGTTGTTGCTTTCGAAAGAGCTCATTATATAAAAAAGAAATCTGATTTTTTAAACAGGAATCGATTTTTCATCTCCGTGCGAATGAAACTGTGACAATGTGTTTTTTAAACAGGCTTAAGAACGAGAACAAATTTTTTGATCTTATACATGATTGATGAGGAAGATGTAAAGATTGATGTGGGAGAAGTAAACAGACAAACAAAGGGCAGAATGGACTGATTGACTTATTGGAAAAAAGATACGCAGAGAAAATTAATTCATCACGCTCTTTTTGAGCATTGAAAAAAATAACTGTTGTATCTTCCGAAATCTCATTGTGTTGGTCAACTCTTCTTTCAGTAGCTTTGATAAAAAAAAAAGAAACACTTTGCAAAACTGATTTCTTTTATTTGGGACGAGAAAATCACTTTTCTGTGCACAAATAAATGTTGAAATTCTAAAACCGGTCGCAAATGCCTTTAATAAATATTTAATAATAAATTTTTTATAGCACCAACGGAGAGAGGAACCACCTTTAATAGCACCAACGGAGAGAGGAACCACCTTTAATAGCACCAACGGAGAGAGGAACCACCTTTAATAGCACCAACGGAGAGAGGAACCACCTTTAATAGCACCAACGGAGAGAGGAACCACCTTTAATAGCACCAACGGAGAGAGGAACCACCTTTAATAGCACCAACGGAGAGAGGAACCACCTTTAATAGCACCAACGGAGAGAGGAACCACCTTTAATAGCACCAACGGAGAGAGGAACCACCTTTAATAGCACCAACGGAGAGAGGAACCACCTTTAATAGCACCAACGGAGAGAGGAACCACCTTTAATAGCACCAACGGAGAGAGGAACCACCTTTAATAGCACCAACGGAGAGAGGAACCACCTTTAATAGCACCAACGGAGAGAGGTGATTCACTTCACCTAAGCTCAAAATTTTTTTTAATCTTATATCATTTCACAAAGTTATAAAAATCAAACGAATTTACGAATTGTTTAAAGCAAGAGTTTTAAATTACACTTCCGGTTTGTTTTTAAATGAATTTAATTTTTGAAATACTTGTTTGCTCTTTTAATTCCCTGTAAATATTGAAGGAATAGTTAAACTAATTTTTCTTTTAAAATGCCAGTAGTCTAATGCAAATTAACGTAAAGAATATTTATTGATTTATTGCGACGACTGTCCTTCTGCTATGATCATATCAAAATAAATCAATCTTAAGAGTTTGCGCAGTAGTGACAAATTTTAAGTTATAAGAGACAAAGAAACCATTAAAAAACCACTAGTGGTGCTCAAGGGTAAAAAGATAATGGAGAAAAGTGTACACAACGGAAAATGGTTTTCAGCAAATAGAATTAAATGTCATACGGAAACGATGACATTTAACATAGCTGTTGCATGTGTAAGACAATTGTGCATAATTGAAACGAGTTGGTTAATGACGAAATAGTGCAGCATGCATGAGTGCTCCATATGGAGGTATCAATTCCCATAATGGAGACGATGGAGTGATGTGGCCAAGAGATGCTAACAAGGCAAACGATCACCCATACAACTCACGAAAAGTGTTTTCATACTGTTGATGAGTTTCGTGGTAATAAAACCCACTCACTCTTCCACGAGAGCAGTTTCTTCAGGGAACTGGCATCTTGCAATTGCATCTTGGAGGGAACTAACGTCCTGCAATTACATTTTGGATGGAACTAATATCCAACACATGCTCTGTTGAATTCTGTCCATGGATCTGATAGGCCATTCCACCTTATGAATATCTTCACCTTTAAAGAAATCGTTGATCAGATGAGCCCTTAGAGGCCGGATATTATCCTCCATAAAAGTGAATTCAGGGTCGAGAGCAAATCTGAAAAGCCACATATAGGGAGCAAGAATCTCATTTCTGTATTGCGGAGCCATCAAAGAGCCTCCCTTACAGATGGGAAACTTTGTTCTGCCAGTCATCATAATGCCATTCCAGACTATTGCACTACACCAGCTAAAGAGTTCTCAATGGTTGTCGCTAGTTCCTCGCCCTTTCGACATGACCACAGGGTAGTGTTTAAACTGAATTTGGACTGATCTGTGAAGAGTACCTTTATCTAATGGCCTGGACTCCAAAGATAATGTTGTGTCTACACTACGATCAACTAGCTCTTCTCTTGAAAAGTGATGGGAGGGAAACAAATCATTGATCTTCGTTCATGCAGCCATCTGTACGCATTATATCTCATCCCTACCTCTTACAGCTGATCTATCACCATAGAGTTGTATCTATCATTCCCCTAATCTTGTCTTCCTGTTAGAGAGAGATAGCGTCTTGAGCAGTTTTGGCTGTTCGAAGACCTACTCTCTATCTACGATTAACCTCTCCTCTTTCTTCAAAAGGTCTCCAAAGTCTTCCCAGGACCCAAGTTTACAACTGAACAGATGTGGACCATAAATTGTCGATCTCTAAATGCAGAGAATCAATCCCTTATTGATATTTTTAGTTCGTTTTCAGAAAAAACGAGCTTATGCAATCGTAAAGTTCGGTGTAGACAACGAATTTTTTTTCGCTTTTGGAGATAAATTAAAAGTTCTTTTTGGATTAGATAGGAATTGATGAATCTTTCGCGCTTTTGGAACCTCCATATATCTATAATTGCGCCCTCTAACGGCGGAAAAAGTGAAAAAAATCAAAATGTCAAACTAATATTGCAAGCGATGTAATTTTGTTAGAAACTGGACATTTTGGTTGGGAAATGTAAATGTTATGATGTTTGCAATGGCAACAATGATTTTCGCCTTTACCCCAGAGGGAATGAAAAAACACAATTTTTGTTTTAATAGATAATTGTTCGTTTTTAGAGTTATATAGGAAATTATTTTTGGGTTGGATAGGTATTGATAAGTTATTATGATTCACGCTTTTATAAACTCCCAAAAGCTTTAATTGCATCTTCTGATGGTGTAAAAGTTTGATAATTTCAAATTTTAAACGAATATTGCGAACGATTTAATTGGTCTATAAATTTGGTATTTTAGTGATGGAGTCTGATGAGCAAAGGGTAAAAGTAATTTGTCTGTTCACACCACCCAATGTAGGGGAGAAAACGCAACCTATTTTTTTGAAAGATTAATGAACAAAATCCTTTTTTCAGTTGAAGAGATACTTACGAAATATGATTATTGATACTTTACACATGCTCCAAACAGCCTTAATTTACCATCGCTAGAGGACGCTAAATATAGAAAACGTAGAACTTCAAATGATTTTACAAACGATATATTTATTCTAGATATTCGAAATTCTGATGATACAATATATTTATGGAAAAGGGAATAATTCAGAGTTATATGTGCTTCAATTTAATTACAGTTATTTAAAATTCGACAGGTTGCTCTTTTTTTTTAAATTTGGTGCTTAATTTTGAAATTTTAATAGTATTTCAATATAGTAATAATAAATAATTTTATACACACTGGATAATTTGCCCCTTAACCCTAGAGTTAAGAAAATCCAAATTTTTCATAATACCACAATTTATTAAACACGACTTCTTTTTAATAGAGTTGCAATGGAACTGAAGCGTTGTTCCGGTACTTGATGTTTCCGAGTATTTCTGGTCGTTCTCTTTTTCAAACCATTGTTTTGTGATTAGACCATAATGTAAAAAACAATTCAGGTGCCTCAGTCGCACATTTTTTACATTATATACCTGAACTGAACTAGACAGCCATAGGATTCCTTTCTTTTTAGAGATGATTCTCGCCATAAAAGCGAATACCGTAATCTCTCTCCACCCATCATCTCATCCGTGCTTCTCGGCGAAACCATGGCTAAAGTTAGCACGCTACAACTACCTGTGTGTGTTATTATATATTAGAACAACAGAGGAGGAAATGCTGGTATTATGGATAGCAATGCCAGTACTCACTCCTCCACCGTCGTAACGCATAATAATAAATAATAATAATTGCATTGTAATAACGCCAAGGTCTGTAAATGGTAGCTAGGTAGTCACTGGAAGGAGAGCTATGCACCAATCCCATGTGATGATGCATAGAACCGGCCAGGCCTAGCACCTAATGTCCGACCCCGCCTTCTCGTGGTGCGGACCGTTAGTAACTTTCAAAAGAGAAACTCTCTTGTGGAAGTGAACGGAAGGGAAGGGCTGCCAGATTAGTGTGGCCTACTGATCTGGACAACTATGGCTACTTTTCTTTTTTTTCTACCCTGCTGAGGAGTGGTCAACCACACAGGGTCCTGGTGCTGACCATATAAACCTACTGGACTGGACAGATATATGGCTCTGAGCTTGATTATGGATCCTTATTTTGCTGCACTGGTGGGCTTCTGTGGAGGGAAAATCTTCCGCTGTGTTTTCTGTTTGTTCGTGGGTTGACAGCCCCAAGTGAATAGATTCACAGGATATGTTTATCAGCTGGTGGATAATCCTGAGCAGGTATCACCGCAGGCACCTGAACTCTTTGCTTCTACTGACATCGTCAAATTCTACATTGGGGGAAGTCTTCCAGTGTAGATGGCTTCAGCCTTTAGTAGTGGGGGAACGGGTCTTTGCCCCATGTCTGCGATTAGGTGGCTGTTTGATATTGTTGGCATTCCCTCTCTCAATAAACATAGTTTCTTTAAACATCCCACTAACCATTTTCTCTCCATAGGTAGTTGGAATGTGAGGACTCTGCACAGAGCTTTTTCTCTTGATGTCCTCACACAAGAATTCCACCGTTATAATTTAGATATTCTCGGCTTACAAGAGACCAGATGGACAGATAAAGGTCAGATTCTTAAAAATAATCTTAAATTTCTCTTTTCAGGGAGGGACGACAATAAGCATCATCAAGGCGTGGGTCTGCTTCTCAGCAGACACGCTAGCGATGCTCTTCTAGGATATGAGTGCATTAATGAAAGGTTTCTTACAACAAAATTTCAGACAAGCGTTAAAGACTTGAATGTTATCTGCTGTTATGCCCCCACTGAGTATGCCGATGGGGATGAGAAGGATAGGCTTTATGGACAACTTCAGGATATTTTGAATTCTGTCAAGAAAGGAGATATTACCCTTGTTCTAGGTGACTTCAATGCCAAATATGGTACTGACTCTGACCTTTGGGGAGGAGTAATAGATCCTTTTGGTATTGGTAGCTGCAATGGCAATGGGCAACATCTCCTACAGGTAAGTAAACTTAATGGTTTGAGAATAACTAACAACTATTACAAACACCGTGATATTCATAAGTACATATGAATTTCACCAGATGGGCTGCATAAGAATATGATTGATTATATATTAATTAACAGCAAATGGGCTAGTTCTGTTAGGAATACCAGGT
The DNA here is from genome assembly GCA_038380435.1 of Ryuthela nishihirai. Classification (NCBI taxonomy): domain Eukaryota; kingdom Metazoa; phylum Arthropoda; class Arachnida; order Araneae; family Heptathelidae; genus Ryuthela; species Ryuthela nishihirai. Next base: position 81,058,713 of record JAWZYU010000012.1, read on the forward strand.
TATATACGGGGGGCTGAAATTGGCTCTGACCATTACCTTGTTAAAAGTGTGTTGCAACTTAAACTTAAAAAGTGTTGTGCTAGGGTTAAAAAATTTACTTTTAATACTGAAGCTCTGAAAGATCCAGTTATAGCCAAAGCTTACCATGATAGGTTACTTAGTCATTATGACAGTCATGGTTTGCTTACTACTGAAGTTGAGGAAGAATGGGATCATTTTAAACAGGCTTTTTTGGATACTAACAGTATACTTTTAGGAAAAAAGGAGCAGAAGAGGCAAAATTATCTGACTGATAAGGCACTTGAGCTTATTTCGGAAAGAAAGAACTGCAGGAATGCCCTTAATCAATACCCTACTAGTCCTAATAGAAAGCATTACAGAGACCTTAATAAACTTGTAAAGGATCAGTTAGCTGCTGATAAGAATCTTTGGCTTGATGGTTTGGCTGACAAAGCCGAGGAAGCAGTTAGCAGCACAACAGCAGAGAGCTGTACCAGATAGTTAATGTTTTGTGTGGTAGAAAACGGACAGGCATACAAGGATTGAAGGATAAACAAGGTAAGGTTATAGAAGGGGAGGATTCTGTCATGGCTAGGTGGCCTGAGCATTTCAGTGATGTTCTAAACAATGTAGTTAGTTCTACTCCCATTGTTTGCAATGATGATAGATGCATTGGTGGCTTTAATGTTGGCTCTACAACACAATCTGAAGTTATTTTGACTGTTTCTAAACTTAAACTTCATAAATCCCCAGGGGCAGATGAAATTACTACGGAAATGCTTAGAGCTGGAAATGTTTCGGTTACCACTTGGATGACTGAAATTCTGAATATCTTTTATGATAAAGGCATGGTTCCTAAGGATTTTACCAGAGCTATTGTTATCCCTATTTTCAAAAAAGGTGATCGCAGTTCTTGTGATAACTATAGGGGTATCAGCCTACTCTTCGTTCCAGGTAAAGTTCTTTCCATGATTGTGCTTAATAGAATTAAGAATCTGGTTGACAGTCAATTGCGTGATGAGCAATGTGGATTCAGAAGTGGTAGGGGATGTGTGGATCAGATATTTTCACTTAGGCAGATTCTTGAGAAATGTTTAGAGTTTCAGAAACCTTTGGTTGCTAGCTTTGTTGATTTCAAAAAGGCTTTCGACTCTGTTGATCGTCATAATTTATGGTTGATTGTGAGATCATATGGTATACCAGAGAAGTTAGTTAACATTATGAAAGCTCTCTATAATAACACTGAGTCGTGTGTGAGAGTTGGTAAGGTTTGTAGCAATTGGTTTAGCATTACTTCTGGTGTTCGACAAGGGTGCATTTTGTCTCCTTTTCTCTTTAGCTTGGTTATTGATTATGTTATGCGAAATTCACTTCAAGGGAAAGATTTTGGCCTTAAATGGGCTGAAGATACGAAAGTTTCTGATTTAGATTATGCTGATGATTTAACCCTTTTGGCAAATGATGTTGATGAGATGAACTCTTTCATTCGAGATGTTGATGAGACTGGTAGTAGAGTAGGTTTGGTTATAAACAGAGAAAAAACTAAAGTGATGAAAATTGGTCAGGCAGGCTGTGATTCAGTTAATCTGAATGGTTGCAGTCTTGAGCAGGTGTCACAGTTTAATTATCTTGGGAGCTATGTAACAGATAATGGTGATGTGCGGCATGAGATTAACAGACGAATAGGGATTGCTGCCGGGACTTTTAAGAATCTATGGAGAGTGTGGAGAAATAGGCGTATACACCTAAAGACTAAAATTAGACTGTATAATAGTTTGGTTCTTTCTAGGGTTAGTTATGGTAGTGAAACTTGGACACTTTGTAAACAAGATAACAGGAAACTAGATGCTTTTGATTCTAGATGATTACGCAGTATCTTGGGCATTAGGTGGTTCAACTTTGTAACTAATGATGAGATTAGGGAAAGGAGTTTGCAACCTCCTTTAAGCAGCATATTGTTCAGAGAGATACTCCGTTGGTTTGGCCATGTTGCCCGTATGAATAATTATAGATTGGCGAATAGGGTTATGAACAGTGTGCCTAAAGGCCTCAGAAAGAAGGGGAGACCTAGGATCTACGCAGACAATGTCAAACAGGACTTTGTTAGAATTGGTGTGCAGTGGGCAGATGCAGTAGATGTAGCCTAGGATAGACTTCCTTGGAGAACTAAATTGCACGGACTGGTTGGACCTCCGTAGCCCATGGCTGCTTGATGATGATGATGATGATGATGATGATGATGATGATGATGATGATGATGATGATGATGATGATGATGATGATGATGATGATGATGATGATGATGAATAACGCCAATATATATGCCCTTTTCTCCTCCATTCAATGGCATTACAACAACTTTTCTATTTTTTCGACTCTGCTCCACGTCTATAAATTTATACTTAGTATTTTAAACTGAATTACTCCTCGTAAATTATCGCTAGCAGTTGCCTGTTTTAGGTTGTGATATTTAATTTAGAGTGTTAATTTCATATACTCGTATATAACTCTATTTTGTTATAAATTACAAGAAGTGATATGATAATAAATGAACTGTAAAATAATTGTAGAATAAAATTCTTGGAAGAAATGAAATATCGGGCGGGGGGAGGGAGTGATAGTAGGTATCGAAACAGAGAGCACCTTTCTATTGCGAGCCAGCTGACGTTTAGCTACGCTGAGTACTGCTTGAGTAAGAAGTTTCGTTAAAATGCGTTATACCTATTGCATTATAAATAAGTTCAATACATTGTTTTATTTTTGTAATCTAACTGCTGTATCTAAGTTGACTTGCGTGGAAGTCTTGTAAAGAGACAGATATATTTGGCTGTAGTGTTTAATCACTGGTCACAGAGAGGAGGTCCGAGATCCTTCTCCAAGACCCATTAGAGGAATATCTGATGTCGAGTAATTTTTAAACATCATTTCTGTCCACGAAATTCACTCTGTTCATCGTCGAAGCAGCCACTTTCCAGACATCCAAAGAAATCAACTTCCCCCTTCCCCTTTCCCCCTTCCCCCCAGCCGGACGAGGACCACTATCACTTCGGATAAATGGCTCTTTTGGGAGCCTCGCCCCTTCGAATTTAATAAATCGAAAAGTTTGAATTTAATTCATTTTAACCGAAACTTATTCACTGTTGATAAAATAAATATATTGTAAAATAGGTTAAAAAAAGAAATTCAGTCATAAATAATGAAGACAATACACACGGGAGGAAATTGACGAAAGAACACCCACACGGAATTCCTTTAGGAATAAGTAGTTAGTTAAGAGCACCAGAAACCTTGATCCAAGGTTGACAGTCATTGGATGAAATAATGACGTCACTGAGGACGACAACATGAAAATGTACACAGTGCGTATTTAAGGACTAGAGGGCGTCAAGAAAGAAGTTATTCGTCTCGTGTCGTGTTGTTCAGTGCTCTTTGAAGAAGCTACCATGCCTGGACAATGCAAGCGCACAACATTTGTTCAGTTAGCGGAGTTTGAGCGAGGTCTTCGTGAAGCAGTTGGTCTTCGTGAAGAAGGTTATCCTTTTCGTTAAATTGCACATCGTGTTGGACGAGAGGCATCAGCAGTGGTACGAATCAATGGTCAGAAGAGCATTCGCACACTCACGGATGTGGTTCCGGACAACACAGAGTTACCGACGCACAAGAGGATCGGCGTATCAAGAGGACGGTGGTGGCAGAGCGGACGTCTACAGCGTCATAAATTCGATCCTCTGTCGTACCAAGGGTGTGTAGAAGAAGGATATGCAATCGTCTTTTGGAAGCAGGATTAGCGGCAAGAAAACCGACTTGATTATAGAAGTTTGGTATCTGCATTAGAACTCAGATTTAGTGATGGTTATTTAAAGCAATACTATATGACTCAATTTAATGCAGAAGAGTGATGAAACTTTGCAAAAACTTGAAAGTGATATTGAGCGCCTTGTTAGTTTGGCTTATAGTAACTGTCCATCAGAAATCCAAGATAGCTCAACTACGATTAATTGATGCTATTGCTGACCCTAAGACACAACAATCCCTGAGGATCTCGGAGGGTGAATCCTTAAAGTCAACTGTGGTACGTGCTGTGAAGTACGAGTGCTCCAGGCTTTCCTCCCGAGAGAACAAACGCACAGTGAGATTTGAAAATATAGAAGAAACTGTGGAAAAGAATAGTGAAATGCAAGAACTAACCAAAGAAATACTATCCGTTTGGAAGAGATAGAAGGTTCTTCTTCAAGGACTTTTACAAACATGCAGTGTTGGATTTTTGGCAAGACTGAAAATATTCGAGCAAACTGCAAAACGTGATAGGTGCAAAGTTCAAGAACGTCTAACAGGCAACAAAACCAGAGTAAGCAACGTGAAGAGCAAAGGCTGGCTGTTGACTGGTGGGCTCCAGGGGAAGTCGCCCACGTTTCAGCACTGCATGGTGGAGTAATGGATTGATAGCTGATGGAACTATGAAGGAATGCATTACACTGGTGCATTTATAACTTTACTCAGAACAAACATAACAAAAAACCTCACCCAAACTGGAACGCTATACAGTCTAATATAACCCTACAAACAGATACTGGAGATCGTGCTAAAGACAATGGAAAGATAGAACTCAACATCAGAGTTGGTACCTGTCTGGTTCCAGCATCCTGTTTACATCCAGCATCCTGTTTACATCCCTGTTTTGTGATGACAGACCTTGGTCATGTCATCACTACATCAAGGATTAAGACTGATCCTAGTAAGTTAGAAGCTATAAGATACTGGCCTCCACAACGGGATGTTCATCAACTTCGTAGTTTTATTGGACTTTGCACATATTATAGAAGACTTATCAAGGGTTTCTTCAGCATCGCAAGGTCATTACAACGTCTGACAGAGGAGGACCAGTGGTTCATGTGGATTACCGAATGTGAAGTGACCTTCCAACATTTGAAGTAAAGCTCTTTCCACGGCACCATTGTTAGCATATCCGCAAGCTGGAAAACAATTTATAATAGATACTGACGCAAGTAACACAGAGTTGGTGCTGTACTTTCACAACAACAAGAAGGACAAGAGAAAGTTATTGCATACTTTAGCAAAACTCTATCCAAACCAGAACGAAATTATTGTGTCACACGAAAAGAACTGTTAGCAATAGTGAAAGCAATAGAACATTTTCATCATTATCTCTATGGTCAGACATTTCTTATACCCAGTGATCATGCTGCACTCAGGTGGTTACTAAACTTTAAAAACCCTGAAGGACAAATTGATAGGTGGATACAGAGTTTAAAAGAGTACAATTTCTCCATTGAGCATCGTAGTGGCAAACAACATAGGAATGCAAATGCCCTTTCCAGATGTCCATATATTGACAACTGTAAGCATTGCTATAATGAGGAATTGAAATGTGGTATTAAAGATGTAATGTCCATGAGACAAATAACATCGACACAGGAAAGCAGTGATACTCGTAACATCTGGAGCCCAATAGAAGTTAGAAAGGCCCAAGTAAACGATGAAGATATAAGATCAATAATAAATTTGATTGAAAAATATTATTTTAGACCTTATTGGGTGCAAATCTCGAGGTATAGCCCAACTACCAAAAGTTATTGGGTGCAGTGGGACTCCTTAGAAGTGAAAGACGGTATACTATACAGAAGATGGGACAATCCCTCTGGACGACTGATCCGTTGGCACATAATTCTTCCTCGCTCCCGAGTGGAACTAGTGATGAAAGATGTGCATGATAGTGCCACTGGAGGTCACTTCGGTGTTAGTAAGACATTAGCTAAAGTCAGAGAACGATTTCATTGGCTGAAAAGTAGGGCAGACGTTGAAAGGTGGTGTAGGCAATGTCAGGCCTGTGGAGCAAAGAAAGGACCTTAGACTGGGAGTCGGGGTAAGCTGCAGACATATAACGTTGGTGACCCTTTTGAGAGAATAGCCATTGATGTAATGGGTCCGTTTCCTAGGACTGATGATGGAAATCGCTATTTATTAGTGGAAATGGATAATTCCACGAAGTGTATCCCATCCTAGACCAAAAGGCAACAACAGTGTTGCAGAGATGATAGTAAATAACTTGATTAGTAGGTATGGAGTACCTTTGCAACTCCACTCAGACCAAGGACAGAATTTTGAATCCAATGTGTTTAAAGGCATCTACCAACTAGTAAGCATTAAAAAATCCAGAACAAATCCCTTCACCCTCTCTCGGATGGTGTGTTGAGAGATTTAAAAGGACAATTTCACAGCATTTCGCATTGTTTGACGACGACCATCGACGTGACTGAGATGGCCATATACCACTATTTTTCTTGGTATACAGAGCAGCAGTGCAAGAGACAACTGGACAGACACCTTCCATGATTCTCTTTGGAAAAGAGTTACGTCTTCCCTGTGACCTTTTATATGGTCAGCCCGAAGCAATGCCTGTGTTAACTCCACAATACGTACAAAAATTACAACAACGACTAGAAGAAATCCACCATTAGGTCATGTATAACATCAACTTAGGGTTGGGTTGTTTTACCTCTGAGCGGCATTTTTTTTGCACACCATGGGCTAAATGGCCAGGTCACATGGACCCCGAAGGCTCAGAGAAGGTTTGGGGAGGGGACCCACTGGAACAGCTGTTGGGAGACAGATGGTAGCCTCCCGTCAAGGCCATCCAGCGTGTTCTTTAACGTGCATAGGGTATGGCTCTCCCGCACACGGGGCCACGGCTTAACGTCCCATCCGACGGACGACGGCCTTTCCAAGCCCATCGGTGTCCCCTACTGACCGTGGGCAGGGCGGGGAATTTTGCGGAGATAAATCTCAACGCTGACTCAGCTGGAACTCGAACCTGGGAACTACAGATTACGAGCCTGGAGCGCTACCGACTGAGCCACCCCGCCCCTAACATCAACTTAGCAAGCGAGAGAACCAAAACGAGATACGAGAGTAAAACAAATGAAACTCTTTTCGATCAAGGAGATCTTGTCTGGCTGTGCATCCACATAGAAAGAAGAGATTTTCTCCAAAATTTCAGAAACCTTGGGAAGGTCCATATACGGTAAGTAACAGGATTAACGACGTGGTGTTTCGCATTCGTTGGCTTCCGTCTATAAAGTGCAAAGATGATTCACGTGGATTGTTTGGCCCCGTTTCATCGAAGAACTGAAGAAGCTTCGAAATCCAGAATTGTTCGGGACGAACAAGACCTAAGAAAGAGGCAGTGTTACGACAGACTAACGTGCTACAATGAACTTGTGATGATGTTTAGTCTTGATGCTCGCGTGAACTACAGCGTGAGAATTACGTAGCTAACCACTTCGAAAGAACTTAAAAAAAGAGGAATAAGGGAGTTGTAATTAGGAAGATTTTGTGTGAAGGAAAACGTAGTTTGTTTTAGTCTGTGCACTATAGTATACAGAAGAAATGTTTTAATTGGTGTCTTCGCGGGAGGTTAAGTAAGTTTATTAGTGTGATCGTGTTAGTAAACTAGTAAAAGAAAAGAAGAATCCATCGCTTGAAGCGTAGTGATCAACGTCTGAAAAGAATTGGTTCTGAGAAACCAGTATACTTAGCTGCAATTTTGGAGTACTTCATGACTAAAACCATAGAAAGAAGTCATTTGATGTATAGTTGTTTAGTTGTTTAGGAATTGGTAAGGTTATTCTCGATAGATTGCAGATTTGTTCACAAATATGATTGTGCCACTTATTAAATTATTTAAAAGGCCTTATTTTATGCTTTGAGTGTAGATAGGAAGAAATATAGAGGAAACATCTCTTTGTAGGAATAGTAAATAGGTGCTATGTTCTTCTGAAGGTTTTTCATACTGATATAGATTTATGTTAATTGACTTGAGTTTATATAAATGTTTTCATTCATCCTTTTGTAATAAATTACATTCTTTTAGAATTATTGTTACTAAATACTCTTTTTGAACTCACGCTCAGTTTCCTTCTGTTAATCCATAACACTATATACCAATACCAATAAGTAGTTGATCTGATTCATAGTTATTATTATGCAGTTTAATACACTGCATTACGGTGGGGGAATTTATTCAACAAAAATACCTAAGCATATGAATATTCCGCCATTTTTCCATCGTAAAAATTTCATACGTGTTCATACAACTATTCAGTATATTTCAGTAGTTTTATTTTTCATTAAAAATGGTGAAAATATAATCTTTTGGTGGTCATATTAGGTGTCTACAAAATTAATTGCACTCTATGAAATAATAAATTATCTCATCAGTAGCTGCTTGCTACGGAGGTCTGACAGCAACTTGGCAGTTTAACACGCTACAGATACGAGTAAAACAGGTAGCACAATTGAAGGAACATCCATCCATACTTTATCAACCAGGGTTTCAACTCGGATCTCTTGAGACCATGGCCAACAGTGATATAAAACAACCACCGTGCACTTAACCACTAGAACAATTCATAATTTGATATGCATTAACGACCGTGGACCGAACCACTTTAGCAATTCTTAACATAATGTTACAAATTTAAATGGATGAGCACTGAGCGTGAGTTCAAATAAATATATGTCAATGATAATTACAAAAGAATGCAATTTATTACAAAAGCATGGATGAAATTATTTATACAAACTAAGTCAACGGACACGAAAATCTATATCAATATAAAGGGAAACTTTCAGAAGAAGCCATTATCTTATTTCGATTCACATCCAAATCACAGAGCAAATCTAATATCATTCGATGTTTGTAAACAAATATGCAATCAGTCGAGATTAACCTTACCAATTCTTATAAACAAACTAAATACTATCGTACATCAAGTAATAATCTCTTCCTACAGAAAAGTTAAGACTAGATCTTTCTATTCGACTAACGTTTACCTCTTCATTTTTATTGTCAATCTCCCTTATGTAACTTTCACTTCAGGCGTAAACCATTCTTATTTTCCTTGTTAATTCACCAGTAGGATTTACACTAATAAACTAATTACCCCCGCGCACTCACTACATAAAATACTTCTTTTTTTAAACACTGACACTAACTATGTCACTTTTGACATCTCAACAACTCAACATAACAATTCTATCTTTCTATATTTCAGTTCGGTTCTTCGTTCCAATTCGTTGGTTATGTAATTCTCACCCAAAAACATACCGCGCGCGTTCATGACACGTTTATCATATATTCATTGCAGCACGTTTATCTATCGTAACAAAAATATAAAATAACCACCGTGCACTTAACCATTATAGCAATTCTTAACACAACACACAATAATCACCGTGCACAGAATCGATATAGCAAATCTGAACTTGACATACAATAACCACCGTGTACCAAACCGCTATAACAATTCTTAACTTGATGTACAATAACCTCCGTGTACTGAACAATTATAGCAATTCTTATCTTAACATGCAATAACACCGTGCACCTAACCGACATAGTATTTCTTTACTGTTTATAAATTTATGTTAAGAATTGCTGTAGTGATTACTACAGCAATTCTGTTTCGGAGTACTTGATGACTAAAACCATAGAAATAAATTTTATGTTAAGAATTGCTGTAGTGGTTACTACAGCAATTCTTAACATAAAATAACCACCTTGTACCTAACAGCTACACCAACTCTTAACTTGACATACAATAACCACCGTGCACCGAACGGCTATAACAATTCTTAACTTGACATGCAATCCCCACCTTGCACCGAACCGCTATAGCAATTCTTAACTTGACATGCAATCCTCACCCTGCACCGAACCGTTATAGCAATTCTTAACTTGACATGCAATCCCCACCGTGCACTGAACGGCTATAACAATTCTTAACTTGACATGCAATCCCCACCTTACACCGAACCGTTATAACAATTCTTAACTTGACATACAATCCCCACCTTGCACCGAACCGTTATAATAAATAATAAATAATAAATACCCCTCAGGCATCTGCTTGCCACAGAGGTCTGACAGGAGCATGTCAGTTTATATGCCACAGTAGAAGATCTGAGAGGATGGCTGGACCTCAGCAGAAAAACGACACTTACATCCATGCCTTACACGGGGCTCGAACCCAGGTCCCTTAGATCAGCAGCCAAGCGCACTAACCACTCAGCCACGGGGCGGCTAGTAATTCTTAACTTGACATGCAATCCCCACCGTGCACCGAACCGTTATAGCAATTCTTAACTTGACATGCAATCCCCATCTTGCAGCGAACCGTTATAGCAATTCTTAACTTGACATGTAATCCCCCCGTCACCGAACAGCTATAACATTTCTTAACTTGACACACAATCCCCACCTTGCACCGAACCGTTATAGCAATTCTTAATTTGACATGCAATCCCCACCTTGCACCGAACCGTTATAGCAATTCTTAACTTGACATGCAATCCCCACCGTGCACCGAACCGTTATAGCAATTCTTAACTTAACATGCAATCCCCATCTTGCACCGAACCGTTATAGCAATTCTTAACTTGACATGTCACTATGTTATAGCTGTTCGGTGATGACCCATCACCGAACAGCTATAACATTTCTTAACTTGACACACAATCCCCACCTTGCACCGAACCGTTATAGCAATTCTTAACTTGACATGCAATCCCCACCTTGCACCGAACCGTTATAGCAATTCTTAACTTGACATGCAATCCCCACCGTGCACCGAACCGTTATAGCAATTCTTAACTTGACATGCAATCCCCACCTTGCAGCGAACCGTTATAGCAATTCTTAACTTCACATGCAATCCCCACCTTGCACCGAACCGTTATAGCAATTCTTAACTTGACATGTAATCCCCCTGTCACCGAACAGCTATAACATTTCTTAACTTGACACACAATCCCCACCTTGCACCGAACCGTTATAGCAATTCTTAACTTAACATGCAATCCCCATCTTGCACCGAACCGTTATAGCAATTCTTAACTTGACATGTAATCCCCCATCACCGAACAGCTATAACATTTCTTAACTTGACACACAATCCCCACCTTGCACCGAACCGTTATAGCAATTCTTAACTTGACATGCAATCCCCACCTTGCACCGAACCGTTATAGCAATTCTTAACTTCACATGCAATCTCCACCGTGCACCGAACCGTTATAGCAATTCTTAACTTGACATGCAATCCCCATCTTGCAGCGAACCGTTATAGCAATTCTTAACTTGACATGTAATCCCCCCGTCACCGAACAGCTATAACATTTCTTAACTTGACACACAATCCCCACCTTGCACCGAACCGTTATAGCAATTCTTAACTTAACATGCAATCCCCACCTTGCAGCGAACCGTTATAGCAATTCTTAACTTGACATGCAATCCCCACCTTGCAGCGAACCGTTATAGCAATTCTTAACTTGACATGCAATCCCCACCTTGCACCGAACCGTATAGCAATTCTTAACTTCACATGCAATCCCCACCTTGCAGCGAACCGTTATAGCAATTCTTAACTTGACATGCAATCCCCACCTTGCAGCGAACCGTTATAACAATTCTTAACTTGACATGCAATCCCCACCTTGCACCGAACTGTTATAGCAATTCTTAACTTGACATGCAATCCCCACCGTGCACCGAACCGTTATAGCAATTCTTAACTTGACATGCAATCCCCACCTTGCAGCGAACCGTTATAGCAATTCTTAACTTGACATGCAATCCCCACCTTGCACCGAACAGTTATAGCAATTCTTAACTTGACATGTAATCCCCCCATCACCGAACAGCTATAACATTTCTTAACTTGACACACAATCCCCACCTTGCACCGAACCGTTATAGCAATTCTTAACTTGACATGCAATCCCCACCGTGCACCGAACCGTTATAGCAATTCTTAACTTGACAGGCAATCCCCACCGTGCACCGAACGGCTATAACAATTCTTAACTTGACATACAATAACCACCGTGCACCGAACCGTTATAGCAATTCTTAACTTGACGTGCAATCCCCACCGTGCACCGAACGGCTATAACAATTCTGAACTTGACACACAATCCTCACCTTGCACCGAACCGTTATAGCAATTCTTAACTTGACATGCAATCCCCACCTTGCACCGAACGACTATAACAATTCTGAACTTGACATGCAATCCCCACATTGCACCGAACCGTTATAGCAATTCTTAACTTTACATGCAATCCCCACCGTGCACCGAACGGCTATAACAATTCTTAACGTGACATACAATACACACCTTGCACCGAACCGTTATAGCAATTCTGAACTTGACATGCAATCCCACATTGCACCGAACCGTTATAGCAATTCTTAACTTGACATGCAATCCCCACATTGCACCGAACCGTTATAGCAATTCTTAACTTTACATGCAATCCCCACCGTGCACCGAACGGCTATAACAATTCTTAACGTGACATACAATACACACCTTGCACCGAATGTATATAACAATTTTTAACTTGATATGCAAAAACCACAGTGCACCGAACCACTATAACAATTTTTCACATACAATTACCACTGTGTACCGAACCGCTATAGCAATTGTTAACTTGACATACAATACCCATCTTGCACTGAACCGCTATAATAATTCTCAACATCACATACAATACCCACCGTGCACCGAACTCCTATAGAATATTTAACTTGATATGCACGATGCCTGAAAATTAACATCATCTTGATTCTCCGTTCGTTAACTTCTATAAGAGAAATATTGATTTAGATTTCCGCTTTTAAGAATAATTTTGTGATATTTAATTTATTATTTGTTGATTAATTATTGTTAGGTTTATTCATTTTCCATTTAATGGAGGGGGGGATATCTCTGCACTCTAAACTTTTTAATGCTGCCAAATAATGCAAAGAGCTTAGGACTACTTCTACCCCAAAAGGATAGTTTCAACGCTTATTTGGTGCGAAGTTAGTTTTAGTGGCGATCGAATAGTCTATACTATGGAAAATATAACAACTGATTACTACACTCGGAAGGTATTCTGGCTTGCATAATATTCATTACACATACTTTAATTACCATACTATTTAACATGAAGGTAATTTTATTTTGATGAAATGTTATCAGAGTTCTTAAGAACAAAATAAAAGGCTAGATACGTTGTAGCAATAACATAATTGCGTCCATTTCAGAGGAAAAGAACCGTTGGGATGCTTCCAGACAATGTACCTGACTTATATTATGTGTTCTGGAACATTCTGTTTGTGTTGTTCGGTTGTTCTACTTTTGAGCGAATTTCTTGTGCACAAAATGGAATTAATGGCTCTAGTGTTCCCAAGGATCCTAAGGTCTCCATGGAATTTGGACGTGGGATCCACGAAGAAAGAGAAGAGAAGCTTTCTGGCTGCTAAGAGAGAGGAGAAAATTTCTCATCAAAGCCGTCACCATGGTTAATGTGCAGAGGGTATGGCTCTCCTGCAACCAGGGGCACCTGCCCAGTGTCATTCGATGGATGCTGGCCTTTGCAGGCTCATCGGTGATCCCTTGCACACCACCGTTTAGCTCAGATAAATCTCAAAGATGAAGAGTTTGGACTTGGGATCGTAGAGTTCGAGCCTGGCGCGCTACAGAGTGATTATCTGTGCGTTGTGTGATACGCTGATCTGTACAGCAAGCATAGAGCAAACCCATACTTGTTAATAGCTGAGAATGAATTTCTGAGGAATTTCCAAATGGATTACATTGGCTAGCTGACTCTTCCCTTATCGTAGAGTGTTTACACTGGATGGATAAATCATTATATACACCCCGATAACAATATTCAAAACAGAACTATCACGTCCATTCACGTGGGACTCTGAAACTGGCAATGCCTATAAATAGAGCAGATCTCTAGGAAATTGGAAACCAGTCACGGAGAGTAATCATGGATAAAGGCAGCGATGGGAGTTTCATCATGGCCAGACAGCAGGTGCAAGGAAGGCCAGTTGTTCAATCACCACAACTGCTGAACAGTTGGAATTGACACGTCAGACTGTCGCACGTGGATATCAAAACTATGTAAAATATGGCAAAATTTACAACCAGCAGGAGAAATGTGGACGTAAACGTGCAATTGGCTCTCAAGATGAGCGCAGACTGTCCCGCATCGTTACAAGGAATCGCACGGCTACCATGGAGCAGATAACATCGGAATTGAATGAGGGCACAACCTCGAGCTTATGCGCAAAGATTATCTGTCGTACCATGGCAAAAATAGGCTAAGGCAGTCGACGCCCACATTGATCCCGTTGTCGACTGCAAGGCACTGAAAGATTCGGCTGCAGTTTGCAAAGCCCTATCGCAAACGGAGTGCGGAGATGAAAAACGCCATCTGGCAAATCACAGTTTCAACTCTATCATGCCTATGGAAGGGTGCGTGTGTGGCGTAAACCACACGAAGCGATTGACCCAGCTTGCCAAGTTGGGATCATACAGGCAGGTGGAGGCGGTGGAACAGTTTGGGGTGCGTTTGCAGGAACTCCCTCTTAACCGTCGATATTGTGCCTCCGTCACCGGCACAAGATATGTGGGTTTGCTGACATACTCGTCGACCACCTCCACCAGTTTGTAACGATTCTCTTTCAATGCCATCTTTCAACAGGACAATGCCATACCGCATACCTTCCGAATGGAGACCAATTGGCTCCAGGAACATTCAAGTGAGTTTATCATACTCGAATGGCCCCCCTCCGATCAGCGAAACTCAACCCCATTGAGAATTTGTGGGACGAAACGGAAAGATCTGTTGGTGTCCGGGAACCCCCAATTGCAACTGCGGAGGCTGTACGATAGGCGATTCATGAGGACGGCATCATACACTCGATGCCCCTAAAATTGCAACTCTTTCGATGATCGATTTCGTGAAGCAGTTCCCGAAATTTTCGTTAAATGCATGGATTTAAACATTCATTTGTGTGAAAATTCATATTAAAAACAATTATATTTTCGACATTCGCATTTGTATTAATGGCATTATACTTCGTTTTCATTATCAATGTTTTAACTGTCTTTTTATTTCAACTAAGGTTTGAATACAATATTTGATTTCTGTAAAAAATATTTCTCATGCAACCGGCAGATTCATCTAACCGGCAATCCGCATTCCCCGTAAATGCCGGATATCCTGCAGTTTACTCTATTTCGGATACAGGGTGATTCAAAACTTATCGTTCAAATTTCGTGGGGAGGTAGGGAATACGTCAGGAAACCGATTTCACATAGGAAAGTATGTCCGCAAATGTACGCATGCGTATGTAGAGGGCGCTGTGTGTACCCAACCAGTGTACAGCTCGCCCGACCACTCCCGCTGTCATCAGCGATCGCTTGGCCACCCAGGTCACCTGATTTATCGCCCATGGATTTCTTTTTGTGGGGGGCCATGAAATGCCATGTGTACGAGACCCCCGTCGACAGTGAAATGGACCTTGTTGCACGAATAGTGGCCGCCGCAGGCATTGCCGTGATATGCCAGGCGTTTTTGAAAATGTTCGGCGGTCAATGCAACGGCGTTGTGAATCCTGTGTCCGTGTAAATGGTCGCAATTTTGAGCACCTACTGTGAACCTGTACTTTACCTTGTTGGAATAAAAGTCACATTCGTTACCACTTAACTGTACTGTTTCCTTGTGTTCACTTTACTTGTCCATTTTGTTCATGTAGATGACGTTTGCGGACATACTTTCCTACGTGAAATCGGTTTCCTGACGTATTCCCTACCTTCCCACGAAATTTGAACGATAAGTTTTGAATCACCCTGTATATATTTATTATATATATTTATTCTGCATTATTCACAGAAATGTTAAGGGAATACTTCCTTTACTTCGCTGCTGCAAAACGTCTGCTAACGGACGAAAACTGCATCCATTCCCCACCCGGTATGTTTGCCCGTTGCCACTGATTTTCAGACTAAATTGTTTCCCTGCGCCCCCTCTTCCCCTCCCCCTCATTTCGAATGCTTTAGACTGAGCCAAAGTGATGCCAAATCGTCTGATGCTGAGAGCATCGATATTAAGAGAAATTCAAAATCCCGCAATCTGTCTCTCAGAAGACGCCTTCGCCCGGCTGGCCAAAGAAGGGTTGATCCTGCAGTTCCTGATCGTTGGCTGGTGATCGCCCTGCCCCAGAATCCATCACTTCGCGGCATTGCATGCTGGCCTGATTGAAAGTTCCTTCGGGGATGACAATGATTACCCGACAGCGAAATAACAACTAGCGGAGAAATATTTTTTGTTCCTTTTGATTGCTGTTTCGCCTCTGGCAACCGAAAGAGCTGCCACTTCGTCCCGTTCCGTCACGGGCGATGAGCGCGCCACCCGACGGTCAGTTGCAGACGCTCTTCTCCCCGTGAGCAGACGATACTTGTCTTACTTGCGAGAAAAGCATCAGCTCGAGAGCGCGTGCGGTTCGAACTCGTCGTTTCTCGAGAGCAGACGCTCTCCTCGAGGTTCAATGACGCTTTGTGCGTGAATTACATGCAGGCTCTTGATTCGAAATTTGAATTTGGCAAAAATAATATTTACTTAACAGCGAACGTGTTTTCATCTTTTTTTGGCGTGTTATTTTTAAATTCTTTGCAGAGAATAGATTGCATATCAAATTCCGATGGGATACTCGACAACACCTCGTGGCTCGACTTCTTGTCTATGTCTGCTACTCATCGTCATAGTGTACGTTGATTCAGGTAAGGAATTGTTTTCTTTTGGTATTAGACTTTCATATAATCCGCAAATTATTTACCTTATTCCTTAAAGTCATCAGTGTATTGTTCTGGTTTCAATCAGTGCTTTCTTATCATTAAGGAAAATCATTTTTTTTTTATCCCTAACAGTGTTATAGAAGTCTTTTTAAACTGTTTCCGTCACTGGAATGCGTCAGAACTTTCTCCTTAAATCAATAATCCTTACACTGAGAGTAGGTGGAGGGAGCAGGCGCCTCCTAGACAACTGCAATCTGTGGAGGAAATTTCCGAATTTCCATTTCGTATGAAATAAATTATTTCAAATTGAAAGGAAAAAAATCAATATATGAATATATTTTTCTTTTCTCATGAAATTTCCGGTAACTTTGTATTGCATTAAGTAACAGTTCATTTCATACGTGTGTAATGACATAGGTTTAATACAATATCGTTTAAATTCTTATAGAGGCATAGAGTTAATATTTAACATCAACTGGCATCATACCTGCAACAAGTCCGTATTTTGGAGAGAGAGAATAAAGAAGGTAGGGGGGGGGGGAGATTTCATTTCCATTGTCATCCAACATCTACCTCTCTCTTTAAGAGGGCTTTAAAATTTTTTCTGGGAAAATGAGTGAAATATGCGCAAGTCTAAATAATATTTCGCCTCTATTAGCCTCACTATCATCCTCCAAGGGTATGGAGACAGTATTGCTCCGCTATATCCGTCTGTCTATTACAAAGTAGCTTTTTTAACGTATTTTTAAAAAAAATTTAATTTAATAGATAAAATTTAATTTAGCAAACTATCTTACTTTTCACCGTAAATTCTAATCTCTTCATTCTCTTGAAAGCTTCGTATCTCCGTCTCCGAGACGTCTCTCTCTTTCCAGAGAGAGAGAAATCGTTTTCGTAGATACAGACGATTCCTTTATTGTTGCAAGCAGAGAGAGAACCTCGTCCGAAGCCAAGAGAAGGAGAGGTCTCTATCTGAACCGACTAGGTTCTTCGAGAAAATGCTTAAAAAAGATGGGAAAAACTGAATCCCTAAATTCGAATCCATATGTGGCTTAAGATGAAAAGACACGCGAAAATAAAATAATAATGAAGACGCCAAAGCCACCGGCCAAAATTCAGATTTCTTTTAGCTTCTGCTGAAACTAAAATTAATTCACGAGATAATCATAAAGTATTCGGAAGGCGAAAAACGTTCTTCACAATGAAAAGGATTCAAGTCCTCAACAAATATTTAAAATGCGATATAATTTGAATAAGATCGTTTTTCATTGATAAATCAGTTTTTTCTCAACCAATGGGTAGTGTAGGAGAGAAGCGGCGAAATGGAACAACAATATCTGAGAAAATATTTCTTTTAGTATAGCGAAAGTGTTTTAGCCTTTCTCTAAGTTTCTGGTATGAAAATAAATACCTCTGACACGAACCTATCCGTTTATACCGCCATAGAACCCACACCATTATTCCTGCCTTTCCCAGGACTCGAGTTCACCCTCCTTGGATCACCAACCACTCGGCTGCGGACGGTATCTGCTGCAGGTATTTTAGATAATTTCAAGGTCCTTCAAGTCATGTGACTGACAGGAATTAAGTCATCTACATTTGGTGTTGCCAGATCATAAGAGCAGCAATAAAAACTAGTTTCGTCATATTTGGTAAAAATTCCTTAAACTTTTTCATCTGTGAAAGTGATTTAAAAGACACATTTGGGAAGTTTTGCATAAGACAGAGAAATATTGCTTCAAAAAATCTAATATGTCAACATAATTACTTTTTTTTGCATAAATGCAACCAACTGATAATTAAATTTTGAAATATTTAAATAAGTCATTTAGACTGCTTCTATCTTATACTGACATCAGAACAATTAAGAAATGTGACTGGTGCTTCGTTTCATCGTACAGGTCCTTTCAGTTTTCTTCCATTTCTCTACCAAGAAATGAAAATTGCTAAGAACAGATAATGAAACATCTAAGAGAAAACATTTTTCACTTAAAGTACATTTTTTGGAAAAGGGAAAGGCGCTCCCTCATCCAAAGGATGGAGAAAGACTTGGTTTCCTCACACGAACAAGTGGCCATGCCATCCCACAGCTGCAGTGTCAGTGTGAGCCAATGCGATGTCTCTGCGCACGGACTAGACAGAAGAGAGAAGTTGGAGAGAAGTGCTTCAACTTTTAAGAAATTATTACAGCCATCGAAGTGTTTAACTAAGGTTTAAAACAATATGTTGCTTCTCCAAAACACTGAGCAAGAATTTGGAATTGGAATTTGGACCAGAATACAACCGTACGTACGAATGTACATACGTACGTACGTACGTACCTACATACATACATACATACATACATACATACATACAAAATCCTCATGCAGCTACGGAGGCTGCGGAGGTCCAACCAGAATGTGTAATTTTCCTCTCCAGACATGTCTCTTTTGAGCTACAACTGCTACATTTGGCCACTCTAGGCCAATTCTAGCAAGGTCCTGTTTAACATTGTCTGCCCATCGCATCCTAGGCCTCCCCTTTTTTCTGATAACCTACATTGTTCATAGTCCTCTTTGTCAATCTGCAGCTATGCATACGGGCAACATGGCCAAATCAACGGAGTCTCTCTCTGCACAATATGCTGCTCAAAAGAGATTGATGACACCTTCTAACCTCATCATTACTTACTAAGTCAAACCACCCAATGCCCAAGATACTGTGTAAGCATCTAGAATCAAAGGCATCAAGAGTCTTGTTATCCTGCTTACAAAGGATCCATGTTTCGCTACCATAACTAACCTTAGAATTTATAAAGTTAAAGTTATTTTAAAAATAGTTAAAGTTAAAGTAGTTTTAAAGTTATAACTAAACCAAACTGTTATACAGCCTAATTTTAGCCTTTAGGTTTTAGTCTTTAGGTTTATTTTTCCATATTCTCCATAGGTTCTTAAAAGTCCCAGAGGCAATCCCTATTCTTCTACTTATCTCATGCCACACATCACCAGTATCTGTTATATAGCTCCCAAGATAAATTGAGACACTTGCTCAACAGTACAACCATTCAAAGCAACTGAAGCACCATCTGCCTGACCAATTTTCATCACTTTAGTTTTATCTGTTTATCACCAAACCTACTCTACCAGTCTCATGAATAGCCCTAATGAACGAATTCATCGCATCAACATCAGTAGCCAACAAGGCCAAATCATATGCATAATCTAAATTAGAATTTTTGAAATCTCTAGACCATTTAAGGCCAAAATCTTTCCCTTGCAAATAATTTCGCATTACATAATCAATAACCATACTAAAGAGAAAAGGAGACAAAATGCACTCTAACTCCACTAGCAATGCTAAACCAATCGCTGCAAGACGAATCAACTCTCACACACGACTCAGTGTTACTATAGAGAGCTCTCATTACACTAACAAATTTATCAGGTAATCCATATGATTTATCAATTAACCACAAATTATGACGATCAACAGAGTCAAAAGCCTTTTTGAAATCTATAAAGCTAGCAACCACAGGTTTCTGAAACTCCAAACATTTCTCAAGAATCTGCCTAAAGTGAAAATATTTGATCAATGTATACCCTACCACTTCTGAATCCGCACTGCTCATCACGCAGTTGTCCATCAACCAAATTCTTAATTCTATTAAGTATAAGCATGCAAAGAACTTTGCCTGGAACAGAAAGTAAACTAAATCCCTATAATTATGACAAGAACTGCGATCACCTTTTTTAAAAATTGGGACAAGGATAGCTCTAGTAAAATCCTTAGGAATAACTAATCATAAGAAATATTCAAAATTAAAGCCAGGCATGTGACAACACAAATGTTAACAGCTCTAAGCATTTCAGTGGTGATTTCGTCCACCCCTGAGGATTTATGCAGTTTTAATTTAGAGATAGCCAATGCGACTTCGGAATGTGATATAGGGCCATCATTAAAGCCACCAATGCATCTATCATTATTACAAACAATAATAGTAGAAATAGTCACATTGGTTAGAACATCTTTGAAACGCTCAGCCCACCTAGCCATCACAGAATCCTCACCTTCAACCACCTTGCCATGTTTATCCCTCAATCTCTGTGTACCTTTCTGTTTCTTCCCACATAAAACATTAACAATCTGGTACAATCCCCTGTTGTTGTGCTGTCTAACTGCTTCCTCTGCTTTGCCAGCCAGGCTAATCAAGCCAAAGATTCTTATCAGCTGTTAACTAATCTTTTATATGTTTATTAAGCTCGTTGTAATGCCTTCTGTTAGGGCTAGTAGGCCGTTGTTGATCCATATTAATCCTGCTCTTCCTTCTTTCAGAAATAAGTTCCATAGCCTTATCACTCAAATAATTTTGTTTCCTCTGTTCCCTTTTACCCAAAAGAGTACTGTCGATTTCAAGAAAAGCCTGTTTAAACTGATCCCATTATTTCTCAACTTCAGCAGTAAGTAAACCACGATTAAAGTAACGACTAAGTAGCCTATCATGGTATGCTTTGGCTATATCTGGATGTTTCAGACCTTCAGTGGTGAAGGTAATTTTCTTAACCTTCAGCTGCAAGACACTTTTGACCAGGTAATGGCCAGACCCAATTCCGGCTCCCCTGTTCCTAACTGTTCCTAACTGAACTGGCCCATTTTCTGTTAATTAAAATATAATCTATCATCTTCCTGTACATCAGGTGAAACCCATGTATATTAATAAATATCCCGGTTTTGTAGTATGTGTTAGTTATTCGCAAACCATTAAGTTTACTTACCTGTAGGAGACGTTCCACATTGCCATTGGAACTACCAATGACAAAGGGACCTAAAACTCTTGCCCAAAGGTCAGAGTCAGAACACTGCTACTCAAAGAATGAAGATGATGGAAAACTGCTCCTCACAGAATGAAGATGGAGGAATTTGCTTCTCACAGAATGATAACGGAACACTGCTTCTCACAGAATGAAGATGACAGAACACTGCTTGTCACAGAATGAAGATGATGGAACACTGCTCCTCAAAGAATTAAGATTACGGATCACTGCTCCTCCCAGAATGAAGATGGCGGAACATTGTTTCTCGCAGAATGATAACGGAACACTGTCTCTCACAGAATGAAGATGATGGAACACTGCTTCTCACAGAACGAAGATGACGGAACACTGCCTCTCACAGAATGAAGATGACGAAACATTGCCTCTCAAAGAATGAAATGACGGAACACTGCTCCTGACAGAATGAAGATGACGGAATACTGCCTCTCAAAGAATGAAGATGACGAAACACTGCCTCTCAAAGAATGAAATGACGGAACACTGCTCCTGACAGAATGAAGATGACGGAACACTGATCCTCACTGAATGAAGATGACGGAACGCTGCTTTTCCTATAATGGGGATGACTGGACACTGCTTTTAACAGAATCAAAATGACCGAGCTCTTTTATTTTTCATTTTGTGCTGGTTTCTCGAATTTCTAAACTTTTAAAGAAGTAAGTTTAAATGAAATCTTTTTAGTCCTTCAAGTGTTTTGAGTGAGTGGCAGACTCGTTTAATGGGGGAAGTTTTATCAGGAAACGTGTCTCGTATCCAGACACGATCGGAAAGATTCTTATCAAACTAATGAAGAGAATATGCTAATTAGAGGTTTAATGTTCGTTAATTAAAGGGAGAAATCAGGAAGCCTGGCGTCAGACGGTGAAACCTCTAGAGGGGAAAGTGAAAACGGGTTTTGCATTGGATGGTGAAGATCTTCTTCAGAGAAGCAACTGGCGAGGGGAATGCTAAGACAGGCTTATTCTAGAAGTTAGCTGTTCCTCTTCTGAAATGAAAGCAAAAACATGACAATGTAAAGGAATCGCAATTTCTTGCGATTTGTAAACATAGCTTAATGTATCAGGTTAAAATTGCGCAGCTTCCAGGCGATATCAAATAATATATTTAACTGTTGCGATTTTAAGCAGGAAAGTAGATCCCATGACGTTAGGAGGGGAGCGACAATTCCCCTAAACAATCAATTCGAATTTCAGTTAATAGCAATATCTTTAATTCTACTGTTGGTGGTTCCTAAAACAAAGCCTTAAAAGCCACATCAAGCCATTCGATCTTCACCTCTTGATGATTATAATTGCCATAATGAAGACCAGTTCCTAAACTCTCCATCGTCATCATCCTCAATCACCCAATGGTTACGGACGTCCAACCAGACCGTGCAATTTAATTCTCCGAGCATATCTGTCCAGAGCTACATCTGCTGCATCAGGCCACTGCACACCAATTCTAACAAGGTCCTGTTTGACATTGTCTGCCCACCTCATCCTAGCTTTGCCCCTCCTTCTGAGGCCTTTAGGCACACTGTTCAAAACCCTATTCGTCAATCTATAATTATCCATACGGGCAACATGGTCAAACCAACGGAGTCTCTCTCTGCACAATATGCTGCTTAAAGCAGGTTGCCGACTCCTTTCCCTAACCTCATCATTACTTACAAAGTTCAACCATCTAATGCTGCAGATACTGCGTAATCTAGAATCGAAAGCATATAATTTCCTGTTATCTTGTTTACAAAGTGTCCAACTTTCACTACCATAACTAACCCTAGAAAGAACCAAACTATTATACAGTCTAATTTTAGTCTTTAGGTGTATAAGCCTATTTCTCCACACTCTCCATAGATTCTTAAAAGTCCCGGCAGCAATCCCTATTCGTCTGTTAATCTCATGCCGTACATCGCCAGTATCTGTTACATAGCTCCCAAGATAATTAAACTGTGACACCTGCTCAAGACTGCAACCATTTAGATTAACTGAATCATAGCCTGCCTGACCAATTTTCATCACTTTAGTTTTCTCACTGTTTATAACCAAACCTAATCTTTTACGAGTCTCATTAACAGCTCGAATGAAAGAGTTCATCTCATCAACATCATTTGCCAAAAGGATTAAATTATCAGCATTATCTAAATCAGAAATTTTCGTATCTCCAGTCCATTTAAGGCCAAAATCTTTCCCTTGAAGTGAATTTCGCGTAACATAATCAATAATCAAACTAAAGAGAAAAGGAGAAAACCTGCACCCTTGTCGAACACCAGAAGCAATGTTAAACCAATTGCTACAAGCCTTACCAACTCTCAAACACGACTCAGTGTTATTATAGAGAGTTTTCATTATGTTAACTAACTTGTCTGGTATACCATATGATTTCACAATCAACCACAAATTATGTCGATCAACAGAGTCGAAAGCCTTTTTGAAATCAACAAAGGTTTCTGAAACTCTAAACATTTCTCAAGAATCTGCCTAAGTGAAAATACCTGATCCACACATCCCCTACCACTTCTGAATCCACATTGCTCATCACGCAATTGCCTGTCAACCAGATTCTTAATTCTATTAAGCACAATCATTGAAAGAACTTTACCTTGAACAGAGAGTAGGCTGATACCCCTATAGTTATCACAAGAACTGCGATCACCTTTTTTTAAAATATTGATAATAATAGCTCTGGTAAAATTCTTAGGAACCATGCCTTTATCATAAAAGTTATTCAAAATTTCAGTCATCCAAGTGGTAACTGAAACATTCTCAGCTCTAAGCATTTCTGTAGGAATTTAATCTACCCCTGGGGATTTATGAAGTTTAAGTTTAGAAGCAGCCAAAATAATTCTGTTATAATGCCAATATTAAAGCCAGTAATGCATCTATCATCATTACAAACAATGGAAGTAGAACTAACCACATTGTTTAGAACATCACTGAAATGCTCAGCCCACCTAGCCATGACAGAATCCTCAGCTTCTATAACCTTACCTTGTTTATCCTTCAATCCCTGTATACCTGTCCGTTTTCTACCACACGAAACATTAACTATCTGGTACAGCTCTCTGCTGTTGTGCTGTCTAACTGCTTCCTCGTCTTTGTTAGACAAGCGATCAAGCCAAAGATTCTTATCAGCAGCTAACTTATCCTTTACACGTTTATTAAGCTCTCTGTAACGCTTTTTGTTAGGACTATTTTTATTTTTTATTTTTTTTGTTAGGTATGTATTGATTAGATAACAGATAGTTAGGACTAGAAGTAACAGAATTAAAAGTAAATTTTTTAAACTTAGCACAAACTTAAGTTTAAGTTGCAAGACACTTTTAACAAGGTAATGGTCAGATCCAATTTCAGTCCCCTATATGACCTGGTATTCCTGATAGAACTATCCCATTTGCTGCTATTTAACATATAATCAATCATAATCTTTTGCAGCCCATCTGGTGAATCCCATGTGTGCTTATGTATGCAGGGTGTTTGTAACAGGTGTTAGTTATTCTCGAACCATTAAGTTTACTTACCTGTAGGAGACGTTTCCCATTTCCATTGCAGCTACCAATACCAAAAGGGCCTATCACTCCTGCCCAAAAGTCAGAGTCAGTACCAACTTTAGCATTGAAGTCACCTAGAACAAGGGTAATATCTCCTTTCTTGACAGAATTCAAAATGTCCTGAAGTTGTCCATAAAACCTATCCTTCTCATCCTCATCGGCATCCTCAGTGGGGGCATAACAGCAGATAACATTAAAGTCTTTAACGCTTGTCTGAAATTTTGCTGTGAGTAACCTTTCATTAATGTACTCATATCCTGGAAGAGCATCACTAGCGTGTCTGCTGAGAAGCAGACCCACGCCTTGGTGATGTTTATTATCATTTCTCCCTGAAAAGAGAAATTTAAGATTATTTTTAAGAATCTGACCTTTATCTGTCCATCTGGTCTCTTGCAAGCCGAGAATATCTAAATTATAGTGGTGGAATTCTTGTGTGAGGGCATCAAGAGAAAAAGCTCTGTTCAGAGTCCTCACATTCCAACTACCTATGGAGAGAAAATGGTTAGTGTGATGTTTATAGAAACTATGTTTATTGAGAGAGGGAATGCCGACAATATCAAACAGCTCCCTAATCGCAGACAGGGGGCAAAGACCCTTCCCCCACCACTAAAGGCTGAAGCCATCTACACTGGAAGACTTCCTCTAATGTAGAATTTGACGATGCCAATAGAAGTAAGAGTTCAGGTACCTGCAATGACCTCAGATGAAGATTATCCACCAGCTGATAAAACATATCCTGTAAATCTATTCACTTGAGGCTGTCAGCCCACAAACAAACAGAAAACTATCTTATATATATATCAAGAGCTGTTTAAAGAAACTATGTTTATTGAGAGAGGGAATTGTTATCTCTAATGCTAATTATTCATCATTAATTCCTTAAATCTAATTTGATTTATATTTACAATGAGTTATTTTCAACGACTTGCAACGAATCAGAATAATTCGAATATTTCTTCAGAAAGTTTCCCATTCTTGTCCCCAAACGAAATGATGATCAATATATATGGTCTCCATTATTCATTTAACATTCCCGAGACAACAGAATCTGCGTCAATAACCTCCCTCCCCCCCCCAGTCTCTTCGGAAGATGCCAGTCTTAACAAGAATCGCACTCAGCTGTCTGCTCCTTTTCCTCTTGCCGCCCTCCATCAGCACGTCGCCTCATTCGCATTCATAGCAAAGCTGAATCCACTGAGCACTTCATTAGCAGTGCTCGTCATCAAATTCATCTCACGCTCGGACGTCATCCTCTTATCTTCCGATCTTCAATCATCTGATTCGATTCTCTTGAATCGATCTGAATCTCTCTGGGGTGAAGAGAGACCGGGGCGCCACCAACGCAAAAACTTCGGATCATAAGCATTTACACATCCTCGCGAAAGAAATTGAATGTTCCCTAAATGATGCGGTTGATGAAATAACACTGCGAATTATTCTGATTCGTTGCAAGTTGCTGAAATAACATTGTAAATATAAATCAAATTAGATTCAACAAGCTATGAGACTGTTAAGCATTTTACAATGAGGAAAATAGTTAAAATAATTCCCTGAATAAAATTAAATTAAAAAGAAATTGATTAACAAAATAATTAGATTTAATATATTCCATGATCTGACTTTAAAATCGCTTTAAGTCGCTTAAAAGAATCAAATTTACCGTTTTCAGCTTCAAAATTTCGGAAGCAGATTTTGATTCGTCGATAATGCAAAGAATATTTCATTGGCTGTTGAACTGATTTTAGAACAGAATTCCTCATCACTGTAGAATTTCTTTGCTTTTGAAATTATATTGAAAAACCAAAAAGGAGTAACTTCCGAAATGAACCAAATGTGAGACTTACAAACTTATAATACATCAATCATTGTTACAGTCAATTCGTAGATTACTTTCTCGCAGTAACTCCAAGCAAAATAATCTCTTTTGAGTTTCATGGTTACCAATAAGAGTCGAGTTCTTCTTCACGTCAGCCTCTTTAAAGCGCAGTAGTTTGGAGACAATTCGATGTACGTATGTGTTATCTAACACCACACACACACTGCACCAAACACTTCACAGTCATCATCCCAGAAGACATTTCAGGGCAGGCGCACTTGCGTCCCACTGTCGCAGAAACTTACGATTAAAGGGACTGCTCTCCGAATTCAGACAGACTGCTCGCTTCATCTAATCGCTAAGCTCATTCTGGTGATGGGAAACATTGTTTTCGCGGGGCATTCCTGCCCCCAGTGAATTATGGTGCGGAGCTGTGATAATATTCTAATTATTGAATTGCATAAATCCGCTCTCTTTGGTTTCCGTTCTCGATGCAATCATCCATTTGTTTCCCAAATTAGATAAATGGAGACTTCAATTCCTTTATTCTTTTCCATTTCACGGAAAACAGATTTCTGCAGGAAAAACTTTCATTCCTATTACAAAAGAGGATTTTTCTCTCTCAGATCCGGTTTCCCTGGCAGCCTTGTTATTTTCCTAAGAGAGATTAGAAAAAAAAAAAGTCGCAAAAGTGGCAAGAAAAATTAGTGTTAATTTTTCCCTCACAAAAGATCTCTAATTGAATCTCTCGCGGTCTCGACCTTTACAGCCCTGCAGCTACAAAGGATCTTTTGCGCCTCCCTTCGCAAACAATGAGGCAAAGAGGAGGCATGGTGACGCGCAATTCGGA
This sequence comes from Ryuthela nishihirai, assembly GCA_038380435.1. Classification (NCBI taxonomy): domain Eukaryota; kingdom Metazoa; phylum Arthropoda; class Arachnida; order Araneae; family Heptathelidae; genus Ryuthela; species Ryuthela nishihirai. Next base: position 81,086,389 of record JAWZYU010000012.1, read on the forward strand.
TGGTTGTTCACGTGCTCTCCATCACGATGCTAGAGCACGAGTGATGAGCACAGCAGACCAGGGGCAACACAGGACTCTTGTGGCAACTTTTTCGTTGTCACGACAACGTAAAAATTCTTATTGTTACGGAAATCCCTTTTTCTTTCCATGTCGTGGTTTTCGCATTTCTAAGAAAGCGAAAAAAAAAAACGTGTAGCATTGAAACGAAATGCGAACATATAAAAATATCCATTGTTATTACTATTTTTTCCCAAAATGATACTTGCGTAAATAAAGTCTGATTTAATTGAAACAAAATTCTAAGATAAACGAAACTTTTCCTTTTTCAAAGATTTTGGCCTTTCTTTCACTTTACAGATCAGTATTAAATTTTTCGTCTGCTGGCTTCTGTCATATCATCATGTAGAGCCATGCTGCATTTGACAAGACTGAGGATTTTTTTCTCATGAATTTGTTCAAAAATTCCTTAATTTTTTGTTCATATGATTGTATTTTAAACTTTGTTTTTCTTCATATTCCCCATTTTCTTCATTTCTATGCCCAAATCTTATTTATATTTCTTTGGTTTCGAGGGGGGCAGTCCACAGCACACGAGTCCAGCGCCCTGATGATTCCAAGTCGCAGTCCCTTCCTTGTTGTGTCTTCTGCTTTAAGACTTCTCCTCAAACCCTCCATTCTGCCTTAAGATAAAAAGCTTCGTCCGTCGGATGGGACGCCGTTCTGTGTGCAAGGAGAGCCATGCTCCCTTCACCTTGAAGAATGGTTTGGATGGTCTTCGCCTTATCTAAATGCTTCCGTCTGTCTACTAACAGTTGTGACTTCACCTCCTTCCCCCATAGAATTCCTCCCTCAGAATCCGTACCACGTGACCATTTAGCCCATTGCGTGCAAAACACAAGTGCAGTTCGGAGAAAAAGTCATCGAACCTTCGCTTCTCTTGAATTATATTTCTGTCTGCCGATTGGCAATGCCAAATAAAATAAAACCAGAAAGATGATGTTTACTGTTTATTGCCGAATGGCAACACAGAAGTCATCATTATTCTTGCCTTTCTTTGCTTGCTGACAATATCTGTTAATATTTATTATTTGGGATCCTCATAGTTTACGACCGATCTTTCCTTCGAAGTGTTGTTCAACTTCCTCTCTTTATTCTTCTGCGATATCATTTCAACGAAAGAAATCATTAGCCTGCTTTGCTTGGGCTCGTGATGCCGTCTTCTTCATTTTTCATTTCACAAGTTGTCTGCGCATGGCCGGAATTTCCAACTATTATTGCTTTTTCACCTGCCATTAACGTTTTGTTTTTTTTTACTCTTGTTTTTCTTTTTCTTTTTTGTTATTTCTTCTCTATCCAATGACATCTAGTCCCTTTAAGCATCTTCTCGTACGGACAGAACAGATTTTGTCTCCATCCGTCCATGAGTGATGCTCACCACGCAGTCTCAGAAATTTCCTTCTTTTCATCTTATTTGTTTCTGATTCCCGAAACTGGTCTTATATCGCAAGACCCGATTCTGCTGCAAAGACCATTCAAATGGGATTTATTCTTCCCATTCAATTCCGATTGGAGACTTCTTCTTCCTTTCGAGTAATTTTCCTTTTTTTCTTAAACTTTAAATCCTTTTCTTTTAATCCTCGAGTCTGAAAAATTTCTTCCATTCCTTTTTATAACCGTGTTGCTTCCGTTTTTAAAGTTTTCAAATAAAATATTTTCCACTGATTCATCTTGATTTTAAACATTTATTAAGCTCAAATTTCATTTGCACATCTTCACTGAATATATTTTAAATAACGATTTCTTTTTTCATCGTATTCTTTCATTAATTTTAACCAGGAGCTTCAAATCATTCGTTTATAATCCCGTTCACAAATTATTGTTTAGTTTTCCGAATTATAGGTTACTACTTAAAAGGTGTTGTTGTACTGTAGAATATTAACAATAGCCCCTGGGTTCTGAGGTTCGTTTTCAATTTATATTTCTTCTTAAAACAAGTGCAGATTTTTTCTTAATATTATTATTCTTGTCAGTTCAACAGATTTTAGTATCCAACTGAGAAGTTACCTAGAAAGAGGGGAAAGAGGATCATTCCCTCTTTAAAATTAGAGAATCTTATTTCCCAGTATTATGTATTCACCCACTCTTCGGGTAACACGAATTCTACCAACACGGTTTTTAAAATATTCCGACTAAGACGACTGGTCGTTCGCTTTAACACTATTTCCCCACTACTTCTCTACATTATTATTATTGTTGTTGTTGTTGCTGCTGTTGTTGTTGCATATACCCTATAAGAAGACCCCTTGGATGGCTTTCCTTGTGTCTCATTCGTAATTTCAGCGCTCCCAAAAGGATTTTTCGCTTTTCACTATATAAATTAGTGTGTTTAAACTGCTGTAATATGTGACATATTTCTACACAATGAAGAACATTTCAATTGTCGCTGGCCGATGACAGTGTAAGCGTATCCAATTCACCCTGCTTTGATTAAATATTATAACTTTCCCCTTTAAAAGTAGAAACGCTTGTAAATATACTTTAAAAGTAGAAACGCTTGTAAATATACTGTAATATGTTCATTACTCGACAATATTTTTTACAGCAATCAATTTCTCAGGTTTAATCTTTATTACTCGTTAATCATTTGTTTCCACCTTCCTCTTTGTTTCTTTTCTCCAAAAGAGCCTCGCCAAATATCTTGGTCACGATCCGCAACTAGTACCATCTATCAAAATAAAACGAGTTTCTACTTTTATCATTGTTCCTTTTTCTGTAAAAACGAATATCCTGTATGAAATATACATGAATAAATAATAAAGTAATAGCATTCAAAATATCCCAATCAGATTAGGATTCTGTAAAGCATCCCACTTCTTATTTACCTTCTCTCTTATGCAAAATTCCTGTCTGACTAACGCGATTTCACCTTAGACGAATCTTTTGAATAACCCTTCTCTTGTGTTAGTAAGGGATTGTTATATGCACACGATAGTTAAAAGAGTTAAAAATTTACAAAACCAAATTAATCCTTTTCGTTTCGACTTCATTTTGGTAATCTAACAACGTTGGAATAAAATATTCTTGTCATTTGGAACCAAATTATTACCTTTCGGCAAGAAGGAAAAAAGGAAAAAATAATAAAAAAAATAAAAGGAACGAAAGTGAACAAAAAAATAGTAAATTAAAATAATAAAATACAAAATAAAAATTTTCTTTATTAATTTTAACTTTATTAATTTTTCTCATGTGGGAAATAATTTTCGGAAAAGTTAATAATTAAATGTTAATGAAAACTATTTTTCCTCACACATGTGTATGATGGAAAAGGGCTCTATGTCATGGGTTCACCTTCAATTTCGTGGACGATTGGTCAGTGATGGCCATTATTCCCTTCCCCAATCCCCTCCTCAGCAACATGAAAGCTGCCATTTTGTGAAAGAGATGCGTGAGACAAACGATTTCTGAGTTTACGTGTCATCCCTTTGTCAATCGTCAATCGACAGATGCTCTGAAGTCAAGCAGACGTTCTCTTCCTTCTCCGAAGATCACGGTACGCAGACTCGGCACACTCGTTGTTGAAGAAAGGGAGGGCTTCAAGCGACATCGCACCCTTTCCAGCGTGTGCCGTGGCCAATCCCAACAGCCACGTCAACGTCGCAGGAAAACCACCCCACATACTCAATAGGCCACATGAGATGATGAGATGCGAGCTCCGCGTTATCCTCGCAATCGGTACTCCATTTAACACGTGATCGTGCTTGCTGATGCTGCCAACGTGCAATCACACTTCGGCAACCTTGAGAGCAACTGCGGTCATATTGAGATGGAAGAGGCAGGGAGGAAAAGATGAGGTCACGAGATTTGCAGTGGCAGACAGATCAACCACGTGGTTACTCTCTGCCCTTGTTGTCACGGCAGCGAGCACACTAAACATCTGACAGAAGATACAGAGGAGATCCTTCTTGCATTCGGTGATAGTGGAAGGGGAGGGAGGGGTGAGGCGAGAGTCTGCGAAACGGGAAATGTTTAAAAGTGAATTACAGACGTTGCCCGCAGCAAGCATCACGAGCACAGGCTTCTCCGTTTCACTCGTTTCGTTAATAACAGCATTCACGAGACTTGGGAATGGCGTATAATTTTTTTACCTCTGGAAGCTGTTATTAGATGGAAATTCTTGGCTGGATGACTCTGATGCTCTATAGAGAGAGAGATAAACTGCATTCCGAGAATGTGCAGTTTGGAGGGAGTGAAGTGAATTGATGGGTGGATAAATAGATCAGTGGGTGAAGTCTCTCTTATCATTGGAAAGGGGTTTTATTCCCCCTCGCAGCAAAAACACTTTAAACCAAAGAGATTTATTTTCTTCGGTTGGAACTCCACTTTAAAAGAATTTCAAATTTTAATCGTAGAAACCGTACGACACGTGACATAACGCAACATAAGCAAGGACAGCCCAGTATAATTACTGGGCTGTTGTTGCTTTTAATAGTGACTCTGCCGCATTTGAGTAAATCTACCACTGCAACAGATATTTCGGGTTATTTTAGGCAAGACCAAAGATATTCATTTGGGAAGCATGAGAGGAGGAGAGGATGACACGCAACAATAGGCAAAACCTTGAGTTGCTTTCCTCCTGTTGTGAGACGAATAAAAATTGAGGGAGTTGAGTGTCGAATTATTTTAGGCAAGACCGAAAATATTTATTGTTAATCAGGGGAGGTGGAGAGGGCGACACCCGACAATAAGCAAAATCTTGAGATGCTTTCCTCCTGTTGTGAGACGAATAAGAATTGAGGGAGATGAGTGTGGATTAATTGTTCACGTACATGAACTACACACAGTGGTTATTGAATTACACATGTTTTGTCAATAGGATGCTAATTTCCGTGATCAATAACTTCTATAGCCGTCCCGTGGCCGAGTGGTTAGCGCGCTTGGCTACTGATCTAAGGGACCTGGGTTCGAGCCCCGGGTAAGGCATGGATGTACATGTTGTTTTCTGCTGAGGTCCTGCCATCCTCTCAGATCTTCTACTCTGGAATATAAACTGGCAGGCTCCTGTCAGACCTCTGTGGAAAGTAGCTGCTTGAGGGGGTATTTATTTTTTATTATTATTATAACTTATATAATAAGAGTTTCATGAGAAAATGTGGCTGAGGATAATTTAAAGATCTCCATCCAATACCTCTAAACCCTGATTTCAACAATATTCTTTTAGCTTTTAAGCAGATAATGTAGGTTTAAACATTTCAGAGCACTAATATGTTCGAAGAAATTTATGAAATATTTAAACGAATATTGAAGGAATTAGTTACACCCACTTTTAAAGTAGGCAGTTATTTATGAAGTGGCTTGAAAGAATACTTCTTATTTTAGATTTAATTAACTTCAAAGGTAAATACTTTTGTCTAAGCATCGCTGTTGTTAAATGTTCAAGCTCGCATAACTCTTTAATTACTAAAAGAATATGGTTGAAAGTCGATATTTTTGTAGAATTGATTCAGATCTTTTTATTTACTCTTAATTACGTTTTCCGATAAATCGGTTATTTTAGAAGTTTGCGTCCAACTAACATACGTAACATGCGATGGAGTGGTCATAATTATTCAATGATCACTGAGTGTATATTTAGTCCCATCTGAAGTTGTAAGGAACGAGTGACTTCTTTTACTTGGCTGATGACTATGCATAGCCTAAGGAATGTCTGCGTTTGTTGTCGAGAAGGATAGCACACATCATCTTAAAGAAGATGAAGAGAAGATGGTGATCGTGAGGGAGGGGTCTGGTGAGAAGATGCGAATTGCACCCCTTACAGAGCGAACATAATGGAAATGGGCCACTATGTAATAATAAGTATCACTATTAATATCATCAGCGGATGAGTATGCCAAAAAATATTCTTCTAAGACCGCCAGTAATTAATGAAATGAAAGCAAACAACTGCTGACGTAGGGAGAAATCCCCTTTCTTTAATTTATAACATTATTAAAAATAGATAGTTAAATATCTCCTCAAGCAGCTGCTTGAAACGGGGGTTTTACAGGAGCTGTCAGTTTGCATTCCGTAGTAGAAGGTCTGTGAGGATGGCTCGACCTCAAAGGAGAAACAACAGAAACATCGATGCCTCACCAGGGAATCGAACCCAGGTACCTTAGCCAAACATACTAACCACTCGGCCACGGGACGGCTAACATTTATTTATAGAAATTAACTCTGCAAAGGAAATTAGCATATGATGTAAGGCATTTGCCTTTAAATGAATGTTTTATGAACAAAAGAGAATGCATTCTCCATAAACTGTCTTGACAGGAATCGAAGCAGTTCAATAGATGGAGTAAAGAGTATATGTTACATATAGATACATGACGTAATATAGAGTATATGTGAGATATAGCTATATGACGGAGTAGAGAGTATATGTGGGATGTACACCGAAGAGCCAAAACATCATGACCACCTGCCTAATATGATGTTGCTCCTCCACGTTCCGCCAAAACACCTATTACCCAGCAAGGCATGGACGCTACAAGATTTCTAAAGGTGTTCTATGGTATCTGGTACCAACATGTTACCAGCAGATTTTTTAACTCTTGTAAGTTATGTGGTTGAGTAACCGCAGATCGGATATGCTGTTCCAGCACAAACCACAGATGCTCGATTGGATTGATGTCTGGGGAATTTGGAGGCCAGGGTTTTACCTGGAAGTATTACCTGGAAGTCTTCCTCATGTTTCACGAACCATTCTCGAACCAATCCGGGCAGTGTGGCATGGCGCATTATCCTGCTGAAAGAAGGCACTACTAGAGGGATAGACGGTTGCCATGAAAGGATGCACTTGGTCTGCAATGATGTTACATAGTTTAATAGACATCATAGTTTCCTGCACATGAATGACTGGACCCAGGGTTTCCCAGCAGAACATTGCCTAAAGCATCACACTTCCTACACCGGATTGTTTTCGTCCCACAGTACCAACACTCCCCAGATAAACGGTGCACACGTACCGGGCAGTCCACATGGTACAACAGGAAACGAGATTCATCGAACCAGACGACCTTCTTCCAATCATTCAGTCTAGTTTTAATGTTCGCGTGCTCACCGAGGTTAGCATGGGCACTCGGAGCAACCGGTCGATACGCAGCCCCATTTTCATCAGGCTTCGATGTATTCTGTGTTACACATCACATCATCATCAGCATTCAAATTACGGGCGAGTTGCGCCACAGTATCCCTTCTGTTGGCTCGTACTATACGGGACAGTCTTCAGTGTGAGCCATGGTTGACCCACATCTTGCCGGCGTTTTGTGGCTTTTCCCTCCTCAGACCACTTTTTGAAGGTACTGACTATGGCTGACCATGAGCACCCCGCAAGCCTTGCTGCCTCGGATATGCTCTGACCCAGTCGTCTGGCCATTACAATTAGGTCTTTGTCAAACTCACTTAAGTCCGCTGCCTTTCCCATCTGTAGAACAAGAATAACACTGATTAACAGAGCTCAGTATCAGGTGTTATTTATACCGTTTCAAAATCTTCACATACTCCATCGTTTACCTGCAGTTGCATCGATGGTCATAATGTTTTGGCTCTTTGGTGTATATATATATATGATGGAGAAGAAAGTATACACTTTCTTCTCCATCATATATATATGATGTGCGAGAGTTTACACATCTCAATCATGGAGGAATCTGTTGGAAATGGACTTTGAGGGGCGAGACTTTGAAGCTTACAAAAAACGTTTCTTTTTTCTTGATTAATATAGATTTAAAATCATTTTTGATTTCAGCAGGAAATAGAGATCATCATATGATCTCACCCATTGCAGTGATGTCTGATTGCATAAAGATGTATCTGATCTCTCTTATTCTGAATTGAGTTTGGTTGACTGAAGACAACGCTACTCTCTACATTTCTTCATTTCCACACAAACTTCGCTGAAATAATCGTCCTTCAACAAAAGTCAAGGGGAATCGGTTTCCATTCATGAAATATCAAGTCCTTTAAGCGAAAAAAACTTTTAATAGAAATTTATTAAACTTTTAACGGGAATTTAGTGTCGCATTGGTAAATTCCCTTCAAAATATATGTAAAATTCTCAGATTTGTGCGAGGTGCTTCTAACTGGACATAAACAGGTTTAATTTAAGTACTTTTCAGATGAATTTTAATAGTTTGGCACCATGAATTTCTAAGTTTGTGCTACACTATGTAAAATTTACAAACACTTCTTTCTTATACAAGTTGTTTAAATTTATTATCGAGAAGTACTTTGGGGAAGTGGAGGTGTGAAATTTGGATGATCTCTGTAGTACACATGAAAAATAAATAGGATAGGAATTAATAAAAAATCTTGTTTCATCATAAATTATACATTATGTTAATTAAAATGTCTCATCAGTTAGTTAATGTTTGTAAGAAAAATCCAAGGTGTTAGCATTAATCGAGTTTTGGCCTCTGTCAATTGTTGATAGTTTTGTGAAGGTTCCTCATCATCCTTTCCCAAAGATAAATGAAATTCCTTATCTTCAGTAGAACTTTTTGAGGCTCAACAATTTTTAAGCAAAATGAATTTCCAAGTGTTGTTTGTTTGGCAGTCTCTTGTTCGTTTCGTAACGTTGGCGTCTAGGTTCGGCTTGAAAGCAAAACTTGCTTCTCCAGCTGGTTCATTTTTGCCCAAAACTGTTATTTCTGCTTCGCAAGACTCGAACACATGAGAAAGACTTTAGGTATCTGATATTCTTATGGTGCAGTGAAGATCGAGTGCGAGACAATACGAGAGAAACCTGTTTCAACATGTTCGCAGATAAGCTACTCGATTGGAGCTCGTATTACCCGTCTAATAAAAATAGATAGGTGTATGTCGTTTTAGCGAATACTCGCAAAGTGCTTCTTTAATATTTTTCTATGCATTGATCTAATATTGCCAGAAATAAAATTCCAAATAATCCGGTAAAAAGTTAGGGTATTCAACTGAAAGATTCAGTTTATATTTTTTAGCAGAATACGCATTGTCTAAGAATAAACGCCATCACCAAAGCCACACTCATTTCCTTTCAAATGAATGTTATTCTGGTCGGAAACCTTTTCTGCTGAATTTCAAGTCTCCCGTAAATCCTTTGTTTTCAGTGGCCCATTTTCTTCCAGAGAAATCTTTATTTTTATCAGTTTCATTGAAATGTTTTCCACTTTTTAAGGAAACCAACGCACAAAAGAGATAATAGATTATTATTATCCACTCTCAGTGATTTCCAGGACTAGAAATTTCAATTTAGTTTAAGTATTGTTTTCCTTCCTCTAATCACAAGCAGAAATTTAATTGTAAAGTAAACAAATGTTTCTTTATTTTCCTCCAATACATCGCTAAGTAGACAATGGAAATAAATCCTAAATGGTACATTGTGTGTCTTAACAACTATTTCCGATATGCAAATGTCCTGAGGCACATTTGGGAGCCAATCAGGAAATCATTCTGAACATTGATTCGTTTCACTTTAAGTGTCCCGATAGCATCTAGAACGAGCCAATAGCACGATGAACATTATTCTAAAGGCACCGATCTTTTTAACTTCCTTTTAAGCAAAAAAAGGCATAAAAATACGCAGACAGACTGTGACGGCAAACAACAACAACAACAACAACAACAGCAAAAGAGGTTATTTCAAAGTATGCTCAAAAGCCAATGCCACGCGACTCTAACGGAGAGTGAGATTTATTATTATTTCAGTGTATCCTAATTTTCTCCGCTTTCCAAAGACCCGGCAACCAAAATAACTCGGCAAAGAGCTCGACTCTTACAACTTATCGTTTTCTTTCTGTCCGTTAGCCCTTATTTACATTCCTTCGTTCATTTTCTTCGTTTAGTCTCCATGGCAGCGGCGGCGAGCGCATTCCGCCCATATCTCCAGCGGCGACTAACTGTACTAAAACCTCTCTGTCCGAATCTCTCTCCCTATGCCGCATTATCGGACAATGTGCTCAGCGAGTCGTTGCCGAAAACGCAACGCTCGTGTCGGGCATCGGCCTCTCGCGCTCTGACGTCACTGGGGCACAACACCAGACCTGTGTGCATTATGACGAAGCGTTGGAAAGCAGAAGTGCTCTTTTTCGTTTTCAAACAAAACCTTTGCTTAGGGTTTGCTCTGTTGCTCGGAAGTGAGAGAATCGATTGGCATTGGCATTCCTATTCAAGTGGTGTGAGATCCGAATTGAGAAGTTTTCTCTTCGTGAGTGGTGGATCTCGAATCGAGAAGTTTTCTCTTCGTGAGTGGTGAGATACGAATCGAGAAGTTTTCTCTTCGTGAGTGGTGAGATACGAATAGAGAAGATTTCTTTTCGTGAGTGATGAGATACGAATCGAGAAGATTTCTTTTCGTGAATAGTGCGGGTCTCAGAGATCTGGAACCTTCCCAAGAGAAAAACGAAATCAGAGTAGATACTAACTCTTCTCTCGTATCACCACTCAAGCACCGTCTCTAAGAACTTTCGGGGGGACACACTATAGTTCTTGTCCCTAGCTATCGAAACACGAACACTCCACCTGATGTCTAGAGATGGGAACACCAAAACTCCAACAGGTTTCTGGTTGCCGAAACACTACCACTTCACGGGAACCCCATTGTCGAAACATCAGATTCTACACTGTCTTCAGTTCTCATAAGCCTAACACTCCACCAGGTCCTGAAGCACCAGCACTGTGTTGGACCCCTGGAATCCAAACTCTACACTCCTCCATCCTTACAAATGGAAAACACTCTGTCGCTTCTCTCTGATGATGGCCTTGCACTATTCCTTGTGAGAAAAATTATTAGCAAATATGTTGTAACAAAAATTATTGACGACAAATTGAACCAGACCTTGCTCTGGCCGTCCATCGGATGAGACATAAAGCCACTAGATAGCTGTTAGGAGACAGATGGTAGCCTGCGTCAAGGCTATTCAGTGTGTTCTTTAAAGTTCACAGGGTATGGCTCTCTTGCAGAAAGGAACATGGCTTGATGTCCCATCCTATAGACGGCGGCCTTTCCAAATCCTCACTGGACAGAGGGAGAATTACCGTAAATAAATCTCAAAGCTGGCACAGTTGAGACTCAAACCTGGGAAACGCAGATACCGACTGAGCCAATTCCCCCCCCCCCTCCCCGGAGTGTATGGTTAAAAGGTTAGTTATATTCGCAGCAGTGATTTCACCCCTTACCCCATCCAGGAGGATGCTAACACGATACACTTTTGTTTTAAGAAAGGAATGAAAAATTCTTAATGCTTCTAATAGTTGCTTGTAAAATATTACTCTTTCCATTTTCCCAATTCTCACTAGTTAGTATTTCCATCGTCAGAGGATGCTAAACCAGAAAACAATAAGTTTCATTCTCTTTTAAAACGATCACTCCATATTCCTCATAGGTAATATGTTACTCTTCTAGTTATGCTGTGTTAAATGGTGCGTATTTGACTTCTTATGAAAGTGTGGATATCCATAAAGATAAAGCTCAGAAAATATAGACATGGAGGCTAAGTCTCTGTATAGAGTAAGAGATATTTTTTCTAGAATGGTGTGTGGGTTCTACTCTCGAAACTTCTAACTTTTCTCTTTTGAAATAGTGGTACCAGAAATTCTAGATTTAGTGAAGCGGGACCACCTGGCCGTGTCCCCTGTTTCACGACATTAATATCTGGCGCCCCCTACCAACACCACCTAATACAGAAGGCCAGTGGAACAAGTTATGACGTCACCATAGGTAGTCCTATAATATCAATATTCATTATAAAATTATTTCTATTATTATTACTGGTGTACTTCTATATTGATATTTTTATTAATATTTAGTTATAAATATATCTTATTTCGAAGAAAAATTATTTGGATGAATTAGCAATTATCATAATGCTAATAAATACGAATAATGTTTCTTCTAAATGAGGTATAGTTATAAATAAACATTAGTATAAAAGTACACCACTGATAATAATAGAAAGAAATATATAAGAATTATCTACGTCACAAGACTACTTATGTTGACGTCATAACCCTGTCCACAGGCCTTCTGTTGCAGGAGGTGTTGCCCCCATTGATCGAGGGCAAGGCATTAGTTTTACGGAGATAAACTCAACACTGGCCCAGCTGGGACTCGAACCTGGAAAGTGCAAATTACGAGTCTGGTGCGTTACCGACCGAAACGGCACACCCCTTTTGTGCAGGACAGCCATACCCTGCCCACGTTAAATAGCACGCTGGATGGCCATTGTGGGTGGCATCCACCTGTTTCCTAACAGCTGACCCACGGGTCCCCTTCCCCAAATCTTCTATGAGCCCTCGATGTTCTTCCAACCTGGCCATTTAGCCCATTGACATGACATTTGAAACATAACTTGTAGAATTCAATAAGTTATGAATAATAATAATATGCATGTAACAATATTATCGTAGCGAACACAACAATTGGCTATTATATGCAAAGTTCTGCTGAATGAGGAGACATCGCCATCACTCCTGAAGACAAGCAGCAATCTTTTGCTTCGTAATCAACAACGATTTTGAATTCGCAAATGGTTTTGTCTCTCTTTCTAATATATCCTTTGGGAAAGAATTATGGAAAGAAACAAAACAGAAATTAGTTTCATCCTTCTCTTACTTGATGCTGCTGAAGCAAATGATCACACATCTCTTTTAGAAGTCTTCTATGGCACTGATGCAGCATTTCAATGATACTGATGCAACATTTCATTTCAAGGGCACTAATGCAACATTTTCATCCCAAGACACTGATGCAGCTTTGATTCATGGCGCTGATGCAGCATTTCCCATTTTCAAAGGCACTGATGCAGCATTTTATTTTCTATGTCACTGATGCAGCGTTAACATTTCACGGACATTGATCTAATATTTCTTTTCAATGGAAGTACGATTCCTTAGCTTAACAAGTCTTCCGATGATGTCTGCATTAGTGAGAAATTGTTCCTTTATTAGGAAAGCGCAAAGATTTTAATCTTTAGGTTTCGATTTTAATCATCTGAATTCCCTCATCTGTCATGCTCATCCTTCATGTGCTATACGAAACATTTCTCTATCGAGTATATTAGCAGCTGATATGAAGATTGATACGAAATTGATTCTGTAGCAGTTTATGCGAAAATTGCAGTCTGTTTAGCTTTCAAATTCCATCTCATCACCCGTTAAATGTGACGAAGGTAGACGAGGGCTGAGATTCTGTTTTAATAAATGTTGCGATTAAACTTTTCGATGGGTATTATTCTTTCGTCTCTGACTGTTTATGGCTTTTGTGCAACTTGATTTCCGTCTCTTTCATTTCATACGTTTCATTTGTGCGGCAGTAAAAGTACCTTCACTTAAACAACAAGGCGGAAACGTTTTCAATGCCCAGGTCCATTTCCATATCGATCCAAATGTCTTCATCGGAGCATCCTCATCTTTCTCTCACAACGATTCATTCATCTTGATTCTAGCCGAAGAGGCGATTCTCACGCACTGCTACTTCTCTCGAGACTTCGCGGATTCCGCAAGCATTGCACGAATAGATCTCAGGTCTTTGATCTCGCTCTCCAGCAGAGTCCACGTGGCATCATCCGCGGTGACGTAGCCTCGGGGCACACCCCAACCTGCAAAACATTCCTCCGATGCGCGTGCGGGGCGTGCTGATACGACTTCGCTTTCGTTGGCATGCTTCCTCCTGTCACTAAGACCGGACGGGACGGGAGAGGAAGAAGCTGACGAAATGGTCTGCATGCATCGAATCGACGCCGGAATATCATCTCATTCCGCTTCCGTTTCGCCGAGAGGCCATTACTCGATTGGCTGGCATTCCCCTGTTGAGCCTCGTTGCCCATTCACTTCCTACTCCGCTGCTGCCTTCTCCTTCTTCATCATCGATGTGATCTCTCCTCAAGATTCGAGAAAGACGTAGAAAATCAGCGAAGCGGTTGTCAGTCGCCCTTCAGCAATACTTTCTGCTATCAGGTACAAGATTCTATTAGTTTTTGACCAAATCGCCAAGCGATGGATTCCGCAGCTGCTGTCTCTTGAAGAAGAAAAAAGAAACGAAATGAATAAAAGGTTTACCTTCCTTAAAGGTCATCATTTCATTTTGAGAATGCGAAACAATCGGAATCGCAATTTACTACAGATTCGTCCATCTCTTAGTGAAAGGATTGCATCGATTGAAGATTCAAGTTCACCTCTTTTAGGTACTGAAATGAGCTAAAACTCTATTTGGGAGTAAATGACCTCATTTACAGAGAAAAGCTTTCTAACCTCCTTCCTCTGGAGATGATGATGTCACGGAAGGAATTCATTTTTATTTTATTTAATGTTAAGGCAACGAGGCTTTCAAGTTTTCCTTTGAACACAGATTCGAGTTGTACTGTTGTTGCCGATGGGCTGCATCAGTGGAGAAAATGCGCTTAAAAGACATCATTTTAATTCCTCGTCTGATAGAAGCCGCTCCCCTCAAAGTCATCAGCTCGATGCCTCGTTCTCATCGAGAACTGGGAAAAGCTGGATGGGATTTTATGACTATTTTTGGTAACTAAGTCTACAGTGCACCGAACAAGAAAAAAGAAAGAGAAGCTACAACCTGCAAATCTCAACTGAAGAAAAAGTGTGGATCATTAATTAATTAATTATGGGAAAAAATTCAAACTGAGAGTGTAAGAGATGGACAGAGAGAGAGAGAAGACACGAGCACAGAATTTATATATCAGAAAATATTAAATGAAATTGACGAAATACGGAGAAACTTGTTGTTTTAAATGAATGGATAATTGTAAAACAAGAGAATAAGGAAAGAGTGGATTATAGATGAAATTATTTTGGCAGTTAAAAATAGAGATAAAAAGATATGATATTAATAATAGACAAAATTGTGATATTATAAAATGGAAAGAAATAGGTAAACATCATTATAAGGAACCAAAAACTCATATTTTATGGATAAAAGAAATGAAGATAATACAATACGAAGTTGTGGGAATTAATTAGTGATATTATCGATGATAAAAAGGATGTCAATTGACAAGAATCTTGAAAGACACTTGATTAAAGAAAAAGCTCCAAAAATTGTAAATAATTTTGTTCAATTTTTGTAATAATCATTAGTGAGATTCAAACGGTGAGATTCAAACAGAATTTGTGACGAAAAATATTATAACATAAAAAGTTAATCAATTATGCACATAAATAAGAATTCTATGTAGTTTTCCATTAGCTACTTACTTCGATATTGCAAATATTATAGATTATTTAAAATATAAATCGTCACCTGGATTTGACAATATTACTTCTAAATACATAAAGGAATGTAAATGCAATTTTGTTCATGTAATCCTTATAAATAAAATTTTTGAAAACTTGCAAATCCCAATAGCTTTGAAAATTGGAATTATTCGTCCGGTATATAAAAGTGGATCAAAAAAGAGTTTTAATAATTATAGACCAATCACTCCATTAACAATTTTTATAAGATAACAGAAAAATACGTTGGAGATGGCCGGTAAAATTTGTTTTATAAATAAATTTTCTCTGAAGTGAGCAATTTGGGTTCCTAAAGGTATGGGAAACCAAAACCTTTCGAAGATGTTATAAATAATATAAATATTAATTTAAATATAAGAAAGAAATGCATTGAGGTTATTTAGGGACTGAAATAAAGCATTTGATTCCACTGACATCGACATCTTGTTACAGAAATTATACGCACGTGGTATTAGAGGGAATATTTTTGAATGATTTAAAAGCCACATATTACATAGAGAAAGAGTTATGAACATAAATGACGATTATAGAGATAAATTTTGGATACATTTGGAGTTCCACAAGGATTTATTCTCGGCCTTATCGTATTTCAAATATAGATAAATGATTTGGCTAATCTTAATTTCAATAGTAAATTATATTTCTATACTGGTCACACAGTGTTAATCAACTTCCACTCAGATTTAGAAACCGCTATTTGCAATCTACAAAACGAGTTTAATGAAGCAGTTAAAAGATTTGCTCTTAACAAACTGAGTGTAATTAAGAAAAAATGCAAATTTATATGCAATGGTTTACAGCATTGTACACTTAAATACGTTTACTAGAAAAAAGGCCAGTGGTTTTTGAAACAATCAAAATTCTACAATAATTAAGGACGAATTCCAAAGGAGATCCAATTCCTTACCTATTTCACTTGCTTCCTAGAAAAATTGTAAACTTAAACAAAATTTCTGATATTGAAGAAACATTATTTGAGTGGTGAGGAAAAAGTGATATTTTTAATCGGAAACTTTTGTCATTTTATCAGTTTTCTTTTTATTTATTCATTTTTTCCTTCATTTTATGTCATGATAGTGATGTCATCTAGATCACATATATAAAAAAACCATATACATTCCCGCTGATAATCTTCGGCTTAGTGGGATTATTTTATGTAAAATAATTGCATAGATGATACTTTGGAAAATAAAAAATGACAGTTGAGATTAAAAAATTTAGTTTACATTAAATTAACTTTCTGGCGTCTAGATAACCTTTCTTTCGACAAAGCCACAAGATGTCTCAGAGAGTCTGAAACTCATACGTATAGAGCAGGAGAAATAAATGGTTTAAACATTCCATCCCTGATACAACATGTCCACTTTTTATATATACACTATGAGGCATTAAAGCTGCACCACCCAGAAGGAGCGTATGGATTGGCTTGAAAATCAGCATGTCAGGTCATATATACAAACATTTCCATCAGAAACATTTGTCGTGGAAACGTAATTATACCTGTGAGAGATCATAGGGTTAAAGCTAAGATGATCGGCCAAATGCTTCAGGCTCACTAGTTGTAAACAACAAGCTACAAAAGCGTTTCATAAAAAAGCTACAAAACGTCTATGAAAGATATTGAATGAGAAGTGTAGAAGATAGCAGGACAACAATTTCGCCAACCATATCATCAGCTAGAAGCGTTTCAGCTTTGTCGGATTTGTAGGGCTGTGCGAAGCCGAATCGTTTTACCCACGGGTTTTGTGCGCAAGACGATTTGTGCTGTGAGACGCACAACACTTGTGAATCGGGTGATTCATCGACACCCACAAGGTGGTAGCAGACCCGACTGTAAAGTACCATTCAATGAGCTGTAACTGCTACCATGGAAGTTCCCATCAAGACCAGGATTTCCAGGAGACTGGTAAATGCAGGCTCGGCATCAATTGCATGACCTTGGCCGTGGGTCGCGTTCAATCTCGGCTGGAACTGGTTCATATTAGAGCTACCTGGAAGTAGGAATGGCAACATCGTTCATTGATGAAATTCTGCCGTTTCATGGATCATGCAATTCATCCTTAATGTTGTGCGTCTGATCTTCTGTGACGACAGTGAGTCCTCTTTTGAGACGATTGCTGCCAACAACGTCCAGCCGTCCTTGCATCAAGACCCACATTGTGCGATAGTTAAGATATGTAGACCAGCCGGCTTCACATACAATCCGACGAAGCTGAAACGCTTCCAGTTCCCGATAGGGTTGTCGAAAACTTCGTCCCGGTATATTTTACACTTCGTCCTTAATATTTACTATCAACACTCTTTAGTAGCAAGATGTAGAGAGCGCTTGAAGCATTTGGCATAGCAACTCACTATTTTTCTTGTAATCTCTCACAGATGCCGTGTGTTTGTCATGGAAACGTAATCATTTGCATATATCACTGCCTTATAATCATATGCTGATTTGCATGCCGACCTTCCACTCTTTCTGTATGGTGCAATTTTAATATCACAGAGTATACCTACTCTCAGCCTTTATTCCAGCTGATGTTAGTTATTTTGCATGTAAGACATAAAAGAAGATTACGAATTACCAAACAAAAATTTCGAATTATGATCATGCCAGAAATTGAGAAAAACAGTTCACAAGAACTGTATACGTATAAAAACTAAATAAAATCCACCAGTATAATCGATTTTAAACTTCTTTTAAGTTCGAATCAAATGAAATAATTTCAAATTTGAACAATCAGCACGTTACTTCGTGCAAATGAGAGTCAACTGTCAGGACCCTCTTGCAGCAAACGTCAAACTACGTGAATTCTATTTGCAGTATCAGAGGCAATATTATTCACTAATGTCATATTGGTAATGTGGTGTCATGTATGAGTATGCCTTTACTGTATTAAAAATTTTCTTAATGAAACAGAGAGGTACAAGCGTCACCATCGTCAACTATCGCGCGAAAAAAAAAAGTTTCGGATTTACCGCCAAACCCGTAAGCGCACGTCTGCACCTTCACGTGCTTTTACATACTTTCTGTTTCCCACCTTTTCAGAGCGACAGCTCTCCTCTCCACTCCCCCCCCCCCCACAAACACACAGTCCCCCTGTTGCGAGACCAAACCGGGCCCATCATTCCAATTACAGTCGATGCCATTACTCAGACATACGGCTGAGAGTGTGGACGGAAGTCTCGAAGGTCATCTCCGCAGGTTAGCAGAGGTCAATTCAGGAGGAGGTCACAAAGAAAAGATCCCCCTTTGGCAGCTGTTCGGTGGGAAGAGACGAACCAACTGGACTAACATTATTCCGAAATGCCGCTTCTCTTTATGTTGTTTTTTAAATCTCTCTAGGTTCGTTGATTATCAGATTAACTTTGGCACTCCCAGTGACTTCTTGTTTAGCACGCTTGATTACAGATCAATGGGACCTGGTCGCGGTAAAAGTCGCGGGTAAGGGTATTTGTGTTGTTTTTCTTCTGAGTCCTACCTCACAAATCCTGTCTATGGCATATTATACTGATAGGCTACTGTCAGGCCTCTGTGGCAAGCAGCTGCTTGAGCAAGAATTTCGCCTCCGCATCAGGAGTCTACTCTTGGTAGAGAAACAGCATTGGCATCATTTGTTTCTAAAGCTGCCACTGCAGAAGTGTTCGGTCCGCAATCGGACCCAGACTAATCCCAGCTCCTAAACAGATGGATAGAACTATCCTGACTTCGATTGAAAATAAAAGAATTATTAAACGATACCGATGAGACTGAGAAACTTGCAGATTTCGCAGTCATTCTATTGTTTTAAAGTATCTTTCTGTTTAAAACCTATTTTATTAATTAAAGTCCAACAGAAAAATAAAAATTTTAAAATGATCTTGCTTTCTGGAAATAGTAAGAAATAGTAAATAAAAATTTTTAAGTCATTTTCTCTTTAAAAAAATGTCACCATCAGTTGTGATACTTTTCCAATCATATGATCGATCTGTCCCTGTCAGAGCTGAAGTGTTTTACGACGGTGGCAAAGAGAAATGGAAACTCTCGAGTGAATCAGCTGATCTTCTCACGATTCATTGCTTCCCTTTGGAATTGTGAGAGATCAGCATTCCTCGACTCTGCAAAACTTCCCGCCCTGCCCGCGGTTAGTAAGGGGACACCGATGGGCTGGAAATGCCGCCGTCCATCGGATGGGACGTTAAACCTTGCCCCGGTAGTATGTACGTATACTGTGAGGGAGAATATAGTGTGGTATAAAGTGCGGGAGAATATAGTGCGGTATATAGTGCGGGAGAATATAGTGCGGTATATAGTGCGGGAGAATATAGTGCGGTATATAGTGCGGGAGAATATAGTGCGGTATATAGTGCGGGAGAATATAGTGCGGTATATAGTGCGGGAGAATATAGTGCGGGAGAATATAGTGCGGGAGAATATAGTGCGGGAGAATATAGTGCGGTATATAGTGCGGGAGAATATAGTGCAGTATATAGTGCGGGAGAATATAGTGCGGTATATAGTGCGGGAGAGCCCTACCTTGTTAAAGAGCCCTCTGGATGGCGTTGACGGGAGGCTGCCATCTCTCTCCCAACAGCTGGCCAGTGGGTCCCCTCCCCCGAGACTTCTTTGAGCCCTTGGGGTCCTCGTGACCTGGCCATTTATGCCGCTCAGACGTAAAAGACTCCAATCCAACTCATCCCTTGACATAAAGACTCGATCAAAGACTTCTTTGGAGTAAAATTTCGATATTCTTATTTTTGACAAGCTGTTTTAATGAGTAAGTATTTTGACAAACTAATTCCAAGAAAAGTTCTTTTCAGTGCAGGCTAAAAAAATATTAAATAAAAAATGCATCTTTTCACTCAGCTTTTGAAAGATAGAAAAGAGCACGCACTTCGCCAGCAAACATTTTCGGAAGACCTGTGCTAAATTTAGGTTAGGAGACGCCTGAGAACGGAAGATTCTTCATTCTGATTCGTTGTGTAGTTTATGAAATTTATTTGCTGCGTTCTAATTAATTAACTAGCGATTCCATTTTGAAGCATTAAATAGAATTACAGAATAAAGGAAGTGAATTTCCGTTAATTGATAGAGAAAGGCAACTCTTTGAGGCATAGCAGTACTCTTCCTAATATCTAAATATTATGAAATTAAAAGATAAAATCCTACACCACCTGGTCTAGTGTACCTGGTTACTAGTGGTGTGTATTTGAATGTTGCACTCACAGACCTTCTGCTATGGCATATAAACTGACAGGCTCCTGTCAGACCTCTGTGGCAAGCAGCTGCTTGAGGAGTAGTTATTATTTTTTTATTAGGAGAAAGCAGGAAAATGCCCAGAATAGTTTCTCGATCACTGATGACGAACCTAGGGCACGCGAAACCATTTTTGTTATTGGGCGAGACTGAAAGTATCGTCAAATAACTGATTGCACATTATAAAATAGTATACGCACTAAATCTATAATATATCAACCCTTAATTGATTTCCTTAAAAGCACTTCTCCACATCTTAAAATTTTGTTATGGTTTCGATTTTCTGCCAAGTCTCAGAGAGTTTACAATTCTCCCTCAATTAATGAAAATTCATTCAGATCACAAGGTCTGTGATGCGCTCCACCTACACGTAGCAAGTGGAAGGTTGCTTATCAGTTTTTATGTTTGATTTTGGTTACAACTTAAAACTGTTATATATTTTACTTTGTATAATGGCGGAATTTAAGATTTAGTATTTTCTGTCCATATATTTAAATCCGTGGTGTCTTATATCATTTAATTTGCACTGCATGATAAACAGATGGGTAATCTTGGCTAAATTAAAAAACACTTTAAAGTATTATTGCAACGTTATTCTCGTTGCTCGTATTTCCGCAATTTTCGCACGCGATTCCACAAAGTTCGCCATCCCTGTTCTAGGTTATCTCCGTTCTTTGTATATATTCTTGTCTCCTTTTAAAAAACAAATAAATATCACTAGTAACAAATTAAAACAATTACCCTTGAATCCCTAAGAAATTGATCAATATGAAATTAAACACATCGGGAATTTTCGAGAATTCAGTGCAAAACATTTTTTAAATGTAGATGAGAGATCTTCAGGAAAATAATTCCCCGCTGCTTCGAGGCTAAAAACAAATAAATGGTGTTTAGAATATCATTTTGCAAATGGGATGTCAACACATAGTGGGTGGTGTCAACTTTTGATGATTTGAAAAAGCAACTTCCACAATTAGTCGGACACATGCAGTGAAAGCCTTTGTCAGGCATTTGCTAATCGATCATTACCGAACAATGTAGACAATTCTGTGAGCTTCATAAGATGGAAGGACGTTCAAGAAGCAAAACGACAACTGCTTACTCTCCCTTCGGAAATTTAAAAAATGTATTTAGTGTTAAGGACATCGAGAATTTATATACTCTACCAACGAATGCCAGCAAAATCATTTAAAATGCCTTGGTTGGGTTGTTTTACCCCTGAGAGGCACTTTTTTGCACACAATGGACTAAATGGCCAGGTCACAAGGACCGCGAAGGCTCAGAGCAGGTTGGGGAGAGGGAGACCACTGGACAGTTGTTGGGAGACAGATGACAGCCTCCTGTCAAGGTCGTCTAGCGTGTTCTTTAATGTGCACTTGGTATAGATCTCCCGCACATTAGGGCCACGACTTAACTTCCCATCTGACGGACGAAGGCCTTTCCAAGCCCATCGGTGTACCCTACTTACCGTTGGCAGGGCGGGGAATAAAATGCCTTTGGGAGCATGTACATTTGATAACTATCCCTATAAAGAAAACAAATTTGCAAAAGGAAATCGAATTCAAAAGAAAATAATTCCCTCTTCCATCGAGGCCATTGAGGATTCTAATTCACCACCTAAATGCTTCGAATCCCCTGTAACAGTAAATCCATTTTCACAGCTTCGTCTGCAGCCATTTTTACGCTCCATGATTTCTTTTAGGGAATTTTTTTTTCAACCTTAAAGAGCTTTTTTGCAAGAGTCAGGACAGGATTTGCATCTCACGCTCCCCTCGGTTCACAAAGTGGTCGTGTGCCTTATGACCGGTCGGTGTATGAAATTCTTACTTTCATAGCCGTGAAGAACGGGGGAATTTTAACGGTAAGTAATACAGATTTGTTACCAAAAGGCAATGAATTATTATGCATAGCATATGATATATATCATTCAACATTGAATAACATTAAAAAATAAAATTATTTTCATATTTAAAACCTTTTTCTTCACTTTCTTTGATTTAGGAATAAACAAAACTCATCGCCATAGGGAGTGTGGATATTGCTTTTCACATAACATGGAGGCATCCGAATACTTTTGGCAACACGGTGTATATCTTCATAATCCACCCTTTTTTTAAAAGTTCATTTTCGACTGTCAGAAGGGAGAGTTCTTTCAAGAGATATTTGCAACTGCTTCGAATTTTTTTCTCCTTTTCTGAATTGAAACGTACCTAATTTTGCTGTTTCGTATGTCCAGGTGCCCCAAGGCAAGTGCCTAACGGGCCTTATGGGAAATCTTGCCCTGAGAAGAAGACACGTCTCTCACTTCATCTTTTTTGTAACTCATGGGTGACCTTAAAAGAATTTGTTTTAGGCCCTATATTCAAATTTAACGGAACCAATGAAAGCACGTGACTTCAGGAGGAAACAGATGAGACATTTCTTTTGCTCCTCGCGACCTTCAAATGCCTCATCTGCAGGTCGTCTTCACTTGTCTTCGACCCAAGTTGCCCGACACCTCCTCCGACACCAAAAGCAAACAATAAAAATGCCCTTCAATGACCTTCCGTAGTCGCCTCGCACGACTGTCCGAACTCTCCTCTCCGTAATTCAGCGGAAATTTCTCTTGATAATGTTTTGCAATGCTACCTCTTCAGTGCCCCGTGAGCGGAAGTTCGTCAGTTTGTGTTCCCTATCTGTATCATCGCATATTTTAAACTCAACCGTTACGTCTATCCTCTTTTTTTTTGCTTTTACTCTTTCACGTGGCAGCATTGTTCACATTGTTATGAGCATTAGCCCATTGTTAGAGAGCGAGGAGCTCGCGAGTCCATCTGTCAGATGCAATTGTCGGATTTTTCGTAATCGTCCCTGCTCGAGGTGAAACAAGAAAAGCGATTTCGACGAAGATGTCTGGTGGGACACTTCGGGGCCACGAGCACATCGACCGACTCTGACCCTGCAGATGGCCGCTCTGACGGAGTGGTTCCTTCGGTAGCGATGAATGAGAGAGAAGCGGCACTCCCTCCTCGAGAGGAGAGGTCACTTCTTCGTCATCCTCTCGACGCAGTCACGCTCTGACGGATGCTGTCGGCATCCCGGCCACGTGCTCCGTGTGACCCTGATGACTCGGCGAAGTGACGAGCGAGAGGCAGGAGACGCGGAGGGGAGAGAGCGTTCTGTTGGCCTTGCAAAGCGGAGCACCGATTGAATGATGGGAGTACGGGGTCGCCTCCGAACGCTTTCTGCTGTGCCGGACGTTCACCTTGGCCATCACTTAAAAACAGCGGAAAAAAGGAAAGGATGGGAGAGGAGAGAAAGAGAACGCGAAGCCCGGAGGGAGTTGGAAGAGGGGGAGTGGATTAGGAGGGGAGTAGTACCGGTAAAGAGACATACCGGTGTACGCGGAGAAAAAGTGAACTTGCAAAGAATAGTCCAAACCGGTTGACCCCTTGCTAGGAACTCTCCTCATAAAACTAGTTTACCGGTGGCATTTGGGCGGGGGTGGCTCAGTTGGTAGCGCGAAAGGCTCGTAAATCTGCAGTTCCCAGATTCGAGTCCCAGCTGGATCACCATTGAAATTTATCTCCGCAAAACACGCTGCTCTTCCCCCGGTCAGTAGGGTACACCGATGGGCTTGGAAAGGCCTTCGTCCGTCGGATGGGACGTTAAGCCGCGGCCCTATGTGCGGGAGAGCCATACTAAGTGCACATTAAAAAACACGCTAGACGACCTTGACAGGAGGCTGCCATCTGTCTCCCAACAACTGTCAAGTGGTTTCCCTCTCCCCAACCAACTCTGAGCCTTCGGGGTCCTTGTGACCTGGCCATTTAGCCCATTGTGTGCAAAATAAGTACCGCTCAGAGATAAAACAACCCAACAACCACGTGGGATTCAGTTTTGTTTCCTTTTGAATCATTTACGAATTTTTCGTTACTCGCTGAACACTCCAAATTGGAGTATGAGGAGCCAACTCATATTATCACTGTTCCCTCCTCCCTCTGCCTCTTTTTCCACCTTTATTCCACAAGAGTTCCCACGGACACCGCAGCAGATCAAAAAACACAAAATCTTGCAGTGCTTCCTGTTGGCGCCTCTGTCGTTCAAAACTTTCTCTTTTTACTTGTTGGCAGTTAAATCGTTAGAGGCGTTACTTTAAAAAATGTTTTGAAATGGTTGGAATAGTGAGTGACAAGAGGAAATTCTAAATGGGAGGCTGTGTGACAGTTTTTCTCGCCACGACATTCATTTCCTGGCTTGGCATTTCATTCAGTTTTAGAAAAATTCTTTCACGATCCATCTTTAAGAATCTTCACCAATCATCTTAAAGAAAGAAACATCTTTGCTTCACTTGCTTGTTTCATTTTTTTTTTTCACAGAAGTAATTTCTTTTCATTGGTAGAATGCTTGTGCGTGCCTTTCTAACACACACAGTTAATTATTGAAATCTTTATTGTGACTATTTTTATTTCTTTCCCGAATGGAATTAGAGATAAAAATGAAACAAAAAAGAACATCATTCTTGTGGTTGTTACGGAGTCGGAAATGGATCAAAATTAAGGGAAACGATGAAAAATACAAAAAGCTCACATCCGCCAGAAATGGATCTCAGTAGTGCGTGCAATGCAGAAAAATCAGCGGAAGTGGAGACCGCAGCAGAAAGGAGAGCATCGATGCCTTCTTCAAGATTCGAACCCAGCTCCCGTGTCTCCAGAGCTAAGTGCGTTAACCACTTAGCCACTGGGATATGAAATGGGAGGTTGTTTAAAAGTGATGGGAAGAGTGGAAACTTCTTGTTACGCATCTTTAAATTCCCTGATGTGGCGGGTTTAGAATAGCATCTTTAGAGAAGAGGAAATGTTTAAAATTAATGAGTGAAGAGCAAGATGATAGATCAGAATGCAGCCGATTCTGTGAGGAGCACTTCGTCGATGCGTTCTGCAGAAGACAAATCGCAGACGAGTCCGTAGAATGGGCAAGAAATCACAAAATGAAAGGAGGACGAAATCGAAACTCGCCAAAAAAAATCCTTCTGAAATTATAGATTTCTAAACGAAAATTTTCGGTGTTATTATGAAAGAGATTCTGTGTTAGATTCCAACATTGGGTAAACCACGGTACAGAAAGATCGAAGATATCTGCTCCTTAAAATAAACGTTTGGAGGTGAAAGTGCTTCACACTATTCGACTCATTTCTGAAAAGCATCAGTTCACCTTCCATTCTCGCAAACTGCTTGTCAAATTTAAATCCATGAAACAAAATGAATTCTTCTTCAGACAGCAGCTCTCCGCCTTCGCAAAATCCATTTCAATGTCATCGATATGGTCGCCTGACTCCTAAATACAAGTCTCGCAGTGGATAAGGAATGGCTGCGATGAGCAGAAACAGATCTCCTCTAAAAGTAACGGTGGAAAGGGAACTTCGATATTCGCAAGTCGACAAGTGCCTCTTTTTCCTTCCGGTTTCCTCACGACTCGCACTTCCTTCTATCGCCGCGGGAACAGCCTGAAGGAACTTGATTTCGCATTTATGAGAAGCAACAGTACCCGTTCACTGGTTGATGAAAATGCCACTGAACGAAATAAAGAGGGGCAAAATATTATCGCTCTCAGGGTTTAAGATGCTTCAAAAATGCTTTGGGAAATGAAAAAAGGTTGTGCAGAGGGAAATATGGCGAAAATTCTATGGAAACCTCAGACTGTAAGACTAATTAAATATCCTTCAAGCAGATTCTTTCCAGACAGATCTGACAGTACGGATAAAGTCTGTGAGACTTCAGCAGATAGAAGAAGGAAACCCTTTTTATCCCCAGCCAAGCACGCTAACCAGCTCTTAAGAGGACAGAAGGAGAAATTGGAATTCATTATCTATTATTATTATTTCTTGCACATTCCTTTAAAT
Source organism: Ryuthela nishihirai (assembly GCA_038380435.1). Lineage (NCBI taxonomy): Eukaryota > Metazoa > Arthropoda > Arachnida > Araneae > Heptathelidae > Ryuthela > Ryuthela nishihirai. The sequence continues at coordinate 81,112,758 of JAWZYU010000012.1, forward strand.
CGCTGTAAGGTTATCCGAAGCTCACAGCTCCTCTGTCATTAGCTGTCACCAGGAGACAAGAAAGAACCTCAAATGTTGCCTGAATATCGAATAACGAAAGGCTCGGATTTAGAAAAAACTTTAAGGGGGTTGCCAAGAAACTCAATCGAGCCAAAAAAGAGTAAAAGCGAGATCCGAGAGACGGGATGTCCATAATAATAGCATTTCTCCGTCCGTTTTAGAGATGATTAAAACATTTCTTGAAATATTCATAAGTTTAAAAATATTCTTCCTCTATTACCTTTACCAACATTCTCAAAGGGAGGGGGAGAGGTCCCTACCTTCCCCCCTCTCCGAGATTAATTCCTCGAGATCAATGCGCAAAGTCTCATCATTACACTACGAGCTCACATGTTTAATTCCTAAGAAGGTACGTGAAGAGAAGTGAAGAATTGTGAACCATATACTGTAGGTAGTAAAAGTACAGAAAGGGTTTCTCTTTTTTTCATGAGAAATCGTGATGGCGACGAGGATGAAAAATGATCGAGTTTCCTTTCCGCCATTACAAATCACCTCTAAGTGATAAGATGTCAACCGAAATGGCAGAAGCGAGGAAACAAGAAGATCGGAGGGCAGGCGGCACTGTCAAGGTCATGCTAGTTCACGTGGGCGTTGGGATTTGCTGCCGTGCATCCGGTTTCCGCCAAGGGTGGCAGCCGAATCGGTTGATACATTCGCTCCCCCTTTCCCTTTGGCGATGCCATTTCCTGGACATGACGCCGCTGCAAGGGTTAAATGCAATCAGAAGTTGATGAACTGTCGATGCTGCTGAAGGCGAAAACGATGAAGCAAGGATGCTTTTATCTCGCTTTGCAACTGAAATGGAGAGAGGCCACAGACTTTCTTCTCCCATTTACTTCTAATTGGGAATATTGTAAAGTGGTACATATTTCATGTATTAGCTTCTTATACGATTCAATTGTACTCGTGATTGCACAACAGTATACGATCATCGTGACTATCTAATGTTAGACACCAGCAGCTCCTGCTGGGCCTTACCTTCAGCGAGGACGAGGCGAAAGGTTACTGGTGGTCTGAAGTTGTGGCATTATGGACGAGAGGCAAATTTGCCAATATTGAGCTGTAGCCCTCTAAAAGTGAAAAGTCCGGGCGAGATGAGAGCACATAAAAGAGGTGCACAAATGACTTGTTTTAAAATATTTCTTGCATAGTTGATTTACTAACAAGCTCTTCTCAACGGTAATCTGTTGGAAGGACTTACCGAGCATGAACTTTGTTAAAACAGCTCGTTGAAAGAGATACAGTGATACATAACTAGATGCAATAGTGATCAGATGATAATGTAATGCATGGTATATATGCAAATAAATTTCATTTAGTACCATTACCAGTGTATCCCTTAGCATCCAACTGCTGGACATTCATTTTCAATAATGTGAAAATGTGCAACTCTTAGTTTCTTTGGCAAAATACATTAAAAATAAAAATTGGTGCACAAAATTAAAGGATAATGCACAAAAGTGTCATACCTCAAAAGACTTTTCATCAAATGCAATTAAATGCCCCATGGAAAACTATGATCATATGACTGAGCAAGTCGGTTGGGTTTTACCTCTGAGTGGCACTTTCTTTGCACACAAAGGGCTAAATGGCCAAGTCACAAAGCTCCCGAAGGCTCAGAAAAGTTGGTAGGAGTTTGGGGGAGAGACCCACTAGACAGCTGTTAGGAGACAGATGGTAGCCTCTCGTCAAGGTCATCCAGCATGATCTTTAAAGTGCACACGGAGCCACGGCTTAACGTCCCATCCGACGGAGGATGGTCAATAAACTGGGTCTGTAACCTGAGAAGTGCAGATTACGAGCCTGGCCCTCTACCAGCTGATCCATCCTAGCCCTACAGCAAGTAACATAATGGCAAAAATAGTGTAATATTAATGGGTGCTGAATATGAGAACTTGAATTCCCATAATAGAGGTGTTGGAATTAGGAGATTAAATATGATAATTAAGAGTATGATCACCTCTGACAGCATTTTAACTCAAACAAAATGTTCTCATACTACTGACGAGGTTTATAGCAATGAAGATGAGTATTCCACAAGAGCAAATATGAACTTGTGGAGGGTTCTGGGAGGGGGATGGAGCCCAGCATTCCCCTCTCCGGAGGGTCTCACATAGGATCAACTGGATTCAGGTCAAGGGGTTTGTTAGCCACCCTTTCTTATGAATAGGTTCACTTTCTAGGAAATCGAAGATGTTGGATGCGTTATGCAGGAATTTTGTACCATGCGGAAATGAGTGTGTAGTGCAGTTGGACGGCAGCACAGTCTTATTGCAAACAGTCCTTACCACCTGTGATGACCCAAAGGAGGTTGCGATGCTGTCTGACTATGACAGACGTGATGACCTGGGTTCGGATCATGTCCGACTGGGCCAGATGTGATGTCCTCCCTTCTCAGATCTATGGAGACTGAGCCAAACGTCGTGGCCGCCGGAGGACGATGCGATTGTTGCTTAATAATCACTTCGGTGAAATTACAGGTTCTCGGGTTTTTAAGCCCGTGCCACTGCACGTCTTGATGAAACTGGTGTTGAATGATGAATAATAACAGTCCATTAATTACTGCACGAGAGTTAGATAGGGGCGACACAGTTTCATTTATAATATATACAGCTACGTGCCGGGAATGCGCTCAACTCCGTGGGCCTTTGCTGCTTTACTGCTGCAAACATTAATAATGAAGTGGAGAATCGCACGCTTTGAGAATCCTCACTTTACAGATCTCAAAACTCGGCGAAAGGATAACCAACCTTTGCCTACACTCTGGTTCCTTCTGAACCACAGGAATAAAACAGATTCACACAAGAATCTCGATTCTCCTTTGGAATTGCACCCTCACATCAAGGGTTTTTTTTTTTAGTATGGCGGCGTCCTTCTGACGCGTATAGAAATGACTCCTTCTCGTTCGACAGCTCGCACCAAGACTAATCCTTCAATCTCCCTTCTCTAGCCTCCTTGCTGCACTAGCCTCTAGGCTAGCCATTTACGGCCATAAACAACTGTTGGCATTTGTCACCGCTTACACGGAGCGGCTTTAGACCCGAAAAACAACAACAGTGAGTCATCCCAGCACAAGCATTTCGAAGAACACATAAAAATACATACAACAATAAAATACAACAAAAATATACAATAAATAAATAAATATAAAATTCTTGAGTCATGACAGTCTATAACCATATGTATGACAATAAATAGAACAATTGCATGAAAATGTATGTAGGTATGCAAATAATGACCGTCCTCAAAATAGGACGCTGGGATCTAACAGTATCAATCGAATGTATTATACTTGAGTCCAAATACTTGAGTCCAAACAAATTACTTTTTGTGACTTGAGTCCAAACAAATTACTTTTCGTGAAATGGTACAAAACACCCCATACACAGCGTAACATTACATTTTACACAATATGACCTTGGTTTTCCTTTGCACCCAACTTGTGCGCATCTTCTTTGTGCGTCTCGTCGAGCAATGACATGGCCTATTCCATCAAACCCAACATCTGGTATCACTCTCATGGTGGACGGGAAAGCCATTGGACGTCCAGGTTGTTTTCATCCAGTGTCCAGTTTAAGTATGTAACTGCAATAGGTCCAGTGCATTTGGCCCATGTACTAGCCGATAGAGGAGCCAAGCATTTACAAGAGACATTTCTATCATTCGTGTAAATAAGACCCAGTACCATTTCTTCCCTCTGATACCTGTTGCATACTTTCCTACCAACCAGTCATGGTGGTCAACTCCTCCCATGTTCGCATTATAGGACTTGAGAACAGCAGGTTGTGGTACTTGTGTCTTCTGTTTTGCCTGCCTGCTGAACCGAGTAGCCATTCCCAGAGGTTCAACTTTGTCAGAATTTGTGCCAATAGTGACACACTTGTTGTCGTTCCATCTAACGAATAAAATTTCACCATCAAACTTATAGTCAAAATCCCCACGAGCTTTCTTTTTCAGTTCCTTGCTGCTCCTCTGTGGACAATCACCAACACGGTTCTCTCTGACTGTTCCAGTTGCGCGATAATCCAGGTTTCTAAGGTGAATCAGAAGATCACGACTTGTGTAGAAGTTGTCAAAGTAAACGCAGAGGATCCTTTGCTCTTAAACACAATCCAGCATGTTTAGCACTACAATTGATCCCAATAACAAATCATCCCTTTCTGTATCTGTAGAATCTTTTCCACTGAAATGATAGTGGCAAGTCCTATTTTGAGGACACCAAAATTCACAACAATGTAAAATAAAGTAAACGATTCACATAGAGCTAACAATGCAGATAGCTGAAAGAGAAGATTGTTAACTTTAAATAATGACAGAAAAAATTAACGCCACACTCCAAAATATGTATATATTATCACAAATATACTTGTCTGTATTTATTTAAAATGCGACTCTATATTCAATAAGTCACATAATGTAGAATTTATTATTTTTAATTTTGCTTAAGCACAATATTGATTAAAAAAGCCTCAATAATTGACATACAACTTTCATCATCATCATAACAAAATAATTCATGATTGACTTATAACAATTTATGTATACTGTCGTCAAAATAGGACACTGGGAATTAATGGGTTAACTAGATTTTATTCGTTGTCACTTTCTGACAACATTTATGCAAACATCCGTTTGCATAAGATGTTGTTCCAATCTTGTGCAAACATTCGTTTGCACAAGATTGGAATTTAATCACTTTCATCGCTTGAAACATTTTGTCCGTCGTGTTCATACTCCAATGGTGAAATGCTCTCTATGGCATGGGGAACCAAATTATCACTTGTTTCCAGTGATTCCGAAGTTTGATTAGTTATGACAACGAACTCTGTAATCAATCGTTGAGATTCAGCTTTGACTAGATCTTTGTATAATTCTTGATAACGCGCCATACATCACTTCAGTTCACGTTTAAACTGCTCAGCTCGTTCGACAACGGGATCACGTGTAAGAAAATGACTTTCCAATTTACTAGTCATTTGAAGCCCTTCTTTAATTAAACTTGCAACGAGTGGAACCTCTTCATCACCATCACTTTTTTCTTTTTCATCAGGAGTCTCAAAGACAACTTCTATTATTTCGTCTTCGCTAAGAGCTTTGTCAACCAGCAATTCATCAATATCTGCAAACGATAAATCATCGAATCCTTTTCCACCAACTGCATGTGCTAAAGTGATGATATTAGGATATTCATTCGTATTTGGGGGTAAAGGATCTTTGGTATTTACACATTCTGGCCAATTAACTTTTCAGCATGCGTTTAAAATTGATGGTTTTAATTCTGATAATGTCAATCCAATGTGTCTGATACAATCTAAAATATAAAATTTCTTCCACACATCAATAACTTTGATGTTGTTTTTATCCTTTTCTAGTTTATCCAAAATGTATTGGAATGTTCGTCTCACGATGTCCCCACTCACTTGATCACGTAGTAAGTTTTAAATGTGGCATTTATACCCTGGTCAAGTGTGGTTGTATTAAGGATGTCGTATTAGGCGGCAGAAAATTAAAATGCGCATCTGGGTGTTCCAAAAACAGGATCGCCAGGCGTATTGTCTATAATCAATAGAACTTTTAATTCCAGATTACCTTCCTTCAAATAGCGTTTAACTTCTGGAACAAAACATTTAGGGAACCATTCATTAAAATTTTTTGTAGCCCAGGCTTTTTTGTTTGCCATCCAATACACTGGCAATTTATTCAGATCTACACCTTTCATTGACCGTGGTCTTAGGGATCGATTGATGGGCAGCAGTTTTAACATACGATCTTCTGTAGCGTTGCTGCAAAATAGAAAGGTCGCACGATCCTTAGCTGCTTTAAAGCCACCAACAGTTTTTTGTGACTTTGCTACGTAAGTTCTACTCGGCATTTTTTCTCAAAAAAAAAAACAGTTTCATCTGCATTCCAAACTTGATCAGGAGTGTATCTACTATCTTCAATGATTTAGAACAATTTTGGACAAACTTCTTTAGCAGCCGGATCATCTGCAGATGCAACTTCACCTTTTATCTTTATATGATGAAACGCGTGTCTTTTAAGAAATCCTGCAAGACAACCCTGTACTTGCAGAAAATTCATATTTTTGTTTAACTGAGCTGATGTGGTTGGTTCCATTTATCGTATCTACTTCTATATTCATAATGGTTGATGATATTTCCGTCTAGGGGTATACTTTTTTGAGAGTTATTTTTTATCCATATTACTAGTGCCTTTTCCTTCTTCACTTTTGCAATATTTCTCGTGTAGGATGACGATTTAGCGCTCAGTTTTGTTCCAGAAAGCACAGATTTTCTAATAGCATCTTCATTTTTCTTGCTGGTTCTTACGGTAGCTTCGTTCAAACCAAAATATTTACCTATGGATGTTGAACGTTCTCCAGTTGCAAGACGATCTAAAATTTGGGTCTTAGAATCCAAAGAGATAGCTTTCCTTTTCTGCTTTTGTATAGTTGAATTATCCGACATCGTGGTAAGGCTTACGAAAAATATTTGAATTGTAATTAATAAATCAATTTGATGAAAAATTGTAAATTACCTATTAGCAAAATTTAATAAATTTATATTACGTACACAAAACTTCGAAATCGAAAACAAAAATGTTTTCGATTTCTTCTATTAAACATACAAACATTTCTAACTTCAAACACGAAATGGGAGACCAAGACTAACGTATGTAATGAAGATAAAATTGAGGGGAATTCCCGGAACACAATGCTGCCACTTTATTCCAAATGAAGTAGGTTTTGTACCATTTTCCCATAAAATTGAGAACAAAATAGGGAAAACTTGTTGTGTAGTTTTTATTTTGGGGATTTTAGTGCACAAAATGTGTATCTATAATGCATTTTCAAACTTAAAACTACTTCGAAAAATGTGACCATAAAAGGTTCATCTTTGTTATAAATTTAAATTCTAGGAATTTTTTCTTGAATAGTAATATTTTTTCAGAATTAAATTCAAATGGAGATTTTTAAAAAGGTGCCGTTTGAACCGTGTTAAATCAAAATAAATCGTGTAAAAAGAGAATCGGAATTTTTTCCTAAACCGTGTTAAATCAAAATCGTGTAAAAGAAATCCGTGTAAAAAGAATTGGGTGTGTATGCCTGGTGTTAAATCAACAATGGCTCTAGATTAATGAAATATTTAAAAAATTGTTAGAAATGAGTATTATAATATAATTGACAAATTAAAAGAATTACTCCTTCAACAGTTTCTTAGTGCAGAAGGCTGAGAGTCTTAATGCGCCACGGAGAAGATCTGTGGGTAAGGCGAGACCCCAACAGTAGGGCAACGCATGAAAATGCCTTCATGCCTTATCTGGGGCTCCAACCAGAGTCCCTTAAATAAAGAGCCAAGCACACTAACCACTTGGTCACGAGGATGGACCCTGGCAACTGAGCGGCTTTTGAGAGCCAGAAAAAGTGGCAAACGAAAGTGAGTGGGGATCGAGTCACGGATAGGCCATGGATGCTTCTTGTCTTCTTGTTTCTTCCTCTCGGATCTTTTCCTTTATCTTGCATTCATATGACTAGCAAGTGCTTGAGAGATAATTTATTGTTTTATTTATTATTACTGCTGAACAGAAAATCGTTAAAATCTATGATATTAAATAAAAACTCAGATTTAACATGAATTCATCATTTCTGTAGTTTTATTCAATTACTATTTGCAGGTTATGTGAAACAGAAAAAAATTCTCATTTATCATCAGACGGCATTGCAATCGGGTCGAGGGTATTTTGACTAATGAACTGATTCGAAGCTTCAAATTCAATTTCTTTCTTCGGTGAATGCTTTGCTTTTCATTTTAACTGAAAGTTATGACATAGATTTATGCCTCAATGTCAAATTCTCATTCTTTAAACATCAACATCATCCAATCACCGAATGTATTAATTACCTGAATCTGCTGAATAGCGTAAAGGCTTCAATAATTGCGATGGAAGTAAGACTCGGCCTGCCCATTGGCTAATCAATCCATGCGCCTCCCGTTCACGCCTTTCAGTCATACCTGCAGCTATAACGCATTTCACGATGCAAGCCGGTTGCAGCTTCCCCGAACCACGTGGTTATTCGTAGGGGAAACACCGATTCGCGTCTAGGTCGTTTCATTGCATCGTCTTCTATCTTTGAATGTTTCGCAACAACAAAGAACGATTCGACGCAATAATGCGAAACAGAAGCCAATCAATAATTATGTCGCAGTGAGAATGCGCATTGCTGCTATTGGTGAGCGCTTCACGCTGAGACATAAACAATAATAAATAGCACGTGAGCGTTGAAGAATGGGACTGAAGAGCCGCAACAAGAAAGTTCATTGTTGATTATGGGCAGAACGGAACGGCGCCGGCAATGGCAACTGAGTTCCAAGGTTCGAGGAATCATCCATTTGCGCTGATGATGAGAAAATTACTGCAATTTTCCGCCTTGTTTTGGCTTTATTGTCGGTTTAAAAAAACCAGAGCACTCTCGGTGATGCCTGCAGACTTGTTTAGTCTGGTTGCCATGGAAAAACTTCTTCCGAAAGAAGATTGCATGAAATTCTGTTGTCAACATTTATGCAATTGCGCAACAAAACATGTCTCAGCGCATTCTTATATTTCTAGCTAAAATGGTCAAAATGCTAAAAAAGGCTAGATTAAAATGAAGTATTACAAAATATGAAGTAAACCTTTTTTTTTATTGCGTGGAGGAATTTCGTATTATGTATGAAACTTCCTTTATGCACGAGTGCTTTGTTTGGGTTCGGTTGAGTTTGTTTTACCTCTGAGCGGCACTTTTTTGAATACAATGGTCACGAGGACTCTGAAGAAGGTTGGGGGAGGAGACCACTGGATAGCTGCTGGGATGTCGAACCAATCTTAGGGGTAACCTACCGTCAAAGCCATTCAACGTGTTGTTTAACGTGCACAGAGTATGGCTCTCCCGCACACTGAACCACGGTTTTAACGTCCCATCTGACGGATGGCGGCATTTCCAAGCCCGTTGCTGTACCGAGGGCAAGGGGGAGGCAGTCTACAATCAAGCAGATATTACCAGATGGCTTATATTCAATTTAATTAATTATATATTCATTAAATTCTCGGACAGAGAAATCTGATACTCCACTCATAAAGGTAAACAGAAATGCTTGTTCGTCTGGTAGCGCTTCTGATTTCGTAGTTTCTTCAACGACTGAGGCTTCTTCAATAGACGTCGCTGTTGATTGGGCTGTCTACGAGCATTTGGAGAAATCTCCCATCAGTTAGTCAGAAACCGATCTTCTGCTGAATGATCTGTTTACCTCAGCTTTTCTCCGTCGTCTGTAGCCAAAGGAACTGCTCAGGGGTGAGGAGATTCGGCAAACAGGAGGAGAAATTTTCCTTTCATTTGAGGAAACAGGAACTACTTCATAATGATCATTGTGAATCAATAAAGAGTGACAACAGGTCTAATGGTTAGAGAACCAGACTACTGAGACCAGCGGACATGTTCTTGTGTAAGTAGTTGTGTGATAAACGAGGACGAAGCAAATGCGACTTCTCGGTTATCTCCGTCCTTTGTGTGGGGAAACACCTCGCTAACTAATTAAACAATGACACTGAAACCAATAATTAAACATCAATTCAAATTCTATAGAATAAATTCAAATATATTTAGAATAGATTCAAATTCTGTAGAATATATTCAATCATTCGTCTGAAAGCAGTTTCTTGAAATGTAAAATTTAAGTCGGCATTAATATAATTGACTTTGCAGAAAGATTTAAATCATTTTTAATTAAAGTAGTATTGAAACTGAAGCACGATCATATTATGGTCTTTATCAGTCTTTGAATAAAAAGAACCAACAGAATTCCCTCCTAAGCCGGTTGCAAAGCATCTAATCCTAATGGGTAGCCTTCCTTCTGATTGAGTGAAAATTAAGATTTAAACATGGAAAGGAGATTTCGTTCTTATTTTGATATCTGAAGGGAAAACTAATCTCTTCAAAGGAAAGATTAAATCAATTATTGCTCTTAGATATCGAAAAAAAATGAAAAAAAAAAATGAAAAAAAATGCTGGCATGAAAAGCCAGAAGTATCACCTTCGGTTATTGCCATTCATTATGTAGGAAAAAATTCAACCCTTAAAAAATAGAAAAGCAGACATTTTTCACTTCTCCTGTCTCGACGAATAAGATCCGATGAAATTTGTGCTTCCTAACGCGTTTAAAAAAACTCAGCTAATGTTTTTACTTTGTCTTCCTCTGTAGACATTCAATTATTTTTTTAGAGATAAATCAAAAATCCTTTTCGTGTTGCGTAGATACTGATGAAATATTACGTTTCGCATCTTCCAAACCTCCCAATAGCTTATTTATTTATTTATTCGTCTAATTACCATGGTGATGTTAGGTCCAAGCCCTGCTACACCAGTTTCATTTAAATACATTAGAAATAGTGAGAAATAATAACAGACTCAAAAATACATTGAACAGGTACCCGTAAAATAACCTATAAAATATACAATGGAGTGTCAAAGTTAAGTTTAGTTAGGTATATAAATTAATATAACCATTTTAATGTATATTTTATATTCAGAATATTAATGAAAGTTACCTTAACGCTTCGATTCAAGTAAATAGCAAATAAATTACGGAACAAAGCCAGCAGATCTGATGTGCATTAATTAGAAAATTTCAGTTACAAATCAGTTTTGATAAAACATAAGGATTGGAATGAATGTGCTAACCACAGAAACTGGATTTATAATTGTTAAGCTCTCGGTTGTCCGGAATCCAGTTAAATCCTATTAAACAATTAAGTCCTAAGCAGAAAGTTTAAGTTAAGTTAAACAATGAAGACAAAGAGAAAGTTAAGAAGTCTTCAGGAGAAAGTCTTCTAAGTTTGTAGCTTGTGTTCCTGACGTCATCATCTGATATATAAAAAACTCTGAGATGAGATAAACGTTCGAAATAACCTTTGCGTTCAGAAGCATAAAAAAAAAGACAATTAAATAGAATATGTGAAGCAGTTTTTTTCAAGTTTGCAAAAGGATTCTTATTATCTGCCTTCTTTATCTTAAATAAGTAACTATTTAACATTCACTACCAGTTCGAAGTCTTAAAAGTTTACAAAAGTATTTTCTAGACATTTCAATTTCTTTGTAAAGATTTTTTTTGTAGGCTTACATCCAGTTGGTATCTGAAATTATGTTTTTTGAACTTTAATTTTAAAATAATTATTTAATTGCGCCATCTAATGGTGCAAAAATTTGGGAAGTGGCGAAACTTGAAACGAGCGATGCAAACGATCTATTCGTGTTAGAAATTTGAAATTTTTGCTGGCAATATGTGATGTTCAAGACTTTTGCATTGGCAGCAATGATTTGCCCCTTACCTCCACGAAGGGGTGCGGAGGAGCATTCTTTTGTGCTATAGAGGCACCTAATAAAACATTACTCTTTGCATTTGCAGCAATGATTTGCCCCTTACCTCCATGAAGGGGTGCGGAGGAGCTTTTTTTTGTGCTATAGAGGCACCTAATAAAACATTACCCTTTGCATTTTTCGAGTCGTCGTTTTTTTTTCCATTTGCACAGTTAAAGGGTGCTGCAACTGAAAACGATCTGTTTCATTCTCTGCGAAAGTAAGCCTCCTATATCAGTCAGAGGCCATAGGTGTTTTCCTTTTAATTCGTACCGATAAACTCTCACTTCTATTCGTTCTATTATATCGAAATAATTGAGTCGTATTTCTTGAGGGTGATGCAAGTGAGGAAGCATACCATCATGCGCAGGAGAGGAATTATTTCCCCCTTTCTTTTCCTGATGCATCAGTTGATCAAACAGAAGTGGTCAATGCCATCTCTCTGTCGCTTACTTCTGAATTATAAAGATGTCACATTAATAATTAGCATTAACTATTATGGACACAAAGGCAGACATCTAAATATAACGGGTACTTGGAAATGTTTTTTTGAAGAGAATATTTCTGTAGCAGTATTACGCTACGTTGGTGAATATTAAAATATTTAAACTTCTGGTAAACAATTAATAAGTTCTGATTTAATTGCTGAAAGCTGAAAATACGTTCGACTTTTCCACAATAATTAAATCTTGGTCTCAAATTGAAAGTCTTCTACGATTTTTTAGCATTTGAAAGTCTACGTTTTTATTTTGGCATTTGAAAGTCTTCTACGATATTTAGCATCTGAAAATCTTTTACGGTTTTAGCATTTGAAAGTCTACGATTTTAGCATTTTGAAAGTTTACGATTTTTTAGCATTTGAAAGTCTTCTGCGATTTTTAGTAGACTCCACACAACAGAAACCGAAATGAAAAGATTAGAGATGAGTTCGACTCCAATTTTCGAGCCCGATTAGGGAAAGAAATTTTCTCTGACTCGTAACTGACTAAAATTATATATATATAAATATATATAAATAGTATAATATAAATTATCTCTGACTCATATATCGTAAAATTCTCTGACTCGTAACTGACTAAAATGACATAACAATGATAATTGTATTATGTCGTAACAATGATAATTGAAATAACATCTCTGACTCGTAATAATATAATTATATATTATTACTTATAATTGTCTCCGACTCGTTACTGATAATATATATATATATAAATACATTTACTTCTTTCTATTATCAGTTATTGCACATTTTACGTAATTATTGGTATGCATAATTAGTTATCTTTAATAAGTTCATTTCATCCACATCTCGCGTGTCATGAGGAGGTCGTGGGTTCGGATCCCACCCGGCTCAAGACAATTTGCTCTATATTGACGCCAAGGGGATTTATACTGCATAACAGTGGTTTACATAATTATAATTATTTAATAAAAATATTAAAATCTTAATGTTTTAAATGTACTTTAAAATCCAAACAAGCATTGATTTTAATGCTTATTTCAGAATTAAAATGACAGAAATAATTCGCAAAAGTTCAAATATTCCTGAGCCCCAAACAATATTAAAAATGATACTAGCGAAATACTAATAAATGAGAAAGAACCTAAAAAATATTGAAGGCTGAATGGGGCTCATTTTTAAATACTAAAGACTAAAGACTCATTAAAAGTTTAGAATTATAATCAGAATATTATTCTAATTATTGCCAGGTTTTGAAGTCATTGTTTCATCGTGTGACGTGTAGGGCAGGTGCTCGTGTGCGCCAAACCGGTGCCTTGCATCACGTGAGAATCATCGTCTCACGCTTCCTCCGTGGAGACGGAAGCGCGATGCCAACAGTGAAAGTGAAGGCGCTCAATAATTTCATCCCCCTATTAATTCCCTCGAGAGCAAATCAATTTTAATTGAATTCAGAATGGGTATCCGCTGAAGGAGCATCCTGTTTCTCCTCGGAGCTTTGTTTTCGCTACATCATTTGCTTTTTCTTTCTCGAAAGGGCTCGTGAGAAGGACGGTTTCATTGCAGTCAGTGAGATGCCTCTCAAAGGCTCCCTCTTTCGGTGAGGTACGTTCAGTGAATCCTTATTGACCTCCCTCATCAGATCGACGGACATATTTCGAATCAGGGGCAATAAGAGTTTGAAAAGCAGCGACATAAGCTGGCTTTTCGTTTCCTGGTTTAGCATTTGAAGGTTAAAGCTGACCTTCTCAGTAATAATCCTGTTTAATAATAATAATAAAATTAATTAATACCTTGGCTTGAAAGATGAGGATTTTTATTATTTTTAATGAATCATAAGCTGGAAACCCGACATTTAGATTCACTGCGCAATATCTTCTTTAGGATTAGCAAACGAGTTATAATCACGGAAAGTTAGAGGCCCTTTTTAAACAAACGTTGTTTGATAACAAATGGCATTTCTTAAGATTCTTCCAACGAATGATAACGCATTAATCGGTTTGCATCATTAAAGTCAACATTCAAGTCAAATTCATTTCCCTTATTTTAACACAGGTTATAAATTAACTGTCTCACTGAGAGAATTCATTTCGTGGATGAAAACTTATCTACATATTATTTGTAACATAGATATGAGAGTCGTCCCGTGGTCGAGTGATTAGCGTGCTTGGCTACTGCTCAAAGGAACCTGGGGTCGATTCCCTCGAAAGGATGTTTTTTTTTTTTTCAATCCCCTTTCGAAATCGCTTAAAAAAAGTCTGCTCTTTGATTTCAAATGGTAATTCATTAAATAACTTCGAAACTAAATAAATATAATATTTATTTGAAGCCATTATCTTCGCTGTTTCGTTCTGCTAATACTCGGTATAGGAGGTAAGTTGCCTCGTGTCAGATGGGATCCGATCCACAATCTCCTGATAATAGGTCAGGTATTCTGACCGCTGAGCTACCGGCCGCTGATCGAGCCGGCTCAAGACGATCTTTCCCTTATACCCAGTATTAACACAACAGCAAAAATAGTGGCTTCAAATTAAGCTAATGATCACTGTGAATACAAACGAAAATATATGTATATATTCACCGAAGAGCCAAAACATTATGACCACCTGCCTAATATGATATTGGTCCTCCACGTGCCGCCAAAACACTCTTACCCGGCGAGGCATGGACGCTACAAGATTTCTAAAGGTGTCTTGTGGTATCTGGAACCAACACATTAGCAGCAGATCCTTTAACTCTTGTAAGTTACATGGTTGAGCCGTCGCTGATAGGATATGCTCTCCCAACACAAACCACAGATGCTCGATTGAATTGATACCTGGGGAATTTGGAGGCCAGGGAAGTCTTCCTCATATTCCGCGAGTCATTCTCGAACAATCCGGGCAGTGTGACATGGAGCAATATCCTGCTGGAAGAAGGCACTACTAGAGGAATATACCGTTGCCATGAAAGGATGTACCTGGTCTGTAATGATGTTTAGGCAACTGGTAGACGTCATAGTCTCCTACACATGAATGACTGGACCCAGTATTCCCAGCAGAACTTTGCCCAAAGCATTACACTTCCTCCACCGGATTGTTTTCGTCACACGGTGCATCCTGGTGCCAACACTTCCCCAGGTAAACAATGCACACATACCCGGCCGTCCACTGGTGTAACAGGAAACGAGATTCATCGGACCAGACGGCCTTCTTACAATCACTCAAGGTATCATTCAGTTTGATGCTCGCGTGCCCAATGTAGGTGCTTTCGACAATGAACCGAGGTTAGCATGGGCATTCGGAGTGGCCTCCGGCAACGCAGCCCTATTTTCAGCAGGGTTCCATGTACTGTGTGTTGTGACACACTACTTCCGTCACCAACATTCAAATTACGGGCGAGTTGCGCCACAGAATACCTTCTGTTGGCTCGTACCATACATCCCGTATGGTACGAGCCAACAGAAGGTATTCTCGAACAGAAGGTATACAGAACCTTCGCTCACCTCTAGCATCGATGAGCCATGGTCAGCCCCACACCTTGCCACTGGTTCATGGTTTTTCCCTCCTCAAGGGACTAACCACGGTTGACCGCGAGCACCCCACAAGCCTTGCTGTCTCATAAATGCTCTGACCCATCGTCTGGCCATTACAATTTGGCCTTTGTCAACTCACTTAAGTTTACTGTCTTTCCCATCTGAAGAACAAAAATAACACTGATTAAGAGAGCTCAGTATCAGATGCTATTTATACCGTTTCATGACCTTCACACGCACCGTCCTTTACCTGCAGTTGCCTCGATTTGCATAAATACGCGCTGGTCACAATATTTTGTCTCTTCGATACATAAAGCCATTTGATTATATCATTTTTCGGCAAAATTGTCCGCAGTACAAGCGATTAGATGATCTGGTAAAATAGGAACAAGACCTAAGATATAAAACTTTGCTTTACCACGCTCTATAAATATGTAGCAAAATATTATAAACACATAAATGTCTACTACTTAATGTTTGCTAATTCATATTTTGATAGCTATCAGCAAAAGCTATGCACCTAACAATTTAATTTTAAACAGTGCAAAACGATTTTAGGTTACTGTAGTAAATACCGGTCTGTAAATGGTAGCTAGGCATAAACTGGAAGGAGAGCTGTGTACCAATCCCTAGTGATGATGCACACAACCGGCCAGGTCTAGCACCTAATGTCCGACCCCGCCTTCTCGTGGTGCAGGCCGTTAGTACCTTTCAAAAAAGATATTCTCTTTTGGAAGGGAACGGAACTGCCAGTTCAGTATGGCCTACTGATCTGGTCATCTATGGCCACTTTTTTCTTTTTTTTTAAACCCTGCTGAGGAGTGGTCAACTTCACAGGGTCCTGGTGCTGACCATTTATACCTACTAGACTGGACTTGTTTATGGATTTGAGCTTGATTATGGATCCTGGACTTGCTGCACTGGTGGGCCTCTGTTGAGGCTGTGTTTTCTGTTTGCTTCTGGGTTGCCAGCCTTAAGTGAACAGAGGCATGGGATACCTTATATCAGCTGGTGGATAATCCTGATCAGAGGCGATCGCAGGTACCTGAACCTTACTTAGCTAGCTGGGCATCGTCAAGCCTAAACTGGAGTAATGTGTCTCAGGCAGGCCATATGGCTCTTGAAAAAGTCCACTTGAAAAGGTGGTGCCTGAAGTTCCTACCAGCATCGGTGACTTCAGCCTTTAGCGGAGGAGGAACAGATCTTTGCCCCATTGCCTGCGATCAGGGGAGGGGGCTGTTTGATATTGTTGGCCCTACCTATCTCAATAATAATGTAGGAGTAGAACTAACCACATTGTTTAGAACATCGCTGAAAAATAAACAAAGAAAATAAGATTGTAGTCTTGAGCAGAGAGCCGAGTTTTTTTCTGCAAAGCTCAATAAACCTAGTTTCTTTAAAAATCCTACTAATCATTTTCTCTCTGCAGGAACGTGGAACGTGAGGACATTATATAGAGATTATTCTCTTGATGTCCTCATGCAGGAAATCCAGCGCTATAACCTAGATATTCTAGGCTTGCAAGAGACCAGATGGACAGGTAAAGGTGAGATACTTAAAAATAACTTTAAATTTCTCTTTACAGGGAGGGAGGATGGAAAGCATCACCAAGGCGTGGGTCTGCTGCTCAGCAGACATGCTAATGATGCTCTTCTAGGATATGAGTGCATTAATGAAAGGTTTCTTACAGCTAAATTTCAGACAAGCATTAGAGACTTGAATATTATCTGCTGTTATGCCCCCACTGAGGATGCCGATGAGGATCACAAGGATTGGTTTTATGGACAACTTCAGGATATTTTGAATTCTGTCAAGAAAGAAGATATTACCCTTGTTCTAGGTGACTTCAATGCCAAAGTTGGTACTGACTCTGACCTTTGGGGAGGAGTAATAGATCCTTTTGGTATTGGTAGCTGCAATGGCAATGGGCAACATCTCCTACAGGTAAGTAAACTTAATGGTTTGAGAATAACTAACAACTATTACAAACACCGTGATATTCATAAGTACATATGAATTTCACCAGATTGGGCTGCATAAGAATATGATTGATTATATATTAATTAACAGCAAATGGGCTAGTTCTGTTAGGAATACCAGGTTATATACGGGGGGGGGGGGCTGAAATTGGCTCTGACCATTACCTTGTTAAAAGAGACTAGCAACTTAAATTTAAGAAGTGTTCTGCTAAGATTAAAAAAATTACCATTAATTCTGAAGCTCTGAAAGACCCAGTTACAGATAAAGCTTACCAAGATAGTCATTATGACATTATGACAATCATGGTCATTATGACAATCATGGTTTGCTTACTACTGAAGTTGAGGAAGAATGGGACTGTTTTAAACAGGCTTTTCTTGAAACTAACAAGACTCTCTTAGGAAAAAAGGAGCAGAGGAGCCAGAATTATTTGAGTGATAAAGCACTTGAGCTTATTTCAGAAAGAAAGAACTGCAGGAATGTTCTTAATCAATACCCTACTAGTCCTAATAGAAAGCATTACAGAGAACTTAATAAACGTGTAAAAGATCAGTTAGCTGCTGATAAGAATCTTTGGCTTGATGGCTTGGCTGACAAAGCCGAGGAAGCAGTTAGACAGCACATCAGCAGAGAGCTGTACCAGATAGTTAATGTTTTGTGTGGTAGAAAACGAACAGGTATACATTGATTGAAGGATAAATTAGGTGAGGTTTTTATAGAAGGTGAGGATTTTGTCATGGCTAGGTGGGCTGAGCATTGCAGCGATGTTCTAAACAATGTGATTAGTTCTACTCCTATTGTTTGCAATAATGATAGATGCATTACGTGCTATAATATTGGCATTATAACAGAATTATTTTCGCTGCTTCTAAACTTAAACTTCATAAATCCCCAGGGGTAGATGAAATTCCTACAGAAATGCTTAGACCTGGGAATGTTTTAGTTACCACTTGGATGACTGAAATTCTGAATATCTTTTATGATAAAGGCATGGTTCCTAAGGATTTTACCAAAGCTATTGTTATCCCTATTTTCAAAGGGTAATCGCAGTTCTTGTGATAACTATAGGGGTATCAGCTTACCCTCTGTTCCAGGTAAAGTTCTTTCCATGATTGTGCTTAATAGAATTAAGGATCTGGTTGACAGTCAATTGCGTGATGAGCAATGTGGATTCCGAAGGGGTAGGGGATGTGTGGATCAGATATTTTCATTTAGGCAGATTCTTGAGTAATGTTTGGAGTTTCAGAAACCTTTGGTTGCTAGCTTTGTTGATTTCAAAAAGGCTTTCGACTCTTGATCGACATAATTTGTGGTTGATTGTCAGATCATGTGGTATACCAGACAAGTTAGTTAACATAATGAAAGCTCTTTATAATAACACTGAGTCGTGTGTGAGAGTTGGTAAGGCTTGTAGCAATTGGTTTAGCATTACTTCTGGTGTTCGACAAGGGTGCATTTTGTCTCCTTTTCCCTTTAGTTTTGTTATTGATTTCGTTATGCGAAATTCATTGCAAGGGAAAGATTTTAGCCTGGAATGGTCTGGAGATACTAAAATTTCTGATTTAGATTATTCTGATGGTTTAGCCCTTTTGGCAAATGATGTTGATGAGATGAACTCTTTCATTCGAGCTGTTGATGAGACTGGTAGTAGAGTAGGTTTGGTTATAAACAGAGAGAAAATTAAAGTGATGAAAATTGGTCAGGCAGGTTGTGATGCTGTTAATCTGAATGATTGTAGTCTTGAGCAGAGAGCCGAGACTTTTAAGAATCTATGGAGATTGTGGAGAAATAGGCGTATACACCTAAAGACTAAAATTAGACTGTATATTAGTTTGGTTCTTTCTAGGTTTAGTTGTGGTAGTGAAACTTGGACGCTTTGTAAACAAGATAACAGGAAACTAGATGCTTTTGATTCCAGATGCTTACACAGTATCTTGAGCATTAGGTGTTTCTTAGGTGTTCTTTGGGCATTAGGTGTTTCTGTATATTGCATATTGTGCAGAGAGAAACAAGATAACAGGAAACTAGATGCTTTTGATTCTTGATTACGCAATATCTACAGCATTAGGTGGTTGAACTTTGTAACCAATGATGAGGTTAGGCAAAGGAGTCTGCAACCTCCTTTAAGCAGCATGTTGTGCAGAGAGAAACTCCGCTGGTTTCGCCATGTTGCCCGTATGGATAATTATAGATTGGCAAATAGGGTTATGAACAGTGTGCCTAGAGGCCTCAGAAGGGGGGGGGAGACTTAGGATTCAGTGGACAATGTCAAACAGGACCGTTTTAGAATTGGTGTGCAGTGGCCGGATGCAGCAGAGTTGCTCAGGACAGATATGCTTGGAGAATTAAACTGCGTGGTCTGGTTGGACCTCCGTAGCCCATGGCTGCTTGAGGATGATGATGATGATGAGTAAATACCTCCCCATATAACGACGCCATAAATAAAATGAGATTTAACCCAGGCATTGTGCAAGATATGACCATTTCTTAACGAAGAATATGCTCAGGGTATTTCCTCGAAGTAGTGTGAAGTTGTAAATCTTGTTATTCTTTATTTTTACCCTCATTCGACCTCGATGACAGTGAAAGAGAAAAGGCAGAGTGAAGAGGATAAGTTCCATTCACTCGAAAAATGTTTCTTCTTTCATCCCTCTTCACTTCAGTGTAACTTATTCTGTGATCCCCCCCCCCCCCGCCAAGAAAAAATTCTCTATAAACCAAGAGAGAATTTCCGTCGCTTGATCTGGGATGATAAATCCCAGAGAGAAAAGGCTCGCTCGTGAAGACCTCGAGCTTGAGAAACAATGCCAAGGCTGCTTGACTGCGGAGAGACAACGGCGAGGGAAAGAGAAGGGGGGGGGTGACCCTCAGAGTTAGGTCATCGCTATTCTCGTGCCATTGCCGGAAGATGTGAGCACCGACTGAGTCGAAGGAGGAAAGACAGGTTTCCTCAAGGAAAGAGAAAAGGAGGGATGTTTTGCTTTTGTTTTATTGATGATTTGAGACAGAAGAATGCTTCGTGGTTGAACCAGAAATACTCTCCAAATAAAAAAGGGAGGCGGCAGGGCAGCCAGAGGGCGTCGTTTTAACAACTTCTGATATTATGATTATTCCCCACTCTGAGATCTTTCTTCTCAACATCGACACAACTTCATCACTGATGGACGAAGATCATCTCTTAGACACTGTTTCATGATTAGGCAGATACGTGCCTATGAACATTGTTACAAATGAGGGTAAGAAGACAGATGATTGATGGATCGATGATCGGAACATGAATTGATGTCAGGATGATGATTCCGAGCTGCCAACTCACACTCTAGTTGGCTTAAACAACTGATCTAATCGCTACACTATTTTGAATGCATTTGAATATTTTGAATGCTATTTTGAATCATTGACCATTTCTTGGGTTCCTGATGAATAGCAATGCATGAAGTGTCTCTGCCCTCCCAAAAGCCCCAGTGGCCACTCACAAGCCATTGAGAAGTGAAAGAGAAATGACTGCAATATGACGATTCGATGCTAATCTTCGTCTAATCGCATGAAGCTGACCTTAACAGTCTTCTCGAAAATTTCTAAATTCCTACTTTTCCCTTCTGCAGTGATCCACTGTGTGCCATAAGGGTGGTGGTGCTGCTGATCCCACAGAATCACTGCTATGACATAAGAGTGGTGGTGCTGCTGATCCCACAGAATCAATGCTATGACATAAGAGTGGTGGTGCTGCTGATCCCACAGAATCACTGCTATGACATAAGAGTGGTGGTGCTGCTGATCCCACAGAATCACTGCTATGACATAAGAGTGGTGGTGCTGCTGATCCCACAGAATCACTGCTATGACATAAGAGTGGTGGTGCTGCTGATCCCACAGAATCAATGCTATGACATAAGAGTGGTGGTGCTGCTAATCCCACAGAATCACTGCTATGACATAAGTGGTGGTGCTGCTGATCCCACAGAATCACTACTATGACATAAGAGTGGTGGTGCTGCTGATCCCACAGAATCACTGCTATGACATAAGAGTGGTGGTGCTGCTGATCCCACAGAATCACTGCTATGACATAAGAGTGGTAGTGCTGCTGATCCCACAGAATCACTGCTATGACATAAGAGTGGTGGTGCTGCTGATCCCACAGAATCACTGCTATGACATAAAAGTGGTGGTGCTGCTGATCCCACAGAATCACTACTATGACATAAGAGTGGTGGTGCTGCTGATCCCACAGAATCACTGCTATGACATAAGAGTGGTGGTGCTGCTGATCCCACAGAATCACTGCTATGACATAAGAGTGGTGGTGCTGCTGATCCCACAGAATCACTGCTATGACATAAGAGTGGTGGTGCTGCTGATCTCACAGAATCACTACTATGACATAAGAGTGGTGGTGCTGCTGATCCCACAGAATCAATGCTATGACATAAGAGTGGTGGTGCTGCTGATCCCACAGAATCAATGCTATGACATAAGAGTGGTGGTGCTGCTGATCCCACAGAATCACTGCTATGACATAAGAGTGGTGGTGCTGCTGATCTCATAGAATCACTGCTATGACATAAGAGTGGTGGTGCTGCTGATCCCACAGAATCACTGCTATGACATAAGAGTGGTGGTGCTGCTGATCCCACAGAATCACTGCTATGACATAAAAGTGGTGGTGCTGCTGATCCCACAGAATCACTACTATGACATAAGAGTGGTGGTGCTGCTGATCCCACAGAATCAATGCTATGACATAAGAGTGGTGGTGCTGCTGATCTCACAGAATCACTGCTATGACATAAGAGTGGTAGTGCTGCTGATCCCACAGAATCACTGCTATGACATAAGAGTGGTGGTGCTGCTGATCCCACAGAATCACTGCTATGACATAAAAGTGGTGGTGCTGCTGATCCCACAGAATCACTACTATGACATAAGAGTGATGGTGCTGCTGATCCCACAGAATCACTGCTATGACATAAGAGTGGTGGTGCTGCTGATCCCACAGAATCAATGCTATGACATAAGAGTGGTGGTGCTGCTGATCCCACAGAATCACTACTATGACATAAGAGTGGTGGTGCTGCTGATCCCACAGAATCACTGCTATGACATAAGAGTGGTGGTGCTGCTGATCCCACAGAATCACTGCTATGACATAAGAGTGGTGGTGCTGCTGATCCCACAGAATCACTGCTAATTCTGCTACGGCCAAGGCTTAATTAAAGCCAACAGTTGCTGATTTCATTGCTACGTTTTCATTTTTCAGGTGGCACTGGATTAGAGATAATGGCTGACCCCAACCGGCCTTCCCGAAAACTGAGGACGAGTCCATGAGAAACGTTATTATCACTACACAAAGATAAAAAGAATTCCGTAACTTGCAAATGAAATGGAGATTCAAAGTGTGGTATCCATCATTCATTTGATTTTTTTCCTTTAAGAATTATTAAATAGTGGACACAAAATTAGTGATATCTTCAGGGATTTTTTTCCCATGTTTCTTTGCGAATTAAATATTCTTTGAATTTTTTTTTTTTTGCTGTGTAAAACGTCTTGCTTTCTGTGCCACTTCTGGCCACTGGAGAGTTATGCTAAAACGGCCCATCATTAAAAACAGATTCTTTTGTGGTGGAGAGAAATATTAGAAATTGTCAGAACTACAATAGCAGAAGAATAGCGTGCTGCCAGCTGAATAGTTGCATAACACGGAATGATAAGCCAGGCAGCACAACCAGATTAGGTCATTGCTGGATATGCCGCATCGTCCCCAAAGTGGGATCATGGTTAAAACATCACCCATTCGTTCATTGGCTAACATGCTTCCATAGACTCAGTGCTGCAGCAATCCAGTGGTTAATGATTGCTGCACCATTGGTATTATGTTGCACTAATGGCTAGTGCAACATTTGGACAATGTTAAATAATGGTAGCCGTTCCATGGCCGAGTGGTTAGCGCGCTTGGCTACTGATCTAAGGGACCTGGGTAACGAGCCCCGGATAAGGCATGGACGTTTGTGTTGTTTTTCTGCTGAGGTCCTGACATCCTCACAGACCTTCAACTACGGCATATAAACTGACAGGCTCCTGTCAGACCTCTGTGGCAAGCAGCTGCTTGAGGGGGTATTTATTATTTTTATTTTATTTTTAAATAATGGTTGGTTTAATGTTAGACTCATGTTGGGTCAATATAGAATTATGGTCGCATAACAATTGGACAACATTGGCTAATGGATGGCGCGATATTCGGATAACATGCGCAACACTGATTAATAGGAAGGAAGGAATCTCACCACAGTGTAAATCGTTTGTAGTAATTAGACAAGTGTGAAAAAATTCACCGTCCTTCCTTAAGCAAGTGTGAATTGCCTCCGCCTTAGCTCAAACGGTAGAGAAAATGGCGCATAGCCATCAGATTGCCTGATTGCTACTGTTTAATAGTTTATATGAAGATAAGCCAACATTGATGGGTCATCATTGTCCCACCATTTTACCAATCATTAAATAAATGTGACAAACAGTTGGTGCTGCCACCTATGGGCATTTCTTTACGATATTTTTTGCTTCTCTTTCAAATCCAAATATAACTTTTCCGTTGAACTTACTATTTCAACTGGGTAGGATTGCTGTATCTATAAGAGCCTATGTTTTTGCACCTAATGGGCCAAATGGCCAGGTCACAAGGACCCAAGGGCTCAGAGTTGGTTGGTGGAAGGTAACCCTGGGCAGCTGTTATGAGACATGGAAGCCTCCAGTGAAGACCATCCAGCAGGTTCTTCAGCGTGCACAGGTGTGGCTCTCCTACACCCGGGGTCATATGACTGACAGCTGCCTTTTCAAGCCCATCAGTGTCACCTTTCTCACCGAGGTCGGGGGGTGGGGGCTTAGTGGACATAAATTTCAACCCTGGCACAATTGGGACTTGAACTGCGAACTGCAGATGACAAACTAGCGTGCTGCCGACTGGGCCAATCCCAGTCTTCTCTTTCAACTCAGATTTACGCACTATTAATATTGGATTTATATTACCAAACTGGAATTTTCCTTTAAAGCAGAAACTTTTTTATCTGTATTTTTCGCTCAGCATTGAAAAATTGCTCACATTGTCCACAACAGTCTGGGTTTGACCCCTGCTGTGCTGGTCGAATGGGACCGAAGCACGAGGAGCTGCACTGCTGACTGAGTCAACCTCCGCCATCGGCAGTTCCCAAGTTGGAGTTCCAACTGCATGAGCATCAAGATTTATCTTTGCTCTCTGTCCTCGGTGATAACGGACGCACAGATGAAAAGAATTCCTTTCCCTGGGACCTTAATCCGAATTGCAGTGTTCAGCAGAGACATCCACTCTGTACGTTAGAGAAAACTCTGGATGGCATTCTGCTTCCTAACAGCTGTTCAGCGAATTGACAAACACCGAAGCCTTGGGGTCCTTGTGACCTGGCCATTTGTTACTTTGTGTATAAAAAAAAAGTGTCGCTCAGAGGTAAAACAACCCTGGTCCAACTCTGAAAGGCCATTCTTTAAAGCTGCACTAGGCTAAATATCAACAGTTATTTTACATTTGATATTGTCCCAAGTGCCATTGTAGAAATGAAGTTGAAAGTTTTTTCTCTTGAAAAGAAAATGTGCGGAAATTCTTAATAAGGAAAATTATGTATTTTTGGCTCCTGGGAGTTAGAAAGTTTATAAACTAAACGTAACGATAAATGTGGTCGACAAGTGAGAAAATAAAAATCCGAAATAAAAAGTATTCTCGGACATTTTTACTGTTGTAACATTTCATTTTGCATAAATTCGAAGACAAGAAAGTTTTTGCTGCCAGTATTATCTGAGTTCTAGATGAAAATATCTTTGAATAAAGGAGCTTTTATTCCTATGAGTGATGCAATTATCACCTCCCCCTGGAAAAGTGTCATATTCTGTTCCATTGCATTTTGTTTACTCATATACCTTCAACTTCAAATATTGGTTTTTATACAATGAAACAATGGATTTATAACAACGTTAACTAGTTAAAGAATTAATTAGCATATTAACATGAATTTCGATTACTGGATTTAAATATCAATCCAGTGAAAGAGGAAAAACATAAAGTTTAATATCAAAGTTTCATATATTCGGTATTAATTAAAATTAATTTTGCTCACAGAATGAGGTAAGAAATTATTTTTTGTCTACATTCAAACCAGGAAAACAATTTTTCAAAAAGTGAGGCGCTATCTCTTCGCACAAAGATCAAGCCTCGGGAATGGTAAGCAATTCGCCCTTCGTAAAAGAATTCGAGTTCAATGCGAGCAAAAGATCTTCGTAAGCAGACACAATCCCTTAACTGATTTCTGCATCTTTTATATGACAACCAAGTAACTGATGAACAAAAATGCCGAATAAATGAAAACCTTACTTTATAGGTTTACAAAATTACTATGGACAACAACTGACATACAACACCTGAAACATGACAACATTAAATGGAATGTTTGAGATGTATTGATGATTTTGTGAACTATTCCTATTGCATTGTCTTTGTTATTCATTCCTCTAAGCCATACTAAAGTATGTATACATAGCTTAATACATACTTTAGTCCAAGTAATGCTTAAAGGATTCATTGATTCCTTTAAGGAATTTAATACATACATTGTCCAAGTAATGACTTGGACAATGCAAGCAATTTTCAGCACTGCTCTTAAACTGTTTTCAAAATTAGGCCACTACAAGCTTGTCTTTCCTTTTATTATTTTATTATTCAGCATCAAATGCTCTTTCACTTTTGTATCACGATAATTTCTAAAGTTTAGTGATTCTTCTGCTCAAAAAAGTGAAAAATCGACGTGGCCACATTCATTGTCCAGTTACTGCCAGTTACTGCAGATTTTCAAAAAAGCATACTTTGCGTATTAATTAAAATTAATTTTGCTCAGAGAATGAAGTAAAGGTGCGTAAAATTGGTGTTATTTGGGAAAACAGAAATATTGATGTTAAATTAGAAGAAAATGTGAATAGACCCTTCTGCATGTTTTGGCTATTAATAGCATCCCTGAAGAGTTATTCCGAAGAGAGAGAGAGAGCAGGGAAGGGTAAAAAAAAATCCCCCTCAAAAAACTGCTTGCCACAGTGGTCTGACATCAGCCTGTCAGTTTGTACACCATAGTAGAAGGTATGGTGTAAAAATAGTGAGTTAGGCGAAACCTCAGCAGAAAGACACCACAAACATTGCCATTCGACTATTGGGGTCACGGATTATCTGGTCTCGAACCAGGTTCCTTTGATCAGTAGCCAAGCACTCTAACCACTCGGCCATAAAAAGAAAATATTTTTTTTTTCTTTTTTTTGCAGAAAGGAAAAAATAAAGGAATACGAGAATATTTTGGCTTCAGAGGAGTTAAATGGGTCTCTGAAATGTCGAACAATATTCAAATATTTTGGGATTGACACTTTAGAAGTGTGATTGCTCCTATTGGCAATGGGGAATGAATTCTTCACCAACCTTCTGTTCAAAGGTTCCTAAGTATTTTAATAATTAAGAAATTTAAAAAACATATTTTTCTTTTGAAAAGAAAAGGTTTTTGTTCATCACGCATATTATTTTGCAAAACTTTTAAAGATATCCCACATAATTAAAATTTAATCTATATGTTATTAGATGCACATTAAAGATATTTTTAATTTCATAAAAGTCTTCTTGGATGCTGATTTTTCTGGGTTGTCCTTCTTCAGAGGTCTCTCCTTCCTCACAAATCTTCGCTGTTCGATACAGAGATATCGATGATAATCAAGTGCTTAACGAAAATTTTTATTTGCTAATTTCCTGCAATCAACGTGTAGATGGTTTGAATCAGGGCATCATACAACTGAGTAGATTTTCATTTTTTATTCCATTTCTTACCCTCTTCGACTGAGCGAAATAACCGTTCACAGCGACATCTTCTGAACGAAAAGCTGAAATTGTTCCTCTCGCCGCATTTCAGCGAAGTGGCTGCAGGGCATCTCCCTCTCTAATAAATTCCTCTTAGCGAAGCGTAAAACGAAAAAAAAAACAACAAACGAAGAGGAGCGGTAATCTCCGAACTGGAATCGCGTGCAGCTAACGCAGACTCAACCCCATTTCCATCCGTCATTTTTGTCGGTCAACAATCCCGTTTCTTGGATCATTACACAACAGAAGAAGACACAGCAGCAAGTCTCGGCTGCTGCAGCACAGTTCCCATGCCAACCGGATGGTGGAGGACATTTTTGCGTTACACCGTATTGTCTGTTTTTACGAGAGCGAGCACTTCTTGTTACGAAATGATTGTTGCGGAGCTCATCCCTAAAGAATGCATTCGCTTTCGTCTCTTTGTGTTGGGGTCACGGCCATCCTCATGCATTTTCTGGGAGGGGAGAACGTCCTTGACCCAGTGGGAACCATTATTACGGTGCCATTGTCAACATCCAGGCATGTTTTGTGGGAGGGGTGAGGGGGTGATATAGGGAGGAAAAGGCGGGAAGAATCGCTCTCTCTGTTTGTTTAGAGAAAGGCTCCAAGGCCAAGGTGAAGGTGGTACCCATGATCACTAATAACAAGGTTGCTACCTTTTCATCACTAAAGTGTCTGTTTCGAAGTTTGCTGCCTGGAAAGTTGGCGGCGTCTCTGTTGCATTCAACACGAAGCAAAACTTCCTGCTCTCTCGTTTCCATGGTTATTGCCAACTCAAATTTCATACTTGATGGATGATGTGAGAGATGGGTTCGAAACTCACTGCAGACGTGCATCAGATTCCACCAAATTAGCAAAACCTCCTCTGGGCTCATTTACAGAGTCTTTATTTTCACTGAATGTGGAGCGTCCACTCTCTTATCGCTTGCAGCAGAATCATCGGCAAGGAAGAAGAGAAAAAATACGCAACAGCATAACTAACGATTGTTTTTAACATCAGCCAAACTACATATTAAGAAAGTTCATTTGCTATTACCATTCAGATGACCTGCCACTCATCAATATTAAATAAAAGCCCTTACCTGTGTTTAACAGCGAGCGACTCTTCCTCTGGATCATTGTTGAGAGAGTGAACAACAAAGGAAGTTTTTACTAAACAATGACATTGATTTTATTTTTAGGAAAAAAAATGTTCTCCTGTGTTGAAACAAGGAGCTAATAACGTTTCTTTATATCAAAGAATCAACCGTAATGCCAAAACGGCAGAAAACGATTTTCTTTTATTACAATGTCATAACGAACGGGGGAAAAACTGAAACCAAATGCTACTTAGCTCCACTTAACGATGCACAAAATGTTATTGCCCATTGACTTAACAGCAAAGAGAGTGGCCTAAACCGATGAATCGATGTGGATATAAAAAAATGACTATTTTGTGAAGTTGAAAACACAAAATGTTATCATGGATTGTTCTTTGAATATCCACATTTTCTAATCGGCATCTTTTCGAAATGGCACAACATTGCTGTCAAATCAAAACTAAAGACGTAGCAAAGTTAAAACAAAATTTATGGAGCATCCCGGAAGGAAGGTGACATCTGCGAGATTAATTAAAACTTGTTACTGAAGCCAATATATATGTCACCATAATATATAGTATATATTAATATATATCACCATAATATAATATATCAATTTATATTAATATATATCATCATAATATAATATATCAATATATATTAATATATATCAGCACAATATAATATATCAATATATATTAATATATATCATCATGATATATAATACGTAGATCAATATATAGATCTATAAATCCACTTCTATATGGGAAGTACAGATTTGCACCTCATCAAATGAATGCCTGTAAAAGCAAAGCAGCATTCAATTTATATTCAGCTGACTGGAGAACTCCTTCAAGAAACATCGATAAAGCCATTTCATCCAACGACGTGTTGAGCACAGCAAAGGCCCACAGAATCGAGCACATTCCCACATCCATATATATGTGTGTGAATGTAAATAAACAGTGTGTCGTCCTCTCCTTATTACTGCATTGAACATTTGTTTGTTTCATCGAAGAATTCCTGAACTACAAAATCTCGAGAGTGACGTCTGACGCACACCTAAGCACGGGTGTAAGAACTTGCGGATCTGTGATTTCACCCAGAATAACGGGTGAAGAGTAATTAAGGAAGAAACTAAAAAAGAAGTTCGGGGGTCGACTACCACTCGTTCACGACAATTACACATCTTTTTATTTGCGCCTTAAAACAGTAAAAAATAAAATGCCAATATTGAAATGATTTACCGAATTCCTGTTAACTTCAATGAAAGATAAAGTGCCGACCGTTTTTGTTCAGTTGGTAAAAGAAATCAGTTTTGCACAATCATATCTTCCTTTGAAGCAAAGAGGAAGTAATTAGAAATAAGAGATAACAGGAAGTAGAACTGATTTCATTTATTGTCATGTTGTGCTACTTTTAGGAAGATGGGTATTTATTACTTAATAAATTTATCGACCTTTATTTGGTATTTATTACTTAATAAATTTATCGACCTTTATTTCAACCGAAAAGTAAGTTTTATCACTTTTAGTTTAAGGTCGGTATTAAATGTTTTAGACCAAAACATATCTTGAGACGAGTGGGTTACGAACCCACGACAACATGCTCGGTGCTTTGACCTCTGAGCTACCCGCCTCACGTGGAGGTTTCCTCTTTAGAGTGTTAGGCACTTTCTTACTTCAATTATCTGTGTCTCTTGAAGGTCACGAAATGTTATCAGGAGGTTGTCAGGTTATTCTGACAACCTCCTGATGTCATCAGGTTGTTAGGTTATTCTGACAACCTCCTATGTCATCAAGTTGTTAGGTTATTCTGACAACCTCCTACGTTATCAGGTTGTCAGGTTATTCTGACAACCTCCTATGTCATCAGGTTGTTAGGTTATTCTGACAACCTCCTACGTTATCAGGTTGTCAGGTTATTCTGACAACCTCCTATGTTATCAGGTTGTCAGGTTATTCTGACAACCTCCTATGTCATCAGGTTGTCAGGTTATTCTGACAACCTCCTATGTCATCAGGTTGTCAGGTTATTCTGACAACCTCCTATGTCTTCAGGTTGTCAGGTTATTCTGACAACATCCTATGTCATCAGGTTGTCAGGTTATTCTGACAACCTCGTATGTCATCAGGTTGTTAGGTTATTCTGATAACCTCCTATGTCATCAGGTTGTCAGGTTATTCTGACAACCTCCTACGTTATCAGGTTGTCAGGTTATTCTGACAACCTCCTATGTTATCAGGTTGTCAGGTTATTCTGACAACCTCCTATGTCATCAGGTTGTCAGGTTATTCTGACAACATCCTATGTCATCAGGTTGTCAGGTTATTCTGACAACCTCCTATGTCATCAGGTTGTTAGGTTATTCTGATAACCTCCTATATCATCAGGTTGTTAGATTATTCTGACAACCTCCTATGTCATCAGGTTGTTAGGTTATTCTGACAACCTCCTATGTCATCAGATTGTTAGGTTATTCTGACAACCTCCTATGTTATCAGGTTATTCTGACAACCTCCTATGTCATCAGGTTGTTAGGTTATTCTGACAACCTCCTATGTTATCAGGTTATTCTGACAACCTCCTATGTCATCAGGTTGTTAGGTTATTCTGACAACCTTCTATGTCATCAGGTTGTCAGGTTATTCTGACAACCTCCTGTGTCATCAGGTTGTCAGGTTATTCTGACAACCTCCTATGTCATCAGTTTGTCAGGTTATTCTGACAACCTCCTATGTCATCAGGTTGTCAGGTTATTCTGACAACCTCCTATGTCATCAGGTTGTCAGGTTATTCTGACAACCTCCTATGTCATCAGGTTGTCAGGTTATTCTGACAACCTCCTATGTTATCAGGTTGTCAGGTTATTCTGACAACCTCCTATGTCATCAGGTTGTCAGGTTATTCTGACAACCTCCTATGTCATCAGGTTGTCAGGTTATTCTGACAACCTCCTATGTCATCAGGTTGTTAGGTTATTCTGACAACCTCCTATGTCATCAGGTTGTTAGGTTATTCTGACAACCTCCTATGTTATCAAGTTATTCTGACAACCTCCTATGTTATCTGGTTGTTTCGTATATCCCACTCGGCTTAAGACATTTTTTCCCTCCAAATTTGATATCGATTTTAAATAACAATGATTACATTCATTTCTGTTGAAACTAACTTCGAGAAATTTATTAAGAAATTTATGGAAATTATTCATTAGCCTACCATGACAAATTAAATTTTATCGTGCAGACAATTATGAAAATGTTATACAAGACATTCCAAATATATAAAGGATATTGTAACTATTAAAAATATGAATGGGGTGGGGGGGAATCAGTCGGTAGCGCGTCAGGCTCGTAATCTGCAGTTCCCAGGTTGGAATCTCAGATGGGCCAGCGTTGAGATTTATCTCCGCAAAGCCCTCACTCGACCCTCGGTCAGCAGGGGACAGAATGGGCTTGGAAAGGCCGCCGTCCGTCGGATGGGAGGGTTAAGCCGTGACCCCGTGAGCAGGAGAGCCATACCCTGTGCACGTTAAAGAACGCGCTGGATGGCCCTGACGGGAGGCTGCCTCTGTCTCCCAACAGCTGCTCCAGTGGGGCCCCTTCCCCAAACTTCTCTGAGCCTTCAGGGTCCTTGCGACCTGGCCATTTAGCCCATGGTGTGCAAAAAAAAGTGCCGCTCAGAGGTAAAAGCAAACCAATCCTAATAATATGAATGAAGAAAATAATGAAAAGAAACATTTTTAACTCTCATCGGGGAAAAATTAATTATGATGTTTGATAAATATATTAAAACATTAGTGCAGAAATAGTATCTTAAAATAAAATATCTACCCCCTCAAGCAACTGCTTGCCACAGAGTATTGACAGGATCCTGTTAGTTTAATACGCCGTAGTAAGAAGGTCTGTGAGAATGGCGGAAACTCAACAGAAAGACAAGCATCGATGCGTCACCCGGGGCTCGAACCCAAGTACCTTTAGTAAAATGATGAAAAAACAAAACAATTTAAAACCCAGTTTTAAATCAGCACAACCAAACATTACATGTATTATTATAAATATATCCGGTAATTTTGAACTGAAATTCAAATTATCGAGATTTAACAACCATCATCAAATTGTTGATTTCAAAACTGAGCGCTTAGATCATATGCAAATAGCGTTGGAAATATTTCTTGTTGATCCAATGTCTCTGAATCTGTGTCTGGATAAACTACAAGGTCATTCAGTACAACCCACTTAAAAATCTAGTAAATTTTACACTATTTTTAAATTTTTAGTTTCTTTAAAAAATGATCTTTTTACACTAAAATTTAGATATCTTTCTTTATATACTGACACTCTTTTCATTTCCTTAACATCATTATCTGTTCGTATGGTAATGGGTAAAACCTTTCCCCATTTTTCAATTAACAGGCGAATAATGTCGAAATTCAATGTTTAGACATTGCGATTTAAAATAATGATTTAGTATCTTCAGTGTATGCTTTTCATAAAAAAAACTAGCGATACTTATTCTTAAAATTGAGTGGTTCTGAATTCAGTTCCTGTGACGTTACCACAATTATATTTTGTTGTTATTCTGTTTAACGAAATTCCTCCCCACCCACCCACCCCACCCACCACACCCCCAGCCTGTGATCATCGGTGAAGGTGTCATCAATATTGGATGGGATATAATTTTAACCAATGCAAACACAAATAAATTTCAAATGTATGAAAAGAACGGGATGATTATGAATGAATTAATATTTCTCTGTTTTTGACTTCCTTTCCAGAAATCGGAGTCCATTCCTCTCATTCCATATACTCATTCTTGTGTTTCAAAGATTCGACTGCTCCAAATATCTTCGCCACTTATTTACATGAAGTGGAAACAAATTGTTTGTTTGAGTCGAACATAAAAAAAGAATTGTCGTGTCCTTGAGTCGGGCGAGCGATCACGTGCGATTTGATCTCTCTTTGCTCCGTGCTTGCAGATCCGGGCAGATGACAAGGAAGGCCAGTCAGCCAGTGGCGCGAAGTTTGTTGGCGAACGTTTATTTTTAGCGTCATTTGCTCCAGTTGAGCAACTAAATCGGATGTGGATTGCGATGATGACATGATGGCTCTTCGGCGGAGATGATTCTTTTGTGAAGAGCAAAACTGATGACTTATCACTGGGTCACTGTCACACATCAGTCAGGATCCCGTAGTAGAAATAAGAATGATCGATACAAAAATTGAAGCAACAAATGGGTCTCATGGAATGTATGATGAGGATACGTGGTTTGCGTTACAGAACAATTTCGATTCATATTATGAAGATGAGCATAATTTCCTAAACTGCAATATGGCAATTCTTAACTTGATTCAGATTGCAAAAGGAAGATAAAGATATTTTTAATCAATGGCTTTCCAGCGAAAGAGAAATTTAAATCGCTACGTAGTGATTTGTTTTTTCGCTTCAGTTATAAACAATCTTGAGACGGATTGAATTCTCTAATAAGAATTGCCATTCTCAAATGATGCTGAAAAAGACAAGTTAATTTAATTTTGAAAAAAAAATAAAAATAAATACCCCCTCAAGCAGCTGCTTGCCACAGAGGTCTGAGAGGATGGCAGGACCTCAGCAGATAAACGACACATATATCCATGCCTTACCTGGGGCTCGAACCCAGGTCCCTTCAGATAAACGACACATATATCCATGCCTTACCTGGGGCTCGAACCCAGTCCCTTAGATCAGTAGCCAAGCGTGCTAACCACACGGCCATGGGACGGCTTTCATTTCGAAACGGAACTGAAAATATGACGTAAATTTTGCTATCGTTTTGTCAAGGGATAATCTGTGCATTTCAGTCAATTAAAGAGAAAAATTGATCGATCCGCCATGACGTCATACGAATCTTGTGAATGGGTCGTAAAGCTTTTATGCGACTGATTCGTTCTCGGGAGCCAGTAGGCACGGATATGTCACAGTATCAATTGATCACCCTCATTGGGGAAAGAAAAAAAAACAAATTACACTTCATTAAGACTGGTAATTCAAAATGAAACAGCATGCCGTGAATGTAGGCAACTCTGCTCATAATACTGCAATGATCTTCAGAAACAATTCTTTTTACGCTAATATAGAGAGAAATTCGAAGGTTTCTAACTTTTAAAATTAGCTTCTCATGCTGAACATAAATAGGAAGATCTCAATCAAATATAAGTTTCGATTTTTAACAATTAGTTCTGTGTTTGCCAATCCAAGATCCAATTTCTGTGTCTGATTAACTGTTGAGATCAATTCCGATGATTAGCAACTTTTGCTATTAAATATTCCATATCCCATTATTCTTGAAATACTGAAGCTCAAGATTTAGATAGACTTCCTTTAGGTCTTTATCTTTAAGTCTTATCCTTTAGCTCTTTAACTTCTCTTTATTTTCCTTTAGGTCTTTATCTCCAATAAAAATGCTCGCTCTCAGAATCATCATCTTTCAGAGGAAAATCGGTCCCATTACGTGGGATTATTCATCGGAATAGATGATGATGACAGCGAATGAAGAAGATTCCGATTCAGAACGTGAAACGAGATCCGTCGTCGAAATTCAATTGCAATGGAAGAAGATGATTCGTGAGGATCTTTTATTTAACAATACTTTTGCCTTAACTGGCAGAGTGGTTAGAGAGTGCAGGGAGTGAGTTCGTGCTCGTGCGTGGTATCGTAAGCCATCAACATCC
Source organism: Ryuthela nishihirai (assembly GCA_038380435.1). Lineage (NCBI taxonomy): Eukaryota > Metazoa > Arthropoda > Arachnida > Araneae > Heptathelidae > Ryuthela > Ryuthela nishihirai. The sequence goes on from JAWZYU010000012.1 coordinate 81,147,860, forward strand.
TTGTTTTCGAACCGACCTTCCGTTCCAGGAGGGCAAAACTTTGTGTTTAGCGTTAGCTCTATCTGAGGCAGTGGTCAGCAGTGACTTCGGTCTTGGTAGGGCATGGCCTTGTATGAGAAAGATTTTTATTTAGGAGATTTCGAAGCAAACAAAAACCTTTAATGTTAACAGTAACAATGAAATACTAATTAATCACTGCCAAGAGTTTCAATCAATAATTTCATTTGCATAGCGTAGTGTCATTCCGTTCCTTGTCCGAACCACTCCCCTCGAGGCAATGCGTTCGTTTCTGTCTTGAGGCGGTTCCCTGGGGGCGATGAAAACTGTTTTTTTTGACAGTTTCAGAATAAAAGAGCACTACGAATTGCAGAAACGAAAGCAGGTCATTGTGTCCCGTGCTGCTAAGCAGCCAGCCGCGAAATGGGCTTATGGGAATAGCGGTTAGTGCGCGTGACATTCATCGTCAATGTGTGCGTAGGGCTTGCGTTTGTGCTTCGTGCTCGTGCGTGGTATCGTAAGCCATCAGATCCTTGTTTTCGAACCGACAAACGACTTCCCAATTTTCTCGAATGTTCGCGATTATCTTGTCTTGGCCATCGAGGATGCTGATTGCTTTGCGGGAGGAAGCGTTAAGTCTTTCGATCGGAAACTGACGAAGTTTCTCGTTGCTGATCACCTCTGAGCATCGGGTTTCGTTCTGTTGCGTCATTCACTCGTATCTCGCCTCGGAAAGCGTCCGAAAGAAATCTTCGTTTCCTGTGGGTGAAGTTCAAGCAGTGGCTTTTCGCTTCAGTTGGAATGCATTTAGTCTAGTCAGTTTGTATCCAGTCTCTTCTAAAAATGGAATCTCGCCACGGGGGATTAACTCCACCACCCACTTGGTCGCACTACTGAACCTATTATAAATATTTTGCACTACACTGCTCTGTTTCTTTTTCAGACTTGCCTATTCATGCATTTAAATGTTTGATATAAAACCATCTTCAGAGAACTTTTATCCGTCTTTTTACAGCTAACATTATTATGCACGTGAAAACACGTCGAGGTGATTGTGAAGCATTTCTCAAGGCACTTGACGATCTCGTACCATCGTATGAACTGTAAACCCCTAAGTGATTTTCATGAAGTTGGAAGCCCTTCTAGATCTCGTGAAACTTCATTTGCTCAGAATGCCGTTTTCTCCGAGCGCAGAAGAAGTTTCACCCTGAAATAGATTATTGGTTGGGAAAAAGTTCTCCAAGGTTTGCGCATGTCATCTGCACCGCTCAACGCCGTTCCTCAATCGCTGGCATAATCAGGTGGCTATCACTCGATACATCTTACCTCTTCTTATTATTAGCATATCGACCTCGCAATATCGATCGATTCGGTATCGTCCTCGATTGAACCGCCGGTGTCAGCTAGGGATCAGTATTCGACTCTGAATGGTGACACAGATCTTGTATCTAAGTACCGCGCATGACCTAAAAAGAGTGTTCAGCGCTCTGGGTCTTTATTGCTCAGACCAGACAAAAATAACGTTACTGATATTAATACTCTTATAATTACTCTTAATCCGATAGAGAAAATTATCTTCTCATAAGGCAGAAGAAAATAAGAGATAGTTTAAATAGTATTGATATTTGAATATCTTTAGAGAGGTTTTGCTTTGCTTGCTTCGTTTGCTACCCAACAATAACCCCCTTCACCCCCCACAACTCATCCATTCACAACAATACAAGATACAAGAGGAGCGAAATCCTTTTAAAAGTTAAAACAAAACTGACCTCCCCCCCTTGAAATCCATTCAAACAAACGAAAGCAGCTTTTACGAAGTGATCTTATGACCCATTAAAAGTAATCCGTTCTCATTTCTCCCTTCGCCTTTTTAAATTCGAACGAATTCGAACATCAGAATCAATTTGCCTTTCTGATCGCCACGTGCAAAGCGATGCCAATTGCAGACAAGTGTTTGAATTATTTCATTTTCTTTTTTCCTTTCGAACTATTTAAAATAATCGAGCCAATTAAAACATCTGATGCGAGAATATTGGGGTCGGCAAACAAAACAACGCCCATCTCATGAGAGTAATGACATTGCCAGATGCATCATCATTAAGAAGCAACGTGTAGCACGTTTTTGCAAAACTTAAAACTAACCTTTATCATTTCTCCTCCGTTTTAAACCACCCGCATCTTCCATCGCTGACCTGAAATCTCTTCTTCATTCGCCGACCTCTTAAAATCCCTCTTCCATTGCTAAGCAGATCATTGCACTTCGCCCGGTGTTAGCACATCCTGTTTCCATTCATAACGAACCCTTATCGTCACCACAAGCAGTCGAATAATCTTTGTTCGTCTTTAATTTGCTAAATCGCTTCCGACACATTCACCCCCCCCCCCCCGCCACTTCTGCTAAATCGAGCATCGACCGATAAAGCTCCTTAATTTGTCCTCATCTCTCAATCTCACTAAAGACTTCTTCCCTCTTCTTCGTTTTAGCTTCACTTGGATCTGCATTGCTCTCTCCTCTTCTTATTGTTTGTCGTTGTTAAGCAACTATTTTAATTCTTTTTACGCACCGTTTGTTTATTATTATCATTTCTCATCTTTTACAACCTTTCGCACTCAAGAATGCAGCAATTCGACGCAGCAAGAGCAGTGGAGGCTTTCGAGAGAGGATGAATTTAATTTAGGCTAAGCACCTGTCGTAGTAACGAAAATCCTAATCTCCATTAAGATGGGGAGAAAGTATGCGTGCCAATCCTCTGACATCCTCATTAGAGGCAGGTCCGCTCTGAAGTCTTTCTTACGAGTGTTGTTACTAGGAATAAAACTTCTACAAGCAAGGCAATGCAAGAGACTTGAAAGAGGATAACAGATGTAACGATTTAAGATCCACCGAGAATTTAATTGAACCATTTTGTGGCCAAGCGACCTCTGGTGAGAAACACAAACGCTTGTAGCGGAACGTGTTAAGCGTCGAAAGAATGATGAATGCTACAATAAAACAATCGGCTTCTTCGCTGAAAGGAACCGAGTCAAACAAGGTCGTCCGTTACACGTAGCGGCTGATGTCCCGGACAGGTTCTTAAATTGCAAGAAGCATCAAAAGCATTTCTGCATCCTGCGCTTTAAATAGCAGTTCTTTGAATGGCGCCACGTTTTTATGATGATGATGATTTTGTTTTTTTTTCCTCTTCCAGTTCCAATTTATGGAGGATGGCCAGATGCTGCCCGACGAGTCCCTCAGAGAACGAACCCTCCAGGTAGGTTGCATTCTTTGCTCATCCCTTTCTTCAATGAAGAGAGTGTTCAAGTCGCCTCCATTCCCGTCTGCCCTCCAATCGGCAAACGAAAGGAGGAAACTTCATTTCTCTGTCGTGGAAAAACTAATAATGATTTAAAAACAATTCAGAAACAAACCACAAAGATTCAATAAATTCAGAAACAAAGCAATCAATGTCAAAGATTCGAATCATTCGGAAATAAAAATAAGCATTGACACATAACCGTCAAAAATTCTACATCGCAACGATAACGAAGTTTTTCTTTTTCTACGATGTTGCCCTTTTTAAAATTCTCTAATGCAAGTTATTTCAACAAGAATAAAATCTCTTCTACTGAAAATGATTTCGAAAATATTAGACTGTGAGTTATGACATTGTCATTAATCCTGTATTCTTACGGAACTAGTTTTTAACAGCTTTGGGATGGAAAAAAGCACTGTGGGGGGAAGAAGGGATCGGAAGAGGGTGAAACATTTTCAAATGAAGTGAATGGAGGCTACACAACGAACATTTTTCCTCCCTTGGTCAACAGAAGACAATACTGATCAAAGAAATTCGCTTCACCTGATAACGTTGTTTTTTTAAACATATAATATTAAGAAATCATCTGCAATTAATACCTGCTAGCAAGGCTTTGGTTTTATGAATCATGAACGTAGTCTTTTATGAATGCTACGAATATATTATTAATCGGAATCCACTGACTACAACTTTTCGAATAATTTTTGAGTCACAAAGAAGAGATTTTAGTTCCATTTAAAAGAAATTTTTGCGGGGTTCTACCATTGTTGCCGTTATAACGCTTGACTCAGCTTCGCTGCCACCACATCATTCCACGAGAGAGGTGCAGCAGTTCTTTTCATTGGAGTTTCAATTTCTCGTCCCAGATATACAAATTTTCGGAATTAACACTAAGACAAAAATATTTCAAACTTTAGAACAAATAAAATATCCTCGTCCACCAGAATAAACGCTCTCTTGTGGATGAAATGATAAAGATACTTGATAGATATATTCATCATCTAATAGATCTAGGAGTGTTTCGATTGGCAGGACTCATAACGTTACGAAATGTCGGATCCAAGAGTCCTTTCAGGTCGAATTTCAAATCCCGATTTACCAGTGGTAGATGAACTGCGAATTGGTGCTTGGGAGCATTTCGGATCATGATTGGAAACATTGCGAAATTTTAGATGCGACGGGTCCTTCGGGTCAAAGGTAAAATTTTTCTCTGTCGTCGCCAGAAACAGAGAGATAAAAATCGTAGCCGTAGATCTAATGTTAAAAAAAAATTCGATCCGTTGGCGTTATCAAAGTCAAAAGGTATCCGAGTGACGGAAATCGAGATCTGATGACAGATTACTAATATAAGCACAGCTTGGCAAAATTCATATAACAGAGAATTTTTCTCTATCAATATTTTAATTTTGATAACATCCCCGATGGTAAGATTAAGTTATTAGGGGAAACTTTACACGCAAATTTCTAATATCAAATCGAATTTGATATCCAATCCTATGATTCCTTGAGACATAATATTGCTAATACGTAGAAATATACCGGTTGCTTAGATACCACTCCATTTCAAAATTGTTGCTTGCAAGGAGAGTTAATGTCAATATTTGTACTGAAGATGGCAAACCAATTTTTGTTTAGAGCTTTAGGTAATTTGTTGTGATGGATCTTAGAAGACGAAGCGGCCAATCGCAGGCGTTAGTAGCAAGATGGCCCAATGCGTCGAGGTGACGTCAACACTTAGGAAACAGTTCCAGGAGACAGGAATCAGCTGGTCGAAGTCACTCAGCAGTTATTTCAATCCGAGCTTGCCGAAGTCACTCAGCAGTTATTTCAATCCGAGCTGCCCGTTATCTGGCTCTAATGGCAAGTCGGAGCAGTAGGAGTCACTCTGCGTCAACTGCCTCTCGAGGATTCTGGCCCACAAGTGAAAAGTTTTTCATCAGAACATGTCACAAAGGTTTAATGCGAAATGGGCTGTATGCCAGGAGGCCAATGGTTTGCGTCCCACTAACCCCCGACCACTGAAAGCTTGTCTAAACTGTTGCCGCTAACATGTCATCTGAGCGCTAAACACTGGGATAATGTTTCGTTCTCTGAGTCTCGATTTAGCCTACAGTCAGATTCTAGACGTTGTATAATCTAGAGAGAACGAGGAATATGATACCATCCTTGAAATATCACAGAACGCGATACTTCTGGTGGATGTGGTGTGCTGATCTGTGGGGACATAGCTGCTCTCAACGGCTGTACTCCTCTTCATGCAAGGAGAGTCGGTAGCTCCCGACTCCTATAATCTGAAGTTCCCAGGTTCAAGACTATTGATATTTATATCCGATAAACCCCTATTCTGCCCTTGGTCAGAAAGGGATTTCAAATGATCTTGAAAAGGTCGCCAACTGTCAAATGGGAAGTTAAGACATGGAGAGCCATACCCTGTGCACGTTCAAGATCATGCTGGGTGGCCTCGATGGGAGACTTCGATCTGTCTCCTAACAGAGATGTCTAGAGAGATTGCAGAAAGAATTGAAAAGAGATGGATAGAGAGATTGCAGAAAGAATTGAAAAGAGATGGATAGAGAGATTGCAGAAAGAATTGAAAAGAGATGGATAGAGAGATTGCAGAAAGAAGTGAAAAGAGATGGATAGAGAGATTGCAGAAAGAATTGAAAAGAGATGGATAGAGAGATTGCAGAAAGAATTGAAAAGAGATGGATAGAGAGATTGCAGAAAGAATTGAAAAGAGATGGATAGAGAGATTGCAGAAAGAATTGAAAAGAGATGGACGTCAGAAGTGAAAACAAAGATTGCCTTGTTTCGTGTCTTCGAAAAGTTAAGCGACAATGCTTAGAGAAAATAGCATTGAAAATTGCTCCCGAATTCTTATTCTCTCTACTCAACTGGTTCCTCTATCACAATTGAGAGAAATGTCCCGACCCGAACCTCACAGTATATATACCGAGGTCGATTAATTTCAAATATCATGACATCACTCTGAAACATCGATACCAAATTTGAAAATTTTATTGAGCTGGGAATAATCATGAAGTTTAAAATTTAATATCGTTGTTTAAGAGTGACATATCGGTTTTTCAATTAACCTCATAATTTCTTTATCACCATGACAACACTTTCACTCCATAGTGATCATTCAGAGTCTTAAAGTGTAAAATCATTCGAGTTGCAAGAACCATTTGTTATTACATGTCATTGACCTTAAGAGTCATGGTAATTGCAATTGCTTAAGAAGTGATCTAATGATGAAGCAGAGACAGACTGAGAAATCGACTCGAGGCTGAGTCCATCACTGGGATTTGGTGAGACAACGACGACGAGCTCTCGGTGATCAGTTGAAGAAAAAGAAAAATCCCAGCAACCGACGTTGGAGGCGATCGATGCCATGGAGCGAGATTTGCAGAGCGACAAGGTAGCAGCGAAAGCCAAAACCTCTCAGGATGGCAAAAGCAGCACCACATGATCTGAACTTTGCCCTTCAGTAAACGTTTCATACAGACCTTATCCCTTAAGTTATAATTAACGTCATATGTGTCTCCAAAAGAGAGATATAACGGTTGGTGCACAGATCTTCGAGTATTCGCCCTTTCAAGGAGAAAACAATCAAATTGAACTTTTTCTTCCCATCTGAAGAGTCCACTTAATAGCTTTTTCTGTCTTCTCATTCCTCTTGTCACCCCTTTAATTCCAAGGTCGTCCGTCCGTCTACGATTCCTTTTTCGTGAAAGGCACTAACCCTTTTCATTTCAATCTCCGTACCGCGGGTCATTGGGCCCCTGCCTCTGTGACGCATGTCACCGGCAGAAAAGAAAGTCGCGCGCATCCTCTTCGAGAAGTGGACTCCCCTCTCTCGGTCCCTCCGCCCGTAATTCTCATACAACCTCGAGCATAGTTGTTGACCGACCGAGCGACGAAGCATTTGTCGCGTGACACGTCACACTTCATTACATCGACCGACTGAAGCAACTCCGCATGCGATTGTGTGACAATGACCGCAAATTGTTGGTTGTTAGGCGAAAAAATCCCTCCTCCGCCACCAGAGAGAATCGCTACTCGAGGCATCTCTGAATGTAAAGCTCGGATCCGAACCCTGTTCTCGCTTCTGCTTCCAGGGAGACCCTTTCCGATTCGTTTGCATGATCTGGGATCGTGCACAGAGGGTGGCTGACACAACAAAGGAAAAATTCTCGTGCTGTATAATTTTCGCTTTTGGACGAGTGTCACAAAGGAAAGAACAAAATTTTTTTGTTTTTGCCTCAGCCCTTGATTGACGTTGCAGGTTGTTAGACGCTCCGAGTGTCGCTGCCGAGCCCGTTACCCTTCTGAGTTTCAAACGCGTGCAATTGCACCTGACATGACTCCAAAGAAATGGATAGTGTAATTAAAGTGAGGTTGCGCTGCCATTATCCGGGTGGACGAGCTGCCAGACAATTTCAGATTTCTTTCTTGCACATTTTTTTAAAGCAGAATCACCGGCCATCGGATGATGGACAATTTACCTTTGAATTCTGGGTCAGTGCGCTTCTTCGTCGTTCTCCGATAAAGAAAAATAAATTGCTCTTATCTGTAGGTTTCGTTTCTTTAATAACGGTCATTAAAACGGAAATGCAATATAAAAGAAGCTCTGATTTTTTTTCACTCCTTGAAATGAATTCTTCCCATTGTCAGAATAATCATAAGTGATAATGTACTCTGCTTATGAATGTATTCTCCTTGTGAATGTACTCTCCTTGTGAATGTATTCTCCTTGTGAATGTATTCTCCTTGTGAATGTATTTTCCTTGTGAATGTACTCTCCTTGTGAATGTACTCTCCTTGTGAATGTACTCTCCTTGTGAATGTGCAACGGAGTCTGGTTGTCAGAGGAGAAGCGCGAGAGAAGCGAGACAACGACCGGCGTTCCAAGGGCGGGGGGGATAATATTTCATTTAATAAAATTATCTGCGTTTTTTTTAACCTTTTTGTTTCGTTTCTTTTTTTCATATTTATCAATATGTTTTTTACTCCGTCGCAGTGTTCTCTCTGTAAAGTCTTTGGCCGTGAATTTTTGCTTTACGTCTAAAAGCCAATCAATATTATTTATCTGTTTTCAAGACGAAAAAGAAGGAGAAACGAAAATTGTTCCACTTTTAACATTAGGTGCGAAATTAAAGAGAAATTAAGTGAGGAAATTAATATGCCAGAAGCTCTAAATTTTCAGCCTTTGATTTTAGAGTAAGAGTTAGTATTTTTGTTCTTATGAAGGGAATTCCGAGTTAGACAAAGCTACCGAATCTAAACTTACTTTACTTTGGGGGGTACTTTCCCTCCAAAACGAAAAAATTGAAATCAGAAATTCTATTTCCGAATTGAATGACTTTGAAACATTGCTGAACACCAAATACACAAATGGATCATCATCATCATCTTCAAGCAGCCATGGGCTACGGAGATCCAACCAGATTATGTAATTTAGTTCTCTTAACACATCTACCTTGCGCTACATCTGCTGCATCTCGCCATTATAAATCAATTCTAACGTGGTCCTGTTTGACATCGTGTGCCCACCGTTTCCTAAGGCCCTTTCCTCTCCTCTTTCTCAGGATTTTAGGCACACTATTCTTAGCCCTATTCGCTAATCTATAAATATGCATAAGGGCAGCATGGCCAAACAAACGAAATCTCTCTCTGTATAATATGCTGCTCAAAGGAGGTTGCCAGCCCTTTGTTTACTTACAACCTCATCATTACTTACAACCTAATGCGCAAGTTTCTGCACAATTATCTAGAATCAAAAGCATCAAGTTTCCCATTATCTTGTTTACAAAGGGTCCATGTTTCACTACCATTACTAATCTTAGAAAGAATCAAACTATTATGCAGTCTAATTTTAGTCTTTAGGTGTATACGCCTATTTCTCTACACTCCCCTTAAGTCCCAGCAGCAATCTTCACTCTTCCGTTTATCTAATGCTGCATATCACCACTATCCCTTAGATAGCTTCCAAAATAGTTAAACGAAGACACTTCCTCAAGAGTGCAATCATTTAGTTTAACTGAACCACAGTCTGCTTGGGTGATTTTCATCACTTTAGCTTTCTCTTTCGTCTCAAGTCTCATCAACAATCCTAATGAAGGAGTTGATCCTATTAACATCATTTGCTACGACAGCTAAATCATTAGCATAATATAAATCGAAATTTTCTGCTCTCTAAGCCATTTAAGATCAAAATCTTTCCCTTGCAGAGAATTTCGCGTAACATAATCCATAACCAAACTAAAGAGAAAAGGAGACAAAATGCATCCTTCTCGAACGCCAGAAGCAATGCTAAACAAATTGCTACATGCCTTACCAGCTCTCACACATCACTCAGTGTTATTATAGAGAGTTTTCATTATGTTAACTAACTTCGGTGGTATACCATACGATCTTGCGATCAACAGAGTCAAAGCCTTTTTTGAAATCAACGAAGCCAGTAACCAAAGGTTTCTGAAACTCTAAGAACATCTCAAGAATCTGCTCTGAGTGCATATATATGACCTACACATTCCCTACTACTTTTAATTCCACATTACTCATCACGCAATTGACTGTCAACCAGATTCTTAATTCTATTAAGCACAATCATGGAAAGAACTTTACCTGGAACAGAGAGTAGGCTGATACCCCTATAGTTATCACAAGAACTGCGATCACCTTTTTTGAAAATAGGGATAATAATAGCTGTGGTAAAATCCTTAGGAACAATGCCTTTATCATAAAAGATATTCAAAATTGCAGTCATCCAATTGGTAACAAAAAAATTTCCAACTTTAAGCATTTCAGTAGTAATTTCTTCTACACCTGGGATTTATGTAGTTTAAGTTTAGAAATAGCCAAAATAACTTCAGACTGTATTATAGGCTCAACATTAAAGCCAATAATGCATCTATCAACATCACAAACAATAGGAATAGAACTGACCGCACTGTTTTGAATATCACTGAAATGTTCAGCCCACCTAGTCATGACAGAATTCACACCTTCTATAACTTTACCTTGTTTATCCTTCAATCCCCGTATACCTGTCCGTTTTCTATCACACAAAATATTAACTATCTGGTATAGCACTCTGCTGTAGAGCCGCCTAACTGCTTCCTAGGCTTTGTCAGCCAAGCCATCAGGTTTCTTATCAGCAGCAAACTAATCTTTTACACGACTAATCCCCTGTGAATATGCATAGAACAGGTCAGGCCTATCAGGTAACGTTCAACCCCGCCTTCTCGTGGTGCAGGCCGTTAGTACCTTTTAAAATAGATACTCTCTTGTGGAATCGAACGGAAGAGAAGGGCTGCCAGATTAGTGTGGCCTATTGATCTGGACAACTATGGCTACTTTTTTCTTTATTCTACCCTGTTGAGGAGTGGTCAACGACACAGGGTCCTGGTGCTGACCATATATACCAATCTGAAAGGAATAATGACTCTGAGCTTGATTATAGATACTGAATTTGCTGCACTGGTGGGCTTCTGCGGAGGGAGAATCTTCTGCTGTGTTTTCTGTTTGTTTGTGGGTTGACAGGCCCAAGTGCATAGATTCATCGGATATGTTTTATCAGCAGGTGAATAATCCTGAGCTGAGTTCATCGCAGGTACCTGAACTCTTTGCTTCTACTGGCATCATCAAATTCTACATTGGAGGAAGTTCTTTCAGTGTAGATGACTTCAGCCTTTAGAGGTGGGGGAACGGGTCTTTGCTCCATGCCTGCGATTAGAAGACTGTTTGATATTGTCGGCATTCCCTCTCTCAATAAACAAAGTTTCTTTAAACATCCAACTAACCATTTTCTCTCCTTAGGTAGTTGGAATGTGAGGACAGAGCTCTTGACTCTTGATGTCCTCACACACCGTTATAATTTAGATATTCTTGGCTTGCAAGACATCAGATGGACAGATAAAGGTCAGATTCTTAAAAATAATCTCAAATTTCCCATTTCAGGGAGAGAAGATAAGAAGCATTTCTAAGGCGTAAGTTTACTGCTCAGCAGACACGCTAGTGATGCTCTTCTAGGATATGAGTGCATTAATGAAAGGTTTCTTACAGCAAAATTTCAGACAAGTATTAAAGACTTGAATGTTATCTGCTGTTATGCCCCCACTGAGGATGCCAATGAGGATGAGAAGGATAGGTTTTACGGACAACTTCAGGATATTTTGAATTCTGTCAAGAAAGGAGATATTACCCTTGTCCTAGGTGACTTCAATGCTAAAGTTGGTACTGACTCTGACCTTTGGGGAGGAATAATAGGCCCTTTTGTTATTGGTAGCTGCAATGGCAATTGGGCAACGTCTCCTACAGGTAAGTAAACTTAATGGTTTGAGAATAACTAACAACTATTACAAACACCGTGATATACGTAAGTACACATGAATTTCACTAGATGGGCTGCATAAGAATATGATTGATTACATATTAAATTAAAGGGACTAGTTCTCTTAGGAAAACCAGGTTATATACGGGAGATGAAATTGGATCTGGCCATTATCTTGTTAAAAGAGTCTAGTAACTTAAATTTAAGAAGTGTTCTGCTAAGATTAAAAAAAATACCATTAATTCTGAAGCTCTAAAAGACCCAGTTATAGATAAAGCTTACCATGATAGGTTACTTAGTCATTACGACAATCATGGTTTGCTTACTACTGAAGTTGAGGAAGAATGGGACCGTTTTAAACAGGCTTTTCTTGAAACTAACAAGACTCTCTTAGGAAAAAAGGAGCAAAGGAGCCAGAATTATTTGAGTGATAAAGCACTTGAGCTTATTTCAGAAAGAAAGAACTGCAGGAATGTTCTTAATCAATACCCTACTAGTCCTAATAGAAAGCATTGTAGAGAGCTTAATAAACGTGTAAAGAATCAGTTAGCTGCCGATAAGAATCTTTGGCTTGATGGCTTGACTAACAAAGCCGAGGAAGCAGTTAGACAGCATAACAGTAGAGAGCTGTACCAGATAGTTAATGTTTTGTGTGGTAGAAAACGAACAGGTATACAAGGATTGAAGGATAAGCAAGGTAAGGTTATCATAGAAGGTGAGGATTCTGTCATGGCTAGGTGGGCTGAGAAGTTCAGCTATGTTCTAAATAATGTGCTTAGTTCTACTCCTATTGTTTGCAATAATGATAGATGCATTACTGGCTTTAATATTGACATTATAACAGAATTATTATGGCTGCTTCTAAACTTAAACTTCATAAATCCCCAGGAGTAGATGAAATTCCTACAGAAATGCTTAGAGCTGGGAATGTTTCAGTTACCACTTGGATGACTGAAATTTTGAGTATCTTTTATGATAAAGGCATGGTTCCTAAAGATTTTACCAGAGCTATTATTATCCCTATTTTCAAAAAAGGTGATCGCAGTTCTTGTGATAACTATAGGGGTATCAGCCTACTCTCTGTTCAAGGTAAAGTTCTTTCCATGATTGTGCTTAATAGAATTAAGAATCTGGTTGACAGGCAATTGCGTGTTGAGCAATGTAGATTCAGAAGTAGTAGGGGATGTGTAGATCGAATGTTTTCACTCAGGCAGATTCTTGAGAAATGTTTAGAGTTTCAGAAACCTTTGGTTGCTAGCTTTGTTGATTTCGGAAAGGCTTTCGACTCTGTTGATCAATCATAATTTGTGGTTGATTGTGGGATCATATGCATACCAGACAAGTTAGTTAACATAATGAAAGCTCTCTATAATAACACTGAGTCGTATGTGAGAGTTGGTAAGGCTTGTAGCAATTCGTTTAGCATTGCTTCTGGTGTTCGACAAGGGTGCATTTTGTCCCCTTTCCTCTGTAGTTATGAGAAATTCTTTGCAAAAGAAAGATTTTGGCTTTAAATTGTCTAGAGAGCTCAAAATTTCTGATTTAGATTATGCAGATGATTTGGCCTTGTTTGCTAATGATGTTGATGAGATAAATTCTTGCATTAGGGCTGCTGATGAGACTGGTAATAGAGTTGGTGTGGTGATAAACAGAGATAAAACTAAAGTGATGAAAACTGGTCAGGCAGGTTGCGATTCAATCGGTCTGAATGGTTGCGCTCTTGAGCAAGTGTCTCAGTTTAATTATCTTGTGAGATATGCAACAGATGCTGGTAATGTGCGGCATGAGATTAATATGTGAATAGGGATTGCTGCCGGGACTTTTAAGAATCTATGGGCAGTGTGGAGAAATAGGCGTATACACCTAAAGACTAACATTTGACTGTATAATAGTTTGGTACTTTTTAGGGTTAGTTATGGTAGTGAAACTTTAACCCTTTCTAAACAAGTTAACAGGAAACTTGATGCTTTAATTCTAGATGCTTACGCAGCATCTTGGATATTAGGTGGTTCAACTTTGTAACTAATGATTAAGTTAGGCAAAGGAGTCGGCAACCTCCTTTAAGCAGCATATTGTGCAGAGAGACTCCGTTGGTTTGGGCATGTTGCCCGCATGGATAATTCTAGATTAGCGAATAGGGTTATGAAGAGTGTTCCTAAAGGCCTCAGAAAGAGGGGGAGACCTATGATGCGGTGAGCAGTAATGTCAAACAGGACCTTATTATAACTGGTCTGCAGTGGTCAGATGTAGCAGATATAGCTGAGGACAGATATGCTTGGAGGACTAAATTGCACGGTCTGGTTTGACCTCCGTAGCTCATGGTTGCTTGAAGAAGATGATGATGCAATGATTTCTATTAGGAAAAGTAAGGTATTTCTATTCAGAACCATCAAGCAAAGAACTTTACCTGGAACAGAAAATTGGTTGCTACCCCTATAGTTATCACAAGAACTGCGATTACTTTATTTGAAAATAGGAATAATAATAGCTCTAGTAAAATCCTTAGGAACCATGCCTTTATCATAAAAGATATTCAAAACTACAGTCATCTAAGTGGTAACCGAAACATTTCTAGCTCTAAGCATTTCTGGGATTCGAACCTGGGAATAGCCTGTTTCGGGTATTGCAGCATTCTCCTTGTAGTTCGATCTATATCCCATCTTAAACGAAATAAGAATCATTACAATCGAAATAGTTCTCTACCCAGCAAATAAGTTTCAAGTCACAACACAAAGGATTTATTTAATGTTCCTCCTAACCCAGGCATGGCCAACATACGGCCCGCGTAATGAATTTATGTGGCCCGCGAACAATTTTTCAATATTAACATTTAACTTCTAGTAATTAATCGAATGAATTCTCGATACTTCTATATTTTTTAAAAAAGATTCCGTTATAAAGAATTAAAATTTATACTCATCTGCACTCGATGTTCAAGCGACGTTGCCAGCAGGAGAGTAAAATATTTTTGCATAGTGCAAAAATATTTTAAAAATCGATCATGTTACAAATGTAGTTGTGAAATTAGTGAATTTCCTACGATCAAAAGGATTAAATCACAGACAATTTATTGATCTCCTTGAAGAACTAAATACCAGTCATTTAGATGTACTATATCACAATAAAATCCGTTGGTTAAGTTTGGGAAAAGTTTTAAGACGTGTGTGGGACCTTCAAGAGGAAATAAAAATATTTTTAATGCTTAAAGAAAATGAGGATTTTCCTGAATTATTAGATCCAAATTTGATGTGTGATTTAGCATTTTCTTTGGATATTCTCACACATTTGAACGAATTTAACACATGTATACAAGAAAAAAATTTATTTGCTCATGATTTAATACAGAAATTAAGAGCTTTTAAAATGAAGCTTAGCCTTTTTTCTACAATTCTGGCTGAATGTAAATTTGATCATTTTCCAACGTTACAGACCATATCTTTAAATATTTTAAAAGAAAAGGTTAAAACATTTAATAAAAACATCCTTGTTTTGAATGACAGATTTCGAGCAGAGATTCGATTGCTTCAAAAAAATTGATAAAATTTTATCTATTATCCGAAATCCATTTTCTGTACAAGTGATGACGTTCCTGTTGATATACAATTAGAAATAATTAATTTACAATGTGATGAATTATTACATGAGAAATATCGAGAAGAGCAAGAAAATTTGTGTAATTTTTATAAGCAATTGAATAATAAAAAATATGGAAATTTAAAAAAACTTGCCAAGACGTATTTAGTAATCTTTAGCTCAACTTATATTTGTGAACAAACCTTTTCTTTAATGAATCTAAATAAAAGTACAACAAGATCAAGATTGAATGATTTACATTTGGAGGCTGTGTTAAGAATAGCTACTACAAGTATAGAACCAGATATTAAAAAAATAATAAGCGATGCAAAACCGCCTCAACACGTCGCATTAGTTATTATGTTAATTTGTTGTATTGATTTACTTACAATTATTCATAAACAAATTTCATAATAAAATTTTGTTTACTTAAAGAAATAAGTGTTTTGCTTAACATTTTTCAATTTTAATATTTCGTCCGGCCCGTGAAAATATTTTTTTTTCCAATCCGGCCCGGGGGCAAAAACAGTTGGCCATGCCTGTCCTAACCTCTTCACTGTCTTACCGTGAAATGGTTATTAGAGCTGAAACGTTTATATATATCTCCGTAACTAAGAGAAGCTATCTTTGTTTTTTGACTTAATCCATTGATTTGCTTTCACTTCAGGTTGTATCTACAAAGGCCAGAAATACGATCACGGCGAGCAAGTGGCTACTCCCGAGCCCTGCCTCAATTGCACCTGCAACAGAGGCGTGCTCGTCTGCTACCTGAGAGTGTGCCCGACAGCGTCGGCGCCACCCCCGGGATGTTTCCCTGCCAGAGAGATGGGCCAGTGCTGTCCGACCGTCATCTGCGGTAAGTACTCATATTCAGTCTCCTCTTTCATTTTGCACGAATGAATTTCTTTAAGGATGAATTGCGATAACAATACGCCTCTAGAACAAAGATTTTCACAACTCCTTGCAAAATAATAAGCTTTTCTTCTTTCATTACAAATACAATGCAAATATGAATAAAATAAAAAAAAATGAAATGCAGAAAACATGGCAATTTTGTTTCGGAACAAGGGATTAAAATCCGCACAGATCTGAAATTACAATTCATACTGAAAATATTAACATTTAAAATTAGATCCTTTCCTCTATTGATTCCACATTTTTTGCACCTTTTCTTTTAATTATTAATCATTTGAAAAATAATTTCATCTGTAATCCAGGATGATTTTTATCTTATTGTTTCTTAACTCTTCACTTCCAAAAACAAAAATACTTATGTTAAATAATCTTTTTAACAGCTTCCTTACATCATATACTTCGTTCTGTTTTTTCTTAAACAACTCGCTAAGCTTTTTTACATTCTTAATAAAATAAAAATAAATAAATACCCCTCAAGCAGTTGCTTGACACAGAGGTCTGACAAGGAAACTGTCAGTTTATACGCCATAGCATAAAGTCTGTGAGGAAGGCGAGACCTCAACAGAGAAACCACACGAACATCCATGCCTTACTCAAGTCAATTGGATCAGTAGCCAAGCTCTCTAACCACTCACCCCCACGTATTTCAAATTTATAATAACCTAACAAATGAAAACATATATCTCTGTCATCATAATTTTCAATTTTACTTTAACTTCGTATATTTTATCCAGCTCATTTGGGGAAAAAACAGCTGCTTTCTCACACCATCCAAAACGTAAGGCGTAAAAACGCTGCTGCAAATATAAAAATCTTGACCACTGAACTCTGTCGATACCATTCTGCTCAAAATATAAATTTTCTGAGTATAACTCTGCCGTCAATATAAACTTCTTCAACAAAAAAACTCTGTCAATATAAAACCCATGACAATCCTCTCAATATAACTCTGCTCTCAATATAAATCCCTTGATCACTGAACACTGCCAATATAAATATGTTCTCAATATAAATCCTTTGACCACTAAACTCTGCCAATATTACTCTGCTGTCAATAGAATGCTTTTGACCACTAAATTCTCTCAATATAACTGTTGCCAATATAAATCCCTTCACTAGTAAATTCTGGCAATATAACTCTGTTGTCAATTTAAAGCCCTTGACAACTAAACTCTCTGAATATAGATATGCTATCAATAGAAACTCCTTAATCATTAAACTCTATCGACACAACTCTCCTGTCAATATAAACACTTTGACCACTACTCTCTGTCAATGAAAAATAATAATAAAATAAAGAGGCTTGAAGAAATACTTTTTGCCCTGCTGCTCTCTTTTTCTGACATGCTTTACTATCTCGAATACTTGAGAATGAATGCTAACTTCGCTATTCAAGTACGTATATCATTCAGTACATCACTTTCAGAACGTTGGAGTGGATTCTTTTGGGTCGTTGTATGCGCAAAGCATAAGAAATGAATTCCGATTCTCCCTTCAGGAATGGCGACATCCGCTGCCACCTGACGAACTAACTTCCCGTCGGGTGTCTTGCGGATGACGGCGCTGCGTCCATCTTCCGAATGGCGCTGTCAGACGGGTGGCTATAAATAATGTGATACTTCCTTGGCGCAATAATTACCATGATTCCTTTCGCCATCAGCCGAATGCGGGGAGAACTGCAAACGAAATTAATGAGCACGTGCTAAATAAGATGGATGACAGGAAAGGTTTAATGAAGAAGAAAGGGTGATGAGGAGGCCGAAGAAATATGACAAACACTTAGGAAATGAGACAGGACACCGAATAAATATGTCAAACATCGAGGAAATGAGACAGGACACAGAGGAAATGAGACAGAAGACTAAGGAAACGAGACAGGATACCGAAGAAATATGACAAACACTTAAGAAATGAGGCAGGACTCTAAGCAACTCAAACAGGACACTGAAGAAATCAGACATAACATTGATCAAACGAGTCAGGAAACAGGACAAGACGGTAAAATAAAATGCAATGAAATATATAAAGTGCAATTAAACGATAATTGAAAAACTATGATACGACATTGACCCTTCCCCCCCTTACCCGTGACAAGAAAGGGTGAATACGTTGATAGGAAGATTGGTTGCCGCCAAAAAGTCACCCATTGCTCTAGTGCAGGGGTACCCATTACATCCCCTATGGGTGATCGATTGCTTTTTGGGAGGATCTCTGTCTCCCACGCATTAAGCTTGTATGCTTGGGTAAAGGTTTAGTGATAATAAAGAAATAAACTTTCAGAATAGCCAATGATATGGAAATGTTTGCGCACCCCCTGCTATGATGACTGAAGATTATTCCAGTCCCGTAAAATCGAACAGAACTTCCCCGTAGCATTTTCGTCTTTATGTGAACGTGTCCAGTGGTTAGATTTGCAACCTCATTGATTCACTGACACAAATATCTCTTCCAAAAGATATGGATCGAATCACTTTGACATTTTGATTGCAATGTTTTCCTATCTCCACAGGGTTCAACGATCTCCTGCCACAGAATCCAGAGGTCGATCCTGCAGACAGATTCAACCGTGAGGAATCGTCTAGTGAGAGCTCCGAAGAGGTCGACGTAGCACCGAACCTAAGGCCAACATTCCGTCCTTCGGCAGAGACTAGCACAGAAGAAGATATCTCCTCGACGGAAGTGACGTCACAAACAAGTTCCACATATACCACAACGGGAAGCAAAGAAGAGAGTGTATCGACTGCCGATCGGTCAACACAATCCGAAATAACAGAGACTGAGGGCCAAGAACCGACATCTCACGAGGAAGTCTCATCGTCGTCACCCGACGGCTTCTTTGCAGCAGCCAATGGGAGCACTTCTGTAGGAGGTGCCTCTGTAACAACAGTCCAAGTCTCCATAACAACACTTCCTGTCTCAACAACACACAAATCGGAAAGTGAAACAAGCAAGTTGGAAACAGAACCTACGAGCATTTCACCAGACACCCTAGCAACGAAGAGTGATCCTACGTCAGGCGATCACTACACAAACTCTTACCCAACCGAGAGGGAAACAGAAGAAGACATGACTCCGTCTTTGACGACATGGAGGGACGAAACTCATCCTACGGATGATTTCTCTACAAGAAGTGAAGATGGTACGAAAAAGGGCAGTTCCAGTGAAGTGAGCACGGGCCACCATCCAACGACCACTGCTCTACCCACTAGCGGAGAAGGAGAAACCACTTCTGTCTTCACTCCTTCCAAGGCGGTCACGGATGGCGGAAGACCGATCGTCGGCTCCGGGGCGGATCCTTCCCCTGGGGACAGTTTGCTCTTCGTCACTTCGTCTACGGTGGTGACGCCAATATTTGGTGGAACTGAATATGACTTCAGTTTCCTTAATGACATTCCAGGAGGTAAGTTGAGTTGGTAAACAGTTTCCTCTTTATTTTTTGACTCAACTAATAATGCATACTTAAAGAGAAAGTGCTTTTTTCCTCCTTATCATAAAATATATGTGTGTATGTATATAGAGAGAGAAAGTTGCCCAAAATATTGACTTCAGCTTTAGTGACAGTTCGCTTTACGGAAACTTCACGGAATACAATTAACCTTTCTTGCCAACGCAACCAAACGATAAAAACCCATGAAAAGGAGAATCTGCACATACCCATGATGATGATGATGAATTAATTTCGCAAAGCCCTCTAATATCTCTCTGTCAGCAAGTAAGTAAGGAAATTATCATCTGATATCTAATGTTTCAGATGGAAAGAATCGAAAGTGTCAGCTTTTCAAATACAATTTCCTATTTCTATTAAACAAAAATTAGTTTTTTTGCATGTTTCTTTGTAACGCCTGTTGTCAAATCAAACTTTCAGTTTTATAATTCAACAATTATTATTTAAAATTTTACTCAGCTATCATCGAACAAAACAGAACTTCCGGTCTCGCACGTCATTCCCGTAGCACACGAATTCTTCTGTTCTTTAGTTAAACAAAGTACGATAAATAAACAAGAACACAATCCATGTCAGTACACTAAATTATTTACAGCAGTGTGAAAAGCAGAGCGATGCGAAATGCTGCCTCGCGATGAGAGGTCGAATTTTAGCAATTGGTGAGCACCATTTTAACTTCATTCTCCTTCCCCCTTAAAACCGGGACAACTTTTCTATCATTGCCATGGATGTTCCTGAAAACCAGAAATGTATATTTCATAAACATAAGTATCAATGCTTGAAGCTCTTTAGCTTATCTGATGCACACAGAATACTGTGTTGTGCAGTAGAAAGCAGAAAAGCTTCAGGTTGGGTGGCTTTACATCTTAACGGCACTATTTTGCACACAAAGGGCTAAATGGCCAGGTCGCAAAGACCCCGAGGGCTCAGAGAAGATTGGGGAAAGAGGACCCACTGGAGAGCTGTTACGAGATAAATAGTAGCTTACCATCAAGACCATCCATCAGAGCCGGACTTACGTACAAGCTAAAAGCTTATACGTAACCTAGGGCCTCACGATTATGAGGAGTCTTTGTTGTTGATCATCTTTGCCATCCTGGACACTTTCTTATGAGGAGCCTTTGTTGTTGATCATCCTTGCCATCCTAGACACTTTCTTATGAGGAGCCTTTTCTGTTGATCATCTTTGCCATCCTGGACACTTTCTTATGAGGAGTCTTTTCTGTTGATCATCTTTGCCATCCTGGACACTTTCTTATGAGGAGCCTTTTCTGTTGATCATCTTTGCCATCCTGGACACTTTCTTATGAGGAGCCTTTGTTGTTGATCATCTTTGCCATCCTGGAGACTTTCTTATGAGGACCCTTTGTTGTTGATCATCTTTGCCATCCTGGAGACTTTCGCGACCACAATTTTATGGGGAGGAAAGGAGGGGAGATATAAATTTTGTTTCTGTTGAAGAATGACAGTTTAGCTTTGAACTGAAATTATGTTTCCTGTACAGGAAACATTTAAGATTATATATTTGCATAAGATAGCATCTACTGAATCGTCAAACCCTTTTCGTCTTTTTCGTAGAGTTTCGCAGAAGTTCAAAGATTTTAATAATTTCCTTGCATTTCTTTATTCATCTGCTCTTCTGCCTCCCTCGTAAAAGGCCTCATATTCCATTCAGAACAGAGTTAACGTTTCAATCCCATCCAAAACAGATGGTCGTTGGGTGCCAATCCCATCCAAAAGAGACAGCCGTAGTACTTCAATCTCATTTAGTTTTGCTGTTATCCACAAAGCAGAAAAAAAGGAAAATATTTCAACCAGCAGAAAGTCTTTAATAAACCCCCAAACTGAGTATGAATTTCTGTGAATATTACTCTCAAAACTTCATTCTTTGTCGTTATTTAGTTTTGTTTCTTGGGGGAGAAGGGAATAAGCAACAAGCTCCTTATTCCCCAAGATTGCGTTTTCTCCAAGCTCTTCACCTTTTCTCTCCTTTGGCAAAAGTTTCTTTTCCTGATCCCAAAAGAATGACGGAGTGCAATCACCAATTCCTCCGCCTCCATCATTCACTCCAATCACAAATACTCTTCTTACATATCATTACTCTCCTTTCAGAGTCCATTACTTTCCATTACAAGAGATGTTGAACCCGATCTCCAGAGAAACAGTCCGGTGCTTCACCGACCGCGTCTGCTCGTCTACTTGAAAAAAGCCAAAACCTCTCTCTCGCTACGACCTTGAACCGGGGCTTGGCTTGGCCTTGGGTACCGTAGCGACATCGTTGACCCCTGGGCCATCGTCTTCGTTAGCCCTGTTTGTTCTCCTCTCTATAATTAGCCGAACGTGTTATCCCGCAACTTAATGATGGCCTGCCGATCGGCATTTTAATGGCTATCCTATCTCGCGGCGGGTGAGCGACTTTTTTCTTTCACGAACATTGTTGGCAGTCATTCTTGCGCTGTTCTTTCCCCCTTCCCTCCCCCCATATCCGTCTTTTTTCTATTTCCTGCTTTGCAAACGCTTTAAGAGACATTTATGAGTCGATAATTTTCTGACTTTCTGCATAAATTTTGGAAGCTTTTGGTCACATTTTATTAATTTGTTTGCACGTCATCCCTCCAATTATGAAGGCTTATTTTCTTTCATTTTTTTTTAGTGGGGAGGGGAGCGAAAGACGAGGTAAAAAATGAGACATTCGGAAGAGTCTGAAAGTGCTAATCGTCGGAATACATTTCTTGCGAAATCGTTAGACTCGGTATATTAAGTGGCGGTGTGAACAAGATAAAATAATTCCTCCAGGAAAGGTTAATGAGGTTAAAGGTGAGCAAACCTTCTCTTTCTGTGAAGGAAGCAACGAGAATGACCAGTTTCTTTCCCCCCCTCCTCCTCTCCTTTTATTTTCTATTGCTCATCGCAATTCGATAGCGGATGTTTCAACTTCATCAGAAGTGCTCTTTGGCTTAAAACAATTAAAAAAAAATAACACCCCAATCTGTCTGCTGTGAGCAAAGGATTGGGGATGAGAAAGAGACTTTGGGAAGAGGTGGTTGGGGGGGGGGGGAAGCTGAAGGAGCATGAGGAATCAAGTCACGAGGATAAATTGGGGCTCTCCATGCACATAATACTTTGAAACATTGGCGAAGAATTATTAATGACAAACTTTGAAAAATACTGAAACGATTCAAATAAAATTGTTCGTCCACTGGGCTTAGTGACTGGAATCTTAGAAATGAAGTAAACAAGCCTTTGTCAGAAAATGCATTTTGCAGTTAAATATTTGAAAGACATTGTTACATTCCTGAAACAACATTGCATCTTTTTCAATTGCTGCGCGGGCAAACAATCGAAGTTAAATGGAAAAATAATGAAATATATATGGAAAAAATAGCGAAATTTAAATGATTATTGAACAAATCTGATTGCTGCAAACAAAATAAAATAAATTCCAAAATTTTTGGATTTTATCTTTGAAGCAGTTGCCTCATTCCAGTGGCATAAGATTAATCGTTAAAACTAAATGTAAAGAGAGTTTTTTTTACAAAGATATTTTCTTCATTCCTTAAAAATATAATTTTTCCCCAATTCAATATTCATTAGAAATGCATGTTTTCCTTTCTAAATATAGAATTTTTTTCTGTGGATCTTTAAGAATATAGATTTTTTTTGTGTGTAGTGTCTCTTCGCTAAGCTTGGCTTGTCCCAGCCCAGTTCTAAAACGTACCTCGGACTTTTTGTTTTCCCGAATTTTCTCTCCTTTTCACTGATTGGACACCTTTTTCCTTTCCAATCAATGGTGTCCACTAGTTAAGGAGCCAAATAAGGAGCGAAACTCTACGAAAAAGACGAAAAGGGTTTGACGATCCAATTCATTTGCATGATCTTCCTCGTGGTGCAAAAATTCCTGCTCAGGTTGAGCTGTATTAACGTTTTTCATTTGTAAAAGAGGCGAAGCAAAATTTCCGAAAACCTCGTCAAGTATTGAACTTCAAAATTAAAAAACACGCTCATTTTGTGGTAAGAAAGGAGATCGTGTCGCAAATCATTGTCGTAGCGTCTCCTTTATCCTTTTCTCATCTGCCGGAATATCTTTAAAACTCGTAGTAAAAAAAAATTCCTAATAGATACTGTGAAGAAAATTTGGAAATCAGATTTGAATACAATCCCATGAAAAACAATATTTATGAATTTTTAAGTTTATAATTTTTTATGTTTCTATTTGATAGTTTTTCATTTATTTATCTAATACGATTTATATAATACGATATGTTTATAATTTTAATAGTTAATCATTTATGAGTAAGTAAACTAAAAGAAATATTTCCCCCCCCCAATTTTTGCCAAAAATATTTCCTGAATCATTAATAAGCACAAGCGTGTCAGATGGTTCAAGTTTCGAAAATCGATCTCACCACCAGCTGAGAGTTAACACAAATTCTGAGTAAATTAAAATTCTGGCAGGAAGCGAACCTTTCTTAATAACGATAACAAAGTGTGACCGTAACGGACATAGTGCTTAGCTAAATCTGACTGTAAAATAGAAGAAATCTTATCGTACTTAGAACACAGCACGAGAGGTGACACCACCTTCTGAACGAGCATTCTGGAGGGTTTGTCCGCTGCAGGGAGGGAAATACCATAGAGCAGTGGTTCTCAATCTTTTGTGCTTCACTTAGCCCCTGGAAATGTGTATGTAACTGGCGTACCCCTTGTATAGATAGATAAAACTATAGTTATAGTATAACAATGGCAATAAAATAAAACATATATATATATACAAACATTAAATTTTGTATTCATGAATTACATAAATCGAGAAACACAAAAAATGACTTAAACAATTTAACAAATCTTATAAAATTATAAACATTTTACTGGGTGAA
This sequence comes from Ryuthela nishihirai, assembly GCA_038380435.1. Taxonomy (NCBI): domain Eukaryota; kingdom Metazoa; phylum Arthropoda; class Arachnida; order Araneae; family Heptathelidae; genus Ryuthela; species Ryuthela nishihirai. The sequence goes on from JAWZYU010000012.1 coordinate 81,172,298, forward strand.
ATGAACTTGTACTAGATCTAGCGATTTTTGAGCTCTCACGGCGTACCCTAAAACCTTTTACCGCGTGCCCCCACACATTGGGAACCCCTACCACAGAGAAATGAATCATTTGGAGACTCTACTGATCACTTCAAAGACACAGGAGTTAGGAAAAAGAAAGAAGTCAAATTAAGATCATTGAAGCGTGTCGCCCGCCCTGCTGCAAGTAGAGCTCGGCTTCAATTCTTAAGACACTCCCCAGTCACTAGCAGATTTAAAAAAAATTAAAACGTAGTTAATCAATAAGCAAATATTAAAAGAAGGCAACTTATAAGTAAATAAAAACAGTGGTACGTTTCGCCTCATTGATTAATAGTAAGAATGCAGGAAAAGGTTTGAAATGTACACATTTGGGGGGGTTGAACCCTCAACCACCCCCTTAGTTATGCCCCTATCCCCAACAGACACATCTCTCACAGTGCTCCAGATTTTGGAGTGCTTGAGACTTAGAATTAACAGAAATGTTAAGAATGAGGACTTGACGTTTCTGCTAATGCCGATTGTTAAACTCTCTCTGCACCAAGGAATCTGACGAAATATTTTCAAATCAGATAATGCGCAATTATTTCTTTACAAGTTGAACGGTACCCGGGGGCTGATCGGGTCTCACTTTTAATCTGTTTATTCTGATTTTCGCTGCACTGTACGTTAATCTTGCTCCCCCGAGACCCTTTAGCATAGACTCAACAAGAAGAATTGCCCGGCGTTGCTCAGGTTGCTGACGTCAGCGCGCCCTCTAATAGGCCATTGCTTCGTTTCTACGCAAACTATCAAGATTTTCACTTCCGTCTCCACAGATTTTAATATTCTGTGGTTGTCAATGTACTTAATCGAAAACTCCCAAATTTCGTACGCGGGTTCCATCCGTTTAACTACGTGTGCGCTTAAAAAAGCAAATTTTTGTCTGCAGTTGGACACATAAATATAATGATGCCTTTTGACGAACAGGTCGGTGGCAACAGTAATAGAAGAAGGATGTGGTTCTGATAGCTATTATATCACTTAATAGCATGATAATTCGGAGTTTAAACCTTTATATTTAATGTTTTAAAGATTTGCTTAATTCCTTAGATATCTTTCTTGCTCATCTCGAGAACTACCCATTAAATCTTTGCAACTTTGAACTAGTCATTTAGTTAAGCCTAACGTTCGTCAGCTCGGCGTGCCCCTTGTCTCACACTGACCATTTCACGCGCATGCGCATAAGAAATTCCATTAAGGGACTGCCTCAAGGACACCCACGCTGTAGGACGACGACGCTCTCTCCGTACGTTGCAGTTTTCAACTCTAGATTCCTCAGCAATAGAAGGCTTGTGTGCTATCTGTGGGAATGAAGTTCTAGAGACTACTGACAAACGCTCAGATTCCATCAGGTGCCTGTAGAAGCCAATTTCACTACTATTGTGCAAATATTACAGAAGATAACTTCCGCAAATTTTCTGCAGAACGCAAAAACAAATGGAAGTGTATGAAATGCAAGTCTTCTGATGCTTCCCCTGCCAGGTCGCACGATATTGAGTATGCTGCGTCAGGTGCTTCTTCAATTTTCGATGAGTTCCTGGAGAGAGATCAAGGCTTCAGTTCCGAACAAATGTCATCATTAAATCTTTAATATACCATTCGGTTAAACAGGCAATGATTGAATGCATGGGTGACCTCGTGGAACTTACCAAATCATTAGATTTTTTATCAGGATAATATGATGAATTGCGAGATAAGGTTGAAAATGTGACTCAGGACTTGGTTCTCTGCAGACATGAAAATATGAATTTATTAGCTAAGAATCAGAAATTGGAAAATACAATCGAAAATTTGTCAGAAAGGATAAATGATTTGGAACAGGAAAGCAATGTGTGTAACTTAGAAATTCGAGGTATACCTGAATTATTGCAAGAAAATGCAAAGAACATCGTAGGGAAAATTGCTAATTTCCTAAATGTTAACTTTAAATCCCAAGAGGTACTGGAATGTTTCAGAATTGGTAAAAAGGAAGAGACTTCAACACATCCATGTACAATCTTAGCAAAGTTTAAAGACCGAGCCCTACGAGATGCTTTTCTTGACAAAGTAAAAGAACATCGTGATTTGAATACCAAAGATGTAGGTATTGTTAATGAAAAGCATGTAATCTACATCAACGAACATTTGTCAAGATTTTATAGAGATCTCTTTCACAAGGCAAGAAAAGCCAAAGTAGAAAAACAATTCAAATATATATATGGGTAAAAAATGGGAAAATATTTCTAAGAAAGGAGAACGGAGCATAATGCCGCCTTGTTAAATCTGAACGAGATTTGTTCTCATTGTAAGTATTTTTTTTTTGTTCACAGTGAAATATCTTTCATCTTTTAATGCCTACATCTAATTATGTTCAGCCTGAAAATCTCAGTCTGATTTCTGGTAATTGCTTTAATAAATCAACTTTTTGTATTTTCTCACTCAACTGTAGAAGTCTGTACAAAAACCTTGATGAGATCTTGGTAACTTTAGAAAGTAGTAGTTTTCTATTTGATTCTCTTGTATTTGTGGAAACATGGCAAAATAACAATATTCCACAGATCAATGGTTTTACTGGTATAGGTTTGGGAATAGAAGCTCGTAAAAGTGGAGGAGTAGCACTTTATTTCGGAGAAAGCTTTTCTTTCAAAATATTAAACCATTTGTCAGTTATTATTGATGATTACGAGATTTTGCTTGCTAAATCAGGAAATCTGATTGTGGGCAGTATTTATCGACCACCTCAGGGTAATGTACAATTATTTCTGTCACATCTAGAATTTGTTTTAAACTCATTACTTAAACTGAAATCGATCTTTATATTAATGGGTGACTATAACCTTGATATTATGAACCAAGATAAAAAATGTATTAAATTTAATAGACCTAGTTAATTCATATGATTTTTGTTTTAAACAGTGGATTACCAACTAGAGTTGGAAATCAAAGTTCTACACTAATTGATTATGGAATTTCGAATGTAGATTGCCAAAATGGAGTTCTGATGTCAAAAATTACAGATCATATCCCCACATTTTTTCTGGTCCAAAGGACAAATTTTCAAATGCTACTTAGCAATTACAGATATAGAGAAATCAATGATAATAATATTCTGCAATTGCAATATAAATTAAATCGTATTGATTTGCAGTTTCTTTACTTAATCAGCGATGTAAATGAAGCATATAATTATTTCATAAGTATTTATATAAATCACTATAATAAATATTTGCCCATGGGTATTAAGAAGTTCCAAAGGCCAAATAAATATGCTCCTTGGATGACGAAAGATCTGAAAAAATTAATAACTAAAAGAGATAATTTATTCAAAATAGCAAAAGTTACCTATTTAGAGGATGAAGTTCTGCATATAAAGAATTCCGTAATTTCGTTACTGCCCAAATCAGACAAACAAAGAACGCCTATTATAACAGTAGATTTGATTCTAGCAAAACTTTTAAACAGAAATGGAAATAGCTCAACGATGTTTTGGGTAGAAATAAATGTAAGTCAAAAGTAGGAGACATTTCTTCTGATGATGCAATTATTGCTGATGACTTATGCGAAGTCCAATGCCTTCAATAGCTATTTTCATGATACCGTTAATGAATTGATACTGAACCAAATTGAAAAATTTCACAGCAAATATAAATATCAAATTGAGTGCATAGACCAGACATTTTATGTCATGCCAATTGTTACTCAAGAGATCTGTAACATAGTGAATGATCTAGGTGCTGATAAGTCACCAGGTACAGATGACATAAATATTAATGTAATTAAAAATGTTATACATACAATAAAAGAACCTTTGTGCTATATATTTAATTTATCAATAATAAACGAAGTATTCCTGGATAAACTGAAAATTGCCAGAATTCTTCCCATACATAAATCAGGTGATAAAGAAAATATAGAAAACTACAGACCTATTTCAATTTTGCCAATCTTCTCGAAAATCTTTGAAAAACTAATTTGTACACGTATTACTAAATTCCTAGATAATATGAAAATTACCACACAACAACAATATGGTTTTCAAAATAAAAAATCTACTCAGACAGCCATTGCAGATTTATATGAGCATTTTGTCGATCATTTGGATGCAGGTCACATTGGATTAGCTGTATATCTTGATTTTACGAAAGCATTTGACAGTATTAACCACGAAAGTTTGTTAAAGAAAATTGAATTTTATGGCCTGAGAGGTAAAATAAATAACTGGTTAAGAAGCTACTTATTTCTACTAATATCAGATGAACATTTTATTTACAGAGGTGTGCCTCAAGGTTCGATTCTTGGTCCGATCCTTTTCCTACTTTACATTAACGACTTAGCAAAGTTACACATTAATTCAAAGATGTTATTATATGCTGATGATACAAGTATTATCGATTTCAACCAAGATTCTGCAAGCCTGATTAGCAGTGTTAACTACTCTCTAAATATTATATCTGAATGGTGCAGACATAACAATTTATTAATAAATGTCAAGAAATCCAAATACATGATTTATAAAAATAAAAACAAAAATATCGATGAGAAATGTTTCGATGTGAAGATTAATGAAATTAAGATAAAGAGATGCACTGAATATAAATTCTTAGGAATATGGATCGATGAAAATCTGAACTGGATATTTCACGTAAAGCAGCTGAGAATCACTCTATCAAGGAATATTGGTATGATTGGTAAAATACGTCATCTGGTTAACAAACAAATTTTGACAAATTTATACTACTCTTTCATTTATTCTTATATAACATATGGGATTTTAGTCTGGGGTAATACTTTTGACTATAATCTGAATGCTATATATCGTCTTCAGAAAAGAATTCTTAGATATATTGATGGTAAAATTAGTGGCACATTTATTTTCTGAGATTAAAATTCTTAATGTCTTTAATAATTACAAACTGATATCAGGAAATTTTGTGTATTCGATTAGAATGAGATTGATTAAATTGGATAGATTTAAACACTATTTTCACAGTCTTTCGAATTTTCATAATTATGAAACACGTCATAGAGAGGATCGGAGTATACCTATGTGTCGATTGTCAATGGGGCAGAGATCTATCAAATACAATGCCGTAAAAATTTGTTCTGAATTTCCAGATGATGTTAAAAATGCAAAATCTTTAAAATTATTTAAAATCAAATGTAGAACGTTTCTTCTTACAAAGCAATGAAACTTTCTTCTATGTATCAGTGTAAAATGTCTCATAACCATTTGACCTTTTATACTATTGAATTATTGTACTGTTTGAATTATTTTATACATTACTGTTGTCATAATTGAACTTTAAAGGAAATAGGGAGCATTAACTAAAAATAAGCGTCAGCTTACTTGCTCTCCTTTTTTGCTTCGCCTTCCTATTAATCACTAATATTTAACATGATTGTTATTTACCTTTTCTGATGCAATTGATATTTCTCAGCTATTTCACTTCTCAATTTTTCTCATGTATATATTAATTGTTATTAGATAATTATGCTATGTAAATGTATATTGTATTGACTGGCGGAGTATAATAAAAATAATAATAATGCTCACAATTAGGGAGCTGAAATTTCGCGTATGCGCATAGTTGGACCCATTTTGTTTTCTCTGAAACTGTCAACTCCCGACGATACTGTGACAATATTCTTTATCCTTTCTTTATGCAACTGTCAGAAGATGAAATTAACAGGGCTTATTGCAGCAGGATGGCGCCACGGCCCACACATCGCATATGCCTATGGCACTCTTGCACGACGTGTTTGGGGACAGAATCATTTCGAAAAACATTTGGCCTCCAAGATCCCCGGATCTATCCCCGCCTGATTTTTATCTCTGGGGTGCGATGATGAACTGTGTGTATTCGGACAATCCCCGCGCAATTGATGATTTGAAGACGGCCATCGCAGAATACACTCGGAATGTGGACCATGCTACGCTGAACGACGTCTTCAATAACACAGTTTGGAGTGTCACTAAATGTCTGGAGATGCGCGGGACACACTTTAAACATTTATTGTAATTGTACAGGTACGAATCTCTCATTCCTCATCAGGTGCACAGCGACTTTTTGATCACCCTTTATTTTTGATTCTAGAAATCTCTCCTTTTAGAATTTCGACCCGAAATTCGACATTTAAACCCGAACGACAACTGGAAATACTCTGTGAAATTTGGAAACATCTACCACGATTTTCCGATGAGTTATAGTTGCGATAGACACAGAGACAGACATCTTTTTAACGGAAATCAAAAGAGGCGTTTCTAAGAGTGTTTTCTTGGTTCTGTCAAGTGCCTCGCTGGTGAAGCTTCGTGCTGTGCGTGCTAGTTCGGTTGTGTCCACATCGCGTGCCTTGTCTGCACCCGGTGTCAGTAACTAATGAATAGCGATAGGAACGAGTAAGAAAAAAGGAGATACGAATAGTTGGACATCTGAAGACGGACGTTTCGTTGTGTTCTGACATATGCGGAGAGAAGAAAAAAATCATTGCATTTGTTTTTCGACTGCAGATGAAGATATGTAGAAGATGATGCTTGATCTTGACAAGTGGATCGGGGATGATAAATGATTCGTCGATCGGAGACGAAGAGCGAAAAGGAGAACCATTTGCGTGCATCAGAGTGAGCGGATGGGAGTGTCAATAAACAAATGATAGAAGGGATATATGAGACAACCGCTACAAATGAAGATAATGAGCACTTGTCTGTTTAGAGCAGTGGTTCTCAAAGTGTGGTCCGCCGACCTATAGCGGTCCTCGAGGCGCATCCAAGGGGCTCCGCGAGATTATTTTTTTCTTCCTAGTATGTTAGAAAAAAAGTGTCATTAAACCACTGAGCTAAAACTTTCACTGTAAGGTAAAAAACAAATAATTGTAACAAATAATGTAACAAAACGGTATGAACGTTGTGTAAACATAGTACAATAATAAAATATTTAAATATTTTATAAAAAATATGTTAAATATTTTATTTGAATTTGCTTTAAGTTGATATTCAGATAATTTATAAATATTTTGGTAAATATAAGTAATATTTGGTAAATAATATTTGGTAAAATATTTTGGGGTACGCCGTGGGATATGCGTAAAATATTTTGGGGGGTACGCCGTGAGAGCTCAAAAGTCGCTAAATCTAGTAACAAAGTTTTATTACCATTGTTATACCATAACTATAATTTTATCTATCTATACAAGAGGTACGCCAGTTGCATACACATTTCCAAGGGGTACGTGAAGCATAAAAGGTTGAGAACCACTGATTTAGAGGATCCTTAGATTAGAAAAGTTTAAGTTGGGAACCGGCAAATTCGAAAAGTTTAAGTTGGGAACCGGCAGATTCGAAAAGTTTAAGTTGGGAACCGGCAGATTCGAAAAGTTTAATTAGGCGTCCGTGGACTCGACAATTTTAAAATAGGGAATCCGCGGACTCGAAAATTATGAGAACCCCTGTTCTAGAGCATCGGCTAAAACTTTAGGAAGGAAATTAACGATTTCAGAAACAAATGAAAGTTTTAGAAATTCATATCTGTGGATGTAATTATAGATCGACATTCCAACAAGTAGAAACAGATTATTCCAAATAACTGGTACTCTTCTCAAAAAGCGTTATGCTGTATAAGACAAGCATGAAACAATTTCCCTAATAAAGATTTAGAAATTATTTTCAATTATGAATAATATATTTTTCAGTAAAGCTATTCTTGCAAAAAAATTTATTTTTCTCCATGATTCTTATCATAATGCAAGTGACGTGAACCCCCCTTTCGTATGAGGGCGGTCCGCCATTAAATTTCTGACTCCCTCCCGTCGATTTGGCCGTGCTGTGACTTGTGCAGACTATCGAGAAGGGGACCTTCTCTGCAATAACCCAAAACGTGACTCAAACTTGAAAAGACAGAGCGGAGTCAGCTATTACCATTTAAACATAATTTATTTACAGTACATTGCTAAAACTAATCTCCAGTATCGTGAGTTCCCTTCGGGGAATACAGCTGAACTTACTCGTTCTCAGGCGATGACCGCCTTTACAATTAGACGCCAGATCGTTTTGGCAAAAGTCTGTTCATGGAGTTTGAGCTACCAGCTCTAAAGTCCTAGTACGGAGGCTGTTCCCCAGAACACAGTGGCGGAAGCAGACAGAATAAACAATTTGTGGAAAGGATTCCAGATCTATGAATGAGGGTGACCCTTACCTGTCGGATATGGTCGCTGCAGGAGCCTTTGTTGCGAAGATCAGCACTGTCCGTTGGAGGCCCATCGCCTAGGTTTGGTCAGACAAAAGGAAAGTTAAACAGTTCGAAAAACGCTGCTAAACTGGGCGACTACTCTACGCTACCAGTCACACGAGAACTCTGCCCACGTGCCGATTCTCGGCCAAAGAGAAGACGTCTTAACCGGATCAGAAACATGAAGACAAGAAGGCTCTTCTCTGCCGCAGTTCAAAATTTCCGCTTCTTCCCGCCGCGATCTCTAGCGGTAGTCAGCGTCGTAAGCTGACGCGGGCGCTTGCAATTTGACATCGGACGAACATCGCTCCGCCTACTCGGCCTCTTTTGTGGCGAGTCCGAATTCTGGGTCCGGAAGTTTTTGGCTCCTGGGGCGATGCTAGACACTGGTTTCATCCAGTTTAACTGGCAAGTTCGTGGAAACTGAGATGACTAACCAGGTCTTTGTTCATACTTTGAGCAAAACACATTCAAGGACCTTTTAGCCCAAGTCGTGTCCGCAGGATCAATTCCTGGGGGCACGACACAAGTTCTACATGTACGAATAGGAGCAACTGAAACTAAAACATATTACACTGAATGAACAAATTATTATATACACTACGATAATAATAAACAAAACAGAAGTATAGTGACTTGAGACACTGAAACTGACACTGCCTGTAAATAGAGCTGGTCTCTGACCATTGGAAACCAGTCACAGAAAAGTAATCATGAGTAAAGGCAGCAACGTAAGTGAGTTTGACCGTGGACAGTTAGTAGACTGGATGTTCAATCACCACAACTGCTGAATGTTGAGATTTCCAAGTCAGACCGTCGCATGTGTATACCAAGACTATGTGAAATAAGACAAAACTACCAACTAGCTGGAGAAATGTGGACATAAACTTGCAATTGACTATCGAGGTGAGTGCAGATTGTCCCGCATCGTTACAAGGAATCACATGGCTATCGTGGAGCTGCTAACGACGAAATCGAATGAGGGCACCTCCTCAAGCTTATGCACAAAAACTATCTATCGTACCACGGAAAAAATAGGCTGTGGCAGTCGGCGTTCACATCATGTTCCCTTGTTGACTGTAAGGCACTGATAGATTAGGCTCAGTTTGCAAAGGCTTATTGCAACTGGAGTGCAGAGGATTGGAAACACGTCATATGGTCTGATGAATCACGATTTCAACTCTATCACGCCGATGGGAGGGTGCGTGTGTTCCACAAGAAGTTGTGGACCCAGCTTGCCAGTTGGGATCATACAGGCATGTGCAGGCAGTGTAACAGTTTAGGGTGCTTTTACATGGGCCTCCCTGGAGCCACTCGAACCTGTCGAGACCTCCATCACCAGCAAACGTATATGAACATCCTTGCCAACCATCTACACCCGTTCGTAACGATTCTCTTTCTGCACCATGACGCCATCTTTCAAAAGGAAAACGACACACCGGATACTTCCTGAGTTGCAACCAATTAGCTCCAGGAGCATAAAGTGAGTTTACCACATTCAAATCGTCCCCTAGATCACCAGACATCAATTCCATTGAGAATTTGTGGGACGAATTCAAATGATCTGTTCGAGCCCGCCAAACCATGGGCAACTAACTGTGGATTCTTTACAACAGGCGATCCTCGCTTCCAGGGCAGTAATATCACCTACGTGTTTTCGACACTTCATTGAGTCCTTACCAAGATGTCTGGCTGCTGCTGTTTGTGGAGCAACAAATTATTAGGTAGGTGTATATAATAATTGGTCCATTCACTGTATTGTGCACTGTTGCATTCGACACTCATATGCCAAATAACAAAAATACGTTAAAATAAAAAAAATACGTTTCCAAATGTTTATGGGTAGAATAAGTTCCCAGGTTCGAGTCCCTCCTCTTCGAAGCGTACGCTATACTCCCCTGCCCTCGGTCGAAAAGGGGACACAGATAGGCTTGCAGAGGCCACCGTCCGTCGGAAAGAACATTAATCAGTGGCCAAGTGTGCAAGAGAGCCATACCATGTTCACGTTAAAAAACACAATTACGGATTTCACTGGCAGCTACCATCTGTCTCCCAAATGATTATGAGCCTTTTGGGCCCTTGCGAATTGGCAAATTTAGTCCACTGTGTGCCAAAAAATGCCCCTGAGATGTAAAATAACTAAACCCTGCGCATATGCAGAGAATCTCTTTTAATTACAGAATACATGTCTGCATTTCAACCAAATGCATTTCAAAACTAATCTATTCGAAGCCTAAGTTTCCTTGAGAAGAAAAAACAGCTCGTATTTCTCCATTATGATTGCACCTGTAGGTATCAGACAACAAAAGGAATTGTCCCCAGATTCTGCGCTTCCCTTGGAAGGGGACTTCGGTAGTCTTCACAATAATGAACCAAGATGTTTCCTTTTCCATTAACAGCCACAAATCCTCGAATTTTGTCCTGCCGCCAATCATGTGAAAGGTTCATAAACATACGGTGATCGGATTTTGGATCAGAAACCTTCAGTAATTTGTCAAAAATAAATATTCAGCTTTAATCAATTCCTCAATCATTTCTAGACAATTCCAGTTTTAGTTCCAGCGACTCCTGAAAATGTCCAGGGCATATGATCGCCATATATATGTCTCTTCTATGGCGTATATTACGGAGGATGTTCAAAAAGTTCTTGACACTTGTCTGTAGATTTGCACTCGTTGCTCTGAAGTTAGCGAGCTACAACCTGTTTGGAAGTTTGTCTAAATCTGTCATTACATGTTAAAAACAAAGTCCATATCGTCATTTCCATCTTTGCTAGCGGCGCTAAATGTTCAGTCTGCGAAATCTTTGCGTTGTTGCTATGTAGCCTATTGAAAACGGTGAAAGATTTTACATTTTCACAAGGATGCAGCTTGGGGACAACTGGAAAAACATCTTGGCATATGAGGATCGCGCCTGTTCACATGGCATTGTTACGGTATGGACGGGAAAATTCAGAGAAGGACGGCAGAGCTTCGAAGACCTCCCTCGTGCAGGAAGACCGAAGGAGGCCGTGAACGAGAGAGCCATCACTGCTGTTTGTGAACTCGTTAAGGAAACCCCACACATCACCGTTCAGTAATACCGTTCAGGTAATTAGATGTCAGTGTATAGAATGGCAGTGTGGAAACTATTATTCATCAACATTTAAAATTCCAAAAGATCTCTGCCAAATGGGTACCCCACAGATCGAAAGAACAGCAAAAAAAGGACTAGAGTCGACTCGTGCAAGGTGATGCTGGCAATATTTGAACCTAGTGGCCCTGTAAAGGACGACAGACGTTTTCACAGCTGATTGCTGTACAACTAACTCCCAGAAAGATCGACAACTACGTTTAGGTTGCAGAAGATGAACTGCGTCCCCAAATCCTCTGACAAGACCTCACTCAAGTAAGAGGATGATCACAATTGTATTCAATTCCCAATGAGTGGTAGCCATTAACATCTTACCTGAAAAAATTGCTAAAAATGGCTAATACTACGCCAACATTGTTTTGCCCAAAGTGGTTAATAAGATGAAGGAGCAGCTTCCAGCAACAGGCTGTCAAGGGTTCTCCTTCATGACAATACCAGTGCTTACAAAACCTAACAAGTTACGGCCCAACAAGCCCCGTCCTGCGGCTTTTACAAAGGCGCAGGATAATGCGAAATCTGTTCCTTCAGAGTTGCGGAGTATTCCCCAACAGGAGTAATACTAAGCGGTTCAGAATTGGCGTAGACGTCAACTTTGCAAGGATGCTGGAGGGAAGTATTTTGAAAGACATTAAAAGTTTTATTGAGGTAAGTGCAATGGTTTGTGTTCTGCAGATGCATGTCAAAAACGCTTTTGACGGACCGTAGAGGTCTGACAGACTCTTGGCAGACTCTGTGGTAAGCAGCAGCTTGAGCGGAAATTTATTTTTCTTTATAATGTGTGGCAGGAAGTGCGAAGTAGCATCGTGGGCAATATAATTATCTGATTATAATAATAACTTATTAATATAATAATATTATCACAGTAATCTTATTAACATAATATTCATATCATAATATGCGTAATAATAAAATAATCTTATAGTTATATAACAATATATATAATTATTATTATTATATGTATTATAATAACACTGGTGTACAAGGTTTTATAACATGAACAATTATAGCTGCCTTTAACTATATTTCAGGTGCTGATTTCATATCTGGCCTTAAAAAATGGCTAGCACATCACGTTTTATGTTATTGGTCATTTTGACTCCTATCCGTGGCCGACTGGGTAGCGCGCTTGGCTCCTGATCTACGGGACCTGAGTTCGAGCCCCGGGTAAGGCATGATTGTTTGTGTCGTTTTTCTGCTGAGGGCCTGCCATCCTCTCAGACCATCTACTGTGGCATATAAACTGACAGTCTCCTGTCAGACCTCTGTGGCAAGCAGCTGCTTGAGGGGGTATTTATTTATTATTTATTTTTAAGATTTTCCTATACCAACACCTCCAGGCAACAGGGAGGATACTAGATATTTTACTTTTTGTGGCTGGCAACACTGATTGTCAAGTGGGAGAAAAATGTAACAGTAACCTGTTGTTTTCGTTCTTGCTGTTTCCGTTGTAGGAGCAACACGTGCTGTACGCTAAAGACCCCCCCCCCCCCCGGAGTGGGACCTCCTTGACGAGGGGGGGGGGCTTATGTTGCCTCTGAGAAGTTGGGCTCGGATCGCTGGCACTCTGGAGTTCATGATATCTTGTGGCCCCCAGTGGATGAGCCCTGTTGTGGACTGGCAGACTGCCTTAGGGGGTGGGGCTGGTCCAGTTAGCTTATTGACTTGTCCCCAGCGAAGCTGGGAGTTGCAGCCCCGGTTGAGAGGCCGTTCTAAGGGCCCCGGACAGGACTTGGAGTACTCTGTCTTCTGTGGGCTCATCGGGGAGTACCGCGGACTGAGCTGTGCACCTCTTCGTACACTCGTCTGTGGGCTCTTCGATGCGGTCTCGATGATACCGAGGTCGGAAGATTGTTCACTGGGGGCTTCGGCCCGTTCAAAATGGAGAGGTAGAAGTTGGAGGCTCGCGACTGGGAGTAGCTACCCTGGTTGACGGACTTATCGATGGAACAGCCAAACTAAGAGTCCCACGGAATTAGTTTTGGCCATATTTAGCTTTCGCAGTGGAGGAACTTGGGTTCCTCTGCGAAGTGGGGTCCGGGTGCTGCGGTCACGTAAGCCCTGGTAGGCTAACAGCTTTGTCAGGGTTGTTGGAGGGCCGCTGACTCGTTTTGGTGGGCCCAGTCAAGTGTTCCCCGACGCGGTCTCGGCGTGGTTAAGGCCGAGATGGCGAACGAGCCGTGGTTGCCCGGCTCAATGGAGAGGACGAAGTTGAAGGTCATGCTCAAAGGCTTGGTCACCTGATTAGGTGTGGCCTATCGATGGAAGTGCCTAAGAGTCTCTGCTGCGGAGGACTCAAAAAGTTAGGACTTCTACATATGTTTTTGGCTCAAAATTCCAAAGATACCACTGATTATTTGGCAGATATTTGGACAAAATCCAGTGAGTGATGGGCATATTCCTAAGTATTACTCAAAATTTTAAAAGATCCCACTCTCACTGCACCTCAATGATTATTTCTACATGCAGGCTATAAAATCCCAAGCAGTGCTTTTCTCTTCACAAAAGGTCTAACGCTGTGGGCAGGTTCAATGAAAGGCAAGCTTAACTGATAGGAACCTGGTTAGTCGATGGGTATTTCAGTGGCAACTCCCATATGGTGATATGCAGTCCTCGTACTGCAGTGCACCGGGATTGTCACATATTATTATTTAGTTGTACGTTAAAGAGTGAATTTTGGCGTTTAAATAGCACAAGGCCAGCATCGCGGATTTGATAATGTGTCAGATAAGTTTTGTTTTGTGTGCGAAAATCATATTTTAAAATCCCAGCGTTGTTCTTTAACAAGGGTTGTGAAGAAAGCTTATAACTTGTATTTTGGATGTCATGCTGGAGATCAGGACAAAATATTGGATCCACATGTGTGCTGCATTTCATGCTTTGTTAGCCTGAGTGAGTGATTGAAAGGTAAGATAAAATCCATGCCCTCTGCAGTTCCAATGGTTTGGCGTGAGCCAACTAATCACTTGCATGATTGCTAATTTCAATAATATATCGGACTTTTCAAATGGAACAAAAGCAAAATACAATATCCAAATGTCCTTCAGCCATAAGGCCAGTTCCTCATGGGGAAGATCTTCCTATACCAACATCTCCAATCTGAAGGGATGGATCTTGATCCTACATACACCCCTAAAAAGTTAGACGAGCCTCATCTGATTCAGCAAAATGAACTAAATGATCTTGTTCGAGACTTAGGAGTTTCCAAACAGCAAGCTGAGGTTTTAGGTTCAAGACTTCAAGAGTGGAATCTTCTGGCCAAGAATACCAGAGATTTTCTGTTCAGAAAGAGAAATTTGGCTTTATCTGCTTTTTACGAGATGCAAGAGGGTTTGTGTTTCCACACAGATATTTCAGGGCGAATGGAAGAAATTGGAACAACTGACAATCCTACGGAATGTCCTCTATTTATAGATTAGTCAAAATTCAGCTTAAAAGCTGTCCTTTTGCACAAAGGAAACAAAAAACCTTCCATTCCAGTGACACACGCTGTGGGAATGAAGGAAACTTATGAAAGCATGGAAAAAATACTCACTGTTATAAAATATGACCAGTTTAAGTGGACAATATGTGGTGACCTAAAAGTCATACATATTGCTCGGGCTTCAATTCTTCATATCCTTGCTCGGGTTTCAAGGAGGCTTCACAAAATATTCCTGTTTTCTGTGTTTTTGGACAGTAGGGCCAGAATGGAGCACTACAAAACAGAAGACTGTCCCAAAAGAGATGTTTTTATTCCAGGAAACAGTAATATGAGGTATAATCCTCTAGTTGGCCCCTCTGATGTTCTGCTCCCACCACTACACATCAAACTGGGGCTTATGAATAACTTTATAATAAGAGTAATAATTTATTTCATGCAGGGAGTTACAGTAAAGCCAAGGTACAGGTAATTTGGATATTAATTTAAACGTTCAAGTGGCTTGATGCCCCAGTACATTTGAGAAATTAAAAAGAAATACTGAGGATAGTACAAAAATACAAACATATTTACAGCAATTGCATAATTGTTTGATACATATAAACAAAATGACAAGTTGCACAGACGAAGACAAACATATAATATGAAATATGATAAAAAGAAAAACATAGTAAACTTAGGGGGAAGAAAAGGGAGGATTAAGACAACAGAGAGTAACATTAAGTGAATGAATAGGGAAAAGAAAAAAGATTGCGGATAATCCAGACAAAGGGGCAAAGATGGCGAGTGGGAATAGGGGTTAGGAGATGTTGTTGGTCAAAGGTTTTAATATTCTAATAGGAGTAGAGTAAGAGAGTTTTTGAATTTTGTTTTAGAATTTAGAGAAGTGATATTGTTCGGTAGAGAGTTCCAAGTTGAGTTTGCTTGAAAGGCAAAAGAAATTTCACCGTACTTAGCTTTGAAACTCTTGGGAGTAGAAAACATTTTATTATCAGAGAGAATGATGTGGCGATATGAAGGGAATGAGACTTGTTATAAATAGTGTCGTGAATAAGGGTAATAAACCGCAGCTTTCTTCTAGATTCAAGAGTGGGAATTTGGTAGTTGGAAAGAATATCAGTAAGTGTTAGAAATTCTCGTTTGTTAAAATAGATTTTGCTGATGATTTTGAGAGCTTCATTTTAAACTTTTTCTAAATTATTAGAGTTCTTTTTATTAATACCAAAAAGAATGGAAGCACAATATTCGAGTTTCGGTCGGATGTAAATTTTGTAGAACATTGGGGCAATAGGAGATATATAGTTTCGAATGTACCTCAACATATAAATAAGTTCTTTTAGACGTTGAAGCGACGGTTTCATTGATGCGAATTCCAAAGTCAAGATTATTATCTATCGTCATACCAAAGTACTTCATGGAAGGGGAAATTGTAATATGGGTATTATTAATTTTAATGCTTGTGTCATGAGGGGGAGAATTTGAAGCTGAAAGAAAAACAATATTGGTTTTCTTGATATTGACAGTGAATCCATTTTTAGTATACCAATGAAGCACATCATGAGTGTTGTTTTCTATTTCTTGTTTTAGAGAAATGAAAGAACTTGAGGTAAAAGAAAGAAGAGAATCGTATGCATACATAAACATATTGTAGCTGGTGGAGGATTCTAGAAGATCATTAACAAAAAAGTTGAAGAGAAGTGGGCTAAGAATGTTTCCTTGAGGTACTCCCCGATTGATTTTAAGAGGTGTAGAGATCTCATTAGTGATGAGATTATAGCAGAGATAAGTTTGTGTTCAATTGATTCAAATGCTTTTGAGATGTCAAGGGCAACCAGTCCCACAACCGTTTTCACTTTGCTGTCTGAAGCCAATCTCCATTGATTAGCAAGAAGTGTCATGAGAGTTTCAGTTGACCGAATTTTCCTTAATCCGAATTGTCTGCACGAAGGTAAATTAAATTTTTCAACAAAAGTCGATAATTGTCTCTCGACGGCTTTTCTAAAATTTTGCTTAAAACACATGTAACTGAAATAGGTCGATAATGCAGAGGGTTAGAAGGATTTGAAATTTCAGGTATAGGTGAGATGATGGCTTCTTTCCATGGAACTGGGAAATCATGAGAGTTAAATGAACAATTAATTAGATTCACAAAGGGGGTGCAGAAATTAATAGGGAAAGAATTTTTAGAATAATGACAGAGATTCTATCTGGTCCGACACTACGAGTGTTTTTTAGCGAATTTATCAGGTTGCGAACTTCGATTTCGGTAACATTTTTGAGCTTAAATGTTTCCAGATTATTAAATGATTTATTGGAATAGGATAATGACTCATTTGCGTTTGCATAATTTTCTGTAGAAGTGCAAGATTTACAGAATACGTTATTCAAAATGTTAGCAATGTCTTTAGGATCATAGAAGAAGTTGTCTTTGTAAACGATCTTATTAATTTTGGTTTGGTTTCTTAAGTTACCAGTAATAGAATCAAAAATTCGAAATATTTCGTTACCATTTGGATTAATAACGGAAAGTCGATTAAGAAAATATAAACTCTTGGCATCTTTAATACTTTAATACTTGTAATACTTACCCTTTTAATACTTGTTGACCAGATTATGGAAAATTTTACAGTTCTCCCATGTGTATGGGTGATTAGGGTTAATAGCATTCTTAAAATGTTTATGTTTTAATGAGATCATTTTCAAAAACTCTTTTGTCATCCAAGGTTTTCGAGAAGGACAAACTCTGAAAGTTTTATAAGGAGCATAGGTATAAATGCAAAATTGATTAAACAGGGAGATGTTGTGCTTTTGAGGTAGGAGTTGTGCATTCGGAAATACTCTTATGGAAAGGGAGATATTTTGCAAACTCAAAAAACTCATCATTGTTGAAATTTTTAAAGATCTTTTTGAAATTAAAACTTTTGGTGCACGAGGTGAATAATACAATACAGATGTGCTAATAATAAAATAGTGTATGCTTGTGAAGTGAAGGTCTATTGGAGAAAATTATATCAATGATAGATCACTGTGATCAGCAATGCGAGTGGGCAATTTGTTTAAACGTATATGTCCGAATGTTTTTAAGCAGATTTGAAGCTTGGAATACGTAGAATTATGTTTTAGAGCATCGATATTAAAATCTCCCGTAAGAATTAAGAAGTAATGTCGCAGGGAAACTTTCAAGGACTGAGTGCAATGAATTAATAAAATCTTCAATGTTGCTGTTCGGAGGATGGTAAAGTGTGCCGAAAATAAGAGCAAGGTTTTGTTTATTGATAGGGGAGATTTCGACCCAGATACCTTCGAAACAAGAGTAAGAAGGAATAGGCATTACTTCGACATTAAATGTTTCCCTCACATGTAATGCAAATCCTCCTCCTGTCCCACTAGATCTGTCGATGCGGAATAGTTTATATCCTTCGAGTTCAAAAAGATCAACTGGAAGGGAGATATTGAGCCACGTCTCTATAAGAGCAATTATGTCACATTTCAAAATATCAGAACTCAGTAGCCAGGAATGTTTAGATTTAAAAGAACGAATATTGAGATGACAAAGGTTTAACCAGCAGTGATCTTGGGAACAAATTGTAACTGAGAGAGTTGAATATAAGTTGAGAAAAAAATTTCTGTTAGCGGTAGATAGGGACATGAAGTTATAAATATGTACAAATGAAAAACGAATACAGAAGAATAAAAATAGATAAATAAAAGGACTAATGGGCTTAAAAAAGTCGTAAAAGTACTCGTAGTAGGAGAGTTTTCAGTTTAAAAACGACAAACTATGTGCAGCTTTAGCAACAATAGAAGATGAGAGACACAGGATTGTGTAAAGTGCGTTACAGATCACAATATATAAATAAACATGGATAAAAAAATATATAAATATACAGGTACACCAATAAAAAATTTTAAACTAATTTTAAAGTTCATTTAACTGATTCTTTGATTAAATAAAGCTCTTGTTACCGTTTTTCATTTTTACCACTTATATTGAGTTTCAAACATTGCACTGACCAAATTTCTCAATAGCCGAATGAAGCACTTTAAGTCTTTCTGTCCTTAGATCTTCATGAATAGTAATTTCACTGCCTTTAAGTTTACTTTTAGCACGGAACACAGCATTTCTTTTCTGATATAAACAGAATTTTACAATGATCAGTCGGGGCTTGCCGTTCCGATCAATCCCCACTCGATGACTGCGGTCAATGTCATTTACGAAAATGTCAACGTTTAATTTTTCATTAAAATTTTAATGGCAAGGTCATTAGTAGGCGTATCTACTTCTTCCACTCCAAAAATCCTGATAGATTTTCTGCGTTGATACTGTTCAAGTTCATTGCACTTCAAAGAAATCTCAGAACGTAGTTGATGTATTACTCCATCTTTCTCTTTAAGCTGATCTCTTAGCTCATGTATAACCTCCGTAGAAAACTCAATAGTTCTTTTTATTTCTTGCAGAACAGCAGAAGTAACTGCTTCTGTGAGTAACGAGACAATCGCTTGAACAGAGTCTTGAGATTTGAAGACAGTTTCAACACATTTAGAGACTGACTCCAACAGATCGTCGTCCGAAAGTGACAAATCAGCGCTAGGGGGTAACCCTTGGAGGGCTGCTTCTACCCACTGGCGAGCTTGATGCTTTGCTAGCGAGAGCTGCATTCTTTAGCGAGGTTGCCATCTTGTTTTTAGGCGCCATGATCTTAAACAGAAATGCGAGGAGATTAGATTAAAAGTACAATACCTGAAGTGTTTCAAAGAGAGGCACGAAGCTCATAAGGAAGGAACACGGCAACTAAGATTCAAGACACTAAGAACTGCCAGACGCCTGCAAAATACAAAACTGGTAAAGGGTTTTTGCACTTGAAGCAAATATTTCCAAAACTAAGTGGTGACAAACTCAAAGAAGGGATCTCTGTTGGTCCTCAGATCAGCAAGCTACTGAATGATACTGTCTTCGCAGAAAAACTGAATGTGAAGGAGCGCGCTGCATGGAAATCCTTCATGTCTGTGGTTCAGGGTTTTTTGGGAATCACAAAGAGGAAAACTACCATCAGCTCATTAAAGATCTTCTCAAAAACTATAAAAATCTTGGCTGCTGAATGTCTTTGAAGATCCATTTCTTCCATTCGCATTTTGACTTTTTTTCTAAGAACTTAGGACTGTCAGTGATAAGCAAGGGGAAAGATTTCACCACGATATCCGAACCATGGAGGAGAGATACCAAGGCAGGTGGGACCCAGCAATGATGGGAGACTTCTGCTGGTTCTTGCAGAAGGGAGATACCTCAGCACATAAAAGACAAAAATGAACTTCTTGTAGGTATAAAAAAACCACGTTTTTTTTTATTTTTCATTTCAATATTATTTCATTTGTTACTTTATATTCAGTGGTAACTATGAAGTTTCTAATTTTTTTCACTGTAATCATGTAATTAATTAATTAGTGAGTTTTAAGTTGCAATTTAATAAAATAGTCACATTTATTTTCATTTCCCAGATTCATTGAAATTTGAAATACATCAATCCGTAATTTAAAAAAAACCGTATGTGCTGCAGATTTTTTCACAGCCATATTTGAATTCAGCACCCCAAAATTAGTTAATAACATCCTATTTGACCAATGTTATTAAAAGGTTTCAATTTGTTGTCTAGTGTAATTATATAATTATAAAATATCTATCAGATCCAAAACTAACTTTCCGTGTATCACTTGAAACAAATGAAGGTGAATGTCTACAGACTGATAGATGAGAAAGTGAAAAAAAAGATAGATCTTTTTTTTAAAATAGCATGTTGTTTCTTTGCATTTCATCCACGCAAAGCTCAATTCATGATACTTAAGACTTGCGCGTAAATCTTTCCAGAAGCTTCACAACAGTGATTGGATTGTTGATGATTCGTTTTCAGCAGAACAGTGAAAAACTCTCAGATTGTGGAGAATCAAAGCAATTGTCTGCGAAGAGGACGCTTTCATTCTTACGAGGTGTTATTAACGTTCATCATTATTCACGTACAGTTGCATCATTTTCCCTGTTGCGTCAATCTATCGGCGTAATTCGGGAGCGACAGAAGAGCGTTGAAGAGGCACGCGCCTTAGGCAGACTCCTATTCAACGAAGGCTTTGTATCGCTTTGAAAGAGTGGCAGAAAAAACAAAGTGGCGAAGGCTTTGTGGAAACGACCTGCAGTGTTCATCTCAACGTTGATTGCGGCGTTGCTGGCCAAACTATTAAGAAAGAAAGCTTGAGATGAGAAGTGATGCGTTATAGAGGAGGGAGGGAGGAGAGGACTCCTCAATGAGCCTTTCGTTTGCTCTGTCAGAATGCAACGGCCTCAACCACTTTTTGCTGAGCGAAATCTTTATTTTTGTTAACGAGGGAAGAGTATTTTGCAATTTTGTTGTGTGGAAACACTGCCCTTCCATGACAGTGCTCTCGCCGTAACACTTTGCAGACTATTCACTATTGTTAAAGTTATCTCCGAAAGGGTTACAATTCTTTCTTCCCAATCTTGAAAGGAATCGATTTTCTTTATTAACCTTTTATTTTTTGGCTTTCTGCCAGAATGAAAGGTCCAGGCTCTTCTCAGCCTTACTGTTATTTTGTTCGTCAACTGAAAAATAATAAATTCTAGACATTTTATGGAAATGGTTCGGAGACATCCCATCGTTACTTTTCTTATAGTTTCGCCAATAAGTCGTCGGCAGCACTAATAAGAGCTTACCTGGCCTACGTTGCAAGTTGCCATCACTTCGAACATTTCCGAAGCTGACAGCTGGAAAGAAAAAGAGGCAGGACTCTTACATCGCTTCTACATCTGCCGACTCGTACAGTTTCATAAATGGAGATTTGAAACGATCGGATTCTTTTCGAACCTCTCGGACAGAGATAGGTTGAATTTTCCGTTTCCAAATAATTCACAACTTAAATAAATATTATTACTTTTTATTCCACTTAAATAGACTTTTCGCAGTTAAAAGGGAAAAATATCCTCTTAGGTATTCAAGCAAGTTTTTAGTAATTATTTTTGAAAGTTTGATTTCGCAAGTTCGTGCATCTCCTTATGCCCTTAGGGACGTAATGTTGTGACTTGTGACATCCTCGCACTTTGAAGCGAGATAATTGAAACAGAAATCCCTTCTCCACTCGGATATTAAATAGCAGCACTGCATTCTCATCCGATCTATGAAGATGTCAGGCTTACCTCTATTATCATCTATTATTATTTTGTTCAATTTTCATAATAAACTTAAGATTTGAAAAACAAACCACCAGTATAAAATCTTTAAAAGCATGTGGCACGTTCGTACAAAAATTATCTCTGGTTACGGAAAGATCAGTTAGAGAATTAAGAGAAACATTTTCCCATTCTCGGCTTTGCGCTCTCACAGCTACACCTGTTGAGAATAATTTTGCTTTTCGTGGCAACTGTTTCATTCAACGCTGCAAAACACATTGTTAACACATCATGAGCAACAATATATTTATATTACTAATAAAGCCCTGCGAATGATATAATATAAATTAATGAAAAATATATAATAATTAATGAATGATTAGTATGAGAACTAAATTTATAGGAATTTCATTCAATTTAATCCATCATTTTAAATCGTTTTACGGGAAAATAAAATTAAAAGCGTGCATGAGCCAAAGCAGAGATTTAATTCTTTTCAGTGAGGAATGATTCTGAAGATGAGTCCTCATCAAAAAGATTCTGATCATTCCTGAAGACACCTCCACGGGCAAAAAAATCATCGTCCTTTCCACCCCCATTATCTTAATTTTTTGGCAGCATCATTTTTTTAATACCAATTTCATATCATTTTCATTTGCTTTATTTCCTTTCTATTTGTTTTATCTCTATGCCCTACGATTGTTGCCTCCCAAGAATGAAATGCAAACGCTAGTTAAACAAAAAAAAAATCTCACCGTGGTTCAGTCTCGTGGATGCAGAAACAAACTCTGTTCGTTCCGATTACCTCATTTAGCTGTGATTTGCAGATATACCATTCGCTGGTATTTTCCGTGTTACGATGGGATATTAACACGATTATTTCTTTTTTAATTTCACAGTAAATGATAATTTGTAACAAGACGGAGCATTTCACACCTGCACCGAACGCCATCCAGCACACTAACTCCTAAATCAGTCCATATTTTGGGCAAATTCTCAAAACAATATGAAATATAAAATAAAAAATATTTTGGTGATGATGAGATGCGAATCCACGACATCGTAGCACGACATCTACTGCTGAGCTACCGAAGCGAGCAAAATATCTTCTAACGAGGCTAGAACGATACGCCGTGTATGCAATTCGGCGGGACTCTTCTTCAAACTACAGGTGATGATTACTTGTGAGATAGTCCTATTCACCTATTCTTAAAACCTTAATAGCAATGGTGTTTTTTTACATAAGCAGGGACATTGCAAAGAAACAATAGAAATGCGCATATTTGATAAAATGTTTAAGAGTTGCTTCGCATGTCAATCAGCGAAAAGTCTGGACAGCTTTTGGCTGTCTCTTTTAAGAGAGGCAGCCAATCAGCGAAAAGCAAGGTGAATCAGATAATATCCACTAAGAGCAAGTTATTTTACGTCATTCATTTGTATTGTTTAGGGGGTAAGCCAAATTTAAGGAGATCATATTTTTTAAGTACCTCTTAACGATCATTTCAGGATAGCGGAGTAGAAATAATTCCCTGAATCCAGGGAATGCAAACCTGAAACTCGTGGGCTGACTCTCCAGAGAGGCGAATCTTGGGAGATGAATGCTCGTCTCTTCTTTTTATGTGCGTTACGTGAGAACTCAATTTCTTTACGTTTTACTTTCGATGAGAATTAAGTTTTTAGTAGAAATACCTTCTCCGATCACCATTGTATTGTGTGTTGTGTTAGCTCTAACTGAGGCAGTGGTCAGCAGTGACTTCGGTCTTCGTAGACTTCGGTCTTGTAAGAGAAGGCCTGCAAAAGCTAGGAGTATATTATGGGATTCTTCTCTGTGCTATGCGTTGCAAATGAAAATAAAAGAGCTGCTTTTCTTTACTTCCTTCTGTTTGCTCCATTACAGGATGTTTCGTCAACGGCACCCTCTACGGCGACGGCTCGGCCATGCTCTCCACCTCCTTCTGCGAGTACTGCTTCTGCATCCGGGGCAAGCAGACCTGCCTGAAGCCCAAGTGCCACCTGGCAATAGAAGGTTGTAGAGCGCAGTACGACAGCGAATACACCTGCTGTCCTTCACGATACGACTGCTGTAAGTGATTCAGTTTCTTTCATTCAACGCATCCAAGTATTCCTCTCATTTCATTAAGAATTTGCTGCATAAAGACATCGTTAGAGATAATAAATCCAGTGAATTCTTATCTTAAATGAAAGCAATAATGAAGCGGGTTATCTTCTTCAACGGGAGAGTTATTGCCCTTAGCTTCTCCTATCCATCCTCACATGCAACCCATTCCTTCTAGATAAGAACAACAATTAGATTTCGAAGCTCACTTTTAACTGTATCCGGTGATGTGTGCTAGAAAGATTGCATCACTAATAAAATTTTATCCAGACAAATGCATTGTGCTTCTCAAACTGTCTGATGTGACGGACCACACGTTTTTTTCCCAATTGTGCCAGGGATCGGTGTAGCGTGGCACTGTTGGTTACCTTGAGCTTCTGGCCACGTGTTGCCTCAAGGAACAAGGTTTGTCTATGCGGATGATTCTTTCCTCACCCCGCACGACATGACGTCATCTGAAGTGTTGGAACGTAAGAAATGTGCCTCTATGGCGAATATGCGTCTGAAAACAGGTCACTTTCTCTCCTGGCAGTTCGTTGCAATTGCGCCATGAGAGTGAAAGTGGTGTAGAGCACCACTTCGAGAAGCACTGCTCTACATCACCTTCACTCTCATGACGATGACTAAAGTTTGTCGGAATCTTATTTAGATTCCGGGAAGTAAAGGTTAAAAACAAATGCATATAAAGTTATTACAACAGTAAGTAAAAATATATAAGTTATCAAACAAACTCGTTATTCTCTATTATAAATGAAAATTATAAACAAATTTCCCTTCATAATACTTTTAATAAATCTTAATAATACTCTGAATTCCATGTGAAAAGTACAAGTAGAGCACTAAAAGCAATACAAAATTAAAAATAAATAAATGAATAAAACAAACTCGAATGAACTGTATGTGATTGGCTAAGAAAGATGAAATAGATTGAGAGGAGAAGAAAAGGCAGCGGAGGGGAAAGGAAATCGTGGTGACTTTACAGAAATTTTAATCCTTTACTAAAAGTCAGTACTCTGATACCGATACATATTAAGATGAAAAAATACCTTTTTTTTTTATTTCAATGTAGCCGAGATTCAAGACTGATACAAGGGATCTGGGTTCGAGTCCCGAGCAAGGTATAGATGTTCGTGTTGTCTTTATGCCGAGGTCCCGCCTTTCTCACAAACTTTCCAATGGCGTACAAACTGACAGGATCTTTATGGCAAGCAGGTGTTTGGGGAGAGAGGGAGTATTTAGCCATTTAAAAAAAAAATTCTTCTTATTGTATCTCATATTCATATTCCTATCTCATACATTCTTTCGATTCCTATCTTAAAGACTCCTACGATTCAAATCTCAAAAGCTTCTTTGCATCCGAACTCAAAACCTCCTCTGACTCCGATCTCAATGAATCTTTTTATTCCAATTTTCAAAGATTCTTCTGATTTTTATCGCAACAACTATAATTCTGATTTCTAAGGGTCTTATGGTTTCGATACCAATGATCTTTATTATTCCAACTACAAGAACTCTTTCACTTCATCAACATTATTTGCGATATATCAATATTCGGCCTCATCATCAGAAATAATTTTTTATTTACTTTGCAGCCAATCGGAATATCTCGTCAACCTCCGCCACAACGGAGTCATCAACCACCACAACGGAGTTGCCCACAGCCACTACTATTTTAACGACAACTGTTTCAACTGGTAAGTACTAGCTCCACTATCTATCAAAAAGATTCTTCAGTTCATTCAAATCCTTATGTCACTTCCTTTATTATAAAATATTAATGAAACTTCAAATTTTAAACATTTTAAACCACAGACTTCTATATACACGGAAGAACCAAAATATTATGACCAGTACGTCTTTATGCAAATCGAAGCAACTGCAGGTAAACAACGGCGCATGTTAAGGTCATGAAATGGTGTTAAATAACACTTAATTCTAAGCTCTGTTAATCAGTGTTATTCTTGTTCTTCAGATGGGAAAGGCAGCGCACATAAGTGAGTTTGACAAAGGCCAAATTGTAATAGCCAGACAAATGGGTCAGAGCATTTCCGAGACGGCAAGGCTTGTGGGGTGCTCACGGTCAGCCATGGTTAGTACCTTTAAAAAGTGATCCGAGGAAGGAAAAAACATGAACCGCCGGCGAGGTGTGAGTCGACCACAGCTCATCGATGCTAGAGGTGAGCGAAGCCACATGTACGAACCAACAGAAGGGATACTCTGGCGCAACTCACCCGTAATTTGAATGCTAGTGACGGGAATAACGTGTCAGAACACACAGTACATCGAACCCTGCTGAAAATGAGGCTGCGTTATCGCAGGCCACTCCGAATGCCCATGCTAACCTCGGTTCACGTCGAAAGCACCTACAATGGGCACGCGAGCATCTTGAATGATTGGAAGAAGGTCATCTGGTTCGATGAACCTCGTTTCCTGTTGCACCATATGAATGGCCAGGTAAGTGTGCATCATTTACCTAAGGAAGTGTTGACACCAGGATGCACCTTGCGATGAAAAGAAGCTGGTGGAGGAAGTGTAATGCTTTAGGAAATGCTCTGCTGGGAACCTCTGGATACAGTCATTCATATGCAAGAAACTATGATGTCTAGCACCTACCTAAACTTCATTGCAGACCAGATACATCCTTTCATGGCAACGGTATTCCCCTCTAATAGTGCTTTTTTTCAGCAGAATAATGCGCCATGCCACACTACCTGGATTGTTCGAGAATGGTTCGCAGAACATGAGAAAGATTTACAGGCAATGAAATGCCTCCAAATTTCCCAGACATCAATCGAGCATTCTGGTTTTTGTTGGAACAGCATATCCTATCTGCGGCGGCTCAACCACTTAACTTACGTAGAGTTAAAGGATCTGCTGGTAACGTGCCAGTACCAGATACCACTAGACACCTTTAGAAATCTTGTAGCATCCATGTATCGCCGGGTAACAGCTGTTTTGGTGGCATGTGGAGGACCAACCATCATATTTAGCAGGTGGTCATAACGTTTTGGCTCTTCGGTGTATACTAGAGGCAGAATTGGTATGGATGCGCCCTTGGATGTCATGGATCAGTAAGGAGTTACTGTCATGGCCAAATAGTTGGTCAAAACACCAGAAGCATAGCTCAAGGACATATATCTGCATAGCTATCTATACAATGTTACGAAGGCAAGACGTATACAATATGCGAAGGCATTATATGAATATATATATATATACACTGCTCAAAATGGAAATCGCAACACCGTGAAGAAAGTGTATATGCCAGAAAATGATAGGATGGAAGCTATGAGAGTAGATGTGCAAATAATCAAAAAACAGAAAGTGAGAAGAAAATGCGTTTATAGACGTCTTGGCATTCCATCAATCAGATGGTTAATGATGTCCTGTGGTATGGCATTCGAAACAGCATCCAATTGGGCATGTAACTCAATCGCTGCCGAGGGTGCTGCTAAGACGGCGACCGATAAGGTCCCACATATACTCAATGGGCGGCATGTCCAGGGAGTATGTCCACACCTTGGAGACTGTCCATCGTCGCCTACGCAGTATGTGGGATGGCGTTGTCCTGCTGCACAATCAGATATTGTAATAAAGAAGAATCATGCAACAGGATTAACGATGTCATCGATGTAACGTCTCGCCGTTAGCGTGCCAGAACCATGGAGCAGAGGTGTCCAGTTGCCATATGTGATGCCACCCCATACTATTGTATATGTTGGGGATCCGTATAGCAGCTAATAGAATAGACTTCCTCATGTAATTGAAGCTATTCAGGCAAACGGCCGTGTGGCAAGCCGAAACAGAACGGGAATCAACTGTGAACAACACTCTCCTGCATTCTGTAGTCCAATGTTGCCTCGCTCGACACCAGTGGAAACGGCGTCACCAGTGATGCCGCTGTAATGGCAGATGGCGGACTGAACGTCTCGCTCTCATTTCTGCGTCATGCAAACGTTGTCTAATGGTTTGCGTGGAGACAGGGGTGTATTGGAGTTGGCGAAATTCGAAGCGACTCTGCAAAATCCAGGTGAATTCTGAAAATTGGGATTTTTTTTGGGTAAAATTAAGAGGATTTAGCAAAATCTAAACAACTTGGCAAAATCTGTTGTAGTTTTTAAAATCGAGGTAACTTGGGAAAATCTAGGGCAATTGGTAAAATTCAAACCACTTGGTAAAATGCAGGTGAGTTGTGAAAATTCGGATTGGTTTTGTGAAATTAAGGAGAATTAGCAAAATCGGGACAACTTGGAAAAATCTTGGGGAGTTGGCAAAATTATGGTGAGATGTAAAAATTGGGACTTTTTCTGTAAAATTATGGCAAGTTGGCAAAATTCGAAGCTACTGTGTAAAATACGGGCAAGTACATTTTTTTAAGTCTTACAGTTTAATTTAGCGGATGATGGGAAAAATGCAAATAGCATTTCATTAATAATTATATAACATAATAGTATTCGTCATTTAATTCTCAAATTTAAAAAGTTGCATTTCCCACACCTTTTACAAAAAAGTGGGTAGATTATTGTGTCATTGGAATATCTCTTAAAAGCTACCACAAGTTTTTCAAATTTCTGTTCTATACATGTTATTTGTAAAATTGGTTAACAGTGCTGCAGTTTCGTATTCAGTGATGTGTAAAGTTATATATTAAAACTACTAAGCATTGAAAAATGCGAATTATAATATTTCATTAGTACCAATCAAAGTAAAAAAAAGATTTTCTAATTATCATTTTCATTGTTTCCAATGTAAACTTCATGACGTTCACATTCCACCACCAAAATTTCATATTTCTATAATTAATACATCGTTGCAATATTCGTTTGAAATTTTTGAATTTTAAAACTTTTCCACAGTTAGAGGGCGCAATAAAACTCCCTCATCCCCTAGTTCTAAGGCGCCAACTCATTGTTGGCAACGAAAATTTCCTAATTTTCACATTCCACTACCAAAATTTCAAATTTCTAGCATAAATACATCGTTTTCAACATTCGTTTTAAATTTTGGAATTTTAAAATTTTTGCACCGTTAGAGGGGCAATTATAATTTTCGGAAGATTTCTAAAGAGTGAATCATAATATTTCATTAATTCTTATCTAATCCGAAAATAATTTTTCATTTATCTCTATAAACAAGCAGTTGTCTGCTAAAACGAAAAGGTTGTGTTTCCCCCCCCCCCCTGGATCTAAACTGCCAACTCATTGTTGTCAGTGTCGTGACCTTCCATTGCAGCACAAATATTTCAGATTTCTAATAGGATCTTAAGGTAAGTGACGAATTACTTCGTTTGCAATGTTCGTTTGAAATTTTGGAATTTTTTCAACTTTTCCACCGCTAGGGGCGTAATTACAGCTTTAGAGATATTCGGAAAGTGCACATCGTAATATTTCATCAATACCTATCCAACATAAAAAGAATTTTTAATTTATCTCTGTAAACAAAATATTTGATGTTTACAGACAGACAGACGACAAAGCGAAACCTAATACCTCGTTTACTTTGAAAACCAGACAAAAATAAGAGGAAGAACAGTCAAGTCATTACCTAGTAGGGAGCCCTACCAATTTATTAGGGAATTTCAACGTCATGTCACTGGGAATTTGGTTCATTATTTATTTCAATGTATAGCAATGAATTAATTTAGAACTTCTAAAATACACTTCGTATCGAAAACTATTTTTTAACTTAAATTAAAGGTCGCAATCAAATCTATTTAAAACTCAATTTTCAACGATATTCATTCGAAATTTAAAGAATTATCGCAACTGGAATTCTGTGGTTAATTCTGAGTGGGTCTTTTGTAGTTAAATTCATAACTCTTGAAATATTGAAAGAATATTTTTGAAAATAGAGATTTGAGTAGATTTGATTGAGATCTTTATTTAATTCATCTTCAGCAATATTTTCCATACAAAGTGTATTTTAGATTTTATAGAGCTTCGAAATTTGTTTTACCTTTGACGTCATGTGGAAATCCGTAATAAATTGGTATAACTGTACAGGCAGAAGCTGAAAGATAAATGTGTTTTTTAGGAAAAAAGAAAAGGCAAAAACGTTTTCCTGTGTACAAAATCAACTGAATATTGTACAATACGACGGCATTGTGCACTTATTCTGACAATTTCTATTAATCAGAGTATAAATTAGGGTTCTTGATAAATCTCACTTAATGCAGCAGTCTAGTTTGAAATGGGTGCTGCATATATTACCGTGTTTTGTCAGCATGCACAAATAGTTTTTTTTTTCAGTTTCTGCATACCTAATAATAAAAAAAATAAAATAAATACCCCCTCAAGCAGCTGCTTGCCACAGAGATCTGATAATGGCTGGTTAATAGGAAATCTATAAACATAATCGTTAATACAGTTTAGAATTATTTGTGACATGTAAATTGAAACTCTAAACAAAACAAGTTAATGTGTGTATTTACTATTGATCAACACAAATCATGAACTATAAATTAATTTGATTAAAAAGAGAATATTAAATAAATTTATTTGAAGAAATTAAGAGATTAATCCTTGTTAAAAAGATTTCTCTATCCTACAACTGAACCATGTTTTATAATCACTATACAAAATAAGCTTTAATTACATTAAAAATACATTAGAAGCGTTCTTTCCCTGCAGCTCTACCTCTGGTATATACAGAACTCTGTTTTAAACATAAACTAAACTAGAATTTTTAGGATTTTCATAACACACTCTGTGAAAGAGTTAGAACGCCATGTTATGTCAATGGGAAACAAACTTGGAGGCTCCATAACTGCTAAAATAAGGTTTTGTGTTAAAATAGGAATAAATATTAATTAAAGATCTTAATCAAATCTATCTAAATTTCGAATTTCAATGATAAGCTTTCGGTATTTCAACTGTTGCGAGAGCTGAAATATTTCGCACCAGCAATACCACTGCCAAAATACTTCTAAAACTAAAAAATATTAACAGAATCATTTTCACAAATTTCTAAAAATGCTCATTTTATTAAAAGGCTTGAAATAATACTTATTGTGGAATATGTAATTAACTTTTTAGGCAAATTTTTATGACTGCCATTCTTCTTGTTAAATATGCTAACTTCCATATCTCTAAATATCGGGCGAATAATGCTGAAAATCGAGATTTAGACATTTTTGATTGAGATCTTTATCTTTAATCACATTTTATCAGAAAAAGGCTTATTTAAGAAGTAATAGTACTATCGAATTAGCTTACCATTGGCACAGTGGTGACTCCTAAATTTCTAAATAGGTGGGGCCAGCATAATATTACATACGGAGAAATGTCCGCGCAATGTCCGCGATTTCCTCCGCTAACCCCAATTTTGTCCTCGGTAAAAAAAGGAACATCGATTGGATTGAAAAAGAAGATATATATATATATGTATGGGTAATAAAATTTCCACATATATATATATATTGTGGTTTAAGTCGGGCACATACCCCAGGATCTAGAGTCAAGGTGAGGGAAGGGTTCAAGAATTTAGTCTCTGGGGTGGGACTTAAAGCTGGCGCGCAAAACATTTTCGATTGTACTACTTCCCTAAATGCTACTGAAATGAAATAAAACGGCAAGACAAAATATTATAATTATTAATATAATCCCAAGTAAAATATTATTTTTATTATTTATTCCAGTTCGGATTTTAATGTTTTAGTGCATACGTTACGGAAATGTTGGCGGGGGTCGGTCCCTCTAGCCCTAATGACGGGCCGCCACTGCATTCACATAAATTTAGTGTTATAACTTAACCTTTGCACACCAGTGGGCATGCAATTGGTCCTTATGTTGTGATTAAGATGTGCTATTTGTAGTTGTCGATTTAAGCAGCAAGCCATCACTGTGTTCAAGAGATATGACTCTATCCCTCATTGTCATTTAATAATAATAATAATTTATTCCATGCAGAGGGTTACAGTAAAGCCAAGATACATGTAATTTTGGATATTAATTTAAACGTTCAAGTGGCTTGATGCAACTATCAAATTTAGGATCATTTTAAGGCCCACATTCATAATTCCTGTGAAAAAGAGCATGAATAAGTAATATCAATATGGCTCATTAACACATTTTGGCCAAATGAAATATTGAATTTGAGGCATTCATTTTGCGACTCATTTTGGGACATTCAAATTTTAAGCTTTGTCTCTCAATTCCCAAATGCCAAACGTACTGAATTAATTGCATTGTCATTCTGATTAGGTTTAGATACGACTGAGTTCGAGAAGAGAATACTGCTGCTATGATAACTAGAAATGAGAGATTTTGGGTAAATCAAGACACGATGAGCAGATTGATGAGAGATGTAAAAAGAAAGGAGCTGGATTAGAAGAAAAAGCTCATCCGTACCATTCTTTCAGCTAGGAAGTGATGAGAGAAAAAACTCTTAAAACATCATCTCTAATGATGAACTTCCGATTCCGTTTAATTCTCGATCATTTGAATACAGTTCACTTTCCGGTCTCTTATTGCACTGTGGAAACTTTTCTGTCTCAGTACACTTTCTCCATACTCAATCGCATTTTCAGTTGAAGCATAACTTAAGGTCATTTCCAATTTCTTTCAGAATCTTCTTGCATCATCGAGGGTTTCGCCTATAAGATTGGACAGTCTACTCCAAGCCAGATCCCGTGCCATACGTGTTACTGTTCGGCTACGGGAGTCACTTGTGAGAAAATCGGCTGCTCTCCTGCGGTCCCAGGATGCGAGCCTGTCATCCCCGAAGGTCACTGCTGCCCTGTCGAGTACAAATGCGGTAAGTGGCGAATTACTTCGACGAAGAAATATCAGATCACTGCTAACGAGATACAGAGAGAGAAAAAAAATCTTCGTCATATGGTTAATTAGATTCTGCCAAGATGTAATAAATTGAGAAATGTTAATGGCCATCTTTTGCATATGGTTAAATAACATCCGAAATATCGTCCTTTTCCTTCAGAAACATCTAATATACGAAACAGGTGGTAGATCATTACTTGAAAGCGTTGAAATGACATCAACATCGAAATGATTGATTCATCAACATCATGATTAATAATATCGAGAATATATATATATGGCACAGTATGTTATTACTGAAGATGAAAGCGTGCAGCAGAGAATTAATATTCTAATCAGCTCGACATTCATTTTGATGAATGTTTAAAACGATGCACAGCACTTAGTTGGAACGGGGAACGTATTAATCAGTTTGCATATAAATAAGTTTGCAACTAAAGAATATCCCAGACAATTTAGACATCTGGCACATAAATGTGCACGAACTGAGTACGCGACATCCCAACGTCTGTTCAGTGGAGTTTTCTGTCCCCAACCTTTTCTGATCTTCGGGGTCTTTGTCCCTTGCCCATTTTGTGAAAAATGTGTGCTCAGGCTTAAAATAATCCGACTGCGCAGAGAGAGTGCCAGAATCTTAAGGATACTTCTGTGACAATATTTTTTAATTTCTGTAGAGAGCGCGGTGCTAGTTTGATCATTTTGACTGCAGCGCCAAACTACGTAGCGTCGTTTCTGATTCTTAAGAGCGATGCTGTCACTGCAGAACCAGAGCGAAAAAAATATTGAGATGAGTTTCTATAAAATTTGAGGGTAAAAACCTTTCTTCTAAAAGACAGATTCCTAAAGCATAGGAATAGGGGATTCAACCCCATTCAAACTCCACTGAAAAACAATTGACAGATTTGTACGCTTTTAGATGCAATTAACATTTTATTAATTTAAATATAATTTTATTATGTTAATTTATGTAACTTAAAAGAGTAATTTAATTCTTAAAATACAATTTCACGTATTCATAAAGTTAGCATAAATAAATATTTGTATTATCAATTGAATATTCATGTAAACATTTGTATCATTTGCCATTTTTAATAATCGTTGAAGGGTCGTCATCAAAAACATTGAAGTGTTTCATAGAGTAAGTTTAACTAAGAATTCTTTAAACACCAGAATTTGCTTGCAAAGTGTGTAGCGCACAAAACGTATAACTAAATACTCACGGAACAAAGTCCTCTAAATATCATGTTCAAGGTACTTTTGATCCCCATCTCCTCCTCAGAACATTGAATCTCATATTTCAGACCCCCACCCCCAAAAAAATGTTATGAATTGCTATGCTAATGAGGAGGACTAATAGGATTTCAGACTAAATTGTACTACACAAGACACAAGAGAACTGTTTAAAAATTGGTAACCCTAAACCATATTTCACTTTATTGTAAATTTTGGGGTGTTTGGACCACTTTCCCCCCACGTATGCACTGCTCCTAAATACGTTTCTAAGAAGAAGCATAATTGAACCTCGAATAGTCATTTTTTCATTTTAATTTTCTTTGCTCTCAAGCCTGCATTATTTTTTCTTACTCCAAATATTCTCACGTAGCATTAATAAATTTCCCTCATTCAGAAAGTAATATTTCCCACTAAAATAAGCTAATTCGGTGACAAAATAAGAGCACAAAAATAAAGTATTTGGACAATTTAAACGTTTTCCTGACGCAAAAAACTGTTGTCATAAGTGGCCTATTGCTTAGAGCACAGGTGGCGAAAAAATCGACCGCGTAGCTGCCAGAGCTGGACATTTTTACCAAATAGCATTTTATTTCTCATTTTCTGTGGGACAGTCTTTTAAATCAGTTTCTGCGGGATACTCCTTCTTCTAGTATAAATACGATATCCATCAGTCAGAATCCGCATTCTGTTGTCAGAAGTTGACAGTGACAGTTCTCTGCTGCTGCGTCTCCGTGATTTTTCAACTGCAATAGTAATAGTTCTCGACTTCCTCGTGTAATATAAATCAGCTATTTTAGAAGTCTCTGTTTTATAATGTATTCGTGTGATATATGTGAGAAGACTTTCCTTCATCAGACGAATCTCATTCGTTACAAGAGAAATCATGATGGAAATAGTCTGTTTAAGTGCTCTCAATGCGAATCGACATTCTCAAGGAGAGATGACATCCGACGTCATGAGTTATCCCACACCTCCAGGAAAACCTACAAATGCGAAGAATGTGCAATGGAGTTTGGAAGAAAAGACAGTCTTTTGCGGCATCAAAGGAAAACACACAATAATAAGCAAAAACTTTCTGAAGATGAAAGGATTCCCCAGAAGAAAGAAAAATCAGACCCTGAAGACCCCTGCCAGTTTACAGAAGAAATGAAAAGGACCCTGTCAACACATAAGCTGATGGCAACGGAAGAAACATCGGTTGACCTCATGTTTTTCCTGCATTAATGGTATCTTGCCGTGCAAGTGCGCTTCAGGCGAAAAGTCACCCCTTCTACCTTCGAATACTGCACTCCGTTTTTCCTAAGTAACTGTGTCACAAGTCTTCCTACATCATCCCTAAACAGAGAACTTGATTCAGCGTGTAAGAAGATCAAGACTTCATTTGAAGAATTTGAAGGAACACATAGTGGATGGACACTGGACGCTGTACTCTACGCTGAAATGAATATTGGAAAATATATCCTTCTTGCAGGGTCTAGTTATGTCCCTACTCCAAGAGAATTACTATTAAAACACGCTATTATCAATGTATGTAATTCTGACTAAAAATATTTTATATGATCTGTTTTAGCCTCTTTGTATCCTGCCACAGATCATCCACAGGCGCATCCACAACTATAAACGAAATTCACTAATTTTCATTTCATTCTATTTAATGTAGGAAAGCATATATTTTTTTTGTCTCAGTCATTAAAAAACGGTTTTATTTTAGGGAATTATCTTTAGTTTTTGCTTAACAGTTGAAATAAGTGGTAAAATTGCTTAATTTCATTGTATTTTGGAAAAAAATTATTTTCACCTCTGTAATTAAAAAATCTCTTCTTTTAGGGAATTAAATGTATTTTTTTTGCTAAACCGGTGAAATAAGTGGTAAAATCGCCTAATTTTCGTTTCAATGCATTTAATGAGGGGAAACGTTATTTTCACCTCTGTAATTAAAAAAGATCTCTTTTTTTAGGGAATTTTCTCTTTTTTTTTATTTAAATCACTTGAATTATATGGTGAAATCCCCTTAATTTTCTATGGATTTAGGTAAAAACGTTATTTTTAATTAAACATCATATTTTTTAGTCACGGAAACATTCCAAAGTAAAACAATTATTAACTGGGTAATTCGAATAACAGTATGACAATCCAATATTTTTTCACTTACTCATAGGAAAAGTATATAAAATTCACCTGTACTCCTCTGTTTTATATAATGTAGAGAAATTATCCTTTTCGCTTGTATGTTATTACTGAATAGTATTAATATCCAGTAAAATCTACTCTAAAATACTTGACAAATTCCTTCATTGCCAAATGGCTGATGCATTAATTTCGATTATTTCTCTGTAAAAATCAACATAGTAAAAGATTCCGTCTCTGCAAAGTAAAAATTAAAATTTCACCCGTGCTAATAAATTTCTCATAAACACAGCATCCGGCGTATTTATTGTAGTCTTACCACTTTTGAGAGGTGATTGCTTTAAGAAAAAGAAAACACGTTGATTTCGAGGAGGCTCAATCTGGGTAGCGTAATGGTCTATGACTAAGCAAGCAAGCGTCTCTCGGTAACTTTGAAAGGAAATCTTATGTTTTCATCAATTCTTAATACTTGAGAACGTCTCTACATCGCGAAATTATAAGTAATGCTTGACAAACCATGAAAAATAAGAGAATTACCGACCTTTTATTATAGGTGTAATCTCAGAAATTCATGTATTTAAAGCTTTTCTCCCAGTGAGCGAGCTGATTCTGCAAGCACGTTGCAGCCTGTGTAATGACTCATGAGCATGAGCTCTCTGGGAGCATCACGGGAGAGTCATGTGACAAGTCGCGATAACGTTGTTTACCTCCCCCACTTTGTTAATAATTCACACAACACACATATATTTCATTTTAAAATTTTTTATTGATATCAAAGTATTGGGAGATACATCGACAATCCATAGGTTTCACATAATATTTTACAAAAGTAATGATTTCCATTGGTTTACAATTGTATTTATGTATTTCACAATGATGCTTTTTTTACATTGATTGCAGACATATTTTGCAGTCTGCTTACAAATATGCAGGTTAACAGAAGAAATGGTTTTACATGCAGCCGTCTACATATGGTAATTATATGAGATATTTTTACATATACAAGGGCTACACAAAAAATTATACATACATTCAGATAAAATCGTATTTATATACATATTAGCATATTAAAAATCACACATTTAAAAAAATATTTGTTTTTTTCTGTTACATTATTTTTTCATCGCTTTGTAGTAGTGACCGTACGAAAGGGTGTCATAACCATTTTCTAAAATATATATTTTGTCATCAAAAGGTGACAGACCAAGTTTTACACCTTTCACTGTATGAAGATGATGGTTGCTACTTTGAATCCTTGTCAAATCTACTCGAGAAGGTGATTTGTTTATCAAGCAGTCTCTGTAATCCTTGTGACGAAGGGTTTTTTTTACGATGTATTTGGGGACTCCTTTCCCTGTCTTCTTCTCCTCTTGTAAACTTAGAAGAGAATACATCTTTGAACGAAGGCCTGCAAATTCCTTCATCTAGGTAAAATGAAAGTTCATCTTTCATTTTACCTAGTAGCTTTTTATTATGTGTACTATGCAAAACATGGTCTATGTGATAGTCGGACGTATCGAAACGATCTATATTAGCTTTCATATCGGCATATACATCCTCGGTTTGAAGCTCGTAGCACAGTGAATAATAATATAGCTTTTTCTCCATATTTTGAACTAATATAGTCATAATGAAAGTTATACATCAATATTTTACTAATATCTAGAATACTGAATCCAGCATAGATAGGCCTGTTGAGTTTCAATTTAGTTTGCTTTGATTGTACACATGCGAGTTCATTGTCAAAAACAGGAAAAGCGTGAAAAGCAGGCGATGCTACAAGTTTACATACTCTCTTTGGGTTCTAAGTCAATTCAATTTTCCCTCGATTTCTCAAACTTTCCATCGTTTTTCCAAACACAGCAGTATTCATCAGTTTGAAGAAGCCCTTCTCGAAGTCATTTCTATCTTTCTTCTGCTGATCCGTATTAAATTCTATATATGGTTTTAGCCAGCAAGACTGTTTGAATTCTAAAACGCGACGTATTTTCTTCAGCTGCATACCGAAGGCTAAATATTGTTTCATATTATGGTAATGAAGGACATACTTTTCCTTAGAATTCAGATTTGGGGCTAATTTCACGACTGACTGGGTTGTATTTATTCCAAGGTTTTGGGCAAGCTCTTGACAATATGGTGATAGCATGCTGTTGGTTATCTGAAGTTTCTCAGAGGTTAGCGGATAATCATTAAGCTTTTCGTAGACAGAAATTGGATAATCTAAATGAACTTCCTATATATATATATACCCTTTATTCGCATCAGCAGCAACTGCGGTAATATCTAGATCCTCTATTTCTTCTTTATTAAGCCATTGAAAATCGCTTTGAGGAAGACATTGTGACATTGTCCATCCATAAAGATTGTTGGCATCGTAGTACATAATGTATTTAGAGGGTAGTTGAGGAATAAAGGTATCTAAATACTTGTTGTTTGCATTCCTGATTGCATATCACTGAAATTGCACCTCGTATGCCTTTTTCTAGGAAAAGGTACATTGTAGGGTCTGTTATCAACTCTAGGTTAATATTTGTCATCTTCAGGCATGCTTGCCAGGCTAGTTCAGGAGCTGTGTAAACATGACAGGGATCAATTTCATAGTATCTGACACATAGCTTTCTGAAATCACATCAGCTGAATCACATCAGCACTCAGACACATCAGCTAAGAGGAGCACGTCGGTCTTCAGGTTCAAGTCGTGATATTGGCCTAGGTTTCTTTTATGTCGAATGAGTTCTATACTTTCATTGCATGGATATAGTCTTCTTCCCCTAGCACTTCTTCTGTAAGTTGATTGTAAAAAGCTTCATGTGGAGGTAATAACGTTTCTTCAAACTTTTCGCTGCTGTCAATGTAATCGTAGGGGTAAACTCCTCAAAACCAAATGTAGCCGTTCAGTTTCAACATGTTCCTTTAAATTATGGAATTCTTTTGCTGAAAAATTATTGACTAGCTTCTCAAGAGATGCACTTAAAAATTGATAGGAATTTATGAAATTCAAAGTCCCAAGGGAGAATGCTATGTATTTTTTCATATTATTGGGAATGCTATTAATTTTGTTATTTTTGATCATACCGATTCCTTGCAAAATAAGATAGCTATCATATCCCTTTAGGTTATGAAATATAACTGGAATTTTATTTGTGAGCTTAAAATTGAGATTACATGCGTTATGAGCAGCTCCTCGGAATTTACCGGTTAAATGATCGTGATCTCTCACGCGATCTATTCCCAGAACATCTTTACAAATATGACAATTGATAGCGCTGCGGAATGATTCCTCTTTGTGGATTTGAAAATTGCATTGGTTGGATCTCCGAGAATAAATTTTTTATATCGTTTTCTTTTTTAAGCAGACATTCCAAAAATTCTTTTACCACATTAGGACCTCTATAAACTACTGGAGATTTATGAATGCAGCCGTCAGGTCCGACAACATGATATGCAAATCCACAGAGTTCATGATATGCTGTGATAGTGGTGTGAAATTTCGCAGCGTTAGGTATACAAGTGTCCACTTTCACTAGGAATGATTCAAAGCCAGCGTAAATCACGTATGGAACTTGTAATTCCAACAGCTCGTTGGAACTCGTAATTTGTAAATTCAGCCATTTCTCCTCTTCAGATGGAAACTCTACTCTCTGGGGCCCATGTTCTTGACAATAGGGAATATGCTCCTTCAATAGTGATTCATTTGTGAAACGGTGAAGGCAATAATCACAGTAGAAACTCACACCGTTATGTTTGGTGAGAAGACTGAGAAGTCTACTCATGTTCTTAATAGAACAATAATGTTGCTTTTCATCATCTGATAAGAGAAGGAGAATTGCGTGCGCTTTAAATCCGTATGGCGTGATGTAGAGCGGGAACACCTCTTTCTCGTATCGAAAAACATTGACAGAAATATTGTTCATTTTTTGGAATTTAGAAATTTGATTTATTGTTATAGGGAAAATTAGGCCAGATGTGTTTAATTTTTCTTCTAAATGTATATCGTTGTTAAGGCGCTGTGGATGATCTGTGGCAGGATACAAAGAGGCTAAAACAGATCACATAAAACATTTTTAGTCAGAATTACATACATTGATAATAACGTGTTTTAATAGTAATTCTCTTGGAGTAGGGACATAACTAGACCCTGCAAGAAGGATATATTTTCCAATATTCAT
This sequence comes from Ryuthela nishihirai, assembly GCA_038380435.1. Lineage (NCBI taxonomy): Eukaryota > Metazoa > Arthropoda > Arachnida > Araneae > Heptathelidae > Ryuthela > Ryuthela nishihirai. Next base: position 81,212,705 of record JAWZYU010000012.1, read on the forward strand.
TTCAGCGTAGAGTACAGCGTCCAGTGTCCATCCACTATGTGTTCCTTCAAATTCTTCAAATGAAGTCTTGATCTTCTTACACGCTGAATCAAGTTCTCTGTTTAGGGATGATGTAGGAAGACTTGTGACACAGTTACTTAGGAAAAACGGAGTGCAGTATTCGAAGGTAGAAGGGGTGACTTTTCGCCTGAAGCGCACTTGCACGGCAAGATACCATTAATGCAGGAAAAACATGAGGTCAACCGATGTTTCTTCCGTTGCCATCAGCTTATGTGTTGACAGGGTCCTTTTCATTTCTTCTGTAAACTGGCAGGGGTCTTCAGGGTCTGATTTTTCTTTCTTCTGGGGAATCCTTTCATCTTCAGAAAGTTTTTGCTTATTATTGTGTGTTTTCCTTTGATGCCGCAAAAGACTGTCTTTTCTTCCAATCTCCATTGCACATTCTTCGCATTTGTAGGTTTTCCTGGAGGTGTGGGATAACTCATGACGTCGGATGTCATCTCTCCTTGAGAATGTCGATTCGCATTGAGAGCACTTAAACAGACTATTTCCATCATGATTTCTCTTGTAACGAATGAGATTCGTCTGATGAAGGAAAGTCTTCTCACATATATCACACGAATACATTATAAAACAGTGACTTCTAAAATAGCTGATTTATATTACACGAGGAAGTCGAGAACTATTACTATTGCAGTTGAAAAATCACGGAGACGCAGCAGCAGAGAACTGTCACTGTCAACGTCTGACAACAGAATGCGGATTCTGACTGATGGATATCGTATTTATACTAGAAGAAGGAGTATCCGCAGAAACTGATTTAAAAGACTATCCCACAGAAAATGAGAAAAAAAATGCTATTGGGTAAAAATGAAAAACAAAAGTGTGTGAACTGACGTGGATAAAACGCGAGTTATAGAGAAATAAAAATACGTAGGTTATAAAAAAAACATACGTTAATAAAAATAATATCATACGCTAATAAAAATACATCAATATAAAACTCGTGAAGGAAAATATAACTAGATTGTTGTATAAAGAGCGCTTATCCCCACATGATACACATCTAAGCCACCTCACCAAGTAACAAGGCATAGCCGAGTGCGTTAACGCGCAGCTGCATGGAGAAAACTGATTACCACGCGATGGAGTAACCAAGGGGGCTGTGTGACGTCAGAATACAAAATGGCGGATCTGAACTTGAAAAAAATAATGGATGAGGGTAGTAACCAAGGAACTTATTCGGAAGTTTGTGATCGGTGGGGGGGAGGGAGGGTATTTTATTCGACATTTTTCGACTTCAGTCTTAAAAACAGTGAGAGTTCTGACTTATATAGGTGTGACAATGATCCGCCTCCGCTTTGAAGTACGTGGGAGGCGGATCCCATAGGATTAACACTGATCCGCCTCTGGTCCAGAACTCTCATTATCCTCCTACTGACGGCGTGTGTGAAGTTCATGAAACGATATATATAACACCTGACACTGAGAACTGTTAATCAGTGTTATTCTTGTTCTGCAGATAGGAAAGGTAGAGGACTTAAGTGAGTTCGGCAAAGGACAAACTGTAGTGTACAGACGACTGGGTCAGAGGATTTCCGAGACAACACGGCTTGTGGGTTTAACGTTTTACCACCGAGCTACGGGCACAGTGGCAGAGATCTTGGTCGGAACAGCTTACAAACAAGCTCTTTGAGATCAAACCTATCATCAAACCATGGCAGTCTTGTTACCGCAGGAATCGCAAGGAGGAAGTTGTACTTGCTCGGCTCCGCTTAGGTCACTCGTATATTACTCATTCGTTTCTTCTTCGGGCGGACGACGTACCTAAGTGCGAGTTTTGTGACACCATTTTAACAATCAAACATATTTTAATTGAATGTCCATGTTTTAACCTAGAACGTCGTTTGTATTTTAATTTTCACAATTTTACGTCCGAGCCACTTACACTCGGACATCTTTTATCTGATAGTACCATTTTATCTCCAATTTTTGCCTTTTTACAGTATACAGGATATTTTACCAGATTATAATTTTAATCATTTGTAATTTTTTCACCTTCTGCCTAAGTCATTTACACCTGGGCTAGTTTTATCCTTTGTCTCTACTGTATTTATTTATCTACACATTTGTTGTTTTACAACTTACTTTTTATTTCTGTTATATATATATATTGTTGGTTTTAATTTTTCCTTTTCCAGCATTTGTTTTTTAATTTTGGTTGAGGAGTATTTGTTTTTTAGCATATTTTTACCTTGTTTGGCGCATTATAGCCTGAGTAGCTCATGCGCCATAAAATTCCAAACAACCAACCAACCAACCAACCGGCTTGTGGGTTGCTCATGGTCAGCCGCAGTTAGTACCTTCAAAAAGTGGTCCGAGGAGGGAAAAACCACAAACCGCCGACAAGGTGTGGGCCGACCATGGCTCATTGATGCTAGAGGTGAGCGAAGGCTATCCGAGGTACGATTCTGGTTCTGGTATGAGCCAACAGAAGGGATACGAGGCCCAACTCGTCCGTAATTTGAATGTTGCTAACGGCAGTAATGTATCAGAACATACAGTAAATCGAACTTTGCTGAAAATGGGGCTGCGTAGCCGCAGGTTGCTCTGAGTGCCCATGCTAACCTCGGTAGCATTCATATGACCGTCGAAAATACCTACAATGGGCATGCAGGCATAAAAAACCTTGAATGGTTGGAAGAAGGTCGTCTGGTCCGATGAATCGTGTTTATTGTTGCACCATGTGGACAGTCGGGTACGTGTGCGTCTTTTACCTGGTAAAATGTTATCACCAGAATGCACCTGGTAAGAAAACAAGCTGGTGGAAGAAGTGTAATGCTTTGGGCAATGTTCTGCTGGGAAACCTGGGTCCAGTCATTCACGTGCAGGAAATTATGACGTCTACCTCCTACCTAACATCATTGCAGACCAGGTACATCCTTTCATGGCAACAGTATACACCTCTAGTAGTGCCTTCTTTCAGCAGGATAATGCACCCTGTCACACTGCCCAGATTGTTCGAGAATGATTCGCAGAATATGATGAAGACTTTCAGGTATTTCCCTGGCCTCCAAATTCCCCAGACATGAATCCAATCGAGCATCTGTGGTTTCTGTTGGAGCAGTATATCCGATCTGCGGCGGCTCAACCACATAATTTACAAGAGTTAAAGAATCTGCTGGTAACGTGCTGGTACCAGATACCACTAGACACCTTTAGAAATCTTGTAGCGTCAATGCCTTGCCGGATAAGAGCTGTTAGTAATTTCCTGATAAGAGCAGTAAGTTATTTTCCCTGTAGGAAAATATAATTTGCAAGCAACAACGGAAATCTACACTGTTGAAATGGATTTCTTCCTTAAGCAAGCACCCCTTCAGTATCGACATCGCTTGGAAACACCAGGTCACCAACTTCAAATGTTAGAGCAGATATTTGAGAATGATTCAGAATGGCTGGTATTTGCAACATCCATTATTATCATTATGAGCATAGTAAACACTGTACCAGAAAGACCAAGAGAAAATAGTTTAACCCTCTCATTATAAGTAATAATAATTTCTAATGAAGCAGATCATTCCCCTAACCCCCATTTCACCTGCAGATACCCCCTCTTTCTATATCGGCTGCACTACACGCACTCTAAAACAGAGGATAGACGAGCATAAACGCCGTATTAAAACAATATTCCACGAACGCCCTAGCTAAAATCATCCTTAATAGCAAGGTGCGTTCCTCAGTTCGACTCCGCATTCATCGTCTCCTCCCCCCACTCCAAAACTCAAGTTACTTTCCGTGACACTTTTACTTAACATTTTAATTTTTCTTTAACTTTTAAGGTTTCTTAACACCCCACTTCCTCCTGTAGCCTGACGCATTTTGCTAGGTGACTTCCCCCTCCCCCATTGGCCAATCGGCAGTCCTCCCCTCTTTCCCGTTGCTGCAGACTAATTCGACACTTTAACTGCCCAGCATTGCTCCTTTGAAGTTAGTGACAGGCACGTGGGAAAATGGCTCACTGCTCTGCGCCTCTCACTACTGACAAGAGATCAGATCCAAGTGCTACTGGCAAAGCACCGAACTTCTGCTCCTCAGTGACGTTTGCTCCACTACAAGCATGCTGACACTTCCTTCCGCTGCAGGACTCTCTTAGTGAGAATATCTACAAGGAAAAGGTATTACTTTTGACTTAATCTTTCACCAACGATCCGCTTCCCAAAGGAACTGTACACCACCTTGAAGATGACTGCTGAGTAGAGCCGAAAGCGCTCGGCTTCCACAAGCATGTAACTAGCACATTGCAGTGTCTCGTTTATACTTGTGGAAATAACTCTAAACGGCGAAAAAGCGTTATACGTTCTAATGAGTTAATAATGATGCCGTGAAAGTGTTTAGGGATTTATCACTACTCTCTCATTATAAGTATTATTATACTATTGGTGCTATATTATTAATACTCTATTACTTCCCTGTAAGATAAATTAAAGTCTGTATGTGCAAAGCCGGATCTAGGAGGACTTCAGAGGGGGGGGGGGGGGCACTATCCCCTTCGCATTCCTCCAAGAATGGAAGCGAAAAAGCAGTAATTATCACAAAAAAATTCGTTATCGAGGCGAAAAAGTGTAACAGTATTTTCAAGATTACACGTATTTTTCAAGAAATTTGTTAAAAAACTAGTAAATAAAAACTGATACTGGAATGATGGTAAGGTTTATTCTGCTCGATCTTGCCCCCCCCCCCCCCCCACTTTCCCTCGGATCTCTTTTCCCGCCCTCTTTTTTATTTTTCTCTAGATCATCCGAGTCTGTACATATATTCATATGCATGTAAAGAGTGGAGCGCTGTTCACAGAAAAATAGAACCCTCGATATCCTATCACATATCCCCCCCTCCATATATGTAGCCCACAAAATCGTATCTTTACGTTAATTATATTGGGTTCGGATCCCACCCTGCTCAAGACAATTTTAATTTCGGGTGAGGGTGGCTCAGTCGGCAGATCGCCAGGGTCGCAATCTGCAGTTCCCAGGTTAGAGTCCCAGCTGGGCCAGGGTTTAGATTTATCTTTGCAACAACAACTACCAACATGCCTTCCGTCAGTTGAGGACACTGATGGGCTTGGAAAGGCTCCCGTCCGTCGGATAGGACATAAAGCCATGGCCTATGTGCAGGAGAACCACGCTCATATCACGTTAAAGAATATGCTGGATGGCTTTGACGGTAGGCTACCATTTGTCTCCTAAGAGCTGTCCAGTGGGTTCCCTTCCCCAACCTTCTCTGAGCCTTCGGAGTCTGTGACCTGGCCATTTAGTCCACTGTTTGCAAAAAAGTGCCTCTCAGGGGTAAAACAACCCAACTGAACGTTAATTATATATATTACCGAACTTATGTAACAATTATATTGTTAGCAGCATTAGACAAAATAATGGAGAAATTTATTAGCTCTAGTTTAAAAGTTTTTAAATAAAAATCTGTTTTTTAACAGATTATCAATTTCGAATTCGTAAATCAACTGATACTTACAAAATTTTTGCAGGGTTTAACAAATAGTATTAATACACTGGTTTCCATAAATTAAGCCACAAATGAAAAAAATGCGATATCGTAAATCTCCGACGAAAGAAATGCGCGAAAATCATTTCTAATATGTAAAATACGAGGCCTTATTGATGTATGGTATGGAAACGAATGTCACTGGCAGCGGTATATGCAAATGCGTCGGGAGTTAAAAGGTAGCTTCTGGAATCTGTTCTCCAGTTCTCTTGCAAAGTGCGAGGTAGCCTTGTCGAGATAGAAGATTTGTTGAGTATGTCTGCCAGACATCATTTATCGGAAGAATCGTGGCTGATAGCCATAGAGGCAAGCCAAAGTCAAGCATATATTCCCAGATTCGCTTTCCGCAGTGATTCGCAGGGTCAGTTGATATGGAGCGAACCAGAACATGATATCGTGCCACAAATATCCCTGAATGGGACAACTTCAGTGGCGGTAGTGGCATGGCTTGGGAAGGAATATCTTTGGACAGCCATACAGATCTGTACATGCTTCCAACAGGCTACGTAACTGGTCGTTGGTACAGAGATGAATCTTCGACTTCTTTGTGTTAACATATGTGGGTGCTATAGATCAGGGCTTAAACTTTTTCTACTCGCGACCCCTTTTTGTCCGAGAAATTTTTACGCGACCCGAGTATATAGGGATTCTTTGGTATACATATAATTTTACCATTTATTAAAGACGAAAGCAAATTGGCATACTAATGAGATGGATGTGCTTAGTTATTTTTACATAAAGAATTAAATCTTGGCTGAATTTGACACTGCAGGACGTAGAGCATCTTCAACCGTTTTTCAGAGTTGATCGATATTTTGATTTTATAATCGTCAATGCCGAGAACGCCGCTTCGCATAAATACGTAGTACTGAATGGGAGAAGTATGTTTAGGGTCATTTCAGAAATTGTTGGAAATTCTGTCTTAATCCCAAGCCAAAATTCATTTAACATTGTTTTAGGAAACTCAAGTTTTAAACCTTTGTCACTTGATAACTCGGCAAATTCTTCTTGAACTTTTAATGGCAGATGACTGACGTTTTTGATTTCCATTGAGTATGGTTTATGAATCCAACTTAGTGTTTTAGAATCAAAATTTGAAGGGAAGTATTTGTGAAACTATGTCTCCAGATACTTCAGATTAAGCCATTATCTTAACTCTTACAATTAAATCTTTGGGAAGCTTATTTTCAATCATAAAATCATCTGTAAACATTTCTAATGAACCATTTTCCACCCTATTCTTCCATACGTTAACTATTTTGGTAAAACTTTCAATTTTATCTTTTAACATAAATATGTTACAATTCTTTCCTTGAAGCGACACGTTTAAATCGTTGATTTTTTCGAAAATATCCAACAAATAACACAGTTTTGAAAGCCATTAATCATTATGAAAAAAAATTAACAAAATTGAATTTCTACTCTGTCAAAAATATAACATTCATCTTTCAATTTCAATATCTGTTTAAACTTCGCCCTCTTGAGAACCACCTTACCTCTGCATAGAGTAATAATCAGAGTCCATATCTTTAAGAAAGGTTTGAAAACAAACGACTATTAAGGGCACGGCTTTTAATGAAGTTAATGGGTTGGGTTGTTTTACCGCTGAGCGGCACTTTTTTGCACACCATGGGCTAAATGGCCAGGTCACATGTACTCCGAAGGCTCAGAGAAGGTTGGTGGTGGAGGCCCACTGGAACAGCTGTTGGGAGACAGATGGTAGCCTCCCGTTAAGGCCGTGTGTTCTTTAAAGTGCACAGGGTATGGCTCTCCCGCACACGGGGCCATGGTTTAACGTCCCATCTGACGGATGGCGGCCTTTCCAAGCCCCATCGGTGTTCCCTACTGACCTTGGTCAGGGCGGGGAATTTTGCAGAGATAAATCTCAACGCTGACCCGGCTGGGACTTGAACCTGGGAACTACAGATTACGAGCCTAATGAAGTTAATGATTTTGATAGTATCGTGAAGCACAACATCTAACTGGTGATATTTTTTTGGCTACGAGTGCCTCTCGATGGATCATGCAGTGAATAAAAGTGATATGTTCATTGCCACCAGCTTTAACTTTTGCTACAAATCCAGCACCATCTGTACAGGCTCCAACGCAATTTTTCCACTGTAAACCTTCATTGTGAAAAATTCATTGATTTTTAAGATATATATCTTCCCCTCTTGTGTGTCCTTCCAAAGGGCGACAAAACAATAATTCCTCATGTATGCTTCTTTCAAAAACATATCTTATGTAAAGTAACCACTGTGCCATGTTAGAAATATCAGTTGTTTCATCGAACTGAATTGCAAACTTTGGGCTGCCCTTAAGCCTGGTAATAAGCTGCTGCAATTGGTCTTTACTAATTTCAGAAATTCTTTTGGAAACAGTATCATTCGATAAAGGAATTTTACGAATTTCATCTCCATACTTTTTCCCATGAACTATTTCTGACATTTTAATAGCAGCAGGTAACCCGAGATCTTCTCCTTTCGCGCAGGGCTTTTTAGTTTTTGCAATTAAATAAGATGCTTCGTAAGATGCAAGTAAATACTTTTCGTAAACAGTAACAAATTTCACAAAACATTGTTTTTTTAACTGAAGACTTTACAAGTCGTTCAAAATATTCCTTTGGTTTATTGCAGTACATTGTATGCTTGGTATTAAGATGTCGTTTTAGTTTGGTTTCATGCTTTCCGCAGCCAAAACTTGATTACAAATGAAGCAAAGAGGTTTTTCCACACCATCATTATTATTAGAAGTAAATCCATATTGCATAAAATGATTCGACATATTTTCTTTTTCTTGTCAATTTAGGTGTACTACAACCCGGTAGCGAAGACTCTACCACATTGTCATCAGTATTTTTACCTCTTCTGTCTAAATTTAGCCACTTATCCATAATCCAATACAATCCAAAGAATTTTTATACTTTTATGCTGAGGAATGACGGTAGGAAAACATTAAAAGTCTTTATTTTCCGTAATTAAATTATTATGTTTTTATAAGAGCAGAAAACTTTATATGTACTGACAAAACAATGTTAATCATAAAATACAATAGTCTCGAATCCGAGCCGAGGTGTTTCCAGTAGCGTCGTTGACGTTGCATGGCGTGACGGCATGCGCAGTTCGAAGTGCGCATGTTGTGTGTTAAGAACAAGGCTGCAGTGAAGTCGTGCTGCCAGAAACACCTCAGAGTCATTACGCGTTTCATTTTGAATTAATTTTTGGTCGTTATGCATTCATAAACCTTTTACTGTTGCCTAATTTTTCGCGACCCCCACATTCAGTTACGCGACCCCATATGGGTTCGCGACCCATAGTTTAAGAACCTATGCTATAGATGATACCGTCCTACTACAGGACGATAACACCCGCCCTCACCATTGTCGCCTTGTAGATTGCTTCTGGAGAATAGCACTATTAACTCTATGAAGTGGCCAGCCCAATCTCCAGACCCAAAAACGATAGATAATGCATGGGGCGTTCCCCTGAATCCCGCTCCTGCAAACTTCTTGGAGCTTTGACGTGCCTTTCAGGAGTCAACACAGATCACTGTCCACAGCGTTGCTGGACATTGCTAACAACAGCATGAGACATCGCTGTAAAGCGTTCATAGCAGTATATTGAACCACTTAGACTCTCTCAGTTGATCTTCAACTTTTTACCATGTAACTGTATTCGTATAAAATTATGGGAATTAAATGTACTATTATTAGTATAATCATAAAATGATTGTTGCAAAACACAAGTTGCAGTTTCGCAGGAGCCAATTTTATTTCAAATTAAATTAGCTGATGTAGAAAATATTAATTTTGAAGGGAGGAATGACGTATATAATGAAGACACAGTCACAACTGTTTATCACAAATATGTTGAGAGCAGAATAAATGATGTAGAAAGCGATTTCAGTTCAGAAGTGAAATTCGGGAGCATAAATAAATCTATGGAAGGAAGTAGAGCCAATTAGGAAACATGTGGTTCGTTGCCAACGAACAAACGAGGTTGGACTGTTTGCGTCCGAAGATTGAGAAGATTACGGACGTAAGAATCAAATGACATAATAGATCGAAATTTAAATGGAATAAACCCTATTAATTGGATTCATTCTAGGTTACGCCAAAAAATTATGGTCGCTCTTTCGTACTATAAGTCACTAGTACTGAAAAATAAAGATGGAATTACAATTTATGGCGCTGTATATTAGCTGTTGCAAATTAATTCGTTACGAGAGCATCTTAATGAAATAATTTATATAAATAAAGTATTTTACCTAATTTTGGTGTTTTGCTGGTTGACAGAGTTCATACTTTGCTAAATATCGAAAAGAATTTTTGCTATACCAAATACAATTATATAACGATCAGGAGATTTCAACCATAAATAATTAATTGGATGTATATAAGGAAATATCAAATGCCATATATGCACTATGTGGCACTGAAATTTCCCTTGCCTGCTGTTAGTCATAGGCTGCACTTGTGTCGGGTTCGACCTAAAATCCGTCCATGCCTTCTCAGTAGTGCAATTTCAATGGAAATTATATTTAAAATCCCAGGGTCATTCTTTGACAAAGATTGTAAAAAAAGCCTATAACTTGTATTTTGGATGTCATGCTGGAGATCAGGACAAAACATCGGATCCACATGTGTGCTGCATTTCATGCTTTGTTGGCCTGAGTGAGTGCTTGAAAGGTAAGATAAAATTCATGCCCTTTGCAGTTCCAATGGTTTGGCGTGAGCCAACTAATCACTTGCATGATTGCTAATTTTGTTAAAATAAAATATCGGACTTTTCAAAAGGAACGAAAGCAAAATACAATATCCAAATGTCCTTCAGCCATAAGGCCAGTTCCTCATGTGGAAGATCTTCCTATACCAACATCTCCAATCTGAAGGGATGGATTCACATTCATAAGAGGAAGTCTTTGATGCACAAACAGATCCTGATCCTACATACACCCCTAAAAAGTTAGACGAGCCTCATCTGTTTCAGCAAAATGAACTAAACGATCTTGTTCGAAACCTAGGACTTTCCAAACAGCAAGCTGAGGTTTTAGGTTCAAGACTTCAAGAGTGGAATCTTATGGCCAAGGGTACCAGAGATTTTCTTTTGAGAAAGAGAAATTTGGCTTTATCTGCTTATAACGAGATGCAAGATGGTTTGTGTTTCTGCACAGATATTTCAGGGCTGATAGAAGAAATTGGAACAACTCACGACCCTAAGGAATGGCGTCCATTTATAGATTCATCAAAATTCAGCTTAAAAGCTGTCCTTATTGCATAAAAGAAACCAAAAACCTTCCATTCCAGTGACACGCGCTGTGGGAATGAAGGAAACTTATGAAAACGTGAAAAAATACTCACTGCTATAAAATATGACCACTTTAAGTGGACAATATGTGGTGACCTAAAAGTCATATCTCTCTTGCTCAGGCTTCAAGGAGGCTTCACAAAATTTTCCTGTTTTCTGTGTTTTTTGGAACTACAAAAGACTGGACCAAAAAAGATGTTTTTATTCCTGGAAAGAGTAATGTGAGGTGTAAGTCTCTAGTTGACCCCTCTGATGTTCTGTTCCCACCACATCACATCAAATTGTGGCTCCTGAAAACTTTGTAAATGATATGGACAAAATTCATAAAGGGTTTTTGCATCTGGAAAATTTTCCAAAACTAAGTGATGCCAAACTCAAAGAAGGGATCTTTGTTTGCATGGAAATCTTTCACGTCTGTGGTCCAGGGTTTTCTGGGGAAGCACAAAAAGGAAAAACCATCCGCTTATTCAAGATCTTCTCAAAAACTATGAAAATCTTGGCTTTGAAGATTCATTTCTTGCACTAGCATCTTGACTTCTTTCCCAAGAATTTAGGAGCTGTCAGTGATGAGTAAGGTCAAAGATTTCACCAGGATATCCGAACCATGGAGGAGTGATACCAAGGCAGGTGGGGCCCAGCAATGATGGGTGACTACTGCTGGTTCTTGCAGAAGGAAGATACCTCAGCACATAAAAGATAAAACTGAACTTCTAGTAAGTATAAAAGATCCTTACCCATGTTGTCTTTTTTGCGTCTCAATATTATTTCATTTATTACTTTATATTCAGTGGTCTATAACTATGATGTTTCTAATTATTTTCACTACCAGATATGCGTATTCATTAAAATTTGGAATACATCAACCAATATTTTTTAAAAAAACTGTACCTGCTGTAGATTTTTCACAGCTATATTTGAATTCAGCACCCCAAAATTAGTTAAAAACTCCCCCACGTGCGCCTTGATCCAGGAGAGAGAGATACTGGGTATGTTATTATTACCCAAAAGTCGCTTGATCTCGTTAACCGTTTGATGCCTGTTGTTTGCATCTTCAAGCGCTTGCAGAGCTGCCCGGCTGTCGGTATACAGGCGAATGTGGTTGTAATGACTACCATCATTGAGGACCCACTTAAGGGCTTCTCTGATGGCAAGCAACTCTTCTTAGAAGGCCGAGCCATTAATTGATACCTTCCTCTTATTGTCACACACTTGGACTCCTTGATTGTAGATTGTGTAGGCTAGGTCCACACCATCCTCGCTCTTGGAAACGTCTTTGTAGACTCATCTACCCGATGGTAACTCCATGGACTAGGGGTTCACAATGTGGGGAACGCGGTAAAAGTTTTCTGGGTATGCCGTGAGAGCTCAAAATTCGCTAGATCTAGTAACAAGCTCATTTCACTGAATACCAGTAAAATGTTTATAATTTTATAAGATTTGTTAAATTGTTTGTCATTTTTTTGTGTTATCGATATATGTAACTTATGAATACAAAATTTAATATGTACATATATGTTTTATTTTATTCCCATTGTTAAACTATAACTATAGTTTTATCTATCTACACAAAGGGTACGCCAGCTACATACATATTTCCACTTACTTGAAGCATAAAAGGTTGAGTATAAAAGTACTTGAAGCATAAAAGGTTGAGAACCGCTGCCATAGATCATGGCACACGTAGTCTCTTGGTGGGGTGTGTATCCCACTTAGTGGTTTCAGTCTCATAGACCTCGGGGTCATACTGGACTCCGAGGAATATTGCCTTTTTCCCTTGCTTGCAGAACTCTAAATATGAGCGCTTCTTTGCCCACTCTTAAATACAAAATCGGGATCCCTGCGATCACCAAGAGCACATCCGTAGATGCAGTCCTATACGCTCTGGTGATTCGCAAGAAATCTGGTCTCTGGGCTGCGAGCAGCTTCCTGCACTCGCAGGTGTATTCCATCAGGCGCCACCAAGCCCCCACTCTGTATGTAAGGATTCTCTATGTTCCCCTCAGATAAATTTCCTATAGGACCTCCCCTCGGAGGCCCCACGAGATACGAGCCATACGCCCCATGGACGGTACAAGGTTTCTAAAGGTGTTTTGTGGTATCTGGTACCAACACATTACCAGCACATCCTTTAAGTTAATGTGGTTGAGCGCGGCAGATACGATATGCTGTTCCAACACAAACCACAGATGCTCGATTGGATTGATGTCTGAGGTATTTGGAGGCCAAGACAATACTTGGAAGTCCTCCTCATATTCCGCGAGCCATTCTCGAACAATCCGGGCAGTGTGGCATGGCGCATTATCCTGCTGAAAGAAGGCTCTAAATACTAGAGGGGTATACTGTTGCCATGAAAGGATGTACGCGGTCTGCAATTATGTTTAGGTAGGTGGTAGACGTCATAGCTTCCTACACATGAATGACTAGACCCAGAGTTTCCCAGCAGAACATTGCCTAAAGCATTACACTTCCTCCACTAGCTTGTTTTTGTCCCACAGTGTATCCTGGTACCAAAACTTCCAGGTTTGACAATTTTTGAGATCGAGTGTCCCATACGTCGCACCCAGGTGAAGAAAAACCAGGTAAACGACGACAACGTACCCCACCGTCCACATGATGCAACAGGAAACTAGATTCATTGGACCCAGGCGACTTTAAAGGTCCATTTTATGCTCGCATGCCCATTGTAGGCGCTTTCGACAGTGAGCCGAGGTTAGCATGGGCACTCGGAGCAACCTGCGGCTACGCAGCCCTTTTTTTGAGCAGGGTCACATGTACTGTGTCTTGTGACACATTACTCCCGCCACTAGCACATAAATTACGGGCGAGTTGCGCCACAGTTTTCCCTTCTGTTGGCTCGTACTGTACGGGATAGCCTTCGCTCACCTCTAGCATCAGTGAGCCGTGGTCAGCCCACACCTTGTCGGCGGTTTGTAGTTTTTCCCTCCTCAGATCACTTTTTGAAGGTACTAACCACGGCTGACCGTGAGCACCCCATAAGCCTTGCCTTCTCGGAAGTGCTCTGACCCATTCGTCTGGCCATTACAATTTGGCCTTTGTCAAACTCACTTAAGTGCGCTGCCTTTCCCATCTGAAGAACAAGAATAGGACTGATAAACAGAGCTTAGTATAGGTATTATTTAATACCATTTCATGTTCTTAACATGCGCCGTTGTTTACTTGCATCTGTTTCGATTTGCATAAATACGCGCTGGTCATAATGTTTTAGCTCTTCAGTGTATAATGCGTCTATGTAATACTTTTCTTAGGGTACAGAACAATTATGTTAGCATAATCAGTCAATTTTATATTATAATTATAGGTTTTTACATTAATTTATATGTAATGTTTTAATATACATATAATGGAATGCTATAAACATTTACATATTCTTCAATTAAGAAAATTATATCATTTTAATAAAATCTGTCAGACTTTTCCTTTCTCAATATGCATTTAATTATTTTATTTTGCGAATAAAATGTGGTTTAATATTTTAGTAATATAATCATCCCCATGATATTAATCCATATTTCAAATATGATTTAATCACTGCATTATATAATAATTTTAAAAGTGTAATGTTAACAATATTTCTAATGTGAAATAAATTAGGTATAATTGTATCATTTTAATCAAGTATTCAATACAATTTTCCCAAGTTAAACGACTACCAATATACAGTCCGAAATATTTATAAGTATCAACACCCTCAATTCGTTTACGTAAATATTCAAAACCCGTACATTTAATTTAATGATAGAATAATTTATTTTCAAACATGTTTGAATGCTGCATTTTAATCTAAAGCAGTGTTGGCTGGAAATGAGAAAATTTCGTTACGTTGATCGTTATAGCAAAATTTTACTTTCGTTATAATAAAAATTATTATATTAAAAATAGCAATTAGGAGACTCAGTTATGAATAAATAGGATGATACCACTGTATGTATTCTAGTAATGTATGTAAGCCATACAATCCAGAACTACTAAAGAGATTTAACCAAATTTCTAGGAATTGTTCAGCACATTGTTTGAATTTGATTGGAACTGTTTATAGTTTCAAAGGAACACCTTCAAATATTATTCATCCTGGTTCTTTAATAATAAAATTTTTGTATAATAAAATGGAGCATTATTAGTAAAACTTTCTGAGCATAAGTATGCGTTCATAAATTTTATTACTATGATGATTTTTGTGCACAGATTAATATTTCCAAAATTATTTTCTAAAACGACTCGAGGAAAATTTTTAAGAAAGTTAAATGTCCTTCAGAAATATTAACATCGTAACGCATAATCAAAGGACCAAAAGAAATCAAAGGTACCAATGGAGGAAATTTAAAGAAAAACGAAATTAGTTCAAAAGTGTTGATATCATAATGCAAGAAATGCCATTCTACTACTTTATTCATCACTATAAGCAAAATGTATTGTAATAATTTTGAATACAAATTATTTGTTTTGTCAGAGAGCATAGAAAAAACTTTCTGCAGATACTTGAGTTGCAGGTGATCTTAGAACAATCATTGCAACTCTTTGCAATGTGAAAAAATTCTCTTTGTTCCCTAAAATTTATTTAATAAAACTTGAAATTTTGTTTCCTTTCGCCTCCAGTTTTTTGGTTTCATCAAGATAGGTTTCCAGCAAATCATTTGTTGAATCATCTGATGACACTGTTTTTATCGATACTTTCCTATAAGAAGAAATTTAATGTGCTTTTGAATGTAACATTTGGTGGGAAGAACAAAACCCAAAGTTTAGATTATTGTCAATGGCCTTTTCCTCGAAATCTCTATCCTCTACCCAAATTACCCCACCTGCATAGTTCCTTCTCTAAGTGTTGAAGCGGATCACTGGGAATAGTAATATATCGGAGATTTTCGCCCTATTGTAATTGCTTTCATTTTGCTATCACAAATCCCTTTATCTGAGCGCCAATTATGACGAAGGTGACTAAGACAGCTGATTCCCAAATTCTTTTGGAATATGCCAATGAAGGGCTTTGTTCGTTGATGATAAAAGTAAATTGTACATCTGTTTTACACAAGTTTCTAAGCATATCTGATAAAGGAAAAATCATGTATGTATTAAAACATAAAAAACAGTGAAAATAACGAAATAACGAAATTATGTTTCCGTTATTTGTTACGTTTTAACGTTTTGAATATTTTGAAATTCCTTTAACGTTATTCCTAACTTTATTCGAAAATCATTTTGTTATTCCTTTATTTCGTTACATTACACGTAACGTTTTCCAACACTTATTTAAAATATAATTATTCTGTTTTTTTCTACATTTAAAAATAACCTACTTTTTCTTAAAAACTGTTGTCTTATTTTCTTTAAATCTTCATTTATGTCAATTATTAAAATGCTTTTATTTTTAGATGTAAATACAAATGCCGTATCATCAGGAAATATAATTATTTTGTCTTTTATATACAAATCGCAAAGATCATTAATAAACACATTTAAATAAAATAAGACCTAATACCGAACCTTATGTACACCATGTTTTATTTTAATTTCTTTGCTGTAAAAAACTCATATTTTTGCTTTCTGAGTTTTATTTATTAAATAAGTTTGTAACCATTTTAACATTTTGCATCTAATTTCAGCATTTTCTAATTTAATTAGTAGCAAATCATTGATGCAGAGTCCAATGCTTCTTGTATATTTAAAAATATTATGATAGTGGTTATCATTGATAGTACTATACACTACTGACGGCAGTCTTAGTACAGCATCTTCAGTCCCTATTCCTTTTCTAAAACCGAGTTGATTTTTAGGGGGAAAGTTGCTTTTGTTTAAAAAAATTTCAATATTTTTAAACAATTTTTTCAGAGATTTTTGAAAATATTGAGAATAAAGATATTGGTCCATAATTGCCTATATTGAGATATATGCCTCCTTTATATTTTGGAATAAAAATAATAATTTTTTAAAATACTAGGAAGGGTGAAAATGTCGGAGGAAGAAAGGCAACAACAATCGAACAAACGAACCCCGATAAATGAGTCGGCTCTTCATTGGCCAAAGAGAGACGAAGATTCAGTCTCTGGCGTCACAGCCGAAGTCTCTGTTTCAGAACCCCTCTCCTCAGAAGAGAGTAGCCCCACCTCAACCACAGTGAGGACCTCTTCACCCTTCACTTAGTATCCCTAAAATTTCAAAATTTGTTTTGTGGACATACGTTGATCTTTATTAGTCTTAATTAGGGACAAAATTTTAATTACGTTATTTCTACTTCTATTATATAGTCAATGAAAATTGAATTCAGTGATACCTGCAAATGATCATCTATATCATTAATATTATTGGAAATATTTCTTATTAAATTTTCAATTATTTCTGTAAAGAATTGATTGAATATATCAGCAGATATCATCGGATTTTGGTTATAAGAATAAATAAAATTATGAACTTTATATTTCCTTAGGAAATGTTGAAGTATTGTGAAGCTTACCAGTCAATTCATTTATAACATTTCAGTGCTTTTATAATATTTATATAATATAATTATATAATAAATAAAAATATTATATTTATATAATTATTTCAGCACTTGTTAAAATAGTTGTTAAACAAAGTATACAATTTAACATTAGAACTAAAATAAATTATTTTATAATTGTTAGATAAAAGCTAAACAAAACTCAGATATTTAAACTAATCCTCAAGGCGCAAAAAATTGCAATGTGGAAATTTTGAAATTCATTTGAAAAAAATTGACGGTTCCACTTTGTTCTGTGAAGTGTTCGTTGGTAAATCCTATGCTTCATAGTTGGTTAGTGACTGGAAAAGAAACATTACATGTAGTCGAATGCAGTGATAAATAGCACTAGCTTTAGTAATGATCCTCGCTTCTACTTCAGAGTTATTGATTAATCGATGTACTTTTAGAACAAACAGCAATCTTAATTGGAAAAATCAATATAATGAAGTTATAAGAAAGAAAAATTCTATTGGTATCAAAAATATATTACATTAGTAAATTCGTTAATATATCTCTGCTTAAAATAATTTTTTCTTATCGGTTAAGTCATATCTATTATATGGTTTATTATTATGGGGTGATGTGTATCAATCAACAATGAAATAGTTACAATATGCCCAGAATCACTTTATCAGATGCATTGGAAAGATAAAAAAAGGTATGATAGTTTGGGTGCTGCTTCTCAATATCTGGGTATTTTATATATTAAAAAGTTACACCCATAGAACAACTGACATGAAGAAATATGATTCAGAAGATATATGAAATGACAAAAGTCATCTTAGAATAAGACTTGGTAGGGTTTCTCAATTACTAAGATATTTCGCTGGACAGGAAAGGTTAAAATGATATTCTAAATGGAAAAAGATTTCATAGTGTTTTTTTAATCTATTTTTAGTGTCGGACATAAAATATGGGGTTAAAATAAAATTATACGAAGACAACTTTTTGGATTTGAAAACAGATAGACAAGTTTGAGATTTTATATACGAAGATCGGATTTTCGGGGGGTGGGGGTTCCGGGTACGTCCCTGCATATCTGTATCATTCCTGTATACATTGTTAACTTAATCATGTGATTTTGTCAATATTTGGTAATTATAAATGTAAAAAATATCAGAGTGAATCTGAGGATTTTGAGAAATAAACTACTAGTACTACTTTAAGTGGAGAGTCATGGTGCCCAAGTCTCTACTTCCATTCGTGTCATAGAGCACAAGCAGTAATATTCCTCGTTTCGAGTGACATCTTATCCCACATCCATTCACTTTTATCTCCCACAGATTGTAGTCAAATTGCCCAGAAGCATCTCAATGTCATCGAGAATAGTTCCATTACTGTTCCTTAATGGTTTACACGATTTCACCAACACGATGTTTTAAGAGAATATATACAGGATAAAAGCTCATTATTGCCTCACAAGGTATTATGATTGGACACTTTTGAACACGTCTGCAACAGGTTGGGAAGGAAGTTTACCAGATATCCTTGTCGAGTCCAAACTGTGTTTTTGTTATGTCACAACGTTGAAGTGAACGAATCATTTTCAGATGTTCCCCGAGATGGATTCAGGTTCCGCTTTGAGTCAATGATGTGATGTTTCACTGTAGGTATTGCCGCCAAAGCTGGTTCTATCTGGTAGGAATATCTGTTGATTCCTATAACTGAGTTCGATTATTTTATATTCTAACCCGTGTCTTGCTCTTCGTCCAATTATCAAAATTAGCACTAACAGATAATCTGTGAACCACGTGATCCTTAATATCCAACGCAACTTCACCCAGAGGGGCTCTACGTAATAATTTCAATACTGCAGAAATATTTTACAAGAGAATCGTTCTTTGCTTCTTTTCGTGTGGACGGAGTAGCAACAAGGGGAAAAAGAAATCTTTTTCTCTTTCGAAACCAAACGTTCTTTGAATTAGTATTTATGACATTTCCATCACGAATAAAACTTTTCATTTTGTCCGCCAACATCAAGTCGCTACACAGTTAACAATGTTGGGAAATGACTTCATAAATTGGGTCTGAAATTATACCTTAGACAATGATCATTGATTTTTCACATCATAACAGTGGCGAACGCAGGATTTCATCTGTTGGAGGAGTCCAAATTTTTAGAGAGTGTGTTAGGAATTTAAAATCGATATCAATCCAAACGGAAAATGCAATGGCAATAAAATTATATTAGTATAAGTGATCGAAACCATTAATCTTTGAAATTTTGAGAATATTATTTTTCTATTCATTCTTCGTCTTACTAAGAAAATATATATACTTTATTTTTCAGAGGGAAGGGTTCAAACCCCAGCCTTGTCCCTGCCACTGTATCATAAGAAATAATATTTGCTTGTATTAATGTAGTAGTTATCAGTTTACTATGTAAAAATCATTGTCTTGTGTTAAGACTCTCTTCCATTTTTTTAAACGTAGGTTCCAGAGAACCATCCGCAAATGATTTGGAAAATGAGGATGGTTCAAAAGCAACTGCCGAAGAAAGAGCAACCAAGGTGAAAATGTCGGAGGAAGAAAGGCAACAACAATCGAACAAACGAACCCCGATAGATGAGTCGGCTCTTCATTGGCCAAAGAGAGACGAAGATTCAGTCTCTGGCGTCACAGCCGAAGTCTCTGTTTCAGAACCCCTCTCCTCAGAAGAGAGTAGCCCCACCTCAACCACAGTGAGGACCTCTTCACCCTTCACACCAGATCATTTCACCTTTGCCGAAAAAATATCGACATTTTTCGGTTTGTTGAAACCGGCACATAGGCGAGTGGATGACGTCACAGACAGCTCAGAATATCTGAAGATGAGCTCCGGCAATTCTTCCTCATCAGAGATAGCAGGACCGAGTCCTGTCTACATCCCAAGAACAACACCAGACGATCACCTCCTTTCGGTGTCAATCGGAAGGACATTTACCCTCCTACCCCAACACGAAAGTGGAAGCAGCTCCAGTGACTTGTTCACATCTCCCATTGTTGAGAAGGTTGAAGTCTCGGGCAACTCGACCAGTGCACAAGTCATCAATAACACATTACACTCTACAAGAGAGAATGATCGCACCCTTGATCTGTGGGGGGAAGAAAAATCTACTGATAGAATTGCAATAAGGGGAGATGAAACGAAAGCTACCCTTTCGACACCAATCTCTGAATCTCATACGTTTCATCATCGAATGACTGGGGCTGCCACAGAGCAACAAAAATCAGAAAACAATGATGGTCTTAGGACGGAAACTATATCTTCCGATGAGTCGGCTTTTACTAAAGGGGAAATTTTGGATCAGTACCTGAAATCGAATACGCCAGAGACGATCTCTTTGGAAGACTTGCATAAGCTATACTTCTCTACTAATACCCATTACTATGCTGCTGAAGCGACCGAAAACGAGGCGACATCTACTGCGATGGCCACGAGTAGAGAGAGTCTCGCGAGTGATCAGAGAGCACAGAAAAACCAAACAGTTTCTTCGACATTCGATGACTCCGATCTACATTCTGGCACAACCACTGAGATTGGTGAAACTGGCAATGATGCCTTAAATATAGATATATTGAAGTACGGAAGCGCTTCAGATGAGGGGGAGAAAGTTTCTCCATCCACCAGCACTGAGTTTCTTTCAGAGAAAAATGTGGATACATCAGATGGAAGAGTATCCTCGGATTACCTGAATGTACTCGTTGCATCCATCAGTGATATGACAAGTTCCTTGACCACCTCTACACCACCAACAGATATTACCATTCAATTTCGAGGAACAAATTTGGTTCCTATAAAGGATGTTGCTTCCAGTTCACCACCTTTTCCTCTTCTGCCTCACATGACAGACTCAG
This sequence comes from Ryuthela nishihirai, assembly GCA_038380435.1. Classification (NCBI taxonomy): domain Eukaryota; kingdom Metazoa; phylum Arthropoda; class Arachnida; order Araneae; family Heptathelidae; genus Ryuthela; species Ryuthela nishihirai. The sequence continues at coordinate 81,233,897 of JAWZYU010000012.1, forward strand.
TTACTATTCTTAAGACTGACAATGGCACTTCAAGTTCAACAAGTGTTACATCAACATCCAACGAAATTTCTCTAGAAGACAAATCGGAGCAATCTGTGTCTGATCTCACTGAGTCCTTTTCCACCACTGCTGACGAGGAGGAGACAACCTCTTCGTCGAGGATGAGCCAACAATACACCTCAGACTACTCACTGCCGCACCAATCATCGTCCTACACTCTGCAAGACCAAAATATTGTTTTTCATTCAGCTTCTGGCTTCGAAAGCACCACGACAGCCTCTCGAGAGACAACTGCATCTCTATTGCATCCTAATCATTCAAGTGATGAAGGTATGTCCCAAATATCCACTGAACTCTCAGTTGATAATGATCCATCCCAGACGCTTCCTTCAAAGCAAGAAAATGTTTCCATTACTCCTCAGTTTATTGGAAACGAGTACACCTTAGACAAAGGAATCGGTTCACCATCCGAAGAGAATGTTGAATCAGGTCTCTATCACGTTGCCAATGCTGTCAGCGCCAATGTTTCTTCTACGATGACAACTTCAAGAGGAGAAATGAAAGACGATCGCTTTAAAGATGAGAATCAGGAGGACAGCTACGACTATTATTCTGCTGAGGAACCAGAAGATGGTGGCGATGGTTTCTTTCCAGGGAGTAGTTCAGATCAAATAGGAAGCGAAGAGACATCGACGATAAACGCCGATGACGAAAAAGATATCCTGAAAACACAAGAAACAACCGATCATAAATTGAAGTACGGAAGCAACCTTAACTCAGAAGCAACTACTTCGTCGTATCGTGTGCCTCAGTCTTCTAGCACATCCTATCAAAAGAACGACGTGGCAGATATTTATGTCGGTGTTCCTCTTTCAGTCGGTGGAGACAGTGAAGAAAGGAAAGGAAGCTCTGTCTATAACAACTTTTACATCTTAGGAAACCGCGGTTTGACCACTCAAAGCGATGGCGTCATCATCATGGATCCAAAATACACTGACATCAGCCTCGATGATGCGGAATCCAGCAAAGTGCCTTCCCTGCCACATTTCCCCAAAACCACAGAGCTCTCCAAATTCTCGTCGCTGTATCCGTTGTATTTCACGACCTCGGGACCACCATCCATCGATCGCTCTGACACCGATCCTCTGCACTTGGAGAAAAAGAAGCCGAGGATCGAAGATCCAAAAGGAGACAGCGATCCCAACTTCAGGATCATCCCATTCCTGGCAGAGGATGCGATTCTGAATCATTCCCCGAATATGCAAACGAAGGGCAAAAATAAAACTGTGATGATTCAGCAGGCGTCGACGCAACCCTCTCCCGAAATCGTCTCTGGTAAGTGAAAAAATAAATCTTACTCTCTTAAGTAAGCGAAGTTTTTTAGAGATTGTTTATCTTAATCAATGTTGTCGCTTTTTCCAAACGTTCTAACGATTGTCAAAATTCCAATGAGGGGACGCAGGTCTCACAGAAGCATGCCGGCATGCTTCTGGAAGACCTGGTTTCGAATCCCAATCAGGACAACAAATTTTTTTCAACTAATTATTTCCAGTGTTTCTTGCCACAAGGACGTTTTCCTGTGATCTTAGTTACTGAAACCTAATAAGTATTTTTCTTTAATAAAAATGTTCTATAAAAATTTCTATGAAAAATTAAATGGCTCGTTTACTTTTAAAGAGCATTAGTCCATCGAAAACCAATCTTCAAATTACCTTGAAATAAAAGTTCAAATGTAACATGGATCCAAAATTTCACTTCCACAGAATTTCCTCTGTTTCTTACGTAATGTAAAAAGCTTTCGATTATGTCTTAAAGCTTTATACTTTAGAAGAAAAAACTGGGACTGCACTAAATCAAAAGAATGTTATGTACTATAGATTATGAATTCGTGAAGTCATGATATTCGTGAATTCGTGATATTTCTTGATTACATACTTTTCCAAAATATCTCCCGGCTTCGGTCGGTTTCTGAACTCATAAAGCTTTTCAGTACATTTTACAATGATTAAAAATTTAATTGTAATCGATCAAATGTTCGTTTGAAACTCGAACCCCTCCCCTAATCAAGCTTTCTTTCAAATATCATAAACCTTCAGTAACACAGTCAAGGGCAAAAACACGAAAACTGTCCACAACGAAAGGCAATAAACAAAACTCTTATCTCCACATAACCAACGTAATCCATTAGCCCTTAAGGCTACTTCTTATGCGGATTGGTAGCATGATGTGACACCTAGGACACTGCTCCATCAAAAACAGTAGAATAAATATTAAACGAAATCAAAGTTTTATATTTATTATTTGTCCTGTCTAAAACCCGTAATAGTATTTTGATATTAATCGTCATAAAATTGTTATTACCATCGTAGAATTATGCAGTAGAATGAAACCAACTAGCAACAGGGGCGGAGGGAGGGATGTTTGTCAGTAGAACCCCACACTGCTAGTCTGATAATCTCAGGATCGAGTCCCAATTGCGTCTGCGTTGAAAGTTTCTCCGCTATGGCCTTGGTAAGAAAGGGAATATCGATGGGCTCGGTAAGGTTTATAAACTCTTGCATTTCATGAAATGTTTCCGAACGAAATTATCTTGTTTAGCAATTTGTCTTGTTTGGACTAGTTGTCTCTATTAGATTATTCTGATAAGATGACGGAAAGCAATTCTGTTACACACTTAAAAGAAACCACTGAAATTAAATATTCCAGTCGCAGGCAAGTATTCCAGACTGTCAAATTCTGAACAATTCCTTTTCCGTTATACAATTAAAAAACAAATATAGAGATTCAATCCAATGAATAATCCTTATTAACGATTTTCTACAATAAACTGTGCAAAAGAATAGATGCTCTTGTAAGTCAATACACATAACCAACGTAACCTTCCATAATATTTATAGCAACTGTATCACCACTCAATCCTACGCGAATCATATCCATGCGTTGAAATATCTAAAACTGGTAGCTTGGCATTCACTGGAAGGAGACCTCTGCACCAATTCCCTGTAATAATGCACAGCACCAGCCAGGCCTAGCACCTAATGTCCGACTCCGCCTTCTCGTGGTGCTGGACATTAGTACATTTCAAAAGAAATATCGTCTTGTGGAAGGGAAGGGAAAGAGAGGGCTGCCAGATCAGTGTGGCTTACTGATCTGGATTACCATGGCTGCTTTTCTTTTATTTTTTCCACCCTGCTCAGGAGTGGTCAACCACACAGGGCTTCAGTACTTACCATATAAACCAACCAGAATGGAATAATGGCTCTGAGCTAGATTATGGATCCTGAATTTGCTGCACTCTTGGGATTCTGTGGAGGGAAAATCTTCCGCTGTGTTTTCTGTTTGTTTGTGGGTTGACAGCCCCAAGTGAATAGATTCGCAGGATATGTTTATCAGCTGGTGAATAATTCTGAGCAGAGGTCATCGCAGGCACCTGAACTCTTTTCTTCAACTGACATTGTCAAATTCTACATTGGAGGAAGACTTCCAGTGTAGATGGCTTCAGCCTTTAGTGGTGAGGAAACGAGTCTTTGCCCCATGTCTGCGATTAGGGGGCTGTTTGATATTGTCGGCATTCCCTCTCACAATAAACAGAGTTTCTTTAAACATCCCACTAACCATTTTCACCCCATAGGTAGTTGCAATGTGAAGACTCTGCACAGAGCTTATTCTCTTGGTGTCCTCACAGAAGAATTCCACCGTTATAATTTAGATATTCTCGGCTTTCAAGAGACCAGATGGACTGATAAAGGTGATTCTCAAAAATAATCTTAAATTTCTCTTTTCAGGGAGGGAAGACAATAAACATCATTAAGGCATGGGTCTGCCTCTCAGCAGACACGCTAGTGATGCTCTTCTAGGATATGAGTGCATTAATGAAAGGTTTCTTACAGCAAAATTTGAGACAAGCGTTAAGGATTTGAATGTTATCTGCTGTTATTACCCAACTGAGGATGCCAATGAGGATGAGAAGGTTAGATTTTACGGACAACTTCAGGATATTTTGAATTCTGTCAAGAAAGGAGATATTACCCTTGTTCTAGGTGACTTCAATGCGAAAGTTGGTAGTGACTCTGACCTTTGGGGAGGGGTGATAGGCCCTTTTGCTATTGGTAGCTGCAATGGCAATGGGCAACGTCTCCTACTGGTAAGTAAACTCAATGGTTTCAGAATAACTAATACTTATTACAAACACCGCGACATACATAAGTACACATGGGTTTCACCTGATAGGCTGCATAAGAATATGATAGATTATATATTAATTAGCAGCAAATGGGCTAATTCTGTTAGGAATACCAGGTAATATGGGGAACTAAAATTGGATTATTAAACGTGTCTTGCAACTTAAGCTTAACAAGTGTTTAGCTAAGGTTAAATAAGTTCTCTTTAACACTGAAGCTCTGAAAGACCCAGTTATAGCTAAAGTCATGGTTTGTTTACTTCTATAGTTGTGGAAGAATGATGGGACCGTTTTAAACAGGCTTTTCTTGAAACTAACAGTAATTTTTTAAGTAAAAAGAATGAGTGATAAGGTACTGGAGCTTGTTGCAGAAATAAAGAATGTTAGGAATACCCTTAATTAACATCCTACCAGTTCAAACTACTAGTAATCCACCCTACTAGTTCTATGTGTCTTACTGACATAGTGGTAAAGGAGCTAGCGACTGTTCCAGCAAGGCAAACTTTGTGTACTGTCAGTAGTGACTTCGGTCTTAGCAGGGCATGTCCTTGTATGAGAAGGTCTGCGAAAGCTAGGAGTAACTTTTAGAATTTCTCTTTGTCCTATATGTCGCAAATCAAACAAAAAAGAATTAGGAAGAGCTTAATAAACGTGTAAAGGATCAGTTAACAGCTCATAAGAATCTTTGGCTTGAAATCGTGGTTGACAAATCACATGAAGCAGCAAGATAGCCTAATAGCAAAGAGCTGTGCCAGATTGTTAATGTCGTGGTTAATTGATTCTGTCGTGACTAGATGGGTTGAACACTTCCACGATGTTCTAAACAATGTGGTTAATCCTACTCCCACTGTTTGTAATGATGATAGATGCATTACTAGCTTTAATGTTAGCCACTTATCACATTCTGAAGTCGCTTTGGCTATCCCTAAATTAAAGTTGCATAAATTCCCAGGAGTAGATGAAATTACTAATTAAATGCTTAAAGCTGGGAATGTTTCTGCAGTTATACTTGGACTGTTTGTAAACAAGATAGCAAGAAACATAATGGCTTTGATTCAAGATGCTTACGCAGTATCTTTGGCATTAGGTGGTTCAACATTGTAAGTAATGATGAGGTTAGGCAAAGGAGTCAGTAACCTCCTTTGAGCATCATATTGTGCAGAGAATGACTCCGTTGGCTTGGCCATGTTGTCCGTATGGATAATTATAGATGAGCGAATAGGGTTATGAATAGTGTGCCTAAAGGCCTCAGAAAGAGCGATTCCTAGGTTGAGAAAGACCCGACCTAGAATGCGGGGGCAGACAATGTCAAACAGGATCTCGTTAGAAATTGGTCTACAGTGGCCAGATGCAGCAGATGTAGCTCCGGACAGATGTGATTGGAGAACTAATTTCCAGAGTTTGAGAGAACCTCCGTTGCCCATGGCTGCTTGATGATGATGATGATGATGATGATGATGATGATGATGATGATGATGATGATGATGATGATGATGATGACGATGATGATGATGATGCCAACTTATAACATGTAGCACATGCTCCTTACAAATTTTAAAACCAACCAACCTATAAATTGAACTATTCCAATCTGACACATGATGCTTGTATGAAGGATATTCTGATCAAAATAAGAAAAATATTTCTTATTTTTGGATTCCTCTTCTTCGGGTATTTAATTCAATGGAAAAACCGATTTTTTTTATCAATATCTGGCCTTTAACTTCCCACAGTTGTGGACACTGGGGGAACAAAGGTTTCGAAAACACTGAATGAATTTCTTCTGTAAACAAGAGAAAACTGTAGGTATCAATAATGAAAAATCTATTAGCAATTTTAGCAAATGACAGGAATTCATTTAGAAAATTTATTGATGGAAATGTCCATTCTATTAATTTTGACATTACAAGAATAGAACAAATTTCATTTAGAAAATTAAGAACCCCGTACTGAAAAAATTTGCAAAAATTACACTGAACATTAAAGATAATTCTTCGGCAATATTTTTAAGGGGTATATTTTTTAAGATTCATTTAGAAATTTTGAATTTTTTTCACATTTTTTAACTTCTAAAATGTCAACGCAAATTTGTTGGTAGTTGAAAAAAGAGAATCAAGAGGAACATTTCTTCAGTGAAAAAGAGCCAAAAAGAAAAGATCTGAAAAATACATGAGAACATGTTACCTATAAAAGAGACCTTCTGATCACCCCATGTCTTACTATTTTTCACCACGTTAGTTTTATCGCTATTATCATCAAGCCCAATTTATCAACAACCTCATCAACAGCTCTAAAGAAAAAGTTCATCTCGTAAACATCATTTAACAAAAGGGACAAATCATCAGCTGGCCGAGTGTTTAACGCTCTCGGCTACCGATCTAAGGGACCTGGATTCGACCCCCGGGTAAGGCATGGACGTTTGTGATGTTTTTCTGCTAAGGTCCCATCATTCTCTCAGACCTGCTACTATGGCGTATAAACTGACAGACTCCTGTCAGACCTCTGTGAGAAGCTGCTTGAGGAAGTATTTTTTTTTATTTAATATAAATCAGAAATTTCGAAACCTCTATAACAGTGATTACAAACAGTCTTCTCCTTGGAGGGATATCCGCCAAAGATAATCAATAAACAAACTGAAAAGTAGACGAAATGCATTGTTGTCGAGCTCTAGTAGGAATGCTATCCAACTGTAACTAGCTTTACAAACTCTCACTCATGATTCAGTGTCCACATAGAGAACATCATTATGCTAACCTGTCAGGTAAGCCATATATACATACATTCACATAGATGGCAGAATCCTCAAGCAGACAAAGGCTACCGCAGTCCAACCTCACTGTGCAATTTCGTTCTCCAAAAATGTCAATCTTGAACAACAGCTCTGATCCAACTGATCCCAATTCTACCAAGGTTTTCGTGAGTGGGACTCACTCATGACAACCAATTATTTTCAGCTAATTATTTCAAGTGTTTCTTGTCTACAGGACATTTTCCTAAGATACTCTATTGCTAACAAGTTCTGTTTAACATTGTCTCCCACCTCAGCCTAGGTCTTCCCCTTTCCCTGAGGCTATTCGCTGCAGTAATACCGTATTTCTTCGATTCTAAGACGCACCCATTGAGGTAATATTACTAGAGACAGGACTGGCAACGGACGTCATGAACACTTACAGATATTAAGCCTAGTCGATAGTGAGGAGAAAGTTGGGTGTTTCTAATAAGTCAAAAGTGAAATGCCTACTTCATGCTCCGCGTACGGATGCAAAAATAAATGCTGTAAAGGAAGTAATTTGACATTTGATAGGTTAGTACTTTACGAAAATTACGAGATGTGTTCTTTGTGATAAATTAAAAACTGAAATTGTTAAACTAAGGGATTTAAAAATAAAGGGTTGTCAACTTTTCAATTATACCTTTCTGTCTAAGTCGAATGTAGTTCACAAATTTTTTAATATATGAAACTAATAATATTTGCATATGTAAAGTAGGTGATTTAAAGCCTGAATTAACATGAAATTAAAAGAATGTTTTCGTACATTTTATTACAATAAGAAATATTAAGCATATGGCATTAAATTTATGAGACGTCTGCTTTGCATTTTTTATTTTGCCAAAGTGTATTATTATTTAGGTAACATATTATATATTGTGCAAGCTTATAATATTTGGGGTTTTTTATAGCATGAAATTAAATTCTGTCATTTATTGGGAGGAGATTTGATTTCCTGCCTAAGCTGAATTGAAAAAAAAGTTTACACTCTCTGATTATTTCTTTCAATTTTTAATAAAAATTAATATTTTTAATAAAGAAGTAAATAAATGCGATTTTTCATTTTTTTTAAATGAGGCGCGGATTTGCACTATTAAGGTCGTTAAATTCTGAGGGCTTTCGCTTAAACTGAATGATTTGATCATGTATTAGATTTTAAAAATATGTTTACCGTTGTTCCTGTTTTAAACGGGCTCAAATTAAAGTCTGCTAAGTTTACAGTCAATTTAGTTCAGCTTTAATCACATATTAAGAACATATCGATTTTTTTAATTTTCATACAAAACCTAGATTTGAAAGAGAAGCAGTTTCTAGCGTCTTCGCTTTTCATCCGATATAAATCAATAAGTGTGTATTAATTAAATCTATTTTGCTTTAATTACTACACTAGAACAACCTCATTGAAATGAAAAATAAAAAACAGCAAAGTTCTGCCTCATTTAAATCATTAGTTAAGCATTTTTAAATAGCCTTCATCGTTGTTCGCAGCCAATTCGCAAGGCATCATGGGTATCTTTCCTCACTAAGCAGTCGGCAGACACAGCTGTCTGTGATCATGGCGGTCAATGTTAGGGAATCGGAGTCCTATCTCTAGTATTACTACCTCAATGGACGCACCCCGTTTTTAGAGACGTTTATATGAGAAAAAAAGTGCGTCTTAGAATCGAAGAAATACGGTACGAAGCGTCTAACGACGACACGAATCGCTCTCACTGCGCATGCATCTGGCGAGGAATTTTGCCAGACAAAACTAATCGCTAAAGAAAAAATCATTTTGATCTCCGCTGTGCTAGCAACAACATGAGCTTTCAAGTTTAATGAAAATTCAGCTAAATAATTGCATTCGATAAGATTATTTATTTTGGGGCATGTTTTATGTGATATGATTTTTATTGTTGAACAAAAATCTGTTGTGTAGACATGCTGTATTGGAAATAATGTCGGATGAGATAATATATCTTTTTGGGGCTTTTCTTAGTGCGGAACAAAAATTTGCTGTTTACAAATATGCTTGATTCAAAATAGTTGTTATTAAGCGCGGAAAGGACATTTATTGGTTAATTCTATACGTTGCTGAAAGAAGTGGCTTCATTTGGCATTTTTAAAGTGCGTATGATGACCTAACGTCCGTTATTTAGTAATACGTTCAGTTAAGTAACAAATACATTAGATGCAGTTATTTTTGCCCATATTTTATATGCAATGAAGTCTTGACCTATCTGATATTGAACATCACTAGTCAGCAGACCTTCAACTTCATTAAAGCCCTCAAGCCCCCTCACCTCGACAAGGTGGTTACGTATCGAGGGGGTGAAGAGTGGGATAAACATACCCTCTCTTGTTTTTTGTATTAAAGTCTTTCACATTACATGAATAAATAAATTAATACACAAACAATCATTTCCATGATTTTTAGGTCCCGCCGAACCATTGGAGTTGCAAAGCTTTCTTCTTTCGTCCACTTTCTTAAATCTTCAACACAAACACTGCGCATTGTGCGAGGTGCTCACGGTTGTCCTGGTCTCCAAGCATAATTCCAAAATTATGACCATTTAAAAAAAAAGTTCATGTTTTGTCATTGTTTCTTTACAACAAAACTGCCACAGGTATTAAGAAAAAAACATTTGCTTCTTCTTTCCACTCTTTTTGCAATAATGTATATGCAACAATACACAACAAATGGCTAACTACGTCACTAGCATGAAGACGTGGCCAGCGAGAGAGACAGGCTGCGGCGCGAAAATGTCATGTGACCAACTGGGTCTTAGAATTTGCTGTGAGATTGGCGGTCGTAACGAAGCGTTTGTGTTTAGAGTAGCGAGTGAACGAGTGATTGTCTCGTGTTCTCCTCGTGTTCATTACAAGAGTGTGTGTGTTCCTCGTGTTGTATTATCCGTTTCTAATTAATATTTGAAACGATATTTCAAGAATATTCAAGTGATAATCAAGTAGATCAAGTGTGTGTGAAACTATCCTTCTAAAGTTGCTGTCGGTTGTGTCTATTCGGTAAGTTGCCTATCTCCTTTGTTTAAATCTTTGTTAACAATGTGATTGCTTTGTATATCACTGTATGGGAAAGTGTGCATATTTAATTACACTTCTTTATATTTTTTGAATACTTTTCTGCTATTATAATTTGTTTTTTACGACAAGTTGAGTTCCGGCCAAAAAAAAATGGAGGTTGAAACTGTGGTTTTTGAAACTACATTTCAGAGACTTGAATAAAGCAATAAATTTCGATCTTTTATTAGTGTTTTAGGTTAAACTACATATATATATAGATTCTGCATATTAACATGAAAAAGTTTAAAATGTGTGCTTTTCGATAGTACTGAAGTATGGATGTTTAAAACGCCGATTTCTTTGGGAAGTTTATCTCCAAGTAATGTTTTTTCATATAAAAATGGTAAACATTTACCTAGCTTTTAAATATCAAAAAAAGATGAAATTAAAATATTGTTAATTAAAATATTTAAAGTTTCTATATATGTATATATATATGCATGCGCTGGTTAGAGCCACTTCAAATATTATTACTGAAATAACACCTGCCACTTTGTGTGTTTATCAATGGAAACAAATTATACAATATATATAACTATTATTCTAAATTTGTATGTACTGGGAACAAAATTATTCAATCTCTGAAATGCCCACTAAAATCAATGAAATATATTTCTGTGGCTGAACTCAATTCAAAATCTAGACTCAGTATTTGATAGTCATGTTCTCAAAAGAAAATTCTGTGTACAAATAAAATATGTTCCATAAATTGATATCCTTTACAGAACTAAATGTATGACAGAATAACACAATTTGGTGATGTGTTGTAAAAGTGTAGTACCTCAGATATGTGAAACATACAATACAAATAGCAGATTGTATCCTACCTGCTGAGTGAATGTTGATAGGTTTTAATATTTATATTCAATTGGGAACCGGCATTCAACTTAAAGCAGTTTATATTTACAGCACTTTTAAAATATTTTGCTACACGAGTACTGAATAAATTGTGTTGTTGACTTAATACACATTTAAAACAAAAATTTAGTTACTGTAATCTTCCTAATTTTTGATATGGAAATTGCTTTAATTGGCCAAACGAATTATGGCATTTAAGAGTGGAATTTGGCAAAATGCCTGTAAAAATTTTGGCAAATAATATTTTTTGGTCACTCAAAGTAAATTTCTCTGTGCTTAGTTATTGTATTTTGTATAAAGAAATTAATATGATAAAAAAAACTACACCAGTTAGGAGGAAACCTGTTCTAAAGGCTATGTAGGTTTTTATGAAACAAATTATTTAGGTTTCTTTATATGTCATGCTAACAATTGACAAAAGGCACCCTTTATATTTGTGATCAAAATATTTAAATTAGATGGGAAACTAAATATCATTAAAAGTTAGCAGGGTTCACCATTATCGTTGTAGTGATTTTGCATGCACCTAAGATTTCTATCATAAATTAAGCAACATATGCTAGATGCACATTGGGATATATTTCTAACAAAAATTTTTTTTGTCTTTCAGTGCATCTTTAAAATTTGCTGATAGTACGGACTTCGTTGGTTTGGCCATGTTGCCCGTATGAGCGAATAGGGTTATGAACAGTGTGCCTAAAGGCCTCAGAAAGAAGGGGAGACCTAGGATGCGGTGGGCAGACAATGTCAAACAGGACCTTGTTAGAATTGGTGTGCAGTGGCCAGATGCAGTAGATGTAGCTCAGGATAGACTTGCTTGGAGAACTAAATTGCACAGTCTGGTTGGACCTCCGTAGCCCATGGCTGCTTGAGGATGATGATGATGATGATGACAATTGCATTTTTCCACATCAGCATGCCACGTCGTTGCAGTGTTAGTGGGTGCTGTTCAAATCATCATCCGTACAATGTTTAAGCATCTTCCTAAATATTTAAGTTCCACCACCCCATCTGTTAAAAGGCTTTCTGATGCCGAAGAAGAAAATCTTCCAAAGACAATGGAGCAAAGCATTCTGGATTACAGAAACTTTATTCAGAATGATACCATTATTTGTCTAAATAATATCGAACACTACTTAAAATCTAAAAGTGTTGAATTACATAAAAAATGTGTTTGTGACACACACTCTTGTAATGAACACGAGGAGAACACGAGACAATCACTCGTTCACTCGCTACTCTAAACACAAACGCTTCGTTACGACCGCCAATCTCGATTTATGATAGTTTTAATAATTTTTGATAGAAATCTTAGGTGCATGCAAAATCACTACAACGATAATGGTGAACCCTGCTAATTTTTAATGTATTTAGTTTCCCATCTAATTTAAATATTTTATGACAAACTGTAAACTTATGTTATGTTTGATGGACATTGAATCTGATTACCCTTGTGTTTCTGGATGTATAAATATAAGTGAAAATTTAGAATTTAATGTTTACGTTGATAAGGTAAAAATATCTGTATCTAAGTTACCAAAGAAAAATGCTATTTTAAACTCATTTAATATGCTGGAGGAACTTATGAAGTATATTGATGTGCAGAAAGTAACGGCTAAGGTTGAAAATATTTTAGATTTTGCTGTTGCAATTTTAAAAATGTTACCAAATTATCAAGAGTGTGATAGTTTAAAATTTCTTGTTGAACAGATCACACTATCAGCAGTTGACAGTAGACAGTAATCATATTTTGCTAAGTGCATTGTGTAGTAAAGTTCATGTGTTATATTTCATAGCATTAATTGGTCAAATACAAATCATTTCTTCAATGTCACTTCTCAGCTGCCAGATTAGTGTGGCCTACTGATCTGGACAACTATGGCTACTTTTCTTTTTTTTCTACCCTGCTGAGGAGTGGTCAACCACACAGGGTCCTGGTGCTGACCATATAAACCTACTGGACTGGACAGATATATGGCTCTGAGCTTGATTATGGATCCTGATTTTGCTGCACTGGTGGGCTTCTGTGGAGGGAAAATCTTCCGCTGTGTTTTCTGTTTGTTTGTGGGTTGACAGCCCCAAGTGAATAGATCCACAGGATATGTTTATCAGCTGGTGGATAATCCTGAGCAGAAGTCATCGCAGGCACCTGAACTCTTTGCTTCTATTGGCATCGTCAAATTCTACATTGGAGGAAGTCTTCCAGTGTAGATGGCTTCAGCCTTTAGTAGTTGGGGAACGGGTCTTTGCCCCATGTCTGCGATTAGGGGGCTGTTTGATATTGTCGGCATTCCCTCTCTCAATAAACATAGTTTCTTTAAACATCCCACTAACCATTTTCTCTCCATAGGTAGTTGGAATGTGAGGACTCTGCACAGAGCTTTTTCTCTTGATGTCCTCACACAAGAATTCCACCGTTATAATTTAGATATTCTCGGCTTGCAAGAGACCAGATGGACAGATAAAGGTCAGATTCTTAAAAATAATCTTAAATTTCTCTTTTCAGGGAGGGACGACAAAAAACATCACCAAGGCGTGGGTCTGCTTCTCAGCAGACACGCTAGTGATGCTCTTCTAGGATATGAGTGCATTAATGAAAGGTTTCTTACAGCAAAATTTCAGACAAGCGTTAAAGACTTGAATGTTATCTGCTGTTATGCCCCCACTGAGGATGCCGATGAGGATGAGAAGGATAGGTTTTATGAACAACTTCAGGATATTTTGAATTCTGTCAAGAAAGGAGATATTACCCTTGTTCTTGGTGACTTCAATGCCAAAGTTGGTACTGACTCTGACCTTTGGGGAGGAGTAATAGGCCCTTTTGGTATTGGTAGCTGCAATAGCAATGGGCAACGTCTCCTACAGGTAAGTAAACTCAATGGATTCAGAATAACTAACACTTATTACAAACACCGCGACATACATAAGTACACATGGGTTTCACCTGATGGGCTGCATAAGAATATGATTGATTACATATTAATTAACAGCAAATGGACTAGTTCTGTCAGGAATACCAGGGCATATAGGGGAGCTGAAATTGGATCTGACCATTACCTTGTTAAAAGTGTGTTGCAACTTAAACTTAAAAAGTGTTGTGCTAGGGTTAAAAAATTTACTTTTAATACTGAAACTCTGAAAGATCCAGTTATAGCCAAAGCTTACCATGATAGGTTACTTAGTCATTATGACAGTCATGGTTTGCTTACTACTGAAGTTGAGGAAGAATGGGATCATTTTAAACAGGCTTTTTTGGACACTAACAGTACTCTTTTAGGAAAAAAGGAGCAGAAGAGGCAAAATTATCTGAGTGATAAGGCACTTGAGCTTATTTTGGAAAGAAAGAACTGCAGGAATGTCCTTAATCAATACCCTACTAGTCCTAATAGAAAGCATTACAGAGACCTTAATAAACTTGTAAAGGATCAGTTAGCTGCTGATAAAAATTTTTGGCTTGATGGTTTGGCTGACAAAGCCGAGGAAGCAGTTAGACAGCACAACAGCAGAGAGCTGTACCAGATAGTTAATGTTTTGTGTGGTAGAAAACGGACAGGCATACAAGGATTGAAGGATAAACAAGGTAAGGTTATAGAAGGGGAGGATTCTGTCATGGCTAGGTGGGCTGAGCATTTCAGTGATGTTCTAAACAATGTAGTTAGTTATACTCCCATTGTTTGCAATGATGATAGATGCATTGGTGGCTTTAATGTTGGCCCTATAACACAATCTGAAGTTAGTTTGGCTGTTTCTAAACTTAAACTTCATAAATCCCCAGGGGTAGATGAAATTACTACGGAAATGCTTAGAGCTGGGAATGTTTCGGTTACCACTTGGATGACTGAAATTCTGAATATCTTTTATGATAAAGGCATGGTTCCTAAGGATTTTACCAGAGCTATTGTTATCCCTATTTTCAAAAAAGGTGATCGCAGTTCTTGTGATAACTATAGGGGTATCAGCCTACTCTCTGTTCCAGGTAAAGTTCTTTCCATGATTGTGCTTAATAGAATTAAGAATCTGGTTGACAGGCAATTGCGTGATGAGCAATGTGGATTCAGAAGTGGTAGGGGATGTGTAGATCAGATATTTTCACTTAGGCAGATTCTTGAGAAATGTTTAGAGTTTCAGAAACCTTTGGTTGCTAGCTTTGTTGATTTCAAAAAGGCTTTCGACTCTGTTGATCGTCATAATTTGTGGTTGATTGTGAGATCATATGGTATACCAGACAAGTTAGTTAACATTATGAAAGCTCTCTATAATAACACTGAGTCGTGTGTGAGAGTTGGTAAGGCTTGTAGCAATTGGTTTAGCATTACTTCTGGTGTTCGACAAGGGTGCATTTTGTCTCCTTTTCTCTTTAGCTTGGTTATTGATTATGTTATGCGAAATTCACTTCAAGGGAAAGATTTTGGCCTTAAATGGGCTGGAGATAGGAAAATTTCTGATTTAGATTATGCTGATGATTTAACCCTTCTGGCAAATGATGTCGATGAGATGAACTCTTTCATTCGAGCCGTTGATGAGACTGGTAGTAGAGTAGGTTTGGTTATAAACAGAGAGAAAACTAAAGTGATGAAAATTGGTCAGGCAGGCTGTGATTCAGTTAATCTGAATGGTTGCAGTCTTGAACAGGTGTCACAGTTTAATTATCTTGGGAGCTATGTAACAGATAGTGGTGATGTGCGGCATGAGATTAACAGACGAATAGGGATTGCTGCTGGGACTTTTAAGAATCTATGGAGAGTGTGGAGAAATAGGCGTATACACCTAAAGACTAAAATTAGACTGTATAATAGTTTGGTTCTTTCTAGGGTTAGTTATGGTAGTGAAACTTGGACACTTTGTAAACAAGATAACAGGAAACTAGATGCTTTTGATTCCAGATGCTTACGCAGTTTCTTGGGCATTAGGTGGTTCAACTTTGTAACTAATGATGAGATTAGGAAAAGGAGTTTGCAACCTCCTTTAAGCAGCATATTGTGCAGAGAGAGACTCCGTTGGTTTGGCCATGTTGCCCGTATGAATAATTATAGATTGGCGAATAGGGTTATGAACAGTGTGCCTAAAGGCCTCAGAAAGAAGGGGAGACCTAGGATGCGGTGGGCAGACAATGTCAAACAGGACCTTGTTAGAATTGGTGTGCAGTGGCCAGATGCAGTAGATGTAGCTCAGGATAGACTTGCTTGGAGAACTAAATTGCACGGTCTGGTTGGACCTCCGTAGCCCATGGCTGCTTGAGGATGATGATGATGATGAATCATATTTTGCTAAGTGCACTCTGTAGTAAAACTCATGTGTGATATTTCATGGCATTAATTGGTCAAATACAAATAATTTCCCCAATGTCACTTCTCTGCATCATATGGTATTTTATTTTTAACATTTCTTAGGCATCAATCATATTTTGCTAAGTGCATTCTGTAATAAAGCTCATGTGTTATATTTCATAGCATTAATTGGTCAAATACAAATCATTTACCCATGTCACTTCTCTGCATCATATGGTATTTTATTTTTAGTATTTTTTGGCATCAATTAGACAATAATCATATTCTGCTAAGTGCATTCTGCAGTTAAAGCTCATGTGTTATATTTCATAGCAGTAATTGGTCAAATACGAATCATTTACCCATGTCACTTCTCAGCATTATATAGTATTTTATTTTTAGTATTTCTTAGGCATCAGTTAGACAGTAATCATATTTTGCTAAGTGCATTCTGTAGTAAAGATTATGTGTTTTGCTAAGTGCATTGCTGTAATAGAGATCATGTGTCATATTTGATAGCATTATTTTTTTTAATACAAATCATTTACCTACATTATCTAGCATTTTATTTGGAGGATTTCTAAAGCATAAAATAGTGAATAATTTTATTTTGCTAACTGTATTGCTCTAATATAGGTCCATTGTGTCTTATTTCATAGTATTAATTGATGTGTTCGTTATATGGTTTCTTCCATAGAAGATAGTTCATTTCACAGCACTGGTTGGTTTATTAGAAATAATTTACTTGCTCAGTTTTTTTACTTACGTAGCATTGCATTTTAGCTATTTCTATAAGCATCAAGCAACCTATAATCAGATCATTTTTAAAAATGCATTAGGGTAAAAGTAATCTTTCATAGCATTGATTATTTCGATCCATCAGTCCTCTTCAACTGACATTTTATATATTTTCTCAACTATCAGGAAGCCTATAAACATTTCATTTGGTTAAGTGTGTTAGCTTCTGCATGAACAGTCTTTTTAGTCTCAATTTAGTTTTGATCATACGCATCATAAAGCATATAAAAAATAAATAAATACTCCCTCAAGCAGCTGCTTGCCACAGAGATCTGCCACAGAGATCTGATTTCTGCCACAGAGATCTGATTTCTGCCACAGAGGTCTGATTTGCCACAGAGGTCTGATTTCTGTGGCAAGCAGCTGCTTGCCACAGAAATCAGGAGCCTGCCAGTTTATATGCCATAGTAGAAGGTCTGAGAGGATGGCATGACCTCAGCAGAAAAACGACACATACATCCATGCCTTATCCGGGGCTCAAACCTAGGTCCCGTAGATCAGTAGCCAAGAGAGAAAAAAAATCTTATGTTAGTGTATAAGTAATGTCATTAATGTAACATTTTTCATCGCATATCAGAATATCTATATAGAATAGTGTGAATTCC
This sequence comes from Ryuthela nishihirai, assembly GCA_038380435.1. Lineage (NCBI taxonomy): Eukaryota > Metazoa > Arthropoda > Arachnida > Araneae > Heptathelidae > Ryuthela > Ryuthela nishihirai. The sequence goes on from JAWZYU010000012.1 coordinate 81,251,438, forward strand.
AGGTATAAATAATTCTGTTGCATTTTAATGAATGTCTTATACTTGCTGCCTAACCACTATGACTTAACTAGTATAGTGGTTAGGCAGCTAGCGACTGTTCCAGCAAGGCAAACTTGTGTTGTGTTAGCTCTAACTGAGGCAGTGGTCAGCAGTGACTTTGCTCTTGGTAGGGCATGTCCTTTTATGAGAAGGCCTGTAAAAGCTAGGAGTAGCTTCTAGGATTCTTTTCTGTCCTATATGTCGCAAATCAATCAATGAATCTTATCCTAGATGATAGAGTCTGTATTCATATAATTGGTTATCATTCATATTATTTGAAATATTCATATCATTTAGTAACATTTTTGTTGGTGATTTGCCTTTCAAGTTTAGCTTATTAGGTGATTTCTTGTAACTCACTGATATATATATTAAATTATATAAATATTTTTTTCCCTTACATGTAATGTGATTGTGGGAATAAAAAAATTAACTTATATTTCATTTGGTATCAATTGTTAATTTTTAAAGTTAAAACCAAAATCAATTGATTACGACTATTATTTCGATGTTATATTAATGGGAAGCTAAATTAGTAGCTCTATAACTTCGAAAATAAACGTTTTAGAAGTAATTTTGACTGAAGATAGACTTGCTAAAAACTTTATCTAATTCTCCCTGTACAGCAATATTCACTCAATATTTAAAGAGTTATGGAAAGTTTGAATATTTAGTGAAAACAATGCAAGTCCTAAGAACATTTAAAATATTGAAAGAATTATGTACACAAATATACCCCTATATTAAATGGTTTAAAATACTCTTTATTCAAATTGTAATTTTTTTTCTGGTAAATTTTTGTTTGTATTTCAAGTCTTCCATAATATCTAATCAAATATTCTGAAAAATCGATGATTGGTTTGGTTGGGGACTTTCATTAAAAATGCTTATTTTAGAAGTAGAATGAGTTATAAAGCTCCGAATTTAATTTCCCATAGACATAAAAAGGAGGGGTCATAATTCAGTGATTCCTGATTGTTGGTGAAAAACGTAAAAGAAATAAAGAAAATTGATATTTCAATTTATTTTAAAGCATGCATTTTCTTTAAAGCTTTCTCGATAATATTTGCTTTTCATTGCGTATTTTCTATCATCCACGTTCAAATATTGCTAATAAAGACATTTCAAAAGAATAAACTTTAAAACAACTTGTGCCATGGAAATAACGCTGGAAACGATCTTCCACCACGACGGCTCAGACACCATCTAGAGGACACTCTTCTAGGTGGTGTTGGCTCAGATCGGGGCCATCGCTCAGACCCAGTTGGTCACATGACTTCAGCAAACGCTGAGCGCGCCGCGGCCTGTCTTTCTCGCTGGCCACGATGAAGACTGCTTGCTCAGTGCTCGCTTTTGCATGACCCTCATGGAGTGTTGCCACTTGTATTCCCTAAAACAGGAAATAAAACAAAGCGTTGAATAAACAAGTTACGAAAGAACAACAATACATATGAAACAACAATAAGACGATTTTGCCAATGTCAGTTTCTGAAAAATCTTGAAGTGATATAACAGAAGTAATGATATTCTTGGAATCATAAAACAAAAATCGTTACAAAGTAGGTACAAAATTCAAAACAGGAATTTCATTGGACACCTCTGTTATCATTATTTTTAAGAAACCTCTGAATAGTTCAGCGTAGGCTCTTTGTCTTCATCTTTAGTGATCTTTAAAACAATTCTTGCAAATATCTGTAATATTTAAGCTTATTTCTTTTCACTTCCATTCCGTTGATCAATATTCTTCGCCCTTCCTCTCCATTACATCCGTCGTTACTTTACTTTACTTCCAATCTGAATTTGCCATAAAAAGCAATATTTTAAAAAGTAACAGAGCTTCCAAGCAACATAACGAGTTATTCTTAAATTTTCGACACCAAGATATATTTTAAGACATTTCTATGAACCAACAGAGCTGCAGCCTATTGTGAATGTAGTATATATTGTTACATTAGTGACATTTTAAATCGCAGCACTTCATAGTAACAACTTCTTGAACCCTATTATACTATAGGTCAACGTGGGCATAGTGGAAAATTGTCATGAACTGGGTGGAAAATAAACCTACAACCTCACATGACATGTAATCTCGATGTCGTGGGTTCAGATCCCACCGGGGTCAAGATAATTTTCCTCTATGCCCACGTTCACTACAGCACAGGTTCTCAAAGTGGGTAAAATTAAAAATTATTTTTAAATATTTTTTTAATTAAATTAAATACCCCCTCAAGCAGCTGCTTGCCACAGAGGTCTGACAGGTACCCGTCAGTTTATATGCCATAGTAGAAGGTCTGAGAGGATGGCAGGACCTCAGCAGAAAAACAACACAAACGTCCATGCCTTACCCGGGACTCGAACCCAGGTCACTTAGATCAGTAGCCAAGCGCGTTAACCACTTGGCCATGGGACGGCTCAACGTGGGTAAGAGAAAAAAATTTTGGGGGTACGTCGTGAGAGCTCAAAAGTCGCTAGATATATGTTATAAATGTTTTATTTTATTTCCATTGTTAATAACTATAGTTTTATCTATCTATACAAGGGGTACGCCATTTACATACACATTTCCAGGGGGTACGTGAAGCATAAAAGGTTGAGAACCACTGATATATATGTTTTATTATATTCCCATTGTTATACTATAACTATAGTTTTATCTATCTATACAAGGGGTACGCCATTTACATACACATTTCCACGGGGTACGTGAAGCATAAAAGGTTGAGAACCATTGATATATATGTTTTATTTTATTCCCATTGTTATACTATAACTATAGTTTTATCTATCTATACAAGGGGTACGCCACTTACATACACATTTCCAGTGGGTACGTGAAGCATAAAAGGTTGAGAACCACTGATATATATGTTTCATTTTATTCCCATTGTTATACTATAACTATAGTTTTATCTATCTATACAAAGGGTACGCCCGTTACATACACATTTCCAGGGGGTACGTGAAGCATAAAAGGTTTAGAACCACTGATATATATGTTTTATTTTATTCCCATTGTCATACTATAACTATAGTTTTATCTATCTATACAAGGGGTACGCCATTTACATACTCATTTCCACGGGGTACGTATATATGTTTTATTTTATTCCCATTGTCATACTATAACTATAGTTTTATCTATCTATACAAGGGGTACGCCATTTACATACTCATTTCCACGGGGTACGTGAAGCATAAAAGGTTGAGAACCACTGATATATATGTTTTATTTTATTCCCATTGTTATACTATAACTATAGTTTTATCTATCTATAAAAGGGGTACCCCATTTACATACAGATTTCCAGTGGGTACGTGAAGCATAAAAGGTTGAGAACCACTGATATATATGTTTCATTTTATTCCCATTGTTATACTATAACTATAGTTTTATCTATCTATACAAAGGGTACGCCAGTTACATACACATTTCCAGAGGGTACGTGAAGCATAAAAGGTTGAGAACCACTGATATATATGTTTTATTTTATTCCCATTGTTATACTATAAATATAGTTTTATCTATCTATACAAGGGGTACGCCATTTACATACACATTTCCAGTGGGTACGTGAAGCATAAAAGGTTGAGAACCACTGATATATATGTTTTATTTTATTCCCATTGTTATACTATAACTATAGTTTTATCTATCTATGCAAGGGGTACGCCAGTTACATACACATTTCCAGGGGGTACGTGAAGCATAAAAGGTTGAGAACAACTGATATATATGTTTAATTTTATTCCCATTGATATACTATAACTATAGATTTATCTATCTATACAAGGGGTACGCCATTTACATACACATTTCCAGTGGGTACGTGAAGCATAAAAGGTTGAGAACCACTGATATATATGTTTTATTTTATTCCCATTGTTATACTATAACTATAGTTTTATCTATCTATACAAAGGGTACGCCAGTTACATACACATTTCCAGGGGGTACGTGAAGCATAAAAGGTTTAGAACCACTGATATATATGTTTTATTTTATTCCCATTGTCATACTATAACTATAGTTTTATCTATCTATACAAGGGGTACGCCATTTACATACTCATTTCCACGGGGTACGTGAAGCATAAAAGGTTGAGAATCACTGATATATATGTTTTATTTTATTCCCATTGATATACTATAACTATAGTTTTATCTATCTATAAAAGGGGTACCCCATTTACATACAGATTTCCAGTGGGTACGTGAAGCATAAAAGGTTGAGAACCACTGATATATATGTTTCATTTTATTCCCATTGTTATACTATAACTATAGCTTTATCTATCTATACAAAGGGTACGCCAGTTACATACACATTTCCAGGGGGTACGTGAAGCATAAAAGGTTGAGAACCACTGATATATATGTTTTATTTTATTCCCATTGTTATACTATAAATATAGTTTTATCTATCTATACAAGGGGTACGCCATTTACATACACATTTCCAGTGGGTACGTGAAGCATAAAAGGTTGAGAACCACTGATATATATGTTTTATTTTATTCCCATTGTTATACTATAACTATAGTTTTATCTATCTATGCAAGAGGTACGCCAGTTACATACACATTTCCAGGGGGTACGTGAAGCATAAAAGGTTGAGAACAACTGATATATATGTCTAATTTTATTCCCATTGATATACTATAACTATAGATTTATCTATCTATACAAGGGGTACGCCATTTACATACACATTTCCAGTGGGTACGTGAAGCATAAAAGGTTGAGAACCACTGATATATATGTTTTATTTTATTCCCATTGTTATACTATAACTATAGTTTTATCTATCTATACAAGGGGTACGCCATTTACATACACATTTCCAGTGGTTACGTGAAGCATAAAAGGTTGAGAAATACTGATATATATGTTTTATTTTATTCCCATTGTTATACTATAACTATAATTTTATCCATCTATACAAGGGGTACGCCATTTACATACACATTTCCAGTGGGTACGTGAAGCATAAAAGGTTGAGAACCACTGATATATATGTTTTTTTTTATTCCCATTGTTATACCATAACTATAGTTTTATCTATCTATACAAGGGGTACGCCATTTACATACACATTTCCAGTGGGTACGTGAAGCATAAAAGGTTGAGAACCACTGATATATATGTTTTATTTTATTCCCATTGTTATACCATAACTATAGTTTTATCTATCTATACAAGGGGTACGCCATTTACATACACATTTCCAGTGGGTACGTGAAGCATAAAAGGTTGAGAACCACTGATATATATGTTTTATTTTATTCCCATTGTTATACCATAACTATAGTTTTATCTATCTATACAAGGGGTACGCCATTTACATACACATTTCCAGTGGGTACGTGAAGCATAAAAGGTTGAGAACCACTGATATATATGTTTTATTTTATTCCCATTGTTATACTATAACTATAGTTTTATCTATCTATACAAGGGGTAAGCCATTTACATACACATTTCCAGTGGGTACGTGAAGCATAAAAGGTTGAGAACCACTGATATATATGTTTTATTTTATTCCCATTGTTATACTATAACTATAGTTTTATCTATCTATACAAGGGGTACGCCATTTACATACACATTTCCAGTGGGTACGTGAAGCATAAAAGGTTGAGAACCACTGATATAAATGTTTTATTTTATTCCCATTGTTATACTATAACTATAGTTTTATCTATCTATACAAGGGGTACGCCATTTACATACACATTTCCAGGGGGTACGTGAAGCATAAAAGGTTGAGAACCACTGATATATATGTTTTATTTTATTCCCATTGTTATACTATAACTATAGTTTTATCTATCTATACAAGGGGTACGCCATTTACATACACATTTCCAGTGGGTACGTGAAGCATAAAAGGTTGAGAACCACTGATATATATGTTTTATTTTATTCCCATTGTTATACTATAACTATAGGTTTATCTATCTATACAAGGGGTACGCCATTTACATACACATTTCCAGTGGGTACGTGAAGCATAAAAGGTTGAGAACCACTGATATATATGTTTTATTTTATTCCCATTGTTATACTATAACTATAGTTTTATCTATCTATACAAGGGGTACGCCATTTACATACACATTTCCAGTGGGTACGTGAAGCATAAAAGGTTGAGAACCACTGACCTACAGCATAATAATGTTGAAGAATTTGTTAATATTGCGAATGTTTTATCGTTTAAGTGCGAACCATTGACAGATCCAAGAGGCAATAAATTCTCTTATAAATTATATTAGGTATATAATGAATTCTAGTAACGAAAAAATTATGTTTACTGAAAAAATAATTGGTGATAGAGAAAATCGCAGGTAAATTGTTCGTATATCCATGGTACTCGTCAAATGTATCATTCAAAAAATTGAGTTTCGCCTCAAGCGGTATGCGAACCCATGACCTCCTGATAGCCCGCCAGGTGATCTACCGCTCAGCTATCGAGAGCTAGCTATTTCTTTAATCAATTGTGACTATATGCTTTGTGAAAGCAGTCGCCCATGGCGTCATCTATGATCGAAAAGGGACAACCAAGCTGCCTCGGACCGGGAAATAATCATTTTTATAAATATAGTCAATGTGCTTCGCTAGAATTGCTCAATGCTAGCTAATAGTCGAGAGAAATTAATCGTGGGTTCGTATTCCACTCGAGACAAAACTGATTTTTTCAACACAACGTTTCGCGAGTACCACGTCAAGAGGAACATTGCCTGTGATTTGCTCTTCTCTTAAGCTTTCACTGAGCAACGCTAGTAAGGCGTGCTGAGTGTATTTGTAGAAATAATTATTTCACCATTTCAGGCAGATTGGCTGTCCCTTTACGATCATAGATGGGATCACGTGCGACTGCAAATTACGATTATAAGGGAAATATTCTAGTCCCAATTTGTTGACAAAATAACTGGCTTAGCAACTGGCAAGGCTCAGTTATATCAGTAGCAAAGCTCAATTACATTAGTGGCAAGCTCTGGGACTCTCTTTCCAACTGAGCTGTCTCCGGACCTCTTTGTGACATACGCACTCAAAAGATGCTGATTCCCGGAAAAGTTGGCAACGATGCCCACGTAGCTGCAATTGGAATTGCTCTGCAGCTGCTTCGAGTGGTATTTTTCCCTGAGAGTTGTTGCCATTGCGCTGCTGCAGCTATCGCCAATTTGGAAAGTTAATATTTTTTTACCCCAGTTTTATATGGAGAGATGGCAGCAGAATTTTTTTCTGGGTCTAACAAGCTGATTCTCTGCACATTCTTGGTGCCTGGAGTGAGGCTGGTTCTTCGAGGCCACAGCTTTTGTGTTCACTGTCTATCTCTTGCTCAATTAGCCCAATTTGCTCAATTTTAATATCTTTGCAATCAAAACGTTTTGCTGCAGACTTTCTGGATGCAAACGATCTTTCGCCATGAGACAACAGAGAAGTTTGATTAATTAATCCATCAGACATTTCACTGTTTATTTCGTGAGCTTCGTTTCCTCGAGGTTTCAGTTAGGATTTGCTCACTTTAGCAGTTTTGGTGAAGCATATATTTCACCGGAGCGGTGAAATATATTTACAAACCGCAATTAAAGCATTTAAGTTCATTATTAAAGAAATAATTCTTTCCATCCTCAAATTTATTAGTGGACAAGGCAATCGGAGTGTTTCAGAGTGATATACAAAACTCTCAAATTAATAATCGCAACTTATTTCCATATGATGCAAAAACTGTTTCTTCTTTGCAGATTTTTGCTTCATCAACGGCCGTATCTTCATCAACGGTGAAATGATCATCAAGCCAGACCCGTGTGAGTTGTGTCGATGTTTCTACGGACGCGAACTCTGCCAACTGCAGCGATGCCCCAACCCTCCGTCTACGGATTGCGTCCCCGAACATCTACCAGGCTTCTGTTGCCCCCGATATACGTGTGGTAAGTGCCTCAATAATCTGTCTCTCCAATCGCGTATCCAAGGGCCCTTTAAGGGCTTTAATTTCATATATCGTCTAAGGTAGTCCTCGAAATTCAGAAATTCAATGACATTCAACCATAGGAAACCTTCTATTTGAACTGGAAGTTTCTGGATTCGCTATTGCTTTCAACTGATGCATCTCAGTCAGGTACGCTCTGATCTAGCAAGATATTATTTCATGTTAATTTGCCCTTAATAACAGGACTGCAGATGAAGGATTTTATTATTTCGATTTTCAAAACAGTGACGCGCAGCTTTCTTTCATAGGAAAAAGAAAGCAGCTTTTTAAGTACCTGACGTTAATATAGATATAAAACACGAATAAACCTTTTTTGTTTTTGAAATCCCTCACGACTATTAACACAAATACACTAGCGGAAATTGAAAAAAGAACAACAAGAAGGAATTGCTTTCGGAACGTCATATTATCATATGTTAATAGTTAAGGGCAGCAGAAACCGTGATCGGAGATTGACAGTCATTGGATGAAATAATGATGTCACTGAGGACGACAACATGAAAATGTACACAACGCGTATTTAAGGACTAAAGCATCAAGAGAAAGGTTATTCGTCTTGTGTCGTGTTGTTCAGTGTTCTTTGAAGAAGGAACAACCATGCCTAGATGACGCAGGCGCGCAACATTTGTTCAATTAGCAGAGTTTGAGCGAGCTCGTATAGTAGGTCTTGGAAGCAGGTTGGTCTTTTCGTCAAATTTCACACTGTGTTGGACGAGAGGTATCGGCAGTGGTACGATGGTGGCGTCGATGGTCAGAAGAGCATTCGCACACTCGCAGACATGGTTCCAGGGAACACAGAGTTAAGGACGCACAAGAGGATCAGTGTATCAGGAAGGGGACGGTGGCAGAGCGGATGGCTACGACATCACAAATTCGATCCTCTGTCGCACCAAGGGTGCCTACAAGAACGATACTTTTGGAAGCAGAACTACGGTTCTGCTTCCAAAAGTATCGTTCTTGTAGGCACCCTTGGTGCGATGCCACTGGATGGTTACCACTGTCACGTCGTCACTGTCTAGCACGTTTGTAGTGGTGTCAAGAATGAGTCATTGGAGGGAAGAATGGCAGTCTGTGGTCTTCAGTGATGAAAGCTGATTCTGCTTAGGAGCGTCTGATGGTCGTTTATGCATCCGAAGGTGATAAGTGAGTGGCTTCTTCCGTCACTTGTTTTTTATATATTTATACTATATAATTTATTTATTTATAATAATTATTATATTATTTTTATACCTATTGCATCTAAATTTCGCATTTGGTGCAATTAGCAAAATATTCTCAGACAGTTTTCCACCGTGAATCCCGTGTTGAGCTGAAAATTCGAATATCTACCAATCTCAATTTTAAAATCACTTTTATTTTTACACTTGCTTAGTTGCAGGGGACAGGGATATTCATGGAATTTATTGAACTTGAACGGGAAATTTGCTCTTAATACCAGACTAGTGAACTTCGTCACAAGAGGGTTAGTGAACCTCGACTGGTCACTACTCTACTCCACCACCTTATTTTTTGTTCTCAAATAAATCTGTTTTAAATATAACGCTGAGGTTTTAAGAAATCAAACATGCTGCTGCTTGGGATTTGAGTTAGTTTTGAAAGCGACTGGATATGATTCGTACAGGATTGAATAATTATACATTTAATTGTGTTAGTAATATTACTAATGAAAGTGTTTAAGTTCGCATTGGCTGTCTGTAATGACTTAAAGAGCATTTACAAGTTACTATAATTTGCTTCATAAAATCGTTAATATGTCCTAGAGTACTCTTTTAGGTAAAACTATTAAAATTCTATTCTTAAATTGATACAGAGATATTAAAAAATAGTTCGCATGAAAAGTAAATGTTTTTTTTTTTGAATCATAAAACAGAGTTCGTAGAATGAGTGTTAAACTTTTAGTTTCACCTGGTACACAAAAGGCGTTTTAAATTTTACTTTCCAGTTAATAGTTTTTCAGTCCATACCTAATATATAATAAAATTGCATTGTTTATTCGATTAACATATTGATTCATTTTGCTATTCTTTATTTTAATCTCACAGGTAACAACGCAAAATCTCAGCCGGATATTGCCGAGAACCCCAATGACCAACCATCACCACCTGAAGAAGCCTCTTCCGTACCAGCCCAACCCTTCATTCCCTTTATCTCATCACCGACAACTAATTCTCCTACAACCCCACCCCCTTCACGACATGGAGTTGCTTTCGACTACAATGATGATTGGGACATTGTGACGAGCTCCCCAAAGGAGTTCCACGATTCCGACGAGGAAGAGAGAAACAAAGAGCAGGACAGGCAGACCGAAGCTCCTCCTCCTCCTCAACTGGCAAATGAACTGGGTCCCAAGAAGAAACTCGAGGTGTTCCTTCCTCCTGCACCATCCCAGCAACCGATTCCTGAGATCATCACAGCCCCTCCAGTCGAAGAACCCAAATTTGGCATCAGGGTAAGGCCAAGGCCTAATCCCCTCCTGACATCTCGCCCCACTCCACTGCTAACGAAAAAGCTTCCCAAGCCCACGGCTACAACAAGTACGACTCGACCACCTGTTACCACATCAACTGCAAACCCCCCATCTACAACAGCGACAACGACGACGACGACAACAAAAACAACAAAAAGAACAATGATGACAACAACATCAACAGAAGGAACGACGACAGAAGAAGCAACAACGATTCCTCCGCAGACAACAGAAGTACCTTTCTTCGATCCCTGGGGATTGTTGAAAGTATCAGGTAAGAAAAAAAAGGAACAGATATTATTCGAGTAAAAGATTATACCTACCAAACAAATATATTCTCGAATAACAATTGCGATTCCAGGAAAAATTCGAAGACAATAAATCAAATATGCAATGTATCCAGTTCAAATAAGATATTATTGATAAAAGATATTACACTGAAATTGTTAGTATATTGATGAGGGAAAACATTACCAACATAGTTCCTGATAATTGGATATTACCGAATACCTTTTAAAAGTATGCTTTTCACTGATTACATTCTTGAAAAACAGATTGAGGCTGCTAAGGCTTTAAAGAATGGCAAATATGCAAAGATTGATGGTATTACGGTCAAAATTATCAAACAAATTTTTCAGAAGATTAAGCACATTTAGTGTTGTTTAATAAATTTGTCGCTTCAACAAGGGAAATTTCCAGCCGTTTCTAAAACTACACTGGTTTCCTTAAATTAAGGGAAAACGAGAAAAATCGCGATAATTCGCCAAAAAATTGTGCGATCCTCACCAAACTTGTTCATGTAACCAGTAAAGTAATTCCGGGTGAGCATATCGTATGCAAATTAGTCTAGGTTGCGTCAATTTGCGTAATCGGATAGCGGCATAAAAACGGGTGTTTTTGGAGCGGATCGTTATCTTGTGTTGTAAATGTGAGTAAAGAAATCCGAAATAGCCATTTTGTAGCAATGACCTCGAGACATCATTTGCCAAATGAACTGCGGTGTAGAGCTATTGGCGGAGCAGGCCAAAATCAGTCAGTCATGGCACGATGGCTGAAGGTGAGTCCTTCTGTGGTCCATAGACTATGGAATCAATTTCTTAGCACGGATTCTGCATCGCGGAGGTTTAGCCGAGGAAGGGCTAGAATTACGACCGCTGTATAAGACTGATATTTGCGATTAACAGCACGACGGAGCAGGACCTCTGCTCCCTCTCAGCCACGATCTTCTCTTGCAGCAGCTCCTGGGAAAGTTGTATCAGCTTCTATTGTGCGTAGAAGGCTTCAAGAGTCTGTACGCTAGAAGGCCAGTAATTTGTATACCCCTGACGTCACAGTAGAGAGCGATTGAATTGGGTACGCAAGCATGTTAACTGGAGAGAAGAGCAATGGAGGTCCGTACTCTTCACAGATGAGTTCAGATATTGCTTGCAGAGTGATTCCGGACATTGTTTGATATGGAGAGAACGAGGTACCCGCTATTATCCCAGTAACATTCGTCAAAGAGACAGTTACGGCGGAGGTAGCATGTGTGTTTGGGGTGGCATTTCCTTAGGTGGACGCACAGACCTCTATAATGTTGACGAGTGGGAACCTCAATGCTCAAAGGTATAGAGATGACATCCTGGACCCTTATGTACCTCCTTATGCTGGTGCAATAGGTGAAATATTCATCTTACAAGACGATAACTCTCGTGCACATAAAGCTCGATTAGTGGAATCTTCAAGAGGAGATCATTATGCGCATGGAATGGCCAATCAGCTCGATCTTCCGACCTAAATCCGACTGAGCCTGTGTGGGTTGCTTTAGGGAGACGGATTGCTGTCCTCAACCCGCCACATAACAAAGGGGAGAGCTTATTACTGCTTTAAAGGAACAATGGTCTTTACTCCCAACTGAGCGGATTCACAACATCATACACAGAGAGGAACATCGCCGTCGTGCCTCCATTGCTGTAAGGGGTGACCACACTCCTTATTAAAAAACTTTGTCCATTGCTTTCTGACGCCTCAAATTTGGACAAGTTTCTGTAAGTGTTATTTTTTGACGAAAAATGTTTCTAGTGTAAAATATTTTATGCCATTCCGAAACTAGCATTGTAATTCACGTTTTCATCAAATTTCATTAAAATCATTCATATAGTTTATTGTTCATATAATTTTTTTGTTTTCCCTAATTTATGGAAACCATTGTATATAAGGAGACAAGGAGAAATTATAGAGAATTATAAACCGGTAACTTTGCTATCAATTGTTTTAAAAATTTACGAAAAATTAATTCAACAAAATTTCTTGAATAAAATTAATTTCATTTTTAATAACAGTTTGGTTTCAAGAAGAATTTAATCGCAGAAAATGAAGCTTTTTAACTTACAACAGAAATTAGAAAAAAATCTAAAGACTCATCAAAATAGTAATATTGCTCCTAGATGTCCAAAAAGCATTTGATTCCATTTCATATGATATTCTCTTACTTAAAAATGAAAATTTAGAGGTAAAGTTCTGATCTGGTTCTTTAGCTATTTACCTAAAGAAGCAAAAAGTAAAACCTGAGAAATGGACAGACAAATCGGTTGAAATAAAATTTGGTGTACCACAACGGTCAGTTCCGGGCCCGTCACTCTTTTGAATATAATAATTTATATATATATAGTATATCAATGATTTGTGCAACTTACCAATTATCGGTAAAAAAATATTTGCTGATGATACCGTTTTTATATACTCTGATAAGGAAGATAAAATAGTTCAAGATATAAATTCAGATTTGTTTGAAATTCAAAATTTGTTTTCAAATAATAAACGTTAAAAAACGAAATATTTGAATATAAGAAATAGAAAGAACGATTAGATTATTTTAAAATGAAAATAATTTATCACAGTAATGACTGTACTTGCTCCAATTGCAAACCTATTCCTATTCAGGGAGTTCAAAGTTTTGTTACTTTGGGATTAATTTAGATCGGAAAATGATGGGCAGCGAACAAATAAGTCATACCGTTAGTACCTTTCAAAAGAGATACTCTCTTGTGTAAGGGAACGGAAGAGGAGAGCTGCCCATCAGTGTGGCATACTAATCCGGACAACTATGGCTATAATAATAAATAATAATACCCCCTCAAGCAGCTGCTTGCCATAGAAGTCTGACAGGAGCCTGTCAGTTTATATGCCAAAGTAGAAGGTCTGAGAGGATAGCAGGACCTCAGCAGAAAAACGACACATACATCCATGCCTTACCCGGGGCTCGAACCCAGGTCCCTTAGATCAGTAGCCAAGTGTGCTAACCACTCGGCCATGGGAACGCGCCAAAATATATACCCCCTCAAGCAGATGCTTGCCACAGAGGTCTGACAGGAGCCTGTCAGTTTATATGCGAAAGTAGAAGGTCTGAGAGTATGTCACGACCTCAGCAGAAAAACGACACATACATCCATGCCTTACCCGGGGCTCGAACCTAGGTCCCTTAGATCAGTAGCCAAGCGCGCCAACCACTCGGCCATGGGACAGCTCTCTAAAATAAATACCCCCTCAAGCAGCTGCTTGCAACAGTGTTTTATTTTATTCCCATTGTTATACTATTACTATAGTTTTATCTATCTATACAAGGGGTACGTCAGTTACATACCCATTTCCAGGGGGAACGTGAAGCATAAAAGGTTTAGAATCACTGATCTAGGCATTCAGTTGCTATTACATCTCTTATTGTTGTAAATATTACCTATGGTGTAAATACGAAACTTTTGTCTGTTGAGTGAATCGAAGGTCTTAAGTCTTCGGAGTTTAAATTAAAGACAGGTCTACTTTTTAAACCTCTCGAAACGTTTTCTAATGCAATTATGTGTTAAACCGTGCTCTGATATCCTAAAAACCTTGCCTGTGTGATGTGTGATTCTTTTTGATTTAAAAGCAATTTACTCTAGCTTTCTAATGGTACACCTAGAAGTGTGATGCCCTATTGTTTTCCGTTTAATATAGCACGTGAATTTATTCATTTACTCTTACTGATTAAGAAAATTATCATTTCACTTTTCCGTTCTCTTTCTGCAGGATGTAACATCTATGGCAAGTTCTACAGTGTCAACGAAAGGATCGACATTCTCGGAGGACCTTGCAACCAGTGCATATGTGGTTCGAACGGCGTCGAATGCAACGGCATCTGCTGACAGGACATCGCACTTTAGATCGGCCAATTGGTGAAATGGATTTCGACTCATGAACTGAAATAATAAGAGGAATGTGAACTGATCACCCTTACTACGAGAGGAACTAAGAGATGAAATGATTCACTGAGGATAATTCTTGCGATGTTTGTGATTTCATTTCCCCTCTCATGGTCTCCGTCCTGTAAACTAGTGTGTGCTTGCAGCTCTTGGGGAATGGTTGATTGCAGGCTTTGGATCTCTACGGGTGATTTCTTCAAAGAGTAGAAGTCGTTTCCTGGTAAACATTCTCTTTTTCATCGTCTCATCTCGTGCATATGACTAACTGGTAAAACACATCGTGCAAATTATAAAGAAAGCCATCCTTTGCCAATCAAGATTTGAACGTTAGCTACAAGATTACATATTTGTTCCAAATATTGCAAAATTTATATAGAGAAGAACAGCACTCAAGCTTTTCGCAAATGTCAAGAATTAAAAAAAATTATTCGTTTATTAAGAATAATTTTCCCAATTTATTCAAGAATATTATTATTCAGAAATGACAGTCAGTCTTAGAAACGAAGGAAATTGATTCCGATCAAAATAACTTTTTTCTATTAAATTATCGAATTGGATAGAATAACAAAATTTATGCTGGCTGCTCAAAATTTCTGAGACAATCAAAACGTCCCCATTCAGTTTTAAATCCGAGAATTTATTTATAAAATTACGAAACAAAGAAAAATCAACACATGAATTTTAAAACGTGAGTAAATGTTTAAAATAATAAATCTATATAGCATTGATAGTGTTAAAAAGACATATATCACCAAAATACAAATCGTTAGTCTGTAAAGACAAGAATAATGTTACAAATGGTTTTTTGTGAATTTATTTGAATGATGTGTTTCTGTAAATAAGATCTGAGTCTTTCAGTCGTGCTGGAGGTACAATTTGTGTTCATTGCTCATCAAACAGGTGATCAGTATTAATCCCTTACATATCGTGTTTTGCTCAACAGTATTACGGAGGTCATCGTTTGTTTCTCTTTTTTTAATTCCTAATGGAGAGAAAGGAACTCTCAACCTGGACAACATTAAAGGAAGCGAAAAAGTTACAAATTACATCTTATAAGCAGAGGTGTAATTTTAGTTTTATGATCACAAGGCAAGTGATTAAAAAGAGGTCCCCCATAAAAGAATTCAATAATATATACATGTAAAGTAAAATAATACCTTCTGGAGCCCCTAAGGCTATACCTTGCTATCGTTACGCTTCTGATCTCAAGCTATCTTCTGTAGAAGATCAAATTCTGTTAATCGAATCTGCAACTTCAACATTCAGATCTTTCTCTATATATATGTGTGTGTTTGCAAAAGAAAAGAATGTATTTTAATTTTTCGAACTTATGTTCTTGAAATTAATTAAAATTACGAAATATTTATATTGTTTTTAAGCAGGCCCGGATCTAGAATAAAATCAAAGGGAAGGGGGCAAGAGAGTGGATTGCCAATGCAATATAACATCCTCCGTTTTAGAGATTTTTTGAAAAAAAAAAGTGCATGAAATATAAACAAAGTTTAGTAATGTTTTGCCTCTACTACCATCACTAGCATTCTGAAAGCGGGGCATCCCCCCCTCCCAGATTCGGCCCTACCCCTCTTTGTAACATGCAGTTTTGCGAAATTTCCAGTTCACAACTTTCATTCTAACTATTAAAACGTGCAGTCATGTTTCAAATGAAACCGAATTTTTAGATTTATATAATCATTTATTGTTATCTCTGTTCCTTTTGTACAGTATTATGATGTGTGAAATTTTTAACAACGCAACACTATTATCACTGTGACATAATTAAAATTAAAATATAAACCGTTAGAACTTTCAGCTGAAGGCTTATCGTACTTATGACGAAGAGATGTGAACTTTATATGATATCAGTTAAGAGGTATTAAAAAATTATACAATAAATATTAATACGTAAACTATGGATATTACTGCGTTCCTTAATATCATTGACACAGGCTATGGATAGTAATGAGTTACTTAATGACACCCAAAACCGGTTATCGTAGAGATAGGCATCATCTCATTGCATCAAATCACTCTCTCTACATACGACACGTTCACGAAATTTAAAAGATAAGTAACTGTTTATAATAGTAAATTTATATCGTATTTTATATTGTTTATATATCATCAAAATACAAATCCCTTTTTCCGTGAAATTTAATTATATCTGTTCTTTTTGTATATCATTGTGTTCAGTGAAATTTATAACAAAACAACAGTATTATTATTACTGTGGCATAACATAATTAAAAAACAAATATAATCCGTTACGGATTTCATCGGAAGGCATCAGACATCAATTCTGTGACATTGATTTTCTTAAGATTAGAGATGAATTCGAGCTAAGTTTTAGAGACTCTGAAAACTTTAAAGGAATTCGAATTATTTGAAGACAAATTAAAATATGATCTGCAACGAAAAATACTAGAAATGATTAGTAGAAACCGGAATTTCTTGAGTATGATCATTATAAATGAGAAGAGCGATTCGTTGACGAAAGAGAATACCGAAAAATGAAACATCAACAGATTGTACCTGCCAACAGCAGCAGACATGCCAAAGAGTCTATTACCAACGCAAACATGAACGTGGCAGGTATACGGGGGGAGGGCAAAAAATGCCACTTGTTTCATAATGAGATTGGACACACAAAATGCGTTCGAAATGCTCATGGTTGGACTTTAAAATGTAAGAAAATATATCTCTGCGATATCTAATATTTTGTGTGTTTCAAACAACTGAACAATAATATCCTATTCACTGTGCCGACAAAAAAAAAACTATTTCTCATTTATGTGAACTACTATGCATCTTCTTCGAAAACTACAATTACACAAAATTCCTATCTGTCCCTTTCCATAACGTATTAATAAAATATAATGTGCTCCATATTATAAGCACGATAAGACTGACGCAGAACCCGATTAATGTAAATGGGGCCCTAGGCATCATCATTTGGCATCCTTTGTCTTCTACAAAATCATGAAATTCATTCCATTTGGGTAATCTGTGGGGATCTTGAATAGCCAGGGCCTAAATGGTCTGTGCATTAATACGGTACTAGTCTACCACTTGAAGTTGGCATCATGTAATCGGCTGTGAGTTTCAATTATAAGAAGATGCCTATGCGGCTTAGGAGGGAACTTTAATAGTTCGTGGACATCAAGAATCGGTTTATTCATCAGTTTGTAGACTAAACAGAAAATTTCGATTTTGTAGATCGTACTAATAAAATTATCAGCTATATTAAAATTAATTTTTACTCTTAGCTTTACCACCTTTAACTCTATTTTCAAATTATTTTTTCCCAGTTTTAATATTACAGCAGCAAAAAAATTAAATAAGGCATGAGTGAAAAATGAGTAATATCATCTCCTCAAGAAAATTCGCAGTACTTTAAGCAATAATCTAAAACTCTAAAAAAATTTACATTCGAGGCGTAGTGAAATCTGTTGAAAAACTCTGATGTGTTAGTAGTTATGGTTACTCGTAGAAAATATTGATGGAAACGATACTACCAGAAAGGAATTACATTGTTGTATAAATATTATTCTTCAGTTCTCGTCAGTGAAGAATTCTGGGGCCCAAGGCTAGAATGGGGAGGGGGGGGGGGGGGATCAAGGGAATCCGGATATTCTTCATCATTTAAATTCTTTTTATTCTATTTCCAGAAGCATGGTTGAATTATTTTTAAATCAGGTTTTCGTTTTAATTCCATTTTTAATAATCCATCCTTCTACCTGGAAGGGGAACCAAGAATCACCTTGGGCTTCAGACCAACTAGTCCTTTACCGTCCCTGCAGTGATAACAGTGTTGTGATGTTTCATTATACGTTTTATGTTTTGTGTTCAGAGTTTTGTGGACCATTTGAAGCAAGCTGAAACAGGAACTTGAATAAACCTATGTAACCTGCAATCATATTTATTTAAAATTTCATTTTGGTCTGAATGATGTTGCATTTTGCGAGCTTCTGCTACAAAGAGAAATGACAACAACGTCTCTTTTATTAGCAAATTGTTGCTGCCAAACGACATGCTGAGAAATATTTTCCAACGATTTTCTTTCGACATAAATATATTTCCCCTTTCAGAAATATTTCAATCTTGGAATATTTTCCTTATTATGTTTATATAATTTTTGTTATTTAGTTTTTGCCTTTAATTTGAGATTCTACAAACGAAAGCTTGGAATTTATATAATCAGTGCTATTTAACGATGGTACCAAAATATTTCGTTTTTAATATTCTTCAAATGCTTATTCATCACTTAAACTTTTATGCATAAAGACTAAGTCTACATGAACCCTACACATCCTCACAGAAAATCTCCGAACAGCTGGTATGTTCAAGCCATAATTATGAGGAAAGAATTCGATATCATATTTATTTTCAGGGCTGTCCAACTTTAGAGAAAGTAGTGAACGAAAATTTCGATTGGCATCTACTTCACGAATCGCATAACTTCTTCCGTTGATGGAAAGATAAGAATATTAAATTTAATTCAATAAGTGGGATGCAGATATAGAATTAAAGCTAACTTTGCTACATCTCTTTTGGAATGCCTAACTGCTAAAGAAATCGGATCTCAGATGCATATTTCCCACGTTTAATGTGAGAACTGCAGAATTACTCTCCGCAATAGACCAAAATATTAGCTGACTCCTGAGGGGGGTGAGGAGGCATTATTATGACTGTCTCTTAGATGCGCAAGTTATAGAAAGTCATTGTATCCAATTTACCATTTTACGAAGATCGTACATTTTTATTCTTGCAATTCAAACTCGTTTCCAGGCCTGAATTTAACTAGACGCGGGGCATATGCATCAGTTGACAGCCTCTGCTATCTTTCATCCGCCAATGAAGAGGGTTTTCTCACCAGTATTCACATCAAATTCAGTGACTATCTTTCATTCTGTTTTTAAAGGGGATGAAACGAGAGCTATCTCACTTCTAAACTCTAACCGAATCAACTCTACAGTTGAAGATAATTCTGCATCTGTTACAGGGTGTAAGTTACGGCATAACTACTGAAACGAACTGATCAGCGCACGAGAAGGTCAACCGACGCGCTTAACATCACCTGCCGTCCCTTTCAATTGTTGCTGCAGAAAATCGCATTTTATGAAATGACTTTGCGACTTTATAATCGAAACCTCCAGACTTGAGATGCTACGAAAGAAGTGATAACATTAACTGAAAAGATTGATATTTTAGAGACACTTAGGAGCGGTTCAGATGTAAGCAAGAATTATTCTGGCAACAATTTACTCACATTTACATTTAAAAAAATGGGGGAGGGGGTTAAATTAAACCGATTGCACGTGTTGCTGCGTCTGTAAGTGCAAAAATTGTCATTTGTTGAAAGCATAATTTAACTTTTATATCTTAGTTAAGTTTCATTACATCTTACTAATTTGTGATAACTGGCCATCAGTAGTGGCGTAGTTATAATTGTGCGACCGCACCCAAGTCTATGCAGGATAGGAGCCCATGTGCGACCCAGGTCTTTTGCCCTTTTATCAGTCTCCTTTCTCGAAGTATTCCGACTGATAGTTCTATCATCAAACAAATTCGCTTGCAAGTGTTGTAGTAGAATTTTTATGAATTACTATGATGCAGACACGGTACAGCTCTAAACGATATAAGATAAGGGGATGATAAGGGGATTGCCTTTGCTTGCCTTCAGGGAGACGCATAGAGGAAAATAAACTTTTTCTAATTCACATATCTATTTTTCCTGCCTTTCAGTAGGAAGGGCATCATAGACATCCTTAATTCAGCATCTAATTTTCTCAAATAATTAAATGTACTCTTAATGAATTTTAATCAATATCACCATAAGAATGCTATCAATTTTCTCAAAAGGCGAAAGCTTCTGTAATTCCTAAGATAGTAATTTGTATGATTTGTTTTAATCATAATCCTGCCCAATATTCTAAAATATTTAAATGTGTATCTTAATTCAGTGGCGTGATTGCCATATGATGGGTAAAATGTATAAAGGTCAAATTTTTAAGGTGTCAAATAAGCATTTATAATCAAGTTATCACTTTATACATACTGATTTAACAGTTACATTTTACATTTACATGTTTGACGACATATATACATATCATTGATCCAATACAGTTGTACAGTTGCACATGCCTGAAAGATGAAGAAGGTTCGCTTGCTAGCCCGCAACCTTACAAATCTCGTTAGGCACCTGATGACCATATTCTTTTCTGAGTTGAATATTTATTTGCCTCAAGAAGTTATTTATAAACAGAAACAGGAGAGGTGATTCTGAAAATCCTGTTCCTCACTGGATTAAGGATTCCCAAGGGAAAGGTTTGGCTTTATATCAGTTTGTCATCATGCACCATTTGAAATTTAGACATTAATTAGATTAATAATTATTTATTACTTCATTGTGAAGCCGCTGAAAAAATTCGTTACAAATTCAGGATTGTCTTATTTTTCTTACACTAATATTTATAATTAGATATCAATCGGTACTTGCAACATAGGCTCTTCCTCTCGGTGCTTTCGACTCCTATTAATTTTCTAGCCCATCACTGCGACTCCCATTCGATTTTTAACGCGACACCAGATCTGAAAATTCATCTTGTTTGTGAGTTCCACTGCCTGAAATAGCACTATTCACTAATTTTCAGTTCTCCATTACCAGTATATGGAAATTTGATCTTTCACCTGGAAGGACCCATTGCACCCCAAATTTGGAATAATATCTGAGATCTATGACTCAAAATATCCCCAATCGTCAATTTTTAGTCCCCTAACAACGGTAGATTTATACTTAACTTTTAACCTCGAAGTACCTGTCTCATCCAAAATTTTAAAATATTTCTGAGATTTGCGACTCAAAATACCTGTAGGAAACAATTTTTAGCTTTCTAGCACTGGTAGATCGAAAATTGACTTTGACCTCGAAGGACCTTCCGGACCCTAAATTTCGTGACGTTTCCGATATCTACAACCTGAAACACTCCCAATGTTTACGTTTCTAGTTACTATATATCAAGAATTGACCTTTAAGTGATTTGTATATAACGTTGGAGGACACGTCACAGGTAAAATTTCGGATTTTTCCGAGATCTAGGATCCGGATTACCTCTAGGAGCAAATTTTCAGAGCTGTACCATTTCTGCTCCGTAGTTCGAATTAGCGTAATCCCCTGTCAGTCAGTCTAGTCAGCCGTCAATCACTCACTATTGTCTATATATATTAGATGCTCTATTACTTAAATATTAAAGTTTTATATAAATTTTAAAATACTAATTTATATTATGTTACAAAATTAAGATAAAGACTAAATATTTCATTCTAAAGACTAAGCAAAAAAATTTAGTCCTCGATCGTGTTTGCTTTGCCGTTGCTTGCATTCAGGGAGACACATAGAAGAAAAGAAACTTTTTTTAATTCACATATATAATTTTCCTGCCTTTCAGTAGTAAGGGATTTGCTATTGAAAACACGGCTTTCCCCTCCCGAGGAGAAAATCATGGAGTTTGATTGAACATATAACGTGCTGCGATCAATCCCCATTAAATTGTCCTCCCTCTTTTGGGGGAACGAAAGGAGAGGGCATAACTAGAGGCAGCATTCCTCTCCTGACAGAATTTTATTTCACATATAACTCACTAAGATTGAATCCCTCTCCCTTTCCTTTTCGGAAGCTTAGAAAGAAGGAGGCATAACTTCCGGGTAATTTATGACACTCCTCCACTCACAAGCTTTCATTCAACACACCTGACTATCGCATTTGGAAGATGTAACGGGGCAATCGTTTGCTAATATATTTCCTCTTCTTTAGGAACGAAAAAGAATAAGGGGATGAATGGGTTTTTAACCAGCTCATAAGCTTTCATTTGATAGATAACTCGTTACAATTGGAAACTCGATTAGAAAGATATGGTGTGATAACTGCTTTGAGAAATACGTCAACCGACAATCACCTAGAGTGGCAAATGGGGAAAGCAGTAGGGAGAGAAGTCAAACGGGTTGAACGATTTCTCGTAACAAAACAATAAATAAATGAAGACAATTTCATTTGTAATAAAAAAAACTCAGGTCCAAAAATAACATTGAGCAAAATTCACCAAAGTAATTTTTAGTTGTACTCGTCACAATTCGTAAAAGAGATCGAAATTACTTGGGAAAATTTTCTAGAAATCGAATTTGTTTCGGCGATTCCATAAGGAGTAATAAAACTTTGAAATTCAATTAATATCAAATGATCATAATTATGTGCATATGAAATAGCCTTTTGAAGGCTGATACTGCTTTTGCACTATCGAAGCTATTTTCTGAAGCCAAATTCCAATGTAGAGGAGGAAATTGCCAAATCTATGCATTGTTCAACAATACAAGGAGCCAAGGCCAGTGCAAGAAGAGGAAATAAACCTCCCAAATATTGAATATGCTGGAAATGAGGGAAGTCAGCAAACCTAGTTCTAGGACTTAGAGGAGTTTCTGAAATATATTTCTTTAGAAGATGACAGTTAATGGTTTTCTTCTCATTTCGGTTGAAGGTCAGGGGTGGAACTCTGGACTCACTTAAAATTCGCCAAACTTAGCCCCGATATTTCCATTTTGTTGCACGCTCTGTCTTTGTGTTATATGGCTAAGAGGCAAAACACGCATTTTCTAAAGAGAGATAGCTCACGTCTTCGTTGCATTTTTCAAAAATTTACAATTTTGCCGGAGGGCTGTACCTCAGACATCATTAAGTGAGATAAATTTCCAATACCATCATAATCTCCTTTTGCGGTATCAGAGAGCAGAAAATATGTGAGTAAAAACAACCGCTACAACAAATAAATAATATCCACTTGAATCAGAATGGATAATTCAAATATTCGCATGTTTCAATCCGTAGAAAGTATCGTTTCACTTCCAAAGATAAATTTATAACTTGTAACGTTTTACTGAAACTTGGTTAGCATGGTTTTAGTGTAAGAAACATGAGACTAGAAGTACATATGACCATTAAGATGTTTACTATAAGTAAACTATTATAACTATTTCTACCAACTAGCAAAGAGTCAAAACACACAGTCAAAACGAAACTAGATGATTTTTAATTTATGTGAACAAAAGATTCGTGGCCAATCAGTTCATAATTGTGTTATGCAATTATCTATCGATCGAAACTTAATGAGAGCAAACATATATGAACGAAAAGTGCAATAGAAGTCTCTCAGATTCTTTCATTTATTTTGTTTCAGACCCAAATATTATTTCCATTAATGCCACTAGAATATTGAACTTTTGAAATTTGAAATATTTTTTTCTCCTTTCCTGTTTACTGCTATCATAAGAGTGTAATTTTTGTGGCAGTTAAGAGGAGGATTTTAGGGGGGGGGGGGCTCGGCGCTAGCTCGGAAGGTCCCCAAGAATACTGGTGGGAACAGTTAGAAATAAAACAGCCATTTTTTTCACAATTTTTTTGTTAAAAAACACATTTCATGCTTAAATAAAGTTTACTCTTTCATACCAAGCATACATAACATTAACCTAATATTAATGAAATATATATTGTTTCAGTTACTATAGGGCTCCAAAATTCGATCTGCTCCGGACACGTAAATCCGTTACTGCGCATAGTTTTCACTGATGTCATTTAAGACTGAACCACGTTTGTAAATTAGATCTCATTTTCTTTATGCATCATTTATGTATAGTTTGGTCTATTCTACTTAATTACTTTTGTATAACTTATTTCAACTTTAAAACCTTGTATGTAATTTATGTCAAGAATTTGATAATTTTTTGCTGTGTTATGCAAAGAAACCTGGTGTAAGTTTTGAACAAATAAATAAAACGTTAAAACTGTTCATTTATTGTTGCTTGCTTTGAACGTTTTAAATGAAGAATCACAAGACATGCCATTCATTGCTGCATTCGATCTTCTTCGGGCTCCTTTCCTAATTTTATATCAGTATTGAAAGAACAATAAATTATATAAGCGAAACAATCGAAAGAAATCCATCGTCAGAGTTATATATATATAAGCTCATCGTCATAGGCTATAAAAAATTCATCCTCTGTGCATTCTTCTCTACCCCTAAACAAAGAGAAATACGAAAAATCTTTCTTGCACTTTACGTTCCGAAAGCGAGAGCCAACATGTACGATTTAAGTGCCAAAATGGAAGTTTTTCATGTGGGGAATGTCGTAGGCGACCTCGAGGTTTAATCCCTTCCCCCTCCTTTTTTTTCTTTGCCCTGGGATGCAAATTTCACGGTGATCGATCTCAACGAGTTATACACAAATTGAAACTTGCGACACACATTCAGAGTGCGATGGAATACACATTCACACACTATTTGTCTAATTCAACTGGTCCAATGCCAATTTGTCTAACTGGGACGATTCCTCCAAAGGACAACTGGTCTAAAGGGACGATTCATCCAATAGGACAACTCATCCAAAGCCAATTCGTCCAAAGGACAACTGGTCTAAAGGGACGATTCATCCAATAGGACAACTCATCCAAAGCCAATTCGTCCAGACTTGTTCGTCCAAAAGTGCAATACCAATGACGATAATATAATATTATCAGAGCCGGATCTGAGGAGAGGGGAATCCTCTCCCCCCCCCCTGAATTCAAGGAAAGGTAAAGGAGACGAAAAATTGATAAACTTGTATATGCACTGCTCGACATTGAAAGTGAAACCCACCCAGAACGACATGTCGTAAAAACATGCAAATAAAAGGATGGCTGTGCGCAGTTGAGATATGCAAATTATGATAATCTGGAGCCAATGACGTGTTTGGCTCAAGAGAGAAAAGATGCAAGAAGGAACAGAGATGGTATTGTGTTTATGCAGGTGGAAGTCCTGCAAACTGTTGAGATTAGGTGGTTCCACTTGGAAATTGTTCAGCGAAGACCAAAAATGCCTGGTGCATGCTGTTGGCAGATTTATCGCCATTTGGATTCTTTTGAGAGAGGAAGAATAATAGGCTTATACACAGCTGGATGGACTACATGTCGTGTTGCTGCCCATGTTCATCGGGATGCACGAAGTGCTGGAAGCTGTTGGCCACAGTAGTGAAATGAAGGTTCTAGCGTGCGTCACAGAGGAGGTGGTGCTGTCCAACAGACATCAGTACGGCTTCATAGGCGCATTGTTATCATACTCGTTCGTCACCACAGGCACTGCAGGCGATATTCGACAGGCTATGCTAGCACCCATGGACGTCCCCATAACGACCCGAATGGCAAACTGAAGGTTGCATTAGGCACACCTGCGCTCTAGGCAACCATTACGTCGACTGCCATTGACTGCAAACCATCGCAGCGCTCGTCTGGCTTGGTACCAAAGTCATGCGAAAACTGGGGTCACAAATGGAACACTGTTGTGTTTAGTGATGAATCACATTTCTGTCTGGGTGCTGACGATCGACGGGTCCGTGAATGGTGACAACCTGGCAAGAGGACAGATCCAGCTTTTGTTCGCAACCGGCACTCTGCCCATCATCCAAGCATAATGTTATGGGGTGCTATTGGATATGACAGCAGATCACCTCTTATCCACATCACGGGAACACTGACAGCTGCAAAATACGTTAGCTCGGTTCTGCAGCCCATTTTGTTACTATTCCTGGTAACAATTGGGCAGCAGCCCAATTTCCAGCATGACAACGCTCGTGTACACACTACTATGGTCTCCAGACAACGCTTGCAACATATTCAAGTATTGTCATGGCCAGCACAATCTGCAGATTTATCTCCAATAAAAAATCTATGGGACTGCATTGGATGACGTGTGCAATTCTCTCACCGGCCGACGTGGAATCTCGTTGAATTATGGGAGTAAGTTGCTTGGTGTGCAATTCCTCAGGATCATATCCGTCGACTGTATGACTCCATGCCACTCCGTATTGCTGCATGTATTGCCGTTCACGGCGGTGCAACCACCTACTGAGGCAGTCACATTGTGCTGCATTATCTCATCTTCTAACCGCTGTAAGTGGCGGCAAATTAAATCATCTTATGCCAATATGTATTGCTATGTGTGTGCTACATTTCACTCCTATCCCCTCACTCCTTCTGGATGAGGCAATTTCAATGTCGTGCAGTGTAACTTCACCTGGTATAGAAAGTAGATTGATTCCCTTATAATTATCACAAGAATTGTGGTCGCATCTTAGGGATATATTTTACGGGGAAAAAAAATAAGTGGAAAAAAAATCGATATTTTTTCACGTGATAGGCAACGTAATAGGCACGCAAACATGTAGTTGAGGTTTTAAACTTTTAGTGAGATGTTGCGTTGTACAGATTGGTATTTTGTGAACGCAATATAAATAACACCTGTCTGTTTTTTTCGCTTTTTTGCTGTATCTCGTGAAATACAGTGTTTAAAGGATAAATAAGTGTTCCCCAAATACACCAATGGATATTTTAGGCCAAGTTGAACAGGAAAACCGTGAATTTTTCATAAAATGTTTCATCATATGAAAAATTAAATGAATGAAAAATAAAATGTTTTTATCATATACAAAATGTTTCATCTCTGATAGTGATACCAACGTATTTTGAGGTTTCTCTGATTCAGAAGGGAAGTATCGATTCCACTACTTTGAGTATTATTTATATTGCTTCTCAAATATGGAATGCAATTAGAATGATAAATTGCTTGAAACTTGACCAAGAATGAAATCATTTGGTATATTATCTATTTAGGACATAATGAAAAGTTAAATTTTTATTCCATAACTAGCATTCAGTATTAGAAATTTCTAAATTCAGTGTTTTCCGTTGGTATGAATCTGGAATGGCTCGATATCAATTTCATTTGTTAAAAAAATTTTATTTGCTAGAAAATATTTTTATTTAATATTTGAACAGCTTTTTATCCCTTTTTTACCTTATATTAGGTAAAAAATAATAGGTTTTTAACTTATTATTTCTTTTGGGTTTTTATTTAAATTATCTCGTATTTAAAGGAAAATATATTTTTGCAACACTACGAACTTAATCTTAGAATTTGCCGAGTGGCATTACGCATTGTTTCTAAAAGTGACCAAAAAAGTTTGAAAAAATCAAATAAATGTGATATTTAATTAAGGATAGAAATGTTATGAAATTTTTATGTAAAAGCAATAAAATGCTTCAGAAAAGTCGGGAAAAGTAATCTTTAAAAAATTTAGAAATATATAAAAATAAATTACCACTTAAATAGCTACCAGACTAGAGCTTGTCGGATTAACATGTAATAGACAAGATACGTGAGTAAGGCGAGACCTCAACAAAAAGACAACATTAAACATCCATGCTCGACGACATCTGGGGCTCGAATCCAAGTCTTGTTGATCAGTAGCTAAGAGAGCTAACCACTCAGCCACCGAGACTTTGTATTGCGTTTAAAATAGAAAAAGTAAGTATAAATTTTAATTTTTTAAAAACACTTATAAAATATTTGTTTCCTGTTTTTCTCTTTAAAATTTTTTCTTCTGGTGTATAATATGACCTATTTCTCTTTATTGGTTATTTGGCAAAAGTATTCCAAAATTGCCTCTTTTGACTGAGCAAAGTTGACAATTAACATTTCTCAAAGTATAACACTGAAAAAAAAAATTATAAAAAATTCCTTGAACTAAAAATTTATTTACCTTCTATTCAAAAATAATTAGCCTTTCTATTCATAGCCATTATTTCATCCATTAAAATAAAAAAATAAATACCCCCTCAAGCAGCTGCTTGCCACAGAGGTCTGACAGGAGCCTGTCAGTTTATATGCCAAAGTAGAAGATCTGTGAGGCTGGCAGGACCTCAGCAGAAAACAACACCAACATCCATGCCTTACCCGGGGCTCGAACCCAGGTCCCTTATATCAGTAGCCAAGCGCGCTAACCACTCGGCCATGGGACGGCTTATTTCATCCATTAGGTTTTCAAAAAAAATAAATTCTTATCTGTATTGCCAGATGCATTTATTTACAACGACGGTAAAATTCTATTAAAATAAAACTATTCGTCTTTTTTGTTAAATATTTTATGCTCAGAAAATCCAGAATTAAATGCTGATAATTTGGCGTATAATGTATCACATAATTCTTTCCGTTAGTTATTTGACAAAAAAGTTCTAAAATTCGCTTTTTTTGAAGCACAGTTGAAAAAAAAAAGTATGGCCACCAGGTATAATTCTGTTTTTTAGGCCTAACGTGGTAAGGGTTAATTAAAGAACATTTCAAACCGTATTAGGAATATAGTGCACAAAACTAATAAATAAACAAATATAAATGTATGGTATATGGGCATAAATATGTCATCATCTTTGCCTTGTTTCACTTGCAATCTAACAGAATCAGATCATCACATATTATTAAACTATACTGATTATGAAGGAGAAAAATTATTTCTAAACATAATGATATTACATCTGAAAATATCTTATTTAAAAAAAGAAAAATGATTTGTAACGCTTTATTACAGACTTTGACAGGGAATAGAATCTATATATACGTAATTGAATTTGTTTCTACTTTGATATATTTTATTATTGTAAATTTTTGTTTTTAAATTGAATTGAGAAAGCATACAGAATGACAACCCGTCGATTTGTAACACCATACAGGGTGATTCAAAACTCTTGGGCCAAACTTTAAGGGGTGATAGAACACACCTAAACAAGCACTTTTCGTCATACAATGCACGGTCGAAACTCAAGCGGTGAAGCGCTAAGGGTTAGCAGTTACTGTGTAAGGAAATGAAGAAACACAAGAATGACAGATGAGGTTTGAAACAATTGCAGAAATTACAGAACAGAAACTACATAATTTTATTGAACAAATTACAGAAACTGCTCAAAAGAGCGACCACCAAAATTAATGCAGGCTTCACACCTTCGACGTAGTGATCGGCGTACATGGGCGAAAACACCAGGCATTTCTCATACAGCAGCGGCGGCAACAAGGTCCTCATTGGAATCGATGGGACTATCGTACATGAGGCTTTTCATATGGCCCCATAGGAAAAAGTCCAGACATGAGATCGGGTGATCGTGGTGGCCAAACGATGGGACCACCCCGACCAATCCATCGTCCTGGAAATGTTGCTTCCAAGGCGTTCCGCACATCCACGCTGAAATGGGGTGATGCTCCGTCGCGTTGGAACCACATACGTGTTTGAATGTTTGCTGTAACAGGGTTCAGTAATTCTGGCAAGACTTCTTGTAAAAATACGAGGTACGTTCTCCCTTTCAGTCGGGCTGGCAGAAGGTATGGGTCAATCAAATGGTCATGGAGGATTCCAGCCCAAACATTTATGGAGAAACGCCGCTGGTACGAATGTGGACGTATGGCGTGCAGATTACTGGTGGCCCACACATGTGAATTGTGGGTATTAAAAATGCCCTCACGTGTAAAGGTGCATTCATCAGTGAATAAGACATGTGCATCAAAGTCCGGTTGCACTGCAGTCTGATGCAGGAACCACTGTGCAAAAACCACACGAGGCCGATAATCTTCAGGTGTCAAGGCGTGCACCCTCTGTGCATGATAGAGGTGTAATCGTTCGTCTCGTACAACTCGCCACACCGTCGATTGGGGCACCTTATGGCATGGCAAATTGCTCGCATGCTGCATTCGGGACGATCTCCAACCCTACATAGAATTTCCTCTATAACACGTGGCGTCCTCACACTCCTTGCACGCTCTGTATCCTGCAAGCCGCTGACAAAGGAGCCCATTTCCCACAGATACCGTTGCAATCGCTGAAAGGTTTTACGATCAGGCATGTGTCTGGTCGGAAAGCGCTTCCAGTACAATCTTTGGGCTTCACTCGCATTCCCGTCCACAGCTTCGTACGTGAAATGCATGTCTGCCTTCACCTGATTCGTAAAACAATCCATCCGTTCTGCAATCCACGGTAGAAATGACGACGAGTGCGAAAACCAGAACTTATAAGTGTTCACTGGAAAGCACTCTCTAGCACTTCACCACTTGAGTTCCGACCATGCATTGTATGACGAAAAGTGCTTGTTTAGGTGTGTTCTATCACCCCTTAAAGTTTGGCCCAAGAGTTTTGAATCACTCTGTATAAAAAGAACACACATTTAAGAAGTCACAAACTAACTTTATTTGCTATAAAATGTTTTATATTGAAAGATAACACTATCACAACTCACCCGTATTTTCCAATTGGATTCGAATTTTGCCAACTGCCGTACATTTTGTTCAGAGTCCTCGATTTGTCCAACACTCCTTAATTTAACAAAACAAATCCCAATTTTCACAAATCGCCTATATTTTACCAAGTGGATTAGAATTTTGCCAACTACACTAGATTTTGCCAACTCGCCGTAATTTAACAGAAAAAACCGCAATTTTTACGTCTTCCCAGCATTTGCCAAGTCACTTCGAATTTTATCAACTCTCCTTAATTGCACAAGAAAGGCACATTTTTCACAACCCCCCTGTATTTTAACAAGTGGCTTCGCATTTTGCCAACTCCTCCAGATGTTGCCAATTGTTCTTGGTTTTTCCAACTCTCCTTAATTTCACAAAACCAATCCGAATTTTTAAAATTCACCTGTACTTTACCAAGTGGTTTCCAGTTTTGCCAACTTCCCTAGATTTTGCCAAGTTGTCTCGATTTTACCACCTCTTTAATTCGCAAAACAATCTCAATTTTTACATCTCTCCTGAATTTGCCAGGTCACTTCAGATTTTTGAAATTCCCCAAATTTTGCCAAGTTTTCTCGATTTTGTCAACTGTCCTTAATTTTACAAAAAAATCCCAATTTTCACAAATCGCCCATATTTTACCAAGTAGATTCGAATTTTGCCAACTGCCCTAGATTTTCCCAAGTTTCCTCGACCTCGCCACAATTTTACAGAAAACAAAATCCCAATTTTTACATCTCATCTGATTTTTCCAAAGTCACTCTGAATTTTGCCAACTCCCACAAGATTTGCCAACTCTCCTAGATATTGCAAAGTTGCCTCGATTTTGCCAACACGCCATAATTTTACAGAAAAAAGATTGAAATTTTACAAGTCACCAAAATTTTGTCAGCTCTCCACGATTTTCCCAAGACACTCCGAATTTTGATAGTGTCACTCCGAATTTTGCCAGGACACTCCGAATTTTGATAGTGTCACTCCGAATTTTACCAACTACCCTTATATTTTGCCAACTGCCCCTAGATTTTGCAAATACGCCAAAATATTACAGAAAAAATCCTAATTTTTACATCTCACCTGAATTTTGCCAACTCCCCATGATTTTCCCGAGTAACTCCGAATTTTGTCAACTCCCCAAGATTTTGCAAAGTCACTCCGAATTTTGCCAATTACCCAAGATTTTACCAAGTCTTTCCGAATTTTGCCAGCTCCCCAAGATTTTGCCAACTCACTTGTATTTTACTAAGTGGCTTCGAATTTTGCCAACTGTTCTAAATTTTGCAGTCTCACCATTTTCCACACTGCCCTAGATTTGCCAAGTTCCCTCGATTTTGACATCATCATCATCATGGCTCATCACCATGGCTGAATGATGGTTTTGACATCATCATCAACAACAACAGCAGCAGCAGCAGCAGCAACAGCAACAACAACAACAACAACATGGCTGCTTGATGATGATCAAGAACCATGTAATTATCCTTACGGACAACATGGCCAAACCAACGGAGTCTCTCTCTGCACAATCTGTTGCTTAAAGGAAGTTGCCGACTCCTTTCCCTAATTTCATCATTAGTTACAAAGTTGAACCACCTAATGTCCAAGATACTGCGTAAGCATCTAGAATCAAACGCATCTAGTTTCCTGTTATCTTGTTTACAAAGCATCCAAATTTCATTACCATAACTAACCCTAGAAAGAACCAAACTATTATACAGTCTAATTGTAGTCTTCAGATGTATACGCCTCTTTCTCCACACTCTCCTTAGGTTCTTAAAAGTCCCGGCAGCAATCCCTATTCGTCTGTTAATCTCATGCCGCACATCACCTGCATTTGTTAGATAGCTCCCAAGATAATTAAACTGTGAACCTGCTCAAACCTGCAACCATTCAGGTGAACTGAATCATAGACTGACTGACCAATTTTAATCACTTTAGTTTTCTCTCTGTTTATAACCAAACCTACTCTACTACCAGTTTCATCAACAGCCCCCAGAGTTCATCTCATCAACATCATTTGCCAAAAGGGCTACTTCATCAGCATAATATAAATCAGACAGTTTCGTATTTCTAGACCATTTAAGGCCAAAAACTTTCCCTTGAAGTGAATTTCGCATATCATAATCAATAACCAAACTAAAGAGAAAAGGAGACAAAATGCACCCTTGTCGAACACCAGAAGTAATGCTAAACCAATTGCTACAAGCCTTACCAACTCTCACACACGACTCAGTGTTATTATAGAGAGCTTTCATTATGTTAACTAACTTGTCTGGTATATCATATGATCTACAATCAACCACAAATTATGACGATCAACAGAGTCGAAAGCCTTTTTGAAATCAACAAAGCTAGCAACAAAGGTTTCTGAAACTCTAAACGTTTCTCAAGAATCTGCCTAAGAGAAAATATCTGATCTTCACATCCGCTACCACTTCTGAATCCACATTGCTCATCACGCAATTGACTGTCAACCAGATTCTTAATTCTATTAAGTACAATCATGGAAAGAACTTTACCTGGAATAGAGAATAGGCTGATACCCCTATAGTTATCACAAGAACTGCGATCACCTTTTTTGAAAATGGGAATAATAACAGCTGTAAGAAAATCCTTAGGAACCATGGCATTATCATAAAAGATATTCAAAATTTCAGTCATCAATCATTTTCATATCGTAAAAGATATTCAAAATTTCAGTCAAGTGGTAACCTAAACATTCCCAACTATAAGCAATTCCGTAGTAATTTCATCTACCCATGATGATTTATGAAGTTTAAGTTTAAAAATAGCCAATATAACTTCAGATTGTGTTATAGGTCCAACATTAAAGCCCCAATGCATCTATCATCATTGCAAACAATAGGAGTAGAACTAAACACATTGTTTAGAACATCACTGAAATGGTCAGCCCACCTAGCCATGAATCCTCACCTTCTATAACCTTACCGTGTTTATCATTCAATGTCTGTTTACCTGTCCGTTTTCTGCCACACAAAACATTAATTATCTGATACAGCTCTCTGCTTTTGTGCTATCTAACTGCTTCCTCGGCTTTGTCAGCCAAGCCATCAAGCCAAAGATTCTTATCAGCAGCTAACTGATCCTTTACAAGTTTATTAAGTTCTCTGTAATGCTTTCTATTAGGACTAGTAGGGTATTGATTAAGGACATTCCTGCAGTTCTTTCTTTCTGAAATAAGCTCAAGTGCCTTATCACTTAAATTATTCTGCCTCCTCTGCTCCTTTTTTTCTAAAAGAGTACTGTTAGTTACTAAAAAGCCTGTTTAAAATGATCCCATTCTTCCTCAACTTCAGTAGTAAGTAAACCATGACCGTCATAATGACTAAGTAATCTATCATGGTAAGCTTTGGCTATAACTGGGTCTTTCAGAGCTTCAGTATTAAAAGTAAAATTTTTAACCCTAGCACAACACTTTTTAAGTTTAAGTTGCAAGACACTTTTAACAAGGTAATGGTCAGATCCAATTTCAGTTCCCCTACATGCCCTGTATTCTAACAGAACTAGCCCATTTGCTGTTAATTAATATATAATCAATCATATTCCTATGCAGCCCATCAGGTGAAACCCATGTTTATTTATATATGTCGCGGTGTTTGTAATGTGTGTTATTTATTCTGAAACCATTGAGTTTACTTACCTGTAGGAGACGTTGCCCATTGCCATTGCAGCTACCAATACCAAAAGGGCCTATCACTCCTCCCCAAAGAGTCAGTACCAACTTTGGCATTGAAGTCACCTAGAACAAGGGTAATATCTCCTTTCTTGACAGAATTCAAAATATCCTGAAGTTGTCCGTAAAATCTAACCTTCTCCTCCTCATCGGCATCCTCTGTTGGGTAATAACATCAGATAACATTCAAGTCCTTAACGCTTGTCTCAAATTTTGCTGTAAGAAACTTTTCAATAATGCACTCATATCCTAGAAGAGCATCACTAGCGTGTATGCTGAGAAGACCCACGCCTTGGTGATGCTTATTGTCTTTCTTCCCTGAAAAGAGATATTTAACATTATTTTTAAGAATCTGACCTTTATCTCTCCACCTGGTCTTTTGCAAGCAGAGAATATCTAAATTATAACGGTAGAATTCTTGTGTGAGGACATCATGAGAAAAAGCTCTGTGCAGCATCCTCACATTCCAACTACCTATGGAGAGAAAATGATTAGTGAGATGCTTATAGAAACTATGTTTATTGAGAGAAGGAATGCCGACAATATCAAACAGCCCTCTAATCGCAGACATGGGGCAAAAACCCGTTCCCCCACCACTAAAGGCTGAAGCCATCTACACTGGAAGACTTCCTCCAATGTAGAATTTGACATTGCCAATAGAAGCAAAGAGTTCAGGTGCCTGCGATGACCTCTGCTCAGTTATCCACCAGCTGATAAATATATCCTGTGAATCTATTCACTTGGGGCTGTCAACCCACAAATAAAACAGAAAACACAGTGGAAGATTTTCCCCCCACAGAAGCCAATCAGTGCAGCAAATTCAGGATCCATAATCAAGCTCAGAGCCTTATATCAGTCCTGTCCAGTAGGTTTATATGGTCAGCACCAGGACTCTGTATGGTTGACCACTCCCCGGCAGGGTAAAAAAAAAAAATAAAAGTAGCCATAGTTGTCCAGATCAGAAGGCCACACTAATCTGGCAGCCCACGTCTTCCGTTCACTTCCACAAGAGAGTATCTCTTTTGAAAGGTACTAACGGTCTGCACCACAAGAAGGCGTAGTCGGACATCAACAGCCCTCTAATCGCAATAATTTTACAAAAAAAAAAGATTACAAATTTTCACAACTCACCTAGATTTAACGAAGTCGCTTCGAATTTTGACAACTCCGAGTTACTTTAGGGGGGAACCTCCCCCCATACCTACGCCCCTGTCTGCATGACGTATCATATTTAAAACAAACGTAGATTTTCCACACTGCGAAGATCCTGCCACAATAACGGCGCAGGGGGATTCCATCTTGCAAAACGCGATTTAATACTTGAGAGTCTGATTAAATAGTAATATCATCAATTCGTTCAAATCAGGGTTACATGAATAATAATCCACTAACATACGCAATAGGTGTCCACGCAACAGGTGTCCTCTACCACGTTGACACAAAAAATACAAACTGTGAAGTCCACATATGGTAGCTTTAGAGTCTTGCAAGTAGTACGAAGGGTATACTACACGCTTCACACCATTTTCTATAAGTAGTCTTTGACATTTGTAGAAGTATGTCCTAGAGGATTAAAATGTTCTATGATATAGTTGTTCATGTAAACCGCGATATAGTGCGTTCCTGATGAAGTAGAAATGTCTGTGTTGTATATAAACGTACAAGGTTCTTAGCAGCATAAGGTAATTGATCTCTCGCAAACACTCCTAGGAAAAGGAGCTGTATAGGGTACTTTTTGAGTACTCTTCAATTGTAATGCATCCATCAGGCGGAATAATCAGATAACGCTTTTCTATCTTGATCGATTTGCAGCAGACTCTGAAACTCTGCAGATCTAACAGCATGTGGGTAAAGCGATACCAAATTTTAGCTCTAGTCTACAATTCCCAGATTTTTTCACATTAAAATAATCGTTGCACTCCTTTCCTTTCAGGGCTAACTTAAAACTGTACAAAGTAAACCTTCTCGAGTAGCAAGTGCGACCGAATGGAAATCCCTTATCAGCTTTCCATACATCCAAACCCTTGAGGAGTTTTGATAAGATCATAGGTAATGATCGTTCCCGAAATCGAGCATTAAGGGTTGTGAAGAAAACGATTCAGAATGCACATACAATGTTGAAAAATTTAAGCTGTAATGATTGAAGTTGTAGGGATTTTTAGCATAATTTCCGTTCAAAGCAGTCGATTCAACAAGACCTACAAAGTAGCATTTAGGTAACTGTCCAAAAAATAAATTATCTTTCGTTACTGCAGTAATTCTGTGTGCTAGTGCATAACTTCACATCACGACCCGTCATAGCGGATATTTTGCTGAGGTAGGCTGTAACATTTTGTGTATGAGCGATGAGTATAGAATCGTTCACCTTGACTTTTCTAACATAAAATTCAGCTTCCTCAATCTTCACCTTAAATTCGGTGCTGTCCACACTCGTCACGAGGCAAAACTCGGGCTTTGCTCTTGTCATTTTGATTCTGAGGTCTACGTGTTCAACAAATACTTATCTTGACTGAAGATATCTCTGTGTATCCATGTGATTGATTCAATAGAATTGGGTCCTGCCAATGTCTTACGTACCTGCCATCCTGAGTTGGCATTGGTGTCAAAATATCCTGCTGTATCTGGAAACCATAGCACACAAGATGATTAACTCTTCGAAGCTTCTGCTCTATAATTCTAAAAAGTCTCAAAATAACTCCTGTAAGGATACAATGTATGGTTTCCAGAAACCAAACGTTTGTTTAGGTAAATGTCAGACTGACTAAAAAGACTGTATGAAGTTATTAGAAGGAACGACCAGATCAGCATCTGTGATTGGTGCCCCTACAGCATTCATAATTCTGACTTTCAATCAAAGGTCTATGTATTCGTCATTCTCGACATTCATCTCGCAAGGTCTATGTATTCGTCATTCTCGACTACACTAGATTCCAGAGATCCAATACCATCTAAAGAGACTAAGGATAGGTGGGAGACATAAGTTTCTTTCTGCTTGAGAACTCGTTGGTGGTACTGAAAATAAATCTAGTTCAGACAGAGCACAGTCTTATGATGCAGAATGAATTTTCTTGCTCATTTTGTAAAGATGTCCTGTCCTCTACAGGTCTTCTTAGCGACTCTGACAATTCTATTACGTTTCCTTCCTTTTATACCACGTCCTCTCAGTGAATGACTCGCTTCTTGTAACATTAACTGCTCCTTCACGTAAGTTAGATATTATTGCCTCCTTCGCATCACGTCCTGCAAAAACAACCAAAGCAAACTTGATACCACTTTTAGCAGCCTGTCTACCTAACAAAAACAATGCAGGTTTAATTATCGGAGATATAAAGCGTCCAATACTTTAAAAAAAATGCACCAAGTCCATCACCATGCTGATATATTGGTCTTCTGAAAACTCCTCTGCCCACTTGCGATTTATAATACGCAAGATATGTGAAAGGATTAGGTTCCGTGTAAGTCACCCTCATGTCTGCATCTGAAATTAAGTTTAGCTAGTACTTTACCATATTTAAATGACAGTGCCTCACAACTGTCTGTCCTCATGAAAATGTCTATGCTCTCGAAAACATTGCTCCCTAGAAGGTAATAGGCCTTTTATAAATATTCACGATGCTCTTCTCGTTCCTAGTGCAAACAGAAGGGGCAAATAAAAGAGTTGATGACTCTTAAGAGCTCTCCATGAGTGTCACCCACTTGCTGAGGTCTGAATAAAGGTAGAATCCATCTAACCCTCTTTTTAAATCCATAGCATAGGGTGCTGTGGATTCTTCGAACCATGTCCCCATATGATCAAAGCCTAACATCTCTCCTAAACCTGGATGCTTCTTAGGGAACATGACATGACTTGTCCCCCTTCCTAACAAACAAGTCTTCCCATTCTGGAGTAAAAGGAATTGGAACAAGTACAACATATTAATAGGTATCATTAATATCATTTTTTTCAAAAAGAAGCATTATCATAGCATCCGTGATGTATGTGTACTAGCGGCATGAAGGCCTCTGTGACGTCCACAATCTCAATAAATTCTTCAAGAGGGATAAATTGTAGCATATACAGACTTTAGGTGTCATCAGTCACAGGTATACGAGGTCCTGACAATGTTAGAGGTATAGGTGTTTCTGTGCTAAAACTACCATACAGATTACGTTCTAGATAATTATCCTGTAACCCAAACAACGTGTTCATTAAAGTTTTTGACTTTCTTAGGAAACTTCCCTTAATCGTTTTCGAATGCCACTGTGACAGTGTTCTCTCCCTCGTATTTAAAATGGATATTTTCCTTGGCTCCTGCAGGTACGTTGCCTCGCAATACGTGATATATGTATTGCGAGACAACTTACAATTATAGACTCGTTTAGGTAAGGTGTACGTCCCATGGCCGAGTGGTTAGCGCGCTTGGCTACTGATCAAAGGGACCTGGGTTCGAGTCCCGGGTAAGGCATGGATGTATGTGTCGTTTTTCTGCTGAGGTCCTGCCATCCTCACAGACCTTCTACTGTGGCATATAAACTGACAGGCTCCTGTCAGACCTCTGTGGCAAGCAGCTGCTTGAGGGGGTATTATTATTATTTTTTTTATTTAGGTAAGGTCACTTTCACATCATCCAAAAGAGGTAATTCTCTCATACTCGTTCTTTCTTCTTTGCTGAATGTCTCATATTTAATAGAAAAAGTGTCGTTCAAAGAATCTACATTATATCAACTGACAGGTATGTGTACCTTAGCTAATCAGACTTCACACTGTCCTGTGAGCTCGAAATACTATTCAAGTTGAGTAGTATAATCCGATTGGCTCTGATCTAGATAAATACCGATGCTGGTTGTAGATCATCATCATCCTCAAGTAGTCATGAGATATATACCAATTCTAACAAGGTCCTATTTGACATTGTCTATCCACCACATCCTAGGTTTCAACCTAATTCTGAAGCATTTAGGCACAGTGTTCATAACCATATTCGCTAATCCATAATTATCCATATGGGCAACATGACTAAACCAAAGAAGTCTCTGCACAATATGCTGCTCAAAGCAGGTGGCCAGTTCCTTTGTCAACCTCATCATTACTTACAAAGTCAAATCACTTAATGCCCAAGATATCGTGTAAAGCATCTAAAATCAAAAGCATCAAGTTTCGTGTCATCTTGTTTATATAGGGTCTGCCTTTCACTACTGTATCTAATTCTAGAAAGAACCAAACTGTTATACAGTCAATATTTAGTCTTCAGGTGTACATGCCTATTTCTCCACAGTCTCCATAGATTCTTAAAAGTTCCAGCAGCAATCCCTATTCTTCTGTTTATCTCGTGTCACACAGCAGTATCTGTTACATAACTCCCAAGATAATTAAACTATGACTCCCGCTCAAAAGTGCAACCATTCATATTAACCGAATCACAGCTTGCATGACCAGTTTTCAACACTTTAGTTTTCTCTCTGTTTTTCAGCAAACCTACTCTACTATCAGTCTCATCAACAGCTCGAATGAAAGAGTTCATCTCATCAACATTATTTGCTAAAAGGGCTAAATCATCAGCATAATATAAATCAGAAATTTCAGATCTCCAGACCATTTAAGGCCAAAATCTTTCCCTTGAAGTAATTTTTGCAAAACATAATCAATAACCGAGCTAAAGAGAAAAGGAGACAAAATGCACCCTTGTCGAACACCAGAAGTAATGCTAAACCAATTGCTACAAGCCTTTCCAATTCTCACACACGATTCAGTGTTATTAGAGAGAGCTTTCAATGTGTTAACTAACTTGTCTGGTATTCCATACAATCTCACAATCAACCACAAATTAAGACGATCAACAGAGCCGAAAGCCTCTTTGAAATCAACAAAACTAGCAAACAACGGTTTCTGAAACTCTAAACATTTTTCAAGAATATGCCTGAGTGAAAATAACTGATCTACACATCCCATACCCTTCTGAATCCACATTACTCATCAAGCAATTGCC
The DNA here is from genome assembly GCA_038380435.1 of Ryuthela nishihirai. Taxonomy (NCBI): domain Eukaryota; kingdom Metazoa; phylum Arthropoda; class Arachnida; order Araneae; family Heptathelidae; genus Ryuthela; species Ryuthela nishihirai. The sequence continues at coordinate 81,291,941 of JAWZYU010000012.1, forward strand.
CATCAACCATATTCTTAATTCTATTAAACAGAATCATGCAAAGAACCTTAACTGGAACAGAAACGAGGATGATACCCTTATAGTTATCACAAGAACTGCGATCACCTTGCTTAAAAATAGGGATAATAGTAACTTCGTTAAATCCTTAAGAACCATGCCTTTATCATAAAAGATATTCAAAATTTCAGTCATTCATGTGGTAACCAAAACAATCCAAGCTCTAAGCAAGTAGTAATGAAGCCTGTTTAGGAGGGGCGTGGCCAAAGTGACGTCATCCCTTCCCCCATCGTGTTTATTAGTGAGGCCTCGCGGCTGCTTTCTGGTGTGATTTCCCCCCCCCCCATTTCTTTCCCCACTTCACCGTCGTCCTAGGATAGGATTCGTTTTTGCCAAAGTAAGTCGTTAGGGTAAAAATGTTTGTTGAAGGACGTAGGCGGGGTTCGTGTTGCAAATAATACCAGTGGATGTACAATAAACCACAGCGTTGAATAGTCTTCTGTTTAGACAATGTGAGGGTTCCGAAAGTCGGGGCTACCTTCAGCAAGGGACACGTTGCTTGTCACCCATCTTCAAGGGGTGTAACATACACTTGGAAGAGAAGGACATGGCTTATTAATGAGTAGAGTATCCTATTCAACGACACGTTCCGCTTAACAGAAGTCCCTTCTGTTAAGCGGAATCACACGGACTTCTGCTAGCGACAATGGATGTGACTCTAAAGCTTCTCCAGCGAAATGTCATACCGATGTAACAGAAGGGGAATTCTTCGGAGTTGCAATAAGAAACGTGGGTCAGAACAAAAAACGACGATGCAGCAGCAGTTATTCGAAAAGTGGGGAAGAAACAGGATTGTAATGATGTGAGAAGAGTTGAACCATAGCATTAGAAGGAGGTAAGCCCCCCCCCCCCCAAGGCTTTGTACGGGACCGGCATCACTTGACTTGGCCCAAGTGCCGTCAGCCACATCAACACATTTCAAAACCGATTTAAAACATCAGACAATGTGGAAAAGTATTTTTATTAAATACGGATAATTTGAAATTACCAAACACATAGAATAAAATCGAAATATGTATTTGACGCATTTTACGAAAAATTAACTCACAATCAGGCTTTAGAGTGACTAAAAGGTTTCAATGATTGGTTTTATGGTTTACATAATGCTTCAAAAGTGATGCAAAGGGCAAAAGTCTAGTTAAAATACAGCAGGTGGAAGCATTGAACCGAAAAAGAAAAAATTCAAATAAAGTATTGAGTATATATGTTACCACTAAAGTGCAGAAATCAGTTATTCTACAGATTATCTAGGTATTGTGCAGATTAACTAGGGTGATCCGTTAACGTGCGGAAAATTGTTTCATTTCTCAAATTACCTAGGTAATCTGCAAATTACCTGGATAATCTGCAGATTACCTACTACGCACTCGTTAAAGTGAAAATAAGATCTTTGTTGGAACAACAGGAACGTTTCTGTACGCTTAAATTAACATAATGTTATTTATCTAGTGTCCGAGAGTAGAGTTGAAACCAGGGTCATCCCTCTGTCAACATGAATCAGTGGTCCGAATTATAAAAATGAGCAGGCCAAGTGAGAACGAATCATTTTAGTGATTCGTTATCAAGAAGGAATCACTTTACTGATTCGTTCTCACTTGGCCTCCGCTCATCCAGGGCGTTTTTTATAATGCGGACGAGTGAATCACGTGACACGAAGATTCATATTCAAGAGATTCACCATTATCAGAGAAACAAACTTTTGAACTTTAACGATACGGAAGCCGTTAATGTGTACATTACCTAGGTAACATGCGGAAAACTCTTCATTCCGCACGTTAACGGAGCAAATCAGTTAATCTGCAGATTAGCTAGGTAATGTGTGCATTAACGGCTTTCGAGCTTTAGCGGTAACATATATAATAAAAATGCAAGAAATCAAACAGTAAAATATCCAGTAAAAAAGGTATAAAGGAGTCTTTGGGAAAATGCACGCAAAGTAAAAACTCCGTTCAAGTTAAAAATAGGACGCTCAAGTAAAATATGTTTAATGGTGCCATACTTAGGCCCCAACGCAATAAATGTGTAATAAACGAATGACCGGAAACAACTCCCTCCTAGCGAAAACATGTTGGTTTGACAATGATCTGAATGCTTTTTTAGTACCAGAAACATTCCTTACGACAGCAGTGCATAGGCTTAAAATTTTAATTCCTATATTGCAGGGGAGACAAATAGTTTTTCAACATGACACGTTTGATATAGAGGTGACATAAAACTTTGGTGTCGAAAATGGAATATTTTCCTACAACACGCCACCCCGTTGCCTAAAGAATCTTTCTCAAACCCAAACAGTATAACTTTCCAGCAACACACCACCCCATTGGCTAAAGAATCTTTCTCAAACTCATTCACAGCGTGTTTTTTCACGGATATGTTCCACGGCTACTGTTCGATATCTCGATAGATTTAAATACGAACCATAGAGTGCATGCATCTTTGTGTGAAATCGTTTATAATGTGACAATATTTCCTCTAAAGTTGAAGTATGAATTGAAAAAAGCGAAGGCTCTCTGGTTAAATATTTAGACGATAACAATATATACCACTCTGATCGTTAAAGTCAAACGTTACCAAGGAAATTAATATACTATTAGATATAAATTACCTCTAGATGTTGAGTTTCTACTAATACGGTTTCAATTTGTAAAATACGTTTTCCGACTAACAGTTCAGTCAGGAAAAGACATAATTATTCGAAATATACGATGTGACGATTTTGGTAGACAATGGAGGAAAGTTACAGAAAGCAAAAAGTTCTGACTGAGTTACAGAAAGCAAAAAGTACAAACCAGGTTTAATTGCTTCATTGCCCTTTATGTTGTAAATTAATGAAACTGCGATCAGCTATCCGTGAGAGGAAGCAAAATTATCCAATCAGATAATTATAAATTGCTAATATTGAGATTACAGAAAATAGTAACTTTCAAAACATTTATTTTAGCATTCACAGTTAACAGCAAATGATAGTCAAAGCTTAAAGAAATTTTAAAACATATTACGCAAAAAGGAGGATTCGGTGTCCTTTTACCTGATTTCTCTCTCCGTAGGTAAATATCGTTGTAGATAGGCGATACTATTTTTTGATGAGTACCAAACAAGTTGGTTCAAAAACTCCATTTCATCTATAGTGCCGAAATAATTGGCAGACTTAAATTATACTGCCTTACTAATTAATGTTTAAAGATATTTTGTCACTGGATTCATTAACCAACTTTTTTACCCAACGTATTAAAGTTCAACACTCGGGAAAAAGTTCAGGTTTTGCAGTGCCGCGTGATCTGTGCGTTACGGTACGGACGCAAGACCTTTGGCTCGACGCCTTTGCTCTGACGAAGCTCCAGCAGAGCGAGACGACCTGGGGAGGGTGCATCCTTCTCTTCAAACGTTTGGTGGCAACGTGGATGCACTCACCATGGGAATTTGACTTTTCCTGCAAGGAGGAGAAAATCTAGAAGAAACTAAGTTTCCCTTCTTATAGGGAAAAAACTTGATAGTACATAAGATGCCAATTGTCGCGAGTAGTCTACTTCTGTGAAGACAAAACGCAAAAACACATAGACATTAAGGTAACTTTCTGGTTACGAAAGGTGACTTGAAAAGGTTTCCAGTTGAAAATCGCAATGTGCCGTCATAATAGGAATGGTGCGCTCTATTTTTCGAAAGATTGACAACCCTTTGAATCGCATCTTATCAAGAGAGTCACTCAAATAGTTCAGACATCGAAGATGAGACTTCACCACAACAGGGTCTTGCACCAAGGTTGGCTGGGTCTGCGAGATGAAGTGCTTTCCTGCAATATACCACCCAGGGGTTAAAGGATCTTTCTAAAAACACATTCTGTCTTACTTTCATGGTGCGCTTTACTGCAATACACCAACCCATGGGCTAAAGAATCTCCTCAAACCCACCTGCAACCTGTTTTTCTAAGATGTGTAACTTTGGAGACTTGCTTTCCCGCAATACACCACCTCAGGGGTTAAAGAAACTACCTCCTAACCATCTACAGTGTGTTTTTCTAGGATGCATCATGGTCCTCTGTGTTGATATATGGGCAAACAACTGTTCACCCACGAAACCGGCTTCCATATTCTTAGATGATAGTGGAATCTGAAAAAAGTGGTCAAAGTCCATATTGGGATATACAGCCTCTGCTGATTTAATTCAAAGCGACATAAATATACAAACGCTATATTCAGTCTCTGATGATTTAAATCAAAGCGACTAAATATGCAAAGGCTATATTTTCTCTCTGATGATTTAAATCAAAGTGTCTTAAATATACAAAACGCTATATTCCCTCTCTGGTGATTAAAATAAAAGGAACATTAATATACATTCTCTGATGAGTAATATGGCTCGTACGACTATAGATGCCTGTGAAATGTATTGACAGCAAAGGGTGAACTATAAAATATTACTCCTGAGATCTTGGTCGCTGCCCATGCATTCAGGGGTTATATTCGGGGTTAACGGTAAAGTCAGTTTATTGGCGAGTGAAAACATCGGAAAAATTGTCTGTGGGTTTGGCACTACACTCGTGATTTTTACCAACCGTATTAAAGTCGAATAAATTGGAGTCATCCATGTGTCTCAGTCGTGTGGACGGATGGCTGATGTGTAGGTAGATGGCGCACGGGGACTGTCACTGCTATAGCGATGGCAACGCCTTCAAGCTGTTCTGTATGCCCCTCACAGGGGAGAAGTTGAAAAACCCAAGTCCTGAATATTTTCCTTTTACCCAGAATTATGGGGTACCTCGAGAAGTAGAACCAGAATGCGGCTTTTCACTCTAGAGCGATAGACCTCGATGTTTATTTCTAAGTAGTAATAACAAATATTCTGATATAAATCAGGAAGCCTTGTTATAAGCAAAGTATGGCGAAATTTCTTTTGCTTTTCAAGCAAACTCAAATCTATCGAGCGATATCACTTCTTTAAATTCAGAAACTATATTAGAATATTGAAACGTTTGAACAAAAATATCTTATATTCCCCGTCTTTATCTGGAATTTTTTTTTTCCCCTGTTCGTTCATTTAATATGGCGTTTTAAACCTTCTTCCCCCTAAGTTTACTATGTTTTTTTTATCATATTACATGTTTGACAAGGTAACTTGTCATTTTGTTTATATGTATCAAATAATTATGCAATTCCTGTAAATATATTTTGTCCTGTCCTCAAATGTACTGGGACATCAAGCCACTTTTAATGTCCAGAATTACCTAACCCACCGCATGGAGTTATGCTGGCAGTTATGATTATTTTGACAATCTTTGGTTTGGTCCATGGATAAAACCACGTTCTAGTGTACAAATAACTCATGGCGAGATATATGCTCTAAATCAGGTGTGTCCAATCTGCGGGTCGCATGCGGTCCTGGACAGCTAGTAATGCGGCCCACAAAATCGTAAAATTTACGTGTTTACCACATAAGCTTTCAACATGATTATGTGATTTTCAGCGAGTTTTTGATATCCCACTAGTTTCATGTTGCCCTTTTTTTATTTTATGATAAAAAATAAGAAAATAAATGAAGTTATTTTATTCATATATATTAACTATATTATATGTTTTATGTGCAGCCGAAAACATTTCATCTTCACTCAATGTGGCCCAGGGAAGTCAAAAGGTTGGACACGGCTGCTCTAAATCTTAACTGGTTATTCTATTACAAATCATTTTATGTAATGCAGGATTACCGGGATCTAAAGTTTATACGGACGAATAAAAGTATTTACAGGTTAGAAAATGCACCGTCATACTTCAAAAATATTTTATTTCGCACTGGGTACCCCTTATCTTCAAAATGATGATCATTTTCTCGGCAAAGGACTTATTACTAAAAACATGCACATTTAGCAGTGTAGCACCTGAACTTTTTCCCGAGTGTTGAACTTTAATACGTTGGGTAAAAAAGTTGGTTAATGAATCCAGTGACAAAATATCTTTAAACATTAATTAGTAAGGCAGTATAATTTAAGTCTGCCAATTATTTCGGCACTCTAGATGAAATGGAGTTTTTGAACCAACTTCTTTGGTACTCATCAAAAAATAGTATCGCCTATCTACAACGATATTTACCTACAGAGAGAGAAATCAGGTAAAAGGACACCGAATCCTCCTTTTTGCGTAATATGTTTTAAAATTTCTTTAAGCTTTGACTATCATTTGCTGTTAACTGTGAATGCTAAAATAAATGTTTTGAAAGTTACTATTTTCTGTAATCTCAATATTATAAATAAATAATAAAATAAATACCCCCTGAAGCAGCTGCTTGTCACAGAGGTCTAACAGGAGCCTGTCAGTATATATGCCACAGTAGGAGATCTGAGAGGATGGCCTCAGCAGAAAAACGACACACACATCCATGCCTAATTCCGGGGCTCGAACCCAGGTCCCTTAGATCAGTAGCCAAGCGTGCTAACCACTCGGCCACGGGACGGCAATCTCAATATTAGCAATTTATAATTATCTGATTGGATAATTTTGCTTCCGCTCACGGATAGCTGATCGCAGTTTCATTAATTTACAACATAAAGGGCAATGAAGCAATTAAACCTGATTTGTACAAGACCTCAGTCAGAACTTTTTGCTTTCTGTAACATAGTTACCTTTCCTCCATTGTCTACCAAAATCGTCACATCGTATATTTCGAATAATTATGTCTTTTCCTGACTGAACTGTTAGTCGGAAAACGTATTTTACAAATTGAAACCGTATTAGTAGAAACTCAGCATAGAGGTAATTTATATCTAACAGTATATTAATTTCCTTGGTAACGTTTGACTTTAACGATCAGAGAGGTATATATTGTTATCGTCTAAATACTTAACCAGAGAGCCTTTGATTTTTTCAATTCATACTTCAACTTTAGGGGAAATATTGTCACATTATAAACGATTTCACACAAAGATGCATGCACTCTATGGTTCGTATTTAAATCTATCGAGATATCGAATAGTAGCCGTGGAACGTATCCGTGAAAAAACACGCTGTGAATGAGTTTGAGAAAGATTCTTTAGCCAATGGGGTGGTGTGTTGCTGGAAAGTTATACTGTTTGGGTTTGAGATTCTTTAGGCAACGGGGTGGCGTGTTGTAGGAAAATATTCCATTTTCGACACCAAAGTTTTATGTCACCTCTATATCAAACGTGTTATGTTGAAAAACTATTTGTCTCCCCTGCAATATAGGAATTAAAATTTTAAGCCTATGCACTGGTGTCGTAAGGAATGATTCTGATACTAAAAAAGCATTCAGATCATTGTCAAACCAACATGTTTTCGCTAGGAGGGAGTTGTTTCCGGTCATTCGTTTATTACACATTTATTGCGTCGGGGCCTAAGTATGGCACCATTAAACATATTTTACTTGAGCGTCCTATTTTTAAATTGAACGGAGTTTTTACTTTGCGTGCATTTTCCCAAAGACTCCTTTATACCTTTTTTACTGGATATTTTACTGTTTGATTTCTTGCATTTTTATTATATATGTTACCGCTAAAGCTCGAAAGCCGTTAATGCACACATTACCTAGCTAATCTGCAGATTAACTGATTTGCTCCGTTAAAAAGCGGAATGAAGAGTTTTCCGCATTTTACCTAGGTAATGTGCACATTAACGGTTCCGTATCGTTAAAGTTCAAAAGTTTGTTTCTCTGATAATGGTGAATCTCTTGAATATGAATCTTCGTGTCACGTGATTCACTCGTCCGCATTATAAAAAACGCCCTGGATGAGCGGAGGCCAAGTGAGAACGAATCAGTAAAGTGATTCCTTCTTGATAACGAATCACTAAAATGATTCGTTCTCACTTGGCCTGCTCATTTTTATAATTCGGACCACTGATTCATGTTGACAGAGGGATGACCCTGGTTTCAACTCTACTCTCGGACACTAGATAAATAACATTATGTTAATTTAAGCGTACAGAAACGTTCCTGTTGTTCCAGCAAAAATCTTATTTTCACTTTAACGAGTGCGTAGTAGGTAATGTGCAGATTATCCAGGTAATTTGCAGATTACCTAGGTAATTTGAGAAATGAAACAATTTTCCGCACGTTAACGGATCACCCTAGTTAATCTGCACAATACCTAGATAATCTGTAGAATAACTGATTTCTGCACTTTAGTGGTAACATATATACTCAATACTTTATTTGAATTTTTTCTTTTTCGGTTCAATGCTTCCACCTGCTGTATTTTAACTAGACTTTTGCCCTTTGCATCACTTTTGAAGCATTATGTAAACCATAAAACCAATCATTGAAACCTATTAGTCATTCTAAAGCCTGATTGTGAGTTAATTTTTCGTAAAATGCGTCAATATATTTCGATTTTATTCTATGCGTTTGGTAATTTCAAATTATCCGCATTTAATAAAAATAATTTTTCGCCTTGTCTGATGTTTTAAATCGGTTTTGAAATGTGTTGATGTGGCTGACGGCACTTGGGCCAAGTCAAGTGATGCCGGTCCCGTACAAAGCCTTACCTCCTACTAATGCTATGGTTCAACTCTCCTCACATCGTTACAATCCTGTTTCTCCCCCGCTTTTCGAATAACTGCTGCTGCATCGTCGTTTTTAGTTCTGACCGACGTTTCTTATTGCAACTTCCCTTACATCCTTATTACCTGTTACATCCGTATGATATTTCGCTGGAGAGGCTTTAGAGTCACATCCATTGTCGCTAGCGTCCCTTCTGTTAAGCACAACGTGTCGTTGAATAGGATTCTCTACTCATTAACAAGCCATGTCCCTCTCTTCCAAGTGTATGTTACACCCCTTGAAGGTGGGTGACATGCAACGCGTCCCTTGCTGAAGGTAACGCCGACTTTCGGAACCCTCACATTTTCTACACAGACTAATCAACGCTCTGGTTTATTGTACATCCAGTGGTATTATTTGCAACACGAACCCCGCCTACGTCCTTCAACAAACACTTTTACCCCAACGACTTACTTTGGCAAAAACGAATCCCATCCTAGGACGACGGTGAAGTGGGGAAAGAAATGTGGGGGGGGGGGGGTAAAATCACACCAGAAAGCTGCCACGAGGCCTGCCAATAAACTCGCAGGGGAAGGGATAACGTTACTTTGGCCATGCCCCTACTAAACAGGCTTCATTACTACTACTGAAACATTTCCGTAGTAATTTCATCTTCCCCTGGGCATTTATGTAGTCTAAATTTAGAAACATCTAAAATAACTTCAGACTACGTTACAGGGCCAACATTAGCCAGTAATGCATCTATCATTACAAACAATGGGAGTAGAACTGTTTAGAACAATGTTTCCCAAAGTGGACGATACCACCCCCTGGGGCACTGAAACGATCCAGGGGGTGATAAAGGGATGATAAGAAATTTTTGAAAAATCGTTTACGTTTCATCTGTTGTGAAACATAGTTAAATTCGTAATGATTACTCCATTTTCCAAATAAACACATGAAATTATCCTTCGGTTATCTTAATTTTCTGTGTGTAATGCGAATGTTACTATGGTTGATTTTAATAAATAATTTTATAAATTCAAGCTTCAAAGTGTCTTATTTACAACATCTTTCTTTACTATGTTGTAGGACATAGGTAGAAAAATAGATACATAAAAAATGGAAATTTGTCACTGCGTCTTTCTGTTTGTTCGCTTAAAGAAGGCAGATTTCCAGGTGGGTGCTGAATAATATTTTTTCTGAAAAGGGGGCAGTAAGGGCAAATAAGTTTGGAAACCTGGTTTAGAACATCAATGAAATGCTCAGCCCACCTAGCCATGACAGAATCCTTACCTTCAATTTCAGATTCAAGAATAAACAAGGTAAGGTTATAATCTTACGTTGCTGATTTTTGAATCCCTGTATACCTGTACATTTTCTACCATACGAAACATTAAATCTGGTACAACTCTGTTGGGTAATCTGCCCACTTTACAATACCCTCTTTTTTCGATCTCTAGTCAAAATGTTTTCCACACCATAAAGTTCTGGAGATTTAAATTTCTGTTATTCTTCTTGCTACTAATATGTGGCTGTAACCCTCATTAAATTCGAGATATTTTTCACAATCATTAAATCTGTTTGCCATTTTTGATCTAGTCTTGTCACATATGTCGTTTCTTCTGAATTTTGTTCTTGCTGGTTTGTGGAGAGTATACGTCGTCCCCCGATAACCGTCCTTTGACTCTCTTTCTGTGCAGCATACTAATCCCCCATAACTTCCAGGGTTCTCTGGTTGGAACTGAACTTTCTCCAAATTTGAATTCATTGATTACTAGTTTTCCTTCTTTAACCCAGAGCTCAAGTAATAATGAATCGGGAACATCAATGGAGAGTCGTTCTGCCGCTTCTTCATACAACTTTCTCGAAGTGCAATGCTCTCGAACTTACAGGATATATGACACTAGTTTCTACCACTGCTCATAAGACAGGTTACTTCCTTTCACTATAGGACTCAGACATAAAAATAATCTTATATAATCATGGTTTGATTGTAGACACTTAAATAAACGTTAATTCCCAAGTATTGGGATTCACCACAGTTAGTGATTAATTTTGAGAAAACTCAATTCCTAACCATACAGCTCCCCCTATAGTCAAACAAGCTATATATTATTTCGGCAACTACTGTCTTATGAGGCCTCATGATGCAAAATGAACACAAAAATACATTAGGTAATATCAAACTTTTATTTACGAAACCAAGAGTTTGAAACGCACATATTTTCCTTCACACTCTCCAACAATTCGGTGTAGAAAAGAGAGGTGAGGAAAATATCATCCACATAATATAGTAGTCCTTGGGACCACACGGAATTCACAAAGGCAGAATTTATATCATCAATGCTCAAGGCTCGAACTATCTCGTTCAAGTATAGATTTAAACAATGTTCTTTTATCTTCAGGTTCCACGGTTATGTTGGGGAGTAAGTGACGTATCAGTTCTTAGTGACTAATGTCAGTCAAGTACTCTATCAGCTGTCCCTCTCGCACCACAGGGGGTGCCAGTAGGAATGCTAGTAATGCATCTCTCTGTTCAGCAATGGCATGACGTAGATAAAAATTCACATCAGATCTATGATAAAAGTTGTGATGGTCCACGCATTCACTTTTCCTTAAACAGTTTTGCTTTATTTATGTATATTTATCATTTTCGGGATTATTATTTCATATTTGGACATCATAATTCTCGTTTCTGAGACGCCGAAGGAATTGCACTTGCGCAACCCCGACTTTTTGTCAGCTGCTGATGCATGCATGCATGTAGGACACGACCCCTCTTGCGTCATAGCTAGCGCGATCGTCAGATTATGCAAATGTTTTCCTGGCATGCAACAGACACCTGCCAGATTTGTATGCAGCATGTTATAACTAAATGACGTTAGGTAAGAGTTAGTTTTGTCAGAAATAGTAGAGAAGTGTAGTCAGAATTGACAGTTAATGGAGAGAGTGCTGTTAGTAGAAGTTGAGTTAGATGCGAGTTGTTAGTACTCCAACTTTTGTATTGAATTTGGTAATCTTTGAATTTTTTGGAAATAAACTTTGTTTGTTTTAGAAACTTTTGAAGTTTTGCTATTTTTCTCTTGAGCAACGTAAATTGATTTTTTTTATTAGATTTAAGCTTTAATTGAAATTGACAATCAATTTTTAAAAATTCTTACTCGATAAGTAACGCTAGACAAATACTTAACAAACCCTATTTCCACTTTAATTGGCAAGTTAATATTGCTGGGCACCCAACAAAGCTATCCGGAATTTTGAATAAATTTGGATCACACAAAAGGTCGAACTAGAAAAGTTAATAATCTTTGGAGCGTTAAAAAGTCAACACTGTTTCTTAATATCTCCATATTGCTCACAGAGTATGTCCTATTGGACAAGCATCGATGAATCAACAATTTATCAACGAGTCTTGATTCATCGACAAGTCTTGACACTTGTGTAGAGTTAGAATGATTCCTTCTTTTGTAGGGTAAAACAGTCCTTTTTCTGTAAAGGTAAGGTAACATTGCATGTGAATCAGCAGTCTACTCTGTAAAGTTCAGGTACAACAAAGAACGGGTGTGTACACAGTCAGGCTGCATGGTGTACTAAAAGTTTTTAAGACATTTAAGCCGGGTTATATTGGGGGATGATGAACGTTTTACCCCTCTAGGTGATGAGGGCAATCCTGGTGGCAGTTATGGCAAAGTGAATTGATACAGTTTTACATCTAAATTATTGGAGTTCGTGAGGCACGAAGAGGCAAAGGAGTTGAATATCGTTTTTCTCATTTAAATCCCGTCGGTAAATGCTGTTATCTATAACGAGGTTTAGGTAAACAATTTTGTACTAACTGTTCACACATCTTCCGTCTCAATCTCCTCAGCCTTTATTGTCGTTTCATCTTCCTCGGCTATTTCCAAAGGTTTTCCTTCCTCTAGGAAAAAAGCTGTGCAGAACAAATATTCTTCAAAACCCACTAACTGATTATAAGGATGACCTATTAATGACTTCATTTCGTACTGAGGAAACAGATAATTGAGATTATCTGTTTGAATATGCATTCCACTGTGATATGACTCTGTCATTGTCAATAAAATTGTTCATCCATGTGCTAAACACTGCACTTCGGCTTGTGTACAATGGACATCATGATAATCATATTTGATTCTTGAGATTTTAGGCGTCTTTAAACTGCAGACAACCCCTCTTCTCTAAATCAAGAGATTCTATTCTTAACCTTTCAAGCAGTCGTTTCTCGTCGATTCCTTCCTTGTAACCAACAATATCTTTGCAGTCTTCAATATTTTCATGAATAATGACGTATACGCGACAGTCCAGTTCCCAAACGAGTCCACCGGTGCGAGGGTAAAAAGGGAGACCTGTGATGTTTTTCATCAAATCAAAAACCGTCCAAATTGACACAGCACACATGATTCATATCTGTCAAAGGCTACTGAACTATTTGATAGGGATACCTTAGCCTTGAAATTCGTAGACTTTATGTGGAACAAAAATATGATGAATTGTATGGAAATGAATTTATATTTTACATTATTTTATCTGAGCTTGTGGAACAGCTTTGTACCGAATACCTGATATGAAAGTAGTGTATAAGACAAAGCTATTATGGGCCAAGAGTGGGCGATTTTACCTTCCTGTACGTTTTGAGAGCTGTTTCTTGCTGTTGGGCGAGGATATTGATGTTAACTAATGTCCAGAAGCAGCTCCTTCAATAAACAGGTAGTTGTTTGTCACGCTACACACTCCAATGGAAGGTAACTGACTCAAAAACTGCATTGGAGAGCTCCATGACTCACGTTCGAGTTTCGATGTCGACATTTTATAGGGATGTTCAACCACTCACAAAAGCAGGGAGATATTATTCACTAATCTTAATGAAGAAACCACATTCTCATTAATATAATTACCCTTTCTGATAGGTCGAGGTTTTCATTTGCCATTTGTGAGAATTGTCAGACACCTGTTGATAGGCCTCTCTAAGAGGAACAAAGGTTTTTATATTGAAAACAAGCATCTATTTCAAAAAGTCTCCCATACGTTTCCTGTCATACATGCGAGCTCTCGCCCAACAACAAGAGGGTAAAAGGAGTTTTTTCGCCCACTTTTGGCCCATAACAGCTTTGTCCTATAGTGTCCCCTACACTACTTTCATATCAGGTATTCGGTACAAAACTGTTCCACAAGCTCAGATAAAATAATGCAAAATATAAATTCATTTCCATAGAATTCATCATATTTTTGTTCCACATAAAGTCTACGAATTTCAAGGCTAGTCAAATAGGTCAGTAGTCTTTTCGAAATAAGAAGTTGCATAATATTTCTTATTATGGTGCAGACAGTTAACTTTGCAGTCTTCGTGATGCAATGTCATCTTTTAGGAAGTTACCGATTGCTTTGGTTTTAATAATTTGTTGTACATATCGTCAGCAGAAAGCACACCCAGCTGCACAAAATAGCTATAATCAGACACGTATTTATGTATTACATTTTGGAACACCATCTTTGTTAGAAGCACTCGCACACTCGATCGCTCGTTACTTCTCTATGCATCTCATTCAATTCACCCATTGTTCTAGGATGGGATGATGTCGGTTCTGTATTTTCACTTGAGCTTATTCATTTCATGGTCAAGTTGTAAAAACACAGAGACCTTTGCATCACATTGCACAACTCTGTCCAATTTTCTACATATAGCGTGATTCCTTCTCAGGTGGAGTAAAGCTTTTCAACATACAAGCATGTCCATCAGAGATGCACCATCACGAAATAGATATTCCGAAATATTTAATTATGGAATGGATCCACCCAAGCCAAAAGCGTGATTGGAAATATGCTGCACTTTAGGGTACTAGTTTGCAATGACAATCAGGCCAAGGTGTCCCTATTAAGCTCCATAAACGATGGTACTAGAAATCGCTAGAACTTCGCCAATCCATATGTCCATTAAGAATTTTCTGTAAAACAATTCATTTCATTCAATTTGGTGCGATAAATATAGTGCGTGTGGTCTCTCACACAATGATAGAAGGACGTGGTTTGCAGTTTTCGAAAGCAGCAGTCACACGAGTGGTTTTACGAATTTTATCTCTTGGTATGCTGTGACACCAGAACTGATTGATGGAATGGTTTAGAAGTATTAAGCTACCATTCTCCAGTAGAAATTCTTTGTCATGACACCTTTTACCCTTTTTAAAAATCATCTTTCTAACTGCTAACTAGGCTCAGTAAGAATAGATATTTTGAGTTCAATACCCTTTACCCTCCTAGGACGCATTCCTTTTGCACCTGTAGGAATGATTCAGCAAGACAGTCATATTTATGTCCTAACTGCTTCTTGACGATTCCTCACAATTTTTCTAATACACTAGGAAATGCTCCAGATTCATATCTATTTTTCAACACTTCCAATTGTTTAAGGTACACTTATCTGCAGCATAGGCAAGGTTTGGTTGTTTTACCAGCGAGCGGCACTCTTTATGCACAAAATGGGCCAGGTTACAAAGACCCATAGGTTCAGAGAAAGGGACCCACTGGCACAGCTGTTGGCAGATGGATGGAACTTCCTGTCAAGGTCATCCAGTGTGTCCTTTAACGTGCACAGAGTATAGTATAGGCAGGCAAAGATTGGTAAGGGGCACCTATAGCATCCTAGACCCTTAGTGTTGTAGTACCCTGGAACTTCACAGAAGTATATTTTTAAATAATTTTACATAAATTCCCCTGAATTGGAGAAAACCTATTTTAAGCTCTGCGTACGAACTATTAAGAAAATAAGATCTTGGGAAAAAAAAAACGAAATATTTATCGCAGCCGGGTTCTCCTGCTATAACAGCGTCCCTGAAAAAAAGTGCCACTCCACCCAAGCATAGGAATCGTCATCGTTGAATCCTATTCCTTCTAAACGCACACTACAACCATTCCACGATGAAGCCAATGTCCCTGTACTGAATCCATTCCATGTATTTTTTTTTGTAGTCGATGTGACATAACACTTCAAAGAAGAAACCAGGCGATTCCGTTGATTTTTTTTCTATCTTTGCAAAATGGGGAAGAGCAATACATAGACCAATCCATATACAATGTTTTTTTGTATCAAACCCATCTTGATAACGTCACTCAACGTAATTTCTCTGTAGAAAGGGGTTGATACCACCCATGTTCAGAAGAGTCATGGGAATCTTTTACATCCCCCACAAACACGCCATATAAAAAAAATTAGGTTTTTCATACAAAGAGCCCACTATAAATTTTATAGTTCCCATAAAAATTACACAGGTTTCAGGATGAAACCCATACACCTACTGCTTATGCACTCTCTCCCAGGGGAGACTGACAGTAAGTATAATTAATCATCATCCTCAAACAGCCAAGGGCTACAGAGGTCCAACCAGACAGTGCAATTTAGTTCTCCAAGCAAGTCTGTCCTGAGCTACATCTGTTGTATCTGGCCACTGCACACCAATTCTAATACGGTCCAGTTTGACATTGCCCATCGCATCCTAGGTCTCTCCCTCTTTCTGAGGTCTCTAGGCACACTGTTCATAACCCTATTCACCTATCTATAATTATCCTTATGGACAACATGGCCACACCAACGGAGTCTCTCTTTGCACAATATGTTGCTTAAATGAGGTTGCCGACTCCTTTGCCTAATCTCATCATTAGTTACAAAGTTGAACCACCTAATGCCCAAGATACTGCGTTAGCATCTAGAATCAAACGCATCTAGTTTCCTGTTATCTTGTTTACAAAGCATCCAAATTTCACTACCATAACTAACTCTAGAAGAAAGAACCAAACTATTATATAATCTAATTTTAGTCTTTAGATGTATACGCCTATTTCTGCACACTCTCAATAGATTCTTAAAAGTCCCGGCAGCAATCCCGATTCGGCAGTAATCCCTATTCGTCTGTTAATCTCATGCCGCACATCACCAGTATCCGTTAGATAGCTCCCAAAATAATTAAACTGACACCTGCTCAAAGCTGCAACCATTCAGGTTAATTGAATCACAGACTGCCTGACCAATTTTAATCACTTTAGTTTTCTCTCTGTTTATAACCAAACCTACTCTACTACCAGTTTCATCAACAGCCCCCAGAGTTCATCTTATCATCATTTGCCAAAAGGGCTACTTCATCAGCATAATATAAATCAGACAGTTTCGTATCTCTAAACCATTTAAGGCCAAAATCTTTCCCTTGAAGTGAATTTCACATATCATAATCAATAACGAAACTAAAGAGAAAAGGAGACAAAATGCACCCTTGTCGAACACCAGAAGTAATGTTAAACCAATTGCTACAAGCCTTACCAACTCTCACATACGACTCAGTGTATTATAGAGAGCTTTCATTATGTTAACTTGTCTGGTATACCATATGATCTACAATCAACCACAAATTATGACGATCAACACAGTCGAAAGCCTTTTTGAAATCAACAAAGCTAGCAAAAAAGGTTTCTGAAAATCTAAACGTTTCTCAAGAATATGCCTAAGAGAAAATATCCGATCTTCATATCCGCTACCACTTCTGAATCCACATTGCTCATCACGCAATTGACTGTCAACCAGATTCTTAATTCTATTAAGTACAATAATGGAAAGAACTTTGTCTGGAACAGAGAGTAGGCTGATACCCCTCTAGTTATCACAAGACTGCGATTACCTTATTTGAAAATAGGAATAATAGGTGTGGTAAAATCCTTAGGAACCATGCCTTTATTATAAAAGATATTCAGAATTCTAGTCATCCAAGTGGTAACCGAAACATTCCCAGCTCTTAGCATTTCCGTAGTAATTTCATCTACGCCTTCCCACATTTTCAGTCTTATTATAAGACACAGAAAATGTGTGAGGAAGGCGAGAACTAAGCAGAAACATCCATGCCTTATCGAAAATTCGAAGCAGGTCCCTTTACTTAGCAGCAGGTATACTACTTATCTAAGGGACCTGGGTTCGAGTCCCAGATAAGACATGGATGTTGCTTTCTGCTGAGGTCACGCCAACCTCACAGACCACCTACTATGGCATATGAAACTGGCAGTCACCTGTTAGACCTCTGTGGCAAGGCAGCTCTTGAGGGGTATTTATTAAATACCACATTGTACCATAGAATTAGTCATTGTAAATGTAGTTAACTCTAATTGAAGACTCTGGTGCAGTGGCACCTTCCAGTTTAGTATACACGGCCAGACCACATCAAGTGTTGTTATCAGAAGGTCGTGGTTTCAGATTCCACCTGGCTAATGACATTTTTTCCTCTCTATTTATCTAACAAATCACTACCAGGTATATCTAAGAAATTCTATTATTTCAGCAACAATGCTTACGATCGATTTTCTGCGTGTTGGCTTAAAAAATTAAAATTTCCATGACATTTGATGCGGGCTCAGTTATTGTGGAAGGTGCCATCTAGACCAGTCTGCAATTACAGTCAACATTTTCAATGACTAATTCTATGGTACAATGCTTAAAGCCACTAATAGAGGACGATTGTTCGGCGGCCGGTAACTCAGGGGGTCAGAGCACCTGTTATCAGGAGGTCGTGGGTTCGAATCCCATCCAGCAAATGACAATTTTTCTATATTTATCTAACAAATCACTAGCAGGTGTATCTGAGAAATTCTATTATTTTAATGTTTTTTGCACAATTGCATTTTCTTTCGAAATTTTGACTTCCAAAATCGTTAATTCACCATAATTTAATTTTGATATAGTAGCATGGATGTATGTGTCGTTTTTCTGCCGAGGTCCTGCCATCCTCTCAGATCTTCTAGGCATATAAATTGACAGGGCATATAAACTGACAGGCTCTTTCCAGACCTCTGTGGCAAGCAGGTGCTTGAGGGGGTATTTATTTTTTTTTCGTATGTAAAAAATGGCCAGAGCATTTTTTCCCCATCATTTCTTGATTTAAGTAGTTTGCGAATATCTTTTAAGTTTTCCATACGGAAAACGAACGCTCTCTTTCGGCGTTGCTCATTGGGAAAACTAAAATTAATCTTGATTTCAACATCTCAGAATGAGGAATAAATTCAATGAAGCAGTTTTTAAGGCTTGATTTTCGGCAAAATATTCAAATTGTTCAATTTCTGCTTCCAATTCTTCTATGTATGTCAGTATTATACCATTTTTTGAAAATAATTGTTGTACTTTTTATTATAATTGAACATACCAATTTCTTATTTTCGTCTTTATAAACTTGGTTTCTGCCGATATCAAAAATTATTTTATCACCACAAAAAAAATTGATTCTGTAATCTCTTTACCTTTCAGTTCTGCATCATTCAGGAAATTTATATCAAAAATAGCTTTCTAGTAATTCTTCTCCTTGATTTATTTTTTACAGGTATTATCAAATATAATTTTTCCAGCTTCGCTTTCAGTGTCGTTGAAGTTATCACGAATATTTACAAAAAATAATTATTTACTGATAGAGCTCTAAATAACGATCCTGTAGGTCAGTGGGTGTCAATCGTTTTGGGCTGAGGGCCCCATTTTACGAAGAATTATTTTTCTAACTTTCCCATTCATGGAGATGTAATCTAAGAAGTATTCGATATTGTTTAATCTGCTTCCACAAAAACCTCAAGAAAACGCCCTGTTGGGAAACACTACTGTAGACGATTGCAGAGATTTATTGACAGCATTTATTTTGCTTAAAATTTTATTCCAAGTACATATTGATGAAACAAACTCATTTTTTATATACTCCTGTAGTCACTAGTCCAGTCTAGGCTCCTTCAAGTGATTTGGTGGCAGTTCAAGGTCATTCCATCTCACGGTAATTTTCGTTCAATACTTTTACTGCATAAGTGCATACCCAGTATTTCATACTGGATATTTAGTAAAAAAAAATTATAATAATAATTTTCCAACACATACCACGAAAGAATTGATCTAGAAAAGCGAATCATGTTCTTGAACCACATCGATAAAGCTTGTCACTTCTATACAACTCTCGGCAGCTGCATTTCGAACTAAAGGAATGGCTTGCGCAAGAAATAAATACTGCCAATGAAATAAATTGCGAAGAAAAAAATTACCGATATTTCTTAGTAAAAAATTGAAAGATATGCTACGTTAACATATTGTGGACGAGAAAGTTGAAATCTACCTATTTCTGCAATCACCAAGCTTGCAACCGAAAAGGCTATTTTCCTTCGTAAACAATGGGGCATGTTCGAAACAGTAGCAACTTTGACTTCAAAAATTTTCTTCATTTATTTTGAAGATATTCCATTAAAACGTTTTTTTTTTCTCACTATGCGAAGTTATCAGTAAAATGGATAGAAATATTTCGTATACCTTACTGTGCAGGGCATAACGAACAATTGCAGTCACTATGAGACATTAGATGTGGTACCTACAATAGTTGAGAAAAACTTTCATGTATTTTTTTTTCAGTTCACAATCTAGTTTTTATTCCGCCACTAGAATAATAAATTATTCTAGTGGCGGAATAAATTCGTGAACCTAAACGATTATTCTCTCCTTATCCCAAGAGCATTTTTTATTTAAATGTGTTCGCAGAAATTAGTCAAATTCTGCCAAATATCCTAAAATGGGGATATAATTTTGGCCGGATTTTTTAAGAAAAAAACTTTTTATCCACGAAAAGCCAATGCATAAGCCAAATATATAGGGTAGCCCAATAAAATGTATACACCTGTCAGATGTTTAACATACATATTAATAGAAACAGTGTTAGCATTTTGAAGTAATATATAGTAAGGGTGTTTGTACACACTGCTAAAGAGTACTACCAAATGTCACAGAAAATCTTCATCCACCCACCTATCAGAAAAGGAGCCCATCTCTGGTATGCACCAACCATTCTCGTTGCAACTTCTCTCCACGTTCATTAATTGTTGTGAAAGCGCTTGGATTCAGAGAGCTATTTATTGTCTTTGACCCTTACTTGAATTCTATTTTTGAGGATTCAAAAGTTCCAAAAATCAGCTCTATTTTTAAGGAAAAGAACTTTGAATAGCAGAAGTTATTGCTACAGGGCTTACCAATATCTTTTGACAATGAATCATTAGTTTCAATGAAATTACACAACTGAGATAAGACATCGGACTATTGAGATTGAATATTTTTATTAAGCTGGATCTTTATTTTAGACTGAGTTTGAGAGAAATCTTCATGAGCTTCAAGGAAGGATTCTGATTGAATAACTGTAGTAGGCCATTGACAGAATATTGTGAGATTTCTTTGTCAGATTCTACGGAATATGTCTAGGAAGGTTTTTTATTAAATCGGAACTTAAATATGTTTTCAGTTTCTTTCCTAAAGATCCCTTTCTATCTTCTTTTTCACTTCCACTCAAGGCTTATATAAAGCTATATTTCGATATAGTAAAATGCAAAAAAAAAGGTATTAAAAATGTTTACAATCAGATTGTACATAACGACTTACGTGACGAGTTGTTTTACTTCTGAGCGGCACATTTTTGCACACCATGAGCTAAATGGCCAGGTCACAAGAGCCCCGAAGGCTCAGAGACGATTGGGGGAGGGAATCCACTGGAACAGCTGTTGGGAGACAAATGGTAGCCCCCCCCCCCACTCCCGTCAAGGCATCCAGCGTGTTCTTTAACGTGCACAGAATATGGCTTAACGTCCCATTCAACGGACGGCGGCCTTTCCAAGCCCATCGGTGTCCCCTACTGACCGTGGGAAGGGCGAGGAGTTTAGCGAAAATAAGTTTCAACGCTGACCGAGCTAAGGCTCGAACCTAGGAACTGCAGATTACGACTTATGTGATGATAGATTATGCAGCGATAGTGCTAGAGAAGTAGAATTAATAAAGAATAATAAGTTTAAATGGGTAAGTAGTTTTGCGAGATACCTTGTGAATGACAATGTTAATCGATGTTTCAGGAAACAGTGCCGTCCTCATCTTCAATAAGAGTGTGGCCAATACCCAAGGCAATGAACATTCATAATTTCTATACTGCATAAAAAACCACAAACCGACTTACAGATTGAAATATTTACTTTGTTTATCGGAATTTATTCATTAATTACTAAAATTAATATAAAATTAGAAGTAGGTATTAGTACTATTCGGTAAGTTGAAATTAAAAATATACTGCTCACAAAAATTAGGGGATAATTCAAAATGAATATGAAGCGATAAAAAAAAGAAGCATTTGATTTTTTTTTATTAAACTAGAACATCAGAAAAGCAAACAAGTCAAAGAAAGTTGTTCGATTATGCAAATGAGAAGCAAAACCAACCTTTACTTCATTGATGAAAATGCATTACACAAAAGGCTGAAAGTACTGGAGTATCTGCACGTTCTCTGATCTTGAAAGTGCACATCCTGCAATGCCCCTGCAACACGATTTGCCCGAATGCGAAGCCTGGAGGGCCATAGGACGTCTTGAAGCTGGTCAAACACAGACGACAGTGGCAACAGCACTTGAAACATCCCAAAGCGTGATTAGCAGACTGCGGAATCGCTTTCAAGAGACTGGCACAGTACGAAGATGAGGGCAGGGTTGCCCATCTGCCACGACAGCAAGAGATGACCGCTACTTGACCTTATTGGCAAGAAGGAACAGGTGCAGCAATGCAACAGAGCTGTGGGGAGTTTCTTGCTGCCACTAGACGACGGATATGCACCCAGACCATACCAAATCGGCTCCATCGTGTTGGACTGCATGCCCGATGACAAATGGTATGCATTCCGTTATCTGCTGAACACCATAGAAGATGGGCTGATGAAGCATCGTCATTGGACCCGTGATGAGTGGTCAACTGTCCTCTTCTCTGAGTCACGGTTCAGTCTGCAGCCTGACAATCATCGTGTCCTCATCTGTCATGAACGAGGAACACGGGAGAATCCACGTTTCATGCGAGAAAGGGACTCCTTCGGTGGTGGAATCATGGTGTGGGCTGGCATCATCATTCAGTAGATGTACCGACCTCCACGTCATCAGGAACGGATCGCTGACTGCTGTCAGATATCGAAATGAGGTCCTGCACCCTATAGTCGTATCCTATGCTGGAGCAGTTGGAAACAACTTTCTTTTCATGGACAATAATGCAATGCCCCACCATGCCCATCTCGTCAACAACATTCTTCAGGAGGCAGGAATCGAACGCATAGACTGTCCTTCACGTTCTCCAGACCTGAATCCCATTGAACATGCTTGGGATGCACTGGGAAGACGTCTGGCAAACCGTTCAATGCCTCCCACAACACTTCTTGAGCTGGAAGTTGCCCTGGAGCAAGAGTGGCAGAGGATCCCACAAGAACTGCTGGACATTCTGATCCTGTCCATGTCCCATCGCTGTCAGTGTGTTTTGGCAGTCTTGGGAGATCATACACCCTACTGAACAGTCAATGTGTTGCACTCTCGTCCAGTTTGACATGCTTCTGTTCACCCCCACCAATATATCACTTGCTACTCAATCACCAATTGAGTTTGCATCTCATTTGCATAATCGAACAACTTTCTTTGACTTGTCGTTTGCTTTTCTGATGTTCTTGTTTAATAAAAAAAATTCACATACTTCTTTTTTTTATTGCTGCATATTCATTTTGAAATATTCCCAATTTTTGTGAGCAGTGTATTTTAATGAGTTCGGTACTTTTCCGTTCGTTATACACTTTCTGGTGTTTTTCAAATGTCATCGAGGATGTTCTTACGACAGAAAGTCAAAGCAAGTTACCCATGCTTGAAAACCTAATTTGTTAATAGAGGAATTTTTACTGCTTTGCCAATGAGAATTACTACCTAGACTTCTATAAAACAAAACGAATATACACAGAACATTTTAGTTCGATACTCATTTGATAGAATTTAACTGGGAGAATCGAAAGAACATGACGATTTTGGACTCGCTTCTAAATGTGTACGAAAAGTGGCAATAGGTAAAATATAGTTGAGAAAATGATCGAGAAGATTTGATCAAAGTAATTCTGAGAACATCACTTTACTCTGCCTCCATGACACAAAATATGAGTATTGGTAAGTGATGTCAAACAAAGATATGCGATTATTTTATCCATAGATACGAAACTGATGGCCAGTATCGATAAACCATTGAGTGTTTCTGGACTCATCATACCCGTGTCAACTAAATTTGTATTTGCTTAGCTGCTAGAGTACTCATGTCAAGTATTTAGAGTACAGAGGAATATTTAATAGATTATGTTTATGATAAGGGATTGGGATCGATTCGGTTCTTGCATTGGCATTTTTAAGCATCATAAATTCACTTGACACAAATAAAATAGACTACTATTCTTCAAGATCCTCTGAGCCCATTTTGGGGCCCTCAGATTTACAGGCCCTAGGTACGTGCCTAGGACAAGGCCTTTACCAACATGCAGCCCTGGTTGGCATGTTCCTGAAACCATTCAGTGACAATACGTGCCTTGTGAGCAGGCATTATCATGCTGAACGTGTCCATCTGAGTGAGGATAAACTGTTACCATGAAGGGATGGACTTGGTCAGCAATGATGTTCAAAATACTTTGCGGTGTTCACTCGATGACCTTCAATGGGTATCAGGAACTACCGACACCATACAAGTGGCTCCATGACCTCATGTTGCTAGAGCCAAGTCTTATCCTTCCATCAGCATAATGCAAAAGGAACCTTGATTCTTCCTACCAGGCTCTTTCCAATTCTCAATGGTCCAGTATCGATGCTCGATTTTGTCCTTCACTGACATCGGCATTTGACATGGTTGACAGTTGTTGTAGCACATTCGTGACAATTCAGAGATGGCCTTCTGCACACAAATGCTTAATTTTGCTCCGATTTGTCTGGTTGCAGCTAGTCTGCTTACTTGGGTGATTCTCGTTTCTCCTTCTGAATCACAAGCTGTTTTCTTCCACAGCACCACTGATCACTGGTAGTTTTTCCCACCATTCTCGGTAAACCCTTGAAACTGTTGTGTGTGAAAAGCCCAGGATGATGGCCGTTTGGGAGATGCTATCATGCCACATTCAAAGTTACTCATTTTGCCCATTCTGGTACTCAATCCAACTCTGATACTCGAAGGGCTGCCTGGTTAATATTTCCCGCTGTTATCAAGTGACGCATTACATGTTGGAATGAACCACTAATGTGATGAGGTGTGGTGTACCTAAAAAACTGACAACTCACTGTATATGTCCCTATATTATTCAAAAAGAACAATGCTAATTGTAACGATTTCCCTTTCAGATACATGTAGCAAATGCTAAAAATAATATATATTTTTAAACAAATCTATTAAAATGAACTAGAGCTATAATAGCAAAAGTGCGTTTTGCTTATGGCTATTGATTGGACATAAAACAATGGAAGGATGTATCTAAATGTTTAATACTTGTATTTATTTAAAAAAAATTCCAACAGAGAAAGATTTTTTTTTATTTCGTTGCCCCACACTACGGCCCTAGGGAAACCGATGTTACCCAATATTCCCAAGATGAAAAAATCCTAAATGTGCTCTTGAGATGTTCCTCACTAAAAAAATTCTGAAGGAAAAACGGTGTTGCTTTGCATCATTACCAGGGCGACAAAACCCTCAAGTGGTTATTGATAGTATGGGTAACTGAATATAGCAGAACTTCGTTTCAGTATGTATATGGGCTGTTGGATAGGTCGAAATGTCAGATTTGAGAGAAATGTGCATAGTTAAAGCTGGAAAAAAATTAAAATACAGCAAATTTGAACATAAAATAGAAATAAAGAAAAAAACCGTGTTAATATGGCATATTGAATACAAATTTATATCTAGAGAATTACTCAATTCATTGAATAGCTGTCAATAAACATAATCTGTAGAGAACACTGTAAAGAAGCTGCTACATGGAAGCATAAAATATTTATTTCATCTTATATATATCATATACTTCCTTCTTATAAATCCACGATTTCTACTAAAAATATTCTGAAATTTTTCCAACTTTCATGAAAGCTACCATTTTTATACCATTATACAGAATGTCTGGATGAAACTGATCAATAAAGAAATATAATTTTTTCTGTAGTTGATATGCATGTGGTTTTGACAACAAGGAGGAATGCTTCAGTGGTTGTCAGTAGATTTCAATGTATGTACCACATGTGGCATTTCAAACGTCCCAACAGTATTTCACTTCTGTCCAGGTGTTGATGAGCATTTGGAAAGACACGGAGGCAACAGCAACATCTATGTGCAAAGTTCAACTAAATCTGCTGCTACTTTGTCTTTGACATATCCCCAGAGAAAGAAGTCACAAGATGTCAAGTCAAGGGACCTTGGTGGCCAAGGAATGGAGGCCCTCTCACCAGATCCACATGTTGGAAAACCGTTTATCGAGGAACTCTTTGACCACGCCTCAGAAGTGAGGTGGCATACCATCTAGTTGATAAGCATAGCCATCAGGAACCTGGAGATCTGCAAAAATTTCCAACATATCCAGGTACACTGCTCTGATTTCACATCTCACACAGAAGTACAGGCTGATGACGTTCGCTTTAATTAAGCTGCACCACAATTTGTGACTGTCGCACTCATGAATCTGGACAACACATGGATTTTTCTGATCCCCAAATGCGACAATTATGTCAATTTACCGACCCCAATACGTGAAAAGTCGCCTCATCACTGAATACCACTCTGTCCAGGGAGTCACTTTCACTGTCAGTTAGAGATAACATTTTTACCACATAGTTGTAATGGAGCTCAGAATTATGTTGCTCTAATTTTTGTACCACTGCAGTTCATATGCACGAAGTTTCAGCCTCTTGCTCACCACATCATGAACTGTGGATTTTGTAATCCCCAGCTGCAAATCAGCTTGTTGAGCGGACTTCCAGGGGCTTCACTGAAACGCCGTTCAGCTGGCATCCATGCACTGAGGCATCATCTTTGAAATTCCACCAGCATTTTGCCACCCAAGACTTCCATGAATCAACAGGTGATCAGACCATTCTTGGATGCGTTACTTTGATAGTATTCTTGGCCGGTGATTTCTGCCCTGCGAAACTTTTACAAACCATTCTCTGCACTTTCACAGGAAACTTAAATTCTGCGACCCAATAACAGCATGTACTTGCAACTGCGTCATCTTGCCTCATCACTTACAGGCCATAGCACTTTTGTGAAACTTGCTGTGTTTACACATTTATCGGCACAAACAAAATGCATCATTGCTATAAGTAAATTTTTTCTTATCGATCAGCTTCTTCCCGGACACCCCTGTACAGGTAATTTAAATTTTTAACATTAAGTAAACAACAAAGTAAACATTTAAAATTTTACTGAAAAAATTATTACTACAATTGGAAAATTTAGTGACCATTTATTTTTTTTTTTCTTGTACTGGCCGAGTGGTTAGCACGCTTGGCTACTGATCTAAGGGACCTGGGTTCAAGCCCCGGGTAAGGCATGGCTGTTTGTGTCGTTTTTCTGCTGAGGGCCTGACATCCTCTCAGACCTTCTACTATGGCATATAAACTGACAGGCTCCTGTCAGACCTCTGTGGCAAGCAGCTGCTTGAGGGGGTATTTATTTTATTTACTGTCACCAGGAGCTGTATAAAACTCGACAATCAACAGACATTGGTCATTTAAACTAGTAGCTGAATAATCAAAGGTCAGTTAATCTAGGTTATATTGTATGTCAGCTACCTGTGATCCCCTCCCTCTCCACAAGGAATTTTTCTGCCTACATCTTCAATTTGTATTAACTCAAGATGTAGAAACTAAAATTGATTCATGAAACCTCAGAAAACCATTTCTTAATGGGTCAACATAAAAATTTTCATCGATGTTTTCGGCATTAGCCTGAATTTAGAGGCACTTCTCTACTACATCAGATAGCAAAAGACTTGCAATAAAGCGGGAGGAACTGTAAAACTTCTTACTGTTCAGGGTTGGGTTGTTTTACCTTTAAGCAGCACTTTTTTACACACAATGGGCTAAATGGCTAGGTCACATGGACCCCAAAGGCTCAGAGAAGGTTGGGGTGGGGACCCATTGAACAGATTGTAGACTCCCATCAAGGCTATCCAGCGTGTTCTTTAACGTGCACAGGGTATGGCTCTCCCGCACATGGGGCCATTGCTTAAAGTCCCATCCAATGGACGGCGGCCTTTCCAAGCCCATCGATATCCCCTACAGGCTGTGGGAAGGGCGAGGAATTTTGCGGAGATAAATCTCAACGCTGACCCAGCTGGGACTTGAACCTGGGAACTACAGATTACAAGCCCGGCATGCTACCAACTGAGCCACCCCTGCCCATCTTACTGTTCAGGCAAATTTGCAATGTATGAAGAACAAATAATGATTTAATATCACCTAAAGAGAACTTGAAAAGGTGGTGCCTGAAATTCCTACCAGCATCAGTGGCTTCAGCCTTTAGCGGAGGAGGAACAGGTCTTTGCCCCATGCTTGCGATCAGGGGGCTGTTTGATACTGTTGGTCCTACCAATCTCAATGAACCTAATTTCTTTAAAAATCCTACTAATCATTTTTTCGCTGCAAACGTGGAACGTGAGGACATTACAGAGAGATTATTCTCTTGATGTCCTCGTGCAGGAATTCCAGTGCTATAACCTATATATTCTAGGCTTTCAAGGGACCAGATGGCCAGGTAAAGTTGAGATACTTAAAAATAACTTTAAATTTCTCTTTACAGGGAGGGAGGATGGAAAGCATCACCAAGGCGTGGGTCTGCTTCACAGCAGACACGCTAGTGATGCTTTTCTAGGATATGAGTGCATTAATAAAAGGTTTCTTACAATAAAATTTCAGACAAGTGTTAAAGACTTGAATGTTATATGCTGTTATGCCCTCACTGAGTATGAGAAGGATAGGTTTTACGGACAACTTCAGGATATTTTGAATTCTGTTAAAAAAGTAGATATTACCCTTGTTCTAGGTGACTTCAATGCCAAAGTTGGTACTGATTCTGACCTTTGGGGAGGAGTGGTAGGCCCTTTTGGTATTGGTAGCTGCAATGGGCAACGTCTCCTACAGGTAAATAAACTCAATGGTTTCAGAATAACTAACACATATTACAAACACCGCGACATACATAAATACACTTGGGTTTCACCTGATGGGCTACATAGGAATATGATTGATTATATATTCATTAACAGCAAATGGGCTAGTTCTGTTAGAAATACCAGGGCATATAAGGGAGCTGAAATTGGATCTGACCATTACCTTGTTAAAAGTGTCTTGCAACTTAGACTTAAAAAGTGTTGTGCAAGGGTTAAAAATTTTACTTTTAATACTGAAGCTCTGAAAGACCCAGTTATAGCCAAAGCTTACCATGATAGGTTACTTAGTCATTATGACAGTCGTGGTTTGCTTAATACTGAAGTTGAGGAAGAATGGGGCCATTTCAAACAGGCTTTTTTGGAAACTAACAGTACTCTTTTAGGAAAAAAGGTGCAGAGGAGGCGGAATTATTTAAGTGATAAGGCACTTGAGCTTATTTTACAAAGAAGGAACTGCAGGAATGTCCTTAATCAGTACCCTACCTAGTCCTAATAGAAAGGATTACAGAGAGCTTAATAAGCATGTAAGCGATCAGTTAGCTACTGATAAGAATCTTTGTACTGATGGCTTGACTGACAAAAGTTGAGGAAGCAGTTAGACAGCACAACAGCAGCGAGCTGTAACAGATAGTTAATGTTTTATGTGGTAGAAAACGAACAGGTATACAGGGATTGAAGGATAAAGAAGGTAAGGTTATAGAAGGTGAGGATTCTGTCATGGCTAGGTGGGCTGCGCATTTCAGTGATATTCTAAACAATGCGATTAGTTCTATTCCCATTGTTTGCAATGATGATAGATGCATTGGTGGCTTTAATGTTGGCTCTATAACACAGTCTGAAGTTATTTTGGCTGTTTCTAAACTTAAACTTGATAAATCCCCAAAGGTAGATGAAATTACTATGGAAATGCTTAGAGCTGGGAATGTTCCAGTTACCATTTGGATGACTGAAATTTTGAATAACTTTTATGATAAAGGCATGGTTCCTAAAGATTTTACCAGAGCTATTATTATCCCTATTTTAAAAAAAGGTGATCGCAGTTCTTATGATAACTATAGGGGTATCAGCCTACCCTCTTCTTTCCATGATTGTGCTTAATAGAATTAAAAATCCGGTTGACAGGCAATTGCGTGATGAGCAATGTGGATTCAGAAGTGGTAGGGGATGTGTAGATCAAATATTTTCACTTAGGCAGATTCTTGAGAAATGTTTAGAGTTTCAGAAACCTTTGGTTGCTAGCTTTGTTGATTTCAAAAAGGCTTTCGACTCTGTTGATCATCATAATTTGTGGTTGATTGTGTGATCATATGGTATACCAGACAAGTTAGTTAACATAATGAAAGCTCTCTATAATACACTGAGTGATATGTGAGAGTTGGTAAGGCTTGTAGCAATTGGTTTAGCATTACTTCTAATGTTCGAGAAGAGTGCATTTTGTCTCCTTTTCTCTTTAGCTTGGTTATTGATTATGTTTTGCGAAATTCACTTCAAGGGAAAGATTTTGGCCTTAAATGGACAGGAGATACGAAAATTTCTGATTTAGATTATGCTGATGAGATGAACTCTTTCATTCGAGCTGTTGATAAGACTGGTAGGAGAGTAGGTTTAGTTATAAACAGAGAGAAAACTAAAGTGATTAAAATTGGTCAGGCAGTCTGTGATTCAGTTAACCTGCATGGTTGCAGCTTTGAGCAGGTGTCACAGTTTAATTATCTTGGGAGCTATCTAACAGATGCTGGTGATGTGCGGCATGAGATTAACAAACAAATAGGGATTGCTGTCGGGACTTTTAAGAATCTATGGAGATTGTGGAGAAATAGGCACATACACCTAAAGACTAAAATTAGACTGTATAATAGTTTGGTTCTTTCTAGGGTTAGTTATGGTAGTGAAACTTGGACGCTGTGTAAACAAGATAACAGGAAACTAGATGCTTTTGATTCTAGATGCTTACACAGTATCTTGGGTATTAGGTGGTTTAACTTTGTAACTAATGATGAGGTTAGGCAAAGGAGTCTGCAACCTCCTTTAAGCAGCATATTGTGCAGAGAGAGACTCCACTGGTTTGGCCATGTTGCCTGTATGGATAATTATAGATTGGCGAATAGGATTATGAACAGTGTGCCTAGAGGCCTCAGAAGGAGGGGGGGACCTAGGATGCAGTGGGCAGACAATGTCAAACAGGACCTTTTTAGAATTGGTGTGCAGTGGCTGGATGCAGCAGATGTAACTCAGGACAGATATGCTTGGAGAATTAAACTGCGCAGTCTGGTTGGACCTCCGTAGCCCATGGCTGCTTGAGGATGATGATGATGATGAAAGAGAAGATTAATTCACCCCATGGCAGAGTGGTCAGCTACCTTGGCTACTGATGAAAGGGACCTGGGTTCGAGCCTTGGGTAAGGCATGGATGTTTGTGTTGCATTTCTGCTGAAGTCCCACCATTGTCACAGACCTTCTGTTATGGCATATTAAATTGGCAAGCACCTGTCAACCTTTGTGGCAAGCAGCTGCTTGAGGATTTTTTTTTAATCCTTTCAACAGTCCCCATTGGATAGAAAAAAAGCAGCACAATTTTCATGCACAAAATTCACACATTGCTGTTGCACAATACAATAACAAGTACACAGAATTTCCCACATTCTCCTTTAACTGAAAACAATATTAAAACAATATCAACTTCTCTAAATTCAAAAATATTACAACTTGTGGTGAATTAAAACATTCTCTGATAACATGTTTTGTCAGTTGTGAATATAGGATTTTTACACCAAAATGGCCCCTCTACTTCTTAATATTACCCATCAGAACCTAATATTTCACTGGGATGTAGGAAAATGTTGATCCATGCACTACTACTAGAAGAACATATGCATTATCAATTGAAGAAACAAATGCTGAAAATTTAAATATCAATCTCATCAAAAAAAGGGCATGGTGAGTAGCTTACAAATTTATTTTGCTAAATTTCATTAGTAAATTTCTCGCCACATTTACCCTTGCATTATTTCAATAAGTTATGTTTTATACCAAATTAGGCTACTTTATACATTTTAGCACAATACTGCCTAATTTAAAAATTTATAACTCAGAAACATATGATAATCCACTGATATGATCCAAACTTATGATTCCCCCCCCCACACACACACGTTTTTCATTAATACATACTTCAGGAAAATTTCAATATTATTTAAAGGGGCATGATTTTAGATATTCATGGCCAAACCTTATGGTTAATGTCAGAAATTTTCATTCCATTTGATAATTTTAAAGGTTCAGAAAAGAGCTTGAAAATGAAATAAATTTTTCTAAATTAGGTGCTATTTATTTCAATAACAAGTAGATACTTTTTGTCACTATTTCTCAGAATCTATTTGAAAAAAATATTAAACATGGCGTAAAAGATTTTTCTACACATACAACAAATATAACAAATTTTATTAAAACCAAAAATGATCTTTTTTGTGTTCACATGGAATCACCCAGATGTTCATTTGGAATGAGTTCAGTCAATGTATAAAGTACTAGAATTGCTGATCAAGTACATCCTTCAATGCTTTGTTCCCATAGGCGATGACATCTTTGAACAAGACAATGTGCCATGTTATCCGACATACAGGAATAGTCTGCAGAACATTCAGACAATTACACCTTCCTCACATGGCTAGCCAACAGATAAAATCCCAACCTGAAACGTTTCTGGAATGTTATGAAATAGGGAATTTGATGAGCTGATATACCCTGGTCACTGTTACTAAATATAGGGATGTTTTACTGAACATATTTCCAGAAGTTGTTTATAATCTAGTGGCATCCATGATATGTTCAGGCCTGAAGAAGCCTCCAGCTGGTATTAGGTGCATAGTCATAAATGACCACTGACAAAAAATTTTCGCTGACCTACAGGATATGAACCCACATCTCTCCAGAAACATGCCAGAGTATTCTCTTCCAGTTGAACTAATGCCAACTCGTCTTTTTTCAGCTAATTTTAAGACTAAACTCTCAAAAAAGACAAGCTGACATTAGTTCAACTGGAAGAATACTCTGGCATGTTTCTGGAGAGATGTGGGTTCATATCCCGTATGTTGGCGAAAATTTTTTCTGCTAAATATTTATTGATTTATCAACACCAAAAGAGCAACAGGTAACGCTGTGATTATCATCTATGACCACTGATTATACAGATCAGTAGTTACCAGCCTTTTTGAGCCGAAATTCCCTTCCACCAAGCATTACTTTTGAACATGGAAATAAAACTAATTTTTTCCTGTGTAAAACTAGATGGCAGTAATGCTTGAGTTGTTGGCTTGATAATTCAATTTTTTAAATTAACACCTCTTGGTAATAAACGGTATAGATCAAAGAAATGTTGATTATCTTAATGCCAATGATCTTACAAAAAAATAAGGTAAACAAAATTTTTTTTACAAGGCAAACATTAAACTTTTAACCTTAATGCCTCACTTTTTTTTTAGAACCATTTTTCTGAAGGTAAGATTAACTCTGACATTTTTCACTTTCTTTCTTACAGGAAGAGAGTGATACCAAAATTTATTAGTTGGTGAATTCATCATAAGGAGGCTACCATGTTCTAATATCAACTTCACCTGATCTATTTTTCGTGTTGCCTTTGCTCCTCTGGAATCTTTATGTTTAAATATGAAATCTCGTGAAGCACCAAAAGAAAGGGAAACTATAGCAGCATCTGCAGCAAGATCTTTTTCGTCATCTCGGTGTTCTCCTATGTAATCTTTCCCATCTTTGTATCTTTTAAAAAGAGAAACAACAATTTCTATTAGAACTATGTGTGCCCAAATGAAAATGAAATTGTAGTTTTTGCATTAAAACTTTGCAAATGGAAGCCACATTGAATATGTTTATGGTCTTAACTACAGTCATAATTTACTATCTATAGTTAGAAAAGCATTGTAATCTTTGCTAGTATAAGTATCTCAAAATATATCATTTGTTTTGAATTAGTTCCACTGTTGCACAATAAAATATTAATTGCTGTTTCATTACTGAACTTAACACATAAATAACGTTAAAATGTTCAAACCTCCATATCATACTTACTTTACTCTTAACACTTCCAAGTGCCAGCCTCAAACAGTGGAATGAAATAACAAACCAAGCTATATTTTCATTTTGTTCAGCCAAAAAAATTGTTTAGAACTTTATTTTGCCAAATAATGAGCAGAAATATGTTATATAGCAAATTATATAGCATTTAATTCTGGATTTTATGACACTAAACTATTTAACAAAATCGAAGAGAGTATTAAATTTCACAACACTTTTTCCAGTGATACAGTAAAAAAAGGACTGGCAAGGTAAAATAAAAAATAAAACTAATGGTCAAAATAATTACCATGCAAATGAATAGAAAGGATATTTCCTTGTGAAAATAAAATTTTTACTACAAAGAAATGCATTCTTTACTGCCATTTTTTTTCCAGTGATGATATACTTTGAAAAGAACCAAGCTTTTTAGTCAGTTATACTCAGACAAAATAACAAAGCAAATGTTAGAATTGTTTCGCTAAATAACCAAACAAGAGAAATGGATACATACAAACATATAAAATCCTTGTGTAGCAATGGGCTATAGAGGTCTTACCAAACTACATAATTTGACCACTGTTTGCCAATTCTAGCAAGTTTGACAATGACAAACCTGTCTGATATTGTCAAACCGCTGATCATATCCTAAGTCTCCCCTTTTCCTGAGGCCTTTAGGTGTACTGTTCATAATCCTATTTGCCAATCTCCAGCTATTCATACAACATGGCAAAGCCAACACAGGCTCTCTTTACACAATATGCTGTTCGAAAAAAAGGTTGCTTACTCCTCCATATAACCTCATCATTACTTATAAATTCAAACCATATAATGCTCAAGATACTGAGCAAGCATCTAGAATCACAGACTTTACGTTTCCTGTTAGCCTGCTTGCAAAGGCTCCAAGTTTTGCTACTATAACTAACCTTAGAAAGAACCAGATTATTATACAGTCTAATTTTAGTCCTTAGGTGTATACATCTATTTCTCCACACTCTCCATATATTCTTAAAAGTCCTGGCAGCACTCCCTATTCTGCTATTTATCTCATGCCACATATCACCAGTATCTGTTGCATAGCTCCCAAGAAAATTAAATTGGACTGCTTGTTGTAGAGTGCAGCCTTTCTAAACAATTGATGATGAAAATTTGGCAAGTACAATCTGCTTAACCAATTTTTATCACTTTAGTTTTCTCTGTTTATCACCAAACCTACTCTATTATCAATATCATCAACAGCCCTAATAGAAAAATTCATGTCATCATCATTAGCTAACAGGGCCAAATCATCTGCATAATCTAAATCAGAAATTTTCAAATCTCTAGATAATTTAAAGCCAAAATCTTCCCTTTGGAAAGAATTCCGTATAACATAATCAATAACCAAACTAAAGAAAAAAGGAGACAAAATGCACCCTTGTATAACTCCACTAGCAATGCTAAACAAATCACTAACAATCCTTACCAATTCTTACCTGACTTGGTGTAATTATAGAGAGCTTTCATTATGCTAACTAACTTGTCAGGCATTCCATATGATCTAATAATCAACCATAAATTATGACAATCAACAGTCAAAAGCCTATTTGAAATCTACAAAACTACCTAAAATTACCACTTTGAAGTCGATTCAAATTTTTAGAGGAAAAATTGTCTTCAGGATGTGGCTCTCCCACACATGGGGCCACAGCTTAATGCCCCATCCAACAGACAGCGGCCTTTCCAAGCCCATCGGTGTCCCCTACTGACCATGGGCAGGGCGGGGAACTTTGCGGAGATAAATCTCAATGCTGACCCAGCTGGGGCTCAAACCTGGGAACTGCAGATTACGAGCCTGGCATGCTATCGACTGAGGCACCCCCCGCCCCCAACATGTGGGGCTGTCTGAGTCAATAAGAGAGGATTAAACTTCAGATTGATTCAGAGTGTTGGGCTAATGTGTTTGAGCCCAGTGGAATGTGATCTCATAAACTGAAGGCATGCTCATGAACAATGCGAAATCTCTAAACCATGTTGTTTTTCTTTATGTTGAAGAATAATTTGTGTCTAAATACCAGATGAGCCTGGAATTCACCATTCTTTCCAACACCTTGCACATGCAGCTCATCAATACAATGGGATGATAATTTGTAGAGAATTTGGCATCCTTTCCTGGCTTATGGAAGGTCAAAACTATAGCTTCCTGCCAGAAGCCCAGGAAGTGTTTGTTCCTCATGAAAAATGCAAAGCATATAAACATTACTTGTTAGAAATATGTTGGACTATAGCAAAATGAATGTTGCGTGATCCAACAGCACATGCATGGAAAGAATGCAGAACTGGGTGCACTCCTGCACTGTAAATAGTCAGTCTTGCTTGAGGATTAGCAAGTAAAAATCCATTATGCTCTAGAATCAAGAATGAGGGGGATGAAGAATTCCCACAATTTTCTGAATTTTATTCCATACAATCTTATTTACATTCACCTTAGAACTGGTCATGCAGGTAACAGATTATGTATATTTGATCCAAGATTCCTTCTCACTCTGGCACTGGATGAAAAGGGCTTTTGCCCTCACACACTTAAAAGTTTCAAGGTATTGGATGTCTAAAAAAAAAATCATTCTCTCAGCTTTTTGAGCTAGTATTCCACCACAGTTGGTCAGTATTCCCACCCACAGTTTCAGAAAACAAGTAAGTTTGCTGAGGTCTATGGGATGGCAGAAGCAGCTACCTGAATGATACAATCCATGATCTCCACTACTGCAACAATGATGGACTAATGGCAGACCATGTGATGTTAAAATTATCATTATCATCATCCTCAAGCAGCCATGGGCTACGGAGGTCCAACAAGACCGTGCAATTTAGTTCTCCAAGCATATCTGTCCTGAACTACATCTGCTGCATCTGGCCACTGCACACCACTTCTAACAAGGTCCTGTTTGACATTGTCTGCCCACCGCATCCTGGATTTCCCCCTCTTTCTGAGGCCTTTAGGCACACTGTTCATAACCCTATTCGCCAATCTATAATTATCCATACGGGCAACATGGCCAAACCAACGGAGTCTCTCTCTGCAAAATATGCTGCTTAAAGGAGGTTGTCGATCCCTTGCCTAACCTCATCATTAGTTACAAAGTTGAACCACCTAATGCCCAAGATAGTGAGTAAGCATCTAGAATCAGAAGCATCTAGTTTCCTGTTATTTTGTTCACAAAGCATCCAAGTTCCACTACCATAACTAACCCTAGAAAGAATCAAACTATTATACAGTCTAATTTTAGTTTTTAGGTGTATATGCCTATTTCTCCAAACTCTCCATAAATTCTTAAAAGTCCCAGCAGCAAACCCTATTCGGCTGTTAATCTCATGCCACACATCACCAGTATCTATTACATAGCTCCCAAGATAATTAAACTGTGACACCTGCTCAAGACTGCAACCATTCAGATAAACTGAATCATGGCATGCCTGACCAATTTTCATCACTTTAGTTTTCTCTCTGTTTATAACCAAACCTATTCTACTACCAGTCTCATCAACAGCTCGAATGAAAGAATTCATCTCATCAACATCATTTGTCAAAAGGGCCAATCATCAGCATAATCTAAATCAGAAATTGTTTATCTCCAGACCATTTAAAGCCAAATCTTTCTTTCAAGGCATCATTTCATTAAGATGTTGCAAGACGCATTGCATTAAAATGGCTAGCATAAGAATATGATTGATTATATATTAACAGCAAATGGGTTAGTTCTGTTAGGAATATCAGGTCATATAGGAGAGCTGAAATTGGATCTGACCATTACCTTGTTAAAAGTGTCTTGCAAATTAAACTTAAAAAGTGTTGTGCTAGGGTTAAAAAACTTACCTCTAATACTGAAGCTCTGAAAGACCCAGTTACAACTAAAGCTTACCATGATAGATTACTTAGTCATTATGACAGTCATGGTTTGCTTACTACTGAAGTTAAGGAAGAATGGGACCATTTTAAACAGGCTTTTTTGGAAACTAACAGTACTATTTTAGGAAAAAAGGAGCAGAGGAGGCAGAATTATTTGAGTGATAAGGCACCTGAGCTTATTTCAGAAAGAAAGAACTGCAGGAATATCCTTAATCAATATTCTATTGGTCCTAATAGAAAGCATTACAGAGAGCTTAATAAATGTGTAAAGGATCAGATAGCTAATGATAAGAATCTTTGGCTTGATGATTTGGCTGACAAAGCTGAGGAAACAGTTAGACAGCACAACAGCTGAGAGCTGTACCAGATAGTTAATGTTTTGTGTGGTAGAAAACGGACAGGTATACAGGGATTGAAGGATAAACAAGGTTATAGAAGGTGAGGATTCTGCCATGGGTAGATGGGCTGAGCATTTCAGTGATATTCTAAAACAATGTGTTTAGTTCTACTAACATTTTTTTTTAATAATGACAGATGCATTACTAGCTTTAATGTTGGCCGTACAAAAGTCTAAATTTATTTTAGCTGTTTCTAAACTTATACTGCATAAATCCCCAGGGTTAGATACTTTAGTACAGAAATGCTGAGAGCTGGGAATGTTTTGGTTACCATATGGATGACTGAAATTTTGAATATCTTTTATGATAAAGGATTTATCCTAAGGATTTTACCAGAGCTATTATTATCCCTATTTTTTAAAAAAGGTGATCACACTTCTTGTGATAACTATAGGGGTATCAGCCTACTTTCTGTTCCAGGTAAAGTTCTTTCCATGATTGTGCTTTGTAATGCTCCAAAAAAATGAAATACTTTTAAAGTTTGGACCCTTTGTCTGATCCAATTATTTTCACGCTCCGGATAGCTGAGTCGGGCACCAGGCAATAATTAACAAATTGCCAAAAATTAAAGTTTAATTAGGGTTCAAAATGCCAGCGTGCATTAATGAGTAAAAATTCAAAAATATTAAATGATTGTCAAAATTTAAATACTAGTTCTAATCAAAACAATTAACATTGTTCAAGAGAAAAAATTAGTAAAGATTCAAAAGGTTTAAATAGCAAACAATTTATTTCCAAAAAGTACTCACCAAAACTTCAATAGAGAAGATATTAAATCATTTCTTACTACAAACATCTTCAACGAACTCCAAACTAAAACTGATCTCTAAACTGTGCTGTGCTCTACTACTCTCTTTACTATCTTCTGTGCTACTGTGACAACATGTCACCAGGTTATAACAAGAGGTACAAAGCCCACACGTGTCATGTTGCACGCCGGGAAAGACATTTACATAAATTGACGAGCAGCGCAAGCTATGAGGCAAGAGTGGGCGTGTCCCTGTACACGCGCTTTAGCGGGTGACAATCGAAAGTTTGGAGTTGCGCCTGCGCAAATCCTAACTCTTGGAAACGAGCGCTGTGATGCCAAAAGGGAAATAAAAATCCCCAAAATGATAAATATAACGTAAATTAAGCAAAACTGGTTAAGGTAAAGTAAAAGTGAATGAGGGGGCATCACAGCTTAATAGAAATAAAAATCTTATTGACAGTCAATTGCGTGATGAGCAACGTGGATTCAGAAGTGGTAGGGGATGTGTAGATCACATATTTTCACTCAGGCAGATTCTTGAGAAATTTTTAGTTTCAGAACCTTTGGTTGCCAACTTTGTTGATTTCAAAAAGGCTTTTGACTCTGTTGATCATCATCATTTTTTGTTCATTGTGAAATCATATGCTATACCTGACAAGTCAGTTAACATAATGAAAGCCCTCTATAATAACACTGAGTTGTGTGTGAGTTGGTAAGGCTTGTAGCATTACTTCTGGTGTTCGACAAGGGTGCATTTTGTCTCCTTTTCTCTTTAGC
Source organism: Ryuthela nishihirai (assembly GCA_038380435.1). NCBI lineage: Eukaryota > Metazoa > Arthropoda > Arachnida > Araneae > Heptathelidae > Ryuthela > Ryuthela nishihirai. The sequence goes on from JAWZYU010000012.1 coordinate 81,331,379, forward strand.
TTGGTTATTGATTATGTTATGAGAAATTCACTTCAAGGGAAAGATTTTGGCCTTAAATGGAATGGAGATACGAAAATCTCTGATTTAAATTATGCTGATGATTTAGTCCTTTTGGCAAATGATGTCAATGAGATGAACTCTTTCATTCAAACTGTTGATGAGACTGGTAGTGGAGTAAGTTTGTTTATAAACAGAGAGAAAACTAAAGTGATGAAAATTGGTCAGGCAGGCTGTGATTCAGTTAATCTGAATGGTTGCAATATTGAACAGATGTCACAGTTTAATTATCTTGGGAGCTATGTAACAGATACTGGTGATGTGCAGCATGAGATTAACAGACAAATAGGGATTGCTGCTGGGACTTTTAAGAATCTATGGAGAGTGGAGAAATAAGCTTATACACCTAAAAACTAAAATCAGACTATATAATAGTTTGGTTTTTCCTAGGGTTAGTTATGGTAGTGAAATTTGAACACTTTGCAAACAAAGTAACAGGAAACTAGATGCTTTTGATTCTAGATGCTTACACAGTATCTTGGGCATTAGGTGGTTCAACTTTGTAAATAATAATGAGGTTACGCAAATGAGTCGGTAACCTCCTTTAACCCTTTAACGCCCAGAATGGCCGGGATTTTGGAATGGACTAGTCTGAATAGTGCTACTGCTTTGTTTTTACTACCCTCTACTTTTTTCTCAGATTTCTTCGGCATTAAAGGGTTAAGCAGCATATTGTGCAGAGAGAGACTCCATTGCCCCTATGGATAATTATATATCAGCAAATAGGGATATGAACAGTGTGCCTAAAGGCCTCAGAAAGAGAGGAAGACCTAAGATGTGATGGCCAATATCAATCAGGACCTTGTTAGAATTAGTGTGCAGTGGCCAGATGCTGCAGATATAGCTCAGGACAGATATGATTAGAGAACTAAATTGTGTAGTCAGGTTGGACCTCTGTATGTGATAGTCCACCATTCACTTTTACTTTTCTTTAACCAGTTTTACTTTTCTTTAACCAGTTTTACTTTATTTACGTTTTATTTATCATTTTGGGGATTATTTTTTGGGGGCATCGCAATTCTCATTTCTGAGTGTAGGAGTTGAGCATGCACAACTGCAACCTTTTGATTTTCAACCGCTAAAGAGCATAAGTAGGACATGACGCCTCTTGCATCATAGCTAGCGTGATCATCATATTATGCAAATGTCTTTCCCAACATGCAATAGACACATCCTGTCTTTGTACGCCGCTTGTTATAGTAGTGATGTGAGGTCACAAAGTTAGAATGCCAGATTGAGATTGAGAAGCATAGAGTGTGTTGTGAGTAGAGTGGTGGTGTTGGGCCAAGGAGAGTGTTGTTAGTGAAAGTTGAGATGATGTTACTTTAGATAGAAGGAGTTTCAGTACACCAATTTTGTATCCTTTCATTGAATTGGGTGAGTCTGAATTTTTTGGAAATAAACTTTGCTTCTTATAGAAACTTTTGAATTTTTGTTATTTTTCTCTTGAGCAACGTTGATTGATTTTTGATTATATTAAACTTTAATAAAACTTGACAATCTTTTTCGAATTCTTACACAATAAGTAACACCTAATATTATACATAACAAACCCTATTCCCTTTTCCCTGGTAATACTGATGTCCCAAGTTCGTAAATCACATTTACAATAGTACTGGTCCAAAAACAGGTGCATTGAAATGACAATTTATGGGGAAACTATGAGCAGAGAAAGGTTTCAACTAATCTCTCGATTCCTGCATTTTGCTAATGACTGAGATGCTGAAGAGCAGGACAAGCTAAAAAAGACTAGGCCCATTATCTGACATATTTCAGAAAAATTCTCTAGTCTCTACTTTCCTGCTAAGACATAGTGTTAGACGAGAGTCTTATGAAATTCAGGAGGCGCCTGTCATATATGCAGTCCAACTGTTCAAAGCATTCACATTTTGGAATAAAGGTGTACAAAATTTGTGAATCTTTAACTGGATATTGCCATTATTTCAAAATTTATGTTGGAGATGACATCATTGACCCCAGCTTCCCGCCAGCACAAATGTGGTAATGGGCATGTGTCAACCATTGCTAAATAAGGGACACACCCTCTTTCTAGACAATTGGTACACCTCACCAGATCTTTGCAAGAGACTAACAAATTGTTCTACGAATATAATAGGCATTGTAAGGCCTATGAGAAAAGAGATGCCTAAAGATATTTCTGCCACAAAATTGAAGCCTGGAGAGTATGACATCTGGTCAGCCAATAACATTCTCTGTGTGGAAGGACAATAAAGATGTTCATTTTTTGACGTCTAAACATAGATCAGCTGACATCAAGGGCACTGGAAAATTACGGACAAAGAGAGGTCAACAGCCATGAGAAGAAAGAAACCTGCTTGTGCCATTGAATACCAGAAGGGGATGGGAGGGGTACATCTCCAGGATCAGGTAATTGCTCTTTTCTCCATAATGAGAAAAACTGTGAGAGGGTATCGGAGGATTTTTTTTTAATCTTCTCGATATATGTGTTTTCAATGCATTCATTCTTCAAAACAAACTGACTGGCAAGAAGTAAAAAAACTTCTCTGACTTCAGGATTGACCTTGCAATGCAACTGCTTGTATCAGCTGATATGCCAGACTATACTGTGCATGGGCGACCTTTATCTAGCAATACACCTCTATGACAACAGGCAAAAAATTGGGGCCACTTCCCAATGCATATCTCATCTACCGCGAAAAAGAAAAATGTTACAAAACGGTGTGTGGTATGCTACAGCAAGGATAAATGAAGTGAAACTACATGGCAGTGTGAAAAGTGCAACACTCCACTTCACTTACCAGAGTGCTTCAAAGGTTTACCATACTCAGACATCATACTGAAACAGGGTGGCGAGTATGTAATTCAAATAATTTCAAAATCTGAACCCCACAATACTCAATGGTTAATTTTTTATGACTTTTTGAAATAATATAAGCATTGTTAAAATACTCAGTAGGGAAAGGGGGTTTAAATCAGATTCCTGCAGTACAGGCAGGGCATTTAAATATGAAGCGAATGGGTTAATGAGCCTCAGGAGAAAAGAGGAACAACAACCCCTAAATTTGCTGGCAGTGCTACGTCAGTTCACGAATCAATAAACTTTGAATGTAAAGTTCCATTTTTTTTCCCATCAGAAGCAAGTGATAGAACAGAGTATTATCAACTGTAGCAGTGATGAGTTGCCAATCCTATTATTAACTGTAATCCTTATTGTTAATTGGCCTTTACCTGAGATAAGGTTTGACGGTTCGAAACGTCCGTCATCGTGGACATTTGTCAAGTCCATGGAAGAGCATTTCCGTTTGCATGAAGTGCCAAGCAACAAAAATGTGATTTTAGCAGTATCTTGTCTAAGTGGATGTGCTAAGCAATGGTAGAATAATGTAGGATGTCATCATGGAATAGAGTTTTGGGAAGATTTTAAAAGCGAACTCTTGGAAATCTATCCAGCTTATAATGACTTGACACAGAACTGTTTTCACAAAGACAAAGGGAAGGAGATGATATGGAAAAATTCATCTGGGGTACAGTAGAGTTATACCAGCTGTACAATGCTGATGCCACAGAAATTGACATTATAAACTCCATGAATCTGGAGAGATGCGGGTTCGATTCCCGCCGTGGCGGCAATGAAATTTTTTTTTCAGAATCTATTAATTATTGTTTCTTAACAGGGAATACTGTGCATTCACTTTGGATTTCAATCATATTGTCCCGATTAATCTTGCCCATTAGGAAATACTTGGAAGTATGAAACACTACAAATTCAATTTCAACTTGAGTCAAATTCGCTCGGCAATATACTGCAAGAGAAACTGCAGAAACTGCATTTAACCAACAATGGATGCAATTCTTGCCAAAGCAGTGCTATCAGGTCGCAAAATGACTCCCGTATGACAGGAAGTTACATGGTCCCAACAATTTGTGCCAAATGTGCCTACAGCAATGCAGAATGAACGAAGCAGAGATTATGTTCTGCGTCAAGCTTTGAACAATGAATCTAGACCTAAAACTTTTGCTATGAATAATAGAGAAACTTTGAGATGTAATTTTTGTGGCCGACCAGGGCACAAGGAGCAATATTGCTACAGAAGGAATGAAAATTCAGCAAACTTAAATTAGGACCTTTGAAGCGAGAGGCCAAAGTTCCTCAAGAAAAGCCCTCTCATGGAACGAACTTGCCACTGTCGTTTTACCATTTGTTAAACCTAGTTACAAAGAAACTGACAGCAAAGAAACTGAAGCCAATCTTTCATGTTCTAATGAGCAAATTTTAGATAATATTTATGACAATGGTAAATTGAAATTGCAGCTGTGGTCCAGTAGACTTTTTGAGTTATCTTGTAGTCCAAAGCAGATGTTCAAGAAAAACCTGTAAAAACCCCTATTAGTGTAATTAATGTAAATTTAGAGGAACAAGTTATCGATGCAAAGCAAATTGATAATGAGAAATATGTTGATATAGTTGGAGAAAATTAGTACAAAATTAGTTGATGAAAAAGTTTATGAAGTAGAAGTTTTAAACGGAAATAGTGCTGAAATTGATAACTAGAAAAGTTTTGAATTTGAGGTGTTAAAGGAAAATGATCTGTTAGATGGAATTTAGCCAAGCAACCCAGAAATTGTTTTGAGTATAAATAATCCTGATGAATCTAACAAGTTTAGAAATTTTCAACTGTTGAAGTGTCATTTAGATGCAGGCAGCAATAAACCTGGAAAGTACAAAGCCAGGCTCTTCAAAGACCAGCATGTAGTGACGAGATGTCAACGAAATAACCACAGCCTAAAGGGCGACAACCGCCAATGAAGTAGTCAACATAGAATAGATGGCATCACCAACGAGATCTTCAGAAGTGCTTATACCTAGCTGATCGATCGAGGTGGGAAGAATATCACCAGAAAATGACTGGATGATGATTTATCACAATGGAGTGCCAACAATGAAAATTTAAGTATATTATTATTCTTCCACCGTGGTACTTAATGATTTATAATGTTTTATTTCTTTTATTTGAAATAAATGAAGACAGAGAAGCCTAAATCGAATTATTGTGATTTATGTACTTACGAGATTTTAAAATATTTAATTTCTTGCTTAAACTATGAAGTTTCAATATTTATTTTTGAAGAGTGAATTTCCTATAGTTCGAATTTATAACGTGATGTGAATAGAATTTTTTATGTATACTTAATCATGTAAAGTTCTATTTGTTATATTTTATTAAAGTGATATAAAGTGTATTTTTGTAGATTTTTTCATTCCAGTTGACTGAAAACTGAAAATTTTGTAAGTTTACATTTGGAAGTTTAGAAATTGTGAAATGATTATGGATGTGAAAGATGAGAATGAAAGAGAATTTATAATATACAGTGATTAAATATTTTACATTTTTGAGAAATATTTTGTATTTTGAAGTTAATTTTTTTTTTGCAAAATGTATTTTCGTGTAAAAAGTGAATGGAATTGTATTGCATGAAATGTTATTAAATTATTGATATTATTTAATAATAAATTAAAATTATTGATACAACTTTTTCTTTACTCTTAGATATGATATATATATGAGTTTAAATCTGTTCGGTGCCATCAGTGATATTTATGCATCAATGATGCGTAATTATTGGGATGACATTGACTGCATTTATTTGTATATATATGAGCTGACCATGATGTCTGGGAATTTTTTTTTTTGTACCCAATTGGAGCTGTCCCCAACATCCTAGTCTGGTGACCACAACAGTCACCAGCATAACTCCTTTGGGAGGGGGAAGTAAAACTCTATGAGGGGAGGTAACTAATGCATTTTTTTTATTTCAGATAGCTTGCGATTATTGTGTCTAGGTGAAGATTTAGCAGATGATTACACTCCCACTTGCTTGTAAAATTTGGAATTTCTTAGTTTCACGTGTTTGATGTAGTTAGGAGGATTTAACGGTGTTCCAATACCCATTTTTTTTTATGTGTGGTAGAAGATTTAGCTTTCACATATTTTGATTGTGGTTAGTGGATAAGCAGAAGCTCTGTACCGTTTGATACGTTTGTAATTATATTCTGTAAAAGAGCAGAATTTCATGTAAATTGAATTTTTTTCTTTATCCTTTTTAGAAGTTAAGCAGGATAGCAGTATTAATCAGCTTTTTGTACAGGTTATTGTATGCAACTTTTGAAATTTGTATCAGAATGTGATACTAGGTAGTCCGATAACACTAGTATGCAGTTAGCTGCCACAGTCATTGGTATGTAAAATACACTAGGCAGCTTTACACATTGATAGGAGGAATAGGAGGAGGTATCTTTGGTTGCAATGGAAAATTGTGTCAAAGTGAGAGGAGATTGTCTTATCAAAATTTGCGTAAGAATATTTTTACTTTATTTTATATTCAGCGATGTGTAAATGACGTGAGAAGTGTCCTATTATTCTAAATTTGCTCGTCAAAATCTGTTAGGTCAAATTTCGACTCCCTTTGGGAGCGAAAGTTGTGATGATCCACCCATTCACTTTTACTTTTCCTTAATCAGTTTTATTTTATTTACATTGTATTTATCATTTTGCATATTTTTTTGGACATCGCAATTATCGTTTTCGAGCGTAGGATTTGCGCATCCACAACTCTGACCTTTTGATTGTCAACCGCTAAAGAGCGTGTATAGGACATGACAACAGTGTCTAGGTACAAAGAAAATGAGCGACATTTTTACTAGTAAACCTAGCACTATTTTTTTTTAAATAACACATTATTTGAAGTAGTGAAATACTTTAAATTGATAATAATAATATTATGCTCAAAGAAAGCTATAGCATTATCTTTCTATGTTATTTCAATGTGAAGCTAACTACGATGCTCTACATCTAAAATATGCATTTAATGGAAAAATGTGATGAAAATAAAGATTGCCTATTGGTACTTGTAGACCTGTCAGGGATAGGTTCTTTTTGAGCCACTCATGTGTGCAGAAGGGTACTTGTCTCTACCTTGTCAGGATGCTGCTGCTATCTAGGTGGCTGATAAACACAAACTCAGATTTTACATATACAAATTTGCTACATTTAATGAAAAACTAAGTCAAAGATCATCAAATTTATTTAAATCTTGATTTATCATCAATATTCGCTTGGTATTTAAAGAGTTATGGAAGCTGGAAATTTTAATAATAAATTATCTCGTTTCATAAAAATCATTCATAATTATCTACCATCGAAATAATCACAATGCAACTTTTAAAATTTATATTTTATTACATGATTTCAAACAATACTTATTATTTAGGTTTCAATTAATATCTGAGGTAAATTCTTATGACCCATTACTGTTGTGAAATATTCTAACTTCCATAATTCCTTAAATACTAGGCGAATGCTGCTGATAATCAAGATTTAAATAGATTAGATTATGATCTTTAATTTATTTTCAGAAATTCTCTAATATTTTGTTAGGGCAGTGTAACTTAGTTCCATATATTGTAAACATATTCACCAATTTTACTTAACGGGAATAACTTTCCCTTGCGACTCCAAAATATTATTTATTTGAATAGGTATTTCTGAAATTTTTTCTAATTACTCATGTCAAAGTTGCCAACATATTACTGTATCCGTCTCACAGATCCAGTTTGGAAGAGATTTGATAGAAACTGAGTTTTGTTTCTAAGTTTCTCTTCTGCAAAACATCACACAATACTACATCATCATTCAGACTTCAGGTTAAAGACAGCAGAAAGTAGACAGAACAGTAAATAAATTACACATGAACAAATCCGTATCAGAATCCAATTTTGAAACTAGTGGTAAAACAGCATGGGTAATAGCCAATACTGCTACAAAGCAAGCAGCAAGCAAAACAATGAATCACCAGCACCACAGCAAATGAAAATATACTAAGGCTGCTGTCACTTCAAGTCTTGAAATTGGCAGGCAATTCCCATTACATAGGCACTGGTTCAACTTACACCTGGTTCATCATCAATTTCTATTGGATTAATTTCCCTAAGCACAGTGAATATGAAATTCTTGTACCTGATACTAGCAACTATCTAGCAAATCAGCTGTCACTCCTGCACTGTTTAACCTTTCCATTTAATCATCTATTCAGCAAAATAGAGCACTCAGAAATTTAATAACCCAACACAGAGTAGAGATTCCTTACATCTTTCACTCTTATATTCATTTATTTATGCATAAAAATAATGCCAATTTTACCAAAAACCCTAAGTGTACTCAAAAAATTTTCAGAAATATTTAATTGTGGATTAAAACTAAAATATATTTGAGTAGTGTTCACACTTACCTGTTTACTAAAACAAAATTAAACTGTTGACGAGTTATTTGTTGCACAGCATTTTTCAGCTCTAACAACAAGGGATTCCATGGCAGAGCTGGTAAACAAGTACCAGAGAAAGCATAAGTCAAACCTTCATCTCCAAAAGATACCTTCAAAATAAACAGAATAAGCTGCATGGTATTACAGGCTTCATTTTCTGTAAATTACAATTACACTTCTTTACCATCCAGTGACTGAAATGTGTCCTTTAAAACAATGTGCTTCCATACTGCACTGTTTAAAACAATAATTCTAATTATTTTACAAAGCAGTGTTTTAGGACACAATTCAAGGAAATATCACGTGAATACTCCTAGTTAAGGTTGCAAAGATGATCTATTGTGCAATATCTTTAAAAGCATCAAAAAATTTAATTTTTATGAATTAACCATTATCAGAATAGTTGATAAGATATCCATTAAAACATAAAATAACATATTTAAAACAAAATAACCAAAACTACTTAAACACAACACATATTTAATGTACAACAGAAGTAAATTTTCATGAAGATAATATAAGTTGCAATTGAAAATTTGAGAGAGAACAATCTTGATTTTAAATGATCCTGTTGTATAAAGCATGGACTTATCAACAAATGGAAGCTGGAAATGGAAGTGTAAATTGATAAGCAATGCTTATCAACTTAGACTGAATTACTTAAAGAGAAACAGAAATGCATAAAGCAATCAAATTTGGATAATTTTCTAAAGACCTTGGGTTAATAACTTATCACATATTCTTTTAAAACTTTTAAATTTTATTAAATTCTCTTAGATTTGAATTTTATTTTAAATACAAAAAGTGAACTCATTAAATAATAAATTGCAGAAGTTTTAAATAAAGAAATATATGTAATTATATCAATTTAACAGCCTTTAACTTTCAGACTATGTTTAAATATTACCAATTCATATATATATATGGAAGAATGTTCCTTTGGAATACTACTATACTGTACACGAGGCCTCATTTAGCACTATTCATTTAATGCTTGGATTTCAGAAACACTTCCTGAGTGCTAATTGAGGTATGCCTGTATAAAATATAAATAAATCACCTTTAATAATTAACATTAGGTAAATAAAAAATTAAAACTAAATTTAGAATAAAAGTTGTCAGGTTATTGTTTTATTTCTGAGTGGTGCTTTTTTTGCACGCAGTGGGCTAAATGGATAACTTTCAAGATACTGAAAGACTCAGAGGTTTGGAAAGGGGAGTCACTGAACAGCTGTTATGAAATGAAGTCTCCCGTGAGATAGGCCATCCAGCATGTCCTTTATCACGTACAGGGTATGTCTCTACAGCCCTGGGGCTATGGTTAACATTCCATCTCATCTGATGGATAGTACCCTTTCCAAACCCATCAGTGTCCCCTTTCTCACTGAAGGCAAAATGAGGGTTAGCAGAGATAAATCTCAATACTGGCAGAATTGGGACTCATACTTGGGAACTACAGATAATGAGCCTGATATGATACCAACTAAGTCAATACCTGTCCCTCAGAATTAAAGATTCAAATAAAATGTTAACAAAAATTTTATCAAAAATAAAAAAATGTCTCAACAATCAGGTCATTTTTGCTGGTTAAAATACCGGCATTTTTCTTTTTTTAAACGTAAAATTTGTTCCTAATATCACTTATTTTATCATAAGTTTTTTTACCACTTTTCGTATGATATTCTTTTGTGACCCTCATTTCTATAAATTAAGCAATCAGTTTATTTTTATCTATGCCTTGCAAATTCTCTGGTACTGAACAAGGCAAATTTTCAACCTTTCATTAATATTTAATGTACTTTTTATTAGCCTGAAAGAGTCACATCTCATTGCCAGATCCGAAACTAGTATTTTATTAAGATGTGTGATAGAATGTATTAAAGCAACAAGAATAAATTTTAGAGAAAGAATATAACTTTGTTATAGACGACAATTTCTTTCAATAGAAGAATTTATTATTAATCTACTATTCTTCAAAACTAATGTTATCAATTAAAATGATTCAATTAGTTTTACTATGAGTGGATTAGTCTGATAGTGTCCCTTGACACTATGCCATCGTTACCATCATATTATGCATCATATCTATGTACAGGGTGTCCAAAAAATAATGGTGGGGCATAACATATGAAGCTCATTGAAAAAGTTCTGGACACATGTCTACATTTACACTCATTCCTCTGAAGTTAACAAGCTATGATTTTTTGGAAGCTTGTCTAAACTTGTCATTACACGTTAAAAACAAAGGATGCATCATTTCTCTCTTCACTTAGTGGCAGACTTGTCTATGAAATGTCTAAAATTGTCTGTGAAATCTGTGAATTGTTGTGTGGAGCCTAAGAACAGAGAAAGATTTTTCATTTTCACAAGGACAGATCAATAAATATTTAGCGGAAAATTTTTTTGCTGACACAGAGTATTCGAACCCGCATCTCTCCAGAAACATGCCAGAGTATTCTTCCGATTGAACTAATGTCAGCTCATCTTTTTTCCGCTTATTTTAAGACTAAACTCTATCGCCGTGTGTCAGTAAATATTTTTTCCACTAAATATTTATTGATTTATCAACGCCAAAAGAGCATCAGGTAATGATGTGATTATCACAAGGATAGAGCTTGGAGACAAGGAAAAATTTCATGCCAATTTATCACAAGTATATGGGGATTATACTTTTCATATCGCATTGTTATGGAATGGATGAGCATATTCAAAGGATGGCAGAGCTTTGAAGACCTCCCTTGTGCAGGAAGACCGAGAGAACCATTGCTGCTGTTTGTGAACTCATTACGGAAAATCCACCATCATTCAGGTAATAAGTTTAAATGTCAGTGTATCAATTGGCAGTGTGGAAACAATTATTCATCAACGTTTAAAGTTCTAAAAGATCTGTGAAAAATGGGTACCCTACATACTGAAAGAACAGCAAAAAGGGGCTAGAATCAGTTCATGCAGGTAGATGCTGAAAATATTTAAACCTATTGTCACAGGTAACAAGACAACAATGGTTTTATATTTTTTATCAGTTTTTATTAATTTATAATTATACAACTCCCACAAAGATCGACTGCTATGTTTGGGTTGCTGATGATGAACTGTCTTCAAATCCCCCGTCAAGACTTTCACTCAAGGAAGAGGATGTTCACAATATTTTTTCAATTCACAAGGAGTGGTAGCTGTGGACACCTTACCAGAAAAAGTGACTATAAGTAGCCAATATTATACCAGCATTGTTTTGTCCAAAATGGTTAAGGAGCAGCATCTAACAAACATCCAGCAAGCAACAAGCAAACAACAACAACAGACATGTCAAAAGTTCATCTTCATGACAATGCCAGTGTTAAAAAACCCAGCAAGTTACAGATCTGAAGCAGGAAAAAATCAAACAGCTACCCCATCCTGCATATTCATCCAATCATGCACCATGCTATTTTTGTTTGTTTTCAAAAATTAACTAGAAGGATGCATATCGCCTGTGGAGCATATGAGAACCTCTTTTTCAAAGAAAAAGAAGTTTTTTCTTTACCTACTGTTTCATTCTTTAATTTTAATTTGAGCTAGCAGATGATGGAGAAAATGCACATTGTATTTCATTAGTAATTATAAAACATAAAAGTATTCATCTTTTAATTCTTAAATCTAAAAATTTGCATTTCCCACACCTCTCTCAGAGAAGCGGGTAGATTACTGCTCTCAATGAATATCTCTTAAAAACTACCATTAGTTTTTCAAATTTCCATTCTACATGTATTATTTGTAAAACTCAATAACTCTGCAGTTTCATCATTTCAGTGATCTATAAAGATATATATGCATGCTGTGATGCCCCTCATTCACTTTTACTTTACCTTAACCAGTTTTGCTTAATTTACGTTATATTTATCATTTTGGGGATTTTTATTTCATTTTTGGCATCACAGCGCTCGTTTCCAAGAGTTAGGAGTTGCGCATGCGCAACTCTGAACTTCTGATTGTCACCCGCTAAAGCGCGTTCACAAAGACATGCCCACTCTTGCGCCACTCGTCAATTTATGCAAATGTCTTTCACGGAGTGCAACATGACACGTGTGGGCTTTGTATCTTTTGTTATAACCTGGTGACATGTTGCCACAGTAGGACAGAAGATAGTAGAGTAGTAGAGCACAGCACAGTTTAGAGATCAGTTTTAGTTTGGAGTTTGTTGAAGATGCTTGTAGTAAGAAATGATGTAGTATCTTCTTTATTGAAGTTTTGATGAGTGCTTTTTGGAAATAAATTGTTTGTTATTTAAACCTTTTGAATCTTTACTAATTTTTTTCTCTTGAGCAACGTTAGTTTGTTTTGATTAGCATTAACATAAAATTTTGACAATCATTTAATATTTTTGAATTCTTACTCATTAACGCTCGCTGGTATTTTGAACCCTAATTAAACTTTATTTTTGGTAATTTGTCAATTATTGCCTGGCGCCCGTCTCAGCTATCCGGAGCATAAAAATAATTGGATCAAAGGATCCAAACTTTAAAAGTATTTCATTTCTTTGGAGCGTTACAATATATAAAAACTACTAAGTATTTGAAAAATGTGAATTATATTTCATTAGTACCAATCAAATTACAAAAGAATTTTGTAATTATCATTTTCATTGTTTCCAATGGAAACTTAATGACATTCACATTCCATCATCAAAATTTCATATTCTATTGTTGCAATATTCGTTTGAAATTTTCAAACTTTTCCACCATTAGAGGGTGCAATTATAGTGTTTGAAAGATTCCGTAAGTGCAAATCATAATATTTTACCAATTCCAATCTAACCCTAAAAAGATATTTTCATTTAATTCTAAATACAAACAATTATCTGCTAAAACAAAAAATTGTGTTTTCTCACCATCCCTGGGTCTAAGATTTAAACATCATGGCATTCACATTCCACCACCAAAATTTAAAATTTCTAATTTAAATACGTTTGCAATTTTTTTTTTTGAAATTTTGGAATTTACAAATCTTTTCACTGTTAGAGGGCACAATTATAGTTTTCTGAAGATTTAAAAAGAACAACTCACAATATTTTTTCAATTACTATCTACCCAAAAAGAATTTTTCATTTATCTCTAAAAGCAAACAATTATCTGCTAAAACTAAAAAGGTGGTTCCTCTGGGTCTAAGAAGTCAACTCAATGTGACAATGGAAACTTCGTGACCTTCACATTCCACCACCAAAATTTCAAATTTCTAGCATAAATACATCGTTTGAAATATAGAAATTTTCAACTTTTTCCACCGCTGGAGGGAGTAATTACAGTTTAGAGACATACAGAAAGTGCATATCATAATATTTCATCAGTGGCTATCCAACACAAAAAGAATTTTTATTTTATCTCTGTAAACAAAAAAGTTTGATGTTTACAGATGGACAGACAACAAAGCAAAATTATTATCTCATTTTTGAAAACGAAATAAAAAGGAACTCAATAAGAAACCTTTTTCATGGATGCAAGACAAAATGTGTTCATTCAGAGTTGCAGAGTATTCCCCAACAGGAATATCACAAAATATTCCAGAATTTGCACAGGCATCTGGAACTTTGCATAGATGCTGGAGGGGAGTACTTTGAAGGACAGTTGAAGTTCTGTTCAGGTAAGTGCGATGGCTTTTGTTTTGCAGATGCATACCAAGAATATGCTTCGGCATCTCTTGTTAATTGCTCAGTTGTTTCTCTTATTCTGACTTTCAAATGATTCACATCTGGAATTTTGTTCATGCAAACATAATTCTTTAAAGATACACAAGAAAAAATTCAATTGGTTTCAAATAAGGGCTCCTTGGTGGCCATTGACCATTCCCCTCCCATCTACCAAAATACATCTGTCAGGAAATGTTGCACTAAGAACTTCCAAAACATCTGTTGAGAAAAGTGACGGTGCATCATCTTGCTGGAAAATAATGGTATTTGTGAGGTCATCGTCTTCTTTTTTCTAGCACATCCAGATAAACTTCTCTGTAATGATTTTTCCCACAAAGGAAAACAGCCTAAAGATACAATTATGCATTAAGCTTAACTGAGAAGCCCTTGGGGCTATCATGCATCTGCTCTTGAACCACATCATGTGGATTTTCTGCCCCATATTCAGTAACAATGACTGTTTACATGTCCACTGATGTGAAATGTGAATTCATCACTAAACAAGATAACGTTTTAAAATTGAAATCTGCATAACATAATCAATAGCCAAACTAAAAGGACACAAAATGCACCCTTGTTAAACTCGAAAAGCAATAATTAAACCAATTTTCTCCAGCCCTACCAACTCTTACAGTATAGTTCAGTGTTTTAATTATGCCAATTTGTCTGGTTTGCCACACAATCTCACGATCAACCACAAAGTATGATGATCAACAGTCGAAAGCCCTTTTCAAAGCTACAAAGCTAGTAACCAAGATTTCTGAGAATATTCCTCACGAATCAGCTTGAGTGAAAAAATCTGATCTGAACATCCCTAGAACTTCCAAATCTACACTGTTCATCATACAGGTTCAACTTCACAGGGTCCTGGTACTGATCATTTATATCCACTGGACTGGATGATTACAAATCATGAACTTGCTGAACTGGTGGGCCTCTCTTGAGGAAAAATCTACTGCTATGCTTTCTGTTTCCCTATGGATTGTTAGCCCTAAGTGAATAATACACAAAATATCTTATTACATCAGCTAGTGGATAATCCTGATGAGGCCATCACAGGCACCTGAACCCTTACTTCTATGGGTATGGCCAATCCTATCATGGAGTAATGTTTAAGGCTTCTATCCAGATTCTGGTTCTTGAAAAGGTCCATTTATAAAGTTGGTACCTGAAGTAAAATAAATATAATAAATAGATCACTGAAAGCAATTTATGTAAATTAGAATTTTAAAAATTCCCTGCTACAGTGTCAAGAGATATCTCCAATTGCAACAATCTGTTATCTTTTCTCAGAGGGATGTGAGAAAAGAACATTTTAATTTTAAGGAGTAAATGATGAATACTTTTTATGTCATTATAAGTACTAATATTTTAACTGCTATTTGCATTTTCCCAATCATCCATTAGTTCAAATTAAAAACTTTTAAAGAGTGGTAAACAAAATACTTCATTCTCTTTGAAACGAGATTTTCATTTTTACCAGAGGCAATATGCATTCTTCTAGTTTGTTATTAGTAAATGTTTATTAGAAAAATGAAATTGTTGATATCAGAATATTTTTATATATCTATCACTGTGTTTTATTTAAGCTTAAACACCATTTTCCCTTTTAAATTATAACAAAATGTATTAAAATATTTTAAATTAAAAATAGAAATTAAAAATTTTGAATGCAAAATGTCAATAATTTTTTTTTATACATTGTAACCAAAGTTCATCTGCTGTTAAATCCTGACTTTAAAAAATATTAAGTGATTGCAAACATCTCAAAATGGTTGTCAATGAGAAGTGGATACAACTGCATTTCAGTGGTTTCTTCAAAATGAAAGCCTGGTATAAATGGACTCATTTTGAACAAGCTTGCAACTATTCCATAATGCTTGTTAGAAGAACATTTTAAAACATCCTCTGGCTGGTTAGGCCACTTTTGCAAATGTGATATTTTTTTAATTAGGTGTAAGGGAGATAATTTGGCTATGTAGTGGGGAAGACATAGCCTAATTACCTCAAATCTTTTTGTCATATCATTTAAAAAAACAGTGCAAGTCATATCCTTTAACATTTCTGAAATGAAAGTTGCATACAAATCAAAATTTAAGTGAAAGGTGCAAACAAATCAAATGATGTAAAAGTTTTTGACTTTTCTTTGTTTGATAATATTCCCATTTACTTGATTACATTGCCAATATCACACATTTGACTTAGAAAACTTACCCATTTTCTAGGAATTTGGTGCCATTTGCCAAATACTTGAAGTTTTAGCAGTTCTCCACTGAAGTACTGAACTTCATTTTCAAGTCTTTGAAATATAATATCTGCTGTTTCCTTTGAAAATATTATAGCATAATTCACATCAAAATTTTCTTGTGTAATATGATCCCATTTCATTGACTTAACATATTCTACTACTGTTGTATCTGATGAAATCTTAAAGTCCATAGTCTCTCGTGGTTGTTTAGAACAATCAACAAATTCTAAATTTTGACTGGCAAGTCTTTTGTGTATGAGGGCAGTTTTGGAAGGCCCTACAAAATATTTTGAACTATTATTCTCAATACAGCTTTTTACAAAAGCAGAACTTTGATTATTATTATCACAACCTACTTCATTTTGTATTGTATGCTTTTTAGAAAACAAAATAGATTCTTTTGAGTCTACAAAATCCTTTAGGTCATTATCTTCTGTACTCTCTTCATTAGTTAAAATTTTAGATGAAAAACAGTTTACATGAAGTGGGGTTTTAACTAGGGAACAGGATTGCTGCAACTTATTTTGAGAACTAAAAACATTTTTAAGTTCTGTTCTTTCTTCCTTCCGATTCCCTTTGTTAAATTGTTGTAAAGAATATGGTTTAACTTCTCTAGTTATATGAAAATCCATAAGAGTTCCTTGGCGATTTAGTTGTTTTTCAAGAAGTGGCAGTGAAGTTAATTTATATGTATGTCCTACGATTGTAGGCCTCTTCAAGTGGCAAGAATGAACAAAAGAAAAATATTCTGAAAAAGAAACAATGACACAGGTAAGTTATATACGGGAAAATATACATAACATTAATACACTTAAGCTATTTTATTCCATATAAAAATATAGCATTGGAAATTTGTCAATAAAGAGAAAACTTTTAAATAGTATAAAAGGAGAAACATAGAACTCACATTTGAAGGATAGGATAAAAAAATCCCCCCCCCCTCAAGCAGCTGTTTGGCACAAAGGTCTGACAGGAGACTGTCAGTTTATATGCCATAGAGAAAGGCAGGACCTCAACAGAAAGACAACACAAATATTTATGCCTCACCCAGGCTTGAATCAAAGCCCTCTAACCAGTAGCCAAGCTTGCTAATCCCTTGGCCATGAGACAGTTGGAGACAGGATACTAATCAGAAATAAGCAAGGATGAAAAGAATCATTCAATGTGCCGAAGGTGTACTCCCCTCCCCCCTCCCCTCACATACACATACAACTCATTTCCAGACAAAACGAGCTAAAGTTTTCACTTTATTGTCTGTCTGTAAACATCAATTTTTTTTTTTGTTTTTAGAGATATATCATAAATTATTTTTGGGTTGGATAGGCATTGATGAAATATTATGATTTGCACTTTCAGAACCTTTTTATAATTATAACTGCACCCTCTAGTGGTAGAAAAAGTTGAAAATTGCAAAATTTCAAACTACTAGTGCTACAAAATTTCGAAATTTTGTTTGATAATATTCCCATTTACTTGATTACATTGCCAATATCACACATCTACATGGATCCCTATGGATGTTACATGTTTCCCTGTGGAGGAACCACAAGAGGGGGTGAGTAAATGTGATTTTTGTGTTTTAAGAGATAATTGTTCGTTTTTAGAGATAACTAAAAATACATTTTAGGTTGGATAGGTATTGGCAAATTTTACAATTCACACTTTTAGAATATCCCAACAGCTTTAATTGTGCCCTCTGACACTGGAAATTTTTAAATGATATTGCAAACAATCTATTTGGGTAAGAATTTTGATATTTTAGTGGTGGAGTAATAATCAAATGAGTTTATATTGGCAGCAATCATTTGTCTCGTCAAGGAGGGTGGGAAAGTGCAACTTTTCATTTAGAGATATTAATGAAAAATTATTTTTGAAGTGAATAGGTACTAACAAAATACAATGATTCATAGTTACCTTAATTTACCATCGTTAGATGGTGCTAATAATGTAAAACTTGAAGTAATGTTGCAAATGATATATTTATGTTAGAAATTCTAGTGATAGAATGTGTTGATGGAGAATGGAATAATTGATAGTTGTGTGTGTGGTTTAATATATACTGGATTATACATATAACATTTGGCTAAAATTTGACTGGTTGTTTCTTATGTTTATAAATTTAGTACTTAATTTAAAAATTTTCAGTAAATTTAAATATAAAACTATTATATAAATAATTTATATACACTGGAACCCTAGGGGATGAGAAAAATCCAACTTTTCAATTTTAAGGGATAAATTAGATATGCTTTTTCATTGTATAGGACTAATAATATGTTACTATTTACATTTTCAATCACCCATTAGTCAAATTACTGTGGAAAGGGTGAAAAATTCGGAAATTGAAAAACTTCATACTCTTTGAAAATGAGCATCCCAAATTCGCAAAATAGAATGTTACACTTCTATTTTGTTATTTATATCATTAGTCCTAAACCTATGGTACATGTACCCCTAAGGATAGAACACCTCACTAGGAGGTTCACAAGATATACATGGTTTAAAAACTCTACCAATGCATTTCATAACATACATCAAAACAAGTTTATGTTGAAGCTTTATCCCCTTTCACATAGTTTCTGCATGATGGTGGTCTACATGAAAAAAAAGACCAACAGATACACATTAGCTGAACAGCTGAAAGGCTGTTGGCAGTATTAGCTGAAAGGTTTGGTACAGTAGGGTTCTAAGAGTTATTTGTGCAAGCATGCTGTCTGCACGTATTAGCAATTTGAGTTTAATAAATCTAGTGTCATTAAACAGACAACTGAACTTTCAAAGAAATCGCCACAATATGCACATGGCATATGGTGCAGTGAACAGCAACAAAAAAATCCACTTAACAATTGTACAGAAATCTTTTCCTTTGCTATAACAACCCTATTTTACTACTTTTGAGGCAATCAGCTGGCAGCTTCAAAGATACTGATATGAAGTGGAGTATATGTGAAGACCCTAAGTATGCCAAGAATGGAAGAAATATTGCAGATGGTAAAAGACCAACTTTCTACTAGCACCAATGCACATGACATGACAGTCAGTCATGAAAAGGTATGCTTGGAATGGATGCAGTTACTGCGTGAACAGCAACTGCATCCAAGTACAAAATGTGCAAGCATTGAAGCTATCATGACAAAACTGGATTTGTGTCAATGGCAACTGCATTCAAGTACAAAAGTGCAAGCATTGAAGCTATCATGACAAAAGTGGATTTTTGTCAATGGCTTTCTCAGATTGTCAGTCACTGATGCATTATTGTGTCCTGTGCATAGAAATGGATGGGCAACACTTTCAACAGTTGCTGTTAATGTAACAAATGAAAAAAAAAATAGCAAAATTCGGTTTTAAATGTCATTTTCTCACACTTTATACAAACTGTTTTCTCGATTTAGTGTGAGTTCACCTGCAAAATTTGTTTTTCCAATGCATATTCAGAAGTCACATATTTGCATTATAGAGTGCTATCACACAGAACCAAAATTCTTTTTTATTCCTTTGGGTGAGAATTTAAATTGTAAAATTTGTAGGTAGAATTCTGAAACACCCAATAGTTCATACCATATCAAACACCAATGACGCAAAAATACACTGGTGCAGGGCCAGATCTAGGGGGGAGCATGCCCCCTAGATCATATAGGCCAGTGGATAAAGAAAGGGGGGAGGAGCTTCAGAATGTGAATAAGGTAAAAGGCAAAAAAAAATTCAACTTATTTATATTTCATGCATTTTTCAAGAATACTTCATCCTTACATTTTTTTTGGCTTGATTGTGTTTCTTGTCCCTCCACCCTTGATTTTTTTTCAACATATGGGCCTGCACTGGTAACTAGGAGTTAAGCATATTTCACAAACCATGAGTGGCAATAGGACGACAGGAATTCATTCCCATGTTCTTGAAACCAGTTTGCAGCTTGCTGATGGTGACACAGCACATTATTTTGTTGATAGGAGCTGGAGTTGTCTGGATACACTATGATCATGAAGAGGTGCACTTGATTGGCAATGAGAGAAATGTAGGTTGTCCTGTTGAGCCATTGATTTATTGTGATCAGTGGATCCAGGGCATGCCATGAAAGGTCACCAATGATAACACCACTGCCTCTAGTCTGCCAAACACTGACAGTGCATCCTGGTGCCATATGCAAATGCAAAAACACCCATTTGCATGACAGATCTGAAAATGGGATTCATCTGACCAGGAAACAGATTTCCATGTCAGTGGTCCGGTGTTGATGCTGACATACTACTACAAGGCAGTTTCTTGTGTTCACGTCTTGTTGTTCAAATGCTGTTGAGACCGTCACAGTTAGGGTTACCAGATGCCAGTGTTCTAAAAGGAGGGCAGAAAGGGTAGAAATGGAGGACATGCTCTCAATTTGTGAAATAATTTTTTTCCTACTAAGTTTTATTTCAAGTATCGACTAACAGTTTACTTAGAAAAAGGTACGATTCTAATTACAGGTGCTCCCCTACTTGCGAATATTCAACTTACGAACTTTCAGACTTACAAACAATTTGACCATGTGTCTAAATTTTAAATTTCGCACGGATTCGTGGCGTTGAAGTTGATTTCGTAGTTTTTCTTTTTTGTTATTTACAACAGGTATTATATAATTTATGTACAAACATATACATTAACAGAATTAGTTGTTTTATTTATAAAATCGACTTTATGTTACCATATACCACAGCAGATTTTTACCGCATTTGAAATACCTGCTAGTAAGCAGTAGCGAGCAGATAAACGGGTGTAATGCATTCTAGTAAGTACATTGAAGGATAAACACTAAGTGGTTATTCTGTGTACAAATATACTTTATAGGTTAGTTTTTGACTTACGAACATTTCGACTTACGACAAAACCTCGGAAACGTAACCTGTTCGTAAGTAGGGGAGCACCTGTATTCAATACACTTCCAATTACATGATGTGCCAATTTTTATTCATAATTGATAAGCAATCAAGGATTATTTGGCCATGTGACATAATGATTAGCAACTATCTGCTGCTGCAGGAGGCAAACTTTGCATTAACTATAACTGCAGTAGTGGTCAGCAGTGAATTTCGTCTTGCTAGGGTATGATGCTCTTGTATGAGAAGGCTTGTACAAACTAGTAGTTCCTTAATTCATTCATTGTCCTTTTATGTTGGAAATAAAAAATAAACTGTGTCAACATTGATATCTCCAACTATTTATTGTGAACAGAAGCAAAGTTTTCTAAAGCAGTACTCTTTTTTCAATCTGGCATGTAAATTGCACATATTGCTGGAATTGTCTCCAGCTTCATATGATTTTGCATACCTTAAGGAATTATATGCCTTCCACATTCTCGGATATTAAACCTCAGTACATATTACAATTTTTTTTAATGACAAACTGTATGGGTTATATTATTTGTGATTATGAAACACTCCTGGATGTTATGCACTGAATTCTGTAATTGTTTATTATATGCCAATATATAATGGTACAACCTATTAATTAATGTTTGATGTCTATCTTAACAGGGAATACTGTGCATTCACTTTGGATTGATTTTTAATTATATATTAACATCTTAGTGTTAGCGACCTTCTCATTAACATCTGATAATCAATAGCAACTACTGAAAAAGTTGCATCTCCTTGAGTATAGATGGTGCTGTCTCAGCCACGTCTCAGTGAAGAAGATTTATAAGGTCTTATTCTGAAAATTTTCATTGTCCGACGTGTGGTACAATGGTAGCGTGCTCTGGCATGAATCTAGAGAGATGTGGGTTCGATTCCTGCCGTGTCAGTGATGAATTTTTTTCAGAATCTATTAATTAATGTTTGATATCTATCTTAACAGGGAATACTGTGCATTCACTTTGGATTGATTTATAATGGCATATATATGTTATTAATATTACAGAAAATAGTAAATTTTACAGTAAGAGAATTAATTTAGCATCCACAATTTGTATTTACAATATATTATTTCACAGTTAACAGTAAATTATATTCTAGTCATGGGTTCATGAAATTAAAAAAAAAATCAAAATACAAAAGATGAGTGCCTTAATTTTAGTTTAAAATATATTGAGTTCATATGAAAAAGAGGACATTGTTTTTTCAAAATTCTGAGAGGACACAAGAAAAAAGGGCATGTCCTCCTTTTGGAGGACATATGGTAACCCTAGTCACACAGACTCATGCAACATTTCCTACAACACAAGGCCAGTAGATCAAGTTATGGCATGGTCATAGATAGGCAAACAATCTAGACCTTTTCAATAAATTTATTTTGATTATTATTACTGGTGTACTTTTCACCATCCTCTTCAAGCAGCCATGGACTACAGAGGTTCAACCAGTCAGCAAAATTTAGTTCTCCAAGCATATATCATCATCATCATCCTCAAGCAGCCATGGGCTACGGAGGTCCAACCAGACCGTGCAGTTTAATTCTCCAAGCATATCTGTCCTGAGCTACATCTGCTGCATCTGGCCACTGCACACCAATTCTAACAACGTCCTGTTTGACATTGTCTGCCCACCGCATCCTAGGTCTCCCCCTCCTTCTGAGGCCTCTAGGCACACTGTTCATAATCCTATTCACCAATCTATAATTATCCATACAGCCAACATGGCCAAACCAGTGGAGTCTTTCTCTGCACAATATGCTACTTAAAGGAGGTTGCAGACTCCTTTGCCTAACCTCATCATTAGTTACAAAGTTAAACCACCTAATACCCAAGATACTGCGTAAGCATCTAGAATCAAAAGCATCTAGTTTCCTGTTATCTTGTTTACACAGCGTCCACGTTTCACTACCATAACTAACCCTAGAAAGAACCAAACTATTATACAGTCTAATTTTAGTCTTTAGGTGTATACGCCTATTTCTCCACAATCTCCATAGCTTCTTAAAAGTCCTGGCAGCAATACCTATTCGTCTGTTAATCTCATGCCGCACATCACCAGTATCAGTTACATAGCTCCCAAGGTAATTAAACTGTGACACCCGCTCAAGACTGCAACCATTCAGATTAACTGAATCACCACCTGCCTGACCAATTTTCATCACTTTAGTTTTCTCTCTGTTTATAACCAAACCTACTCTACTACCAGTCTCATCAACAGCTCGAATGAAAGAGTTCATCTCATCAACATCATTTGCCAAAAGGGCTAATTCATCAGCATAATCTAAATCAGAAATTTTCGTATCTCCAGCCCAATTAAGGCCAAAATCTTTCCCTTGAAGTGAATTTCGCATAACATAATCAACAACCAGCGGAGAAAGAGAAAAGAACAAGAAAAAGAAAAGAGAAAAGAAGACAAGATGCACCCTTGTCGAACACCAGATGTATTGCTAAACCAGTTGCTACAAGACTTACCAACTCACACACAAGACTCAGTGTTATTATAGACAGCTTTCATTATGTTAACTAACTTGTCTGGTATACCATATGATCTCACAATCAACCACAAATTATGACGATCAACAGAGTCGAAAGCCTTTTTGAAATCAACAAAGCTTAGCAACCAAAGGTTTCTGAAACTCTAAACATTTCTCAAGAATCTGCCTAAGTGAAAATATCTGATCTACACATCCCTTACCACTTCTGAATCCACATTGCTCATCATGCAATTGCCTGTCAACCAGATTCTTAATTCTATTAAGCACAATCATGGAAAGAACTTTACCTGGAACAGAGAGTAGGTTGATACCCCTATAGTTATCGCAAGAACTGCGATCACCTTTTTTGAAAATAGGGATAATAATAGCTCTGGTAAAATCTTTAGGAACCATGCCTTTATCATAAAAGTTATTCAAAATTTCAGTCATCCAAGTGGTAACCGAAACATTCCCAGCTCTGAGCATTTCTGTAGTAATTTCATCTACCCCTGGGGATTTGTGAAGTTTAAGTTTAGAGATAGCCAAAATAACTTCAGATTGTGTTATAGGGCCAACATTAAAGCTGCCAATGCATCTATCATCATTACAAACAATGGGAGTAGAACTAACCACATTGTTTATCCTCCCCTTCTATAACCTTACCTTTTTTATCCTTCAATCCTTGTATACCTGTCCGTTTTCTACCACACAAAACATTAACTATCTGGTACAGCTCTCTGCTGTTGTGCTGTCTAACTGCTTCCTCGGCTTTGTCAGCCAAACCATCAAGCCAAAGATTCTTATCAGTAGCTAACTGATCCTTTACACGTTTATTAAGCTCTCTGTAATCCTTTCTATTAGGACTAGTAGGGTACTGATTAAGGACATTCCTGCAGTTCCTTCTTTCTGAAATAAGCTCAAGTGCCTTATCACTTAAATAATTCTGCCACCTCTGCTCCTTTTTTCCTAAAAGAGTACTGTTTGTTTCCAAAAAAGCCTGTTTAAAATGGCCCATTCTTCCTCAACTTCAGTATTAAGCAAACCATGACTGTCATAATGACTAAGTAACCTATCATGGTAAGCTTTAGCTATAACTGGGTCTTTCAGAGCTTCGGTATTAAAGGTAAATTTTTTAACCCTAGCACAACACTTTTTAAGTTTAAGTTGCAAGACACTTTTAACAAGGTAATGGCCAGATCCAATTTCAGCTCCCCTATATGCCCTGGTATTTCTAACATAACTAGCCCATTTGCTGTTAATTAATATATAACCAATCATATTCCTATGCAGCCCATCAGGTGAAACCCATGTGTATTTATGTATGTCGAGGTGTTTGTAATATGTGTTAGTTATTCTGAAACCATTGAGTTTACTTATCTGTAGGAGATGTTGCCCATTGCCATTGCAGCTACCAATACCAAAAGGGCCTATTACTCCTCCCCAAAGGTCAGAATCAGTACCAACTTTGGCATTGAAGTCACCTAGAACAAGGGTAATATCTCCTTTCTTGACAGAATTCAAAATATCCTGAAGTTGTCCGTAAAACCTATCCTTCTCATCCTCATCAGCATTCTCAGTGGGGGCATAACAGCAGATAACATTCAAGTCTTTAATGCTTGTCTGAAATTTTGCTGTAAGAAACCTTTCATTAATGCACTCATATCCTAGAAGAGCATCACTAGCATGTCTGCTGAGCAGCAGACCCACGCCTTGGTGATGCTTTCCATCCTCCCTCCCTGTAAAGAGAAATTTAAAGTTATTTTTAAGTATCTCACCTTTACCTGTCCATCTGGTCTCTTGCAAGCCTAGAATATCTAGGTTATAGTGCTGGAATTCCTGCATGAGGACATCAAGAGAATAATCTCTATGTAATGTCCTCATTTTCCATGTTCCTGCAGAGAGAAAATGATTAGTAGGATTTTTAAAGAAATTAGGTTTATTGAGATTGGTAGGGCCAACAATATCAAACAGCCCCCTGATCGCAGGCATGGGGCAAAGACCTGTTCCTCCTCTGCTAAAGGCTGAAGTCACTGATGCTGGTAGGAACGACCTGTAAATGGTAGCTAGGCGTAAACTGGAAGGAGAGCTGTGCACCAATCCCTAGTGATGATGCACAGAACCGGCCAGGTCTAGCACCTAATGTCCGACCCCGCCTTCTCGTGGTGCTGGCCATTAGTACCTTTCAAAAGAGATATTCTCTTTTGGAAGGGAACGGAAGGGGAGGGCTGTCAGTTCAGTATCGCCTACTGATCTGGTCATCTATGGCCACTTTTTTCTTTTTTTTCAACCCTGCTGAGGAGTGATCAACTTCACAGGGTCCTGGTGCTGACCATTTATACCTACTAGACTGGACTTGTTTATGGATTTGAGCTTGATTATGGATCCTGGACTTGCTGCACTGGTGGGCCTCTGTTGAGGGAGAGTCTGCCGCTGTGTTTTCTGTTTGCTTCTGGGTTGCCAGCTCTAAGTGAACAGAGGCATGGGATACCTTATAGCAGCTGGTGGATAATCCTAATCAGAGGCCATCGCAGGTACCTGAACCTTACTTAGCTAGTTGGGCATCGTCAAGCCTAAACTGGAGTAATGTGTCTCAGGCAGGCCATGTGGCTCTTGAAAAAGTCCACTTGAAAAGGTGGTGCCTGATGTTCCAAGCATATATGTCCTGAGCTATATCTGCTGCATCTCACCACTGCACACCAATTCCAACAAGGTCCTGTTTAACATTGTCTTCCCACTGCATCCTAGGTCTCCCTCTATTTCTGACACCTTTAAGCATACTGCTCATAACCCTATTCACTATTCTATAATTATCCATACAAGCAACATGGCCAAACCAAGGCAGTCTCTCTCTGCACAATATACTTCTCAGAGGAGGTTGCAGAATACTTTGCCTAACCTCTTCATTACATAAAAAGTTAGGCTACAGTGCAGTATTGGGTCCTCAGCCACCATGTTGTACTTTTCTCCACGATGTTTCTCCAGGACTGTAACGCTGAGTTGCAATATAACATCCATTCGCATGTTCCAATGTTTACGACTGATATATGCTGTTTAGAATAGTTCTCTGTAATGAGATTATTTGTTTTTGGGACTTTTCTTAAGTTGATTCTTTAGTGATGAGTGTTAATAAGGATATTTACTTTTCATATTTATTTTAGGGGATTTTTAAGTGTGAAACGTGGTTTTACTGTTTAGTCAACGAGGTTTCATTCATTTTTTCATTGTTTCTGATAAGTGTTGTTAATAAAATCTTTTGATGAGATTATTTATTTTTGGAGCTTTTTTTTCAGTAACAAACAAGGAGTTATTCTTTAGCGATAAGAATTGTTAATGAAATCTAGTTTTGATGAGTATATTAATTTTTGGGGCTTTTTTTAAGTGCAGAACGAAGGTTTATTCTTTAGCGATAAGAATTGCTAATAGAATCTAATTTTGATAAATTGTTTAACTTTCGGGGAGGTTAAATGCAAAACAAGGGTTCATTTTGTAGCGATGTGTTTTTAATAAAATCTTGTTTTGATGAGTATATATATATCCTTTAAATTATATATATATATCTTCAATATGCATCTTAAGGTTGATGTGGAACAGACTACTTTTACCATTCAGACATTTTTTTTCACCACAGTGAAATAAAAGAAGATGGCGGTTGAGGACTCAATACTGCAGTTCTGCCCAAAGTTGAACCACCTAATGCCCAAGATATAGTGTAAGCATCTAGAATCAAAAGCATCATTTCCTGTTATCTTGTTTACAAAGCATCCAAGTTTCACTACTATAACTAACCCTAGAAAGAACCAAATTATCATACAATCTAATTTTCGTCTTTAAGTGTATATGCCTATTTCTCCACACTCTCCATAGATTCCTAAAAGTGTCAGAGGCAATCCTTATTCACCTGTTAATCACATGCCACACATTACCAGTATCTGTTACATAACTCCCAAGAAAATTAAACTGAGACACTTGCTCAAGAACACAACCATTCAGATCAATTGAAGCACCAACTGCCTGGCCAATTTTCTTCACTTAATTTATCACCAAACCAACTCTATTACCAGTCTCATCAACATCCCTAATGAAAGAATTCATCTCATCAACATCATTAGGCAACAAGGCAAAATCATCTGCATAATCTAAATTAGAAATTTTTAAATCTCTAGACCTTTTAAGGCCAAAATCTTTCCCTCACAAAGAATTTCGCATAACATAATCAATAACCAAACTAAAGAGAAAAGCAGACAAAATGCACCCTTCTCAAACACCAGAAGCAATGCTAAACCAATTGCTACACAAGCCTTAACAACTCTCACACACAACTCAGTGTTATTATACAGAGCTTTCATTATGTTAACTAACTTGTCAGGTATACCATATGATCTCACATTCAACCACAAATTATGACGATCAACAGAAGCCCTGGCCGAACAATATTCTGACCACAGTAACCTAAAGTGCAAAATAGGCTGGTAAGGTCAGAGTAATTGGTACACCTGCAGTTTACGGTTTTCAGCACACTAGATGGTGCCACAAGTGGAAACTAAATTTTCATGTGTGTAAAGCAATGTAAATGAATAATGTATAGATAATAATTTTTCCTCATACTGAATTTATTGGTTTGTCTGTTATGTTCTGTGCAGCTTCTGGTTGATTTTTTTTTTCAGGTCAGCCTTCTAAAGTGAATAAAATGAATTTATTTTCAGAAAAGGCCTGCACTATTCACATAATTTCTTTTAATCCAGCCCATTAATTAAATCCAACCACATATATGTAACATAAAGGTATAAATTGTGCCTCAGATAAGTACTTAAAGTTGCAGATGATATATGATATTCAGCTTCAATCAATAAATAATATATAACATCAATAAATGGTTTTGTGGAGAGATGTGGGGTAAAATCCCGCATGTTGGCGAAATTTTTTCCACAAAACCAATTATTGATATTTAGTTGATACATATTCCCTATTATTATGTGAAGCAGGAAATGGGATTTATTCCTTAGTGATATGCACAATTTAAAATGGTTATCTCTAATGATCTGTTTTAATGTATCTCTAATGATGTGTTGAAATCTTGTTCTCACAGGTTTTTTTAATAATGTGAATTTAAGTACATGTGATAATTCATGTATTTTGGGTTTGTCTCTGATGGCATTTAGTTCCAGGAGCTGTTTTTATACTGTAGATCAATAATAAATTGTTTATGTTTTTTCTTAGGTTTGTTTTCTCTGATGGGATTATTTAGTTCTGGGGGCATTTTTAATACTAAGGATCAGTGGCTGTTTATGATAATGTTTTTTTTTTAAACTTGTCGTCTCAGATGGCATTATTCAGTTCTGGGGTCTTTTTATACAGTGGATTGGGAGTGACTTGTTTACAACTTTTTTATAGCTTGTTATAAGATTTTTAGGCTTGTTATAAGATTGGGCTATGCTGCAGTATAAGGTCCGCACCTGCCATGTTGTATTTTTCCCCAGGAAAACCTGTATGAGTGGCAATATGATATCCATCTGCATGTTCCAATGTTTATGACTGATATATGCTGTTTAGAATAGTTCTCTCTAATGAGATTATGTTTTTGGGGCTTTTCTTAAGTTGATTCTTGAAATTTACTTTTGATATTTTAGGGGCTTTTTTTAAGTGCAAAATCAGGTTTCATTGTTTAGCAATAAGGGTTGTTAATGAAATCTTTTGATATAATTTTTGGGACTTTATTTCAGTAAGGAACAAGGAGTTATTTTTTAGTGATAAGAGCTGTTAATGAAATCTAGATTTGATGAGAATATTAATTTTTTGGGGTTAAGTGCAGAACAATGGTTTATTCTTTAGCGATGAGTTGTTAATAAAATCTAATTGTAATGAAAAAATATTTTTAAGTGCGAAACAAAGATTCTTTTGTAGCGATAAGTGTTGTTAATAAAATTTTGTTTTGATGAGATTATCAGTAATATTTTTAAGTGCAGAAACATGATTTCTTCTATGTGGTGTTGCACATTTCTTTTATATATATATCTTCAATACGCATCTAAAGGTAGATGCAGAACGGACTACTTTTACCATTGACCTTTTTTTTTTCACTATGGCGAAACAAAACAGATGGCAGCTGAGGATCGTAACCACTACACGGGCCTATTTTTATTCTGCTATGCAGCAAGAATGTACTTTTAACATTAATTTGCAAAAATGTATCGAGGTTTAGTTCTGAAAATAAGGTCACTATAATTAACCCACATATGCTTAATGTTGCAATTGTGTGAAATCTTTTATAGCATATTCTCCAACTTTATAAAACATATTTACGAAAAAACATACCCTTCAAATTGTACTTCGCAAAACCAAAAACAGAAAATAGAAAGCAACTATCAGTTGGTGAATTTTTACTTACTACGGAGGCATTCCTAGTTCAAATTATGAAACTGTAAATATCAAAACGGAAATCGAAACTTACAAAATAACCTTAACTAAATTCATAACTAAGAATTTTAATATTTTAACTTCAAAACTTGCAAAGCAATAATTTTGATATGAATTTTGACATATGTCAAACTATAAATTCTACAAGCATTTAAAAATTAAACAAATACGCTTAAATTCACTTTCCTCACTCGTAATCAAAGTTACATTCTACTACTCTGTGAACCAAAGAATAACTCCCTGTTGCCAACTAAAAACATTAATTGAAATATAAAGTAAGCAACATTTCTTTCTGGATTTCTGATCTCAGTCAGAGCAGAAATGATGAAAACTAATATATTATAAAAATCGTAAATTTTCGTGTAGTCTCCTATAACACCTCGCTACATGGCGCGCAAAGTCCAAAAACATTAGAGGTTCTGTGTAGTTAGGACTTGAGGCCCTATATAGGTATAGGTTGGCCATCTCAAAATTGGGTGCCATGTTTTGTCGTCTCTCGGATTGTTTAGCTTACATAGCTGAATGGTATTGCACGGTACTTATGGATTCTGGAAAAGAGTAGGGTAATATTTGATACAGATTTGAGTGTCCATGATTGGAAGTACTTCAGAAAACGACTAAAAAAGGAAAAGTAAATATTAGGGCTTTTTTTTTTTATATAAAAAGATATAATTTCGCTTTGTTGTCTGTCCTCTGTAGACATGGAACTTTCTTGTATATACAGATAAATAAAAAATTCTTTTTGTGTTAGATAAGTATTAATGATATATTACGATTTGCATTTTTCGAATCTCCCAAAAGTTATAACTGCGCCCTCTAACGGTGGAAAAAGTTGAAAATTCCAAAATATCAAACGATGTAGTTATGTTAGAAGTTTGAAATTTTGGTGTTGAAATGTGAAGGTTACGAAGTTACTATTGGCAGCAATCACTTGACCCCTTAGACCCAGGGGGGGAGGTGAATGCAACTTTTTTTTTGCTTTGACAGAAGAGTGTATGTTTTTAGAGATAAATTAAAAATTCTTTTTGGGATGGAGAGATATTGATCAAATATTACAATTTGCATTTTGCGAATTTTCCAAAAGCTATAATTGCGCCCTCAAATAGTGGGAAAAAAATCGAAAAATCCCAAAATTTAAAACGAATATTGCAAACGATGTAGTTATGTTAAAAATTTGAAATTTTCATCGCGTAATGTGATGATCTTTGAAAATTCCATTGAAAACAATGAGTTGACCCAAAGCCCAAGGTAGGTAAGAAACGGAATGGTTTTGTTTTAAGAGAATATTGGAAATCTTTTTTTAATTTGGTTACTAATGAAATATAATTCGCATTTTCAAAGGTAGTTTTAATATATATGATTAGAGGACACTAAATATCGAAACTGCAAAACTTTTAACGATTGTTTAAAGTGATCAGTTTATAGTAGAAATTTCGGCGTGTAGAGTTCTGTTATGGTAGAAATTTCACTGACAGCAATGATCTGCCCAATGTTTGTCAGAGGAGCGAGAGAAAAGCAACTTCTTAAATTTAAGATTTAAAAGATAAACACTTTTTATGTTTTATATTTACTAATGAAGTACTAGTATGTGCATTTCTACCATCATACATTAAAAAATAAATAAATAACCCTTCAAGCAGCTACTTGTACAGAGGTCTGGCATTTTTTACGCCATAGTAGAAGTTCCATGAGGATGGCGGGACCTCAGTAGAAAAACAACATGAACATCCATAATTGAAACCTTTAAGGTGTGAAAAAGTACGCAAAGAGGATGACTCTTTGAAAATGTGATTCCCATATGCGCCAGAAGCGATATGCGTTCTTCTAGTTATTTTATATTTGCAGTCCCCTCTGACAGTGGCAATTTGAACTACTGAAAAATTGAGAAAATTAACTATTAATATTTTATTAGTACATGTAACATGCAAAAAAAGTTTTCCATTTATCTCTTCAAGCAGAAAAGTTGCATTTTACCAACGGGACAAATCATTACTATTAGGGTAAACCACTTGATCTTTACACTCTATGACCAAAAATTTAAGTTTTTAGCAAAAAAATAGATCGTTTCAATATTTATTTAAACATTTGGTATTTTCCAGCTTTTTTCCGCTGCTAGAGGTGGCCTTTCGAGTTTTCATTTACCGCCTTTAGCACTCTCTAACAGTGGAAATTGTAAATGATGAGGATTCGAAAATTGTAAATATTAATATTTTTATGGAAAAAAAATTCGCCGACAAAAGGGATTCGAACCCGCATCTCTCCAGAAACATGCCAGAGTATTCTAACCTGTTAACTAAGGCCGGCTTTTTTCATAAGAAAAAATTTATTGATTTGTAGATGTTTAAATGTCTACAGGTAACGCTGAGATAATCAAATATTGTTTAAATCATTAATATTTTGTTAGTGCCTGTAAAAGCAAATATATATAGTATATTGTTTCGTTTATCTCAAAATAAGTTTCATTTTCGCTTCTCCTTTCGGCTAAAACGGCAAAGCCTTGTTACCATTGTAAACCTTCTAACCATAACATCTATTACCAAAATTTCAGATTTCCATTGCAAATAGTTTGTAATAATCGTTTGAAATTTTAGCATTTTCTATCTTTTTCCATCGCTAGAGGGCGCTATTAAAGCTATTGAAAATTTTCGAAATTGCAAATCGCAATATTTGTTCGACACCTTAATAAAAAATAAATAAATACTCCCTCAAGCAGCTGCTTGCCACAGAGGTCTGACAGGAGCCTGTCAGTTTATATGCCACAGTAGGAAATCTGAGAGGATGGCAGGACCTCAGCAGAAAAACGACACACACATCCATGCCTAATCCGGGGCTCGAACCCAGGTCCCTTAGATCAGTAGCCAAGCATGCTAACCACTCGGCCACGGGACGGCTGTTCGACACCTTACCAATCAAAAAAGAATTTTTCGTTTAGTTCTAAAAGCAAATATCTATAGATGGACAAACAGTTAACAGAGAGATGGACAGATTTTAGTAACAGAGTGACGGAAAGACAGACGAACGAATATTGGCATAGGCAGACGACAAAGTGAAAACCTTTGCTCGTTTTCCAAACGAACCTTAAAAAAAATTATTTGTTGGTTTCCAGTTAGCTCATTTCACTTTTGCAGCCGATTGCAGTCTTCTGATGGAGTTTCTTGGAAAAACATATTCATTAATTTATTTCTTTGAATGAAATTTTTACACCCAAATGCAGCGCAGTGAGGCATTCATAAAATATGACAACTTTCATAGACAAAGAAAGTGGTAGAAATGTATAAAACTATGACAAATGAGAAGTTTTAACTTGGCACATACACTAATTCATTGGCTTTCCACTCATTGTACGACAAAACATGGCGTCCATAAACCACGTGACTCATTCAACCAATGGTAATGAATCACCGAGATGGCCAGCCTAGACTCAAGGCCTGCATTACAACTCATTAACAGACTAACAGTAGATCCATCACAGAACCATTCCCTTTTCCACATACAAAACATA
Source organism: Ryuthela nishihirai (assembly GCA_038380435.1). Lineage (NCBI taxonomy): Eukaryota > Metazoa > Arthropoda > Arachnida > Araneae > Heptathelidae > Ryuthela > Ryuthela nishihirai. The sequence continues at coordinate 81,364,922 of JAWZYU010000012.1, forward strand.
GCACACAACATTATAGACAAGGGAAACACCCTATCATTTTAGTGGATTCCCTCCCATTGCAACATCATCCATAATGAGACTGTTCACTCACTTGCTAAACAAGGCCTCACACTCACAACCCCAAATTACCACACTGTCACTACATGCAAACATCACATAACAGAATACACAAAATGTTTTTATCACACATGGACCCAGAATTGGGTACAACACACTAGAGATAAAAACATATTCAGAGCCACAATAGCACCCTCTCCAAACACACTACATCTTAACTACCTATCCAGAAGGGCCCAAACAGCAATACACAGACTCCGAACTGGCAGAGCGAACATCAACAAAGACTTATTTATGATTAGAAAAATACATTCTGCACTCTGCCCACTACCTCCATCTATCTCCCACTACCTACTACACTGTCAAATATACAACACACAAAGACACACCCTCTATCACAAACTTGCTACACTTGGAGTCAGCACATTCACCTTACAGACCATCCTAAACCCCACCCATACAAAGGTAAAATCACATTTCAGGGCCCTGGCCCATTTCACACAAAGTACTGGCATAATCCTTTAACCTTCCAACTTCCTGAGACTCTCCATCTCAATATGTGAAATACGACTCTCCTCCCTGCAGACACCTCCTACTCAAAAGATCCATTGGACATCAAAAGATCCAGATGTCAAAAAGATCCAAAGGGACAAAAAAGATCCAGTACAGGGACAAAAAAGAAGCATTTTGGACACATTATTGCACCACCTTATTTCCCTAGTGCAATTGTATTGATGTTTTCAAAATATATATATATATAATTATACTCTGTAACAATAGACTAGAACTCCCAAAGTACCCTTTTTCAAAAATAATTACTAGTGGTGGCAAACCATCTGTCTGACCAATTTTCATCACTTTAGTTTTCTCTCTGTTTATAACCAAACCTACTATACTACCAGTTTCATCAACAGCTTGAATGAAAGAGTTCATCTCATGAACATCATTTGCCAAAAGAGCTAAATCATCAGCATATTGTAAATCAGAAATTTTAAGATCTGCAGACCATTTTAGGCCAGCCTTAATTGCAAGAGATTCGGGGCGTTTTTGAATATTTTCCTTGTACCCTTCTTATCAACTCCCAGCCAACATGGGCCACACAGTGATCACACACGCTACAATTTTCACTCCCAGAAGAATTTTACTCCAAATCACTCCCCTCTCTACCCCCTTGCTACAAAACTACGACGCAGCACTTCCTTGGCACCAAACTTCAACCACCTCCTTCATTATTAGGCAGCCTGCGGCCAAAAGCATATCGCCAACATGTAGGGTCGCTAGCACTTCATTGTACTGGTCCCTACTTTTTGACGCATACAAAAAAAAAAACTTTTTCTCGTTGACCAGATGATAAAGGAGCCAAGGTCCCTTTTACAAAATGGTCCAGTTTTTAAAGAAGGATGTTAGACTCTAACTATACATCTAACTTGCCACCTGTAACAATCAAAAGACACCTCCTCACATGCAAACACTGCATCAAACTTAAACACTACAATTCCACTCACCCAGCCATACTTAGAATTGAATCCACCACTAACTCTACTACCACAGCACAAATAATAAAAAAAAAAACACTTTACCGCACTTCGCAACAAATTAAACCCTATAAACCCACACAAACACTTTTCTATTGGTTACTTAAAAAACCAAACATTCACTTTACTCTACCACACATCACCAAAAAAAAAAAAACTCACCTCCCCATTGAACTAAAAATTGCAACATACAACGTAATCACACAACTCTTAGAAACTGACCATACAATTTACACTGATGGATCTCATATTCCACACACCACCTCTGGCTCTGCTGCTTTTTACACCCCTTCCACCAAATTCTCTTATGTTATAAAATTGAATCATGCTGAAAATAGCACCTCTTCATAGCTAGTAGCAATACATATGGCATTAGGTTGGCCACCCACCTCAAAAACAACACATTAACATAATCACAGACTCAAGGCCTGCATTACAACTCATTAACACACTAACAGTGATCCATCACAGAACCAATCCCTTTTCCATTCCCTTTTCCATTCCCTTTTCCCTCTTTACAAGGGAAACACTTTAACATTTTATTGGATTCCCTCCCATTGCTACATCATCCATAATGAGACTGTTGACTCTCTTGCTAAACAAGGCCTCACACTCACAACCCCAAATTACCACACTGTCACTACATGCAAATATCTTATAAGAGAATACACAAAAGTTTTTTATCACAATGGACCCAGAATTGGATACAACACACTACAGATAAAAACACATTCAGAGCCACAATAGCACTCTCTCCAAACACACTGCATCTTAACTACCTATCCAGAATGGCCCAAACAGCAATACACAGACTCCGAACTGACAGAACGAACATCAACAAAGACTTATTTATGATTAGAAAAATACATGCCCTCTGCCCAAACTGCCAAGTGATAATGATAAATACACTCTGCCCAAACTGCCAAGTGATAGAGGATATCCCCCACTACCTACTACACTGTCAAATATACAACACACAAAGACACACCCTCTATCACAAATTTGCTACACTTGGAGTCATCACATTCACCTTACAGACCATCCTAAACCCTACCCATACAAAGGCAAAATCACATTTCATACAAAGTACTGGCAAAATCCTTTAACCTTCCAACTTCCTGCAGACTCTCCATCTCAATATGTGAAATATGACTCTCCTCCCTGCAGACACCTCCTACTCAAAAGATCCATTGGACACCAAAAGATCCAGATGCCAAAAAGATCCAAATGGATAAAAAAAGATCCATTACAGGGACCAAAATGTAACATTTTGGACACATTACTGCACCACCATATTTCCATAGTGCAATTGTATTGATGTTTTCAAAAAAAAAAATATATATATAGATGATTATACTCTGTAACAATAGACTACAACTCCCAAAGTACCTTTTTTCAAAAATGATTACTGGTGGTGGCAAACCATCTGCCTGACCAATTTTCATCACTTTAGTTTTCTCTCTGTTTATAACCAAACCTACTATACTACCAGTCTCATCAACAGCTCGAATGAAAGAGTTCATCCCATGAACATCATTTGACAAAAGAGCTAAATCATCAGCATTTCTAAATCATAAATTTTAAGATCGGCAGACCATTTTAGGCCATCCTTAATTGTAAGAGATTAGGGGCGATTTTGAATATTTATCTTGCATCCTTCTTACCAACTTCAGGCCAACATGGGCCACACAGTGATCACACACGCTACAATTTTTACTCCCAGAAGAATTTTGCCCCAAATCTCTCTCCTCCCCACCCACTTGCCACAAAACTACGACGCAGCACTTCCTTGGCACGAAATTTCACCTCCTTCATTATTAGGCGGCCTGCGGTCAAAAGCCTATCGCCAACATGTAGGGTCGCTAGCACCTGAATGTACTGGTCCCTACTTTTTGACGCACACAAAAAAACGTTTTCTCGTGGACCAGATGATAAAGGGGCCAAGGTCCCTTTTACAAAATGGTCCAGTTTTTAAAGAAGGATGTTAGACTCTAACTATACAGGACCTCTAGTTAGGACTAGAGGCCCTATATAGGTAGAGGTTGGCCATTTCAAAATTGAACTCCGTGTTTTGTCGTCGCTTGGATTGTTTAGCATACATAACTGAATGGTATTGCACGGTACTTATGGATTCTGGAAAAGGGTAGGGTAATATTTGATACAGATTTGAGTGTTCATGATTGGAACCACTTTAGAAAACGGCTAAAAACGTTAAAGCAAATTTTACGGCTTTTTTTTTTAAAGTTATAATTTCGCTTTGTTGTCTGTCCTTCTGTAGACATCAAACTTTTTTGTTTATACAGATAAATAAAAAATTATTTTTGTCTTAAATAAATAAAAATAAATACCCCCCTCAAGCAGCTGCTTGCCACAGAGGTCTAACAGGAGCCTGTCAGCTTTATATGCCATAGTAGGAGATCTGAGAGGATGGCAGGACCTCAGCAGAAAAACGACACACACATCCAGGCCTAATCTGGGGCTCGAACCCAGGTCCCTTAGATCAGTAGCCAAGCGTGCTAACCACTCGGCCACGGGACGGCTATTTTTGTTTTAGATTGGTATTAATGATATATTACGATTTGCATTTTTCGAATCTACCAAAAGTTATAACTGCGCCCTCTAACGGAGAAAAAATTTGAAAATTCCAAAGGTTAAACGAATATTCCAAACGATGTAGTTATGTTAGAAGTTTGAAATTTTGGTGTTGAAATGTGAAGGTTACGAAGTCACCATTGGCAACAATCACGTGACCCTTTAGACCCAGGGGGGGGGGGAGTGAATGCAATTTTTTTTGTTTTAACAGAAAAATATGTTTTTAGGGATAAATTCAAAATTGTTTTTGGATTGAACAGGTATTGATGAAATATTACAATTTGCATTTTGAGAATTTCCCAAAAGCTATAATTGCGTCCTCTAACAGTGGAAAATAATGGCAAAATCCCAAAATTTAAAACGAATATTGCAAACAATGTAGTTATGCTAGAAATTTTGAAATTCTGGTCGTGGAATGTGATAGTCTTGAAAATACCATTGACAACAATGAACCTCTCTTTTTTAGTTCGTTACTAATGAAATGTAATTCGCATTTTCAAAGGTAGTTTTAATTTATATCATTAGAGATCACTAAATATCGAGACTGCAAAACTTTCAATGACTGTTTCAAGTGATCTGTTTATGGTAGAAATTTTAGAGTGCAGAGTTCTGCTATGGTAGAAATTTCACTGACAGCAATGATCTGCCCGCTATTTTCAGAGGAGCAAGAGAAAAGCAAATTTTTAAATTTAAGAACTAAAAGCCAAATGCTTTTTATGTTTTATAATTACTAATAATATACTACTGTGTGCATTCCCCCCCATCATACATTAAAAAAATAACTCCTCAAGCAGCTGCTTGTACAGAGGTCAGACAGGGGCATGTTTATACACCATAGTAGAAGCTCCATGAGGATGACGGGATCTCAGCAGAGAAACAACATGAATATCCATAATTAAAAGTTTTAAGGAGTGAAAAATTTGGCAAAGAAAGAACTCCATTCTCTTTAAAAATGAGATTTACATATGCGCCAGAGGAGATATGCGTTTTTCCAGTTATTTTACACTTTCAGTACCCTCTGACAGTGGAAATTCGAACTACTGTATAATTAAGGAAATAAATTATTAATATTTTATTAGCACCTGTAATGTGCAAGAAAAGTTTTTCATTTATCTCTTAAAGTAGAAAAGTTGCATTTTACCAACAGGAGGATTCCAACCGGACAAATCATTACTATTAGTGTAAATCACTTGATCATTATACTCTATGACCAAAAATTTAAGTTTCTAGCAAAAATAGATCGTTTGCAATATTTATTTAAAGATTTGGTGTTTTCCAGCTTTTTTCCCGCCGCTAGAAGTCGCCTTTCGAGTTTTTATTTACCGCCTTTAGCATTCTCTAACACTGTAAATTCCAACTGATGAGGATTCGAAATATATAAATATTAATATTTTTATGGAAAAAAATTTCGCCGACATACCAGATTCAAACCCGCATCTCTCTATACACATGCAAAGTATTCTAACCTGTTAAATTACACTGGCTTTTTCCGCAAAAAATTATTGATTTATAGACGTTTAAACGTCTACAGGTAATGCTGAGATTATCAACTATTGTTTAAATCGTTAATATTTTGTTAGTGCCTGTAAAACAAAATATATATATATTGTTTCGTTTATCTCTTAAAAGAAGTTTCATTTTCGCACCCCATTTTGTCTAAGACGGGAAAACCTTGCTGCCGTTGTAAACCTTCTAATCATAACACTCTACTATCCAAATTTCAGTTTTTTGGTGTAAATAGTTTGTTTGCAATATTCGTTTAAAATTTTATCATTTTCTATCTTTTCCCACCGCTAGAGGGCGCTAATAAAGCTAATGAAAATTTTCAAAATTGCGAAACGCAATATTTGTTCAACATCTATCCAACCGAAGAAGAATTTTTTCATTTAGCTCTAAGGTAAAAAAAAAAAAATGATTGCATATAGACAGACAGACAGACAGATGGAAAGACAGATGACAGAGAACAGTTAACAGAGAGACAGACAGACAGACGAACAAATATTGGCATAGTCAGATGACAAAGTGGAAACATTAGCTCGTTTTTCAAACGAAGCTTAAAAGAAATTATTTGTTGGTTTTCAGTTAGCTCATTTCACTTTTGCAGCTGATTGCCATCTTCTGTTGGAGATTCTCGGAAAAAAAATATTCATTAATTTATTTCTTTGAGTGAAATTTTTACACGCAAATGCAGCGCAGTGAGGTATTCATAAAATATGACAGCTTTTATAGTAAAAAAAAGTGGTAGAAATATATGAAACTATAAAACTGAGAAGTTTTAAATTGGTACACACACTAACTCATAGGGTTTCCTCTCACGTACGACAAAACATGGCGTCCCATAAACCACGTGACTCAGTCTACCAATGGCAGTGAATCACCGAGATGGCCACCCTCTAACTGTACAGGACCTCTAGTTAGGACTATAGAGGCCCCTATATAGATAGAGGTTGGCCATCTCAAAAATGGACGCCATGTTTGTCGTCGCTCGGATTGTTTAGTGTGCATAGCTGAATGGGGTTGCATGGTCCTTATGGATTCCGGAAAAGGGTACGGTAATATTTGATACAGATTTCAGTGTTCATGATTGGAAGCACTTAGAAAATGGTTAAAAAAGGAAAAGTAGATTTTAGGGCTTTGTTTTTTGTATAAAAAGATAAAATTTCCGCTTTGTTGTCTGTCCTTCTGTAGACATCGAAAGTTTTTGTTTATACAGATAAATAAAAATTCTTTTTGTGTTAGATAGGTCATCATCATCATCATAATCATCCTCAAGCAGCCATGGGCTACAGAGGTCCAACCAGACCGTGCAATTTAGTTCTCCAAGCAAGTCTGTTCTGAGCTATATCTGTTGCATCTGGCAAATGCACACCAATTCTAATAAAGACCTGTTTGACATTGTCTGCCCACCGCATCCTTGGTCTCCCCCTCTTTCTCAAGCCTTTATGCTCACTGTTCATAACCATCATTCGCCATCTATAATTATCCATATGGACAACATGGCCAAACCAACGAAGTCTCTCCTGCACTTAAGGAGGCCTCTCTGCTGCTTAAAGGAGGTTGCCGACTCCTTTGCCTAACCTCATCATCAGTTACAAAGTTGAACCACCTAATGCCCAAAATACTGCGTAAGCATCTGGAATCAAAAGCATCTATTTTCCTGTTACCATGGGTAAATCCTTCACTACCATAACTAACCCTAGAAAGAACCAAACTATTATACAGTCTAATTTTAGTCTTTAAATGTATATACCTATTTCTCCACACTCTCCATAGATTCTTAAAAGTCCCGGCAGCAATCCTACCCATCTGTTAATCTCATGCCGCACATCACCAGTATCTGTTACATAGCTCCCAAGATAATTAAACTATGACACCTGTTCAAAATTGCAACCCTTCAGATTAACTGAATCACAGCCTCCCTGACCAATTTTCATCACTTTAGTTTTCTCTTTGTTTAAAACCAAACCTACTCTAGTACCAGTTTCATCAACAGCTCGAATGAAAGTTCATCTCATCAACAATCATTTACCAAAAGGCCTAAATCATTAGCGTAATCTAAATTAGAAAGTTTCGTATCTCCAGCCCATTTAAGGCCAAAATCTTTCCCTTGAAGTGAATTTCGCATAACATAATGAATAACCAAGCTAAAGAGAAAAGGACACAAAAATGCACCCTTGTCGAACACCAGAAGTAATGCTAAACCAATTGCTACAAGACTTACCAACTCTCTCACACACAAGACTAAGTGTTATTACAGAGAGCTTTCATTATGTTAACAACTTGTCTGGTATACAATATGATCTCACAATCAACCACAAATTACGACGATCAACAGAGTCAAAAGCCTTTTTGAAATCAACAAAGCTAGCAACCAAAGGTTTCTGAAACTCTAAATATTTCTCAAGAATCTGCCTAAGTGAAAATATCTGATCTTCACATCCGCTACCACTCTGAATCCACATTGCTCATCACTCAATTTGCTGTAAACCAAATTCTTAATTCTATTAAGCACAATCATGCAAAGAGCTTTCCCTGGAACAGAGAGTAGGCTGATACCCCTCTAGTTATCACAAGAACTGCGATCACCTTTTTTGAAAATAGGAATAATAACAGCTGTAATAAAATCCTTAGGAACCATGGCTTTATCATAAAAGATATCAAAATTTCAATCATCCAAGTGGTAACCGAAACATTCCCAACTATAAGCAATTCCGTAGTATTTCATCTACACATGATGATTTATGAAGTTTAAGTTTAGAAATAGCTAATATACTTGAGATTGTGTTATAGGGCCATCATTAAAGCCCCAATGCATCCATCATCATTGCAAACAATGGAGTAGAACTAAACACATTGTTTAGAACATCACTGAAATGGTCAGCCCACCTAGCCATGACAGAATCCTCACCTTCTATAACCTTACCGTGTTTATCATTCAATGTCTGTTTACCTGTCCGTTTTCTACCACACAAAACATTAATTATCTGATACAGCTCTCTGCTGTTTGTTGTGCTGTCTAACTGCTTCCTCGGCTTTGTCAGCCAAGCCATCAAGCCAAAGATTCTTATCAGCAGCTAACTGATCTTTTACACGTTTATTAAGTTCTCTGTAATGCTTTCTATTAGGACTAGTAGAGTATTGATTAAGGACATTCCTGCAGTTCTTTCTTTCTGAAATAAGCTCAAGTGTCTTGTCACTCAAATAATTCTGTCTCCTCTGCTCCTTTTTCCCTAAAAGAGTACTGATAGTTTCCAAAAAAGCCTGTTTAAAATGGTCCCATTTTTCCTCAACTTCAGCAGTAAGCAAAACATGACTGTCATAATGAATAAGTAACAATGAATAAGCAATAACAATAACGAATCATGATGAATAAGCTTTAGCTTTAACCGGGACTTTCAGAGCTTCAGAATTAAAGATAAATATTTTAACCTTAGCACAATATTTCTTAAGTTTAAGTTGCAAGACACTTTTAACAAGGTAATGGTCAGATCCAATTTCAGCTCACCTATATGACCTGGTATTCCTAACAGAACTAGTCCATTTGCTGTTAATTCTTATGCAGCCCATCAGGTGAAACCCATGTGTACTTATGTATGTCGCGGTGTTTGTAATAAGTGTTAGTTATTCTGAAATCAATTAGTTTACTTACCTGTAGGAGACGTTGCCCATTGTCATTGCAGGTACCAATAACAAAAGGGCCTATCACCCCTTCCCAAAGGTCAGAGTCAGTACCAACTTTGGCATTGAAGTCACCTAGAACAAGGGTAATATCTCCTTTCTTGACAGAATTCAAAATATCCTGAAGTTGTCTGTAAAAGCTCTCCTTGTCATCCTCATCGGCATCCTCGGTGGGAGCATAGCAGCAGATGACATTCGTCTTTAACGCTTGTCTGAAATTTTACTGTAAGAAATCTTTGATTAATGTACTCATATCTTAGAAGAGCATCACTAGCGTGTCTGCTGAGAAGCAGTCCCACTCCTTGGTGATGTTTATTATCGTTCCTCCCTGAAAAGAGAAATTTAAGTTTATTTTTAAGAATCTGACCTTTATCTGTCCATTTGGCCTCTTGCAAGCCGAGAATATCTGAATTATAACGGTGGAATTCTTGTGTGAGGACAACATCAAGAGAAAAAGCTCTGTGCAGAATCCTCACATTCCAACTACCTAAGGAGAAATAATGGTTAGTGGGATGTTTAAAGAAATTATGTTTATTGAGAGAGGGAGTGCCAACAATATCAAACAGCCCCCTAATCGCAGACATGGGGCAAAGACCCGTTACCTCAGCACTAAAAGCTTAACCCATCTACACTGGAAGACTTCCCCCAATGTAGAATTTGACGATGTCAGTAGAAGCAAAGAGTTCAGGTGCCTGCGGTGATATCTGCTCAGGATTATCCACCAGCTGATAAACATATCCTGTGAATACATTCACTTGGGGCTGTCAACCCACAAACAAACAGAAAACACAACGGAAGATTTTCCCTCCACAGAAGCCCACCAGTGCAGCAAAATCAGGATCCATAATCAAGCACAGAGCCATATATCTGTCCAGTCCAGTGGGTTTATATGGTCAGCATCAGGACCCTGTGTGGATGACCACTCCTCAGCAGGGTAGAAAAAAAAAACATTAGACATAGTTGTCCAGATGAGTAGGCCACACTAATCTGGCAGCCCTCGTCTTCCATTCACTTCCATAAGAGAGTATCTCTTCTTTTTTGGGTTGGGTTGTTTTACCTCTGAGCGGCACTTTTTTGCACACCATGGGCTAAATGGCCAGGTCACATGGACCCTGAAGGGTCAGAGAAGGTTGGGGGAGGGGACCCACTGGAATAGCTGTTGGGAGACAGAAGGTAGCCTCTCGTCAAGGCCATCCAGCGGTTCTTTAACGTGCACAGGGTATGGCTCTCCCGCACACGGGGCCACTGCTTAACGTCCCATCCGACGGACGGCGGCCTTTCCAAGCCCATCACTGTCCCCTACTGACTGTGGGCAGGGCGGGGAATTTTGCGGAGATAAATCTCAACGCTGACCCAGCTGGGACTCGAACCTGGGAACTACAGATTACGAGCCTGGCGCTCTACCGACTGAGCCACCCCCACCCCAGAGTATCTCTTCTGAAAGGTACTAAAGGTCTGCACCACGAGAAGGCGGGGTCGGACATTAGGTGGTTGGCCTGGCCGGTTCTATGCATCATCACGGGGGTTTAGTGCATAGAGAGGAGCCTGTGACTACTTAGCTACCATATTACGATTTGAATTTATCGAATCTCCTAAAAGTTATAACTACGCCCTCTAACGGTGGAAAAAGTTGAAAATTCCAAAATATCAAACAAAGATACCAAACGATGTACTTATGTTAGAAGTTTGAAATTTTGGTGTTGAAATGTGAAGGTTACGAAGTTACCATTGGCAACAATCACTTGACCCTTTAGACCCAAGGGGGGGAGGAGAATGCAATTTTATTTTTGTTTTAACAGAAAAGAGTATGTTTTTAGAGATGAATTAAAACATTTTTTGGGTTGGACAGGTATTGAGAAAATGCTGCAATTTACATTTAGCAAATTTCCCAAAAGCTAAAATTGCGCCCTCTAACGGTGGATAAATAATTGAAAAATCCCAAAATTTAAAACGAATATTACAAACGATGTAGTTATGGTTAAAATTTAAAATTTTGTTGGTGAAATGTGATAGTCTATTCTCCCATTGAAAACAATGAATTGACCCTAAGCCAAAGGTAGGTAAGAAACGGAACGGTTTTGTTTTAAGAGATAATTGGAATTCTCTTTTTTAGTTGGTTCCTAATGAAATGTAATTCGCATTTTCAAAGGTAGTTTTAATTTATATCATTAGAGATAACTAAATATCGAAACTGCAAAACTTTAAACGAATGTTTCAGTGATTAGTTTATGGTAGAAATTTCAGCGTGTAGAGTTCTGTTATGGTAGAAATTCCACTGACAGCAATGATCTGCCCACAATTTTCAGAACAGCAAGAGAAAAGCAACTTGTTAAATTTAAGAACTAAAATACAAATGCTTTTTATGTTTTATAATTACTAATAAAATACTACTATATGCATTTCCCCGCCATCATACACTAAAAAAAATAAATAACCCCTCAAGTAGCTGCTTGCACAGAGGTCTGAGAGGAGCCTGTTAATTTATACGCCATAGTAGAAGGTCCATGAGGATGGCGGAAAAACCTTGGCAGAAAAACAATACGGACATCTATAATTGAAACTTTTAAGGAGTGAAAAAGTAGGCAAAGGAAGAACTTCATTCTCTTTGATAATGAGTTTCCCATATGCGCCAGAGGCGATATGCGTTCTTCTAGTTATTTTACCCTATGACAGTGGAAATTCGAATTACTGAATAATTGAGAAAATAAACTACTAATATTTTGATAATACCTGTAAACCTAAAGAAAAATGTGTTTATCTCTTAGAGCAGAAAAATTGCATTTTACCAACAGGACAAATCATTATTATTAGGGTAAAAATATTTATTTTATTTTTGCTAAAAGTTTTTAACTAAAATAGATCGTTTGCAAACATATATTAAAGATTTAGTATATTCCAGCTTTTTTCCGCCGCTAGTGGTCGCCTTTCGAGTTTTTGTTTATCGCCTCTAACACTGGAAATGCCACTGATGGGAATTCAAAAATGTAAATATTAATATTTTTGTGGAAAAAAAAATTCCCGACATAGGGATAAGAACCCGCATCTTTCCAGAAACATGCCAGAATATTCTAACCTGTTGAACTAACGCCAGCTTTTTTGCACAAAAAACGTTTATTGATTTATAGACGTTTAAATATCTATAGTAACGTTGAGATTATCAAATATTGTTAATATCATTAATATTTTGTTGGTGCCTGTAAAACAAATATATACATACATACATACATACATACATTGTTTTATCTCTAAAAAAGTTACATTTTCGCAACCCCTTTTGATTAAGACGGCAAAGCCTTGTTGCCATTGTAAACCTTCTGACCACAACTCTCCTCTACCAAAAATTCAGATTTCCAGTGTATGTAGTTTGTTTGTAATATTCGTTTGAAATTTTAGAATTTTCCATCTTTTGCCATCATTAGAGGGCGCTATTAAAGCTATTGAAAATTTTCGAAATTGCTAATCGCAATATTTGTTCGATACCTATCCAACCCAAAAAGAATTTTTTATTTATTTCTAAAAGTAAAACAATTGATTGTCTATAGACGGACAGACAGGTGGAAAGACAGATGGACAGACAGCAGTTAACAGAGAGACGGACAGATAGATGAACAAATATTGACATAGGCAGACAAAGTGAAAACATTAGCTCGTTTTTCAAACGAACCTTAAAAGAAATTATTTGTTGGTTTTCAGTATCTCATTTCACTTTTGCAGCTGATTGCCGTCTTCTGATGGAGTTTCTCAGAACAAAATGTTCATTAATTTATTTCTTTGAGTGAAATTTTTACACCCAAATGCAGCGCAGTGAGGCATTCATAAAATATGACAGCTCTTAGAGACAAAAGAAGTGGTAGAAATATAAGAAACTATAACAACTGAGAAATTTTAAATTGGTACACTCACTAACTCATAGACTTTCGTCTCACAGTACGACAAAACATGGCGCCCAATAAACCACGTGACTCAATCAACCAATGGCAATGGATTACCGAGATGGCCAGCCTCTAACTATACAGGGCCTCTAGTTAGTACTACATCCCTATCTGGACTACTTTGTAAAAGGGGCCTTGGCCACTTTAGCATCTATATCTATAGTTAGGAGCTGGCCATTTCGGTGATTCACTGCCAATGGTTGATTGAGTCACGTGGTTTATGGGCGCCATGTTTTGTCGTACCGTGAGACAAAAGCCTATGAGTTGGTGTGTGTACCTAGTTAAAACTTCTCAGTTGTTATAATTTTATACATTTCTACCACTTTCTTTCTCTATAAAAGCTTTCATATTTTATCAATGCCTCATTGCGCTGCATTTGAGTGTGCTTTTTTTCTACGAAAAATATTTTTTCTAAGAGACTCCGTCAGAAAACGGCAATCGGCTTCAAAAATGAAAAGAGCAATCAACAAATATTTCTTCTAAAGTACGTTTGAAAAACGAGCTAATGTCTCCACTTTGTCGTCTGACTATGCCAATGTTTGTTCGTTTGTCTGTCTCTCTGGTAAATGTTGTCGGTCCGTCTACAGACAATGAACTTTTTAACTTTTAGAGAAAAATGAAAAATTATTTTTGGATTGGTAGGTGTCGAAGAAATATTGTGGTTTGCAATTTTGAAATCTTCTAATAGCTTTAATAACGCCCTCTAGCGGTGGAAAAAAGATGGAAAATGCTAAAATTTTAAATGAATATTGCAAACAAACTATTTACACTGGAAATCTGAAATTTTTGTGGTAGATTGTTATGTTCAGAAGGTTTACAATGAAAACAAGGCAAAGCCTTGTTTCATTATAAATGTTCTGAACATAACAATCTGAACAGCCAAAAGGGAATGTGAAAATGAAATTTTTTTTATTTTAAGATATAAACGAAACAAACTTTTTTTCCCTCTTTAGTTTTACAAGTACCAACAAAATTTAATATTTACATTTTTCGAATGCCCATCAGTTGGAATTTCCACTGTTAAAAAATAGTAAAGGCAGTAAAATAAAAACTCGAAAGACCGCCTCTAGTGGCGGAAAATGCTGGAAACTACCAAATCTTTAAACGAATATTGCAAACGATATATTTATGCTAGAAACTTAAATTTTTGGTCATAGAGTGTAATGGTCAAGTGGTTTACACTAAATTTAATAATTTGTTCTGTATAGCAATGGGGTGTTGATAAAATGCAACTTTTCTGTTTTTGTTTTTTTACAGGTACAAATAAAATATTATAAGTTTATTTCCCAAATTATACAGTAGCTCGAATTTTCACTGTTAGAGGGTACTAAATGTGTAAAATAACTAGAAGAACTTATATAGCCTTTGGCACATATGGGGAATCTCGTTTTCAAAGAGAATGAAATTCTTCCTTTACCTACATTTTCCACTCCTTAAAAGTTTTAATTATGGATGTTCATGTTGTTTTTCTGATAAGGTCCCGCCATCCTCATGGATAATACTACTATGACGTATTAACTGACAGGCTCCTGTCAGACCTATGTGTCAAGCAGCTGCTTGAGGGGGTAGTTATTTATTTTTTTAAATGTATGAGGGGGGAAAATGTACATAGTAGTATTTTATTAGTAATTATACAACATAAAAAGTATTTATTTTTAAGTTCTTAAAATTCAAAGGTTGCTTTTCTCCAACCCTCTGAAAATAGTGGGCAGATCACTGCTGTCAGTGGAATTTCTACCATAATAGAACTCTACCGATGAAATTTCTATCATAAACAGATAACTTAGAACATTTGTTAAAAGTTTGCCGTTTGGATATTTAGTGATCGCTAATGGTATAAATTAAAACTACCTTTGAAAATGCGAATTTTAGTTCCTTAGTACCAACTAAAAAAGAGATTTACAATTATCTCTTAAAGCAAAATCTTCTGTTTCCTACATACTTTCGGCGTAAACTCATTGTTTTTACTGAAATCTTTAAGACTGTCACATTCCACTAACAAAAAGTCAAATTTCTAGCATAACTACATCGTTTGCAAGATTCGTTTTAAATTTTGTGATTTTTCGACTTTTTCCACCGTTAGGGGGCGCAATTATAACTTTTGGGAGATTCGGAAAATGCAAATTGTACTATTTCATCAGTACCTGTCCAACACAAAAAGAATTAATTATTTATCACTTTTAATTATCATATTGTTTTCTGTTTGAAACCAAAAGAGTTGTATCCCCCCCTGCCCCCCCGTGCAAAGAGTCAAGTGATTGTTGCCAATGGTAACTTCATAACCTTCACATTTCAATACCACAAATTTCAAGTTCTAACTTATCCATGTCGCTCGAGATATTCGTTTTATATTTCGAAATTTTGAAATTTTTACATCGTTAGACGGCGCAATTATGACTTTTGGGAGATTCGAAACATACAAATCGTAATATTTTATTAATACCTATCCAACACAAAAGTAATTTTTTATTTATCTATGTAAACAAAAAATGTTCAATGTCTACAGACGGACAGACAAATAACGAGACGAAATTATTATCTCTTTTTAGGAAAAAAACCCCCCCTAAAATTTACCTTTCCTGTTTAGCCGTTTTCCAAAGTGCTTCCAATCGTGAGCACCGAAATCTGTGTCAAATATTACTGTACCTTTTTTCGGAATCCATAAGTATCCGTGCAATACCATTCAGTTTGCAAGTCACAGAATCTGAGCGACGACAAAACATGGCGTCAAATTTTGAGATGGCCAACATCTAATTATATAGGGTCTCTAAACAGCGATAGAGTTGTACAGTTAGAGTCTGGCCATCTCGATGATTCACTGCCATTGGTTGATTGCGTCACGTGATTCATGGGCGCCATGTTTTCTCACCGTGAGACGAAAGCCTATGAGTTCGTGCGTGTACCAAGTTAAAACTACTCATCTGTTACAGTTTTATACATTTCTAACACTTCTTGTATCTATAAAACCTATCTTATTTTATGAATGCCTCACTGTGCTGCACTTGGGTGCAAAAATATCATTGAAAGAAATAAACTGATGAATATTTTTTCCGAGAAACTGCATCAGAAGTCGGCAATCGACTGCATAAATGAAAAGAGCTAACTGAAAACCAACAAAGAATTTTTTTAAGGTTCGTTTGAATATGAGCTATGGTTTTCACATTGTTGTCTGGCTATACCAATATTTGTTCGTCTCTCTGTCCGTTTCTCTATTAACTGTTTTTTGTCCATCCCCATCAATTGTAATTTTCACTGTTAGAAAGTGTTAAAGGATGAAAATAAAAACTCGGAAAGCTTCGTCTAGTGGCTGAAAAAAGCTGGAAATACCAAATCTTTAAATGAATATTGCAAACTATCTATTTTCGCTAGAAGCTTAAATTTTTGGTAATAGGGTGTAATGGTCAAGTAGTTTACACTAATAGTAATGATTTGTTCCGTTGGTAAAATGCAACTTTTTTGCTTCAAGAGGTAAATAATTTTTTTGTGTGCGTGTATTTTACAGGTACTAATAAAATATTAATAGTTTATCTCCTCAATTATGCAGCAGTTCTGTAGTTCGAATTTCCACTGTCAAACGGTACTGAAAGTATAAATAACTAGAAGAATGCATATCAGTTCTGTAGCATCTGGGAATCTCGTTTTCAAAGAGTTTCAGGTTCTTTTGTCTACTTTTTCACTTTTTAAAAGTTTTAATTCTGAATGCTCATGTTGTTTTTCTGCTGAGTTTCCCCCACCCTCATGGACATTCTACTATAGCTAATAAACTAACAGGTTCCTGTCAGACTACTGTGGCAAGCAGCTTCTTGAGGTGTTATTTATTTTTTTACTGCATGATGGGTAAAATGTACAGAGTGGTATTTTATTAGCAATGATATAACATAAAAAGTATTTGTCCTTCAGTTCTTAAATTTAAAAAGTTGGTTTTCTCCCACTCCTCTGAAAATAGTGGGCATCCATTGCTGTCAGTGGAATTTCTAACTACCATAACAAAATTCTACAGCCGAAATTTTTACCATAAACAGATCATTGAAATATTCGTTAAAAGTTTTGCTGTTTGGACATTTAGTGATATCTAATGATATAAATTAAATCTACCTTTGAAAATGCGAATTACATTTCATTAATATCAACTAAAAAAACAGATTTTGAATTCTCTTAAAACCGTTCCATTTCCTACGTACCTTAGGAGTACGGATAAACGCATTGTTGTCAATTAAATTTTCAAAACTGTCACATTCCACGATCAAAATTTCAAATTTCTAATATTACTATATCGTTTGAAATATTCTTTTTAAATTTCGGGATTTTTTGAGATTTTTCTACTGTTACAGGGTGCAATTACAGCTCTTGGGAGATTCGGAAAATGCAAATTGTAATATTTCATCAATACCTATCTAATCCAAAAAGAATTTTTAATTTATCTCTAAAAGCGTACAATTTTCTATCAAAACAAAGAAGTTGATTGTCCCCTCCCCCAAGTCTAAAGGGTCAAGTGAATGTTGCCAATGGTAATTCGTAATCTTTACATTTCAACACCAAATTTTTAAATTTCTAACATAACTACATCATTTGTAATATTCGTTTGATAGTTTTGGAATTTTCTACTTTGTTTACCGTTAGAGTGTGCAGTTATAACTTTTGAGAGATTCGAAAAATGCAGATCGTAATATTTCATTAATACCTATCCAACACAAAAAGAAGATTTTATTTTTCAGTATAAACCAAAAAGTTCATTGTCTGCAGAAGGACAGACAACAAAGCAATATTATTTCTTTAAAAAAATGCATAAATTTTACTCTTCCTTTTTAACCGTTTTCTAAAATGCCTCCAATCGTGAGCACTGAAATCTGTGTCAAATATTACCCTACCTTTTTTTCGGAATCCATAAGTATCCGTGCAATACCATTCAGTTTGCATGCTAAACAATCTGAGCGATGACAAAACATGGCGTCTAATTTTGAGATGGCCAACCTCTACTTATATAACGCCTGTAAACAACAATAGAATTAGAGGTTGGCCATCTCGGTGATTGACCGCCATTGGTTGATTCAGTCATGTGGTTTATGGGTGCCATGATTTGTCCTACCATGAGAAGAAGCCTATGAATAGTGTGTGAGTAGTTTGTTCCCACTCCAGGTAACCCCATGCACTGTGCTTTCCCCCTATAAAGCCACCGGCCCCGCCGACTTCAGGTCACGTGATATGACGTCACGCCCCTTATTAATATTCATAATGAATAATTAATCAAAAATTAATTAATAATTAATTGATCCCTATTTATTAAAAAACCCCTTTGCCAAAAGCTCCTCCCTCTTTATTAAAAACCCGTGGCGCCATCTAGTGTATATGCTGAGTACTATTTTTAGAAAAACCCTCTCTTTTATTCGTAATTTTTCCAATTTTTGACTCCCCCCCATTAAAAACCCCTATCAAAAGTTCCCTTTCCTCTTTATTAAAAGCCCGTGGCGCCATCTAGTGTATATGATGAGTACTAACCTTCTATATTAGTTGTAATTTTTCTAATTTTTGACTCCCCCCCATTGAAAAACACCCTTATCAAAAGTTCCACCCCCTTTATTAAATCACCCTTTTATTGAAATTCCCTACCCTTTATTAAAAAAAACCCTTATCAAAAGTTCCCTTTATTAAAACTCCCCAGATCACAAACTCCCTTGGTATCCACGTTCATCTGAAATTTGCCAAGTCCAACTAAACTTTGGGTGGCAACGATCAGAATGGCTGATGCAAGTCTCAAAATAATTGCAAAATATTCGGTGACAGCCACTCACAGAAAATCAACTCCCAAAGTTGTATATTCCATGTATTTATTCCTTATTAATTAAACACTTATCAAATCTACCATCCCCCTCATTAAAAAAACCCTTATCAAAAGTTCCCTTTATTAAAACTTCACTGATCACAAACTCCCATGATTTCTATCCTCATCCTTTTACAAGTCCACTAAACGTTTCTGAATGGCAACGCTCAGAATGGCTGATGCAATCCTCAGAATGATTACAAAGTCTCAATTTTTATTCCACTCCTTTATTAAAACCCGCCTCATTAACAGTTCTGCCTCCCTTTTAAGGACTATGCTGCAGTAACTGTTTTAAAAGACTGTCCCGCAGAAGATGAAAACATGCTATTGGGTAAAAAATTAATAACAGGAAAAAAAATCTGAATTTATTCGTAATTATGAAATATATTGATCGGTAATATGGTCTGGTGACATGAAAGACCAGCTTTAGAACATGCGTTCGGTACCAGATCATGTTTTATTGACGGTTGAATCTTGGATCACCCCCTGTGCTGCTCCCATATCAGACGTGCTGTCTTACAACATGAAAACCTGTGATGCCCCACCACTGGCACTCTTTATTATAGTTTTGGGACTCGAAATTTTTCCAAGTTCAGAGATGGTTCTCTGCATTCCCTATTCTCCCCTTTATGATAGGTCAGCGTTTCAATGTACCCAATGTAGACAAACCATTTTGAAATTACGTGCCCTACACTTCCAAGAGTTTAGCTTATTAAAATTAGTATCCATCGAGTTGATGCCGTCAGATATCTGTGCTTCTGCGTCAGGACTTGTTTTGGAAAGTGGTTTTACGTTTGTCTCAATTCATTACTCTCCATAAGTATATCCGTTACGCGACATGGTTTAAAAATACTTTTTACCGCTGTATCCTCAGTACATGATGCAAACTCATTCCTGGGAAGTAACGCTACTCTGAAGAAAAATCAGCTAAAACAGTTTTTAAAGATCGTCTCTTGCACCATTTACCGGCATACATGTGACTCATCACACTGATGAAATTCGCGTTGCAACGTTAGTTACATTGCTTTAAAAGGTGAGTTGTTTTTATCGGGTAAATTCTGTAAAGACTGCAGCAGAATGCTAAAAGTAGAATTCATACGTTTCAGCTTATGTTTCCGCTTACGTAAAAAACTTTATTTCCAACACGAATGCGTGTTAATAGGGGACAATAGTCAAATACACTAACCTACTATAAAAAATAATACATAAGTCTCACGCGATCGTACCCTCTCAACTTACCTCGGCTAATTCTATATCCGTATATCTATGGAACAAGCTTCTTCGCCATCATAAAAATCCGCCTAAGTATGTTCTGACATGTATGTTCTGATTGGGCCTGAAAATTCTGAACTTATGACAATGTTCTCACACAGAGCATACAGGAAGCGACAGAAAAATGTCTTTACAAACTAAGAGCGTGAAAAATCCCTTCTCTCCCGTTTTGACTCTTTGCAAAACCTTCTACTATCATTGTCACGAGATCTGCTGAAATGACACATCACGGCAACCAGCTGCCCACCCGGTGATAAAAGGTCACGGGTCAACTCACGTACTGACCTATGGAAAGCTAACCGAAGCATGTCTAATTTCTTGTGAGAACCACTCTGTGCTTTTATCTTCCTCAAATATCTTTTGAAAACTAATGGCTAAATTAAATAATGACATGTCGAAAATGCTGCACTTTATCAGAACAGATCAACGGGTCCATGTACGCTGCCTTCAGATCTTTTAGGGGGTTAAGCACACAGCACTTTGTCGCGTTCTCCATGTGGTCAGCTGATTTTACAAGGTTGTCTAATACTGTTCACCACAATTAAAGGAAGTATGTAATGGTTACAGGGAGAATATGATTTGACCTCGTACATTAGAAAGGGAACTTACAGAAAATTGTTAATGTCATAAGAAATGTGTGTGATGTATTATTCAGTGTAAAAAATGGAAAAACTTAATACGAGTTTCGTAAAATGTATAAAAATCCCAGTGTGATTCGATGTAATACGAAATCTTAAGCATTATTCTCTGCGTCCTTTGTTAGGTGATAGTGTTAATATCCACGAATTTTCAAATGAAATATCATTTGAAAATTCGTGGATTTTAAAACTATCACCTAACAAAGGTGCACTTTGCTAAAAAACAAACCTGGTTCATGCTTTTCCCATAGACAATAAAGATTTGAACCAAAAAGTCATTAAAACCGTGAATGGACTGATCTGATTGATAAAAATATGTGAAACGTAATGTACTGATCTTGAGGGTTGACAACATTAATATACACAGGGATTGACTTCCACGCCTGTTTTCTTTATACTATCATAAATTGAGAAACCTCGATGCTTGAGAAATGATTCATTTAACTATCAAAGATGAATAGACCTCTGTAAAGTTTAATTCTCCACACAATCTTTTGAGTTAATTCTGTTGTTGTCAGGATCACAAGGGATGTTTTACACATTCAATCAAGGACTTTCTCTTTTTCTGACATCTTATACGCTACATGTACTCATCAAAGTGTCTATCTACAAAAGATACTACGCATCAGACGTTAATGACTCATCATTACACAGACAAAGTACCTATCTGGTTCATAAATATAATTCACTAATATGTTGTGTAAGCATTTAGAATGAAAAACTGATTGCAAGTTTGCTTCACTGTCATACAATCTTAGAGATAAGCTATCTATTCAGATGTATGTTTCTCCATAGATTCGTAAAACTCTCATTATGTATTCTTTGCTTTCTCTCATACATCTCACAAGATAATTAAAGTTCAAACAATAATACATCTTCCACCTATGTATATTTACTTTCTAATAAACCAAACGACCAAAGTAGATAAATCGCAATCATCATCAGAATATTTTTTGTTCCCATATATCTGCTTACGTTGAAAATCTCACAATGGCCTATTCAGTACTTTACCCACGATACAGCTATAAGTTATGATAGCCAACATCTATTCCATAGACAGTAGGTTAGTTACTTCTAAAAAACTTAGAGATCCATGGTAAGACATGAGTGTTGTTTTTCTAGTGAGCACTTATGTCGTATGAAAGGTAAACGTTAACACAAATAGTTGCTTAAAGCCATATTTAAAGATACACTGATTTCGAACTCAGTCTTACGTGCAATCAATAGATGCACAATCCTTCCATCTCGTAACGTATGAAAAGTTTGTCTGTTTTAATAGCACAAACAGTCATTCTTTCACAATAAGTCAATGTTGACTGCATTAAATCTGAATAGATGCTTTTGTTTGGAAATTAAAAATCTGAAAACTCACTGTTTATAAGAAAGCAGCAATATTTTCAGTATTTCCATGAAAAGTACTAATTACTTCACGATTCTGAATGAGTTTTGGGTCCCAGAATCGATCCGCTAGACCTAACTTTGCATTCTCTGACTTCAACCACCGATAAAACGTAACATAAGAAACGTAAGCTCTCTCAGCAGTTATTCCAAGGTGCTATCTCATGCTCTTTTCAGAGTTCCTGGTTCTACAATTCCCCAGTATGTTTGAATAAGTGCATAAATGTGTGAAGATGGCTATTTTTTCTTGCAAACACAAGTTTTTCGACAAAAATGTGTTTCACTACATGAGGAAATCTAACACAGGGATTTCATGTCTAAGAATCGGTTTCGTTATTTTTCCTGCATGAGAATACACATTTAAATACTAGTGTGAAATTCTTAGAACAAATACACTATATTTTATAAGTATGAAAGTGGCTGTTTTTCCGGCAACGACACTTTTTTGACAATGATATGTATCCTGTTTGGAAATCTGAAATAACACTGTCTATAGAAAGTAGCATTACTCAGTAAATTCCATAAGCATAATGCTTCTCGATTCTGAGGGCCCCCATAACCGATAGACAATACTTTGCGTTTCAACCTTTACAGGACCTAATGCATAAAATCTTTCACACTTCAAACTCAATCATCACATTTCACAAAGAAAGAAAGAGAAGACTGAAAATGAAAGGAGGAAGTGATAGAGAAGCGAAAGAAAAGCACCCTACCCAGCATTCACACATTAAAGGAAAACGTAACGAAAGCATTTGAAGCAGACAGATCTGGCCAACAGAGGGCGCCCTGTGCCAGCAAGAATACAAGTAAAAATAATTTAACCATTCATTTTTTTAAGTATTAGGGCTTTAATGTTACAATTTCTTACAACAACGTTTATTTCTAGTGAAGATGCAAGTCTGCAACATTCACTTTTTGTGTAAGCATGTGAATATTACATTTCAGCTGTATGTGAATCAAACAGTCACTTGAGAAGAATATTTAAGAGTATTTAAAAACATCACTGTGAACTCATTGAAACATAAATCGTGTCTCCTTCTTGTGTCTCCTTTGTAATATCTATATACTATTCTAACGAGCACAAAAGATAGAACTTTCGAAGGAAGATAAACCATGTAACAGTTAAAAAGCAGCAAATAAGCGATTTTCTGCAAGGTTCAAGGTTCAAGGTGTTGTAAATATCGGAAAAAAAAGGCCCTTTTTAGGACAATGTAGAAAAGAAGGCCCTTTTCAGGATAATGTAAAAGTACTGAACATTACACCTTGCAGAGGATGCCAATGTTTTGAAAGAAGTAAGTGACAATACGAAAGCATGCATGTTGCAGCTTTGCACTGTGGTTGTTGCCTAGGAGGGAGGTGTTGGAGTAGTCAGTGGTCCCTATAACATTAAGCTCCCAGAACAAAGTATCTCTTTCGGCATTGTAGCGGGAGCAGTTGAGTAGAATGTGGGATACAGTCTCAGGTGTGCCGCAAGTGGCACAGTCTGGACTGTAAACTCTGCCAAGAGTGTGCAGCGTAGAGTTGCTGTAGATGACACCAACTTGGAGACGATGAAGGAGGGTCTCCTCAGATCTGAGGAGATTACCGAGGTTAAGAGCAGTGAGAGAAGGTTCAACCAGGTACCTGAATGAGGAACACATGCTGTCCTTCTGCCACTGAGCAAGACGGAACTAGCTCACCAGTTGTGAGACAGAACTCTTGCAGTCGCTGAGAGAGAGAGGGTAATTAGTTACATACCTCTGACTCTCCAGTGCCTCCTTTGCAGTGTGATCAGCAAGCTCATTTCCAGGTATCCCTATGTGGGAAGGGATCCACTGGAAAGGGGCCGTGATTCCAGCAGAAGTGACCATCGAGCAAGTCTCTGTGATCTTCTGGATGAGGAAGGGGTTGCAGCTCTTGCTGTCTGGCTTGTGGAAAGCTTCCAAAAGACTTCTTCCAAAGACTTCTTCCAAGCTGACTTGCTGTCACAGAGGATGACAAAATTGCCACTCTCGAGGCTGAGGATGAAAAGTACAGCCTCAAGAATAGCATGAAGCTCTGCACAGGTGGAGGAGGTTAGATGCGGGAGACGGAAACCTCTGGCAATGCCAGTTTCGGGGATGACAATGGCAGAGGCAGCACGTTGCCTCTCCCGGTCCACAGATCCATCAGTGTAGACCTCAGTACATCTCTCATATTGTGCAGTGACAGTCTGATGGCCAATGGATCAGAGTCGCTCTTCCGACCAAGAGAAGGGATAGTGACATTGATCATTAGATCACTGTTCCTCCAGGGTGGAAGGTCGGGGAAGAGAGTATTGCCAGCACCCAGCATCAGTCCCTGCCAGTTCGTGCATCTGGAGCTGGCAGGAAGGACTCAGTCGTAGAAGTCCTTGGTGGACAGGGTGATGGCAGAGTGAGGCCTGTCATGCAAATTCCTGAGAAGCTCATGGTTAGTGTGCAGGGAATGGAGCTTCGAGAGATGACACAGTATATCTCTCTTCCAGTGCAGGTGGAAAGGCATGTCATCAGCCTCTGCAATGACAGACGCATTAGGTGTGTTAGGGCAGAGTCCAAGGCAGAGGCACAGAGATATAGTGTGGACAGTTGCCAACTTGCTGAGCAGTGTATCAGAGGCATTTGCACAGAAGGTGACCACTGTAGTTGACACGGGAGAGGATCAAGTACTGGTACAAGACCAGGAGAGTCTTGCAGGAACTTCCCCAGTGGGTACCAGCAAGAAAGGACAGTATATTTCTCTCTGCAGTGGCAACTGTCTTAAGATGCTGGATGTGAGGCCCCCAGCTCAGCCTGTTGTCCAGGACCACACCAAGGAACTTATGCTGATGGACGGCCTTGATGTCATCTGGCCCAAGCAAGGGGTCAGGGAAGGTGGAAGGTGTCTCCTCGTGAAAACCATGGCCATAGTCTTATCAGTGGAAGGAGTGAGGCTTAGGTTGTCGAAGAACTTGACGACCGTGTCCACAGCTCTGTTCAACATGAGCTGAGCATGGTAGGGGTCCTGGCTATAGAACCAGATGCAGATATCGTCAGTGTGAATGGAAATACCCACTCTCTCCTCAAGTAGAGAGGGTTGGCCTGACAGCAAAATGTTCAGTAACATCGGGCTGATGACACCCCCTTGAGGTACTCCATGATTGATGGTGTGGGAGATGCTGAGCGTGTTGCCCAGCTTCACGCGAACAGTTGGAGAGGTAAGCTGTGATCCACTTGTTGATATTGTCTCTGAGGCCCAGATCATGGAGCCTGCAGAGAATATCCGAGTGGGACAGGGAATCGAATGCCTTCTGGATGTCGAAGAAGACAGCAACAGTAGTCTCTTCCAGTGACTGCGCCTGATCAGCAGCAGAGATGAAGGCGATGAGACTGTCCAACGTGCATCTCCCTTTGCGGAAACCCGAGAGGCTGTCAGGGAGGAGGCCATTGGACTCTAGGTACCATTCCAGGTGTCCAAGGACCAGTCTCTCTAGGATCTTGCAGAGGCAAGATGCAAGAGCAATGTGCCTGTAAAAGGACATCTCTGTGGCAGGGTTTCCCTGCTTCAAGATAGGCAAAATGTGTGTTGCCTTCCATGACTCAGGTACTGTGCAGCTGTGCAGGAGTGATTGAAGGCTTTGAGAAGCACAAGCAGAGCCTCAGGTGACAGGTTAGCTAACTGAGTATAGCTGATGCCATCAGGGCCTGGGGCCGACGAGCACTTCAAAGCCGCAATAGCAGAGGTGAGTTCCTGCAAAGTGAAAGCATCATTATAGCAAGGCTCAGAACCAGAGCAGGGTTGCTGAGCTGTATCCTGAACATTCACCAGTGGAGCAGGAAGGAAAGAGGTGAGGTGCCACAAAAAGGCAATAGTGGTGGCTGCTAAATCCTCCCCACGGGGCAGGGCAAGGTTATGGAAGGGGAGGGCAGGCTGTGGGTTCCCCATTAGGTTCCTGATGAACTTCCATACCTTCCCAGAAGGGGTGAAGGCATTAATGCTGGAGCAGAAGGATCGCCACCTGAACTTTTCACGCCAGTTAAGGTACCTTCTGATAGCAGCATGGAGCCTTCAAGCATAAAGAATGTCAAGAAATCTACCAGGGCGGTGGGCGTGCCTTTCGGCTCGGCGGCGAATGGTGTGTAGCTGCTTATAGTGGATATCCGGAGGGGGAAGATGCCCGAGTGTCGAGATTGAAACAGTGCAGGCTTCAGATGCAGCAGTGAGGGCCTCTGACACTGCACTGAGATCTGTAGGTTCGATGGTAGCGAGTCCTTCAGACGAGATCAGCTGAAAGAGCTGCCAGTCGGTAAGCTTCGACGTTCTTCTCAGGGCTGCACTTCCCTTGGGAAGCAAGGAGATGTGCAGTGGGAAGTGGTCACTGCCCCAGGTGTCAGGGTCAACTGACCAGCTGAGGCATTGACCAATACTGGAAGAACAGAGGGTCAGGACAATGGTGCTCTAGGTACACAGAGGTCTGTAGAACGTGGGCGTTCTACTGACCTCCGTGGTGATAAAGAGATTGTGTGTTCTCCATCGTTGGTGATAAAGAGATTGTGTTGCATGATGACATTCTCGATAACCACCCCGTGCTGATCACTGTTGTCTCCACCCAGGAAGAGCTGTGGGCATTAAGGTCTCCACAGAGAATCCAGGGCTGAGGGCACTGCGAAAGAATATCCTGTAAAGTGGATACAGGAAAATCAGTGCAAGGCCGGATGTAACAGGATATCAGGGTGATATCATGGGTGTTCAGCTGGAAGCAGCATGCTACGAAAATACTGTTTGCATCACAGAAAGTGAGATCAATAGCATGATGTGTGACGTTCTTATGCACAAGAATCGCTGCATTGCAGGAGAGTGGATGACTCTTGCTGGTGTGCACAATATAGGGATTGAAGACATAGTGATCAGGGAGGTTGGCCTCACAGAGAGCAAGGAAGGGAACTGGCATGATGTTGATATAGTTCCAGACATCAGCAGCCTTGCTCCTGAAACCTCTGCAGTTCCACTGAAGAATGGAAGAGATGTTAGTCGCTCCGTTGGCTGTGCCCATTGTCGGGTGTTACAACGAACCTTGGAGAAAAAATCTAGTCAACACAGCGTGTCTAGCAGCCCACAAAGTGCGAAATGAGGGAGGCCAACTGATTGAGGATTGTCAAAGTTCGAGGTCGAGACTCCTCAGGTAGTGCGGAAGTTACGACCTTGATGACATCACAAGAAGAGAGAGAATGGTGGGCAGAAGAACCGTGTCCCTGTGGTCCTTCCTGGAATTCTGATGCATCAAGCAAGAGGAGGGCTTCTTCAGATCAGGCTGACGAGCAGCCCTCTTCTTCCTAGTCCTCTTTACCTGCTTGGCCTGAATGGGACAGGAGTCCACTACAGGGGCTACTATGGAATCCTGCACCATGGAGGTACTTGAAGCACAAGGGGCCTCAGGGACAGAGGGCATCACCACAGGAAGGGCAATGACAGGGGCCAGGGGAGCAGCAGGAGCAGAAGATGCCTGTGTTCAAGCACCGGCATCTCTGCTGACATTTTCTCCATGGCAGCAGCAGGGGTCATTTGACCCCTCGTGGAAGCAGCAAAGCTCACTGAGGGATCAAAGAGACGCCTGCTGCACGCGGACTTCTTGGGTGGTGGGGGAAGTGGGGGTGTCACCACGGAGCTTGAAAGAGGAACATTTCCGACCTTGGTCCTGTGCAAAGGGTGCACAGGACCAAGGGCTTCCCTCATCATCTCACAGGCAAGCTTCCTGGCGCAGCACCCAGAAAAGGTGGGGGCATGAGGTCCACTACAGTTAGCACAGATAGGGTGCCCAGTGTGCGTGCATTGCTTGTGGGAGTGAGGCCCACTGCAGCGCTTACACCGTACCTCTGCAATTCTTTGCAATGTGCCTGAAGTGTTGGCACTTCAGACACTGAGATGGGGCCTTGGTGCGAGGCTTCATGGGGATCTAGTGGAAGCTCAGAACAATGTTCCCAGGTAAGGAGAATTCAATGAAGGTAAGGACTACCTTCCTAAGGGGAATCTTGTTGACCTCTGAGTCCGAGGGAAGATAGCGATACATACGACGGACCGCTGTCACTCTCTGATCTGAGAGGGCATCAAGTATCACCTCATCAGTAAGGGAGGTTTCAATACCTTCTATGAGGCCCTGTGGCAGGCAGTAAGAGACTGGGTAATCCACGGTTTCAGGGATACCCAGAATGGAGGTGGTGCACAGAAGCTTCTCGGCTAGGTCAGGAGAGCTGACCTTGACGAGAAGGCTTCCCAACTCCAAGTAAAAAGTGTCAACAATCCGTGCCCCGAGGATCTTCACAATCTCTGTGGAGATGGGGTTTGGGTTGTAGGAGCTCATGAGACGAGAAGAGGCCGAGGTCACAATAAGAGGAATAGGCTTGGTGGTAGATGTGTAGATGGGAGAAGAAGTAGTTGGGGAAGGGCTGGAGGAGAAAGAGGTCTCTCCACAGAGAGAAGCAGAAGTGGAGAGTCCCAGCCCTTCAGAAGAAACGCCTGAGGGGCCAGCAGCAGGAGCATAGGGAGATTGCAAGAGACCCTGGGCACTGTGAGAGAGCATGAGGGGCAAGACACCTTGTGAGGAGAGCCAACAGAGGTTCTCCTCTCCCTGGAGTAAGTCCACAGGGCCCTCTGAGGCAAATCACAGGAAGACTTTGCCGCAGTGGGCCACGCTTTAGGACATTACGCTTAGCAGGAGGGTCTGAGGGCACAGAGTCAGGCGAGCTGACAGACAATCCTTTCTTATGCTTATATTCTGGGGGTGTACGAATCATACCCAGAGTCTAAGCAAGACCACGAAAAAAAATCGAAAAACTACAGTAGAATAGAAAAATCACTTACCAAAGGCAGCTGGAGAAACCCTTGAACAGCAACAGGAAGCAGCTACAGACAGGTGAAGACTCAAGCAGAGAATCAGCAAAGAAAGTAGTGAGTCGACTAAAGACCACTACAGACTATGCTGAATAATACTCAACCAAAGAGTCGGCGAAAAAAGTACTCTGAGGTAAAGTCGGGAGCTCGAAAACGCACGTCTGTAGCTCTCAGTGGTCGCAGAACAAAGGAGACTTGAGAAACAATCATTTTCAAACAGTCACTGGAGAAGAAAGTTTAAGAGTGTTTAAAAACATCACTGTGAACTCATTGAAACAA
Source organism: Ryuthela nishihirai (assembly GCA_038380435.1). Classification (NCBI taxonomy): domain Eukaryota; kingdom Metazoa; phylum Arthropoda; class Arachnida; order Araneae; family Heptathelidae; genus Ryuthela; species Ryuthela nishihirai. The sequence continues at coordinate 81,394,485 of JAWZYU010000012.1, forward strand.
AAAACGTGTCTCCTTCTTAATATCTATATACTATTCTTACAAGCACAAAAGATAAAACTTTCGAAGGAAGATAAACCATGTAACAGTTTAAAAAACAGTAAGTAAGCGATTTTCTGCGTTTTGGGCATTTCACCAATGCCATCTAGTGAGAAATATGTTCACTGTCTGATTCGAGTAAACGGAAGACAACAGCAGTATGTTTATGAATGATTATGTATGTACGAGAATGTTTCTCTGATCTTATGCAAAGTATATTCATGTTTATGTGGTGTATGGCATTATACATAAGTGTATGCATACATCAATGCGATGGATTAAGTTTTTTTCTTGTTACATAATTGTTTCATGTTTCGTCTCTGTAATTGTGTTAAATGTATGTGTGATGCGTGCGTTGCGTGTGTGTGTAAGTCTGTGGGTATTTCTATGAATTGTGTGTTCTGAAAGCAAAGAATACATAATGAGAGTTTTACAGATCTATGGAGAAACGTGCATCTGAAGAGTTAGTTTATCTCTAAGATGACAGTGAAGCAAACTTGCAATCAGTTTTTCATTCTGAATGCTTACACAACATATGAACCAGATAGGTAGTTTGTCTGTGCAAAGATGAGTCACTAACGTCTGATGCGTAGTATCTTTTGTAGATAGACATTTTGATTAACGAATAAGATGTCAGAAAAAGAGAAAGTCCTTGACTGAATGTGTAAAATATCTCTTGTGATCCTGACAGAATTAGACATCTACAGCAGAATTAACTCAGAAGATTGTGGGAGAATTAAACTTTACAGAGGTCTATTTATCATTGATAGTTAAATGAATCATTTCTCAAGCATCGAGGTTTCTCAATTTATGAAGTATAAAGAAAACAGGCGTGGAAGTCAATCCCTGTGTATATTAATGTTGTCAACCCTCAAGCTCAGTACATTACGTTTCACATATTTTTATCAATCAGATCAGTCCATTCACGGTTTTAATGACTTTTTAGCTCAAATCTTTAATGTCTGTGGGAAATGCATGAACCAGGTTTGTTTTTTAGCAAAGTGCATGGTCATATCGCTAGTGTGAGACAGATGGCCCTGCGCCATTTTTTGCATCGAAGTCACCAGCGAACTGTCCCACAGAAACTGTGCATTATCATGGTTGGAAAAAGTCAAAGAAGTTGAAACTTAAGTGATAACCCCCGAATGTAATTTGAAAATTCGTGGTTGTTAGCACTATCACCTAACAAAGGACGCAGAAAATAATGCTTAAGATTTCGTATTACATCGTATCACACTGGGATTTTTACACATTTTACGAAACTCGTATTAAGTTTTTCCATTTTTTACACTGAATAATACATCACACACATTTCTTATGACATTAACAATTTTCTGTATGTTCCCTTTCTAATGTACGAGGTCAAACCATATTCTCCCTGTAACCATTACATACTTCCTTTAATTGTGATGAACAGTATTAGACGACCTTGTAAAATCAGCTGACCACATGGAGAACACGATAAAGTGCTGTGTGCTTAACCCCCTAAAAGATCCGAGGGCAGCGTACATGGACCCCCCCGTTGACCTGTTCTGATAAAGTGCAGCATTTTCGACATGTCATTATTTAATTTATCCATTAGTTTTCAAAAGATCTTTTAGGAAGATAAAATCACAGAGTGGTTCTCACAAGAAATTAGACATGTTTCGGTTAGCTTTCCATAGGTCAGTGCGTGAGTTGACCCGTGACCTTTTATCACCGGGTGGGCAGCTTGTTGTCGTGATGTGTCATTTCAGCAGATCACGTGACAATGATAGTAGAAGGTTTTGCAAAGAGTCAAAACGGGAGAGAAGGGATTTTTCACGCTCTTAGTTTGTAAAGACATTTTTCTGTCGCTTCCTGTATGCTCTATATGAGAACATTGGCATAAGTTCAGAATTTTCAGGCCCGATCAGAACATATATGTCAGAACATACTTAGGCGGATTTTTATGATGGCGAAGAAGCTTGTTCCATAGATATACAGATATAGAATTAGCCGAGGTAAGTTGAGAGGGTACGATCGCGTGAGACTTATGTATTATTTTTTATAGTAGGTTAGTGTATTTGACTATTGTCCCCTATTAACACGCATTCGTGTTGGAACTAAAGTGTTTTACGGAAGCGGAAATATAAGCTGAAACTTATGAATTCAACTTTTAGCATTCTGCCGCGTAGTCTTTTCACAATTTACCCAATAAAAACAACTCACTTTTTAAAGCAATGTAACTAACGTTGCAACGAGAATTTCATCAGTGTGATGAATCACATGCACGCCGGTAAATGGTGCAAGAGACGATCTTTAAAAACTGTTTTAGCTGATTTTTCTTCAGAGTAGCGATACTTCCCAGGAAAGAGTTTGCATCATGTACTGAGGATACAGCGGTAATAAGTATTTTTAAACAATGTCACGTAGCGGATGTACTTATGGAGAGTAATGAATTGAGACAGACGTAAAACTACTTTCCAAAACAAGTCCTGACGCAGAAGCACAGATATCTGACGGCATCAACCCGATGAATACTAATTTTAATAAGCTAAACTCTTGGAGGTTTAGGGCACGTAATTTCAAAATGGTTTGTCTACATTGGGTACATTGAAACGCTGACCTATCATAAAGGGTAGAATTGGGAATGCGGAGAACCGTCTCTGGACTTGGAATAATTTCGAGTCCCAAAACTACAATAAAGAGTGCCAGTGGGTTTTCATGTTGTAAGACAGCACGTCTGATACAGCAGCAGCACAGGGGGTGATCCAAGATTGAACCGTCAATAAAACATGATCTGGTATGGAACGCGTGGTCTAAAGTGGGTCTTTCATGTCACCAGACCATATTACCGCTCAATATTTTTCATAATTACGAATAAATTCAGATATTTTTACTTTTATTAATTTTTTACCCAATAGCATGTTTTCATCTTCTGCGGGACAGTCTTTTTAAAACAGTTACTGCAGCATAGTCCTTAAAAGGGAGGCGGAACTGTTAATGAGGGGGGTTGTAATGTAGGGGTGGAGTAAAAATTGAGACTTTGTAATCATTCTGAGGATTGCATCAGCTATTTTGAACGTTGCTATTCAAAAACGTTTAGTGGACTTGTAAAAGGATGAGGATAGAAATCATGGGAGTTTGTGATCAGTGAAGTTTTAATAAAGGGAACTTTTGATAAGGGTTTTTTTTTAATGAGGGGGACAGTAGATTTGATAAGTGTGTAATTAATAAGGAATATACATGGAATATACAACTTTGGGAGTTGATTTTCTGTGAGGGACTGCCACCGAATGTTTTGCAATTATTTTGAGACTTCCATCAGCCATTCTGATCATTGCCACCCAAAGTTTAGTTGGACTTGGCAAATTTCAGATGAGCGTGGATACCAAGGGAGTTTGTGATCGGGGGAATTTTAATAAAGGGAACTTTTGATAAGGGGGGTTTTTAATAAAGGGTAGGGAATTTCAATAAAGGGGTGATTTAATAAAGGGGGGCGGAACTGTTGATAAGGGTGTTTTTTAATGAGGGGGGAGTCAAAATTTGGAAAAATTACAACCAAAATAGAGGGTTAGTACTCATCCTATACACTAGATGGTGCCACGGGCTTTTAATAAAGGGGGTAGGGAACTTTTGATAGGAGGTTTTTAATGAGGGGGGAGTCAAAAATTGCAAAAATTACGAAAAAAGAGAGGATTTTTCTAAAAATAGTACTCAGCATATACACTAGATGGCGCCACGGGCTTTTCATAAAGGGGGGTACGTTTAATAAGGGTTTTCTAAATAAGGTGGGAGTCAAAAATTGTAAAAATTACGACTAAAATAAATAAATTAATTATTAATTATTATGAATTATGAATATTAATAAGGTGGCGTTGATGTCATAACACGTGACCAGAATTGGTCATGGTCGGTGACATCGTAGGGGTGGGGATAGCACTGTGCATGGGGTTACCTGGAGTGGGAACAAACTACTTGTGTGTACCCAGTTAAACTGCTCTGATGTTATAATTTTATACATTTCTACCTTTCTTTGTCAATAAGAGCTTCCATATTTTATCAATGCCTCACTCCGTTGCATTTGGGTGTAAAACTTCCACTCATAGGAATAAATTAATGAATATTTTTTCCAAGAAACTCCGTCAGAAGACGGAAATCGGCTGCAAAAGTGAAACGAGCTAACTTAAAACCCAGAAAAACACGCCTTAGGTATAACGCCATCTAGCGGTAGAGAAAGATGGGAATGATAAAATTTCAAACGAAAATTGCAAGCAACCTATTTTACATTGGAAATCTAAAATTTTGGTAGTATGGTGTTATGGTCAGAAGGTTTACAATGGCCCCATGAGAATGGAAAAATGCAAATTCTCTTCTTTAAGAGATAAATGAAAAACATTTTTTGTCATTATAGGTACTAATAAAATATTAATAGCTTGTTTCACCAATTATGTACTAGTTCGAATTTTGACTGTCAGAGGGTACTGAATGCCTAAAATAGCTAGAAGAATACATATCGCCTCTGGCACATATGTAAATCTCGTTTTCAAAGAGAATGAAGTTTTTTTTTTCCTACTTTTTCACTCCTTAAAAGTTTTAATTATGGAAGCCCGTGTTGCTTTCCTGCTTAGGTCCTGCCATCCTCATGGGTCTTCTACTAGCTGCTGCTTATAGCAGGCTCCTGTCAGATCTCTGTAGCAAGCAGCTGCTTGAGGGTTTGTTTTTAATGTATGATTGGGAAATACACATAGTAGTATTTTATTAGTAATTATAAACATAAAAAGTATTTGTCTTTTACTTCTTAAATTAAAAAAGTTGCTTTTCTCCCCCTCCCCTGAAAATAGTGGATTCCTATTTTCATTCCAATTTTATCGCCGAACTTCCTACCATAAACGTATCACTTGAAACATTCGTTAAAAGTTTTGCGGTTTGGATATTTAGTGATCCCTAATGTAAATTAAAACTACCTTTGAATATGCGAATTATATTTCATTTAGTACCAACGAAAAAAGAGATTTCCAATTTTTTCTTAAAACAAAACCATTCCGTTTCTTACTTACCTTAGGGGTAGGGGGTCAACTCACTGTTGTCAAATGGAATCTTCAAGACTGTCACAATCCACAAACAAAATTTCAAGTTCCTAACGTAACTACATCTTTTGCACTATATAGCTTAATGCACTAAGCATAGACTATTACGGGCAAAGACCGTCTGAAACCGTATCCTACGGCGCTGCTTCAAAATGCACTATTAGTTTTTGCACTATTTTTGCACTATTAGTTTTTGCTTCAAAATGCACTATTAGTTTTGCACTATTAGTTTTTGCACTATTAGCACTATATTAGCACTCTTTTTGCACTATTAATTTTAAATTTTGGAAACCGGACTTTTCGATTTTTTTTTCACCGTTAGAGGGCGCAATTATAACTTTTCGGAGATTCGGAATATGCAAATTATAATAGTTCATCAATTCCTGTCCAACCCAAAAATAATTTTTAATTAATCTTTAATAACATACAATTTTCTTTAAAAAACAAAAAATGCATCCCCCCCTCCTGGGTTTAAAAGTTCAAGTTATTGTTGCCAATTTTGTAACCTTCACATTTCAACACCAAAATTTCAAGTTTCTAACATAACTATATCGTTTGGAATGTTCGTTTGAAATTTTGGAAATTTCAAAATTTTCCACCGTTAGAGGTTGCAGTTTTAACTTTTGGGAGTTCGAAAAATGGAAATCGTAATATATCATTCATACCTATCCAACACAAAAATAATTTTTTATTTATCTGTATAAACGAAAAAGTCCGATGTCTACAGACGAACAGACGGCAAAACAAAAAAAATTAACTTTTTTTTAAAAAATGTCCTAAAATTACTTTTCCTTCTTAGCCGTTTTCAAAAGTGCTTCCAATCGTGAGAACTGAAATCTGTACCAAATATTACCCTGCCCTTTTCATGAATTCAAAAGTTGTGCTTTGAACGCAAAACAGTCTGAGCGATGACAAAAACATGGCATCCAATTTTGAGATGGCCAACTTCTACCTATATCTACGTTATTTTAGATACTTTTTTCTGTTTTTTTTTCATCTGAAGAATTTTTTCTCTTATTTAACAAATTTCTTGATACATTCTAACGATTTTTTTCATATTTTACTATATTAAAATTTTTTAAAGTATTTTATTTCTCTTTGGCTAATGTTGAATTTTAATTCGTTTATAAATGGATTAATTTGATTAAAAATCGCCTAACATCATTTTAAACTATTTTATGTCTTTTAAATATAGTAAAAATAAATTCATCTTACGTAGATATTATAATTTATTGCAATTGCACTTTATTGCTTCATAGTAATGTTCCTATAATTTCACGCAGTTAAGCATAAGACTCAACATATTTGCGCATTTGGGAACCGTAGGATTTAGAATTAATATTTCTGTTACCTGTTTTGCCACCTAGGTTCGGAGAAGCTAAGTGCTGACTAAGCCACATGAGGGCGGGGGTGACTCAGTCGGTAGCGCGCCAGGCTCGTAATCTGTAGTTCCCAGGTTCGAGTCCCAGCTGGGTCAATATTGAGATTTATCTCCGCAAAATTCCCCGCTCAGTCCACGGTCAGCAGGGGACACTGATGGGCTTGGAAAGACAGCCATCCGTCGGATGGGACGTAAATCCGTGGCTCCGTGTGGGAGAGCCATACCCTGTGCACGTTAAAGAACATGCTGGATGGCCTTGACGGGAAGCTACACTCTGTCTCCCAACAGCTGTTCTAGTGGGTCCCTTCCCCCCCAACCTTCTCTGAGCCTTCGGGGTCCATATGACCTGGCCATTTAGTCCATGCTGTGCAAAAAAGTGGGGCTCAGAGGTAAAACAACCCTAAGTCACACTTTTACACCGGCAAAACCTTAGAGGCAGTCTCTCCAGTTCCCTATATAGCTTAATGCACTAAGCATAGACTATTACGGGCAAAGACCGTCTGAAACCGGATCCTACCGCGATGCTTCAAAATGATATTTTGCCGCTTGGCGGGCCTAAAGTTCTTACCGTGAGATCGGTAATCATAGGCGCCTCCTGTTTTTCTATACTCCTTGGGTCCTATATAAGTAGAGGTTGGCAATCTTAAAATTGGACATCATGTTTCGTTCTTGCTTGGAATATTTGTCATGCAAAGCTGAATGGTATTGCACGAATACTTATGGATTAAGGAAAAGGGTAGGGTAATATTTGATACCGATTTCAGTGCTCACGATTGGAAGCACTTTAGAAAAACGGCTGAAAAAGAAAAGGAAATTTTAGCTGTTTTTTTTAAAAAAGAGATAATTTCGCTTTGTTGTCTGTCTCTAGACATCGAACATTTTGTTTATAAAGATAAATAAAAAATTTTTTTGAGTTTAATAGGTATTAATGAAATATTAGGATTTTCATTTTTCGAATCTCCCAAAAGTTACAACTGCGCCTTTTAACGGTGGAAAAATTTGAAAATTCCAAAATATCAAATGAATATTCCAAACGATATAGTTATGTTAGAAATTTGAAATTTTGGTGTTGAAATATAAACATTACGAAATCACCATTGGCAGCAATCACTTGACCCTTTAGAGTGGGAAGGGGGATGCACTTTGTTTTAACAGTAATTGTATGCTTTTATAAATAAACTAAAAATTCCATTTGGGTTTGTGTTGATGAAATATTACTTTTGCATTTTCTGAATCTCCCAAAAGCTGTAATTGCGCCCTCTAACTCTGCCCCCCCCCCCCGAAAAATCCCAAAATTTAAAACAAATATTACAAACGATGTAGTTATGCTAGAAATTTGAAATTTTGGTCGTGGAATGTGACAATCTTGAAGATTCTATTGACGATAATGAGTTGACCCCTAAGGTCATGGTAGATAAGAAACGGAATGGTTTTGTTTTAAGAGATAATTGGAAATCACTTTTTTCGTTTGTACTAATGAAATGTAATTCGAATTTTCAAAGATAGTTTTAATTTATATCATTAGTGATTACTAAGTACCCAAATGGCAAAGCCCTTTACCGAATGTTTCAAGTGATCTGTTTATGATAGGAATTTTGGCGGTACAGTTCTGCTATGGTTGAAATTCTACTGACAGCAATGATCTGCTTATATTTTCAGAGGAGTGGGAGAAAAGCACCTTTTTAAATTTAATAACTAAAAGTCAAATACTTTTTATGTTTTATAATTACTAACAAAATACTACTATGTGTATTTTCACCCATCATACACTAAAGAAATAAAAATAAATAACCCCTCAAACAGCTGCTTGCCTGTCAATTTATGCTGCATAGTAGAAAGCCCAGGAGGATGGCGGAACCTCATGAGAAAAACAATACAAACATCCATAATTAAAACTTTTAAGGAGTGAAAAAGTAGGCAAAGAAAGAACTTCAGTCTCTTTGAAAACCAAATTACCCTATTGCGCCAAAGGCAATATGCGTTCTTCTAGTTATTTTACACATTCAGTACCCACTGACAGTGGAAATTCAAACTACTGCACAATTGAGAATGTAAACTATTAATATTTCATTAGTACCTGTAAAACACAAAAAAGTTTTTCATTTATCTCTTAAAGTAGAAACGTTATATTTTATCAACACCCCCTTTCTATAAAGGGACAAATCATTACTATTAGTGTAAACCACTTGACCATTACACTCTATGACCAAAGATTTAAGTTTCTAGCATAAATAGATCGTTTGTAATATTCGTTTAAAGATTTGGTATTTTCCAGCTTTTTTCCGCCACTAGAGGCCGCCTTTCGAGTTTTTATTTACCGCCTTTAGCACTTTCTAACAATGGAAGTTCCAACTGATGACGATTCAAAAAAGGTAAATATTAATATTTTGTTAGTACCAGTAAAATAAAAAAAGAGATTGTTTTGTTTATCTCTTAAAATAAGAAAGTTTCATTTTCGCACCTTCTTTTGTCTAAGAGGGCATAGACTTGTTGCCATTGTAAACCGTTTGACCATAACACTCTACTACCAAAATTTCAAATTTCCAGTTAAGTAGTTTGTTTGTAATATTCATTTGAAATTTTACTATTTTCCACCGCTGGAGGGCGCTAACGTAAGATTTCAAAATTGCATATCGCAATATTTCTTCAACACCTATCCAACCCAAAAATAATTTTTCATTTTTCTCTAAAAGTAAAAATGTTACTATTATTTATAGAGGACAGACAGGTGGAAAGATAGACGGACAGATAACAGTTAACAGAGAGACGGAAAGACATACGAATAAATATTGTCATATGCAGACGACAAAGTGAAATCATTAGCTCGTTCTGCAAAGGAAGTAGAAAGAAATTATTTGTTGGTATTGAGTTATCTCGCTTCACTTTTACACTCCATTGCTGTCTTCTAACGGAAAATTCTTCAGTCACCTATTTCTATGAGTGTATGTTTACACCCAAATGCAGCGCAGTAAGACATTGATAAAATATGGAAGCTCTTACAGACGAAAAAGTGGTAGAAATGTATAAAATTATAACAACTGAGAGCTTTAACTAGGTACACACACTAACTCATTGGCTTTCATCTCACGACAAAACATGGCGCCCATAAACCACATCACTCAATCAATCAATGGCAGTCAATCACCGAGATGGCCAGCCTTGGGTCAGAAAGGGTAGTCCCTAGCTTGACTTTTATATTTCTGTGTGTGAGGAAATTTGTGAAGAAATGAAAAATGTTTCCTGTTATGCCTAATTGGTGAGGCAGAGGTGAGGTCTAGAAAGACACAGCATAGAATTTCTTTTTTCTTGAGAGCAAGTTCTGCTGAAGTGATGATGTCAAAGAAATTGTTTGTAGTGGACATGTACTCTCTGAATCCAGTTTGGCAAATGGGGAGTATTTTGGGTATTTCCTCCACATAACCAAAACACTCCCCATTTGCCAAACTGGATTCAGAGAGCACATGTCCACCACAGACAATTTCTTTGACATCATCACTTCAGCAGAACTTGCTCTCAAGAAAAAAGAAGTTTTATACTGTGTCTTTCTAGACCTCACCTCTGCTTTTGATACTGCCTCACACACCAACATACTGCATAAACTTCACCAATTAGGCATCACAGGAAACATTTTTCATTAATTCACAAATTTCCCCACACATAGAAATATAAAAGTCAAGCTAGGGACTACCCTTTCTGACCCACACAAAATTAACAGGGTACTTCCACAAGGCAGTGTGGTCTCCCCTATATTATATAACATCTTGCTATATGACCTCCCTTCAATTTTCACAGAAGAAATTAACTGCTCCATCTTTGCTGATGACATAATACTCTGGACCACAGGAAAAAATATCCAAATCATGCAAACCAGCTTACAAAATGCAGTCAACAAGGTCCTTGACTTCACCAACAAATGGAGACTAGCCATCTCTATACCTAAATCTGCGGTACTACCCATTACTCGCAAACACCTACCCAACAATTCCCGCCATCTCACAATTAACAACTGCAACATACTCACTGTCACTCACTACAAATACTTAGGGCTAACTATAGACTGCAAGCTAACATGAAAACAACATATCACTAACATAAATAACGCATGCCATGGAGCAATCAACATCCTCACAGCCATCACAAGGACCATCTGAGGGGACAGTGATAAAGCAATGCTCACCTTCATTATAGCATTTCTGAACTCTAGACTGGAATATGGCCTCCGAGCACTCAACACTGCTTCACCCACACAACTTCACAAATTGGAAACAATACAAACAAAGAGCTATAAGACTAACCCTGGGCCTCAAAGCAGGCTGCCCAAACCTTGCCACCTGTACAGAGGCAAACATGCCCCCCCCCCCTTAACATTAAAAGGCACTATATCACTCACAAACACTACATCAAACTTAAGCACTACAATCCTACTCACCCCAGTATAAATAGAATTGAAAATGACACAAATTCTGCAACCACTGCTAAAATCATCAAACAACCCCCCTCATATACCACATGGAAACAAATTAAACCTTTTAAACCCAAGCACAACCTACCTTAGTGGCAAATTAAAAAACCTAACATTCACCTCACCCTTCCCCACATCACAAACAAAAAAGCACACCACATCATTGAGCTTAAGACAACAGCAGACCAACTTATCAACCACCTACCCACCACAGATCTCACAATTTGCACAAATGGCTCACATATATCACACACCATCACTGGCTCAGCTGCATTCCACTCCACCTCCCCTAAATTCCCACATATCATACAACTAAACCATGCTGAAAATATCACATCCACAGAACTCGCAGCAATACACATGGCACTAGAATGGGCATCCTACCTCAACAAAGAACACCTAAACATAATCACAGACTCTAAGCCTGCCCTACAACACAAACAAAACAACTTATGAAGACTTTCAACATTACTCCCTTTACCACATTCAAAAACTTAACACGCAACTTCTTCGCCAAAGGAAACACAATCAATTTCTATTGGATACCTTCTCATTGCAACCTCACCCACAATGAGACTGCTGATATACTAGCAAAACAAGGCTATACATTCCCAGCTTCTAATTACCACACAACAATCACACACAATTATCGCAAAAGAATCTGCACCAAAATGTTTACACTACCTGGTCCCAAACTTGGGCCCATGACACTTCCCTTAAAAACACATTCAGAGCCACCATTTCGCCCACCCCCAACACCCTACACCTAACCTTTCTACCCAGAAGAGCCCAAACTGCAATCCATAGACTACAAACAGGCAGAGCCAACATCAACAAAGACCTCTTTATCATAAAAAAAAACACATTCTGCACTCTGCCACACCTGCCAAGTGAGAGAGGACATACTCAACTTCCTCCTACACTGTACATCATGCAATACACAAAGACACACCCTCTATCACAAAGTTGCTACACTTGGAGTCAACACACATACCCCACAATCAATACTAAACTCCACTCATAAAAATACAAAAGCCCACTTCCACCAAGAGAGCTCTCTACACTGAAATTCATTTCTTCACCCTATTAAAAGGTGAATATTCACCTTTTAATAGGGTGATATATTCACCTTTTAATAGGGTGAATTTCTGATGCCAAAAAGATCCATTAGGACATAAAAGATCCATTATAGGGCAAAAAAGATGCATTTTGGACAACATTCTGCACATTCCTACATGCTGTGCAGTGCATGATTTCTTGACTGGAACTTCATCCAGCTACCTCATACCATCAACTCACAAATCAAAATTTGGATTTTTTAAAATGTGTAATTTCTACACCTCCCCTATATCATAAACAGTGCTTCCACTCCCATAACATCACACACATAATCCACATCACCATTTCAGTGAGCTTTTTAACTATTGACCTTAGCAAACGCTAACAGCTTTGACACCCACCAGCCCAACACAGGCCACAAATCACTGCAAAACTCAACCACATGTCCCCGGAAGAACTTTTAAGCTAATACACCTCCCCACAACTTCTGTCCCCCACCTACGACATGGCACTGATACATCTGCACTGTCTTTTTTTTTTGACTGCTTCATTCAGCAGGCGGCCTGCGGCCACATGCCTGCTCGCCGACATGTAGGGTCGCTGGCATTTCACTGTGCTGGTCCCAACCATTGCTCGAATTCAGCTCCCAAAATTGAATTTGCTTATGGACCAGATGATGGAGGGGCCAAGGTCCTTCTTACAAAGTGCTCCAGAAGAAGGAAGATAATGTTTTACTACTACTACTACCTACTACTACTACGTACTACTGCTACTAACCAATGCTCTAACTATACGGGACCTCTAAACAACGAAAGAACTATTCTGGTTAGGGCCAGGCCAAGGAGGCTGACCTATCCGCCATATTTGTTTCCACTGGTGACGTGACTGAAGATCCCCATCCACTTATCAGAATGCATGTCAAGTAAGGTAAAGACAAGTTTATCTCAGTTGAAACTTCACATGAATGGCATCAAGAACAAGCTTGCTTTGTGCTGCTTGCCAAGAACTTGCAGGATTAGAGGCTTGTGCTCACCATAGATAATTTACATGAAGTGCTCCTGGATCGCAGACGATGGCCATAGTTTGGTGTCGTCGTCTGCCATCCAGGAACGATCTGCGTCTGTGATATCGTCGTCTGCGATCCATTATTGATATCTTGTATACATCGATAGATGGAAGTGCTACATTTGAAAATTTGTCGAAAAACTTCTTAAATGCATATATTTCCATGCTGTCTCTGTGGAAAATAAATTCTGCAACAATGATTACAGTAATCGAGAAAAGAAGAATATGTAATTGAAGTATGTAATTGTTAGCTATGTGCCGCGAAGTCAAAATCCAAGCGACAAGAGATTTCATAGCGAAAAAAAGTTAATTCGTTCTGGACTGCACGACGAAAAACAGAAGAAAGTCACTGATACCAGGCGAACTGGAACAGATGATATTTATACTCCAACAGTGCGAAATTACGATTTAATTGTAATTGCAGTTCGCGGTATAACGGCCGCCGTTTTGTTTTTGACGCAACATAATGCTATGTTGTGCTTTTACCTAACTTCCTGCCCCCTACCGTCTACTACTGAAAACGGAAAAAGTTTCCACACTTAATAAAAAAAAGTCTCTACTTTTGTAAAGATAGTTATTTCTAAATATACAACTTAATAAATCTTACAGAAATAGAACATTATCAGAATATTCAAATAAGTTGTACAGATAGTGGCTTGTATTACCATGCACAGTTATAACGAATATACACCAAAAAGAATTTAATGATAAATGCTTATTTCCAAACGTAAAATTTTGCTTAGCATATAAAAAAATATATCAGCCAAATTAACTTTATCTAGGGTATATATTAACAACTATGCATATCGCTTAACAAGCATATCGCTCAATAGCACACTTTTCTCACACACTATAAAACAAAGACTTAAAAATATATATAATCTCACCGGTGACAAAAATTTCAACTAGATCTGCACGAATTTTCGTTCTACACGAGAAATAAAAGGAACAAAAATATATATGTATATACAGTCTTGTAGGAGACAATAATTTTAATCTGCACATATCTCTTAACAAAAAATATTCGCTCCATACATATAAAAAGCCCTTCCTCCTAAAACAAAATCACATCGGAGTCATCTATTTCGACTACAGCATATCCACTAAACAACAGACTTTCGTTTGTACTTTAAAAAAACCCCATGAAATCAAAACATAAACACATGTAAAACGCTTTCCTGTAAACGCCTAAATATCTAGGAATTTTGATTCCTCGTAGATACTCTGCATTACTAAAAATATTTTAAATTTGCAGCGTTTTAAAATTCACGGAAGCCCCAGCTCCACACGATAGTTTTAAAAAAAAAAAACATATGTATTCACTTCCGATTCTACCCTAGCCGCTTTATAAACCTAAAAAAAATCAAAATGTGATATTTACATGCCACCGCTAATCTCAACAGCAGACGATATTTTCCGTTCAATTATGTTAGAACCTATAACCGGTGTGTCACACATATTTCGGTCCCACTTGTTACATTACATTTATTCAAGTAGTGACATGTTGTCCCGTGAACTGTACCATGGCTCTTTTAATGTACACTGCTGGCCATTAAAAGTGTAACACAAGGAAGAATTCATCAGATTGTCCCAAAATATGCAAGATGGGTAGCCCATGGGAAAACATGTAAATGATTCTAAGCGCAGCACATACACACATTATGTGTGACAGTAACGCCCCCTGGAAGTGGGTTGGGTTGTTGTTTTACCTCTGAGCGGCACTTTTTTGCACACCATGGGCTAAATGGCCAGGTCACATGGACCCCGAAGGCTCAGAGAAGGTTGGGGGAGGGGACCCACTGGAACAGCTGTTGGGAGACAGATGGTAGCCTCCCGTCAAGGCCATCCAGCGTGTTCTTTAACGTGCACAGGGTATGGCTCTCCCGCACACGGGGCCACGGCTTAACGTCCCATCCGACGGACGGCGGCCTTTCCAAGCCCATCGGTGTCCCCTACTGACCGTGGGCAGGGCGGGGAATTTTGCGGAGATAAATCTCAACGCTGACCCAGCTGGGACTCGAACCTGGGAACTACAGATTACGAGCCTGGCGCGCTACCAACTGAGCCCCCCCCCCGCCCCCCCCTGGAAGTGGTATAAGAGGAGATTATTAAGAGCCGGTGTAAAGCACTGGAATTGTGTTTGCTTACAGTTCTTGCACACTAAAGGATCAAGTATGCCCTGTCGAAGAACATGGCATCCATATGACCAGGTTTCCGACTTTGATCGAGGGAAAATTGTGGGATTATGGAAAGGTGGATTATCATACCGAGACATCGGTGCTTGTGTTGGACAGAATGCTGCCACAGTGATGAGAAGATGGCGTCAGTGAGTAGAGGAGGAACGATCGCACCGACGTGAGGGATCTCAGTGGCCCTGCTACGAAAACGAATGAGAGGACAGACATCTCGTGCGCATGGCTTTGAATGATCGTACAGCCACATCAAACACCTTAGCTCAACAGTTAGGGTGTGTTGCATATCAGCTAGTATCCATGCCTACGTTTCGACGCTGTCTTAAGCATTGGGGCATCTTTTCTAGGTGGCCATTGCTTTGGCTACCATTGACTCTACAACACAGACGTATACAACTGCAATGGCGCCAAGAACGTCGCACATGGATATGCGAATGGCATTGCATCGTCTTTTCAGACGAATCCTGCTTCGTATGCAGCACCATGATGGACGAATCCTTATCTGGCGGTACCACGGCGACAGATTCAGTGAGACATGCATGATGCAGTGCCATACAGGTCTGGCCCCTGGTGTGGGATGACATTGGATTCCACTCAAGCACGTGCCTCATACACATTACCAGTACTTTGAACAGCCAGCATTACATCACTGAGGTGTTGGATCCTGTGGTTGTACCTTATCTTCAGGGGCTCTCTGATGCCATTTACCAAAAGGACAATGCCCGACCATATCTGGCATGCATCGTCCAACAATTCCCGGGTTGCCACCATGTGACACTTCTACCTTGGCCTGAGCTTTCACCGGATCTGTCTCTAATTGAACATCTCTGGTCCATGATCTCACAACGACTAGCACACCAGACACCAGCAGCTGCTAAAACAGATTAACTTTGGCTACGTATCGAAACTGCATGGACTGACATTCCCCAAACACACATCCGACATCTCACCCTCTCAATGCCGGACCATGTAGCAGCGGTTATTGCCGCTCATGGTGGCTACACAAGATACTGATTTCTTTGTATTCCACAAGTACAAACGAGTTGTATTTGTAATCATTTCATCCTTGTAACATAAGCTATGTATTCACTAAATATGGCTTTGATATCTCTTGTCTTTCCTCGTGTTGAACTTTAATGGCCAGCAGTGTATTATAAGTTTCTTCACTCATTTGCAAATATTTGCGATAGAGATAGTTGTGTGAATCGTTAAAACGAAGTTCATTTAACAAATACATCATCATTATCATCATCATCCTAAAGCAGCCATGGGCTAGGGAGGTCCAACCAGACTGGGCATAATTTTGTTCTCCAAGCATATCTGTCCTGAGCTATATCAGTTGCATCTGGTCGTTGCACACCATTTCTAACAAAGTCCTGTTTGACATTGCCCATCGCATCCTAGGTTTTCCCCTCTTTCTGGGACCTTTAGGCATGTTCTTCATAATTCAAGTCTTTAAAGCTTGTCTTAAATTTTGCAGTAACAAACCGTTCATTAATACACTCATATCGTAGAAGAGCATCATTAGCATGTCTGCTGAGAAGCAGATCCACGCCTTGGTGATTAAAACTGTTATTATCTTCCCTCCCTGAAAAGAGAAATTTAAGATTATTTTTAAGAATCTGACCTTTATCTGTCCTTCTGGTCTCTTGCAAACCTGGAATATCTAAATTATAATGAATTCTTGTGTGAGGACATGAAGAGCATAAGCTCTGTGCAGAATCGTCACATTCCAACTACCTATGGAGAGAAAATGGTAAGTGGGATGTTTAAAGAAATTATGTTTATTGAGAGAGGGTTGGGTTGGGTTGTTTTACCTCTGAGCGGCACTTTTTTGCACACTATGGGCTAAATAGCCAGGTCATATGGACCCCGAAGGCTCAGAGAAGGTTGGGGGAGGGGACCCACTGGAACAGCTGTTGGGAGACAGATGGTAGCCTGCCGTCAAGGCCATCCAGTGTGTTCTTTAACGTGCACAGGGTATGACTCTCCCGCACACGGGGCCACGGCTTAACGTCCCATCCGACGGACGGCGGCCTTTCGAAGCCCATCGGTGTCCCCTACTGACCGTGGGCAGGGCGGGAAATTTTGCGGAGATAAATCTCAACGCTGACCCAGCTGGGACTCGAACCTGGGAAGTACAGATTACGAGCCTGGCGCGCTACCGACTGAGCCACCCCCGCCCCATTGAGAGAGGGAATGCCGACAATATCAAACAGGCTCCTAAAGGCAAAGACCTGTTCCCCCACCTCTAAACACTGAAGCCATCTACACTGGAAGACTTCCTGCAATGTACGATTTGACCTCTGCTTAGGATTATCCACCAGCTGATAAAACATATCCTGTGGATCTATGCACTTAGAGCTGTTAACCCACAAAAAACCACCAGTGCAGCAAATTCAGGATCCATAATCAAGCTCAGAGCCTTATTCCATTTCTGTTAGTGTATATGGTCAACACGAGAACTTGTGTGGTGGACCACTCCCAACCAGGGTAGAAAAAAAAAAGAAAAGTAGCCATAGTTGTCCTATCAGTAGGCCACACTACTCTGGCAGCCCTCGTCTTCTGTTCACTTCCATAAGAGAGTATCTCTTTTGAAAGGTACTAACGGCTTGTACCACGAGAAGGCGGGGTCGGACATTAGATTCTAAGCCTGGCAGTTTTTTGCATGATCCCTTAAGCTCAGGGTGGGTAGGAAAACGCAAATTTTTTGTCTTAAATGATAATTGCTTCTTTATAGAAATATGTTAAAAATTATCTTTAGGTTGAGTAGGTATTGACAAAATATTACGGTTTGAACTTCCCGAATATGCCAAAAGCTATAATTGCGCCCTCTGATGGTGGGAATATTCAAAAATTCCAAAATTTTAAACGAATATTGTAAACGATGTATTTATGCTCGGAATTTGAAATTTTAGTGGAGGAATATGAAAAATACAAAGTTTCCACTGATAACAATAGTGTAATAATTGGAAAATTTATTGATATGCTTGGTACTAATGAAATATAATAATTCTCATTTTTATATACTTAGGTAATTTTAATTCATATCGTTACAGATGTTATATATTCATGTTATGTATTCATATCGTTTACAACATATGTTAATGAAACAGGATAACGGGAGTAAGACTAAGGAAAAATTCGCAGCTTGGATTGGCTCCTTGCTATCCCAAACTATTAACGGCTTTTGCGAATGATTTGTATGCAATATAAATTTGACATTTCGATCGGAGCTTTTCAAGAGATATTTCACTAACAGTAATAATGCATCCACGTTTCTGAGAGAGATGGGAGGGAAATGCAACATTTTTGAACTTAAGAAAAAAAAGATAAATTATTTTTATTGTGTATAATTACCAATAAAGTACTATTTGCGTTTATCCCCATCATCATTTAGCTCATATTACAAATTTTAAGGAGTGAAAAAATAGTTAAAATAAAAACTTCATTCTCTTTGAAAACGGGATTCCCATATGCACCAGAGACGATATGCCTTCTTCTAGTTCTTCGATACGTATCATGCATATTGCATATACACCGAAGATCCAACACATTATGACCACCTGCCTGATATGATATTGGTCCTCCACGTGCCACCAAAAAAAGCTCTTACACTGCGAGGCATGAACGCTACAAGATTTCTATAGGTGTTTTGTGGTATCTCGTACCAATATATTACCAGCAGATCCTTTAACTCTTGTAAGTTACGTGGTTGAGCCGCCGCAGATAGGATATGCTGTTCCAACAAAAACCAGAATACTCGATTGGATTGATGTCTGGGAAATTTGGAGGCATGGCATTGCCTGTAAATCTTTCTCATGTTCTGCGAACCATTCTCGAACAATCCAGGTAGTGTGGCATGGCGCATTATTCTGCTGAAAAAAAGCACTATTAGAGGGGAATACCGTTGCCATGAAAGGATGTATCTGGTCTGCAATGAAGTTTAGGTAGGTGCTAGACATCATAGTTTCTTGCATATGAATGACTGTATCCAGAGGTTCCCAGCAGAACATTTCCTAAAGCATTACACTTCCTCCACCAGCTTCTTTTCATCGCAAGGTGCATCCTGGTGCCAACACTTCCCTAGGTAAATGATGCACACTTACCTGGCGATTGATATGGTGCAATAGGAAACGAGGTTCATCGAACCAGATGACCTTCTTCCAATCATTCAAGGTACAGTTTTGATGCTCGTGTGCTCATTATAGGCGCTTTCGACGTGAACCGAGGTTAGCATGGGCACTCTGAGCAACCTGGGGCTATGCAGCCCCATTTTCATCAAGGTTCGATGTACTGTGCGTTGTTACTCCCATTACCAGCATTCAAATTACAGGTGAGTTGCGCCACAGTATCCCTTCTGTTGGCTCGTACTATATGGGATAGTCTTCGCTCACCTCTAGCATTGGTTCACACCTTGCTGGCGGTTCGTGGTTTTTCCCTCCTCGGACCACTTTTTGAAGGTACTAAACACGGCTGATCGTGATCACCCCACAAGCTTTGCCGTCTCGGAAATGCTCTGACCCAGTCGTCTGGCCAATATAAATGGGCCTTTGTCAAACTCACTTAAGTCCGCTGCCTTTCCGATCTGAAGAACAAGAATAACGCTGACTAACAGATCTCAGTATCAGGTGTTATTTATATCATTTCATGACCTTCACACGCTCCGTCGTTTACCTTAAGTTACTTCGA
The DNA here is from genome assembly GCA_038380435.1 of Ryuthela nishihirai. NCBI lineage: Eukaryota > Metazoa > Arthropoda > Arachnida > Araneae > Heptathelidae > Ryuthela > Ryuthela nishihirai. The sequence goes on from JAWZYU010000012.1 coordinate 81,414,423, forward strand.
TTTGCATAAAGACACGATGGTCATAATGTTTTGGCTCTTCGGTGTATTAATCATCATTAGGTGTAAATTTCCGTCATAGAATTTTAAGCCATTGGATTAGTTTGCCATCGTTATTGTCTCATGGGATACAAACTGCAGTTTTCCAGCTGTGCTTAAGAAACTAAGATATCATGGATATCAATAATAGTAATAATTAAAATTGCAGAAGAAGTTTTCGGAATCATTGCTGTTATTTATTTTCCTTCCTTTATATTTCTCTGTTTTTATTTCGATAATCTACTTCGAAGAAGTTTTTTCCGTTGCGCAAAACTTTCAAGACAACACCGAAAGTACATAAAAAAGACTTCGTTGCTGTTATTTACTTTCCGTCTTCTTTTTAAATCATTGACAGCAATGCAGTCAGCTTCGAATCAAAGAGACGAAATGAACTGAGAAATGAACATACTGAAACCATTTTAATAGTTTTTTTCCCTTGTTGAAAAAACAAACTTCGCGCATATATGAAAGAAAAAGTTTCGCCGAAATGCGCTGTTTAGAATTTTTGCCACTTGAGAGGGGACTTTATATATATATGTGGAAATAACACATTCTTCAGTCTTTTCATTTAGTTATAATACGGTGTTGAAGTTGAGAAACAAAACAGGTTCATTTTTTCCATCTCGTTTTAAAAGAAAAATGAGCTAATGTCTGTAGATTCAATTTTTTTGTTATTACTGCTAAATTAATAATTCCTTTTCGGTTAGATAGGTATTGATGAATTATTACGATTCTCACTTTTCGAATCACTTCAAAGGTTTAAATTACGCCCTCTGACAGCGAAAAAGCATAAAATTGCAAATATTTTTTCGAATATTTCGCACGATTATGATAGAAATTTGACATTTAATGGTAGAATGCGAAGGTAACCGAGGCTTTCTTATTGCTCACCAGGTACTGCCTCCCCTCGGTCTTTATTTGCTTTCCAGCTCTTTTTCCAGAGACCTTATTTTATGTCGTTCCTTTTTTATTCCAACCTAGATTTCATGATTCAGTTTTAATGCAACCTAGATTCTATGGTTGAAAAGGAATCGAAAAATAAGTGGTTGGGGTACCTCGTTAAAAATTTCCTATTTTCAATAATTAATGGAAAAAGTATGGTAATCGAATACCGCGTTACGATTATTCTGAAATATAACTGTCAGTGCTGCTCATAATATAAATATGGTGACGTAACGCATACTTTTTAATAGTGAACTGCAATATCTTTTTTTAACCCTTTGCAAATAAGAAGTAAAAAGCAAATGAAGGAATCACACAATCAAGGAACTATAAAAATATTCGAAAACTATATTAATCGAAACGACTAGTGGTTTCCTTATCAAGATAACAAATAGTAATATCGTAAAGCTCATTAACAAAAACTGTGTAGTTTTTTCCACTCCGAATGGTGTTTTTTAAGTCATTAGTTTAGCATATTTAAATTGCAATGAATATTTAAGTTTTAGGCATATTTTAAAAAGCGTACTTAATATTTATGATTTCATGAAGAAATGAAAAACAAAATGCTTTACACGAAAAAAACGAGAAATTTCTATTCGCCCATGACGGTTGAAAGGGCACGTTTCCTTGATATATTCCACGTCTAATGGTACAAACTGAAGGTGCAACAGCTTGTTTTAGGTGCCTCCCCCTCCTTATCAGGAACCAAAAATATGCGTGGGCAAAACGAGATCATTTCCTCCGTTCAACGCAAGAAGAACAACGAAATCGATTGATGGGTTGATGATATTGAATGCAGAGACAGATGAACGGACGGTCGGACCTGGCGATGACATTGGGCAGTTTTGCTTTCAGGAAAATGTGTTAAAAACAAATAAAGAAATACATTCTTTTTTCAGAATAATTCCTATGAAATATAACATTCAGGCCCAGATCTAGAAAGAAAAAATAGAGTGGGTTGAGGTGGGGGGGGGGGTAAAAGACTGGATTTCCATTGCAATAAAATGTTTTCCCCTTTGATTTGGAGGTCTTTAAAAAATTTCTTAAAAAATGCATAATATACACTGCAAGACATTGAAATTGATCCACCCAGAAGGAGTGAGGGGATAGGCGTGAAATGTAACACGCACATAGCAATACATATTGGCATACCATACCAAATTTACAGCCATTTACAGCGGTTAGAAGATGAGCTAATGCAGCACAATATGACTGCCTCAGTAGATGGTTGCACCTCCGTAAACGGCATACAGGCAGCAATATGGCGTGGCATAGAGTCATACAGTCGATGGATATGATCCTGAGGAATTGCACACCAAGCAGCATTGATTTGCTCCCATAATTCATCGAGATTCCACACTGACCGGTGAGACGATTGCACATGCCATCCAATGTGGTCCCACAGATTATCTATTGGGGATAAATCTGCAGATCGGTCTGGAATGGCAATACTTGAACATATTGCAAACATTGTCTGGAGACCTTAGCAGTGTGTACACGGGCGTTGTCAGCTCGAAAATGGGCTGCTGCATGCCTCCCAGGAATGGTAACAAAAAGGGGCTGCAGAACCATGTTAACATATAATGCAGCTGACAGTGTTCCCTTGATGTGGACAAGAGGTGACCTGTTGTCATATCCAATAGCACTCCACACTATTATGCCTGGCTGATGGTGCCAGTCACGAACAAAAGCTGGATCCATCCTCTTGCCAGGTTGTCGCCATGCATGGACCCATCAATCGTCAGTGCCCAGACAGAAATGGGATTCATCATTAAACACAACAGTGTTCCATTTGTGAGCCCAGTTCGCACGACTTCAGCACTAAGCCAGACAAGCGCTACGATGGTTTGCAGTCCATGGAAGTCGATGTAATGGTTGTCTAGAGCACAGGTTTGCCTCATGCAACCTGCAGTTTACCGTTTGGGTCGTTATGGGGACGTTCATGGCTGCTGACATAGTCCGTCGAATATCGCCTGCAGTGCTTTGTTGTGACGAACGAGCATGTCGAACAATGCCCCGATCAAGCCATGCTGATGTCTGCGAAGCACACTAGAACCTTCATTTCACCACTGTTGCCAACAGCGTCCAACAGTTCATGCATCCCGATGAACATTGGCAGTGACATGACGTGTAGTCCATCCAGCTTCACATAGGTCTATAATCCTTCCTCTCTCAAAAGCATCCAAATGGCGATAAACAATTTCTATGCAGAACCACCTGATCTCAACCGTTCGCATGACTTCCACCTGTATACACACAATACCATCTCTGTTCCTTTTTGCATCTTTTATCTCTTGTGTCACACACGTCATTGGCTCCGAATTATCATCATTTGCATATCTCAACTGCGCACTCCCACCCTTCTATTTGCATGTTTTTACCACAGTCCTTCTGGGTGGGTTTCACTTTCAATGTCGAGCAGTGCATATACAAGTTTATCAATTTTTCGTCTCCTTTACCTTTCCTTGAATTCTCGGGGGAGGAGGAGAGGATCCCCCTCTCCTCAGATCCGGCTCTGATAATATTATATTATCGTCATTGGTATTGCACTTTTGGACGAACAAGGCTGGACGAATTGGCTTTGGATGAGTTGTCCTATTGGATGCATCGTCCCTTTAGACCAGTTGTCCTTTGAACGAATTGGCTTTGGATGAGTTGTCCTATTGGATGAATCGTCCCTTTAGACCAGTTGTCCTTTGGAGGAATCGCCCCCGTTAGACGAATTGGCATTGGACGAATTGGCATTGGACCAGTTGAATTAGACAAATAGTGTGTGAATGTGTATTCCATCGCACTGTGAATGTGTGTCGCAAGTTTCAATTTGTGTATAACTCGTTGAGATCGATCACCGTGAAATTTGCATCCCAGGGAAAAGAAAAAAAAAGAGGGGGAGGGAATTAAACCTCAAGGTCGCCTACGACATTCCCCACATGAGAAACTTTCATTTTGACACTTAAATCGTACATGTTGGCTCTCGCTTTCGGAACGTAAAGTGCAAGAAAGATTTTTCGTATTTCTCTTTGTTTAGGGGTAGAGAAGAATGCACAGAGGATGAATTTTTTTATAGCCTATGACGATGGGCGTCGGTAATGGGGTGTGAAGTGAAAAAGTTCACCCTCCTGAAAAAAAATTAATTGAAATGTTTATCTGTTGAGTAATACAGGAGTACCAAAAATTAATGTCGCTTTTTTTTTAAAGTTTTTTAAGCACTTCGTTTGAATGTTGTATTCATAGCTGCAATCATTAATGAATGGTTGGAAATAACTATTTTATACCTTGAAACATCAATTTGTGATTTTTCACCACCCTGAAGCCATTTTTGACACACACCTCTCGAAAAAAAATAATGCCGACACTAATACCTATGATAGTCCGCACGTGTAAAGCTTTCATTAAACACATAATTCGTTAAGATTGTTAAACAGATTGAGAATATATGGTGGAACAACCTCTTTGAGGAACACAGAAACAAATAAACTGATAAACCCATAAATGACCAGCGAAAAGCAATAGAAGACAGGAAATAAAAAACTGTCCTGGCACTGCTTACGAGAAAGTGTCTTGCTTTATTTTCTCACTCAGCAAACCATAACTTTTAAATGGCCTAAATTGAAATTAAACCCTGGAAACAACGTATTTTTTAATAAAGTGCATTCATTACTTTTTTTTCTTCTATTTTTAGCTCTATGGTCTCTTGCAATACTTAGTGCAGAGAAAGAAGCGTCATATGAAATATACTTGCATTATCTTCACCAAATGTTTCAAAATACACCAATGAGACAAAACATTATAACCACCTGCTTATATGATGTTGGTCCTCCACGTGCCACTAAAACAGCTCTTACACTGCGAGGCATAGACGCTACAAGATTTCTATAGGTGTCTTGTGGTATCTGGTACCAATATATTACCAGCAGATCCTTTAACTCTTGTAAGTGGCGTGGTTGACACGCCGCAGATCGGATATGCTGTCCCAACACAAACCACAAATGCTCGATTGGATTGATGCTTGGGGAATTTGGAGACCAGCGCAATACCAAGGAGTACCATACTCGTGTTCCGCGAACCATTCTCGAACAATCCGGGTAGTGTGGCATGGCACACTATCCTGGTGAAAGAAGGCACTATTAGAGAGAAAAAAACATTACCATGAAAAGATGTACCTTGCCTGCAATGATGTTTAGGTAGGTGGTAGACGTCATAGTTTCCTGCACATGAATGACTGGACCCAGAGATTCCCAGCAGAATATTGTCCAAAGCATTACATTTCCTCCACTGGCTTCTTTCCATCCTACTGTGCATCCTGGTGCCAACACTTCCCCAGTAAACAACGCACACGTACCTGACGGTCCACATGGTGCAACAGGAAACGAGATTCATTGCACTAAACGACCTTCATCCAATCATTCAAAGTCCAGTTGTGATGCTCTTGTGTCCATTGTAGGCATTTTCGATGGTGAACCGAGGTTAGCATGGGCACTTGGAGCGGCCTGCTTCTAGCAGCCCCATTTTCAGCAGGATTCGATGTACTGTGTGTTGTGACGCATTACTGCCATCACCAGCATTCAAATTACGGGCGAGTTGCCTACATTATCCCTTCTGTTGGCTCGTACCATACGGGATAGCCTTCGTTCACCTCTAGAATCGACAAGCACCCCACAAGCCTTGCCGTCTCAGAAATGCTCTGATCTAGTCGTCTGGCCATTACAATTTGGCCTTTGTCAAACTTATTTACACCCCCCCCCCCTGCCTTTTCCATCTGAAGAAAAAGAATAACACTAACAAAGCTCAGTATCAGGTGTTAGTTTTTACCGTTTCATGACCTTCACACTCGCCGTCGTATACCTGCAGTTGGTTCAATTTGAATAAAGACGCACTGCTCACGCTCTTTGGTGTATATAATATGCACTATTTTAGGAGATTAATTTCTTTCATTTTCTGAAAACGTCAATGACTGGAAATTTCAGAAACCAAACATGTGTCAAAGTAACCACATCTCCCTTGGTAACGTAAGTTTAACGCAATCGAAGTAAGTCATTATAACGATGCCCCAAGGGTCACTGGGAATTCTCACGCGTCCGATGGAGATACGATTAGCATTTTTATGAACTCCCTTCTCTTTTCAGTTTGAAGCAAAATACATCCTCATATTTATTTCGAATGGCACACCTCAAGTTTGTCGGTTTGTGACAAGCGTTTAGTGAGGGCCATACCTGAATATACGTGTCGTCTTTCGACGGCTATTCTTTCTTAATGGTACGCTGTAATGAAGATTTCTCAATTCATTCTTATTCTCGGACTGTTTTCCATAATTCCTGTTCAAAGCCTTTCCAGCTTTCTGTTAAGGCCACTGAATCCGAAAGTCTTTTCAACGAATGTGGTTTAGAGAACGACCTTCTATTGTACTCATTTTGCTACAAAGGGCGATTCATGGCGAAAAGAGAAGGTTATTTATAGACTAGGCAACGGAATGAAAGAGGCGCGTGCGATTCACAGCGGATCACTTAGCGAGGGATAAAAGGATCATGGCGACGTGTAACAATCCCTCCCCTGCATGGAGGCTGCGTGCTGAAGGTAAGCGAGGGGCGTGCGAGAGCAGCAAACGATTCTGTAAAGAAAGTGTTAGCACTCGAGTGTACGGCTTTGCTATTCCCAAGGTATATTTCGCAACACGATGCTTGACTTTCTATATTCCGTTCCACTAAGTTGAGATCTAACATAAACAAACCATACGACATAAGCACGCCTCTTTCTAGTAGCAATGTGCGCAGAAGTAACTGTCATTGATCGACATTACCTTCTTTTTGAAGCACATGTAAAATATAAGAATATAAAACACAGTATGAGAGATATGCGACCTTGTGTTCAATTTTGCCAGGGTTCAATTTTGTAAGTGTTTATGGAAAAATATGGAGTAACGTAAATATTATCGATAGAAATATTTGAGCGAATTTAAATTTAAAATAAAAAAGCTATTTCAGTCCGTGATTGGCTGGAAATAGCAATTCTTTAATATATTGCCTACGGGTTTCATCACTACAGCTGCTTTGTCAGTCAACAAGTATATTTTCCCAAACTTGTTCACTTATTAAACCGACTGGCACACTTTAGAAACTGTGTGTGTCCTGAATTTACTTAAGTTTCATTTAAATAGTAAATTTTTCAATTACTCCCACAATATGCTTTCATTTGCTGTATCGTTCAGTAAAAGCATCTTCGCATTTGTGGGGAGAAAATCTAAAGCCGTATCTCCATAATGTTAGATTTAAATTAGGCAAATCGAGATATGAGTTTATGGATATAAATATCTATTTTGTTAATATCCATTTCCGAAAAAATAATCTTGAACCTTTTTCCTGAAAGCTAACAAAGTAAATTAATCACACTTTTAAAACCGTTTCATTTCTTCTTTTTCTTTCTTGGAGTACGGAATATACGACTTGAATGAAATTCTTATTGTAAGCACAGAACTTTTAGAAACATAACAATTTTCATAAATTCCACTTGCAGTTTCCTTTATATGCATTTCCACTAGCATTTCCACTCAGATATCTCAACATTCCACTCTCTATATATTCCACTCTTTATATGCATTTCCACTCAGATATCTCAACATTCCACTCTCTATATATTCCACTCTTTATATGCATTTCCACTCAGATATCTCAACATTCCACTCTCTATATATTCCACTCTTTATATGCATTTCCACTCAGATAGCTCAACATTCCACTCTCTATATATTCCACTCTTTATATGCATTTCCACTCAGATAGCTCAACATTCGATTTTAAACTTTACCTATATGACGATCTTCCCAACAGAGTTTCTTGTCTGCGCCATTTTGTCTTCTTCGAGAATTGGTGCTTTCAATTTCATAGTTACTCTTCAAATTCGTAAATCTCCTTATTGTTAGTATGAAGTGCAATGAAATTGGGGTGCATTACTAGAAAACAAATAGATAATTTTAAATTAGTTTTTCTGACCCATTTCTTTGTTGAAACCAATATATTAGAAAAATCTAAACATCATTTACATTTATGCTCACAAACACACTTATAAGTGATGATGAATTCTTTAACCAATAAGTAAAGAGAACTTTATTTACGACAGGTCTCGTGAGGTGTGACTCAGTAAAGTCCACAGAGATAGGAAAAAAATCCTCAATACAAGAGACATTATGACCAACTGAAAACGGAACATAATATGTAACTACCAATACATTGATAATTGATGTCCGGACAAGTTAATTGGAAATTATTTAGCAAACTTTCCGCATGCGATTTCCCTCGATTTACGGTTATCTTGTCTTCGCATGTCTCAATATTTCAGTCGCGCAAATCTTTTCCGTTGATGAGCGATGTTTTTGATTTAATCCAGAGATTTTATTTATGGATGATAATTTCAGTTGTTTTCAGTTTTAATGATACGTTGCATACCCTTTCACGATATGCTACTATTATTTTCGACATCTTTACAGTTTTCTATTTTGTTTCCCCAAAAAAATTGATCATCATGGCACTGAAAATTTTCCCCTATTTTCTTTCATTCTAAAACTCCATTAAATCCAGCATCAATCCTCAAATTTGAGGACCCACAACTATTCCTTATTTTATTCGTTTTTCTCTCACAAATTTTCGGAAATTTTTCATTAATTCCATTAACCTTTTGGATACCAAGCTGTCTGAAGACTCCTGTCTCCAGGATCCAACTCACCGGCCGAGAGAGAGTGTTCCTTTTTAGTGTTGGTTTTCCCCTCTGTACGATTAACAATGAGAATGGCAATGAGGGCTGAACGAGGCTGGCAAAAAGGGGCGTCAACAACCCTTCCCTCGGGAGAGCGGTAAAGTGTCACTGACAATATACCTCTGCATCCCGTTGTACAGTGTGAGCTCGGTAGCAATTACCACCAGAGGCAAAGCTGGGTAGGGGAGTAACAGCGAAGCTTGTAGGGAAGTTGGGTCAAACGCCTCAAAATATTTCTCCTAGTGAATTGTTGATCTTTCCAGATTATTATTTTAACGCTTATTATATCTTTATCAGAAGAGAAATGGCATTCAGATTTTCTTAACATTTATTTTTTTTCTCTTAAAATATTTTTAAAATAATTTTCTTTTTTTAATTTCAAATTGTGATGATTTTAAGAATTATATGTTTTCAGTTCACGGCGATAGAGATCCTTCACAAATTTTCCAAATGAGTGTGGTAGTGCGAAGAGGAAATAGGGAAGTGAAATATTTAGCAACACTCCTGTTAACATAAATTAATGCCAAATTATATCTTTAGAAATTAATATTTTAAAATCTTTTCAAACGTTACTTGTCCTTCACTATTTCCGATTAGTATAATATATAATATAAAAAAACACATTTTTCCCTTTTTGCTCCTCACAAAATTTCAATCTAACAAGATATTAGTTTTTTTAGACAACTTGATTTTTGATCAGCAATGTAAACAAAATATTTAATCCACTTGCAAATTGCACTAACATTTGGGAAAAATCATAATACCATGGAATAGATAAGTAGTTATTTTTTTGGGTTGGATAGGTATTGATGAAATATTGCATTTCACACTTTTCGAATCTTGAAAAAGCATAATCGCTCTCTATAACGGTGGAAAAATTTAAAATTGCAATGTTTTTAAGGAATATTACAAACGATGTATTTACTAGAGATTCCAAATTTTGGTGGTGGAATGTGTGTCCTTACTCCAGGGTCGGTGGGTGGATGAGAATCATTCAACTGTTTTGCTTTAAGAAATAGTTGTTTGTTCTTAAAGACAAATTTCAAATTCTTTTCATGGTGAATAAATAATAATAATAGTTATTGACCAAAATATTGCAATTTATGCTTTTGGAATCTCCAAAAAGTCTAAATTCTAAAGGTGGAAATATTTGAAACTTGAAACTTTTGAATGGATATCACAAGGGACGTATATATGCTAGAAATTTGAAACTTTGATGGTAGAATGTGAAGGTCACGTGGTTTGCATTTGCAGAAAGAAGTCGATCCCTTACATGGGAGAGGAAACAGGAGAGGGAAACAGGAGAGGGAAACACAGCTGTTTTAAGAGATAATTGGAAAAGGTATTGCCATTTTTTATTCCTTAAGAGATTTTAACTTACATCGTTAGAGGGCACTAAATATGGAAAAGGCGAAACTTTTAACGAATATACGAATGATTTATTTGTGGTAGAAATTTGAAAGTCCTATGGTATAGTGTCAAGAGATATTCCACTAACAAGCAACAATCTACCCTTTTTCTCAGAGGGGCGCGAGAAAGGGAAATTTTTTAATTTAATTAATAAAAGACAAATGCTTTTTATGTTGTATAATAGTAATAAAACGCTACTATTTGTAGTTTGCCAATCATCCATTAGTTCGAAATAAAACTTCTAAAGAATGCAAAATTAGGTAAGCGGAAAACTTTATTCTCATTGAAAACGAGATTCCCTTATCCGCCATAGTCGATATTTTTGCGTTCTTCTAGTTAAGCTGTTAACTAAACCAATCGTTGCAGCGACAGTACTTTTAGCATTCAAGTTTAATCGTTCACTGAAGAAGAATCTAATTTTACATCTAAATTATGTAAAATTACGGCAATTTAGATATAAAAATATCTAGGTTCAAAGCGCCCTTTATCAGCAAATCTCTCAAAGGTATAAAGAAACTAAAACTGCGTTTTTTCCGCTTCTATCCCATGATCTTATTTCTTTAAATAAGGACATACTTCATCATATACTATTTACGAGTAATCACCTTTTCTGAGTTAATAGAAGCAACTTATGAAAACAATTTTATAGTGTTGTATAATGTTCGATAACAAATATAATAGGAATTCTAGTTATTTCGTATTTTAAATTTTTTTTTCGGTTTCGATATTAATTTTGTTTTCTATAAACAATTTAAGTGTTTTTGATTCATCATTTAGTTGCAATTTAGGGGTGTCGCCAAAAAAGTACATCGAAGCAGTGTTGTCGGTCTAAGAAGTTACAGACATTTAATTCCAAAAGGCAAAATATTAACAAAAATAAAAACAATACTGAACGAAACCGAACCTTCAGGTACACCTGTGTAAGGAGGAAAATTTTACTAAGCGTATGATTTCTACATTTATGAAGCAAGAAATACTTAACGTAGTGATATAAATGCTGGCAGTTGCTTATTGAATTGCTCGGTGTAAACTCGTTTCAGTTATTTCTGAGAAGAGTTATCACTGATATTGAGTACATTAATTATTCCTAAATATACAGAACAATGGTCTCCAACTTTTTTCCTAAGTGAACTACATTGAATATCTTAAGTATTACCGACTATGTAGAACAGTTGTTTTCAACCTTTTTCATAAGTGAGCTACATTGAGTACCTTAAGTATTAAGAAAGCTGAGTCTCCATCCTCCCTCGACCAGTACCTAGTTATCTATCAGGGGCAAATTTGGTGCACGAGGAGTTATCTGCAACAATAATAAAAATTAGATAAGATAGATAGATAAGATAATTTTTAGTTCAGATAATGTTTTACAGTATACAAAAACTTTTGAAGTCTCACAAGAGCAGGCTCGTTCGTGAGATCTCAATATAGAAACAATTTCAATTGAAAACATCAGTCGTCACATTGAATAATACACAAAAAAAACGCGAAAACAACTCAAAACAAAAAATTTCTAGTAATCCAGAAGTGTGAAAGTCAGAAACATTCAATATCCATGTTACATATAACAGTTATAGTAGATTAATGCAAAAAAGTTTCCACATCATCCAGTTTCAGAATGTATTTCTTGAGAACTTTAGAAAACAAATGATAATTCGTGATATTTTTCATGCTGACTGGGAGAGAGGAAAGAAATTTCGGTGCTAAATACAAATAATAGTGCCTAAAATTTTCCTTATGTAATGCAGGAATTTCATAATTTATGTTTTTATCTCGTCGTAAATGGTAATTATTCGTGTCAGTTTTGATGCTATCATTTCTAAAGTAAAAGTATTTAATTATTTCGAAAAAATAATCATAGCGTAAAGGCAAAATTTCTGCTTCTCGAAACAAAGGTAATGAAGGTTGCGTTTCGGGGCTTTTAATTAATAAGCGTATAAATCTCTTTTGTAGCACTAAAAGTTGTTTAAAATTATTAAAATACATGCCTCCCCAAGATTTTATACCATATGTTAGTTGAGAATGGATTAATGCATAATATAATGTACACATAAATTTAAATGAAACTAAATGTCTTACAAGATATAAGCGGGCCAGGTTACGGATGACCTTTCTTTTAACCCATGTTACATGCACTTTCCAAGTTAGGCCTGCATCAATCCAAATACTTAAATATTTCACGGACGGCACAAAAGGAATTTGAGGACAATTACAGTGACTTTTCGATGAACAATTCGTATCATGATATTTCAATTGATTGCGGTGCAAAATATCTGTTCACTCAATAATTGCAAAAACCAAGTCATCATGGTTAAAAAATAAAAGTTGTTGTTGATATTTCGTAGCTAGTATTATCCACCGTCATGCGAATACTACAAAGTATTACGTATCTCCGACAGATAAGAGATTCATGCGCGGGGGGGAAGGCGTCTAAGTGTTTATTACCTTCAAATTTGTCATTCTTTCACCTCTCTGCTTCTTTCTCTCTTCTATTGAGATTTTCACAAAAATTCAAATATTTCCCCTTCTTAAAAGTGAAGCTGTCGTGACCTTCTAATTTATTTTCGTATTTATCGTTATTGTATTTATCTACGATATAAGCTTATATATAAAATATATGACGGAGATGCCATAAATGGCTTTATGGCATCTCCGTCACTAGCAGGAGGGATACGGTTTGAGTCACCGAGGGGAGCGACAGGGAGACAAAGAAGATTAAAGGTAAAGAAGGAAATGCTCCCTAGATGGAGTGGAAAATGAACGACAAGAGCGCCGCTATACTTTGTCATGCAACATGCTCGGTAGATAAGCCGCTCTTTAGGCAATGCTATTCCAAACACTATACTCGAAACTAGCGAGTAATAGTAAAAATCTTATTCGTAAATTATGTTTAAAAAATCAAACTGAAATAAGTTATTAATTGTTTATTTAGGAACATAAATTTAATCTCATTAATTATATTTATTAATTATTATACAAATTATATTTTAATCAGATGAAACCAGAAGAAAACTTATTTATGTCATTTTCAGTAAATTTTAATGATTATCGGCCTATTCTTTTACTAGATGTAATTCGTTTTCTATGAAAAAAAAAAAAAAAACTGTAAAGACAGCAATTTAAATGTATTGCAATAAATATAAAAATCCCATTTTTTTCATACTGTTCTATAAAAAATTATCTTACTTTATTTCTGTCGAACTTCCCAAATAATATTCCGATGTTTACGTTTTCTTTGAATACAAGTGACCAAAAATATTATTTTTTTTTTCTTTGTGGGTTGAAAATTGTCATTTAATTTTAGAATCTCCTGGAACCCTGAATTTAACGGGCAATTATCAGGAAATTTAACTGGAAAATGCAAAAAAATTGGTATCTAATTTGAAGTTTGCATTCGACCAAGCACATTTTCTTTGGAGTAATGCCCTGGATCTATGCATATTAATACTTTTTCAGTTCCAGATATGTTTTTACACACAACCACTGTCATTAAAAAACTATTAAATAATCGAATTATTCCATTCCATTATTTACTAGTATTTCATTTATGTTGAAAATTCAATAAACGAAATTACGTTTTAAAGCTGAATTATTAATAAAAATCACAGAATGTAAAATTTAGCATTAATGTAATATTTTTACCAAAATTTCGATCCCACAGCAGTGACAGCGAACCATTAGGAGCTGTTATTCCAAACCTTTTTAGTCTCACAGTAGCAAAATAACATATATTCTAGCATTTTGTTTTTAGGCATAGATGGCAGGATATGATTTTATCGTATTTCCCTCGGTTTAGCTCACAACCACAGAAAATGCCCTTACAGCTGCTTGACCTTCACACATCACTTTAGTGGTTGTAAGAAGCATATTACTGTTAATAATATTTCCACTTCATGTTAATATTGAACAGCACTATACACAAACAAATTTTAAATCACATTTTTATTTAGGTGTAAAATTTAGTTATTATTAAGTGTAAAATGTGTGTGATACATGAGCACATAAATGATGGTAGCAAATTTGGAATTAATCCCAAGGCTGCCGATAATGTCAGCAATCATCCTTGCAGACATGGAAAGTGAATCTTTTTGTCCCCGGTCTGAAACTGAATGCTGCAGATGACTCAATGAAAGTTTTCCACGAACTCAAGCGTCCAAAGTTTGCTATCATTGCTGAGCTTTTGTTCTGTGTTTGAATATCCGACTGTTCAAAATGTCAAACAGATTATTTGTGATGGAACAAAAATCAGCAGTATGGCTAGCACTGGCTGGCAGATGCTTTAATACATTTAAATATCATAAGGCAGTGGCTACTGATTGTCTGAAAACTTGAGATGCAAGGTTTACTCGCATTGCACTCAAGTCATCGATAATAACATGTTTTTTTGTTAGTTTGGGCACAATATGGTGTGGTAGTTTGTGGTCAAATTCCCACTCAGATACTATATGTTTCCAATCAGATATTTTATTTTCGTTGAATTGCATCGAATATTTCTTAAAATTGTTTCTGAGACATTTCAACAGATGAGGAACATCACAAAATATAAAAACCTTCTGCCCATCAACACAGAAATATAAAAAAATATATGTTAACTTCAAGTTTCTTTGCATAAAGTGTACTGATAGTTGGCAACTTGATTACAAACAATACATATCGATTTTAAGCCACATTCAGTTATTTTTTAACGGTAGCAACTACCAATGTTTTTAACATGTATGGTGGAGCAATGTCAACGAAAAAAAATGTTGTATCGTAAAAATCAGAGCATGTGTTGCAAGTTCTGACGACCGTTTCCCACATATACCATTATTTTCATATCCAACAATAGAATCTTGTTTGTGATAGTTTGATACCCATTTCTTTAGTTTGATTTCATCAAAGGAGATAATGCAGAAATGATCAGCATGATTCAATTTATTTGAAACAAATTTAATAGAATTCAAAACAGAGTTTGAGAAGCCTGGTTCCAGCTTAATTGATTCCTAACACTTCTTCAGTGTCTGCTTTGTTGGGAAGTAAAATACTTTCCGTAAGGAATTGTAGGCTTTAGGGCTTACAAGACATATAGATGCAGTGCTAAATTTCTATCTGAAACACCCTTGAAGTCTTCAACTGTGAAGAAATGAATGCGAAAATGATAGCTGGAACCATACCTTTTATGTAACCTAAAACATCTTTTAGGTTATGTTTTATATTGGCCCTTTTGGAGTATTTTCTTTTCGTGTAGTGTAGTTTACTACGGTGCGATTTTTTTGCCATGCTTTTTGTGTGGTAAACCTCCTGCGAGGAGTGTGCATTTTTAGGGTACTGCAACCTACATAACCAATATTTTGGTGCTGCCAATGGCAAAATGAGATGAATCAATATCTTCCACACAAAATGCAGTTGTGTCTGAAGCAGATACAATTGGAGATAACTATTGGTAGTTTCTTTCACAGAATTCCTAGCTATCCTTTCCTGCAGCTTTGGGGAATGCATTAAGAACTGAAAAGATGGTCTTCTTTCTAATAAGAATTGATGTACAATTATTACAAACTGTACAATTATTTGTGATATAATCTGTGGTTTCATATTATTTCCTGTCATGTATTTTGATCTTGGTTTGAGGGGACAGTTGGAGAGACTGGTTTTTAAAGGAGGAGCAGTGAGTACAAATTGAAACAACTTTAATGATGCTTTAATTTGGCAGCTAAACCAGGCTGCACCCATTACTGAAACTAAAAGTATAGAGGAAATTTATTTATATTGTGGAATGGTTGAGATTATAGATAATTTTGAAGATGGACCAACCTACACCTAATGGACAATATCAAAAGTCTGAAATTAAAATAATATTTAAGCTGAATATGTCATGGCCAGCATTTTAAAACTATTAGAGATGGGTCAAATTCGTTACTTTATATGCATACACACACACACACCTCTTGCAATAAGTATAATTACTTGTTTCATAATTTCAATATTAAAAATCAAAGTAATAGTAGTTTGGTGACTTCAGAATTGACTGAATGAACCATAATCTCTCACCCACGTCGATAACTTTTTTTAACTGAAATACTGTAACTGAAGACAATAATAAGTTTAATGTATAAAGGCAATTTAACTGAAATACCAGCTGTAATTTAATTTGCTATTACACTTAAAAATTACGAAATAATTGGATTGAGAACCAAAATTTACATATTTTTCCAATGGTAAATCTTATTACATGGCCCAAATGAAATGCATATGTTACCGCTAAAGTGCAGAAATCAGTTATTCTACAGATTATCTAGGTATTGTGCAGATTAACTAGGGTGATCCGTTAACGTGCGGAAAATTGTTTCATTTCTCAAATTACCTAGGTAATCTGAAAATTACCTGGATAATCTGCACATTACCTACTAGGCACTCGTTAAAGTGAAAATAAGATCTTTGCTGGAACAACAGGAACGTTTCTGTACGCTTAAATTAACATAATGTTATTTATCTAGTGTCCGAGAGTAGAGTTGAAACCAGGGTCATCCCTCTGTGAACATGAATCAGTCGTCCGAATTATAAAAAACGCCCCCAAAATGAGCAGGCCAAGTGAGAACGAATCATTTTAGTGATTCGTTATCAAGAACGTTATCACTTGGCCTCCGCTCATCCGGGGCGTTTTTTATAATGCGGACGAGTGAATCACGTGACACGAAGATTCATATTCAAGAGATTCACCCACTATGAGAGAAACAAACTTTTGAACTTTAACGATACGGAAGCCGTTAATGTGCACATTACCTAGGTAAAATGCGGAAAACTCTTGATTCCGCACGTTAACGGAGCAAATCAGTTAATCTGCAGATTAGCTCAGAGTTTATACGCTGTACTACTTTTTGAGTAGAGAGTCTGTGAGGAAGGCAAGACCTCAGCAGAAAGACAACACAAATGTCGATGCCTTACATAGGGATCAAACCCAGGTTCCTTTCACTATATATATATATGTATCTAAAAATGCTTTACAGATCCAACTATATTTTATAAACAAATACAGCTCACACATTACATTATAATTAATGAAAAAAAAATTAACGCTTATACACATCCCTTTCCACTTCTTTTGGAAACCTGAAGAATTATATCTGTTGGGATAAATTTTTCTGTTAGTGCCGCAATAAATGCATCGATCCCTGTTCTTTCGTTTCCTTATATTAAGGATGTCTATTTTTAATTAGATAAATTTATTTAATATTTAAAATATATATTTATAACATAAATGAACGAAAATTAAATTTGTGGAATTTATTGAGATCACTGTAGCTACTTCAGGGTAAATTAAGTGTTATTTAATTCCAATCATTCATAATTGTCTATTGGAAAATAAACATTATACAAACTTCTAATATGTATTTTTTTATTCTTTTGTGAAATGCTGGAAAACAATACTTATTACAGTTTTAAAACATTTTTGTCATAAACAAACGGATAGCCATTATTTTTAGCCAAAAATAGTCATTATTAGTGGAAAAAAGGTTGTGACAGCATTAGTTCAACAGATTAGAATACTCTGGCATGTTTCTGGAGAGATGCGGGTTCGAATTCCATATATCGGCGAAATTTTTTCACAAAAACATTCGTTGATTTATCGTCGTTTAAATGTCTACAGGTAACATTGAGATTATCAAATATTGCTTAAATCATTAATTTTATTTAGTGCCTGTCAAACAAATATATATATTGTTTCGGTTATCTCTTTTAAAAAAAAGTTTCATTTTTGCACCCCCTTCTGGCTAAGACGGTAAAGCCTGTTGCCATTGTAAATCTTCTGGCCATAATACTCTACTACCAAAATTTGGATTTCGGGTGTAAATAGTTTGTTTGTAACATTCGTTTAAAATTTTAGCATTTTTCATCTTTTCCCACCGCTAGAGGGCGCAATTAAAGCTATCGAAAATTTTCAAAATTGGTAATCCCAATAATTGTTCGACACTTATCCAACCCAAAAAATAATTTTTCATTTAGCTGTAAAAGGAAAAAAAATGATTGCCTATAGACGGACAGACAGATGGAAAGACAGATGGACAGACAACAGTTAACAGAGAGACAGACAGACAGACGAACAAATATTGGCATAGTCAGATGACAAAGTGGAAACATTTGCTCGTTTTTCAAACGAACCTTAAAAGAAATTATTTGTTGGTTTTCAGTTAGCTCATTTCACTTTTGCAGCTGATTGCCATCTTCTGATGGAGATTCTCAAAAAAAAAATATTTATTAATTTATTTCTTTGAGTGAAATTTTTACACGCAAATGCAGCGTAGTGAGGCATTCGTAAAATATGACAGTTTTATAGACAAAAAACGTGGTAGAAATATATAAAACTATAACAACTGTGAAGTTCTAACTTGGTACATATACTAACTACAGACAGGTGTCTTTTATTAGTATATCGTCGTTAGTACTTTCGTCTCACGGTACGACAAAACATGGCATCCATAAACCATGTGACTCAATCAACCAATGGCAGTGAATCACCGAGATGGCCAGCCTCTAACTATACAGGACCTCTAACAGAATGGAGCACATTCCATATAATATATATGGGTGAATGTGTGTCATCCTCTACTCAGTGCATTGGACATGTATTTCTTTCGTCGAAGGCACAGCACGTCTGATGCACACTTCAACACGGGTGTAAAAACCCACGAATATGTGATTTCACCCACAGAAACGGGTGACGATTAATTATTTATTCTGAGTAATTAATTAACGGAGAAATTTAAAGGAAGTTCGGGAGTGGATCACCACTCGTCTACGACGTGAGAGAGGCCCACTTTGAAGGTATGGCCTCCGGTCATTATGTTAATTCGGCTTTGACCACATTGAATCATCAAGCCCTGGAACGTGGGCCACAGAAATAAGAATTGCATGATTGATATAACTTTTTATTCATTTTACTTCGTGGAATAGGAACAATAGATTTTAATACAGTTTTATCATCATAATCATAATTTTATAGATTCTGAGCATACACAAGTATTTTCGCTTTGTTAAAAGAACTGAAATTCGAATGAAATCACCCTTGGGGTTTCATGCTGCTCTTAAAGTACAAGTTGGGGACCACTGATGCGGAGTATTAGTTCGAGGAATAATAAAAATATCGTTATAGTTGAATAAGAAACCATAATTCTAAAAGTGAATAAAAATGAAAGGAACTTTTCTATTATTTTTGTTTCATTTAAGTGTTTGTGTTTTATGCGACAGAACAGAAACTAAATAAATGAATAATATATTTCATTTTGTAATTCAATCTCTCTTTCAGAAAGAAGTTTACCCTTTTCAGAAATTGTTTCGGAAAGGAACCGAATTCGAGGCTTAAACTAATAAAAATTACGCTTCTTTAAACATTCGTGTTCAGTGTTCTCTTCGTGTGATGTTAAATGGAACAAATTTGGACCAGGACTAGCGATAAATGTCGGAAAGCAAAATGTTGACACATCAAAAGGAGACTCATCTTCAGTGTGGATTTTATCCAAGGAAGCATTTGCAAAGTGTTTTTACTGAAGCGAAAACTTCACGGAAAGGGGAGCATTATTCGTTCATCATAATGCATATAGTTAACATAATAAATGAGTTGATAACAAGGAATGGATAGTAAGAGGAATGAACGCATGAAAAAGAGGCTCGGAAAAATCTTCTTTTGAAAACGCTATCTTTAGTTCAGCAACTAATTTAAAAGTGAAATATAGTTTCGAAAGTGCCATCACGTGGGTTTTAAATCCAGCTCGTTATTATTCCGAAGAGTTTTAAAAGGTACAGTTATCTTCAAATGGATCATAAAGACATTGTCGTAAAAATCGGAGCCTTAGTAATCCGATTACACTTTATAGCGAGTAAAGACTGAATTGCGAGATTTTTTTTTTTAATTTGGTGAAATATAATGGGTAAGGTATCTGAAGGAGCTGGTTTCTACTGAAAAATGATGCTATTTAAAATGAAGGGAGGGGGGGAATGAAAGGGAGGGGGAAAACATACCTATTATTTTCACAAAATCTCAGATCATGATGTTTCAATGTTGGTAAACATTCCTAGATAAATATATAATTTAGCTTCATTAAAAATGTAGAGAATAACATGTAGAGAATTTAAGTAATTGCAGAGAACACTTGAAATTCTAGCAATAGTTTGTTTCTGATTTTTTGCTTGTAAGGTAAGAACAATGCGATAAAAAGAAAAGTATCAAACAAAATGGAATATAAGGAATTGGAAGACAAAAAATCACTTCAGGCAGCCTATTCGTTTTTGAAAAGAACCCTAAATTATAATATACCACAGAGAACAAACAGTGCGATATCTCAATTTGATATGACGCTTTTAATAGCTTTCCAACTTAGTAAACTGAAGTTTGCAGGTTCGGATGACAACTGTGAGAGTTCACTTCCATCACTCAGACGTGGATGTGAAAAAATATATAACCGAGCTTGGAAAAGCAGACATTTATCGAATAGTATGCAAGCTGTAGCTATGCGCAGAAACGCCACAACCTGTGCACATTAAAGAACACACTTTTGGCTTTAAGGAAGACTCCCATCATAACTTAACGGTTGTCCAGTAGATATGTTTCTTTAGCCTTTTCTGAGCTCTGGAGTCCATGTCACTCGGAAAATTAGACCACTGTGAGGAAAAATGTCCCATTGGAGTATTAAGCAACCTTTAACGTACCAAGTTCATACATATTGCACATGGGCATTTCGATATTCGAAGCATGCACCATTCCCATTTGTCTATATTAGGGGTTCTCAACGTGGAGTACGCGGTAAAAGTATTTGGGGTATTCCGTGAGAGCTCAAAAGTCGCTAGATCTAGTAACAAGTCCATTTCACTGATTACCCAGTAAAATGTTTATAATTTTATAAGATTTGTTAAATTGTTTATGTCATTTTTTGTGTTTATCGATATATGTAATTTAGGAACGCGAAATTTAATGTGTATATATATATATGTTTTATTTAATTCCCATTGTTATACTAAAATTATAGTTTTATCTATCTATATATACAAGGGGTACAGACACATTTCCAGTGGGTACGTGGGGATTAAACATTATGTTGGGAAAATAATTTCTTGTTAACTATTCCAGTTTCCTGTGGGAGTTCTCTGGCAGTGCGGGGGTGCGAATCAGTACACCACTGTTCGAAGTTTTCTATAACTTCTAAAATATGCATTTAATGGAAAAATTTGATTGAAGATAAATTAATCATCATAAACAAATCTATTTAAATCTTGATTTTCAACGCTATTCGTTCAGTATTTAAATAGTTATGGAAGGCTAGATTTACCCCAGGAATTAATTAAGACTTATTTAATAAGTATGGTTTCAAGTCATTTAATAAAGTAAATATGCAACTTCCATTATTCTAAATACTGAACAAATACTGTTGAAAATCGAGATTCATAAGTTTCATTACGATCTTCATCTTCAGTCACATTTTTCACTAAATGCATATTTTGAAAGTTATAGGGCTTCGAAGTTAGATTCCCATTGACATCACACCGAAATTTTCTAATATTTTGATAGGGCAGTGTATTTCATTATTTACCAATGATTCTTTGTATTATGATAAATGTTTATGAAAGCTTTATTTCGACAGAAAAACTTAGAAATTGATGGATACACTATAAAAATATTCGTAAATATTTGCGCAAGGTAAATACATTTTCAACTAGTTTTATACAGGAAAAATTATTTTGATTTCCAAGAAGTGGGCTTTAGGAAATATTACCTGGAGAAAAAATTGGGGTTAAATTTTTTATTAACCGCTGAACTAGACCAAACGAAACAGAGTACAAGTAATTAAACAATTACAACGCAACACTAGGAGATTCTTGTCAATTATTTGAAGAATAATTTTTTATTATTATTAAATAATAAATTTTTTTTTATTTCAATTGTTTAATATTTCAATTATTAAAATTTATTATAATTATATTACAATTTATTATTTCAATAGTTTGTCAATTATTAAGCAATAACAAGATTGTTAGAATGGATTAATATTTTTCGGTCTTTGTTGATCAGATAGCTTTAGCCTTTGGAGCTGTTGGGTTGGGTTTTTTTTAAATCTGAGCATCATTTCTTTGCTCCGTAACGAGCTAAATATTTAGGTCACAAGGACCCTCATAAGTCTCAGAAAAGGTTTGGGAGTGGAATAATAGGAAGCAAATATGTTCCTCTAATAACTTTTATTCAGAGTTGTTAGGGGAAGATATTTGCCGCCCATTAATGCCATTCAAAATGTTTTCAAACGTGTATAGAATATGTGGCTTTCCTGCATACAGGGCCACAGCTTTAAGTATTCAATCAACGAAAAGTGAATTTTTTTTTTAAGACTATCAGTCGCTCTTTTTTCAGCATGGGGAGGGAATAGGCAAGTAAAGACACTCTTCATCAGCAAGCTCTTCTGGGTAAGTATAGGTAAGTATATTTTATTTATTTATTTTTTAAAATTCCAAAGTGACTAAATGGTCACAGGAACCATTCATTCCGGTGACTTAGCAGTACTTTCTGATCACCGGCCACTAGTGGTGAAAGCCCTAGTAGACAGTCGCCTGCAGATCAGGGAAGGTGCATCATAGAAGGATTCTGCCACTGGAAGGGATGGGGGCAAGGTCTAATTTTTTTCTTTTTTTTAATTAGATCTTGCACAAGATGCTGCAAAATATTCCATTAAATGCGCTCAACAGAGAATGCTGTTTGACAATTTAATGCAACTTTGTGGTTCTTGATCCCTCTTTTTCCTTCCACACTAGCTGCCTATGTGTGGAGGGGTTTTCTCCTGGTTAGAGCAAAACACTCTGACATGGATGGTGCCTTGACGTGGCGTCAGAGCTTTTCACTAAACCATCTGGCAGACATATTTATATGTAAGTAGTGGGTTCTCACCCCAGCCCCCCCACGCACAGTGCTTTCCCCCTATGACGTCACCGGCCACGCCCCATTAGTGTGTCTTTGCTTTAAAAATAAATACGTCTTCACGCAGCTAATTGTCGTAACAGTTACAGGATTTTTTCATACGATCCCGTAGAAGGGGGTGAGAGGATGTCGGGATCATGGTAGGAAAACAACACAAACGTTCATGTCTTACTGTGGATCTCATACCTTGGCTTTGTTAGATCAGAAGTAACTAACCTGCTGTCTATGAGATAGATTAGAAATATTCTAATGCAGGAAAAATAACTAAACAAACATGAAATCCCGTGTTAGATTGTAGTGAAACGCCCTATCTTTGTCGAAAAACTTGTGTTTGCAGCGAAAAATAGCCATCTTCACCCACACTTATGCACTTATTCAATCGTACCGAGGGGACCAGAAACTCTGAAAAGAGATAGCTGCTTGGGATAACCGACGAGAGAGCTTACATTACGTTTTATCGGTGGTTGAAGTCAGAGAATGCAAAGTTAGGTGTAGCGGATCGATTCTGGGACCCAACTTTTCATGGAAATACTGAAAATATTGTTGTTTTCTTATAAACACTGAGTTTTCAGATTTCAAATTTCCAAACTTCTGTGGTTCTTTGCTGATGATTTCTATATGCAAAGTATTTTGAATATTTGTCCATCCGTGTGTACGCAATGTAGTATAGAAATGTGTATTCTCATGCAAGAAAAAATAACTAATAGTGAAAACAACTTATGTTTGCAACGAAAAATAGCCAACTACACCCACACTTATGCGCTACGTACCAGGGAACTATAGAACCAGGAAATCTGAAAAGAGCATGAGATAGCGTCTTGGAATAACCGTCGAATAGTCGTTTTTTTCTATCTTACAGTATTTGCGTTGTAATTTTCTGTTTTGAAGCGATTTTTTACAACCATCCCACTACATTTTTTATACTTTCTCTATCGTCACAGTATGTTTTACAGTTATTGTGCCTTCCACTTCCAAAGAATTGTGAAAATATTCACCTATCCACTGAAATGTGTGTGCATTTACAGATATTCCAACACTCTTTACATTTTAGTGATTCTTATTGAATTTACCATCCATTTCGTTGTTTTTCTAATTTTCGTTATGCATGTAATTTGATTTCACGACCTAGTCACATGGTGTATCATGGGTAAAGTACTACCCATTTCATCTCTGTATGACGGTCAAGCAAACTTGCAATCAGTTTTTCATTCTAAATGCTTGTTGTCTGCATATCACCGAAATTCCTCCTCGTATGCCTTCCAAAAAGGTACATTGTAGGTTATCAACTCTAGTATTTGTCATCTTCAGGTATGAAGGCAGGAGCTATGTAAACATAATAGGGTCAGTATCTGCCACCAAACACATCAGCTAAGAGGAGCACGTCAGTGTACGTTATATTGGCGTAGGTTTTTTTTTTTATGTCGAATGAATATTTTCATTACACAGGTATAGTCTTCTACCCCCCTAGCGCTTCTCCGAGGAGCTAATGTGTGTCATCTCAATTTTAAGCGTTCTAATAAGATTATTTCATAACCTAAAGGACAGCCATCTGCAAGGAATCGGTATTAATTGCATTCCCTATAATATGGAAAACAGCATTCTCCCTTTGAATTTCATAGAAACAAATTCTTAATGGAACAATAATGCTGCTTTTCATCGTCTGATGACAGTAGGAGATTTGCGTGCGCTTTAAATCTGAATGGTGTGATGTAGAGTGGGAACATCTCTTTCTCCAGACAGAAATGTTAATTTTTTCGAATTTAGATATTTGATTTATTATTAAAGGGAAAATTAGGCCTGATGTGTTTTCTTCTAAATGTATATAGTTGTTAAGGTGTTCAGTGTTTCCTATTGCAGGATACAAAGTGGCTAAAACAGACAAAACATTTTTTGTCGGAATTACATACATTAACAATAGCACGTTTTCATTAGTAATTCTCTTGGAGTAGGGATATAACTAGGTCCCGCAAGAGGGATATATTTGCCAATGCTCATTTCACTATGGAGTACAGTATCCACTATGTGCTCCTTCAAATGAGATCTTGATCTTCTTGCACATTGAATCCGATTCTCTGTTTAGGGATGATGTAGGAAGACTTGTGACACAGTTACTTCGGAAAAACGGGGTGCAGTGTTCGAAGGGGAGGCTTTTCGCCTGAAGCGCACTTGCACTGTAAGGTACCATTTAATAACTATTTTAAACTTTGTCCACTAAATTATTTTTCTGATCGTAATACATGCAATTGAATTTCGTTGAAACATATTTCTTACCGACACTGTACCATAATTGTGTATTCTTATGGAAGTTGAGTTTTTCAAGTAAGCTGAAATCTGGAGATGTTTTAGCACGAAATCAGTTTGTGTTCTTCCCAGTGCCCAGTGTTTTCCCACTGATACCACATTATTTAATTAGTTTCTATTTTTAATGAAGGAAATCGTTTTATCAGTAGCAAATATTGTCGAGCGGATAGCAACAGATCTGTCTGCAATCACCCGTTAAGAAAGTGACCTTGTCACATCCTGCTGTTGCGAAATGTACGATGAAAGGTCGAACTCGCAAAATACGGGTAAAAGAATTGCAACACCCTCGTTGTCATTAAAACGTGGTCCGGTACCAAACGCTTGTTCTAAAGCGGAACTTTTATGACACCCAAACAGGTCACCATATCACACATAATGAGGAATAAGTTTTTCCTTTTTATTAAATTTTTTTACCCAATGACATTTTCTGAGGTACAGTCTTACTGTAGAATAGTCCTTCTAGTAAAAATTGGACAACCCACAGTAACGGAGTTAAAAGAAATAAGTGCTACTGAAACGGACTTAAAATACGAAGGTTAAAAAAATACGTATATTAATATGAAAGGACTATAGGGGTTCATTATAAGAAATACGTAGGAAAAGCGAGTTCTAAAGAATACGAAGGTTGTGAAAAAAAAAAAACGTAGGAAAATAAAAAAACCTAGTTTAATATCTGAAATATAAAACTCAAGCTGTAATAAAGAGATACCTAATTTATACGGTTATACCCCGTTTGAGACACATCTAAGCCACATCATCAGGTACAAGGCATAGCTGAGCGCAATTACGCTCCCGCTATTGGCACAGAGGTAGTGAGTTCAAATACGGCGTTGGAAGCAAATGTTTTTTAAATACACGAGACGTACTAAAGTTATAGGCCTTTTTTACATAATGACGAATAAGTTTTTAAGATTTTTTTTTCCCCTTTTATTAATTTTTTACCCATTGGTATTTTCTGTGGGACAGTCTTTTAAAACTGTAGAATAGTACTTCTAGTAAAAATGCGATAACCAACAGTAATGGAGTTAAAAGAAATACGCTGAAAAATGTTAGTTATAAAGAATACGAAGGTTATGAAAAAACGTAGGGTAATAAAAAACCTAGTTTAATATCTGAAATAAATCTTTAAACTGTAATAAAGAGATACGTAATTTATATGGCTATACCCATTTGAGACACATCTAAACCACATCATCAAGCAACAAGGTATAGCCCAGCGCGATAACGCTCCAGCTATCGACACTGAGGTAGCGAGTTCAAATACGGCAACGAAAGCAAATTTTTTTTTAAATACAGGAGACGTACTAAAAATAGTATGGACGTTGGATGACACCGATTAAATGCGCAAAAACTGATATGGTTTAAAGAGGGGAGGGCTTAAAATATAGGTGGATCGACAGGGGGGTATGAAGAGGGGAGGGTTTAAAATTTGGGTTAAACAGGGGAAAAACAAGAAAATTCGAGAAGGGGATTTAAAATATAGGTAAGGTTTAAAATATAGATCAACCAGGGGGTCTGTAAGAGGAGGGAGGGCTTAAAATATAGGTCAACCAGGGGGTCTGCAAGAGGAGGGAGGGCTTAAAATATAGGTCAACCATTGGGGAGTCTGAAATAAAGAAAAATTAGACTTAAAATAAGGGGATTTTCCGAAAATAGTACTTCTCACTGTCAACAGATAGCGCCAGGGGTTTTTTTTAATAAGGGGGAGGAATTTTTTTATAAACGGGGAATCAAAAATAAAAGAATTAGAATTAAAATAAGGTTTTTTGGGAATTAGTATGCTTCATAGGCACCAGATGGCGCCACTGAGGGGAGAAGGGGGTGTTTAATAAGGGGGAAGAAATTATTAATAAAAGGGCGTGGCATGTTAAGTCATGATTACGTCATGTAACATCATAGGGGTGTGGCCGGCGACGACATAGGGGCGTGACCGGAAGTGGGCGTGGCTTGCGATGCCACAGAGGCGTGGCCGGAAGTGGGGGTGGCTTGTGATGTCATAGGGGCGTGGTCAGTGATGTCATAGGGGGGAAAGCACTGTGCGTGGGGGGGGGCTGGGGTGAGAACCCACTACTTATGTAATAGAAAATGCTGATTGACACTTTAATGCAACTTTGTGTATCTTTATCCCACTTTTTTCTCCTATGCTAGCTGATTATATGACTCAATCGACAGTGCTCCAGGCTCGTAATCTGTAGATCCCAGGTTCCAGTCCCACCTGGGCCATCGTTGAGATTTATCTCCGCAAAACTCTCAGTCAGTAGGGGACACCGATGGGCTTGGAAATGTCGTCATCCGTCGGATGGGACGTAAAGTCGTGGCCCCGTTTGTGGGAGACCCTATGCACCTTAACATGGTGGATGGCCTTGACGGGAGCTACAGTCTGTCCCGTGAGTTCTCTTCCCTCAATCGTATTTGAGCCCTCGGGGTTCTTGTGATCTGACTATTTAGCCCATTTTGGACAAAAAAGTGTAACTCAGAGGTAAAACCATTGACGATCCTATTTTTTCGTTTTCGGCTATCCGTAGTTGCGTTAGAGTAAGATGTAGGCATAATTTCTGTATTTGTAACTGTGCTCATTAGTGAACGGCTTAAATATTTTACTCTTGAAACATTGATTTGTTTATTGCCCCCCCCCCCCCCCCCTCCTGGAAGCCTTTTGCAGCCCTTGAAAGATCCACACCTCCACCCTCTGAAAAAGTCTTTCCTAATGCCCATTGAAAGTTTCTAGCTGAAATATTTAGTC
Source organism: Ryuthela nishihirai (assembly GCA_038380435.1). Taxonomy (NCBI): domain Eukaryota; kingdom Metazoa; phylum Arthropoda; class Arachnida; order Araneae; family Heptathelidae; genus Ryuthela; species Ryuthela nishihirai. The sequence goes on from JAWZYU010000012.1 coordinate 81,442,529, forward strand.
CGTTACCTTGACCTAATTCGAAATGGTTTTACACAAATTTGACATCTAACGTATGCGAAAAGAACTGTACAAAATAATCTCTGAATGCTTTTGAATATCGTAAGAAATATAATACCGATTGTTAACATTTTTCTAAATACCAATCCTTTGTTGAATTTTAAATTTTTACGTGAAATTTGTTTTTATAAATGAGCAAATGAAATTCAAGTGCTCAAATATATAATTAATTTTTTTCAGATTTCTAACTATATATATTGAACTTAGGGTCTCTGAGATGTGTTCGAGCTCGAGTTCGAGCTCGAGCGGGCTTCAGCTCAGAAAAATTTAAGTTTCAAATATATAGTAATTTCAAATAAGCACCATGTGGGTTTCGATTATTTTTTTACATATTCTGTAGCGTTGTTAAATGAATAGTACTTTGCCTTTAGCAGGAGGCCTACGAATTTTCAGTTTCTACTAGTATTTCCATTTTTTCGTTCCAAATAGCATTAACATTTTGATTTTATTTTAAAACGATTATAATTAATAAGAATAAAATAAATGATTAGCGACATGCATTTCTCTATATTGTCACCCGCAACTTTTCCTCTTCAAGGCATGCGACATGAACTACAATGATATTCCGCGTTTATCAAAAATAATTATCCATACATAGTTATAACACATCTAGAACTACATATCTATACTTGTCGATCTGACTTCAAACAAAAATTTACTTTCTAACAGATACTTCTGAAAGAGTGGCTCAGAAGATTCGAGTTCGAACCAGGAACAAACCACAAGGTAGTAAGTAATACACAGTCAACTGTAGCTGTGATGGGTAGAGGATTTAATAATAGACAAATGCAAATTTGGTTTAGACAATAAAATAATGATTTAAATTTATTTAAATCAACCTAATTCCTCCACCAACTTATAAAGGTGGATAAATTCACATTACAATGCGTTCATGTTTCCAATCCACTCAAATAAATCCAATTATAAAGTGACAGTCAAAATATTAAAGAAAAGTGACAACAATCAGATTAATACCCTGATTGAAGATATATCCATAACGAAAACGGAGTTCCGCTGGACTCCAGTTGTGCACTCGGAAAAAATAAACAATTATTTCGAAGACAGGAGACCGAACACGGGTTCTATTAGCACCATCACCCCACACAGAATCCCCTCGCCGGCTGAAGCGAGGCAATAACATAGGCAACCCCGGGAATTCTCCAACACTTGGGGCCAATCAGATGCCATCCCCGGACAAACACAACGTCCGCAGTTATTACACAAGTCGGACGGAGTCTTGTTGCCCGATCCCAAAAGTAAAAAAAAAAATGAAATTACAGATACCAATAGGTCCGCGACCTATCTATATTGGTGATCTCGAAACAAGTCTCTTATCAAGTAGTGAAATTCTGTTTCTAGTACAGTATTTCGCCATACCACTAGATATTCGGTACTTGGATACTGAGCAATGCCAATATTGAGGGGTATCGGTACTTGTCATTTACATCAATCTTTGACATAAATCTTCAGCTATGAATGAGAAATAATGAAATGGGAATCTTCAGCTCATGATGGCAGAAATAACTCTGATGAATGTCTCCACGCAAGTTTGCATTATTCCACCTACTAAGTATATTATCTTCATGTTCAAACTTTAGAACAAGTTTCCATACTCTCAAAATTATCATTAAAATTCAAACTAATACACTGTTAAAAGAAAATAAGTCAGTCAATGTTAAACATCAAATTGTGAAACTCTCATTCACATGCGGTAATCAAAACACATCTTTCCTATGAAGATACAAATATTCATCAAAGTCGAAGCCTTATTTCAATTGGCACTGAGCCCAAACTGATCCTAATTCACAGCTAATCGAGATGCAGGCAGAAAAGCAAAGTTCAACTTCTTTTTGTGCTGTTACGTCATCTCCGTATTTTCGTTTCTTACTCTCCCAGCTACGGTTGGGTTGGGATGTTTTACCTCTGAGCGGCACTTTTTTGCACACCATGGTCTAAATGGCCAGGTCACATGGACCCCGAAGGCTCAGAGAAGGTTGGGGGAGGGGACACACTGGAACAGCTGTTGGGAGACAGATGGTAGCCTCCCGTCAAGGCCATCCAGCGTGTTCTTTAACGTGCAACGGGGTATGTCTCTCCCGCACACGGGGCCACGGCTTAACGTCCCATACGACGGACGGCGGCCTTTCCAAGCCCATCGGTGTCCCCTACTGACCGTGGGCAGGGCAGGGAATTTTGCGGAGATAAATCTCAACGCTGACCCAGCTGGGACTCGAACCTGGGAACTACAGATTACGAGCCTGGCGCGCTACCGACTGAGCCACCCCCGTCCCACGAGTATGCGAAGGGGATTCCAGATGATCCTTTCACAATGGGAAGATGTGAATCATGTTTTGTTGCGATGAACCTAACTGCAGGGAAATTTTCTGTTCCTTTCTCTAGAACCCCTGCTTTGTTTGTTGACGTCCTGCTTTGTTCGACTCCCTCTGCGTTTAAAGGATTAGCATTAGCGTTTAGGCACCTGTCAATTTGATAATTTATTTGTTGGTTTGGATCATTCTTTGCGATGGGAAATATCCTATCTCCTCTCGCATTTGGCACACAAAATCTAGGATTTTCTCTACTTTGTCCAAAGACAGAAATTTGAGGAGGCATATTACGATTGCCGACTTTAGGAAATTTTGGGCTAATTCTTCTTGTACAATTGCTCGTAATATGTCCCTTTCCATGACAAGAAAAACAAACTACCTGCGAGCTTGTCCATCTTGGAGTTTGTTGGGGAGAGTTTCTCCCAAAATTAACTCTCCTGTGAAACGCTTGAAGTTCACCCCTTTCTGACTGCAACTACAGAAAGTTTATTTTACTTGTGACTGGGGAATGTACGGTATTTTGATTTCTATATTCCCCAGGTGAAGTTTTCAAACAAACTGAATTAATTCCCATGTTCTGAATGTGCTCGGCTAAAAGTTGAAGTGTTTTGTCAGTTTTATCACACTTGTATCTCAGTTCCTCCATAAGTACATGTAGTGATTGGGGATCATTTACATTTTTATTTCCCTGTATTGCATTTACTTCTCTCGTTTTGGACATTAACAAATTATTTTGTTGTTCCTGCACAGCAAAATCTAGAGCTTGATCAAAATTAAGGGGATTCCTGCTCAATACAGGTCGTTTGACTTTATCCGATAGTCCCGCAACAAATTGACATAAAAGTGTTTGATCTCGAAGCGTTTTCACTTCCTGTGATCCCTCTGATTTTGGTGGCATATATTTATGAACCAAAGTTTTCAGTCTAATGGAGTACGTTATCACATCTTCCTGAAGAGTTTGTTTCGCTGTGCTGAACTTTTGAAGTCTCACCGAGAGAGGTTCTTTGCATCGAATCCATCGATTACACAATTCTGAAAATTTGCCAATTGTGTTTCTTTTCTGAGCTCAGAAGACTCAGTTAAAAATTCCCTCTGAATTTTCCCTCTGAATTTTGATTTTATTACAGTTAGTGTGACCTGATCTGACCATCCTGAGATTTTCGCCACATAATTTCGAAAACTTGTTCAGCTGTCCCGCCAGGATCAATTATCGTTGTAGACAGGAACCAAATTAATGAACCCGGTAATGTTCACAAAAGAGTTTTGGGCACTGTTGTTTTCATTGTTCACACTAGGGACTTCCTGGGTTTCTGTGTTAATCGTGTGAGGGTCTGATGTCTCGGTTGTGGAGGGTGACGAAGCTTGTGCCATTTTTATCACTAAGTTCTATACTCAAAAACTTACTTTCTATTTTACAAACAAAACGTAGTGTTTAAGATGCGAAACCTTTCCTTACAATTGTTTTATCAGCACTGACATGGCTTGGCAATGACTATACCTCAACTCTAATCCACTTAATCAAAATGAATTCAAAACAAAATCAATACCTTTAATGCAAAACGATTGTTGTCATTGTCTAACAGAATGATCTTACTTTTTATACATTTGATTTGTCATAAATATTTCAATTTTCGTAACAACAAAAGTTCAAAATTATTTACCAATTTAATAATCTACTCTCCTCCCAACTCAACCTGGTCCTGTAGCGGACGCCAGTTTGTCACCCGCAACTTTTCCTCTTCAAGGCATGCGACATGAACTACAATGATATTCCGCGTTTATCAAAAATAATTATCCATACATAGTTATAACACATCTAGAATTACATATCTATACTTGTCGATCTGACTTCAAACAAAAATTTACTTTCTAACAGATACTTCTGAAAGAGTGGCTCAGAAGATTCGAGTTCGAACCAGGAACAACCCACCAGGAACAACCAACAGTCAACTGTAGCTGTGATGAGTAGAGGATTTAATAATAGACAAATGCAAATTTGGTTTAGACAATAACAAAAAAAATCATTTAAATTTATTTAAATTTTTAAAATCAACATAATTCCTCCACCAACTTATAAAGGTGGATAAATTCACATTACGATACGCTACTTAATATTGAATTTATTCGAGTGGATATTTCCAATCCACTCGAATAAATTCAATATTTTAAAGTGACAGTCAAAATATTAAAGAAAAGTGACAACAATCAGATTAATATGAATTAAAATGATTATACCCTGATTGAAGAAAGATCCATAACGAAAACGGAGTTCCGCTGGACTACAGTTGTGCACTCGGAAACAATAAACAATTATTTCGAAGACAGAAGACCGAACACGGGTCCTATTAACACCATCACCCTTGCACAGAATGCCGTCGCAGGCTGAAGCGAGGCAATAACCCAGGCAACCCCGGGAATTCTCCAACACTTGGGGCCAATCAGATGCCATCCCCGGGCAAACACAACGTCCGCAGTTATTACACAAGTCGGACGGAGTCTTGTTGCCAAATCCCAAAAGTGAAAAAAAAATGAAATTACAAACACCAATAGGTCCGCGACCTTTAATATAGGTCTTATGATGAGTAGAGAAAGTTTTACCCCAAATCAGTCTAGGGCTCAAATAATTGACGAAATGGACTCCGGGCTCAGTAATTGACGAAATGGTTCAGGATTGGATGGACTTGGGCGCAATAATTGACGAAATGGTTCAGGATTGGATGGACTTGGGCGCAATAATTGACGAAATGGTTCAGGCTCAGACGGATTCGGGATAAATAATTGACAAAATTTATTCAGGATCAGACTGACTCGGGCTGAATAATTGACAAAATGGTTCAGGCTCAGACAGACTCAGGCTAAATAATTGACATAATTTATTCAGGATCAGACTGACTCGGGCTCAATAATTGACAAAATGGTTCAGGCTCAGACGGACTCGGACTAAATAACTGACAAAATTTATTCCGAATCAGACTGACTCGGGCTCAATAATTTAAGAAATGGTTCAGGCTCAGACGAACTCGGGCTAAATAATTGACAAAATTTATTCAGGATCAGACTGACTCGGGCTAAATAATTTAAGAAATGGTTCAGGCTCAGACAAACTCGGGCGAAATAATTGACAATATCTATTCAGGATCAGACTGACTAAGGCTTAATAATTGACAAAATGGTTCAGGCTCAGACGGACTCAGGCTAAATAATTGACCTAATTTATTCATGATCAGACTGACTCGGGCTCAATAATTGACAAAATGGTTCAGGCTCAGACGGACTCGGGCTAAATAATTGACAAAATTTATTCAGGATCAGACTGACTCTGGCTTAATAATTGACAAAATGGTTCAGGCTCAGACGGACTCAGGCTAAATATTTGACATAATTTATTCCTAATCAGACTGACTCGGGCTCAATAATTTAAGAAATGGTTCAGGCTCAGACAGACTCGGGCTAAATAATTGACATAATTTATTCATGATCAGACTGACTCGGGCTCAATAATTGACAAAATGATTCAGGCTCAGACGGACTCGGGCTAAATAATTGACAAAATTTATTCAGGATCAGACTGACTCTGGCTCAATGATTGACAAAATGGTTCAGGTTCAGACGAACTCGGGCTAAATAATTGACAAAATTTATTCAGGATCAGACTGACTCGGGCCCAATATTTGACGAAATGGTTGAGACTCAGACGGACTCGGGCTAAATAACTGACAAAATTTACTCAAGGTCAAGCTGACTCGGACTCAATAATTTAAGAAATGGTTCAGGCTAAATAATTGACAAAATTTATTCAGGATCAGACTGACTCGGGCTGAATAATTGACAAAATGGTTCAGGCTCAGACGGACTCAGTCTAAATAATTGACATAATTTATTCAGGATAGGCTGACTCGGGCCCAATAATTGACGAAATGATTGAGACTCAGACGGACTCGGGCTAAATAACTGACGAAATTTACTCAAGATCAAACTGACTCGGACTCAATAATTTAAGAAATGGTTCAGGCTAAATAATTGACAAAATTTATTCAGGATCAGACTGACTCGGGCTGAATAATTGACAAAATGGTTCAGGCTCAGACGGACTCAGTCTAAATAATTGATATAATTTATTCAAGATAGGCTGACTCGGGCCCAATAATTGACGAAATGATTGAGACTCAGACGGACTCGGGCTAAATAACTGACAAAATTTACTCAAGATCAAACTGACTCGGACTCAATAATTTAAGAAATGGTTCAGGCTAAATAATTGACAAAATTTATTCAGGATCAGACTGACTCGGGCTGAGTAATTGACAAAATGGTTCAGGCTAAATATTTGACATAATTTATTCAGGATCAGACTGACTCGGGCTGAATAATTGACAAAATGGTTCAGGCTAAATAACTGACATAATTTATTCAGGATCAGACTGACTCGGGCTCAATAATTGACAAAATGGTTCAGGCTCAGACGGACTCGGACTAAATAACTGACAAAATTTATTCCGAATCAGACTGACTCGGGCTCAATAATTTAAGAAATGGTTAAGGCTCAGACAGACTCGGGCTAAATAATTGACAAAATTTATTCAGGGTCAGACTGACTCGAGCTTAATAATTGAAGAAATGGTTCAGGCTCAGAGGGATTCGGGATAAATAATTGACAAAATTTATTCAGGATCAGAATGACACTGGCTGAATAATTGAAGAAATGGTTCTGACTCTGGCAAAATAATTGACAAAATTTATTCAGGATCAGACTGACTCTGGCTCAATGATTGACGAAATGGCTCAGGTTCAGACGAACTCGGGCTAAATAACTGACAAAATTTATTCAGGATCAGACTGACTCGGGCTAAATAATTTAAGAAATGGTTCAGGCTCAGACAGACTCGGGCTAAATAATTGACAAAATTTATTCAGGATCATACTGACTCGGGCTGAATAATTGACAAAATGGTTCAGGCTCAGATGTACTCAGGCTAAATAATTGACATAATTTATTCAGGATCATACTGACTCGGGCTCAATAATTGACGGAATGGTACAGGCTCAGACAGACTCGGGCTAAATAATTGACAAAATGTATTCAGGATCAGACTGACTCGTGCTGAATAATTGACAAAATGGTTCAGGCTCAGACGAACTCAGACTAAATAATTGACATAATTTATTCAGGATCAGACTGACTCGGGCTCAATAATTGACAAAATGGTTCAGGTTCAGACGAACTCGGACTAAATAACTGACAAAATTTATTCCGAATCAGACTGACTCTGGCTCAATAATTTAAGAAATGGTTCAGGCTCAGACGAACTCGGGCTAAATAATTGACAAAATTTATTCAGGATCAGACTGACTCGGGCTAAATAATTTAAGAAATGGTTCAGGCTCAGACAGACTCGGGCGAAATAATTGACAAAATCTATTCAGGATCAGACTGACTAAGGCTTAATAATTGACAAAATGGTTCAGGCTCAGATGGACTCAGGCTAAATAATTGACCTAATTTATTCAGGATGAGACTGACTCGGGCTCAATAATTGACAAAATGGTTCAGGTTCAGACGGACTCGGGCTAAAAAATTTACAAAAGTTATTCAGGATCAGACTGACTCGGGCTCAATGATTGACGAAATGGATCAGGTTCAGACGAACTCGGGCTAAATAATTGACAAAATTTATTCAGGGTCAGACTGACTCGTGCTAAATAATTTAAGAAATGGTTCAGGCAAAGACAGACTCGGGCTAAATATCTGACAAAATTTATTCAAGATCAGACTGACTCGGGCTGAATAATTGACAAAATGGTTTAGGCTCAGATGGACTCAGGCTAAATAATTGACATAATTTATTCAGGATCAGACTGACTCGGGCTCAATAATTGATGAAATGATTCAGGCTCAGACGGACTAGGGTAAATAACTGACAAAATTTATTCAGGATCAGACTGACTCGTGCTCAATAATTTAAGAAATTGTTCAGGCTCAGACAGACTCGGGCTAAATAATTGTCAAAATTTATTCAGGATCAGACTGACTCGGGCTTAATAATTGACAAAATGGTTCAGGTGCAGACGGACTCAGGCTAAATAATTAACAAAATTTATTCAGGTTCAGACTGACTCTGGCTCAATGATTGACGAAATGGTTCAGGTTCAGGCGAACTCGGGTTAAATAATTGACAAAATTTATTCAGGATCAGACTGACTCGGGCTCAATAATTGACGGAATGATCCACGCTCAGACAGACCGGGCTAAATAATTGACAAAAGTTATTCAGGATCAGACTGACTCGAGCTTAATAATTGAAGAAATGGTTCAGGCTCAGACGAATTCGGGATAAATAATTGACAAAATTTATTCAGGATCAGACTGACACTGGCTGAATAATTGAAGAAATGGTTCTGACTCAGACAGACTCGGGCAAAATGATTGACAAAATTTAATCAGGATCAGACTGACTCGAACTTAATAATTGAAGAAATGGTTCAAGCTCAGACGGATTCGGGATAAATAATTGACAAAATTTATTCAGGATCAGACTGACTCGTGCTCAATAATTGAAGAAATGGTTCAGGCGCAGGCAGACTCTAGGCTAAATAATTGACAAAATTTATTCAGGAGCAGACTGACTCGGGCTCAAAAGTTGACGAAATGGTTCAGGCTTGGACGGTCTCGGACGGTCTCGGATTCAACAGCTTTGAGCTCGGACTCGTAAAATTGATCCCGTCCCGAACTCGTTTCTGCTAAGCTTCATTGCAACTATAGCAATGAGAGTTTGATGTGATGAACGTAAGAACGTCTCAAGCGGAATGGGATGAGTTGTTCACGCTTTGTATAAATATTTATGAGCAATGAATTCCTCTTCCAGATACATAACCATTGTTAGTTTATTAAAGTGTCTCAAGACAGACAACAGTGAAATACCATTTGATGATCGTATTCTACTGTTGTCTGTCTTGAGAACAATGGAATACGAAGCTGCCAATGCTTTCATTTTGTCGTCTGTAGATATCCACTTTTTGGTTTTTACAGACAATTCTTTGTGAGTTGGATAGATATTGATGAAATGTTACGATTCGTATTTCTCGAATATCCCAATAGTTTCAAATCAAACCTAGGCACACAATACAAACAATGAAAATAGGCACATAATACAAACATTGAAAATAGGCACACAATACAAACAGTGAAAATAGGCACATGATACAAACAGTGAAAATAGGCATATAATACAAACAATAAAAATGACGATTCTGATCCATTTCTAGAAAATATTTTGACCAAATGCTTTTAGGTGTATAATAATCAGTTCACAGTACTCATCAAAAATGTATATTTTTGGTTCTTAATCAAAATATTTTAATAATTGCTAAAAAAAATAGAGTGTTTTTTCCAATTTATTACTCATTAAAATTGTGTTTCCTCGTTTTTAGAGAGAGAATTTTTCTTGCGGCTCTTTCATAATGTAGTTTTTTTTATCCTAGTGACTCTTCACTAAGTTTGGGTTGGACTCGATTTTTAACAGAATATCGTAAAAATCGAGGTCAGTAAACCAGTAAAGCCGAAAAGTTGTCAAAAAAATATTAAAATAAATTTCACATTTTCTATTCGTCCGACAGATGACCCTAGTTCACTTTAAAATAGGAGTTCTCAATGTGGGGTACACGGTAAAATTTTTTGGGGTACGCTGTGAGAGCTCAAAAGTCGCTAGATATTATGTTATATATAATATGTTATATATTATGTTATTCCCATTGTTATACTATAACTATAGTTTTTTATATCTATACAAGGGGTACGCCAGTTACATACACATTTCCAGGGAGTTGGTGAAGCATAAAAGGTTAAGGACCAGTGGTCTATATTACAGTTTTTGTCTGCTACATAGTATCATCCTTTCATGTTATTGGATAAAGCGAACTATTTCTAATCTTGTATTTCGGTAATTCCATTTGAACAGTAGTCTGCAATAGCTGTCATGAGCGATATTAAAAAACAATGTATTATAGAACTTTCTTTTTGCTCTTGGACGTTAATTCTGGTAATAAAATTTTGCAAAAAGCATCGTTGGATTGCCGACTTTGGTTTTCTAATAATTCGCAACACTTCGGGCAAAGAATCCTACTCCTAGATTTTCCAGGACTTCCCGTACAAGGACATGCTCTATCATTAACTATATACTGTTCAAAATATGCAAAGCATACTTTCAAGTGTATACAAAGCATACTGACTATGCTCATCAGACTTGAGAGTTTGTTTCACCACTGCCTCAGTCACAACTAAAACAATGCTTGGCAGTCTAATGGAACTGGAGGCAAGGTTACCAAATTCCGTGTTTTTATTTTGCTTTACCTACGTTGTTTATTGTTAAAATTAAATACAACTGTTCGAGATGAAAGACTACACCATGAACTGAATATCCGTAGAAATTTTTTGACTAAGCAAATGATACATTCTGACTAAAAATCTTTTAATGTATATTCCGCGCAATGGTTTCTAAATCCTTGTTAGCATTTCTTATTCCGTTATAATGGTATCCTAACTCAGTGACAGGGTTTCTAACGTGACTGGGCCTTCTCGCGATACTTATTTCCTGAGTCCCTTCCTTCTCCTTAAAAACATATTTTGGAAAAAAAAATTAGGAAAACCTTTTTTAATGAAATAGAAACACATTTGTTTTATCGTTTTCTTAATTTAATTTTGCAGTGTACACATATTAATCACGAGATATCATATCAGTATCATTCAGGCCAGGATCTGAAAAAACATAAAGAGGATGGAAAAAAATGGGGGGGGGGAGAGTGCAAGTGACTCAACGGAGCCGAGAAAGGTAAAAAAGGGAAGGCCAGAGACTGGCTTTGCATTGAAGTATAACATTTTCCCCTCCGCTTTAGAGGTCTTTAAAATTTCTTGAAAAATGCGTGAAATATGCACATACGGACTCTGATCTAGAAAAGTGGGGAGGGGGGGCAGGAAATGCAATCGAGTCAGACAAACGTAAAGAGGGAGCAGGAGGCTGGTTTTCAAATGCAGTATAAGATTTTCCCCTTGTTTTACAAGTCTTTAAAAATTTCTTGAAAAACGCATTGAAATATAAATAAGTTTAATAATTTTTTTGCATCCATCATACAAACTCATTCTCAAAGGGGGAAGACATAGCCAAATGTCAAACACATTATTGTAGTTTGCTCCCACCTGAATCAGAGTAATTTTTCAGTTGCTCTGTTAAACTTTTTTTATACATCCTAAGTACACTTATGACTTAGTGCTTTTTTAAAGATTTCTGTGATTTTGTTTTTTCGTTATTGGAGTAAGAACAATAATTTTAATCTCCTCAACGTAGTAAAAACTTTTGAGAGTTAAAAATATTTTTAGTCTATAGACAATCTTCTAGTAACGAAAAAAGAAAGCAGACACCCATTATCACGTTATTGTGAGGTAGATTTTAATGAGAGTAAGATTACATTTGCGTTTTTAAACTAGCAGATGAGTCTGCGAATTTAGATATCGTTTAACGATGCATCAGAGCATTTTATTCTGATGCGTGTGAATCTTTACAGAATTGCAGGGAAAATATTTACCTTCGTATTTCAGCCATTAAGCACATTTTCCAGTTTTTCATTTAAAGAAAAGCATATTTTCTCTTAAACAAAAGTATGGTGACTTCTTTTGGCAAATATTTATACATGGAAGATTAACGTCACTCTGCTTAACATTAAGTTATTCGCATTCTCTTTTGTTAAATTTATACATTCGCAAACCAAATACTGTTTGACACTTGATTTGTAGTACCACAACAAATAAACAGTGTTTCATTATATTCTACTCAAAAGCTTTTCCGAGAAATGCGGCACTACGGTGCTGGTTTTTTTTATGAAACTGGCTAAAAGTTGTGATATATTTCGGAAAGGTTAACACCGACACTTCATTTCTTTATTCAATATATCAAAAAACAGTATTCTATGGCTTTCGAGTTTAGAAAAAAAAAATTCATCCCTGCCATGAAAATAGTTTCTGTTTTCCAAAAATAAATTATGTACATTTTTATTTGTATCAGTCAGTATCATATATACAAGAATAAAAAGAGACAAAACGACAACAGATTTATTGATCTCTTGCCTAATAGGTATTTAAATTTCACTGCACATATTTTTATAAAACTTTTCACTCGTTTTAAAATTATTTCTCGGTTTTCTGCTGCATTTTCAAATATTGCGAAAAACTTAGCATGGTAGATTGAAGGTTCGACGAATTGATAATTACAATAATCACCCTTTTTGTTATTGAGAAAATGAAAACTTAGTTTAAATATTAATTTACAATTCGAAAGATAAAGCCTCGGGTGATGACTTTGATGGACTGAAAATGATTATTCCTTGGCTAAGGAGCAGTTTGATGGATTGAAAATTATTACTGCATGGCTTAGGAGAACTTTGGTCGACTGTAAATGATTATTGCTTGGCTTAGGAGCAGTTTGATGGACTGAAAATGTTTATTCCTTGGCTAAGGAGCAGTTTGATGGATTGAAAATTATTACTGCATGGCTTAGGAGCACTTTGATCGAGTGTAAATGATTATTGCTCTTCTTAGGAGCAGTTTGATGGATTGAAAATTATTACTGCTTGGCTTGGGAGCACTTTGATGGACTGAAAATGATTATTGCTTGGCCTAGGAGCAGTTGGATGGATTGAAAATTATTACTGCATGGCTTAGGAGCACTTTGATGGACTGAAAATGATTATTGCTTGGCTTAGGTGCAGTTGGATGGATTGAAATTTATTTCTGCATGGCTTAGGAGCACTTTGATGGACTGAAAATGATTATTGCTTGACTTAGGAGCAGTTTGATGGATTGAAAGTTATTACTGCATGGCTTAGGAGCACTTTGATGGACTGAAAATGATTATTGCTTGGCTTAGGAGCAGTTTGATGGATTGAAAGTTATTACTGCATGGCTTAGGAGCACTTTGATGGACTGAAAATGATTATTGCTTGGCTTAGGAGCAGTTTGATGGATTGAAAATTATTACTGCATGGCTTAGGAGCACTTTAATCGATTGAAAATGATTATTGCCTGGCTTAGAAGCAGTTTGATGGATTGAAAATGATTATTGCTTGGCTTAGAAGCAGTTTGATGGATTGAAAATTATTATTGCATTGCTTAGGAGCAGTTTGATGGACTGAAATTATTATTGCTTGGCTTAGGAGCAGTTTGATGGATTGAAAATTATTATTGCATGGCTTAGGAGCACTTTGATGGACTGAAAATGATTATTGCTTCGCTTCGACTCTGTTGATCGTCAAAATATGTGGTTGATTGTGAGATCGTATGGCATTCCAGACCAGTTAGTGAACAGAATGAAAGTTCTCTATAATAACACTGAGTCGTGTGTCAGAGTTGATAAGGCTGGTAGCAATTGTTTTACCATTGCTTCTGGTGTTAGACAAGGTGTATTTTGTCTCTTTTTCTATTTAGTCTGGCTATTCATTATGTTATGCGAAATGCACTGCAAAAGAAAGATTTTGGATTTACATTGTCTGGAGAACTGAAATTTCTGATTTAGATTATGCAGATGATTCAGTCCTTTTGGCAAATGATGTTCTTGAGATGAACTCTTTTATTCGAGTTTATTGATGAGACTGATAGTAGAGTAGGTTTGGTTATAAACAGAAAGAAAATTAAGTGATGAAAATTCGTCAGGAAGGTGATGGTTCAGTTAATATGAGTGGAGCAAGTGTCACAGTGTTAATATCCTGGGAACTATGTAACGAATACTAGTGTTGTGCAACATGAGGTTAACAGAAGAATAGGGAATGCCCCTGGGACTTTTAAGAATCTATGGAGAGTGTGGAGAAATAGGTGTATACACCTAAAGACTAAAATTAGACTTATAGTAGTTTAGTTCTTTCTAGGGTTAGTTATGGTAGTGAAACGTGGATATTTTGTAAACAAGATAACAGAAAACTAGATGCTTTTGATTCTAGGTGCTTACATAGTACCTTGGGCATTAGGTGGTTTAATTTTGTAACTAATGATGAGGTCAGAACAAGAAGACTCAACTTCCTTTGAGCAGCATATTATGCAAAGAGAGACTCCGTTGGATTGGCCATGTTGCCCCTATGGATAATTATAGATTAGGGAATAAGGTTATGAACATTATACCTTAGAAAGAGGGGGAGAGCTAGAATGCGGAGGCAGGTAATGTCAAACAGGACCTTGTTAGAATAGTGTGCAATGGCCGGACGCAGCAAATGTAGCTTACGACAGATATGCTTGGAGAACTAAATAGCACAGTCAGGTCGGACCTCTTTAGCCCACAGCTACTTGAGGATGATGGAGACGCTTGGCTTAGGAGCACTTTAGAGCAGGCAATGATTGTCTCATGACGTAGGAGCACTATGATTAACTGAAAATGATTACAGCATGGCTTAGGAGCACTCTGATTGACTGAAATTTATTACAGCATCGCTTAGGAGCACTCTGATTGACTGAAAATGAATACAGCATGGATTAGGAACACTCTGATTGACTGAAAATGATTACAGCATGGCTTAGGAGCACTCTGATTGACTGAAAATGATTACAGCATGCTTTGGAGCACTCTGATCGACTGAAAATGATTACAGCATGCTTAGGAGCATTATGATTGACTGAAAAGGATTACAGCATGGCTTAGGAGCACTCTGATTGACTGAAAATGATTACAGCGTGGCTTAGGAGCACTCTGATTAACTGAAAATGATTACAGCATGGTTTAGGAGCACTCTGATTGAATAAAAATGATTACAGCATGGCTTAGGAGCACTCTGAGTGACTGAAAATGACTACTGCGTGACTTAGGAGCACTCTGATTAACTAAAAATGATTACAGCGTGGCGTAGGAGCACTCTGATTGACTGAAAATGATTACAGCATGCTTAGGAGCACTCTGATTGACGACTGAAAATGATTACAGCATGGCTTAGGAGCACTCTGATTGACTGAAAATGAATACAGCATGGATTAGGAACACTCTGACTGAAAATGATTACAGCATGGCTTAGGAGCACTCTGATTGACTGAAAATGATTACAGCATGCTTAGGAGCACTCTGATCGACTGAAATGATTACAGCATGGCTTAGGAGCACTCTGATTGACTGAAAATGATTACAGCGTGGTTTAGGAGCACTCTGATTAACTGAAAATGATTACAGCATGGTTTAGGAGCATTCTGATTGAATAAAAATGATTACAGCATGGTCTTGGAGCACTCTGAGTGACTGAAAATGACTACTGCGTGACTTAGGAGCACTCTGATTGACTGAAAATGATTACAGCGTGGTTTAGGAGCACTCTGATTAACTGAAAATGATTACAGCATGGTTTAGGAGCACTCTGATTGAATAAAAATGATTACAGCATGGCTTAGGAGCACTCTGAGTGACTGAAAATGACTACTGCGTGACTTAGGAGCACTCTGATTAACTGAAAGTGATTAGAGCATTGCTTAGGAACAATTTGATGGACTTAAAATGACTACCGCATGGCTTAGGATCACTCTGATTGACTGAAAATGATTACAGCATGCTTAGGAGCACTCTGATCGACTGAAAATGATTACAGCATGGCTTAGGAGCACTCTGATTGACTGAAAATGATTACAGCGAGGTTTAGGAGCACTCTGATTAACTGAAAATGATTACAGCATGGTTTAGGAGCATTCTGATTGAATAAAAATGATTACAGCATGGCCTTGGAGCACTCTGAGTGACTGAAAATGACTACTGCGTGACTTAGGAGCACTCTGATTGACTGAAAATGATTACAGCGTGGTTTAGGAGCACTCTGATTAACTGAAAATGATTACAGCATGGTTTAGGAGCACTCTGATTGAATAAAAATGATTACAGCATGGCTTAGGAGCACTCTGAGTGACTGAAAATGACTACTGCGTGACTTAGGAGCACTCTGATTAACTGAAAGTGATTAGAGCATTGCTTAGGAACAATTTGATGGACTTAAAATGACTACCGCATGGCTTAGGAGCACTCTGATTGACTGAAAATGATTAACTATTGGAAGATTATGAAAAGTAGAATCCTAACATGACATTGGTACCTTTGCAATATAAGAAGAAGATTCGTTTTTATTTATCTCGGAAAAATAAACTGGAAGAATAGTGTATTGCCTCTGGGAATATGAGGTGCTCGTTTTCAAAGAACATGAAGTTTTTCTTTTTCCTAAATTTCTACCCTTTAACAATACTAATTCGTACTAATCAGGGCTCGGAAAATGTAGTTAATAAAGTGTCATTAGACTTATAAAACGCAAAAGGAATTTCTCATTTATCCCTTATAATGAAAACGTCCTAGGGAATGACGGTGTCTTTGGCACCACTTGATTTCAGGCTCGTCACTGACTCCCATTTGACCTTGAACGTGACATCAAATCTGAAACTTCCTCTTTTTTCTGAGTTCTACTGCGTGCAGTAACCCTATTTACCAATTTTTAGCTCTCTAGCACTGGCAGATCTAAATTTGACCTTTGACGTCCAAGGAGCTCCGCTTCTGAAATTTGGTAACGTTTCCAATATCTAGAACATAAACTCTAAGATGCCATTTTTTATGTTTCTAACACTGTTTGATCATTGCCTGACCTCTACGTGACATCTATTTGACCTTGAAGGTCACATCGGAGATGAAATTTCGGATTTTTCCGAGGTCTACGACCCATTATAACTATTTTTAGAGTTCTACCATTTCTGCATCATAGTTAGAACTGACATGATCAGTCAGTCAGGCAATCACTCAAAATCGTTTATAGATATATAGGCGATTGTTATTGATTGACTTACGACTGACGGTTATCTGTCAGTCAATTACTACCATTACTCACAATCGTCTATATATCTCGCACGTCTATATATCCATACTCTCTATATAACTCAAAATTAACTTTATAGTTAAGACATAATTTGTGTTAAAAGTCTCTACATTAGAATGTTGTATAAATAGGGTGATTCAAAAGGTCTTTTTTCGAAATTCAGGAAACTTAATTCTTTGCAGAATCAATGTCTGAAAATTGCTCTGGGACTTGTAAAATGCTGTCCTACAATTTCTGTAATAGCAGAGATTGCTATTCCACCATTTGAAATTAGACATAATATTTTATTAACAAAATATTTTTTAAACTACATTACAAACTCCCCACACTTCCTTTTTAGAAACATTTTCATTGATTACCATATAACAAAACTATATATAATAATGAACACCTTTCCAATCTCTATGATGAAGATTTTAGTAGAACACTTAAAGGGGACATCCCCAATATCATAGCAGACTGGTGTTATCCCTCACCTTTAATTATCACCGAAATCCCATTTTTGACCTAAAAAAAAGACTTCCCTGCGGAAGCAGCACTAATATTATTCAAATCCTATTTTGCTGAAAATTTTGAGTCTACATTTAACATATACACAGACGGATCAGTCTTAAAAGATAAAGGTTCTTCTTCTGCTGCTTTTCTGATTCCTTCATTTGATGTGTCTAAATCTTTTAAGTTCGCTAAAAACACATCAATTATTCAGGCTGAATTAACAGCTATCTACGAATCCTTCAAATGGATTCTGATTAATCTAACTAATCAGAATATAGTAATATTTTCTGACTCAAAAGGCGCCCTTCAGATGCTCCAACAAGACATATATTATTCAAATTATAACCAATTTATTTCCAATATCCTACAAATAAATTTGTCAAATATCTCCCTCAAAAACAACAAAATCAGATTACAATCACATTGGGATCCAAGAAAACATTGGGATCCAAGAAAATGAAAAGGTTGATATTTTGGCTAAAAATGCACATAACTTAAAGGACATCACCTCAATATATAATTTTTTCCATTCCTTTAAACAAGAACTCAATAAAATAGAATTTTCTCTTACAGAAAAACATTTCCAAGCACAGGCAATCTGCAAAAATAACTTCAGATTTTATTTATCAAACAAAATTAACTACGTCGAAAAACTACCTTTCTCTCGTAAAGAAAACTAAATTATATATATCAGATATAATTAGATAGATATATATCAGATAGAATAAATCTAAACAAACAAAAATTTCGATTAAGGCTTACAAACTCTCCAAACTGTATTAGAAAATACAAATCATGTACGGTTAAATTGTAATTTATATTCTAAACAAAGAGAAACCGTATTCTCCGAATTAAATAAACTAGGAATAGTAGACTTAAACATCCAAAATCTATTAAACCATCCTAATTATGAAACTAAAATTTAAATTTATAAACTCATTCTTAACTTCCTTATTTCCACTCCATTATAGAATAAGGTTTAAAAAATAAAGAATTTAACTTTGGAAAATAAAACTAAAAAAAATTAAAAAAAAAAACATAAAAAAAAATCTAACCATAAAAAAAATTTAAAATAAAGGAGTCTAACCTTGAAAATAGAATTAAAAAAAAATAAAAAAAAGAGTCTAATATTGAAAGTGAAAAAAAAAATTAAAAAAAAAAAGAGTTTAATTAATTAAAAAAAGAATTAAATTTTTGATGCCTATTTCATTGAGTGATTATGCTCACTTTGCACAAAACTCTAATTGGGAAAGCCTGAATAAGGACATCCCACATTTCTTGTAACGTAGAGAAGAAGAAGTCTTAGACAAACTGTAAAGATAGGTCAGGAATACAAAAACAAACCATTTTTACATAGGATCATAGAGCCGCAAACGCCACCCGAGTGTGCTAGAGGTACAGGAAGAATCAAAAATAAAGGAATACAAGTAAGGTATAACAACATGTTTATTAGACATCATGTTTACAATTTCAGAGGAAGTGCTTAAAGTTCTTTCCATCCGTAGCAATACATGCCTCGCAACGTCGACACATGGATCTGCGAACGTGTTCAAAAATGACAGGCCTCTCGCTGACACGTGTTGCTGCCTCAACGACTCTTTTGACGAGGTCAGCGTCAGAGGCCTTTCGTTACCAAGGCCTTTGAGGTAATTCCAGAGGAAGAAATAATGGGGAAGAAGTCGGGTGATCTTGGTGGCCAAGCGACAGGTCCGCTCTGACCAATCCATCACGCAGGAAAGGTGCTGTTGAGATACTCGCGCACAACCAAGGTGAAATGTGCGGGCACCCCGTCGTGCTGAAACCACATGCGTCGGCGCACAGATACAGGAACATCATGCAGTAGTTCCGGCAAGACCTCCTCCAGGAATATACGATAACTACGCCCGTCTAGTCGTGATGGAAGAAGGTATGGCCCAAGCAAACAGTCTCCAACAATGCCAGCCAAAACATTTATGGCGAACCGGTGTTGCACAGCACGGGGCGTGTAGTTCATGGGTTGTCATGTGCTCACACATGCAAATTATGAACATTAACAACAACACCCTCACGTGAGAAGGTAGCTTCATCGGTGAAGAGAACAACTCTGGAAATATCGGCAGTGTGACACATTTTTGTAAAAACCAACGTGCGAATTCCAGACGCGGGTGGTCATCTCCTTCTTCCAATGACTGGACCCGTTGCATGTGAAAAGGGTGTAACAATTCCTCGTGTAATACTATCCACACGCTGGGTTGAGGTACACGAATGTGATGCGAAATAGCTAACTAGCTCGTGTATTTCTACTTGGATTGCGTTCAATTTCATGTAAGACCACTTCTTCCACGACAGGTGTGCACGTCGTTCGTTCCCGATCACAATGGCTGTTTACTTCAAAAGATCCAGTTTCACACAATCTGTGGTGCAAACGCGCAAACGTTTGATAATGGGCCACGCATCTATTTGGGAACCGTTCACGATACAATCGCACCGCGGCTTACCAGTTTCCATTCGCTGCCCCATAAGTTAAGTGCATATCTGCCATCTCAGTATTATTGTAACGATGCATCCTACTCCCGCAACGTCAAAGACTCGAATGGTGATGACTCGCGCTGCCCAACTCAATTTCTGGCAAATAACGCCCTCTAAGCACACTCGGCTGGCGTTTGCGGATATATGTTCCTATGTAAAAATGGTTTGTTTTTGTATACCTGACCTAACTTTACAGTTTGTCTAAGACCTTTTGAATCACCCTGGTATACGTTGTGTATTAAGCTAAGTGAACTACAAACTCCCTCATACATGTAGAATACAATAATATTCAGAATTATTTGGCACCAAAAAAACTTCTTGCCCAATAAATTCATTGTTACATTTAATTATTGGATGAAAGCAAAGATTTTTATTTCAAACTGGAGTAGAAAAACTTTTGTCCGGGGGCGGGGGGGAATAAACAAATACGTTAATGGTAGTGAGTTCTCGAAATCGAAGAGCTGAATGGGCGTAAGGATAACTCTTGGAACAGCATTAGTTTTTCCGATTCTCGGTAGTAGCCATTTTGTGCTATAATGGGCATCTATTGAAGTCGTCTATCTGTATGGTATATTGTTACGAGAGAAAAACGTGCAACAATAAAACGAGAACCCAGCTCTTATCTGACGCTCCCATTATGCCTCATCTGAGAATACGTCACTTATCTGTTGGAAAGAAGAAGACTTTGAAAATAACGTTAGCGAGTGTAAATTCGGAAGTTTACATTAAGCGGAAAAGTTTAGCTGTTTCCTTTAGTCGTGTGTATAGTATTCAGCAGTAGTTTGTTGATGTTCCCTATTCGGAGCTGTAGATCGATGTTGTTTTGTCTTCAAAGGTAGTGATTGTGTTTATGGTGAAGCCTAAAGTTGTTATCAAAGCAAAGAAGTCAACTGGGTAAACAAAGAAAAATTTAGTGTCAGCGAAAAGTATTAAGTATAGAGTCCGGTAAGGTTAAACAAACTTATAGGTATATGGACAAAGTTTCTGTGTCGTTTGTTGAACGTTTTAATAAAATTCTATTTATGCGTCGAGTAGAGATTGTAAGATTTGTGCAATGCAAAATTTTAGAAATAATTATCAAATGCGTAAGATTCTTTAGAAGATTTTATAATGAGGAACAGCCTTATACTGATGGAAGGCATATTGGTGTATAAGTTGAAGTGTTATATATTCATTTGTAATTTGATTATTCGTTTCTGAATTCACGCTCCGTTTACTACTAAACTTTGTAACAATATATCTGTCGTCAATCTGTATTGTTTCTATATATATATGTAACTTCTGTATTACTGCGCTGTAGCTATATATGTATATATATACTGCATTACTGCGCTAGCAACGTAATCTATTATTGCTATAAGCTTTATCAACTCTCATACATGACTCAGTGTTACCATAGATAGCTTATTATAGAAAGTGTTACAAATCAGTCAGATATCATTGGCATTCTTGATCATTGCTTGATATTTTCAGCTAAACTGTTAAGACCATCAAACGAAAACGTTTGAACAAATGCTACATGTTAAATATCATTTCCATCGCTTCCAGTTTCAATTTTAATGATGAGGCATTGCTAAACCATGCAAGGCACTTTTAATGATGTTTATTTTATCTTTTTTAGAGAGATATGGTATAACAGATAGAAGACACTGAAGCTGATTGGTTAATTTACATAATTTCGTTATCCTTTTAACAAAGTAGACATGGAAACAATCATTTGAATATCATTTGCTAAATAAATTGTATTCAGGCACTCTATTAATAATATTTGGTACTCTATATTCGAAAGAGCCATCCCATGGCCGAGTGGTTAGCGCGCTTGGCTACTGATCTAAGGGACCTGGGTTCGAGCCCCGGGTTAAGGCATGGATATATGTGCAGTTTTTCTGCTGAGGTCTTGCCATCCTCTCCGACCCTTCTACTAGGGCATACGAACTGACAGGCTCCTGTCGGACCTCTGTGGGCTCTACTATGGTATATAAACTGACCTCTGTGGGCAAGCAGCTGCTTGAGGGGGTATTTATTTATTTTAATTCGAAGTATAAAAACCGCAGCGCATTGTCAAGTATATTCAATAAATAAATAAATTCCTCTGCAAAACGGTCGTACAAGGTGATTTACATGAAAATGAATGTTTATTGTTTAAGCTTTCCCAAATGATCTGCTCTTACACTTGAATCATGAAGAATAAGTTTCTAGCTTTTGAAGCATTTTTCAACACTTGTAGATTATATACTGTCAGATTTATTATGTCATCTTCAGCAATAAAATATATTGCTGAAGTTATGTGATACCATTATGTGATATATATCCGTTTCTAAAGTTATAAAATGCAAATTTCATAAAGAAGTAAAATATCAATCTTGTAGATGATTTAGGATAACTTCCCATCGATCAATTTTGTTTCTTAAAATTCTTAAAAATAGGCATTTCTGATCAATTTTTAGATTTTAAAAAATACTTTAATAAGATCGGAACATATTTGAGAGCACATAAGAAGCTCAACAGAATCAAAATTATTCAGTTTACTTAAAAACGTGTTTGATGGTTATGTATTTATGATAAAAGCATGTTTCAAAATAATATCCTCATCACAGCCATCTTATTTCTTTAATTTTTCGTTATAATCGTTCAAAGCCGTCCCTTGGCCGAGTGGTTAGCACGCTTGGCTACTGATCTACGGGACCTAGGTTCGAGCCCTGGGTAAGGCATGGATGTTCGTGTTGTTTTCTGCTGAGGTCTTGTCATCCTCTCAGACCTTCTACTATGGCATATAAACTGGCAGGCTCCTGTCAAACCTCTGTGGCAAGCAGCTGCTTGAGGGGGTATTTATTTATTTATTTATTTATTTAATCGTTCATCCTCCATATTTTTCAGTGCTGTTTTTCTTCTGAAGTCTCTGCTTCCTCACAGATAGCGTCTATGGTGTCATTCTACTGAAAGGTTCCTGTGGGAAGGAAATCCTTAAGGAGCCATTGAGTTGCTTTTTTTCACCGCTCGTTTTCCTCCACGAAAACTTTCGCATCAGGTATCCAAACAACGCAAAATTTTGCTTGGATTTTCTTCCTACTGGGGTCCTCTTGCCCTTTGGCTTATTGTACCTAAAATGTGAATTTCAGTCAAGGAACAAAAATGTCCTTTGTTCGTTTTGGGATAGATCAAGCAGGACAAGAGAGAGAGAAATCGCTCTTGTGTTGATCTTTTTGCGAAAAAGTGGTAATCGATTTTGAGACTTATCGATCAGTCTTCTGCTTAACACAGTGACCCGATTTCGGACACTATGATGCATTACATTTATCGGCAATAACGCTAACACAGAATCACGTAAATAGCTCGTAATCTTTTAAATTTGCTGTTATGACAAGCGACCTTTTCTCCGCTTTGACCGTCACACCGGAACAAGAAAACCACCTTGGCACAGGAAGGGGGAGATTGCAATTTTCACGTGCTGAATGATTAAACGAGTTACCAGAGTGACACAATTCTTCCCATAACCGCTTAGGCGTTATTGTCGGTACCGCATCACGAACTCAACGATCCAGCGGGAGTATGTGTGCCACGCCCTCTCTCGCAGCCACGTGCAACAGTAGCCTCCTCTCTCTGGTCTCTGACGGTATGGATTGCGAGAGCTACTGAATTGAGCGGCAAACGAAAGGACGTTCGTTGGGTTTTCTGATGCTTCGGATCATGTGTAAGTTAGCCGTAAATTTGTTCTTTCAGTTACAAACCAATATAGATTGAACTTATTTTGTAATTTCATTGTGTTTAAGAGTTCATATTTCCCAATATCTTGAGAGTTTTTTTTTCTGCTCCAGATGAGAGTCCGACTTCAGCTCTTCTGGCGCCGAGCAACAGAAAAATTATGGAATTCGATCTGCGATTGTAATGAATTTCAAAGCATGAGTGAAAAAAAGTCATGAAAAGGTTTCGGTTGTGTTTTGGGTGCTTTCAGCATATCGCTGTCTTAAAGAATGCTGAGCTCTTCCCTCCTCGTGCTGCGCATCCTTTTCATGATTTATAGGATCTCGTGCATTGATGTCTTTGGAGGGAAAGGGAACACGTTAAGTGCTCGTTTCGATCGCTATTCTTAAGACTTATTTTCAGTCTGAAATAGGTAATAATGTCCACCAGGTCATGTGAATATGCGGTCGAATGTTCGAGTGAATAATGGAAAAATATTTTGCTTTGAGGTTTTTTTTTCTAGTTTTTATTCGATTATTTCAAAATAATGTTTCAAGTAGTATGAAAAATCGAATTTTCCCATTTTTACAGCCAAGTTCTTTTTACCATCAATATTTATAATTTTGTAGTCAAATCTTTTTTTTATTCCTTTCTTGCATAAAAATATTTCCTTTTATTTCCAAACTTCTGTTCTCCAATCTGGAACACCGAAACTGCCAGCAGTGGTTAAATGCAACAGCTGTTCCCTGGAGAGATGTATTTGGAGAAATAAATTGCGCAATCTAATTGAACCTCCGTAGCCCATGGCTGCTCGATCCTTATGTACTTTGGTTCCCTATTTGTATACTATTTGCATACGAAGCAAATAAGCATGAATCATTTTGCTGGGATCGTTCCTTAAGAGTCTGATGCGAGCGCACAAATGTCAGGCTTCTGATAAAAGTGATCTATCCGAGGAGGGGGCTGAAAACATCACTCTCTTTTTCTCTTGTAGAAGCATAACAAAAATCATTCTAAAGTAAATTTATTGGCTAACAATCGAGTCATAATTCGAAGAGTAAAAAAAGCATTCACCTTCACAATAAATAAATAAATCCCCCCTCGAGCAGCTGCTTGCCACAGAGTCCTGACAGGAGCCTGTCAATTGATACACCATAGTAAAGTATAAGATCTGTGAAGAAAAGCGGAACTTCGGCAGGAAAACAACACAAACATCCAAACCGTGGGGATCGCACCCGGGTCCCTTTCAACGGTAGCCAAGTACACTAATCACTCAGCCACGGGACGGCTATCTCAATTTAGTGACGTGAATAAAAATTCGGAAGCACTTTCGAGTAATTGTTTCATTTCAGTATTACTCGTTCTAATCTTAGTATGATTTGAATTTATCTGAGAACAGGAACAAATGTTTTCAAAAATACAATTCATTCTTTGCATCTGTCTTTGTGGAATGTAAATCCTCATCTTCGCTAAAATATGACTCAGATTAGTTATTAATGTTTGCACTATTCTGATGATACAAATGCGATTTTTACTTATTGCTATGATTTTACATGAAGGAGAGAAAAGCAGGATTATAGGTTTGATGTCAAAGTAATGGGAAAATATGACACCTGAAAGAATAATTGTTCCCGTTTCTCATCTCCTTTCTTCCACTTCAAAGGAAAAGAGCAAAATGCAACAGTTTTATCATAGCACAAGCAAGAATTAAATTTAATGTATGGAGGAAATATTACAATGATACTAATATTGCTAATAAAACAGGCTACATGATACCTCTAAAGCGTATAGCAAAGTCGCCCAAGATGTCGAATCAAGCAGACTTAATACTTTATCGGATGAGCGGCTTAGAAATTCCTTCTATAAAGACGCATGATCCAGCTTACGAAATACAATTAAGATTCTCCCCCCATTAAAATCTCTCGATGAATCATATGCAATCTCTGATGCTGAAAACGCTGTTGTCTTATAAATTTGACTATGCCTATTTGAAATCACGAATTCCAATGTGCTCAGAATGATCATTCAGCATCTGATGACTTCTTCTCCGATGTATTTAATCCTGAATTTGTTAATGTAGCGATTGCAAATATACACTATATACTACTATGCTCCAACAGGGCATGATGAAATTTCTCCCATACTTTGCAAGTATTTTAATTTTTCTATATCTTAATTATCTCTACCAAACTCTCTTTTCTCTTCAATGCCTGTTATGAACAGGCACGGTACTGAAGATATCATCATCATCATCATCATCATCATCATCATCATCATCATCATCATCATCATCATCAAGCAGCCATGGGCTACGGAGGTCCGACCAGACCATGCAGTTTAATTCTCCAAGCATATCTGTCCTGATCTACATCTGCTGCATCCGGCCACTGCACACCAATTCTAACAAGATCCTGTTTGACATTGTCTGCCCACCGCATCCTAGGTCTCCCCCTCTTTCTGAGGCCTCTAGGCACACTGTTCATAACCCTATTCGCCAATCTATAATTATCCATACGGGCAACATGGCCAAACCAGCGAGGTCTCTCTCTGTATAATATGCTGCTCAAAGGAGGTTGCCGACTCCTTTGCCTAACCTCATCAATAGTTACAAAGTTAAACCACCTAATACCCATGATACTATGTAAGCATCTAGAATCAAAAGCATATAATTTCCTGTTATCTTGTTTTTGTAAACACTTTAATAAACGTGGAACTGATCGTTTACACGTTTATTAAGCTCTCTGTAATCCTTTCTATTAGGACTAGTAGGGTACTGATTAAGGACATTCCTGCAGTTCCTTCTTTGTAAAATAAGCTCAACTGCCTTATCATTCAAATAATTCTGTCTCCTCTGCTCCTTTTTCCCTAAAAGAGTACTGTTAGTTTCCAAAAAAAAGCCTCTTTAAAATGGTCCCATTTTTCCTCAACTCCTAGTAAGCAAAACATGACTGTCATAATGAATAAGTAACAATGAATAAGCAATAACAATAAGAAATCATAATTAATAAGCTTTAGCTTTAACCGGGACTTCCATAGCTTCAGAATTAAAGATAAATATTTTAACCTTAGCACAATACTTCTTAAGTTTATGTTGCAAGACACTTTCAACAAGGTAATGGTCAGATCCAATTTCAGCTCCCCTGTAAGGCCTTGTATTCCTAACAGAACTAGCCCATTTGCTGTTAGTTAATATATAATCAATCATATTCTTGTGCAGCCCATCTGGTGAAACCCATGTGTATTCATGTAGGTCACGGTGTTTGTAATGAGTGTTAGTTATTCTCAAACTATTAAGTTTGCTTACTTGTAGGAGACATTGCCCATTGCCGTTGCAGCTACCAATGCCAAAAGGCCCTATCACCACTCTCCAAAGGCCAGAGTCAGTACCAACTCTGGCATTCAAGTCACCTAGAACAAGGATAATATCTCCTTTCTTGATAGAATTCACAATATCCTGAAATTGTCCATAAAACCTATCCTTCTCATCTTCAGATGGAGCATAACAGCAGAAACATTCAAGTCTCTAATGCTTGTCTGAAGTTTTGCTGTAAGAAACCTTTCATTAATGCACCCATATCCTAGAAGAGCATCACTAGCATATCTGCTGAGAAGCAGACCCATGCCTTGGTGATGCTTTCCATCATCCTTCCCTGCAAAGAAGAATATAAAGATATTTTTAAATATTAAAAATTTACCTTTACCTGTCCATCTGGTCTCTTGCAAGCCTAGAATATCTAGGTTATAGCGCTGGAATTCCTGTGTGAGGACATCAAGAGAATAATCTCTGTATAATATCCTCATGTTCCACGTTCCTGCAGAGAAAAATGATTAGTAGGATTTTTAAAGAAACTAGGTTTATTGAGATAAGTAGGACCAACAATATCAAACAGCCCCCTGATCACAGGCATGGAGCAAAGACCTGTTCCTCCTCTGCTAAAGGCTGAAGTCACCGATACTGGTAGGAACTTCAGGCTCCACCTTTTCAAGTGGACTTTTTCAAGAGCCATATGACTTTGCCTGAGACACATTACTCCAGTTTAGGCCTGACGATGCCCAACTAGCTAAGTGATGTTCAGGTACCTGCGATGGCCTCTGATTAGGATTATCCACCAGCTGATATAAGGTATCCCATGCCTCTGTTCACTTAGGGCTGGCAACCCAGAAGCTAAGAGAAAACACAGCGGCAGACTCTCCCTCAACAGAGGCCCACCAGTGCAGCAAGTCCAGGATCCATAATCAAGCTCAAATCCATAAACAAGTCCAGTCTAGTAGGTATAAATGGTCAGCACCAGGACCCTGTGAAGTTGACCACTCCTCATCAGGATTGAAAAAAAAAGAAAAAGTGGCCATAGATGACCAGATCAGTAGGCCATACTGAAGTGGCAGCCCTCGCCTTCCGTTCCCTTCCAAAAGAGAATATCTCTTTTGAAATGTACTAGCGGCCTGCACCATGAGAAGGCGGGGTCGGACATTAGGTTTTAGACCTGGCGGGTTCTGTGCATCATCATTTCATTCGAAGATTTGCGTCATGCCATTGTTTCTCCTCTCTTCAAAAGAAAAGGCGATCCTACTGATCCACGTAACTATCGACCTATTTCTGTTACCAGTATCACACATAAAATTTTGGCACGTTGTATATTATCTAAACTATTTTCCTTTCTATTATGCAATAATATAATTTCTGATGAGCAATTTGGGTTTGTATCTGGTCAATCAACAACAATACATATCATACACTGCCTAAATACATGGACATCAGCATTTCAAGAAGTATCAATTGACATAATTTTCCTTGACTTGAAAAAGCCCTCGACAAGATTGAAAGATCAAACTTGTTCGAAAAACTGGCAAATTACTGTATTCCCAGAAAAATGCTTCATTTTTTACGCGCCACAATTTCAAGTTGCACTTACCAGATTAAAGTCGGAAACACATTGTAACCCGTTAAAAGTGTTACTAGTGGTATTGCACAAGGCTCTGTTTTATGTGCCTTGTTTTCCTTATTTTCACCAGTGAAATACCCTCTAGTTTAAGGCCTTTTATAAGTTTTATCTACGCTTGCGATGTCAGATTTTACACTATTCTTTCGAACTCTGAAGACCATCACTCACTTCAGGATTAGGAGTGGGTCCTCTGAGCGACACTTTTTTGCACAGAATAGGCTAAATAGCCAGGTTACAAGGACCCCGAGGGCTCAGAGATGTTTTGGGGAGGGGATCCTCTGAACAACTATTGGGAGGCAAATAGTAGCCTTCCATCAAAGTCATTCAGCATGTTCTTTAACGTGCACAGGGTATGGCTCTCTCACACACGGGGCCATGGCTTAACGTCCAGTCCGACGGACGCCGGCCTTTCGAAGCCCACAGTTGTTCCCTACTGATCGAGGGCAGGGCGGGCAGTTTTGCAGATAAATCTGAACGCTGACCAAGGCGGAACTCCGAACCTGGGAACTGCATATCACGAGCCTGGCGCACAACTGACTGAGCCACCCCCGTGCCCTCACTTCAGGAAGTGTGCGATGAAATTACACAGTGGAGCGCATTTAATGCTCTTCCTATCTCGAAGAGTAAACTACAATCTTCAATACTGGCCACAATAATAAACAAGACACCTATTGTCTTGGTTCCTCGGATACTGAAAAAAGTGAAAGAGACACTGACTTGGGCATCATCCTAACTCGCAATTTATCCTTCTCACAACATTGTAATTTCTTCGCTCTGAAGGCCAATGTACATAATTT
Organism: Ryuthela nishihirai; assembly: GCA_038380435.1. NCBI lineage: Eukaryota > Metazoa > Arthropoda > Arachnida > Araneae > Heptathelidae > Ryuthela > Ryuthela nishihirai. The sequence goes on from JAWZYU010000012.1 coordinate 81,472,196, forward strand.
TGATATGCTACAGAAAGTGTAACACAAGGACCCTTATTAAAGTATTCATCACACGTGTTTTGCCCATTCTTGAATACACATCTCCGATATGGTTCCCGTATTGTGTGTCTGATATTGAAACTGTTGAAAAAACCCAGAGATCTTTCACGAAAAAGCTATTGGGATTTCTCAACAAATCGTATGAACAGAGACTAAAACAATTCTCACTTCAGTCTCTGGAGTGGAGATGACTTGAATACAATTTAATTGTATGCTGTAAAATCATCAGTGGTCTTTTGTACTTTAATCCCGAATGACCGTTCTTTCACGTCATTAATAGCAGCAGAAAACATCGTCTGTGTACTGACATCCTATTTGCAAGAAGAGATTCCAGGTACCATTTCTTTGTTTGGGAAGTAAGAAAGAGTATTTCTTCCGGAGGACGTTGTCATCTCTCCATTTTTAAAAAGCATTTTCGAAGCATGGGTTGTTGGGTTGTTTTACCTCTGAGCGGCACTTTTTTGCTCACCATGGGCTAAATGGCCAGATCATATGGACCCCGAAAGCTCAGAGAAGGTTGCGGGAGGGGACCCACTGGAACAGCTGTTGGGAGACAGATGGTATCCTCCCATCAAGGCCATCCAGTGTGTTGTTTAACGTGCACAGGTTATGGCTCTCCCGCACTCGGAACAACGGCTTAACGTCCCATCCGACAGACGACGGCCTTTCCAAGTCCATCGGTGTCCCCTACTGACCGTTGACAGGGCGGGAGTTTTGCGGAGATAAATCTCAACGCTGACCCAGCTGGGACTCGAACCTGGGAACTACAGATTACGAGCCTGGCGCGCTACCGTCTGAGTCACCCCCGCCCTCACGAAGCATTGACTTACGTAACTATGTAAAATGCTTTCATTTTAAATCTTCAATTGCCTTCGTCTTAAGATTCCCAAAGTATTCATTTATCTGTAGTTCTTTTATGTGATGTACAAAATCATTCAAATCATTTTCAATTATTTGTAATGCTATATCTGTTTATCCTTTCCCCAAAATGGAGTAAATGTATACAATATTTACCTTCCATTTATTGCCATTAAATTAAATTAACCAGTTATTTAATCAAGAATGAAATTAGTAGGTAAGATAATAGCAGAACGTAATTAATATAGCGTAATTAGTAGATAAGATTAGGAGTAAGATATCATTAGTAGATATGATCATGTTCCAATAATCTAAGTTTGTAGATGCCATTCCTGTACAAATTCTTGTTTTCCATGGCAACGAAGTTGGCAAAGTACTCTTTCCCCTCGTCGTCATTTATGAAACTTTCTATTGGAAATGCACTTCTTCGGGGATTGGAATGGATCGAAATCTGAGGGGGCCAAAGCCGCCTGAAGAGAAGACGTGATGTCACGTGACCAATGACGTCAAAAGCGGGGCCGTGCATCGCATCATAGCTTTAGCCAGCGGATCTGATTCATTTCTAATTCGATGTGTGTGTTATTTAAATGATTTCATTTCCTATACTGAATTGAATCAGAATCAGAATCTGAATCGAATCCTCACTTCCTGTCGGTTTCGCATCTCAACCCAGAAACTAACGCGCTTTGGTCGTTTGGTTCCATTCACGAGCTTTTTCAATTGCCACAAATGAAATAGTCTAGACCAGTGATTCCCAACCTTTTCTGGACCATCACCCCCTTTAGAAGAGAACAAAACGCCCCCCTAGTCCATAATAGTTAATTTTATATGAACTATTAAAATATTGTTGCATATTATCTGTACCTAATTTATCTGTTTATTTATCTATTAAAAATCATAAAGCAGAAATTAATAAAACGACAACCAAATGTACAATAAAATTGTTTATTAAAATTTTAAAAATAAACACAGAATGAATAAGAAATAAAAAATAATGAGATAAACACAAAATTAATAATAAATAAAAAAAATTAATGAGATGGTTGAGGCTGGTGGAGTGCTAACAATTTGTTAATGTCGGGTTCCAATTTCGTTAACATCAATCGCAGATCGCCACGTTCAGTGATGTGTAGTCTGTTCCTCTTCTTTGACAGTAAATTAGCTACTGCACTGAATCCACGCTCAGCCATATAGGACGAAGGAAATGCGATTAAAAACTTCTGTACTATTGCCCACAATCCAGGGTAGAGAACCGGTATTGATTTTTGAAGCCAGAACTCTTGGTATCCATGTTTGAATTTTACTTTGAGTGCTTCGTTAGTCGTGAGTTCTAAGAGTTCCTCTTCCAAATTTGATGATTCTTCAGTATCTGTGTTTGCGAAAGGATCTAAAACCCAACTCGGTATATTCTTGTTTAAAATATCTTGGAAACGCTCCGTAAAATCAACATGAAGAACTTCCAAGTGTTGGAAGTAAGTAAGTAAATCTTCCGGTTTTGCAGAGACTGCTGATAATGTGGGAAAGTGCTTGTATTCACCTCTACCTAGATTTCGTTTGAATAGAAGAAGTTTTCCCGCAAAAGCAGCTATGACGTTTTTTGTTTTAATTAAATTCAACTCATCACCCTTGCAATTGTAAATTAACTTGATTAAATATTTTAAACAGGTCTATCAAATAAGCGGTCGTTTTTTGACGTAATCAGGTTTTCGCGCAATTTTTCGTCTCTGTCTTCAAGAAAATCCAATACTGAGTCAGATTGAAAAAACGATTCAAACACCTTTAGAGAGCCAACGTACTTCTGTGTGCAACAGCAAGTGTTTGTAATCTTCATCATTTTCATTACAAAGCTTACCAAATAATCGGTAATTCAGTGAATTGCTTCTAATTTTATTGATTGCTTTAATAACGTAATGGAGCGACGTATGCAGACGTTCATTCAAATGTTTTGCAACCAAATGCTGACGATGAATAATACAATGTACAGCGAGTACATTTGGTACTGCTTGTTTCAAATGCGCTATGAAACCCTTATGACGCCCTGTCATTGCTGGAGCACCATCAGTAGCAGCAGACAAAATATTGCAAATAGGAATTTCTTTCTCTTGAAAAAACATTTTTCATGGTATTAAATATAGATTCTCCCTTTGTATCAGATTCCAAATTTTTAGCAAATAATAACTCTTCATGATGTTTTTCTTCTTTTATAAATCGTACGTATGATAAGAGTAGAGCTTCGTTATTTGGTAGAGTTGATTCATCGAGTTGAATGGAAAATTTGCAAGTCTTTAAGTAATCACAATGGTATTTCAACGTCTTTTGCCATTTCATCTATTCTTCTTTGCACTGAATTATTACTGAGAGGAATTTTTTGATGATATCTGACGTTGTCTTATGATGAAGAACAGTTTTTAATATCTCTTTGACTGCCGGCGAAATTATTTCCTCGCCAATTGTGTGTGGTTTTCCTGCTTTTGCGATTAACAATGAAACGTTACATGAGGCTCGTAGTCCATCATCATCTGGTTTAGAAGACGACGCAAAAAGGTTTGACATAGTTGGCTGTTTGAAATATTGCTTTTCCAGTTCTTGAAAATAGGATAAATCTTTGTTCTTCTTATCAGCATGCATTTTATTTAAATGCTCTTGTAGCCTAGAAGATTTCATAGCTTCATTTGAAAAACCTTTTCGGCAAATTAAACGCATAGGTAATGATTTGTTTGTAGGAGAGTACGTAAATCCATATTTCAGATACTCAATACTGTACTGCCGGCATTTCTTTTTAGATGTAGATTCAGACATTTTCAAATACAAATTAACTTCTCAACAGATTTATAGATAGTTATTAAAATAATGTTTATAATGACTTCTAACACTTATCACTCACGACTATTTATCACGGCGAAGCACATAAAAATAATAAAACATTCCTAGAGCTATCGCTTTTATACATTTGATTTTGTGCACGCATTAACTTGTATGTTTGCGATGCCGGCGCACTTGCTCCGTAAACAAGTCATTTCAAGCTCCCATATTCTTGTCGAAACATGTTAAATTGCATGAACGGCGTGTTTGCCTACCAACTTGCAAGGACTTGTCACCGTCAATCTATTCTAAACTAAAACAAATTAGGTATAGGTATACCTAATGCTAATTTAAAAATGCTTATTAACGCGATAACAATAAGATAATTTACATAGCCAGATAAAATATTTATTCATGAAAACAGGTATTTTAAAAGTATTTTATTATATTAAAAATAATTATAAAAAATATTAAATATAATAAATTTATTATTATTATATTATTATTGCATCAAGGTTGATTTGCCTATCAGGACGGACACACATGTCCAACATAATAAGCCTGATATAGTAGTGCATGTTAAGGTATTGAATGAGATTACAATTATTGAAGTAGGAATAACATCTCAGGATAACCTGCAGACAGTAGAGGTTGAAAAGAAGAGGAAGTATGATCTGCTGGCTAATGAGTTGAGCCTAATTCACAAGTGTAATGTTAATATTATACCTTATGTTCTGACGTGGGATGGTATTGTAACTACGTACCATAAAGCATACTCAAAGCAACTTGGAGTGGGAAAACATATTGAAGCTGATATACAATCTGTGATCTTGAAGAGAACTTTTGAGAGCATCTCAGTCGACTTCAGACGTACCAGTACGCTAGTAGGCGGTAGCAGGGAACTTATTGTCCAAGCTGCAGTTGAAAAGCTGTACATGACGGATTAGGTAGTGGATGAGCAGAATCACCAGGAAGACACCACAGAATAGAAGAGATAAAAAGGTTGTCAGAGAAAATTCCATTAAATTTATTTATTTATTTGACCACCCCTCTTGACTGCCTCAACGCCCCCCATTTGTCTCTGGATCCGCTACCGCCCCCAAGGAAGGCTCCAGCGCCCACTGGGGGGCGGTATCGCCCCCGTTGGGAATCTATGGTCTAGAATGATACCGCTACATGGTTGCACAAATCATTTCGCCATCTGCACCAAGCATTTCGCATGGATACACAAATCCTTTCGCCATCTGCACAAAGCATTTCGCATGGATACACAAATCCTTTCGCCATCTAAACCAAGCATTTCGCATGGATACACAAATCCTTTCGCCATCTGAACCAAGCATTTCGCATGGATACACAAATCCTTTCGCCATCTGAACCAAGCATTTCGCATGGATACACAAATCCTTTCGCCATCTGAACCAAGCATTTCGCATGGATAAACAAATCCTTTCGCCATCTGAACCAAGCATTTCGCATCTATACACAAATCCTTTCGCCATCTGAACCAAGCATTTCGCATGGATACACAAATCCTTTCGCCATCTGAACCAAGCATTTCGCATGGATAAACAAATCCTTTCGCCATCTGAACCAAGTATTTCGCTGCGGTGCTCCAGAGATATGACGGGCAATACAAAGCATAAATGCCGGATAATATGAATCGCTTTTCACCAGATTTTGCTTCAACTTTTACCATTTCATCCAGAATATTTGCAGATGAACTTTTAGCGTATATTTTTGGCTGAATATTGATTTAAAAGTCATAATTAAGTATTTCGATTGCTTATGAAAAGAAAAGTAATTATGAAAAATGAAAAGTGTTGATTTTTTTAACTCCTTCTTTTATACTTTCCCCAAAATATAGAGGATTTGTTTTTTCCCTAGCTACTAACCAAGCTTGGTGTTAAATATTTGGATGCAGGGATTTTTCTTTTTTTTCTGCAAAATGGTGGTTTTGGTTAGAAGGTGAGCGATTTTCAATGGATTCAGTTGGAATTGAAAGGGAAAAAAAGATTCTCTTCTTCTTCTTTGGCTTCACGCAAAGTTATGGCTTTGTGTAATAAATCGACATTGAAACAACAACGACACTGAACGACAATCATTGATTAGGTTCTGTGGCTTTAGGGAATCATTTGAAATGTTGGTGCTGATTCCTGCTCGAAGTATCGATTCATCCGGGAGCAGATGCGATACTTCTATCCAAAAGCTATCCATAGCGTTTGGCCTTTCAACTTCTCCTTCCTGGAATTTGGAGAAATATCTAAAACATGTGATAATGAATAAAAAATATACTCGGAGAACTTCAAAGTCTCCTCTTCTTCCTCCCCCCAATATGAAAGTGCACACCAGTAGTGAGAATAATCCCAGCATCGTTACAGCTGCAATGAAAAAAGTCTGTTCTCATTCGTCGATCTTTTTCACTTCTTCGAAGAATCTAAAGCTTCATTTTGAATGGTCGACGTCGATCGTCAAAAAGCTGATTCATTTCCAGGAGAAATTCTGTTTACATTTGATCTTTCTCTTTTATAACTTGTTTCCCTCTTTTAGTTTTAGACATCAGTTAAATAACAGAATTTCTTCGGACGAGCAACTCCAAAAATTGAAATTTTGCAATATTATCGCTTGATAAATTGTTAACGTCCGAATAACGAAGGCAAAATCATCGACTTCGAAGAATTGGGTTGATGGAAAAGTAACGGGAGAAAACGTGGTCAAGCTCGCTACTGCAGAGATAGAATATTTGTCTATATTATTATTGTTCGACTTTCTCCTCGTCTCTGTTCTTCGAAGGCAGTAAGAAGTGCGATTTGTCACGTGTTGCTGCGTAGGAGAACAAACTCTCCTTCTGAGTTTCGGTTTCGACTTCTGGGAAGAGAATGTCGTGAAGACTTCGCTCAATAAACAATTCCTGTTTCACGGTTGACTGACTCTTAGATAAAACAGACAATGCGCAGATTCTCTCCGAAGCATAAGTTCCCACTTTCAGTGAGTGGAAAGAGAAATATTTACGAGAATACTTCGGACCTACTTCAGTTTCTTTAACACAAACGTGAAAGAAATTTCGTTCAGTTAAGTTCTGAAGTTTTTCAGAATTTCAGCGATGTTTTTATCGCTATGAATATTTTGCTTGCTATATATCACTCATGCGATCCTTTCAAGCGATCAGACACTAACATCATTTGAAGACTGCTAAAAATACCATCAACATGAAGAAATCATCTCTAGCGCAGAACGTCTCATAGATTGTTGCTATTGTAATATCATGTTATTAACTACTGGAGAAATTAAAAGCGAATATAAACAGGAAATGAACCAACCTTTGCTTAATTTATGGGTGACACAGATTAAGGCTTAATAAATTCAACAAGAGTGATTGATGCAAATTTGACTTGGTCAGAAACAAAACTAGTTAGATCTTGTTCCTTTAATGATATTAAATTATGCATTCTATGGGGTATAAAAATATTAAGTCAATCGTTATTATCTATAACGGAAAGAATATTGGCCAAGCTTACTTTTCGGTAGCTTAGACAATCGCTGTGGGTGGTTTTGAATGGGAGAGAGAGAAGTGCGCAATTACGGGACAAAAATGGAAAATTCTAGGAGGACAATGAACCTTGGAGGGTTGCGAGAGCAGACGGCGGCCACATCTTATCGGAGCAGTTTATCTGAAGAAGGGATCTCGAAAGACAGAGCAATGCCTTTTAGTGAAGGTCAATTGTTGAACTACTTAAATGGTCATTCTTCACAGAAATTATCACCCTTCTCATTTGAATAATGAAAATGAGCAGAGAGAGAAATGTCTCGGGCTGCTGAGCTAACTGGTGTCGAAAAAAGGAATTTAGGGTTATGCCTTTTGCCTGATTTTTCATTGCACTGCTCTGGACAATCAACATTGATCTATAAGAGATGTTAACCATCGCTTGTCAATCGATGTTCATTATCCAGAGTAAACGTTTCGTGAATTTTCAAAAAGCCTAATTTTTTGTTGTCCATTGAGGCATTTTAAAAAAATTATTAAACCTTTTAAATTAAACTGATGACAACAGCAATAAGAAAATATAAGGAATATTTGAAGTGAAATTAGAAAGAATATTAAACGTAAATGACTGAAAAGTTTCTATTTCGTTTCAAATCACTTGATAAAATTTAAGCTATTTTAATATAGGAAGAAAAAGAATAGCTGAAGATGGAAAATGAAATATCTGCATGACAAAAGTGAGATTATTATGGAAAAGCATATAGAGGAGAAAGCAACGGGAAAGATTTTCTTTGTGCCATTCTTATTTTGAGGAGTACGTGAAGTGAAAATCTGCCATTTGCCCAGGGGCTCGAGGAAAGAGGAAGCCAGAAATTAATTTGTTGGAGAGAAACGTTAATGGATATGTTAAAGTTAGGAAGGGGGGAGGGTGAATCTCAAAAATAAGTTTGCCCCTTGTTTCATAATCGCTAGCTAATCTAATCGTTTAAGCTGTTTTCCAATTCTGACCTTTTCTCCCATCAATATTTCTTTACTCAGATTTTCCTATTCTTTGATCCATTCTATAATTTCATTGCTCAAAATGATTTAATTGTTGGTCAGCAATGGGACAGTTTTAAATCGACATCACCCTAAATAATTTATTATTTGTTCCATTTGTGCAAACAAACTAAAACGTTGAATGGCTAAAATTAATATTCACTAGGTTTATAAATTGATATACTTTTGTGATAAAAAATAGCAGCAGCATGCTGCTATTTTTATCACAAAAGTATACGCCTCAAAAAAAAAACCTATCACAAAAGTATACGCCCTCAAAAGTAGACAACTACATACAACTACAACAACAATAATAATCTCACTTTTGTCATGCAGACATTTCATTTTCTATCTTCAGCTATTCTCTTTTTTCCCTATATTAAAATAGCTTAAATTTTATCAAGTGATTTGAAACGAAAGAGAAATAAATATCCTTTAATTCGGCATTTCCTTTGAAGTGACTGATGGAAACATGGCGACAGCTTTTAGGTTACCTTTCCCTTTCCCAAACCTATTCAACCGTGAGACACATTTTTACTTGAAATACATTGACGCAACATGGGCCATTAAAAATGATCCATTTTATTCTAGCATAAAAAATGTGCCACTTTATCCTAACGTAAAAGGGGATTTTCAAACTTGGAGATAAAAGCGATTTTGATTGCATTGCAAGTAACGACGCAAGTAACACTGCATCTCAGTACAAAGAATATATTTTGCTCACCCGCGGATTTCGCTATACTGACATTTCACTGTAATGAGAAAAGCTTTCTTAATTTTATTGAACAGAAATATGCCTCGAGCCCTTAGCATAAGAGAGTAAAGGTAGGCATTGCAATTTTAAATTCATTGCCAATATTTGCATGATTCCGTTAGAATCATACCTATGCATACATACATTTTTACCATACCACCTCTTTTCACACCTCTTATTAGATGTACTTATGAGATACCATTTTGCTCGAACTATTTAATTTTCACAGATATATTAAAAATTCTTTTTGTGTTGGATAGCTATTAACGAAATGTTACGATTACGAATATCCCAAAAAGCTTAAAATGCGTCCTCTAACGATGGAAAAAAAATTGGAAATTGCAAACTTTAAAACAAATATTGCAAACGATGTATTTATGTAAGAAATTGGAAATTTTGATGGTGAAATGAGAAAGTCACGATTGATTTTCATTTGTAACAATAAATTTCCTCCTTTCACCCAGGGGACGGGGAACGAAACTATTTTATTTTCAGAGATCATCGGAAACTTCTTTTTTAGTTGAAATGATACTGATGAAATATTTCAATTCGTATTTTTTAAATCCTTAAGAAGTTTTAATTTATATCGTCAGAAGTCACGCAATATTTAAATGGCGAAACTTTTAAGGACTGTTGCAAGTGATGTACTTGTGGGAGAAATCTGAAATTTCGGAGGTAGATTGTCAAAAGATATTTCACTGAGAGCAACAATCTAACCCTTTTTCCAGAAGGGGGTGAGAAAAGAAGCTTTTCAAACTTAAGGCATAAGAGATAGATTTTGTTTTATGTTGCATAAGCAGTGGTGGATCCAGTGGGGGTGAACAATCGACCGCCCCCTATAGCTCGAATAGGAACTGCGAAAAATTTGATTCACATTTACGAATCTACTGAATGCTTTATATATACTCTCGTGGGTGCACATCAACTTCAATCAGATAGATTAAAATACCTCAGGATCACCAAGAAACGAAGAAGAGGCATGATGCATTTGGTCGCTTGATTTTCGAAATCGGGATTATCAGAACAATTATCTTTTGAGCGAGGGAGTTTTAGGAAAGTCATTAATTAAAGAATTATCATATTTCATTAATATTCTCGATACAGTTCCAATTTTGATCGTATTTATTTTGTTCCCTTTAGATCTGGACAATCCAACCCAAACTCATTGAAGAGACGCTAAAAAGAAAATTATTAATTTAAAAACGAAAACATACATTTCAAAGGAATTAGGAGAGAAAAAACTACTTTCAAGGAAACAAGCAAATATTTTGATTAAAAACAAAAATATACATTTTTTTATTAGTATTGTTACGACACATGAACGTGCGACAATGGCTTGTGTGACAGGTGTATCATGAACGTTCGCCTATGCTTAGCGTGACGATTTACGTTATTAACAGTTTAGAACGAGGATGCTTTGAAATAGTAAGAATTGTAAAAGAAATCAAAAAGATATAGTGGAGTAGTAAAAGGGATATAGTGTATTAAATTAGTGTTGTGTAATGTTATGTAAAAAGACTGCTCTTATTTGATTTAAGATGAAACATGGTTCCGGTGGAGAAAAGGAATCAACGGTAAAGTCTGTTATTGGGTCCTCTACCAGGGGAGATCAATGTTAAACGTTTCACATATATAAGGTATAAAGTATTCTTAAGGTTATTTAGTGTCACAAATGAGATTCAATACAAAGTGGTTTGTTCTTATGCTAAGAGGGATACTTTTGCCTAGATAAAATTGATTAATTTGTAATAATTTTGTGTCATTGTAATAAATTACATCATTCATGCTTTAGTGGTATACATATATGCTATTTATGAACTCACGCTAAGTCTTCATCTCACTGAATTCATATCAATATTAATAATTGGTGAAATGATTGAGTTATGCACCTAAATATGTTTGGTCGAATAATTGGAAGAAATGAGTCAGATTCAATATTTTTGTGTGTGTGTGTTTTGCGAGTCGCAGATTGAGTGGTCATAATCAATTCACACATAAAAGTAATTTTAAAATTCCCAAGGGATCCGAATCTACCGAAAGGTTATCAATCGATCCTTTCTATTTTCATCAGCAATCGAGGTCACTGATTCATTAGTGAGTTGGATGCACCAAGAACTATCACTAAAATCATGTCCTCTATCACATCACTTTCTGGCGCCATTCAGTGCAATTGAATAATTCTTGGTCGATTGCGGTAGAAACCTCGTTCTCTTCTTCAGATAATCTGAATTCATTGACTTCATTTTCCGAACTATCAATGGCAAATAAAGTGTTCACTGAGGGATAACAGAAGATAATGCATTATTACCTCTATGAGAAATACCAAAGCTGTGGTAAATATGGAGTCTGCAATTTTGAAATATTGATGCAATGTTAATAATCGAAATTCTTTCTTCCGCGACTTTCGAAGACGCACGAAAGAACCATGTAGCATTCACCATGACGATTCCATGATTACTCTAAAAAATGTCTCCTTTAACTGACATTTTGATTTAATTTACGTCCCTGACTGTACGTGCATACACATATAGAATCTTCAAGCAGCCATCGGCTACAGAGGTCTCTCCAGACGCTTAAAATTAGTTGTCCCAACATGCTGTCCTAAGGTGCAGCTGCTGCATTTGGCTACTGCGAACCAATTCTAGCAAGGACCTATTTGATATTGTCTTCCCACCTGGCATCCTAGATCGTCCCCTTTTCCTGAAGCCTTTAAACATACTGTTCATAACCAAATTCTACAGTTATGAATACTGACAACATGGCCAAAAATGTCTCCCTGCTGCATTGGGTTTGCTGCTCAAAGGAGGCTTCCAACTCCTTTGCCTCATCAGTACTTACAAAGTTAAACCACCTAATGCCCAAGGACTGCATAAACATCTTGAATCAAAGGCTTGCTACTGTCAAACGAAGATTTTTCTCAAGTATCTCTATGCTGCTCAAAAGAGCTCATGTTGTGCAGAGAGAGAATGCGTATGCATAGCTGCAGATTGGCAAGCAGGATTATGAACAGTGTGCCTAAGAGTTTCAGAAAAAGGGGGAGATCTAGGATTCGATGGTCAGACAATGGCAAACAGGACCTTTCTAGAATTGGCCTAGAGTGGCTAAATGCAGCAGCAGTAGCTCAGAACAGACACGTCTGGAGGAGGAAAATTACAGTCTGGTTAAACCTCCGTAGAGCATGGCGGCATGAGGATTTTGTATGTATTTATATGTATAACGTCGTCTATAGGTTGTTCTAGTAAAATTATACAATCAGGTGTCACGGGCCACTAAAAGATGATGACTTGGCTCCTGTAGTTCAGCGTTGTTGTATTTCATCGCATGAGCTAAGGCAGCACAACAGCAGGGGGTTGTACAGTCACTCAAAGAAATATCCGAACACTATGGTTGATTAGAGAATTCAGAAACAATATCTGGCTCTAATTAGTGATATGGCAACCTTCGTGTCACGTGACACGAAGGTTGCCAGATATTGTTTCTGAATTCTCTAATCAACCATAGTGTTCGGATACTTTTTTGAGCGACTGTACCAGATTGATAATGTTTTATGTGGGAAGAAACAGACAGGTACAAGGTATTGATGAATAAATATGGCAAGGCAGTTGAAGGTGAGGATTCTGTGATGGCTAGGTGGGCTGAGCACTTCAGAGACGTTCTAAATAATGTGATTATTTCTACTCCAGTTGTTTGCAATGAGGATAGATGCATTACTGGCTTTTATGATGGCCCTAAATCACATTCCGAAGTCGCATTGGCTATCTCTAAATTAAAACTTCTCTTACTTTATGAGAGATAATTATAAACAAAATTATAATACCCAGAATACTTCAAACAAAGTTTAAACAGAGTGCTATATATATTGTCCCCAGATTAGATTCTATAATCAATTAAATGAACACGGATGTAAAAAAATAAGAAACTGGACTTCCATTGCGGCATAATAATTTTTTTATTATTGTATATATTATAATTGATTCGTCCCTGAATTAAATGGTGAAATAAAAACACCGAAGAATTTAGTAATTTTCAGAAAAGAAATTTTGAATGGATTGTATACTATTGATGACTCTTATGTATTATTTAGCTGAGCTATGTTATAACATAATTTCTTATAATTTTGTTTATGTTCTTCCGTAAACAAGGTTCTCCAGCGGCTGTAAGTTGATTATGTTATATTCATAAATTGGTTTCATTAACTTTATTGATTAAAAAAAGAAGTACTTTGTGGGTTTAGTGTTCATCGTTTATACAAAATCCACTACAGGGAAAAAAATTGCAACAGCTGGAAGGATTAATGCCATTTTATTAAAACGCAGGCAGCTATTAGTATGCAATGAGATGCGATTCATTACATTATCAAAAAAATATGGAAAATTACCACTTTACCTACCCGGTAAAGTGGTATGATTAGAATGATGTTGAACCGCCCCGCGCAGCAATACATTCATACACATGGCGGGGAAGGACAACTCTATAATGTCCTCCTCAGGAACGCCAAATAGCGCGAAGTCTCTGTTCCATTTCAGCGACAGTGATTGGCGCACCTCTTGGGTGTTGTTGGACAATGTACCCTGACCTGTTCCCAGACCTGTTCAATAAGTGAAAGGTTCGGAGACACGTTGTCTACCGTTGTGCTGACTAACACAAAAACGAGATTCGTCACTAAACACCACGGTCCTCCACTCTTGTTCGTTCCCGTTCTTCCTCAGGCGACACCACTGGAGATGTGCTTGCATGCGGGCAGATGTGAGGAGCAAACGTAGTGTCGATGTCGCAAATGGCGATCCTGCAATGTCGCTCCGTGGCCATACGTCGTCTTCCTGATCCTTTTTGGGTTGTTCTGGATCCTTCTTGAACCCACTGGCGCCATATGTGTACGATGATTCTCTAAGGCCGATGATGCTCCCACATTCAAAGTCCGTTAACTGTTGGAACGGCTGTCGACGTCTGCATAAGGGTGTCTTTAGCGGTTTAGAAAAATTTCCACAACATTTTGTCAACCAGGGAGCTTTGGTTGCCTTTATCTGTCTTTGACGGCTTCGCACCTGTGATGTGAGCCTGTGCCTGTCCAATCATTTCGATCATCCTGCAAACCTAATGATTTCCATGATTAGGTTTGCAGTACCATCTCCCTAAATTTTGTCACATTTGCATAACTTCTTGCAAGTGCATTTTTTATTTCCTATCCTCTCAGACCTTCTACTATGGCATATAAACTGACAGGCTCCTGTCAGACCTCTGTGGCAAGCAGCTGCTTGAGGGGGTATTTATTATTATTTTCATAGTGTAATATGTACACATATTTTATCAGGCAGTAATTTTTCGCAACAACGTACTTTATGTCCGCTTGGGGATGTTCAAACTCTCCGGGGTCAGTACTCACAGCCCTTGTCGTTCGACCCTTTCTTCCCCATTGTGGGGGCCCTTCTCTTCTACTAAGTTTCAACTCTATTAGATCCTGTGGCTTTCCCCAAAGGAAGTTTATCCCTAAAATGTTCAATGAAGTTAAACTTAAATATGAACAATGAAAAAATGTTTTTTATTATTAGAGAAAGGCGATGAAGTTTATAACTTTTAAACTGCTAATGATAGCACTCAACTGCTCAGAAATAATATTTGGCGAGATATAGAAGTTATGGGACAGCTATAGGGTGAGTTCAGTGACGGATAAAAATATCTGAAGGACCGAGGGGCAAAAGATTTGAGAGGCTCCAACTGTCTGAGTGGGGGCGGAGTTACTCATTCTGGGAAAATTTCAAATATAATGTTTCAATATAATATTCCAAAAATATGTGTAGTAGGTTAAATAAAATTAAATACGAAAATGCATAAATTGAAATTTAATATGCATTATATAAATTTACACATACTGGAAAACGAACAAATGTAGAATTATAAACAAAAATCAATATCCCTTCTTTGCAGGGTATTTTTTCGAAGATCGTATTATATTTAATACTAGCTGAACTGTACCCGGCACTGCCCGGGCGTCACTTTTAATCTGTATATTCTTATTTTCACTGCACTAAAGGTAAATGTTTTAAGTACTGATATTTTAGTACAGATTTTCAACAGGAAGAAATTTGCCCGCTGTTTGCTTGGAACGTTATTGACGTCAGCGAGCTCTCTCATAGCCCGTGGCTTAGTTTCTGCGTAAGCTATCGAGATTTTTATTTCTGTTGCCACAGATTTTGCTGCTCTATGGCCCCGTGATATTCGTCCGCACAATCCAAATTGATTGGTTTAAAAATAACTTTCTCACTTGGCCAGTGGTTTCGTTTCTACACAAATTGAGATAGCTCGTGTCTCACTTTAAATCTGCATATTCTGTTGTTACCTCCACTAAAGATTAGTTTTGTGAGTATCCCCCCCGACATTTTATCACAGTTTGAACACGAAGAATTTCCCGGTTTTCTCACGCCGTGTTCCCGGTTTTCCCTGTGCGCCGGCCGAGACAGCAAAGGTCATTGCTGACTGCTCGCGCGCTCTGAGTCCGTGGTAAACGATCGAGATTCGTCAGATTTGGGCATTCTGTAATTCCCGACCTACTTCAATGAAAGGTCCCAAATTTCGTAGACGAGTTTCCCCTGCCTGATCCTACGTTGGGTTAGAAATTCAAGTCCCTAGCTGCAATAGAATGCCTTAATATTGCCTTTGGAAATATGGGGAATCTGGCAAAGGCAGCAGATTTAAATGTTATTTTTAGTCTTTACGTTCACAGTTAGGGAACAATAACTGCCAACAATAAATTTCACAGCGGTTCTCGTTTCCCGTAGGAAGAGCGCAGTAAATATTCCCCCCCCCCCCCCGCTTGGACTTGCGACTTGAAATTTGTTACTGCAACCAGGGCCGTCTTAAGGAATGGGCACACTAGACAGTTGCCCAGGGGCCCCACGATTCTAAATTTCCCAAAAGTTTTTGTTGATTAATCCTCGCTTTGCAGCATGTTTTTTTAATGTTTAAACATTGATTTTGTTAAAAGTACCAATAAATCTGTAGGCTTCATTTTATTGACCGTTTACATTTTTATTCCCGTAAGTGGGTGGGTAGGGGCCCAGTGCATTGCTTTGCCCAGAGGCCTACAATACTCTTAAGACGGCACTGACTGCAACCCGGACCACAACCAGAAACATTCTCTTAAAATCTGAAGCGTGTACATTGATTTCCCGATGAGTTATCGCTGCCACAGGCAACTTCTTTTATTATATAGATAAAACACGAGATGTATCCGTAAGTAGTAGACTATACTGATTATGAAATATGTTACCAAAATGTTGAAAAAAAATCGAATTTTGATTATTGTGAGTCCTCTTCTCCCCACGAATGTTGAGGACTCAGACTAGCGCCTCATGCACTGATATTGTAATCCGTCACTGGTTGCGTTGTTTACATCTGAGCTGCACTTTTTTCATGCTAATGGTTAGGCTACAAAGACCCCCGAAGGCTCAGAGAAGTTTGGAGAAGCTGATCCACTGGATCCACATGGAGATGTGCTTTAACGTACACGTGGTATGGCTCATTTGAATAGAGCTCCACTGCTTAACGCCCCATGTGACGAATGACAGCCTTTCCAAGCCACCTTTTTCACTGAGAGCGAAACTGAGAAACTTACCCCAGAGATGTGACCAAATTTGTTGGCCGCAATCCCAGCTCCATCGTACACATATGGCGCCAGTGGATTCAAGAAGGATCCAGCACACGCCGACAAGGATCAGGAAGACGACGTATGGCCACGGAGCGACAGAGATCGCCATTTGCGACGCATGCCATTGCGTGACAATAGGAGCCAGCAAGCAAATTCACAGAATATATTCATTTATTGAAATCATGTTAATTTAACGACAATAGCGTGAAATAAAAATAAGAAATCACTTTATGATTGTCTTACATTACTGATTCTTCTCCCATTTCGAAAGAAAAAAAAAATCACTTTTCTGTCTGTTTGTCTATAGACATCCAACTTTTTTGCTTTTACAGATAAAAGGTTTTTGGGGTTGGAGAGGCATTGTCGAAATATTACGATTCGCACTTTCCGAATCTAACAAGAGGGCCCTCTAACGGTGGGAAAGTTTCAAAATTTTGAACGAATATTGCAAACGACATATTAGAACTTTTAATAATGAAATTTGCAGTTCATGGAGTTTGCAATTTAAAACAATGAGTTGGGCTCTTACTCCGATCAGGTGGGAAAATGAAACTCTTTTGTTTTAAGAGATAATTGGAAAATTCTTTTTTAGGTGGATTGGTATTAACGATATGTTATAATTCGCATTTTTCAAATTCTTTCATCAGAAGTCCAGAATTGAATTGAATACGTTACATAAAAAAAAAATGGGTGGTCCTTTTGCAGCTTTCCCATTACATAAGTTTGTTAAATCAGAAGTCCAGAAGCATTCATTTTCAGATAATTTATCTGCTCGACATTAAAAACTGAAGCATTCAACCAAACACATGCTCTTTAAATGAACTGCAAAAGTTGTGACTGCCTCTTTACCACCGCTTTCGATTCGCGCGCATATCGAGGAATCTAAAATTTCGCCGCCAAACCCTCACAAGTGTATGATGCAGCAGAAAAAACGGTGATTCTTGCTCGCGCTGCCGTGCGTCCTTTACTTATAAGTCTACGCTTACCTTTAGAGGTCAGAAAAGATCATCGGATTCGAAGGAGAGTCAGCAGAACAATGACGGTGATACGACGTTCCGCTAGTCGGTGATCGATCTGCCCAAAGTATAAACCGCTCCATAAGAATAGTCCTGCTTGACACTTGATGAAACCTGGGATCGATTACTTAAGAAAAAAAAAAGAGGAATGGAAATTAAAAGATAAACGTATAGAAATTAACCAAATAGGAAAGCCCATCGGAACTGTTGATATTTCAAAACTTTCATTTTTTTCGATGACAACGATATAAAAAAACTGCTAAAAGATTACGATGAAATCAAAAATATTGAAGATCAAATTTTTCAAGCAAGAATATCTAAAGGAAATCAAAACATGAACTAAAATAGCCAAGATGATATTATCGCAGGTTATCCCTAATTTTATTAGGATAAAAACCTTCAATATCTACTATGGAATATAACGGAATTATCAAATTGTGCCCCAGATGTAGAAAATCAGGACATTTTGCTGCAAAGTGAACATTAAATGAAATGGAAATGCTCAAAAAACCATCTCCTAATAGCTTCGCAGATGTTGTAACAGAAACGATACAAGAAGAAGTAAAAAAGAGCACGAAGCAGATCAAAGCAATGAAAAAAAAATGTAAAAAAAAGAACTGCAAGAAAATAATGATTCCATACATAATGCAACAACCTATGATACTTTTGAACCGGAAAGCTCAACAATCGATTTCGAAGAAGTTGAAGAAAATATCGAAGCTGAAAACTCGGACCTTGAGCACCTAAATCATGACATTCTGAATTACTCGGACAAGGACATCTCAAACAGCAAAAATGCCATCAGTGAAAGTGGAACCTCAATAATTTCAAAAGACAGAATCCTTGATGCACAATTAACAAACTTTTTTTATCTTCCTGACCAGATATCCTTCAAGACTTCCAAATACCAACTGGACAAACTGTATAAAATATTTCCCACATGGATAATGCAGAAATATTGACAGAAGACAGAAATATAAAGCATAATTATGAGATAGCTGTACAAAATGAGAAAGCCAACAGAACTTCTAAGGCAGACATCATCTCTGTTCTTGATAGAAATTAAGCATATTAACTAGATTTTCACTTCTCGTCAGCTTCGCTCATTTCTGCATAAGTACCGTTTTTTTGGCTTGCTTTTGCTGGGGTTTGTGGCTGGTTTTTGTTCCGTTTGCTGATTGTTTGCCAACTGACTCTGAATTTGCATCGACTTAGCGAAGGGTTTTTTCCCCCTCTCTTAAAAAAAAAATCTTTTCCCTTTTCTTTGGCTTTCTTTCTTCAAATTTATTCTTTACGAAATTCTCTCAAAATTATCTTCAATTTCGACCTTTTCCATCATTTTATCCAATAATTTTACTTTTATTATTTTAATTTTTTTTAATATCGTCGGTACGTGGCCAATGGAATATCCCTTTCTACATTTACTGTTCCGGACTTGATCCAGTACATAAACATTCGCTTCGCCCTTATCATCCGGGATAGAGGGATCTACAGTCCCGCTCTAAAAGAGAAATCGGATTCGAAGACTCCGGAAAGGCTACAGCAGAAGATGAACAGGGAATAAAGAGCAGACGATTAATCTGTTTGGAAGACGAGAAAGAACATTTCAGATAACTTTTTATTCCTCTCTTGATCACCGTTGCAATAAATGCTTCATGAATTCCTTCAAGTCAAATTCCTATTACTGAACAGGTTAAAAACCGGACTAAGTTCGGAATAGTTCCTCAATACCCTAATACTTTTAATAAGGTTAACGAAATTTTTTTGCGACTTTATGAAATAAGATCCGAAAAAAAATACCTTTAAATATAAGTCGTTTTTCTGTATTGGTCATATCTCTATTCCTGTTGTTGCTCTATTTAATTAGTTAAGAATACAAATAAAGAATACAATTTTCATCGTCCTTATTTCTTCAATTATCAAAAATTCTCATGCATTAGGGCCAGCCGTGGGCAACATCGTGGCCTGCGAATATTTCTGGCCAACTTATTAAATTTTTTATCTCTTATATTTAAAGTACTTTCTGGAATATTAATTTTCCTTTCTTTCCCAATATGCCTTTACACTGTTTTTGAGATGTTCTTTAGTACTTAAATTTAATTTACGACGGCGTCGATCCACCTGACAGACTTTGAGCATAGGGGAGGGAGGGCTTTCTGAATAGGTTGTTCAGTTTCCGATTAAAGGCTTATTAACACTTATGGCTGCATAAAACTTATGGCGGAAAAATTCCTTTACTCAAAGCTCTCAAGACTCTGATGCTATTGGGCCTGCAATTTTTGTTACGTGACAAACTTGCAAAGTATTACCGAAACTATTCTGATGGTGAATTTCTAAAGGAGTGCCTGCAAACAGTTTTTTATATTTTTTGTCCAGAGAGAAAAAACGATGAAAACATAAGTTTATCCCATACAATCGTAATAAGTAGCGTTTCTTCTCGATAAAAAAGTAAAATTTGTTTTTCTCATTTCTCCAGAAATTTATTTCCTGGAATCAATATCGAAATTATTGTTGTTTTTATCAACAATTTGTAACGGTCCATGTTTACTGTTTTCATTGGAATACCTGGAAAATTTATAAATATAATTTTATTTGTAACTTCCTAAGTAATAAATACTTAAAAAACTAACGCAGCTGCGTTGTTCAGTTGCAGTTCGTTGTTCAGTGCAGTTTGTTTTTGTTCTGTAGTTCTTTTTAAATATTTAAATTTATTCATTTCGTTTTGTGTTTTTAGCCCATTAAGATGAGCAAATTTTATAACAACTGTTGCTCCCATTTCAAGAAGAATAGTAATAATAGGGATTTGGCAACTTGTAATCTTTGCAATAAGACTTCATCTTGTAAAGGGTTCAGCTTCAGCAACAATTGGTCTTCGCAGGCACCTCGAAGGTGTACACGGCTATGAGAGGGAAGATTCCAATATCGAGCCAAAGAGTTCCTCTTCCCAACAAGTCAAACGGCGATTGGAAGGCCCCAGCAGCAATGATCAAACAATTTTAATGTTTATAAAACATCCAACTGTGGCGGAATTAATATCTAAATTGGCAGCAGTCGATGGATTACCACTTAATAAAATTACTAAAAGTGATTTTATAAGACAGAGCACCGCAAGGGGATTCAATCTGCCACGTAATCCTGCAGAAGTGAGGCAACTAATGATGGAATTTTATTATTGTAAAAAGGAGGAGTTAATTCAGACCATAAGGAAACTAAAAGATGAAGAAAAAGAAAGTCAGCGTATCTATTGACTAATGGACTAGTGGTAAAAATAAAAGATGCATGGATATTCACATATATAGGAATTCTACAGATTCGTTCAATCTTGGGTTGGTTTCGATTAATGGCAGTTGTTCTGCCAAAAAATCTTTAGAGTTGCTAACACAAAAATTAGATGGTTTTGGTATTTATCTTGAAAAAAATATTGTATTTGTAGAGTGATGGTGCTGACATTATGCAGAAATTTGGAAGGTTGTCTTCTGCGCATCAGCAATTGTGCTCTAGTCACGGTTTGCATTTAGCTATTTTGAAAACTTTTTACATTGAGAAGCAGAAAGAAAGTGACGAATTCGAAGAAAATAATAGTGATAGTGAAGATGAAGATTGTTTTTCAGAATATGAATCCGATTTTGAATTTGAACCAGTGATAAACAGAGAGCTGCAAATGCAAAATGTTGTTAGAGAAGAGACAATTATAGGTTACGGAAAATGTAAAAATATTCAAAAAATCTGCTGTTAAAATTTGCGTTTTGCAAAAATATGTAAAAGAATATGAACAAAAGGAACTGTCACTAGTTTTGGATTGTAAGACAAGGTGGAATACCATGGAGATTGCGATCAAACGCTTTTTACGAATCAAAACTTCTGTAAAAATGGCAAGAAGTGAACTGAATATGGATACTATGTGGAGGGAAGATGACGTGAATATGGCTGAAACAGTATTAACTATATTAGAACCCATTTGAATAATCGTTGAGCGTCTGAGCAGAGAAGATTCTACATTGTTAACTGCAGAAGAATTTTTGTTTTCGAAATTAGAGAAGGTTAACAATGAACTAAGTAAGGAGCTTCTTATTGTAATTAAAGAAGAAATAAGTAAAAGAAGAAACGTATCTCTTTATAAATTTTTACAAAATCCCGCTTGCGAAGAAAAAGTTACATTTTTTAGACTAGTCTCGAAAAATGAAATTTACAAAATTGTTAAACAAATGTTAAATAGATTATTTGCTAGTTGTCAACAGTTTGATACTGACGAAGAGGATGTTAATGAAGTTCCAATCAATGGAAATGAATAATTGTCTCTTCAATAAAAATTAAGTTTATCTATAACAGAAAGTGTGAAAGTGAAACCTGCTCTTACTGACAAATAGCAGACGATTAAACAGGATTTTCAAACAACGGGTAGAAGAACAACAATTTTGGAACAACTTAGAGATGCTTTGTCGACAATAAAGCCTACACAAAATGAACGCGATTTTTCTATTGTTAACGATTTTGTTACGAAGACAAATTGATTGTCTCTGGATGATAATTATTATATATTGATCTTATAATTAATACTACTTTGAATGCGCTATATTTTTTTTTTTTAATTTTCAAAGTTGAAACGCATTAAATTTTGTTTTGCAATCATTTTTTTATCTACATATAATAATTTGTGTTAAAATAATAAATAAAATATATGAATTCAGTATTAAAGAGTGATATTTCATTGTTATATAACCTTTTAAACTGAATTTAAGCGGGCAAATATTATTTATATATTATATCTCGAGAAATAAGAGGTAAATTTTTCTTTTCTCCAGAAATGAAAAACTATCGAGAGATCTTAAACTCTGGTCACGTGGTGTATCGGTTGAGCTTACATCGGAATTTGAATATTGATGTTTCTAACATAGCTTGATTAGTGGTATTTTTATGTGGATTCGATCTGAATTTGAATTGAAATGAGATTTTTTTTATACATTATGCTGTTTGCTTTCAAAATATTGTAGAGTTAATCCTGATTTTAAATAAAAACGATAGCTTTTTTTTCATCAAAATTATAAAAACCACATGTGCCTTTTCGAAATAAATAGTTATATGCGAAAATTGAATTGTTTACCTATATTGACCACTCAGGGCTTTGGACGTGGTGGTGGTGGGGGGGGGGTAGTAGATTTAGAGTGTTTAATGCCATAAATAAGGATCTGGCCGACGACACTCTCAAAAATCGTCATGTGGTCCGCCGATGAGGAAAGGTTTCCCAGCCCTGCATTAGGGAAAGCTTTTGAGGTCTAAATGCTTTGAACAGAGTTGTGACATGTGAGTTCCCATCATACATTGCGGCTATCTTCTCTGATTCTCTACGAAAGAAAACCTCTTTTGCCTTTCTTTTTCTTAACAGCCACATAATGCACTTTTTTATATAAAAAATGTAAAATAAATAACTCCTCAAGCAGCTGCTTGCCACAGAGGTCTGGCAAGGGGTCTATCCGTTTAATTCGCCACATTAGAAGGTCTGTGAGGGTGACGGGACCTCCACAGAAAGACAACACAATTATCCATGCCTTACCCGGGGCTTTAACCCAGATTCCTTTGATCACTAGCCAAGCCTGCTAACCATTCGACCATGGGACGATTGCTTTTTTGTGAAAAAATAAAAAATAAATTACCCCTCAAGCAGCTGTTTTCCACAGAAATCTTACAGGAGCTTGTCAGTTTAATACACCAAAGAGATCTACGAGGAAGGCGAGATCTCAGCAGAAAGACGACACAAACAAGTATGCTTTACCCGGAGCTCGAACCCTAGTCCCTTTGATCAGTAGCCAAGCCCGCTAACCACTCGGGTAGCGGGACGATACTTCGGCAATTTGTCATTGTTTAGGCTTCCGAATGAAATTTTTGTTCAGCTTTTTTCACCTCTCTTAGGGGAACATTTCCTTTTTCCAATCTTCGCAGCGTCTGCAAGCCTCTGATCTGTGGCGATTTCATGTGTGACGCCCCACACATCAAATCGCCACTGATCTGTGGTTGAGGACGCATACCTGCTTCATTCATCGCACGGACCAAAGGCGTCCTTCAGACGGTTTTGCACGGACAAAGTACCAGCCCCGATCAGACGACCTCCTGCCAGTGAGAGTTTCTCTTTCGGAAGCTGGAGGTGTTTGTTAAGGAGCGATCTGACCTTCTCCCCCCTCCCCTCTTCCCCTCATCCATCCGTTTTTCTCTCCTCCAATCCCGCCATCATCTCACCCGGGGGCCAGACTGGTTCTGCAGGGGTGGCTGACCACATTGAAGCGCCGTCGCTATAAAAGACTCTCTCTCCCTGTTCGAGCGGACCGTGCGTTCACCTGGCTCTCAGATAGCGAGATTGCAGCGCACACACACATATCGACACAGACACACACGGAGGTGAGAATTCTTGCTTGGGGAGCAGGTCCGCCGCCGCCACCGCTCGCTACTAGTTGGTGGCTCGGATCGTCTGACCTCACTTGCTCTGGGCCACCGCCAAAGCCAGTGCGAGGGAGGGAGTCAGTCGGTGTTGCACCCGTTGCCATGGTAACGAGTTTCTGATGATTCGTCGGATGTTCACTGTTGTTGAAAAGTTACAACTCAGGACGAACAACTAAGAATTTGCAGAACCAAGAAATTATTGGTAAGTTTTTGCACGCACTATTTTGTGACACTGCATTTATATGTAAATGATAAATATTCTGAATTTTTCTGAAATATTTTGCTGTTGCTTTTCTCCCCAACATTCCTCCATTATAGTAAAGCCGATGATTTTTTGAACCGAAATAATATCGTTGATTCTCAGAATTTCCCCCTAAGGATTGAGTAGCCAAACCACACGAGATAAAACTCGGAAACTGCTGCACAGTAGCGCCATGCTGCTAGGATCTTAATGGGATTCTAGAAAAAGGTAACGACATCAGGGGTCAGAATGCCGTCATGTGTGAAGCGGAATGTAAATTGGAATCCCGAGGTTCGTGACCATCGCATCCTACAGAGCTCCGAGTCTCCCTGCATCCAGCTTCTCTTAATCTCTCCTCTATTTATAGCTTACAAAACAAACGACGCTTCTCCGCAGTCCCACGGCATCTCTTCCTCCCTAGATACCCATCAGCTGCTTGACCTCATAAGATGCTCACTGAGGATGCTTTCGCCTGATGCTCTTCTGATAAAGATTCCTAAATGGCCCACTTCTGCCGACCGAAGAACAATAACAACACTAACAAAAACGTCCAAAACTTTGCATTGCTTTCGAAAGGAGCAATTCTCGGTTGGTTATGAATTCTCAATCGGCGCGAAATGCCACTTTCTTCCACTCGCCTCGAAGCTCAAGAAACAATGAGTCGATAGCGCGGGAAATGCTCTTCATTCATTTTTGTAATTTCATACGTTTCCCGATGTTTTCCATGTTGCTTTGAGTGCACCGTGAGGAATAGAATGGGTTACATAGTTGGT
Source organism: Ryuthela nishihirai (assembly GCA_038380435.1). Lineage (NCBI taxonomy): Eukaryota > Metazoa > Arthropoda > Arachnida > Araneae > Heptathelidae > Ryuthela > Ryuthela nishihirai. The sequence continues at coordinate 81,497,278 of JAWZYU010000012.1, forward strand.
AAGTCAGCTTATTTATTACTTATACGTACCTAGAAAAAAGTTACTTAATGCAGCCTCCTATCGGGCTCTGTTTTCTTTTCTGTCGATGATTCGTCCGTTTCTAAATCTCGTCTTAATGCTTTTTTTGTTGGATTCTTGTTACACGTGCAGCGTTGGAGGAATCAGTTGATTATTTTCACCTATTTTCCTCTTGCTTTTCGCTCGTCATTTCTCGGTTTTTCGGTTTCTGTGCTTGCCAAACCAAATCTTTCTAACGTGACGGACAAACGCAATGTTTAATGAGTAAAATGAAAGCTTGTGACGTTGGAATGTCATAGACTATAAACAAATTCACCCCTGTGTTTTGTTACCTCCTAAAAAGGGGAAATGTGGAAATCTTCGGAACGCAATGGCCGAAAGTAACTAACTTTGCGTCAAATGAATGATTGAGTTATGAGGAGTGTCATAGGTTATAAAATCTCCCCTCAAGCTCTGTTCCCCACAAAAAAAGGAAAAATATGTGACGGATTGTTTCTGCTATATATTTCGAAAGTGAGGGCGAAAGGTGTTGGTCAAACGAAAGCTTGTGACATGGGAAGTGTTGTGGGCAATAAATCCTTCTTCCTTCCGAAATATTGGGAAATATGAACGTCGTCCTTCTTTCGAGTTAGGTGTCATGTGAAAGCTCATATGAAAACTGTCATAGAATATTTCGAATTATGCCCCCCAGTAGTGAGTTCCCACCAAGGGGCACTTTTACCCCTGATTCCCCCTTTGACGTCACCGGCCACGCCCTCTTACTAATATTCATAATTAATAATTAATTAACAATTAATTAATTCCCCCTTATTAAAAACCCCTTTATTAAAAATTCCTCCCCCTTATTAAAAAACCCTTCCTTCCCCTCTTTTTAACCCCTGGCGCTATCTGGTGACTATGAGGAGCACCATTTTCGGAAAAACCACTATTTTAGCTCTAATTTCCCGATTTTTGACTCCCCCTTTATTAAAAATTTCTCCCTCCTTATTAAAAAACCCCTTCCTCCCCCCTGCGGGACAGTAACTGCGGGATAGTCCTTATTCTAGTGAAGCTCGAATTCGCATATGAGTAATTATTTTCAAGGATTGCATCAGCCATTCTGAGACGGGGTTGCCACCCAAAGTTTACCTGGACTTGGGAAAATGAATGTGGACACCAAGGTAGCGGGTTCAAATCACTGCGTTGGGAAGGAATTTTTTTTTAAATACAAGACGTAGGATGACACCGATTAAATGCGTATAGAGAAAACTGATTTACCACGTGAAGGGTTTTGATAAAGTGTTTGATGACGGAGTTTTTGATAAGGGTTTAATTACTAAGGAATACAGGGAATATACAACTTTGGGAGTTGATTTTCTAAGTTTAATGGACTTGGAAAAGGATGGAAGTTTGTGAAGTTTTAATGGAGGGAACTTTTGATTTTTAATAAAGGGGAGGGAATTTTGGTAAGTGTTTAATTAATAAGGAATACAGGGAATATACAACTTTGGGAGTTGATTTTCTAAGTTTAGTGGACTTGGAAAATTTCAGATGAACGTGAATACCAAAGGAGTTTGTGATCAGTCAAGTTTTAATAGAGGGTTTAATAAAGGGGAGGGAATTTTAATAAAGGGGTAATTTAATGAGGGGAGCTTTTGACAAGGGGGGTTTTAATGAGGGGAATTAAAAAATTGGGACTTTGTAATTGAGGATTGCATCATCCCTTTCTGCGCGAGGTTGCCACCCATAGCAATTATTCTGAGACTTGCATCATCCGATCGTTGCCACCCGAAGTTTAGTTGGTAAGGGACTTATTCGGAGATTAAGGGGGCTTAAAATATAAGTAGGTCAACCAAGGGTCTTTAATGACGGGTTGGCTGAAAAATTGGGAAATTAGAGTTAAAATAGGGTTTTTTCCGAAAATAGTACTCCTCATAGTCAACAGATGGCGCCAGGGGTTAAAAAAGGGGGAAGGAAGGGTTTTTAATAAGGAGGAGGATTTTTTAATAAAGGTTTTTTTTAATAAGGGGGATGATTTTTTAATAAAGGGGTTTTTTAATGAGGGGGATTAATTAATTGTTAATTAATTATTAATTATTAATTATGAATATTAATAAGGGGCATGGCCTGTGACGTCATAGGGGGCGTGGTCAGTGACGTCATAGTGGGAAAGCAGGGGGTAAAAGTGCCCCATGATGGGAACTCACTACTCCCCCCCATTGGTCGTCCCCCACGAAAAAAAAGGTGGGGGGGATTATGCGGGGGGGGTCGACCATAATGAGATATATCTCAAATTAAAGCTTGTGGCATCTCCAAGTCATGAGCTACCTCAAAACGACCCCTCTCCCCCATAAAAATTAGGGGGGAAGGAAATGTGGCCGATGTTTATATTTTATAAAATTAAATAAATAATATAAATAAATAATAAATATCATTTCAATCAGCTGCTTTCTACAGAGATCTGACAGGAGCTTATCAGTTGCCATGGCGGTTGCCAGTGCCATGGCGGGACCTCAGCAGAAAAAACGATAACAAACGTCCATGCCTTAACAGTGGCTGCAACCCAAGTCCCTTTGATCAGTAGCCAAGCGCACTAAACACTCAGCTTTTTTTTAAAGGAAATTTTTTGAAGCTTGGTGTTTTCAGTGACAAAGGAAAAATATAAATAATTTTTTAAAAGATGCCTATCTTCCGAAATGCGCCGTAAAAAGAAGAAAACAAACCTGAAACATATCGATGGCACAATCAGTCACTGAGTTCGTATTCACATGAAAGGAAGATACGCTGATTTACCTCCTCAACAAGATTGCCAGCGCCCTGTCTTCCTTTCAAGTGAATACGAAATCAATGACAAATTGCACCATAGATATGCTTTAGGTTTATTTCCCATTTTTTTATGGTGTATGTAAGAAGTAAGTGCTTTTTAAATATTTCTATTACTAGTTTTCTTTTTTAAGGCTCGTGGGTTGTTACATGGTTTTAACAACTGCTTACACGGTTCATTATTGGCTGGCCGGGAATACCGATGAAAGATGAGGTTTGTCTCAGAAGTGATTTTGTATCGTGATCTTGTCAATCAACAGTTGGCAAAAGAAGCTTCGGTGATTTTACTTCAAAATTCGTGTATTTGTAAATAGAAATAAATGCTTCAAATGATTTTCTAAATTGTAACTTAACGATCTTCACTCTCCGGATTGCTTGGTTATCTATTCAATGATCCTATATGCTTCATTGAAAATCTCATAATAATTCTTTATTAATAGAGTTATTAAGTAATTTGCTGTTTTAATTTTCCTTACCATATATTCCCAATTTGAAATGTAATTATGTTTCGAAGTGTTCAGAGCAATAACACAAAAATCCTTCGTTAACCTTCTAATGACCTTTCCTTGCCGAAAGCTCTCAATCCTACACATGAAGGCATTTGCCTTGAAATATCTTTGTTTATTCTTACAACCCCCTAACCAATAAAGTGGTGCACTCGCAATATATTTTGGTGGATATAATACTGGTTATACATAATTAACTGTCTCTGAAGTCCTTCCGTTTCGAGTTCTCCGTTGTGCTCGTTGTTATGTCAACGTGATTTGGAACGGATGACTGCATTCGTGACAAGGTAAGGGAATTGCTCTGCCATTGGGAATCGCTTGGGATAAATTATTCTTACAACCAATCGTTTTCTCCTTTTACTGCCGACTGATTTCGTTTTATTATGCCAATGTGCAGCAGCGCGTCAGCAAAACATTTCAATTTGCAAGCGAATGATGTTAAAAGAAATTGATTTCTTTTCTGCATAAACGAAAAGTTATGGCATGAACATCAGTTTCAAGAAATATTTGAAAGTAATCTGTTTTAAGTTTGTACAATTAAATATTATAAAAAGATAAAACGCCGCTGAAAAAAATTCACAGCTGTTTTAAACATGACTTTTCATAAGGCCAATGTTTATTTAATCATTTATTCATTAGTGAATTAAAAAAATTAAAAGTTCGTTTGCCCATTTTAATGTCCACATTATCAGTTTTGCTTGGCGAAATTCGCGCTAATTCCAAGTGACCATCCTGACAATAAACGATTTCGTGCTAATTGCAACCACATCGGGACGATGAGCCCAAAATTCAAAAGAAAATAATGAAACCAACAGCCAAGTTATATTCCTGGGTGATATTCGAAAATAACATCTATTAAATGTACAGAAATTCCCTGAGCTATCAAGAAGCAACTTATGCAAATCAGACATGACTTAAAGATCTCCGAAAATAAATTTAAAAAATACCGAGTGGCAGAAACTTATTTTTATCAGATAAGCAGAATAACATTAGACATGTTCTTGATTACTTTTCAGACGTTCTCATAAGGAGGGTTCAAACAGTCACGTGCAAAGGATCTAATTTAGGATTCGAGAATTTAGTTTTGGGACGTTTCGACAGTTTAGTTTCGCGGGGGGGGGGAGGATCCGATAATTTAATTCCGAAGAGGGGGGAGGGAAGTCCGAGAATAAGACTTGAGTAGGGTTTTCCAAAATAGTAAAATATTGCACCGGACAGGAAAGATTTAAATGATATTCTACATGGAATAAAATTTTATAATTATTTTCTAAATCTTTTTTTAGTGTCGGAGATATACTCTGGGGCTAAAATAAAATTTTTCAAAACATCCTTTCTGGCCTTCAAAGCAGGTAGAAAAGTTTAAGATTTCTTATAAGAAGACAAATATTTCGGGAGGAGGGGTAGGCGGACTCCCTGGTTGAATGGGATCTCTGTTAAGATTGTGCAATTAAATACACTGCTCGCAAAAATTAGGGAATATTTCAAAATGAATATGAAGCGATAAAAAAAAAGAAGCATTTGATTTTTTTTATTAAACAAGAACATCAGAAAAGCAAACGACAAGTCAAAGAAAGTTGTTCGATTATGCAAATGAGATGCAAAACCAACTTTTATTTCATTGGTGAAAATGCACTACACAAAAGGCTGAAAGTACTGGAGTATCTGCACGTTCTCTGATCTTGAAAGTGCACATCCTGCAATGCCCCTGCAACACGATTTGCCCGAATGCGAAGCCTGGAGAGCCAGCCTGGAGGACGTCTTGAAGCTGGTGAAACACAGACGACAGTGGCAATAGCACTTGGAACATCCCAGAGCGTGATTAGCAGACTGTGGAATCGCTTTCAAGAGACTGGCACAGTACGAAAAAGACGAGGGCAGGGTCGCCCATCTGCCACGACAGCAAGAGATGACCGCTACTTGACCTTATTGGCAAGAAGGAACAGGCGCAGCAATACAACAGAGCTGCGGGGACAGTTTCTTGCTGCCACTAGACGACGGATATGCACCCAGACCATACGAAATCGGCTCCATCGTGTTGGACTGCATGCCCGGCGACCAATGGTATGCATTCCGTTATCTGCTGAACACCGTAGAACCCGTAGAAAGTGGGCTGATGAGCATCGTCATTGGACCCGTGATGAGTGGTCAACTGTCCTCTTCTCTGATGAGTCAAGGTTCAGTCTGCATCCTGACAATCATAGTGTCCTGATCTGGCGTAAACGAGGAACACCGGAGAATCCACGTTTCATGCGAGAAAGGGACTCCTTCGGTGGTGGTGGAATCATGGTGTGGGCTGGCATCAGCATTGGTGGTCGTATCGACCTCCACGTCATCAGAAACGGATCGCTGACTGCTGTCAAATATCGAGATGAGGTCCTGCAGTCTATAGTGGTACCCTATGATGGAGCAGTTGGAAACAACTTTCTTTTCATGGACAATAATGCAAGGCCCCACCGTGCGCATCTCGTCAACAACATTCTTCAGGAGGCAGGAATCGAACGCATAGACTGTCCTTCACGTTCTCCAGACCTGAATCCCATTGAACATGCTTGGGATGCACTAGGAAGACGTCTGGCAAACCGTCCAATGCCTCCCACAACACTTCTTGAGCTGGAAGTTGCCCTGGAGCAAGATTGGCAGAGGATCCCACAAGAACTGCTGGACATTCTGATCCTGTCCATGCCCCATCGCTGTCAGTATGTTTTGCCAGTCTTGCGAGACCATACACCCTACTGAACAGTCAATGTGTGGCACTCTTGTCCAGTTTGACATGCTTCTGTTCACCCCCACCAATATGTCACTTGCTACTCAATCACCAATTGAGTTTGCATCTCATTTGCATAACCGAACAACTTTCTTTGACTTGTCGTTTGCTTTTCTGATGTTCTTGTTTAATAAAAAAAATTCACATACTTCTTTTTTTTATTGCTGCATATTCATTTTGAAATATTCCCGATTTTTGTGAACAGTGTATTTTAATGAGTTCGGTACTTTTCCGTTCGTTATACACTTTCTGGTGTTTTTCAAATGTTATCGAGGATGTTCTTACGACAGAAAGTCAAAGCAAGTTACCCATGCTTGAAAACCTAATTTGTTAATAGAGGAATTTTTACTGCTTTGCCAATTTACAGTTTTGCCAATGAGAATTACTACCTAGACTTCTATAAAACAAAACGAATATACACAGAACATTTTAGTTCGATACTCATTTGATAGAATTTAACAGGGAGAATCGAAAGAACATGGCGATTTTGGACTCGCTTCTAAATGTGTACGAAAAGTGGCAATAGGTTAAATATAGTTGAGAAAATGATCGAGAAGATTTGATCAAAGTAATTCTGAGAACATCACTTTACTCTGCCTCCATGACACAAAATATGAGTATTGGTAAGTGATGTCAAACAAAGATATGCGATTATTTTATCCATAGATACGAAAGATGTCATAAACCATTGAGTGTTTCTGGACTCATCATACCCGTGTCAACTAAATTTGTATTTGCTTAGCTGCTAGAGTACTCATGTCAAGTATTTAGAGTACAGAGGAATATTTAATAGATTATGTTTATGATAAGAGATTGGGATCGATTCGGTTCTTGCATTGGCATTTTTAAGCATCATAAATTCACTTGACACAAATAAAATAGACTACTATTCTTCAAGATCCTCTGAGCCCATTTTGGGGCCCTCAGATTTACAGGCCCTAGGTACGTGCCTAGGACAAGGCCTTTACCAAGATGCAGCCCTGGTTGGCATGTTCCTGAAACCATTCAGTGACAATACGTGCCTTGTGAGCAGGCATTATCATGCTGAACGTGTCCATCTGAGTGAGGATAAACTGTTACCATGAAGGGATGGACTTGGTCAGCAATGATGTTCAAAATACTTTGCGGTGTTCACTCGATGACCTTCAATGGGTATCAGGAACTACCGACACCATACAAGTGGCTCCATGACCTCATGTTGCTAGAGCCAAGTCTTATCCTTCCATCAGCATAATGCAAAAGGAACCTTGATTCTTCCTACCAGGCTCTTTCCAATCCTCAATGGTCCAGTATCGATGCTCGATTTTGTCCTTCATTGACATCGGCATTTGACATGGTTGACAGTTGTTGTAGCACATTCGTGACAATTCAGAGATGGCCTTCTGCACACAAATGCTTAATTTTGCTCCGATTTGTCTGGTTGCAGCTAGTCTGCTTACTTGGGTGATTCTCGTTTCTCCTTCTGAATCACAAGCTGTTTTCTTCCACAGCACCACTGATCACTGGTAGTTTTTCCCACCATTCTCGGTAAACCCTTGAAACTGTTGTGTGTGAAAAGCCCAGGATGATGGCCGTTTGGGAGATGCTATCATGCCACATTCAAAGTTACTCATTTTGCCCATTCTGGTACTCAATCCAACTCTGATACTCGAAGGGCTGCCTGGTTAATATTTCCCGCTGTTATCAAGTGACGCATTACATGTTGGAATGAACCACTAATGTGATGAGGTGTGGTGTACCTAAAAAACTGACAACTCACTGTATATGTCCCTATATTATTCAAACAAGAACAATGCTAATTGTAACGATTTCCCTTTCAGATACATGTAGCAAATGCTAAAAATAATATATATTTTTAAACAAATCTATTAAAATGAACTAGAGATATACCTATAATAGCAAAAGTGCGTTTTGCTTATGGCTATTGATTGGACATCAAACAATGGAAGGATGTATCTAAATGTTTAATACTTGTATTTATTTTAAAAAAATTCCAACAGAGAAAGATTTTTTTTATTTCGTTGCCCCACACTACGGCCCTAGGGAAACCGATGTTACCCAATATTCCCAAGATGAAAAAATCCTAAATGTGCTCTTGAGATGTTCCTCACTAAAAAATTCTGAAGGAAAAACGGTGTTGCTTTGCATCATTACCAGGGCGACAAAACCCTCAAGTGGTTATTGATAGTATGGGTAACTGAATATAGCAGAACTTCGTTTCAGTATGTATATGGGCTGTTGGATAGGTCGAAATGTCAGATTTGAGAGAAATGTGAATAGTTAAAGCTGGAAAAAAATTAAAATACAGCAAATTTGAACATAAAATAGAAATAAAGAAAAAAACCGTGTTAATATGGCATATTGAATACAAATTTATATCTAGAGAATTACTCAATTCATTGAATAGCTGTCAATAAACATAATCTGTAGAGAACACTGTAAAGAAGCTGCTACATGGAAGCATAAAATATTTATTTCATCTTATATATATCATATACTTCCTTCTTATAAATCCACGATTTCTACTAAAAATATTCTGAAATTTTTCCAACTTTCATGAAAGCTACCATTTTTATACCATTATACAGAATGTCTGGATGAAACTGGTCAATAAAGAAATATAATTTTTTCTGTAGTTGATATGCATGTAGTTTTGACAACAAGGAGGAATGCTTCAGTGGTTGTCAGTAGATTTCAATGTATGTACCACATGTGTCATTTCAAACGTCCCAACAGTATTTCACTTCTGTCCAGGTGTTGATGAGCATTTGGAAAGACACGGAGGCAACAGCAACATCTATGTGCAAAGTTCAACTAAATCTGCTGCTACTTTGTCTTTGACATATCCCCAGAGAAAGAAGTCACAAGATGTCAAGTCAAGGGACCTTGGTGGCCAAGGAATGGAGGCCCTCTCACCAGATCCACATGTTGGAAAACCGTTTATCGAGGAACTCTTTGACCACGCCTCAGAAGTGAGGTGGCATACCATCTAGTTGATAAGCATAGCCATCAGGAACCTGGAGATCTGCAAAAATTTCCAACATATCCAGGTACACTGCTCTGATTTCACATCTCACACAGAAGTACAGGCTGATGACGTTCGCTTTAATTAAGCTGCACCACAATTTGTGACTGTCGCACTCATGAATCTGGACAACACATGGATTTTTCTGATCCCCAAATGCGACAATTATGTCAATTTACCGACCCCAATACGTGAAAAGTCGCCTCATCACTGAATACCACTCTGTCCAGGGAGTCACTTTCACTGTCAGTTAGAGATAACATTTTTACCACATAGTTGTAATGGAGCTCAGAATTATGTTGCTCTAATTTTTGTACCACTGCAGTTCATATGCACGAAGTTTCAGCCTCTTGCTCACCACATCATGAACTGTGGATTTTGTAATCCCCAGCTGCAAATCAACTTGTTGAGCGGACTTCCAGGGGCTTCACTGAAACGCCGTTCAGCTGGCATCCATGCACTGAGGCATCATCTTTGAAATTCCACCAGCATTTTGCCACCCAAGACTTCCATGAATCAACAGGTGATCAGACCATTCTTGGATGCGTTACTTTGATAGTATTCTTGGCCGGTGATTTCTGCCCTGCGAAACTTTTACAAACCATTCTCTGCACTTTCACAGGAAACTTAAATTCTGCGACCCAATAACAGCATGTACTTGCAACTGCGTCATCTTGCCTCATCACTTACAGGCCATAGCACTTTTGTGAAACTTGCTGTGTTTACACATTTATCGGCACAAACAAAATGCATCATTGCTATAAGTAAATTTTTTCTTATCGATCAGCTTCTTCCCGGACACCCCTGTACAGGTAATTTAAATTTTTAACATTAAGTAAACAACAAAGTAAACATTTAAAATTTTACTGAAAAAATTATTACTACAATTGGAAAATTTAGTGACCATTTATTTTTTTTTTTCTTGTACTGGCCGAGTGGTTAGCACGCTTGGCTACTGATCTAAGGGACCTGGGTTCAAGCCCCGGGTAAGGCATGGCTGTTTGTGTCGTTTTTCTGCTGAGGGCCTGACATCCTCTCAGACCTTCTACTATGGCATATAAACTGACAGGCTCCTGTCAGACCTCTGTGGCAAGCAGCTGCTTGAGGGGGTATTTATTTTATTTACTGTCACCAGGAGCTGTATAAAACTCGACAATCAACAGACATTGGTCATTTAAACTAGTAGCTGAATAATCAAAGGTCAGTTAATCTAGGTTATATTGTATGTCAGCTACCTGTGATCCCCTCCCTCTCCACAAGGAATTTTTCTGCCTACATCTTCAATTTGTATTAACTCAAGATGTAGAAACTAAAATTGATTCATGAAACCTCAGAAAACCATTTCTTAATGGGTCAACATAAAAATTTTCATCGATGTTTTCGGCATTAGCCTGAATTTAGAGGCACTTCTCTACTACATCAGATAGCAAAAGACTTGCAATAAAGCGGGAGGAACTGTAAAACTTCTTACTGTTCAGGGTTGGGTTGTTTTACCTTTAAGCAGCACTTTTTTACACACAATGGGCTAAATGGCTAGGTCACATGGACCCCAAAGGCTCAGAGAAGGTTGGGGTGGGGACCCATTGAACAGATTGTAGACTCCCATCAAGGCTATCCAGCGTGTTCTTTAACGTGCACAGGGTATGGCTCTCCCGCACATGGGGCCATTGCTTAAAGTCCCATCCAATGGACGGCGGCCTTTCCAAGCCCATCGATATCCCCTACAGGCTGTGGGAAGGGCGAGGAATTTTGCGGAGATAAATCTCAACGCTGACCCAGCTGGGACTTGAACCTGGGAACTACAGATTACAAGCCCGGCATGCTACCAACTGAGCCACCCCTGCCCATCTTACTGTTCAGGCAAATTTGCAATGTATGAAGAACAAATAATGATTTAATATCACCTAAAGAGAACTTGAAAAGGTGGTGCCTGAAATTCCTACCAGCATCAGTGGCTTCAGCCTTTAGCGGAGGAGGAACAGGTCTTTGCCCCATGCTTGCGATCAGGGGGCTGTTTGATATTGTTGGTCCTACCAATCTCAATGAACCTAATTTCTTTAAAAATCCTACTAATCATTTTTTCGCTGCAAACGTGGAACGTGAGGACATTACAGAGAGATTATTCTCTTGATGTCCTCGTGCAGGAATTCCAGTGCTATAACCTATATATTCTAGGCTTTCAAGGGACCAGATGGCCAGATAAAGTTGAGATACTTAAAAATAACTTTAAATTTCTCTTTACAGGGAGGGAGGATGGAAAGCATCACCAAGGCGTGGGTCTGCTTCACAGCAGACACGCTAGTGATGCTTTTCTAGGATATGAGTGCATTAATAAAAGGTTTCTTACAATAAAATTTCAGACAAGTGTTAAAGACTTGAATGTTATATGCTGTTATGCCCTCACTGAGTATGAGAAGGATAGGTTTTACGGACAACTTCAGGATATTTTGAATTCTGTTAAAAAAGTAGATATTACCCTTGTTCTAGGTGACTTCAATGCCAAAGTTGGTACTGATTCTGACCTTTGGGGAGGAGTGGTAGGCCCTTTTGGTATTGGTAGCTGCAATGGGCAACGTCTCCTACAGGTAAATAAACTCAATGGTTTCAGAATAACTAACACATATTACAAACACCGCGACATACATAAATACACTTGGGTTTCACCTGATGGGCTGCATAGGAATATGATTGATTATATATTCATTAACAGCAAATGGGCTAGTTCTGTTAGAAATACCACGGCATATAAGGGAGCTGAAATTGGATCTGACCATTACCTTGTTAAAAGTGTCTTGCAACTTAGACTTAAAAAGTGTTGTGCAAGGGTTAAAAATTTTACTTTTAATACTGAAGCTCTGAAAGACCCAGTTATAGCCAAAGCTTACCATGATAGGTTACTTAGTCATTATGACAGTCGTGGTTTGCTTAATACTGAAGTTGAGGAAGAATGGGGCCATTTCAAACAGGCTTTTTTGGAAACTAACAGTACTCTTTTAGGAAAAAAGGAGCAGAGGAGGCGGAATTATTTAAGTGATAAGGCACTTGAGCTTATTTTACAAAGAAGGAACTGCAGGAATGTCCTTAATCAGTACCCTACTAGTCCTAATAGAAAGGATTACAGAGAGCTTAATAAGCATGTAAGCGATCAGTTAGCTACTGATAAGAATCTTTGAACTGATGGCTTGACTGACAAAAGTTGAGGAAGCAGTTAGACAGCACAACAGCAGCGAGCTGTAACAGATAGTTAATGTTTTATGTGGTAGAAAACGAACAGGTATACAGGGATTGAAGGATAAAGAAGGTAAGGTTATAGAAGGTGAGGATTCTGTCATGAATAGGTGGGCTGCGCATTTCAGTGATATTCTAAACAATGCGATTAGTTCTATTCCCATTGTTTGCAATGATGATAGATGCATTGGTGGCTTTAATGTTGGCTCTATAACACAGTCTGAAGTTATTTTGGCTGTTTCTAAACTTAAACTTGATAAATCCCCAATGGTAGATGAAATTACTATGGAAATGCTTAGAGCTGGGAATGTTCCAGTTACCATTTGGATGACTGAAATTTTGAATAACTTTTATGATAAAGGCATGGTTCCTAAAGATTTTACCAGAGCTTTTATTATCCCTATTTTAAAAAAAGGTGATCGCAGTTCTTGTGATAACTATAGGGGTATCAGCCTACCCTCTTCTTTCCATGATTGTGCTTAATAGAATTAAGAATCCGGTTGACAGGCAATTGCGTGATGAGCAATGTGGATTCAGAAGTGGTAGGGGATGTGTAGATCAAATATTTTTACTTAGGCAGATTCTTGAGAAATGTTTAGAGTTTCAGAAACCTTTGGTTGCTAGCTTTGTTGATTTCAAAAAGGCTTTCGACTCTGTTGATCATCAATAATTTGTGGTTGATTGTGTGATCATATGGTATACCAGACAAGTTAGTTAACATAATGAAAGCTCTCTATAATACACTGAGTCATATGTGAGAGTTGGTAAGGCTTGTAGCAATTGGTTTAGCATTACTTCTAATGTTCGAGAAGAGTGCATTTTGTCTCCTTTTCTCTTTAGCTTGGTTATTGATTATGTTATGCGAAATTCACTTCAAGGGAAAGATTTTGGCCTTAAATGGACAGGAGATACGAAAATTTCTGATTTAGATTATGTTGATGAGATGAACTCTTTCATTCGAGCTGTTGATGAGACTGGTAGGAGAGTAGGTTTAGTTATAAACAGAGAGAAAACTAAAGTGATTAAAATTGGTCAGGCAGTCTGTGATTTAGTTAACCTGCGTGGTTGCAGCTTTGAGCAGGTGTCACAGTTTAATTATCTTGGGAGCTATCTAACAGATGCTGGTGATGTGCGGCATGAGATTAACAAACAAATAGAGATTGCTGTCGGGACTTTTAAGAATCTATGGAGAGTGTGGAGAAATAGGCGTATACACCTAAAGATCATCATAATAAAATTACGTGGACATGACACATGCCCCATCGCTGTCAGTGTGTTTTGGCAGTCTTGGGTGACCATACACCCTACAGAACAGTCAATGTGTGGCACTCTCGTCCAGTTTGACATGCCTCTGTTCACCCCCACCAATATGTCACCTGCTACTCAATCACGACAATTGAGTTTGCATCTCATTTGCATAATCGAACAACTTTTCTGATGTTCTTGTTTAATAAAAAAAATTCAAATGCTTCTTTTTTTTATTGCTTCATATTCATTTTGAAATATCCCCTCATTTTTGTGAGCAGTGTATTATAAGGAGATAAACAATTTCACAGCTGTTTTAAGCATGATTTTTCATAAGGCCAATGTTTATTTAATCATTTATTCATTAGTGGATAAATGGGGTACATCCCTTGGTTCAACGGCCCCGCAACTTTGAACGTCTTCAGCGCCTCCATTCGTAGTCGCTTCTCCAGCTCCATTCTCATCTTCTTCAAATCCTGTCACCACCTCAGCCCCTTCATTTGAACAAGGCAACACCAGAAAAAAATATATGTGAAGTTGTTTTTAAGTATCTCATCTTAACTATTTATTCCGTATCTTTTCTCATAAGATTATTTATTATATATATCGTGTTATTAACAAATTACCGGTGAGAATTAAAGAATATTAGGTACATGTCAATGGTAATTATTTTTACTACCCATATAGTACTGTTGAACTACTTATGTAATGTGACAAATGGACATATCTATGCTAATTCCCAACATACGTAAAATTCAGGTAACGTAAGTTTTCGAGGAACCGAAACCTTACGTAGGTCGTTATTTTGCAATGCACATAATACATAATTGCAAAAATAATGATTCAATATCCCAAATTGGAGTCGAAATGAATCATCAGCACCAGGGACGGATTAAGACCAACTGATCCTCTAAACACAGACCAATAATGATGCCCCCCTCGGCCTTTCCATTGCCTAACTGACAAGACATTAAGAGGCAATACGTGCTGTAGGCACTTATTGAGGAATAAGTCTTTAAATTTTAGTCATTCACCATACCAAGAAATCGGTTTTTTTAACAATTTAGGCTAAAGTCGAACGAACGCGGCAGATAAGGACAATTACAAAAATTTTCGACTGAAGTCGACTATAGCAGTGAACGAGTTGAGAGAGTTGAGAGCATGATAGCTAGGGGAAAAACTCTTTGGTGCCCCCCTTCCCATGGTGCCCAAAGCACATGCTTATTTTGCTTAATGATTAATCCAGCGCTGATCAGCACAGAATGCTTTATTTAGATATTATAATATAATTTAGATATTATATAATATTATTTAGATTTTTTATTATTTTACGAAACGACGACGTACCACATTCGAAAAGGAAAATGTAATTTGTTTTTAAACTAAATTGAAACCTCAGTTATCCGATTTTTGGTTAAACCGATCAAAAATGGACGACTGGACAAAGCATGGTCGGTTACGTCTCGCTTTAACTGTCGAAAGTCTGTTGACGCTAAGCCGACGTGCGAACTGCGACTGAAGGTCCCCACAGAGTTCAGTTTTGCCTTCAGGTCCAAATGAAAAGTTCAAGCCTGAACAACAGTTCGACGTTAAAAGCCACACACGGCTCAGTTAAGCCTGAAGGTATTTGCCGAGTTCGCTTCTCTTCGGTGTGAACGGTTTCAGGTATTTCAGGCGAGCCTTGATGAATTGATTAGGTTACGCTGACGTAGTTTGTATAATCAACCAAAATAAGAAATCAAAGCGCAAGTGGGATAAAGAATGGCTACTGAAATTGAATATTATTCTTAATTTGAACTTGAGAAACTGAAGCTTTTTAAATTAAATCTACTGAGCATTTATGCACTGTCAATCTGTTTTTTAAGTAACTGGAGAAGATGAGTGTAGAAGAAAATTTGTCTTGAATCGGGTGGGATCTGAACCCACGACCTTCTGATGACATGTCAGGTATACTCTATCACCAGGAGGTCGTAGGTTCGGATCCCACCCGGTACAAGATAATCTTCCTTCAACATGCATCTTCAACCTGTTACCTAAAACAGCTTAATAGTGTTTAAATGCTGAGTAAATCAATGATGAGCTGGGAATTCATTTGTTTATAAATTAAAATCACTAAAAATCAGTGATTTTAATTATAAACAAACTAAATAAATAATAAACTTAATAAATAATAAACAAACTTAATATATAACAAACTTAATAAATAATAAAGAAACCTTAACGACCAGCGGTCGTTAGGGGCCATAGGGGCCCATCAATAATTTCATATTGTATATTAATATTAATTTAAATTTTGGTTCTCTCTTTATTTAATTTTTTAAACTTAATCTAAATTTTCATTTTATGTTAATTCAAATTTAAATATTATCTTAATTTAAATACTGAATTTAAAGGAATAATGAAAACCATTATTCTTTTTTTTTTCAAAAGCATTTTGCCTGTGTTCTATTTAGTACGTATTAAGAGAAGCGTTACGTTGAAACCTGCAGATGTGTTGCCTTCATGGATCTTAACGGTGCGGCTGAAAAATGTGCCCAGAGCCAGTGCTAGTGCCAGAATTCTCAATAATAAAGTAAGAGTCGAGGTTAATTGCCTATTGGCGTTTTTTCTCTATTGCATCAATTTGTGGTTGTGGTGTCATTTGGGTTTAGTCCGAGGCTGCCCTGAACTATGCTTATTTTCCCTGAGCAACCAAGGTCTCATTTATTGCCTGAAAGCATAATCACTACTTTCTCTGTGTACTCAATACGCGAAAGATAGGGTACGGTTTTCTTCTAAATATAAATATTAATAAAACGATATTTTGAAACTGTTAAATGATCTTGCTTTGTAGGCATTGTTTGATTTCTGAAACTATAAATCATCTTGATGATATTAGAAATCACGAGACTTGTAAATTTCAACATCGAATACGAAACCAAGGCAGCTTCATACCAAAATATTTCTCCTCCGTCCAACAACTTAGTTACAACTCATAGGGCTCCTCCAGTTCACTGGATGCGCCAAATTAAGTTGTATGCAATATACACTGAGAGGCCAAAAGTCATGGGATATGTGCCGAATACGGGTTGGTCCTCCTCGAGCCTCAGCAGTGCAGCCACACGTCGAGGCATGGAGTTAACAAGTTGCCGTTACCGTTCTGCAGGGATGGCAGCACACACATCCTGCAGTGTAGACTATAATTGTGTTGCATTGGATGGTGCTGGATTCATGGATCGTAAGCTTGTTTCCATTGTGTCTCCCAGATGTTTCAAGGAGTTCATATCAGGGGACTGTGAGGGCCAATTCATTGCCTCCACGGACCTTGATGGCAAATACCTTCAAGGTCCGTGGAGCGTTCCTCGATCTACCCTCCTAGCAACCAGACTGCTGACAAATTGCATTATATTGTTGGAATACCCCTTCACCATCAGGGTGTTCGAGAGTCATAAAGGGGTGCAGGTGATCTCTGAGAATGTCCACGTATCTCATACCTGTCAGTGATTGCTCCAAATGGACGAGAGAGCCCAATGTAGACCAAGAGAACATGCCCCACACCAGCCTGAACAGTACCTTGCAGACAGGAAGGGTCCATGGCTTCACGGGGCTTACGCCATACTCTAACGCGCCCGTCAGTGCGAAACAACTGGAACCTTGATTCATCCGACCATGCTATCCGACGCCACTGTTGTACTGTCGGATTTCGATGTCTTCGGGCCCATTCCATTTTCGATGTCTTCGGGCCATTTGTTGAGCTCTGTGACGACGTGTAAGCAATGGGACACGAGTGGGTCTTCGGCAACCAAATCCGATGCAGGTGGCGATGGACCACATTTTCACAGATGTTTTG
The DNA here is from genome assembly GCA_038380435.1 of Ryuthela nishihirai. Classification (NCBI taxonomy): domain Eukaryota; kingdom Metazoa; phylum Arthropoda; class Arachnida; order Araneae; family Heptathelidae; genus Ryuthela; species Ryuthela nishihirai. The sequence continues at coordinate 81,514,695 of JAWZYU010000012.1, forward strand.
TGTTTGACCCACATTCAAATTGGCAGTGATTTTATGCACTGTAGCCTGTCTGTTGGTCATTACCATTCGTGATAGCCGACGCGAGTTCTGTTCGTCAGTTGCAAATGGCTGTCCCATTCACTGGTTTACGTATGTGGAAATGCCATCAATAGAACACTGACGAAAAACTCTTGACACCATAGACCAGGGAAAACGAAATTCCTGCACGATCTCCGATATTGCATGACCCATCCTTCTGGACCCATGACTTTTTTGGCCACTCATTGTACTTTAGCATTATAAAATATAGAGAGTTATTTATTATCAAATATTTGAATACTTTTTTAATATTTACTTTGTCGCCTATAAATACTATCTTGCAGACAATATTTCTGATAACACTAACTTACGGTAATATGTTGTAATGTTATCAGAATCATGAAACCGATTCATTTGTGACCTAGGATACTACATTTCGGAATTTGAAATTCGAATTGGAATGGCACTCCATGTAAATTCTCTTTCTATGCATCCACTGTTGTTGGATCATTGATCTGTTGTGAGCACATTAAATAAATAAATAAATTAACTTATTCCAATTAATATATTTTAACACACAATACTTCGCATCCACTGTATACTTTCGTAGTCGTGAAATGCATTAATTGCTAATTTAGCCATTTTCTGAACGACGGTTGAGAACATACGCTGAAACTTTCAAATATAAATAAAATTCTCTAATTACAATAGATGCTTGTGTGAGAAACTTCCTCTTCAAAGAATTCAAGAAATGGTTAAATTCTAATGTAAAGTAGATTTACAGCTCAAATATAATATTCTTTCGATTTTATATCGTGTTTTGGTTGATCCTGCATATAACTTTTTAATTTTTTTTTTGGAAATTCTTTATACTAGTTTGATGGTATTTCAAGGGATTTCGGTAAGAATTGTGATATATTGGTGTATTTCAAAGCGGAAAACGTGGTTGAACTACTTATATAGAATCAAGATAGTTTTTGTAACGGATTCCATCGCGAGAGTTTACAGTTAACCTTATGCGAAGCTTATTGATGTGCATGTTGCTGGGAAGGGAGTTGGTACAAGCACATGGATACGATTCTCAGAGTTGTTGCATAGTAATACAGGAAGGCATTGCTAATGGTATTCTGCACAGCGCCGAAATATGGGTGAGGCATCTCGAGGCACTGTATTCTTGTTTAGGAAAAATTTAATTACTTAAAAACTGTCTTTTAAACTTTTCAAAATATCTGTTGTATGTTAGAAGCCTTCGTTTAGAAGGAATGTTAGGTACATGTCAATAATAAATCACTTTTACTACCTATGTAATGTGACAAATACACATGTAATGTAAAAGAATATGTAATGTGAAAATGAAATAAATTTATGTGAAATATTTATATTATATAAATTTACTTCTAATTAAACATATAAAGAATCTATATAAAATTAAATATTTAATAATTATTGTTTGTGATTTTCCTTTGGCGATTTCTGTTTCAGGTTGCTTTTACCTCTGAGTGGCACTTTATTGCACACAAAGGGTCACAAGGATCCCGAGAGCTTACAGAAGGTTGAGGGAAAGGGACTACTGGGCAGCTGTTGAGAGGGAGATGGAAACCCTCCATCAAGGTAGAGGGAAAGGGACCACTGGGCAGCTGTTGAGAGGAAGATGGAAACCCTCCATCAAGGTAGAGGAAAGGGGCCACTGGGCAGCTGTTGAGAGGAAGATGGAAACCCTCCATCAAGATTGAGGGAAAGGGACTACTGGGCAGCTGTTGAGAGGAAGATGGAAACCCTCCAGCAAGGTTGAGTGAAAGAGACTACTGGGCAGCTGTTGAGAGGAAGATGGAAACACTCCATCAAGGTTTAGGGAAAGGGACCACTGGGCAGCTGTTGAGAGGAAGATGGAAACCCTCCATCAAGGTAGGGGGAAAGGGACCACTGGCCAGCTGTTGAGAGGGAGATGGAAACCCTCCATCAAGGTAGGGGGAAGGGACCACTGGGCAGCTGTTGAGAGGGAGATGGAAACCCTCCATCAAGGTAGGGGGAAGGGACCACTGGGCAGCTGTTGAGAGGAAGATGGAAACCCTCCATCCAGGTAGAGGGAAAGGGACTACTGAGCAGCTGTTGAGAGGAAGATGGAAACCCTCCATCAAGGTAGAGTGAAAGGGACCAGTTGGCAGCTGTTGAGAGGAAGATGGAAACCCTCCATCAAAGGGCGTAGTGAAGGACTATGGTTGAGGGGGGAGATATCAAAAATTTTCCAACTCGAAAATCAAATTTGCCAACTGAGCAAGTAGTGTCTCTGTCACGTTTTTACCTAGATTTTCGCTCCGTGGAGGGGGAGGTTGTAATTTTTGACTTCCAATTTTGTCAAGTAGCCGTAATTTCATAGAAATAATAGCAAGTCAGGGGGAATTTTCCCTTGATTTTGCCAAATTTCACATTGAATGTAGGGTTTCCATCTTCCTCTCAACAGCTGCCTAGTGGTCTCTTTCCCTCAACCTTGATGGAGGGTTTCCATCTTCCTCTCAACAGCTGCCCAGTGGTCCCTTTCCCTCAATCTTGATGGAGGTTTTCCATCTTCCTCTCAACAGCTGGCCAGTGGTCCCTTTCCCTCAATCTTCTCTATGCCCTCGGGATCCTTGTAACCCTTTGTGTGCAATAAAGTGCCACTCAGAGGTAAAAGCAACCTGAAGCAGAAATCGCCAAAGAAAAATCACAAACAATAATTATTAAATATGTAAAAGTGAATATAGATTCTTTATATGATTCGTATATAGATTCGTATATAGATTCTTTATATGTTTAATTAGAAATAAATTTATATAATATAAATATTTCACATAAATTTATTTCATTTTTAAAGACAAATCATCAAAGTTTAAAAGACATTTTTTAAAATATTAAATTTTTCCTAAACAATATTTTCTCTTTAATTTTTTCTCCTCAATTTCACAAAACCAATCCCAATCATTACATCTCTCCTAAATTTGCCAAGTCACTTCAAAATTTTAAAACTCCCCGAGATTTTGCCAAGTTTTCTCGATTTTGTCAACTCTCCTTCATTTCCCAAACCCAATCCCAATTATCACAACTCGCCCTATTAGAGAATTCCAAGTGGATTCGAATTTTGCCAACTGCTCTTCATTTTGTTCATTTCCTCGATTTGTCCAACACTCCTTAATTTCACAAAACAAATCACAATTTTCACAAATCGCCTATAATTTACCAAGTGGATTCGAATTTTGCCAACTACCCTAGATTTTGCCGACTCGCCATAATCTTCCCTGAATTTGCCAACTACCCTAGATTTTGCCTACTCGCCATAATCTTCCCTGAATTTGCCAAGTCACTTCGAATTTTATCAACTCTCCTTAATTGCAAAAGAAAGGCACAATTTTCACAATCCCCTGTGTTTTACCAAGTGGCTTCGAATTATGCCAACTCCTCTAGATTTTGCCAAGAGTTCTTGTTTTTTCCAACTCTCCTTAATTTTACAAAACCAATCCTAATTTTTACACTCACCTATACTTTTTTACCAAGTGGTTCCCAGTTTTTCCAACTTCCTCAGATTTTGCCAAGTTGTCTCGATTTTACCAATTCTCCTTATTTTCGCAAAATAATCCCAATTTTTACATTTCTCCTGAATTTGCCAAGTCACTTCAAATTTTTCAAACTCCCCAAAATTTTGGCAAGTTTTCTCGATTTTCTCAACTCTCCTTAATTTCACAAAAACAATCCTAATTTTCATAACTCACCCGTATTTTACCAAATGGGTTTAACACCAAGAAATCGAAATCATCTAAATCAAAGCCAAGAGTCGTTTGCAGGCAGTGGTGTAAAGCACGGCGCCAGTAGACTCTTTAGCAGTGGAACCACGTTCTATGGAACGATAAATCACACTTCACCATCTGGCAGTCCAAAGGACAATTCTGAATATGGAGGATGCCAGGTGAATGCTATCTGCCTTGGTAGTTGCCAGGTGAATGCTATCTGCCTTGGTAGTTGCCAGGTGAATGCTACCTGACTTGCTACCTGCCTTGCCAGTTGTGCCAACTGTGAAGTTTGGTAGAGTAGACATCATGCTCTGGGGCTGTTTTTCATGGTTTGGGCTGGGCCCCCTAGTTCCAATGAACGGGACTCTGAACACCGTTGCCAATAATGACATTCTCGACAATTCTGTGCTCCCAACTTTATGGCAACAGCTCGGTGAAGACCCTTTCCTGTAACAATATGACAAATGATGTCCAGGAAGTGAGGACTGTGCAGGAATGGTTTGATGAGATGGGTGTGGAAGAATCTGAGTGGCATGCACAAAGGCCTGATCTCAACGCCATGGACTCCTTTGCAATGAATTGGAACGCCTATTGCGAGTCAGGCCGAACCGCCCAACATCAGTGACCTTCTTCACTAATGCTCTTGTAGCAGAATGGCCGGCAATTCTCACAGCAACGTAACAAAATAAAGTGGAAACCTTCCTCGCAGAGTGGAGGCTGTGGTAGCAGCAAAGGATGGACCAACGCGATGTTTATTCATTTCCTATTACAAGGAGTTTTTTGGTCAGCGAGTGTTCAGATACTTTTGATCATATAGTGTATTTACAATATTTATTTATTGAGAGGAAGGAACGAAGATATACGCTAACACCGCTCAAGAAATGAAAAACAGAGAAATATTTACATGATTAATGCTAGTAGTGACTTTACAACTTTGACCCTCATGCACAGTGCTTCCCCCCTTTGACGTCACCGGTCTCGCCCACTTATGCGCCCCACACTACTACCCCCCTTTATTAATATTCATAATTAAAAATTCTTATTTAATAATTAATTACTCATAATTAATATTCCATAATGACCCCCTGGTTGACCTATTTATTAAAAATTCCTCCACTTTACTTAAAACCCGTGGCGCCATCTAGTGTATATTATGAGAACTATACTTTCGAAATGCCCTCTATTTTAACCAAAATTATTCCCAATTTTTGATTCCCCCTCATTAAAAAAAAACTTTCAAAACTACCACCCCCTCTATTCGAAACCCTATCAAAACTTCCCCGCTGGTTGACCCACCTGTAATTTTTAAGCCCCCCTGAAGAGTCACCTGGAAAAAGTCTTCGTTTTTGGTGGCGCCATCTAGTGTATCCTTTAGCAAGATTTTAACTGCATGTCTCAATTTTTTTGACTCCCCCTTATCAAACGTTCCGCCCCCTTATCAAAAGTTCCGCACCCACCCCCTTTATTAAAAAACCTTGGAGCCATCTAGTGTATATCATGAGTACTATACTCTAGCAAGCCATCTATTTTAACCAAAATTTTCCAATTTTTGACTCCCTCCTCATTAAAAAAAACCTTATCTAAACTGCCACCCCATCATTAAAAAAACCCTTATCAAAAGTTCTGCCCCCTCTATTAAACTCCCCCACTCCAAAGACGGTTGACAGCCCTTCTGACTAAACCGCATTGAACCAATAGAACAAACTTTTTTAATTCCCGTATATCCGTTACGCGACAGGGTCACAAGTTTAAACTTTTTATTCCTAATACTTATTACCGCTGTATCCTCAGTACAGGATGAAAAATATTAATCTTTCCTAGGAAGTAATGTTACGCAGTAACAATCGATAACAAAATATTATTTATTCCTCCGAAGAAAAATCAGCTAATTGTTTGAAAGTAAGATATCATTTTTTTTTCAAATCTACAATTCTAAACGCTCTCAGAGTTTTCGAAATCGTCTTTTCCACCGTTTACCGGCAAACGTGTGATCCAATGATTCATCACGCTGATGAAATTTTATTTCGCGTTGCGACCTCTCGTTAGTACAAGTGTGTGCATTACGCTTTACAAGGTCAATTGTTTTCATCGGGTAAAAAATAATTCTGTAAAGAATTTTGTATGCGGCAGAATGCTATAGAAAGTAAGCAATGCTAAAAGTAGAAAACTATTCATACGTTGCGAGTACCCTTGCGCTTCAATGATTCATCACGCTGATGAAATTTTATTTCGCGTTGCGACCTCTCGTTAGTACAAGTGTGTGCATTACGCTTTACAAGGTCAATTGTTTTCATCGGGTAAAAAATAATTCTGTAAAGAATTTTGTATGCGGCAGAATGCTATAGAAAGTAAGCAATGCTAAAAGTAGAAAACTATTCATACGTTGCGAGTACCCTTGCGCTTCTGCTTACGGTGCGTAAAACATCTAACTTTAGTTCTACATCCAAGTCCAACATGAATGTATGTTAATGGTGTAGGGGATATTAGTTTTAACAAATACTATAAAATACACTCATAGAGTAAGCTACTATAAAAATAATATATTTAATAATTCTCACTCGATTAATATACTGATAACAACTCTCAACTTACCTGAGCTAATCCACCGAAATTTTATTTGCAACTGGACTGACAGTCAAAATTTAGCAAATACTTCAGCGATTATATCAGTATATCTATGGAACAAGCTACATGAGAAAGCTTCTTCGATTCGGAAACATAAAAATTCACCTAACTAAAAATTTTCAGGAATAATTTAAAAGTAAAGATCTCAGCAAAAAGTTTTGGATATTTATTACTGTTCAGTGACACCGGTGAAAACGAATTTTTCCCCTGTGCAGAAAAGCGACATTGATATAACTTTCATGCAAAAGACATGTATTTGGTTAATGATCGTGTCTGATGAATTTTTTTCCCTTTAATGCGAATGGTTAGATCACCATAGGATATAAGTGACAGAAAAAAATAATGTCTTTACAAACTAAGAGTCACTCTGTGTGAAACATCTCAAGTCCAGAAATACCCTTCTTAAAAAATAGGAAAATGCCCTACTCTCTCACTTCTTAAAATTTCACAAGACCTTTTCTCTTAATTCGAAGAAATGGCAGGGAGACGAGCGCATGAACAGCCAGTCCCAATCAGTGACAACTCAAAGAGCACGGGGCACTTATGCACTGACCTATGGAACAGACTTTCGATGTGAAAACAGATATGCTACTGTTTATCTAAATCCTTTACCTATGGGAAGAGCTGCCTGCTACGTGACTTTTATCTTCCTGAAGGATCTTTTCAACCCTAATGACAAAGTGAAATAATTATTCGTTTCATGACGAAATGCCGCACCTTATCGGATAGATCAATGGAAGCTCCTGTCTTATCTTCGTGGCGATCTTTTCGGCTTAAGTATACAACAGTTTGTTGCATGCAAAAACTCCATGCGGTCAGCTAATTTTAAAATGTCCTCTTATGCTGTTCATCACAATTAAAGAAAGTATGTAGCAGTTACTGGAAGAATATGGTTTGACCACAAAAGGAAATAAAGTACATTAGAAAGGAAAAATCACTGTTCGAGGGAACCCATACAGAAAATTGTTAATGTCATAAGAAATGTGTGACGTACTTCGCAAAACGATACAGATGTAGAAAAAAAATTCAGTGTAGAAAATGGAAAAACAAAAAAGTATCATGTAATACGAGTTTCGCAAAATAATAGAATGTGTGAAAATTTCAATCCCAGTGTGCATGATGTAGCAGTAATGCGAAAAGAAATCTTTAGCAATATTCCCCCGTCATTTGTTAGGTGGTGATAGTGTTAACATGCACTAACATCCAAGAATTTTCAAATGACATTGGGGTGTATCATTTCCATCACTTAAGCTTCTACTTCTTTTATTTTTTTCAACCAATAACCACGATAATGTACAGTTTCTGCGGGACAGTTCTGGTGGTGACTTTGATGCAAAAATGGCGCAGGGGGCAATCTTTCTCGCAGTAGCGATCGGTTTAGTTATTTTTCCTGCATGAGAATACATATTTCTATACTAGTGTGGAATTCTTAGAACTAATATGTAAGTACACTATGTTTTATAAGTGTGAAAGTGGTTGTTTTTCCGGTAAGGACACCAACCTCATCATTACTTAGATAATCAAATCATCCAATACAGTAAATGGTGCACAAACATCTGGATAAAAAGCATTAACTTCCTATTTTCTTACCAACAGACGAGTATGTATATGTCTGTATGTTACAAGTGTAAAAGTGGTTATTTTTCCTGCAAACATTCACTTTTTGTCAAGCATGTGAATACTGCTTGACTACATATACTTGAAGCATGTGAATACTATACTTTCATTGCATGGGTATATCTTCCCCTAGCACCTCTTCAGTAAGTTGGTTGTAAAGAGCTTCACGTGGAGGTATTGCGTTTCTTCAAACTTTTCGCTGCTGTCAATGTAATCGTAGGGATAAATTCCTTTTCTCAAAACCAAGTGTTGCCGTTCAGTTTCAACATATTCCTTCAAAATGTTGAATTCTTCTGTCGATATGTTATTTCCTAGCTTCTCAAGAGATACACTTAAATATCGATAAGAATCTATGAAATTCAAAGTTCCAAGGGAGAATGCTATCTATTTTTTCGTATTATTGGGAATGCAATTAATCTTCTTATTTTTGATCATACTGATTCCTTGCATAATAAGATGGCTGTCATATCCCATTAGGTTATGAAATACAACTGGAATCTTATTTGTGAGCTTAAAATTGAGATTACACGCATTATGAGCGTCTCCTCGGAATTTGCCGGTTAAATCATCGTGATCTCTCACGCGATCTGCGTAGCATCACCTGCTTTTCACGCTTTTCGCGTTTCTGACAACGAACTCGCATGTCTACAATCAAAGCAAACTAAATTGAAACTCAACAGGCCTATTTATGCTGGATTCAGTATTCTAGATATTAATAAAATATTGATGTATAACTTTCATTATGACCATATTAGTCCAAAACATGGAGAAAAAGCTAAATTATTGTTCACTGATACAGATTCACTGTGCTACGAGCTTCAAACCGAGGACGTGTATGCCGATATGAAAGATGATATAGATCATTTCGATACGTCCGACTATCACATAGATCATGTTTTGCATAGTATGCATAATGAAAAGGTACTAGGTAAAATGAAGGATGAACTTTCAGGAGTACCTATCAAACAATTTGCATGCCTTCGTATCCTTGTTCAGAAAAGTCAATATTTGATTCACATACAACTGAAACGTTACATGCAGTATTCACATGCTTGACAAAAAGTGAATGTTTGCAGGAAAAATAACCACTTTTACTCTTGTAACATACAGACATATACATACTCGTACGGGAAAAATTACTAAACCCACTCTTACCTAAACGTAAATTGTGCGTGAGAATTAGTAAAACCTACAGTGATTCATAAAAACTGGAGTCAAGGCAGCATTTTGTCACTTTTCCTACATTATGTTGCAGGGAAGCTTTGTGAAGAGAAAGACTAGGGACTTAGATGGTCTAAAGATCTTAAAATATCTTACTTAGATTTTTCTGATGATCTTGTCCTCCTGGCAAATGATGCTCCGGCGATAATTCTTTCAATGGAGCTGTTGATGAGGCTGGCAATATTTAAGCTTGATAAAAACTACCGAAATGAAAAGTGGTCAGGTGGGGAGTATTTCAGTTCTTTGAATGAGTAAGTTTCTGTTTATCTTGAGAGATGTGTAAGATATTGAAATGTGTGGCATGAAATACAAGAACAATGGGCAAGCTTCTGAAACTTTTAAGAATCTGTGGAGTGTGGGGAAAATAGGTTGATACACCTAAAAACTTTCGAGAGAATCAATCTAGTACATAGCTTATGTTTGCTGTTGTAGTACAACTTGGTCTGTTGGTAAGAAAATAGGAAGTTAATGCTTTTTATCCAGATGTTTGTGCACCATTTACTCTATTGGATGATTTGATTATGTAAGTAATGATGAGGTTGGTGTCCTTACCGGAAAAACAACCACTTTCACACTTATAAAACATAGTGTACTTACATATTAGTTCTAAGAATTCCACACTAGTATAGAAATATGTATTCTCATGCAGGAAAAATAACTAAACCGATCGCTACTGCGAGAAAGATTGCCCCCTGCGCCATTTTTGCATCAAAGTCACCACCAGAACTGTCCCGCAGAAACTGTACATTATCGTGGTTATTGGTTGAAAAAAATAAAAGAAGTAGAAGCTTAAGTGATGGAAATGATACACCCCAATGTCATTTGAAAATTCTTGGATGTTAGTGCATGTTAACACTATCACCACCTAACAAATGACGGGGGGAATATTGCTAAAGATTTCTTTTCGCATTACTGCTACATCATGCACACTGGGATTGAAATTTTCACACATTCTATTATTTTGAGAAACTCATATTAAATGATACTTTTTTCGTTTTTCCATTTTCTACACTGAATTTTTTTTCTACATCTGTATCGTTTTGTGAAGTACGTCACACATTTGTTATGACATTAACAATTTTCTGTATGGGTTCCCTCGAACAGTGATTTTTCCTTTCTAATGTACTTTATTTCCTTTTGTGGTCAAACCATATTCTTCCAGTAACTGCTACATATATTTTGAATTCTGTCAAGAAAGGAGATATTACCCTTGTTCTTGGTGACTTCAATGCCAAAGTTGGTACTGACTCTGACCTTTGGGGAGGAGTAATAGGCCCTTTTGGTATTGGTAGCTGCAATAGCAATGGGCAACGTCTCCTACAGGTAAGTAAACTCAATGGATTCAGAATAACTAACACTTATTACAAACACCGCGACATACATAAGTACACATGGGTTTCACCTGATGGGCTGCATAAGAATATGATTGATTACATATTAATTAACAGCAAATGGACTAGTTCTGTTAGGAATACCAGGGCATATAGGGGAGCTGAAATTGGATCTGACCATTACCTTGTTAAAAGTGTGTTGCAACTTAAACTTAAAAAGTGTTGTGCTAGGGTTAAAAAATTTACTTTTAATACTGAAGCTCTGAAAGATCCAGTTATAGCCAAAGCTTACCATGATAGGTTACTTAGTCATTATGACAGTCATGGTTTGCTTACTACTGAAGTTGAGGAAGAATGGGATCATTTTAAACAGGCTTTTTTGGACACTAACAGTACTCTTTTAGGAAAAAAGGAGCAGAAGAGGCAAAATTATCTGAGTGATAAGGCACTTGAGCTTATTTCGGAAAGAAAGAACTGCAGGAATGCCCTTAATCAATACCCTACTAGTCCTAATAGAAAGCATTACAGAGACCTTAATAAACTTGTAAAGGATCAGTTAGCTGCTGATAAGAATCTTTGGCTTGATGGTTTGGCTGACAAAGCCGAGGAAGCAGTTAGACAGCACAACAGCAGAGAGCTGTACCAGATAGTTAATGTTTTGTGTGGTAGAAAACGGACAGGCATACAAGGATTGAAGGATAAACAAGGTAAGGTTATAGAAGGGGAGGATTCTGTCATGGCTAGGTGGGCTGAGCATTTCAGTGATGTTCTAAACAATGTAGTTAGTTCTACTCCCATTGTTTGCAATGATGATAGATGCATTGGTGGCTTTAATGTTGGCCCTATAACACAATCTGAAGTTAGTTTGGCTGTTTCTAAACTTAAACTTCATAAATCCCCAGGGGTAGATGAAATTACTACGGAAATGCTTAGAGCTGGGAATGTTTCGGTTACCACTTGGATGACTGAAATTCTGAATCTCTTTTATGATAAAGGCATGGTTCCTAAAGATTTTACCAGAGCTATTGTTATCCCTATTTTCAAAAAAAGTGATCGCAGTTCTTGTGATAACTATAGGGGTATCAGCCTACTCTCTGTTCCAGGTAAAGTTCTTTCCATGATTGTGCTTAATAGAATTAAGAATCTGGTTGACAGGCAATTGCGTGATGAGCAATGTGGATTCAGAAGTGGTAGGGGATGTGTAGATCAGATATTTTCACTTAGGCAGATTCTTGAGAAATGTTTAGAGTTTCAGAAACCTTTGGTTGCTAGCTTTGTTGATTTCAAAAAGGCTTTCGACTCTGTTGATCGTCATAATTTGTGGTTGATTGTGAGATCATATGGTATACCAGACAAGTTAGTTAACATTATGAAAGCTCTCTATAATAACACTGAGTCGTGTGTGAGAGTTGGTAAGGCTTGTACCAATTGGTTTAGCATTACTTCTGGTGTTCGACAAGGGTGCATTTTGTCTCCTTTTCTCTTTAGCTTGGTTATTGATTATGTTATGCGAAATTCACTTCAAGGGAAAGATTTTGGCCTTAAATGGGCTGGAGATACGAAAATTTCTGATTTAGATTATGCTGATGATTTAGCCCTTTTGGCAAATGATGATGATGAGATGAACTCTTTCATTCGAGCTGTTGATGAGACTGGTAGTAGAGTAGGTTTGGTTATAAACAGAGAGAAAACTAAAGTGATGAAAATTGGTCAGGCAGGCTGTGATTCAGTTAATCTGAATGGTTGCAGTCTTGAGCAGGTGTCACAGTTTAATTATCTTGGGAGCTATGTAACAGATAATGGTGATGTGCGGCATGAGATTAACAGACGAATAGGGATTGCTGCTGGGACTTTTAAGAATCTATGGAGAGTGTGGAGAAATAGGCGTATACACCTAAAGACTAAAATTAGACTGTATAATGGTTTGGTTCTTTCTAGGGTTAGTTATGGTAGTGAAACTTGGACACTTTGTAAACAAGATAACAGGAAACTAGATGCTTTTGATTCCAGATGCTTACGCAGTATCTTGGGCATTAGGTGGTTCAACTTTGTAACTAATGATGAGATTAGGAAAAGGAGTTTGCAACCTCCTTTAAGCAGCATATTGTGCAGAGAGAGACTCCGTTGGTTTGGCCATGTTGCCCGTATGAACAATTATAGATTGTCGAATAGGGTTATGAACAGTGTGCCTAAAGGCCTCAGAAAGAAGGGGAGACCTAGGATGCGGTGGGCAGACAATGTCAAACAGGACCTTGTTAGAATTGGTGTGCAGTGGCCAGATGCAGTAGATGTAGCTCAGGATAGACTTGCTTGGAGAACTAAATTGCACGGTCTGGTTGGACTTCCGTAGCCCATGGCTACTTGAGGATGATGATGATAATGATGATGAACTGCTACATACTTTCTTTAATTGTGATGAACAGCATAAGAGGACATTTTAAAATTAGCTGACCGCATGGAGTTTTTGCATGCAACAAACTGTTGTATACTTAAGCCGAAAAGATCGCCACGAAGATAAGACAGGAGCTTCCATTGATCTATCCGATAAGGTGCGGCATTTCGTCATGAAACGAATAATTATTTCACTTTGCCATTAGGGTTGAAAAGATCCTTCAGGAAGATAAAAGTCATGTAGCAGGCAGCTCTTCCCATAGGTAAAGGATTTAGATAAACAGTAGCATATCTGTTTTCACATCGAAAGTCTGTTCCATAGGTTAGTGCATAAGTGCCCCGTGCTCTTTGAGTTGTCACTGATTGGACTGGCTGTTCATGCGCTCGTCTCCCTGCCATTTCTTCGAATTAAGCGACAAGGTCTTGTGAAATTTTAAGAAGTGAGAGAGTAGGGCATTTTCCTATTTTTTAAGAAGGGTATTTCTGGACTTGGGATGTTTCACACAGAGTGACTCTTAGTTTGTAAAGACATTATTTTTTTCTGTCACTTATATCCAATGGTGATCTAACCATTCGCGTTAAAGGGAAAAAATTCATCAGCCACGATCATTAACCAAGTACATGTCTTTTGCATGAAAGTTATATCAATGTCGCTTTTCTGCACAGGGGAAAAATTCGTTTTCACCGGTGTCACTGAACAGTAATAAGTATCCAAAACTTATTGCTGAGGTTTGTACTTTTAAATTATTCCTGAAAATTTTTAGTTAGGTGGATATTTATGTTTCCGAATCGAAGAAGCTTTCTCATGTAGCTTGTTCCATAGATATACTGATATAATCGCTGACGTATTTGCTAAATTTTGACTGTCAGTCCAGTTGCAAATAAAATTTCGGTGGATTAGCTCAGGTAAGTTGAGAGTTGTTTTCAGTATATTAATCGAGTGAGAATTATTAAATATATTATTTTTATAGTAGCTTACTCTATGAGTGTATTTTATAGTATTTGTTAAAACTAATATCCCCTACACCACTAACATACATTCATGTTGGACTTGGATGTAGAACTAAAGTTAGATGTTTTACGCACCGTAAGCAGAAGCGCAAGGGTACTCGCAACGTATGAATAGTTTTCTACTTTTAGCATTGCTTACTTTCTATAGCATTCTGCCGCATACAAAATTCTTTACAGAATTATTTTTTACCCGATGAAAACAATTGACCTTGTAAAGCGTAATGCACACACTTGTACTAACGAGAGGTCGCAACGCGAAATAAAATTTCATCAGCGTGATGAATCATTGAAGCGCAAGGGTACTCGCAACGTATGAATAGTTTTCTACTTTTAGCATTGCTTACTTTCTATAGCATTCTGCCGCATACAAAATTCTTTACAGAATTATTTTTTACCCGATGAAAACAACTGACCTTGTAAAGCGTAATGCACACATTTGTACTAACGAGAGGTCGCAACGCGAAATAAAATTTCATCAGCATGATGAATCATTGGATCACACGTTTGCCGGTAAACGGTGGAAAAGACGATTTCGAAAACTCTGAGAGCATTTAGAATTGTAGATTTGAAAAAAAATGATATCTTACTTTCAAACAATTAGCTGATTTTTCTTCGGAGGAATAAATAATATTTTGTTATCGATTGTTACTGCGTAACATTACTTCCTAGGAAAGATTAATATTTTGCATCCTGTACTGAGGATACAGCGGTAATAAGTATTAGGAATAAAAAGTTTAAACTTGTGACCCTGTCGCGTAACGGATATACGGGAATTAAAAAAGTTTGTTCTATTGGTTCAATGCGGTTTAGTCAGAAGGACTGTCAACCGTCTTTGGACTTAAAAAAATTTCGAGATGAGTCCCAAAACTACGATCAAGAATCTGAGTAAGTTTTCTGCAAATCGTGGTCCCTGGTACGTATAAGGTACCTAATATTTGTTCGAAATGCACGTCGGCGGATATATTGAAGGTCAATGTCACAAAATAGTGGACTTTGTAATTATTTTTGAGGATTGCATCAGCTATTCTGAGAGGGGATGATCTGAACCCGAAAGTTCAGTTGCCACTGAACTTTCGGAACTTTCTGAACTGTCAGTTGGACTTGGTAAATTTCAGATGAGGTTAGAAACCAAGGAACTTATTTGGGAGTTTGTGATCGGTGTGGGGGAGTTTAATAGAGGGGGCAGAACTTTTGATAAGGGTTTTTTAATGAGGGTGTGGCAGTTTAGATAAGGGTTTTTTTTTAATGAGTGGGGAGTCAAAAATTGGAAAAATTTTGGTTAAAATAGATGGCTTGCTAGAGTATAGTACTCATGATATACACTAGATGGCTCCAAGATTTTTTAATAAAGGAGGGTGGGTGCGGAAATTTTGATAAGGGGGCGGAACGTTTGATAAGGGGGAGTCAAAAAAATTGAGACATGCAGTTAAAATCTTGCTAAAGGATACACTAGATGGCGCCACCAAAAACGAAGACTTTTTCCAGGTGACTCTTCAGGGGGGCTTAAAAATTACAGGTGGGTCAACCAGCGGGGAAGTTTTGATAGGGTTTCGAATAGAGGGGGTGGTAGTTTTGAAAGTTTTTTTTTAATGAGGGGGAATCAAAAATTGGGAATAATTTTGGTTAAAATAGAGGGCATTTCGAAAGTATAGTTCTCATAATATACACTAGATGGCGCCACGGGTTTTAAGTAAAGTGGAGGAATTTTTAATAAATAGGTCAACCAGGGGGTCATTATGGAATATTAATTATGAGTAATTAATTATTAAATAAGAATTTTTAATTATGAATATTAATAAAGGGGGGTAGTAGTGTGGGGCGCATAAGTGGGCGAGACCGGTGACGTCAAAGGGGGGAAGCACTGTGCATGAGGGTCAAAGTTGTATAGTCACTACTAGCATTAATCATGTAAATATTTCTCTGTTTTTCATTTCTTGAGCGGTGTTAGCGTATATCTTCGTTCCTTCCTCTCAATAAATAAATATTGTAAATACACTACATGATCAAAAGTATCTGAACACTCGCTCACCAAAAATCTCCTTGTAATAGGAAATGAATAAACATCGCGTTGGTCCATCTTTTGCTGCTACCACAGCCTCCACTCTGCAAGGAAGGTTTCCACTTTATTTTGTTACGTTGCTGTGAGAATTGCCGGCCATTCTGCTACAAGAGCATTAGTGAGGAAGGTCACTGATTTTGGGTGGTTCGGCCTGACTCGCCATAGGCGTTCCAATTCATTGCAAAGTAGTCCATGGCGTTGAGATCAGGCCTTTGTGCACGCCACTCAGATTCTTCCACACCCATCTCATCAAACCATTCCTGCACAGTCTTCACTTCCTGGACATCATTTGTCATATTGGTACAGGAAAGGGTCTTCACCGAGCTGTTGCCATAAAGTTGGGAGCACAGAATTGTCGAGAATGTCATTATTGGCAGCGGTGTTCAGAGTCCCATTCATTGGAACTAGGGGGATGATGTTGGGCGGTTCGGCCTGACTCGCAATAGGCGTTCCAATTCATTGCAAAGGAGTCCATGGCGTTGAGATCAGGCCTCTGTGCACGCCACTCAGATTCTTCCACACCCATCTCATCAAACCATTCCTGCACAGTACTCACTTCCTGGACATCATTTGTGATATTTGTCATAATCAGAATTGTCGTTTGGACTGCCAGATGGTGAAGTGTGATTCATCGCTCCATAGAATGTGGTTCCACTGCTCAAGAGTCTACTGGCGCCGTGCTTTACACCACTCCAACCGACTCTTGGTGTTGATCTAGATGTTAGGCTTGTTTGCTGCTGCTCGGCTATGGAAACCCATTTCTTACAGCTCGTGACGAACTACTATGGTGCTGGCGTTGCTTCCAGAGGCATTTTGGAACTCAGTGATGAGTGTTGCAACCGACGAGGCGATGTTGCCGCATCCCCCATGTCAGCACTTGTCTGTCCCATTCTGTCATTTCAAGTGACCTACCAGGTCGTGATTATGCTGTTATGGCTCCTAGGTGTTTCCATTTCACAATAACATCACTTATAGTTCATCGGGCCGACTGCAGCAGGGCTTTAATATCCCGAACTGGCTTGTTGCTAAGATGGCATCCCATGGCAGTGCCATGTTGAAAAATCACTGAGCTTTGCCGTATGGCCCAATTTCCTGCTCATGTATATCTATGAGGTGTTCCAGGTCATATGCATCTTTTTATACCTGTTTGGGCCATGGCTTTGACGTATATGAGCAAATTCGCTACTAATAAAGGGTTTCCGGGTGCTTTACATCGTTGAACAATTAAACATACAAAAACTTTAACAACAGCAACAGTAATTAACAATACAAATACAGTACATGCACATTCTTAGAGATCATTCTCTTTCCGTCCTGCAGCATTTCATTGTTTTTCATATGAAAACAAAAGCTTTAAACACTAAGAAAACTCACAGCAACAACAAGAAAAAAAAAACACCTACAAAGAATTTCTGATTATTAATATTTTTAACATCTGCTCCCATTGTTTATCATTTAATATTTTTAGTAATAATTCTACATAAATATAGAGGGAAAAATGGTCATTTGCCATGTGGGATCTGAACCCACATCCTCCCTCCCAAGAACACGTCTGGAACTGTAACCACTGAGCTACCAGCCACTTAACAATCATTCTCTATTAGTGGTAAGCATTATACCATAGAATAGTCATTGTAGATGTAGTTGATTGTAATTGAAGACTCTGGTCCAGATGTCACCTTCCAGTTTAATGTACACAGCCAGCCGGCGTCAAACGGGGTATTTACATTTTTTAAGCCAAAACGCCGAGAATCTAGCGTAAGCATTGTTATTACAATAATAGAATTTTTCAGATATACACCTGGTAGTAGTTTGTTAGAATATTATAAAAGAAATATTGTCATTAGCTGGGTGGGATCTCCTGATAACATGTCAACTGCATTCCCAATGACTGATATTCAATTACAGTCAACTCCATTTCCAATGACTACTCTATGGCATAATGCTTAAAAGCCACTAATAGAGGTTGATTGTTCGGCGGCCTGTAGCTCAGTGATCAGAGCACCTGACATGTTATCAGGAGGTCGTGAGTTCAGATCCCACCTGGTTAATAACAATTTTTCCTCTATATTTATCTAACAAATCACTACCAGGTGTATAACTGAGAAATCCTATGTCATATATTTCCATAATGTAAGTCTTTAGCCATTCTAAACTATTTTTTATTTCTTTCCATTCTTATATTTATGGGCAATGAATTATAGATTCTCAGTCCATAAAACATAAAATGCCTATGTGAAATTTCCTTTTTAGCCTGTGGAATAAATAATTTACATTCTCCATTTCGGAGATTACAATGTGTCGTTTTTCTTTAAAGTATTAGGCTTTCTAAATGCTAGATACATTATTCTATATATATACAGCTTTCTTAAACACATTATTTTATTTTTTTCGACCAGTTTGGTTCTTTTGTCTTTGTTATAATAAATCATTATATTCAAGAACTTCTTTTGCAAAACTTCAATACCACTAACTGATGAATAGGTTCCTCCCCAAGAAATTAAACCAAATGGTATAGCAGACTGAATCCATGTATAGTATAACTTCAGCATAAATGCATTTGACACTATCCTTCTTATATAATATAATTTATATGAATAGTATCTTAATGTTTTGCTCAGTATATTGATGTGTCTTCCACTTTAAAATTCAATCTATATGCACTCCAAGGTATTTGATCGTTGCAATGTGTTCAGTAGCTGTACATGAACGTGATCTGTCTTTATTTCACATATTACCATGTATGTGTAAGTCATAGGGAAAATAATTATCTTTTTTTAATGAAAAATACATAAATTTGGTTTTCTCAATATTTAAACTTTATAGGTTATTGTTGAATCAGTTTGTTATTATATCTGTATCATGACTGATGTCCAGATACAGTTCATTATTACTTGAAGTTTTAAAAAACAATTGTGGTATCATCAGCAAATAGCACAACTTCTCCTTTTAAATTGAAGTTGAAAAATCATTAAAGTAAATTAAAAATAAAATAGGTCCAAGAATTGAGCCTTGCGGTATACACCATTAGTAATCAATTTAATTGTACTTTTGTTGCCGTTGATCTGGACAAATTTCATTCTATTTTTTTAAATATGATTTGAAGCATAGCATCAGTAGTATTACATCCTTCTCTGAATCCAAATAAAAAAAATGCTAAAATAATTTTTCTTCTTCAAGTATCCTAAAATTCTTCTCTTCATAATTTTTTCTATAACTTTATATAAATGACGCAAAACTGATATTGGCCAATAGTTATTCATGTCATCTTTGTTTCCTTTTTTTATAAACAGGACAAACCATCGGAATTTTTAAACTATTGAAGTATATATGTACCATTTTTAAAAGAAAAATTAATTAAATCTGCTAAATATTCAGTATGATATTTAGCAATAATTTTTAGCATCTTCGGTCCAATCTTATCGTATTCTCAAGATTTATTATTATTTAATGAGGATATAATATTTACCACTTCCTTTGAATTTCTCGGAGGCTCGGATGGCTCAGTCGGTAGCGCGCTAGGCTCGTAATCTGCAGTTCCCATGTTAGCGTCCCAGCTGGGTCAGCGTTGAGATTTATCTCCGCAAAATTTCCCCGCCCTGCCCAAGGTCAGTAGGGTACACTTGATGGGCTTGGTAAGATCGCCGTCCGCCGGAAGGAACGTTAAGACATGGCTCCGTGTGCGGGAGAGCCTTACACTGTGCATGTTAAAGAACACGTTGGATGGCCTTGACGGCAGGCTACCATCTGACTCCCAATAGCTGTTCCAGTTGGTCCCCTCCCCCCGACCTTCTTTGAGCCTTCGGGGTTCTTGTGACCTGACCATTAAGGCCATTGTGTGCAAAAGAGTGCGGCTCAGAGGTGAAACAATCCAATCCTTTGAATTCATTGGTTTCAAGTAAATTGAATTCAGAGAGTCCTCTCATTTGCTTACATACAATTTCAGCAGCACTAATTCTACCTAAATTAAAATTTACAAAATGATTTTTAAATGTTTCAGGCAAATTTCAGGAAAATGTCACAGTTCTTGGGCAAGTTTAATCCCTTTTTAAGAGTATTCAATATTTTGTTTAACATTTCCATTCCTTTCTAGAATTTCCCTCACATTTATCAAATTCTCTTTCATAATATAATTATTTTATCTATTTTAATTTGTTCTACAATAGAGTTTCCAAAATTTTTATTGATCCGAATAATCTGTAATATTAGGATATTTTTATGTTTTCGATAAAACTTATCTCTTAACTTAAAAAGATTAATCAATTCATTCGTTATCCAAAGATTTTTTTAAATACCTTTTAGCTTTATTACCATATCTTGCTGTTTCCACTTACTGTATTGCTTTTCATTGCTACTTGTATCTGATTAACAAAATCATCATATGCACTCTTTAACTCTGCAGAATTGTTTAAATTAGTATTTAAATGTAAATTAAGATTTTTTTACACGTTTCTAACGCAGTATAATCGACTTTTTTCTAATAAATGGGTAGCCTTCATATTTATCCAATAGCTCATTTACTTTACCCAGTTTTAATATTATTGGATAGTGATCAGTTACATCCTTAACGTAGATCGCTGAACTATACTGACCGAGATATTTCTGCGAATTTTTGACTATCCTGGTATGATTTGATATTAATGAATGATAACCGTATTCATACAGTAAATTTAAATATGACAGAGTATCATTTGTATCTTGCAATATATCAATATTTATTTCCCCAAGTTTTACACTCTTCTTACAATTCGTCGTTTTTAATATACCTTCCATCTCTCACACAAAATTTGAAATGGTGTGTTAATGTGATCTATATATTGCCCAAATATCCACATCCAAATTTCGGTCATAGACATATACACACTCTTCAGTATTCATTTTGAAAGGCATTTTATCGAAGTTAAAGACATTTAGTTTTATAATAAGATAATACCCGACCAGATCTTCCCTACAATCATAAAGCATACCATAATCACCAATTTTAAATGTATCAACTTCGTTTTCCGATACCCAGATCTCACTAAGCACCAAAATATCAATTTTGTAATTTGCCATTTCTAATAAC
Source organism: Ryuthela nishihirai (assembly GCA_038380435.1). NCBI lineage: Eukaryota > Metazoa > Arthropoda > Arachnida > Araneae > Heptathelidae > Ryuthela > Ryuthela nishihirai. The sequence continues at coordinate 81,535,794 of JAWZYU010000012.1, forward strand.
AGTAATATTTCGTGAAAATGTGCACGAATACTTCTGACATTAATATGAAAAATAATATAATTAACAGTATTATCACTGTTTTTTATTGTATGGACTCATTATCTTTACACAATTCGAATGAATGCAATTAGCTTCAACGCTTTCAAAATCGACCATGTTCACACTGAGTTATTATACGTATTATTGAACGTAGACATTCTTAATTCAGCTTCGATAACTCTTCATTGCTCTTTATGTTCTAATTATCATCGAGTTTTCATCTTTTCCGGTGAACATTTTCCCATATTTAGTCCATACAAATTTTTATTGATGCTTTTGCTTGTATTGTTTCGTAGAGTAGCTCGTTATTCGACGGTGTCAAAAATGTTCGTTAATGTATATTTTTGAACTCGTGAATCTCAACATAGACATTCTGATGAAATAAACTTTTTCTTCTTTGCCGCTATCAAAAATTTTCTCCTTTGATCCTTATCTTTAATTTGCACAATAATTGGTTTTATTTTGTTTCTGATCAATGTCGGCACTCTATGTACATTGCTTATTTCTATCTTTTCTGTTACATTTAAGGCTTTCTGAATTCCTTCGAAGACCTCTTCTAGTTTCTCTACTACATCTTCATACATCTACAATTTCCAAATTAGAGTTTCTAGAATATTATTCCAAGTCATTCACTTGAGTTTGAAGGCCCAATACTTGATCACCAAGAACATTATTTTTAGTAATTAAAGCTTGCTTTACCTTCTTTAATTTCTAGTATATCACTTTTCAGTTTCTCTGTAACGGTTTTTAGGTCTTTTATAAAAATCCTATAATTTCAGATAGTGTATCTTTCGAACGCGATGGAGACACTTAACGGATAACGCGTCAAATGAAAGCTTGTGACGCGGGGAGTGTCATAGTCTATAAAATATTGATCTCCATGCTTTTTTTCTCCTTTAAAAAGGGAAAATGTGAGAATGATTATTCCACTATATCTCCAGAACGCGAGTGCCGAAAGTAACAAGTTGCATATCAAATGAAAGCTTGTGAGGTGGAGAGCGCTTTGTGCAACAAAAATATATCCCATGCTTTCTTCCCTCCTAAATAACGGGCAATGTGAAAGTCGTTCTACTATATCTTTCGAACGCAACGGCATACCATTGCGAGTTACCTGTCAAATAAAAGCTCATGTAATGACTGTCGTAAAATATTTGCCGTCACGGGCGCCGAGTCAACTTGAATCTTTATATCCTTGTTTGTGGCGACCCAAGAAGAAGATTAAAGTTAGGTTTTGACCGAGGGATAGACTTGACTTCTATAGTACTGTTCGCCCTAGGATGTCGTGGGCTGAGCTTTACCTAAATGGTACTGACTTGTCCCCGACGTAGATATGGTAATGTTGACATTCTCCTTATAGATGGCATGCAGTCTCTGAATTGCGATGCATCTGGGCTGCACCTGGGCTGCATCTGGGCTGAATTGCGATGCATCTGGCGATTCATTTTAATTACCTGTGGTAAAATATTTCAAATTTTGTCCCCTCCATTCTCCTCTCTGATAAAGGGGATCGACCTCAACGAATCTCAAATCAAGGCATCTGACATCTCCAATGTCTTGGGCTACCTCGATCACGACTCAGGAAAAGGGATAGGAAAAATGTGCTCGGTGTTTATGAGTCATATATCAAATGAAGGTTTCTGAAGGAATATGCTTGTAGGATCAAAAGAATTTCAAATAAATTAAAAAGATAAAGAAAAAACTACATATTATGCGCCGTAAAAGCAGAAAATAAACCTAAAGCATATCGATGGTGTAATCAGTCATTGAGTTCGTATTCATTTCAAACGAAGGTAGACCTGATTTACCTACTTAGAAAGATTCCGTAGTCAGTGACTGATTGCATCATCAGTATGTTTTAATGTTATTTTGTACATTTTGGGGGATATATAGAAAAATACAGAGGTTTATCAAAATAATGTAAACACCGATGGCGACTGGAGTACATGAAATGCGCCGTATGCATATCACAAGAACGACGTCACCCGCGATATGAGGTATATAACGGAAAGAAGTACGATTGGATTGTTTTACCTCTGAGCAGCACTTTTTTGCACACCATGGGCTAAATGGCCAGGCCACAAGGACCCCGAAGGCTCAGAGATGGTTGGGGGAGGGCACCCACTGGAACAGCTGTTGGGAGACAGATGGTAGCCTCCCGTCAAGGCCATCCAGCGTGTTCTTTAACGTGCGCAGGGTATGTCTCTCCCGCACACGGGGCCAAGGCTTAACGTTCCATCCGACGGACGGCGGCCTTTTCAAGCCCATCGGTGTCCCCTACTGACCGTGGGCAGGGCGGGGAAATTTTGCGGAGATAAATCTCAACGCTGACCCAGCTGGGACTCGAACCTGGGAACTACAGATTATGAGACTGGCGCGCTACCGACTGAGCTACCCCCGCCCCTAAAGAAGTACGATGTTGGCTATCATTTAGCAGTGCCATAAGCGCAGTGAAATAGCTGTTGTGATGTAATTGTCGACAATGTCATATCTTAGTGACCTCCAAAAAGGCATGATCACTGGTGCACGTCTTACAGGAGCTTCAGTAGCCAGGACGGCAAAAATAGTAGGTGTAACACGATAACCTGTATCGAAGATTATGGCTATCTTATCAAAAAGAACAGGGTATTGCCTCCAAAGGTGCAAATTGTGGACGCCATACGAAGTTACCAGATAGAGATAGGCGAACGTTGTCACGGATTTCTACAATGGAAGCACAAGAGCACGGCCCCGCAAATAGCAGCAGAGTTGAACACCCGTCGGAATGATCCCGTTTCCGTCATAATAGATCGTCGGGTACTTCATCTTGCCGGTATTTATGGCCGTGCTGCAATCCACAAATCTCCGATTACCAACATCAATGCAACAAAGCGTGTAAGGTGGTGCAAATCGCATAAAAACTAGTATGCTAAAGACAGGTAACGTGTCATCTGGTCTGATAAATCATGCTACACATTGTGTTCCACCACTGGTAAAGTATACGTCTGGTGAAAACCTGCCGAAGCCTACCACCCCGATAGTTTGGTTCCGATTGTGAAGCATGGAGGTGGATCCCTGATGCTGTGGGGTGCCATATCATGGCATTCCTTAGGACCATTAGTTATTCTGCAGGATCATGTCACATCCGCAACGTAAGAATCCATTCTCGGGACCATCTACGCCTAACGCGACGGGCATTGTTTCCTGATGACCGTCCCTGGTTTCAAGCAGATAATGCACCTGTGCATTGCGCGAAACGTGTCAAATTGTGGTTTGCAGAGCATGAGAACGAGGTACAGCAGCTACCTTGGCCATCTTAATCTCCAGACCTCAGTATTATTAACATTTATGGGAATATCTGGAGCGCAAGACCAGATAACACTTTCCACCTCCAGCATCACTGGCACAGTTGGGCTATATTTTACAGGAAGAATGGTCCCACATTCCGTTACCATATGTGCATGACTTGTACACGTCGAATTATATCTGTTCTAAATGCCCGAGGTGGGCCTACAGCTTATTAATAAAATGTTCCCCACAAACAGTACGTGTTTACATTATTTTGATAAACCCCTGTAGGTTTTTTTTTTAATTTTTAATTGATTTGTATTTTTTTCTTTGACACTAATTTTTACCATCTTTTTGTCTTCAGCGAGTTCTATCAGCGTCGTCCCAATGAAATATGCAGTTGCATCCCGCTAAGCATTGTGGGACGATGTGTTAACTCTCTAAGGTTAGTTATGGAAGCGAAACATGGACTCTGTAAACAGGATAGCAAGAAACTTTATAGCATTTTGCAGATGCTTGCAGAGTATCTTGGACATTAGGTGGTTTGACTTTGTAAGTAATGATGAGGTTAGAAGAGGGAGTTATCAATCTCCTTTGAGCAGAATTTCTTGCAGAGAGAGAGAGATTGCATTGGTTTGGCCATGTTGCCCGTATGCACAGCTGTAGATTGGCACACAATATTACGAACATTGTGCCTAAAGACTTCAGGAAAAGTGGGAGACCTAGGATGCGATGGGCAGACAGTGTCAAACAGGACCTAGTTAGAATTGGTCTACAGTGACCAGATGCAGCAGATTTAGTATACGATGTGTTTGGAGAGGAAAATTGAGCAGTCTGGTAGGATCTCCATGGCCAGTGGCTGTATGAGGATTTTGTTGTTTTATATTAACGTATAAGCTTCTGTCTTCACTTACTTCGCTTTCCCTGTCATGTATACTGGATCAGGAACTCATGGAAACATTCTGGTCGATCTGAAACAATACATAATCGTAGTACGATAATTTAGGTACGTAGATGTCGTCTGTACTAGTGCCCGACCACCTATATTTCATTACTTTCTTCTGCCCTTTTCGAAAGAGCTCCGAAAAGAGCATATTTTTTTGGTGATAGTTTCCTGGTATGCAGTAGAATCCATTCCCTTCACCTTTGCGATCAGTATGTAGTAAGATTCATTTCTTTTTAAATTCTCTCATGGTAATATTTTATTATACGAAGACTAATTCTCGCGAAACAGTTCAGTGAATTCGAACATGAAATCTTTCGCTGACTGGGTCATCTCCACAAAAAGTGAATCACAAAAGTCCCAAACCATTGGATCGAAAGCAATAATCATCTATATTGTTTTAACCATGGGATTGCATTTACTTGTTACTCCAATATGCCGACAGTTGAAAGGATACTCAAACACTAAGCCTCTTTTTTCTTCAGAAGTATTGCAATAAGTGTTTTGCATTTTTAGCCTCTTTTTTCTTCAGAAGTATTGCAATAAGTGTTTTGCATTTTTAGCCGCTTTTTTCTTCGGAAGTATTTCCTGAGTGTCTTACATTTTATGAATGTGACATTGATTCTTCAGAATCTTTCATAAAAAATGAGGCTGATTTTTGGTAATTGAAATGGGAAAGATTATTTGCAATGACGGTCCTTCAACGGCTATTACTGCACTAGCAGAGTGCAAGAAGTATTTTTTTTCTAAATATTTACCATTTATTGCAAATATTAGCAACACTTCCTGTCAACTGCAATTCCAGAGAGGCCATTTTCAACTCTTAGAAGATTAAAATCATATCTACGGAACACAAGACCTGTAAAAGCTAGGAGTAGTTTCTAGGATTTTTCTCTGTCCTAAATGTCGCAAATAAAAAAAACAATGTCAGACACTCGTTTAAATGGATTCGTCCTATAACGTAAAAAGCTGTTATTGATCGGTATGTTCAGAAACCACGTTATCTTAAACATGTGTCACTTACGTTATGCAGTATAATATATTGCATAACGTAAGTGCTTAGTTTACACATGTATTTTTGAAATATTTAGCTACTCCTAAGCATTTGTGCATTGATGCAAAAATATATCACTAGTTGTTTATTTACTAATTGGTTGCTCTTTAATATTTTTCTGTTGATAACCATTTTCCACCAAATATTTTGAAAAAAAATCGACCTCCAATAAAAAAACAACCTAATAAGAACCACACGAAACTTTCTTCTGTTTCTGATTTTCTATCTTAATACCCATTCCCCGCATTTTAAATGCATTGGTCGCGTACTAAACTATTTATCTTCTTAATTTGATTCTTTTTTTTTCACAATCTTAGCTATTTTTCTCTTCTTAATTTGCTCCTTTTTTCACAGTCTTAGCTACTTTTCTCTTCTTAATTTGTTTCTTGCTTTTTCAATCTCAGCTACTTTTTTCTTCTTAATTTGCCTTCTTTCAAAATCATAGCTACTTTTTCTCTTCTGAATTTGCTTCTTTCTTTCACAATCCTAGCTACTTTTTATCTTCTTAATTAACTTCTTTCTTTCTCAATCTTAGCTACCTTTGATGTTTTTGAGAACTAGAAACTTCAATACTTTATATCTCTTGTTCAAAATCAAGGAGATCTCCAACTTTTTTTGAGACTTTTTGCCTCTCGTTTTGGAAGTTTCTATATTAATATTCTTATCTATAACTCCTTCACCACCTTGAAAATGACTTGAGTAATTCTGAATGAAATTTAACCTTTCCACAACCATTCTGACCAAGGAGTGTTGTACTGTAATATTTGTAATAAAATTCTTAGCAGAATTTTAAATTTGTATTATGGACACGTTTCCAACTAAAATTTTTTAATGTGTTCTTAATGCCCTCGATCATTCCCTCACATAGTCCGCTAGATCAAGGTCTTAACGTATTTTCAGATTCCTCGGCGAATTAATACGTATCTTGTATCTACATTTGGGTCCATTCAAAAGGATCTTACTGAACATTTACTGTTATATTCTCGCCGTGGGTTGAGTAAGCATTGCTTAGTAAAAAAGAGTGAAAAAATGTCCCTTATTGATCGTATTTTGAAGTTGGTGTATTGCTCCGCTTCCTTGGCCAACAAATATTTCAAACTAATTGTTTCTTTTTCACTTCAGTGACGTTCTCTTCCATGGTATTTCTGATGTAAGTCTTTTTGTCCGAGGATTCACGTATCCCTCGCGACAAGATTTTTATTTTATTTTCTCATCAGATTCTGCTAATTTTTTTTTTGCTGACGGGAATTCTAACTTAACGGATTCTTACGTGTCTTCGGAGTTTCTCTTTAGCAGTCATTTAGTGGTTTTTTCTTGAAAACTCTTCCCGCCGTCTCTTTCAACTACAGCGTCGTCGCAATTGATTCCACCTTGGGCAAATCGTCTAAGAATCTCCCATCTGCATTCCGCTGCAATCTTTACTTCTTTATATCTCCCACAGCAGATCCAGACCATGTCCAAAGTAATCAAAGCCATAAATTGCCTTACCAGACAGAGGAGAGAGTCGGGATAGTCTGGCGAACAAATGGTCAACCACCTCAGAGCCTGCATTCAAGGGGCGTCAGAGGTGGGGGGTGGGGGTGGGGGGCTCAAAGAAGAAAAACTCGACCACCGGCATGCTGAACAACAAATCTTAAATATACTGTCTACTTTTACAGCAAATCACTTTAGAAGAAAAGTCGAAACAGACAAGGAAATAGCAATTGCTATTTTCTCTATAAAATATTAATTTTTTGAAATGTTCACTTCTAATTTAGGAAAAAAGAATAATTAGAAAGTTAAAGAATCTGTTATTTTACTTCTGATTGAGAATACAAAAATTGTGAAAAAATCGCGACGGAGAGATTTGCTGATATGGAGAATGTAAGAATGTTCATCCAGAAGAAAATGAAACGCTGACATTAGTGATACTAAAAATTTCAATGATATTAAAATTTCGTTGAATAAAAATTTTAATGCAGGTTACTTTTATTAGAACATATATTTTTGCCAATAACCCTCAGCAATTGGTAACTCAATGGTACAGAAAACTCATCAGCTGCACAAACATGATGTTTTCACCTTTAGTAATGAATAATGAAACAATGCTCCGTAAATGACCTTACTGTGTATGAGTTGATCGATTTAACTGTTTTTATCATAATTACCAAACATTGGCAACATTGTATGCAGCTTACCGAATCAATCGTTTTAAATCGGTAAATATCAATAGCGAAAAAGTATCGCTTAGGATCTTTAACCCGCTGGTATCGATCTCAATCGAAAGATCGCCGCCTAAGCAATATCGATGTAATAAACACTCATAACCCTTTCGGTACAACTGGCACAGATGAAGGAGCCCCATAAAAAAAACTCGATACATGTATCGTCCCTTTCATATACTCGTGAGTCTGTGCTATGAGTATAGCCGCATTCAGTCTAAATATTAGTTCAAAAATATTAAAAAGCCTGAAATCTATGTTAAATGACCACGAATGATGTCAATGCACCCCAAGGACGATTTGGTAGATTGCGTCTTCTTATTGAACAATACCACTTTGATAAAACTGTTTTCAAATGGTATTATGCGGCAACTGCATTCCTCGGAGGAGGGTGTATAACAAGATGAAGAGGATTTGCTCTATCAGTACAACAGGGTTTTAATTAATAAAATGTATTAACTTTGGTGTGCCGCGATCAAGTGAACCGGGTGCTAGTGTTCCGCGGCGAAGCGAGTCCAGCATAGGTGTGCCGCGATCAAGTGAACCGGGTGCTAGTGTTCCACGGCGAAGCGAGTCCAGCATGGGTGTGGTGCGAGGTGAAAAATGTTCAAAATCTTCTGCTCTTAAAGCTTCTAAATTTATGTTTAATGTGATCATTTGCCAGTCGAAGTAACAAGAGACGATAATGGGCAAATCAGAAAAGAAAAACAAAAATCTGTACTACGTGTAAAATTGCCTGTTTGTTTGTTTTGTATCATTGATAAGAATTTTCGTTGTTGGATCACTGCTCCATGTATTGTATTAAGTGACGCATTTAAGGTGTGTATGTTTCGAAACTTATTTTGCATTTTCATGCTTTTGAAATATTTAGCAACTATTAAGCATTGATGAAAATGTACCATTTGTTTTTATTTATTTAATTAATTGCTCTATTAATATTTCGTATTGATTATCGACGTTTTAATTGTTTTAAAAAAATCTCCCCCGCAACACATTTTCAAAATACGCTCTTGATTGCAATTCAACAAAGTAGATAAAACAACATAGATGTTTTTTTATTACACAGAGTACCATTGGAGAAATAATTTCCATTGGAAAATATCAGTGGCACGCATAAGTCCTATACTCCCCTCCCCTTTCAAAAATAGAAATATTTTTATGTTACAGGATCAGTAGCCTTGTTCTTGGAGATCGGTACACCCTTAGGCAGATAGGAAGCAGGCTGTTGCGGAACTTAATGATGGGGGGGGGGGGGGCGGCGGCCAAATAATGAAAGGGTTCACAGGAATGAACAATGCGAAGTACTATAAGTAAAGTTTTATTTATAATGAGGGAAAATATAACAGAAAGATAATATTTACAGAAAGATAATATTTTCATAAAAACCTTAGTTATCAGGGGTAAGATTTTACTTCAAAATACATAAGAAAAAATATGATATATACATAGGAAAAAATATCGTTACATCTTTTGTAAAGATATACTAATTATATTTATGTCATTCACATCTAACCTGTAATAATACGTTTTAGAAGTTTCACAAAACAGCTAAGATTAACACTCGGGTAATATCGTTTGCGATTAAATATCATGAATTTTGATCATCTCTCATGGTCAAAAACTAATATAAACATAAAGACGATTTGCTTTTTCAACGTTTTAAGTAAGAAAAGATTCTAATTAAGTAGAAAAAGTTCTAATTTTGAAACATTCATATGAAAAGAAACAAAAAAGTCATAAAAACGTTTAGAGCTGAAAATGGCGGAAAATGTCAAATTTTAAACAAGTATTGCAAACGATCTATTTACTGTAGAAATTTGAAAACTTGGTGTTATAGTGAGGTTTATATTTGCAGCAATGATATCCGCATTCTTTTACTTCATTATGTGAGAATGAAGTCTTGATATTGAAACGTGAAAGAAAAATGTTTTGTATGCATTTACCTAAACACAATATTACTTGATCAGTAAACCCATGCCTAAGATTGTTTGCATGAGAGGGGACTGGCTAATGGGAAATTGGAAGAAATTGCATTTAGCTTCTGGCGGATATGGAAGGCTTTCTTTCGAAGAGAGGAAGCTTTGCTTTTTTCCGCCTTAAGCACCCTCTAACGGTGGAATAGGAACCAACTGATGATTAGGAAAATGTAAATAGTAATATTATAAGAGTACCTATAAGCACATTTTCTTTCTTTTAATCTCTCAAATGAAAAATGTTGAATTTGTTTCACAATCGTCTGGAGTAAGAGGACAAACCATTGTTAAAATTGTTTTGCATTTGAAGTGGTTAAAGGCATGTCGAAATAAAAGAAAAGCGCTCTTTTTAAAAAATATTAACATCCTTTTGTTCCCTTTCTTTCATTTACGCTTTTGTTCAATGTTTTTCTTTTGATCAATGGATTATATCTCTTTCGACGCTTGAGGATTTAGGCTGTTATGCATTGTAGCTTGACGTTATAGTTCGTTGGACCTAGCTGTTCGTTTCATATACACTGAAGTGCAATTGAATTACAGATAGGAGACGTTATCCAAATTCAGCACCGCAAGTCCCGCATTTGCACGCATGCGTAGCTGAAACTCTGGTCATATATAGCTGTCACCTTTGACTTCCCCAAACATTCGTCGTGAGAAACGTATAATGCGAAAGGCGCGGGATTTAGATGCATTTGACAGAGGGAATGTGCCCGACGGATGGGACACTCGATCTCCGAAATTGTCAACGAACTTGGATTTTCTCGTACGGCAGTTTCAATAGTGTTCCAGGAATACGAAAATTCCAGCAAAAAAACAAGCACCTGGAAAAATTGTAAAGGACAACCAGCCATGAATGATCGTGGGCTTCGCCTTCTGTACGGACGGATAGGGGCCAGACATTATCTGAAATCACCTCCCATCTGAACGCGGGTCCCAGCCGGGAAGTCAGTGCACAGACCGTGCAATGCTCACTTCATCATCTCGGCTTTGGGAGCCGCGGACCTACGAGAGTCCCACTTCTTACAGCACATCACCGGGCTTAACGCCTTGTCTGGGCTAAAGAACATCACAACTGGACCATCGCAAATTGGCAACGGATAGCCTGTAGTGATGAATCTCGATTTAAACTTCATCACGCTGATGGGAGACTGAGGGTATGGCGCCAACCCCATGAAGCCATGGATCCTGCATGTGAGGTCGGAACAGTACAAGCTGATGGTGGCTCACTGATGGCCTAAAGAGTCTTTAGTTGGACGTCTGTGGGATCTTTGGGTACGTGTGCCGACGACTCTCAACGCTTCCCAGTACGTAAAACTCATGGAGTAAAACTCATTTACACCCATTTATGGCCATCATGCATCCTAATGGAGATGGCATCTGCCAGCAAGCCAACTGTTCATCTCACAGGTTCAGGTTGGCTACTGCATGGTTGCAGGAGAATTCTGCTGACTTTGAAATAATGAATTGGCCATCTAGAAGCCCAGATTTAAATTCCATCGAAAATCTTTGGGATACCATCGAGCAGAGAGTGTTCGAACCCATGTCCTATCAGCGACAACCTTGAGAGAATTGTAGACAGTTCTGGAGGATGCAGTGGATTGCCATACCTGTGGGACATTTACGCAAGCTTGTGGACTCCTTGCCTCGTCGTTGGCGGCCGTTATCAGTGCCAGCGTGGTCCACCACGTTACTAGGTTGCTATCCATAATTCAATGGCACTTCAGTGTGCCTCATATTGCTATTCTTGTGTCTACCGTTTTCCAAGAGAGTCATGCAGGTTTTTTTTTTCGATGGAATGATTTCTTCGAAGTGTCCTAGCTCCTGGTTGATTTATTTGCTGCCTATGGGAGTGGCTTATCGTCTTTTGCCCGGATACTTATGTAGTTGTTGAAAGGTGTGGGTATCTTGGAATATTGGGTAGACGTAACTTATCGCTGTTTTAGGTGTTAAGTCCTTTAATTTAAACCTTTTTAGCCATCTGACGCTTTAGTAGGTTAAACTTTCTTCAGTTCGTTTCACTTACTGCTACATCCTACCCATGTTGTCTACATATACTATTCCGATGCTGTCGGTGACGTCACTGCTACGGGCTCGTACATGCTGTGGGAGACTTCCACTCGTGGACATATCGATAATCATATTGATCTCGCAAATTAACGCATTGTTACGACAAATGAACGTGCTGCAGTGACAGCATACAGCTCGCGTCATGAACGCTCGCGTATGCTTCTGCATGAGAATTACGTAACCAACGAATTGGAACGAAGAAACGAATAACGCAACTGAAGAACAAGAAAGACTGAAGAATAAGAAACCACAACTGAAGAATAAGAAAGACAGAATTGTTATGTTGGAATTGTGGATATGTAAAAGTTAGTCTCAGTATATATACGATAAGTCAGAGTTAGTCTCAGTATATATACGATAAGTGTTTAAAAAGAATAAAAAATTTTTTATGGTGAGTGCGCGGAAGGTTAATTAGTTTTATTAGTGTAAATTCCATTATTGAATTAATAAGAAAAAATAAGAGTGGTTTACGTTTGAAGTGAAAGGACACAGTTGTATAAAAGGGACATTGACTATAAAAATGAAGAGGTAAACGATAATCGAATAGACAGAGTTAGTCTTAACTGTTCTGTAGGAAAAGTTTATTACTTTATGTACGATAGTATTTAGTTTATTTATAAGTAATTTCATCCATGCTTTTGTAATAAATTGCATTGCTTTGTAATTAACATTGTAAAAATATTTACTTGAACTCATGCTCTGTGCTTATGCATTTCAATTCGTAACAATATATTAACTGTATAATTCAGTTCTGTAATGAATTTATGCATATATTTAAATATAAAACTATTTCTGAAACGAACAGCACTATAACGAATCAGCACTCAGTAGGCAGCGCTACAGGAGGTATCCCTGTACACAGGCACGTATCGAGGAATTGGTTCCAGGGGGAGGGGAGGGTCAGATAAATTAAGTTTTGAGAATTCAGTTTATTCTATTAAATGACCCTTAATTAACTTGGCAAGCAAAACTGATTCCATTTTAGAGCATATCGCTGGTGACACTCCTAAAGGGTTGAATCACTGCTCAGGTTTGGACTACTTGCTCATCCTTATTCTTGCGTCTATCAGCAGCTAACGTTTTCAACACTGGGAGCTTCCTTGAGTGCAAATGTCATCTCTCATCGTAAATGGGTTCTGTTCCATCAACAGGAAGGGGAATCTTCCCCTCTTGCCAAAGCACTGAATCTGCTCTGCTCACGGTCGAAAACTGGTTCTGCTATCGCCGTGACGAACTGTCAGTCGACCGCTGCTCGGCTGCTCATCCTCATTGCTCGTTTAGACACATAGAAATTGGAACTATTTTTCGCCTGCTTCGTTTGAAGACTTTGCATCAACTTAGTTCATTTACAGTTCATGTTTTAGGTGCTCTTTTCTGGCTCTTATCATGGATATTGGAAGAACAAGGGCCGTGAGGACTTACTTATACAAGGAAAGTTCCATAACTCCAGTACGGTATTCTGTCAGGTAGACTACACTCCACCTTCAGTGGTGTAAGATGTGAAAGGTGCCTCTCTCTTTGACCTCGCTCCGTGATAGTCAACGTGACCAACGAAAAACGACTGTGGAAGTGACTAAGAGTCCTCCTGCATTTTGATAATCTCCATAAGGGTGTTTTTGACGTAAACAAAGTAAAAGTTCCCGGATGTCGCTGCATAAAAATGTTTTATGTGATGTCGTTCAATGAACATCAGCTGTACGGTTCAACGGATGATTTCCAATCACTCCAATCTCCCATTCTGACATCTTTAGGTACTGTCCTATTGTCCAGTGGACTCGAAAGTTCCAGAAATAGGAAAATTTGACCACCGATTATGGTGCCCTTGTCAGAGCCCATTAAACGTGTGGTTTGAATGCCATCATTTGCCTCTGTCATCAGCCTTCTAATTGTTGTCATTAGGGCTGAGTGTATCTGAGTTGTCGTTCCGCTCAACTTTTATGACATTGTTTTCATGTTTCTCGGTCTTTTGATATCGCAGTTTGCTGACTGTTGCTAGGCCGATCTTCTGCTCCTTTGGCAGTGACCTCACGCAAACAACAACAGGGATTAATGCGGAAATTTCTGGCGACTCTCGTAATCAATCGCACAGATTATGAAATCTGGATGTGAAAATATGGAACCACAAGATCTGTTCCCCTGGCCGAGAATCCTGAAAATGCTACAGTTTTAAATGAAAAACTCTTAAATGGGATAAAATTGATTTGGACATACTCCCAAAGACTTCACTTTATCGTAAGTTGATAAAATGTATGTGTGAATAAGGGAATTCATGCCGATATCTGCTTCTAAAGTTCCTGTCGTTCTCTTCATTCAACGACTTGTATTTTTCTGCTGCACACTTGAATGTACCAGAGAGAGTTTCGCTCCATGATCGATTATTTCTTCGTCCATATTTTTGTATCTGAATGCCAAATCCAACATTGCATAATAATGCATCATATATCTTAGGCCCTTAAAATACGAGGGTTAATCACTGGACAACGAAAATTAATAATTAATAAAGTGATATTAGAGCAGATGCTTTTGCCAGCTAATTGGGTCCAAATTTTCGCGGATTATGAATCAAAGTGGGCCTCGAGGTAGTGAGATTTTACTTCATGTGTAACTATTTTGCAATTTAAAGGCAATTTCTCAATATTTGGAAATATTTTAAAATGTGGCCAATAAAATGGAAGCAAAATAAGCAGCAATTGGTATCTAAAGTTGTTGAATACGATAATCACATGACGAACGACATTCGAATCCAGGATGGCATCTTTGTGTGTTCGTGTATGTTCTATAACGAATGAGAAATCAGGACAATCCTGATTTGAGCTGTGAGGATATCGCCATCGTTTTTTAAAAATGTAACAAAACAGTTACACGAATCTTCTTAATGTATATTTGGGTTGTTTTATCTCTGAGCGGAACTTTTTTGCACAGAACGGGCCAAACATAAACAGGACCCTGAAGGCTCAAAGAATGTTGGGGAGAGTGGATCCACTAGACAGCTGTTAGAAGACAGATGGAAGAAGCCTCACGTGAAGGCCATCCAGCGTGTTCTTTAACATGCAGAGTTTATGGCTCTCCCACACACAGGGACACAGCTCAATGTGCCATCCGACGGACTTTCGACGCTCATCGGTGTTCCCTATTGACAACAAGTTTTGTGAAGATAAATCTCAACGTTGGCCAGGCGGGACTCGAACCTCTGAGCTGTAGATTATAGCCTGGCGTACTACCGACTGAGCCACTCCTGCCCCTGCATATTTAGGTCACCTTATCGTAATAATGCTCTCGAGTCATCGCGACTGAAAAGTGGTTTTATGTTATACAATGGAACATAAATATTTGCCAGGATGTTTGAGATGGAGATTGATCGGACGATTTCCAAGAGGATAATCGTAATAGAGATCGCAAGATGTTTCCATTTGAGACCTTCTGAAGTCAGCAAACTATGGAAAGATTTTGAAGGACAATGTTTCCAGACGATCATCAAGTAGTCCTCAAGAGCACAAACAGCCAATGAGGACAGGTATCTTTGAATGGCAACTCCAAGACATAATTAGACAACCTTTGGCTCAGTTGCATAGGGTTGCTGGAACCTCGTTGCTCAGGTAAATAATATTAGCAGGAGGCTTCACAAAGATAGTCTTTATGATGGACAAAGAGTACGTCGTGGGCCCCTTCCCCACACGCCACAGAAGGATGGGAGTAACTGAACTGGTCCAGGTAACATCGTGATTGGACTGAGGATCCATGCTGCTGAGTGCTCTTTACTGATGAGTCCAGATATTCCCAACTGAGCGATTCAATATTAATACTTATTTGGAGTAGTCAAGGAACATGGCAGCATCCATTAAACATCATCCACATAGACATAGAGCGGGCACTCTCATGGACTGAGCACGCAATTCGCTGGGTGGTCGCCAACATCTCTGCGTGTTTGCTACCAGCACGATGATGACTCAAAGATATAGAGATGATGTATGTACCATCATCCCTAAGGTCAAGGGTCTTTTATTTGGAGTGACCAGTTTGAGATGCTCTATGAAGATTTCGATTTCTCTCTCCAAACGTACTACGACTTGCAAATAGCCCTTGTGTGTGAATGGCGCCTCATACCTACTACATTTTGAAAAACCTCATCCACCATTCAAAATTAAATTCATATGTTACCTGTCGACATATAATCCAAGAAATAATTTTGTGAAAAAAACTGAGTTTCTGTGATGAATGGGATTCGAACCCAGAGCTCTTAGTTACAGTCCTCGATCTAATAATTAAGGCTCTAATCGTTATGGAATGCTATGGGACCTAAAGAACCTAACTGAAATAAATCCAAATTCTTTCCTGACATAGTATCCATTTAAGAGGCTATCTGCTCTTTCTCATCAGTAGGGGATAAGGATGACAGGGCTGCTGCACTCGAGGAATGCAGAGCTGATTACCCCAAACATGCACAAAACAACATTGAGACCCAACCCGAACTGTCCAGAGGCACCAAAGGTCACAGGATCTGACCACCAGCACAGGTTCCCCACCGACCCCACTATCCACCGATGCAATGCATTGAGACTATAAATTCACATTTCTTAACACCACCAGCGGATGATCACAGATGATTTGGGAATATCCGACTCGGTGTGTCGAAATGCCACTGGACATGTGTAGTGTAAGCCCAGTTTGGAGTGCCAGTTCGCTGATCCTCGCTAGATATGAAACGAGATAGGTGACACCCATTGTCGCTACCCCAACCCATGAGATGACCCAACTAGGGGAACATAGGAAATTGCGCAAGTCAACGCACCGACCACATTAATCAAACGGGGTGGTTATTGCAATATGAAACGGGAGACAGATAAAGGAACGAATTTCAGTTGTTCAGTTGTTCACAAGTTCAGTTGCTCAGAGTTTCAGAAGTTCAGACTGATTAGAATCAGATGATAGAAGTTTTAGTGGGATCGCATGAAGATGAATTTAAGTTAAAAGGTCACTCAGGTGGTCGCGTCTCGAGACCGCAACTCAGGGGAATGCAATGAAGGCCGATAGTTGCAAGGCAAAATGGCTGCAGATGCTTCGAGGTATAGCGCCATCTCCTAGATTGCGACTTGAAAGCAAAGGAGTAGGTGACAAGCCCATGTAGCTCAGCCAACTTTGCAAAGAAAACAGCCAGGAGTAGTGGTACCCAAAAAGGAGCCAAGCCCCATCACTGATGCCACCAAAGTCCCTACCCTTGGACACCCGCCGTTGACCACCTGCCAGAATCACGAGACATCCTCTTTGTCGGCACTTCTAAGCGGGAAAACCCGCATGATTCCTCCCTCTAACCAAACCTAACCACAGATGCCTCAAAGGACGAAGAAGGCCCACATGAATACACTTTCCTCGGGTTAACTGTTGATTTATGTGTGTGCCAGTTAATTAAATGCAAAGTTATGTAATCGATTAGGTTAGTGCAGTTAGTTTAGTTCTATTAGAGAGAGAATAGCACCCTATTCGAATAGTTAGCGTAATGACAACAGAATGTAGCAATATGCAATTGAAATATTAACTTCTATTGTTATGCTATTGCAGAACCAGAGTGATTATTGACTGATTCACAAAATTTCTCCCCCTTCTCCCCCAAGGGGAGAGCTTCGGTTAATATGGCTTCTCTTTGCTGACCAATACAATCATTATTAGTTAGCGAAGGGAAGAAAACGCAACGCAAAAAAAATTAGATACACGTTATTTCACCTCCAACTCAGGGGTGTGCGTAGCAGTGGGTTCGAATCCCTCTCATCGGCGAAACTCACCTTCTTAACAAAATTATTTCTTGAACTTAATCAACTTTTTCTTTTAAGACATAAGAGAAAAACAACATTTTGTATTGGAGAGAAACTAATGAAGTGTTATTACACTTCATTAGTTTTACATTTTTCGAATCATCCTTTTGTTAGAATTTTCACCGTAAGGGGGATGCTAGTCTTAAAATGACGAACTTCACTCTCTTTGAGGAGGAGGATTCCATATTCCCCAGAGGCGACATGTTGTTCTTGTTTCAAATCTAAAGTGTTTTTACAAAGTCGTTAGATCTAATCTTTGTTCCTACAAAGTCGTTTTATTCTAATCATTAATTACGATTATGAGATATGATATATGAGAAATTAGACAGATATTATACAAAGTCAGTCTGAATAGGTACAAAGTCCTACGAGGAGCCACTTTTTTTAGATACCTTAACCGATCCAGCTATGTGAGGATCTGAACCCCGAACCGATCCAATTTTATGAGGATCTGAACCCCGAACCGATCCAATTTTATGAGGATCTGATCCTCACACCTCTCCGTTTCCACTTACGAATATTCCAAACTATCGAGCCATTGCACATTTTGAGAGAAAGCATTTTAATTTCATTTTCATTATGCAACAGGTGTGAAAGCCTGTTATAGAATAAGAAGAAACTGCTACTGAAGCAACAAAACGAAAAATGTATAACTTTTCGCAATGCGCAGAAATAATGTTGTACAAAATAAAGCAATTTATTGCTCATGATGTATACGAAGAAAAGTCTAATAAGGTTATCGGATACGTTCACCAGTAAAGTTTCGACCTAAGAAAGATGAAAATTAAACATTTTTTTTTCATCGTCTGAAAATCACCTAAGAAGGTATCAATCAATTGCGACGAGAAATATTGGAAAATTAGCTATTTCGGTTCTGTTAGAGATAGAGACTTGAATTTTGAACACAGGGGGGAAACACAGAGGGGAAATTTGGGAACTTCGGTCAAATAGTTTGGAAGTTATGATAAACAAAAAAAAATGGTGGGAAAAGTGGTCCGCAGTTCGAAATAGGGCTTTATGATAAGGTAGAAACATGCATAAGGCAACGTGGTGTGTCATGCAATAAACCTGTGTGTGAAATTTGGACAGGCAGTCAAGTATTTAAGAAATTAAGGGGGTTTCCAAACCTGTTAAAGATGTACAGCAATTTGTCAACTGTGAAATAATCGAAGAGCTTCTCTATTGGACAAAGGAGTCTCTGGGGGGGGGGGGCTATGGGGGGCGTTGTAGAATGTCAAAGCGTGATATTAACATGCATTGTAGAAAGGAAATCTAGAACACGGAATAAATTTCTGCTCATGCTTATATTAGATTTCGGTTCACATAATATAAAATGAAGTGAATTTAAACAATGAAAACTACACTGGCGGAAATTGAAAAAAGAACACCCAGAAGGAATTCCTTTAGGAACCTCATATTGTAATATGTTAATAGTTAGGGCAGCAGAAACCTGATCCAAGATTGAAAGTCATTGGATGAAATAATGACGTCACTGAGGACGACAACATGAAAATATACGCAGCGCGTATTTAAGGACTAAGGCGTGAAGAAAGAAGTTATTCGCCTTGTGTCGTGTTGTTCGGTGCTCTTTGAAGAAGCTGCCATGCCTGGACAACGCAGGCGCGCAACATTCGCACCCTCACAGATGTGGTTCCGGGCAACACAGAGTTACGGAAGCATGAGAGGATCGGCGTATCAGGAGGGCGGTGGTGGCAGATCGGACGTCTACGGCGTCACAAATTCGATTCTCTGTCGTACCAAGGGTGTCTACAAGAACAATACGTAATCATTTTTTGGAAGCAGGATCACAGGCACGTGTGCCGCTGGAATGGTTACCACTGTCACCTCGTCAATGTCGAGTACGTTTGCAGTGGTGTCAAGAACGAGTTCATTGGAGAGAAGAATGGCAGTCTGTGGTCTTCAGTGATGAAAGCCGATTCTGCTTAGTAGGGTCTGATGGTCGTTTAAGTGTCCGAAGGCAACAAGGTTAGCGGCTTCTTCCATCGTACATCCGCCAGTGACCCACAGGACCCACACCAGGCATCATGGTGTGGGGAGTGATTAGCTATCACGCTCGTAAGAGTCTGGTGTTTGTACAGGGTACACTGAATATCAATACATACGTCAGCGACATCGTACAGCTGGTCGTCCTGCCATATTTGAGTGCAATCCCAAATGCGATATTCCAGCAGGATAACGCCCACCCTCACTCCCCACAGGCAACTCAACATGCTCTTCAGGCAGTGCACACTCACTTGGACAGCACACACTCCTGACTTGTTTCCAATCGAGCATGTCTTGAGACTGGAACGGACAAAGACTCTTCCGCGGACCGCGGCAGGCAACGGCCATCGCTGAATTACGTGTCCAAGTTGAAAGCGCATGGAATGGTATCCCCCAGCGTGATATCCAGCATTTGTACAACCGATTGCATGCCAGATAGAAAGTTTGTATTGCTGCTCGAGGAGGGTGCGAAAATGTGCCTTCTGTAAAATGTAACACTCATTAAAAGGAAAAATAAACATTGAATCACTTCACACTAATCACTGTCCTTTCTCAACAAGTTGTTTCTATTAAATAAAGCTCATAGATTACGCTTCAATTGTTAATGGTGTTCTTTTTTCAATTTTCGCCAGTGTATTGTAAGACATGAATAATATCTGAAGTAGGGAAAGCAGAAAATTAGACTGAAGCAGGACAAAAAACGGCATTGGTTTCACACATGCCAATCGCACTGCTTTCTGGGTTCCCACTTGTTGAAGATAAAATGCAAGAAAACTTTAAATTTATTTTAATTAATGGGGAAATATTAAAATAATAATATTTTAATAAATAGAAAATATAAAAAAATAAATAATTAAAATAATAATATTTTAATATATATTATATAATAATATTATACAATTAAATAAGAATACAATTCTAATCTTGAAATGCATATTTTTACCAGATTTGAACATTACAAACATACCCTTTATTTTCGAATCATGAATTTTTCTGAACTTCATTAGACATTTTACTGTTAACGCTCTTCCACGCACAAATGCTTTTCCTAGGTCTTAGGATCGGCATCGTGGAGGGTGCAGTGTCTGAGGTACAATAGTTTCCAACGTTCAAGAGATGGGAGTCAAATATTAAGCAGGAAAAATGCTAACGAAGTGCTCCGAAATTAATATTTGCACCAGGACCTTCAAAGCAATTAAACTTGTGCTATTTATGCGCTTTTTCTAACGGAATCGCAGAAAGTTTAGGTCTATATTTTCTACCTCTGGATAAATTCATCTGAATTGTGTTTTTACTTGAAATATTTCTCAACGAGGTGAGGAACATAGCATTTTTTTTATTACACTTCTCAAATTGCAACACTGCCAAGGAAGTGAGGTATATGCCGAAAACTGACAGGACCTATGAGGGTAGATGTGCAAATGATCAACAAACGGAACGTGACAACGCAAGGTACGTGCGTTTATTGCAGATTCATCGATACCTCGAAGGCCCACCTTGAGCGATATATACTATATAGTTCCAGGCTTTATTCCTTATAGGTAAGTTTTCTTATTTCGCAATGAAAAGCAAGGGAATTTCTAAGGACCAACGATATCGATGCTATGAAAGATACTCGTAACATGTTCCTCTTGGGAGACATTAAAAATGTAGATTGACTCTTTTCTTCTCTTCTTAAAACTATCATCGAAGTAAACGAGATACTCTAGTAACATAATAGCGAATAAATGTTGTTGACCTATCGAACGTTGGTCAGCAGGAATCGTGCAATGCACGATTTGTTCATTTTTTCCTCCGAACAGTTTCTTCAATCCGCAGCCGATTACCTATGCACGATAAGCGGATTTCCTGCACTTTGTAAAACAAAGAGGAAAATTCGGTCCTTTCCAGCAAATGGGCCACGTTCAGGCTGTTTTTAGGGGTAGGAGAGTTTTCGCGATTTCATCCTCTTCGAATTAGCAAATCATTTTTCGATGACCTAGTAACCTTCGATCAATCCTTGTTTTTAGAAGGCCGAGTTTCCATCTCCAGGTCAGCTTAGTATCTGGAAAGTGATTTTAATTTTGCAGCGACTAGCAGAGATTGAGTGCAAAGGAGGGATTTCAATCCATTGATCGCACGAGAAGAAATGGGACAGAATAGCATTGCATATTGATGAACTGGTTTTACGTGCTTCTCGAAAGCAATCATATACGTAAATAATGTGCAGCCATCCTCTACGAGAGCAAATCTTGTGTTCTAAAATAAAACATGCAATCCTAAAAACCCGTTCATAATGATCTCGTTCTTTTCGTTTAGGAGGCATCATGCACGATCTCCTTCCAATCGTCATCACCCTGTGGCTGCAATTGACGACGTCCACTCTCAATGCACGTGAGTATCTCCTTCTTCCTCTTTCGATCTATCCTTGCACTTTTACTCTATCCTTCCGGTCGTTATGAGTAGAAAGGATTCGGAAAAAGATCGATGCCACCGGTGCTCGACAGTTTCATCTATCGCAACGAAACAGCAAGGTTACAAAACTGAATAAGAAAAACGCTAATCATGATAAACTTTGAAATTCGGAAGTGGAAGCATCACAAATGAATACAAATCACTTCTCCTGCTGGTTCATCAACGAATCTTATGCATTCATCTTAACAATTTCATAGAGTTTATTTTGATAGCTAATTTTAACTTTAGTTAGCTTTAATGAAAAGCAATTGATAAATAAAACAAAGCGTAATCATTTTCAGTTTCATATTTACAGATAATCAAATTATTTTCGGCTTTGTTATATATATATATAAGCAAAAGAGAGAAGATAACTGAAATCTTTAAGTTGAAATGATTACACGTGCTGATTTCAAATTATTGATAAGAAAGTTGTAATAATCCGCAATTTGGCATCAAGACTCACAATACGCCGAGTATTGCAATACCTAAAAATACATATAGTATTATAACACATAGGAATAACTGCATGGTATTTTTTTATATACTATGTAGAAAAGAAAATGTACCCGAAAAGTTTTGTTTTTCGCATTCAATATATTTTTATCCTCAATGAGTATTTTTTCTGAATTTTACGATAATTCCTTTTCGAGCAATTATTTGACTGCTTTGCTTAAAGGAAATTCTGAAAATGATATTAAATCAAAAATAATAATTCATACATACAAAATCCTCAAACAGCCAACTGCTACGGGGTCCATATGCATAATTGTTTATATGTATGCTATAAATTATCAAATAGAGTTATGAAGAGTGTTCCTAAAAGGATTTGAAAAAAGGCGAGATCTAGAATGCTGTGGGCAGACATTGTCAACTAGAACCTTGTTAGAATTGGTTTGCAGTGTCCAAATGCAGTAGTTTATGATCAGGCACACTTGCTCATTAATCACTAATCTATAATTACGCATACGGACAACATGGCTTAATCAACGCAGTCTCTCTCTATACAATATGCTGAAGGAGGCTGCCTACCCCTTATAATCACATCATTACTTGCAAAGTCAAACGACCTAATGCCTATGATACAGGGTGGGGTTGTTCAGTGGGTAGCGTGCCAGGTTCATAATCTGCAGTTCCCAGGTTCGAGTCCAGCCTAAGTCGACATTGAGATTTATCTCCGCAAAACTCCCCCCCCCCTGCCTTCAGTCAGTTGGGGACACCAAATGGGCTTGGGAAGACAGCCGTCTGTCGGATGGGACGTTAAGCCGTGACCCTGTATGCAGGAGAGGAGTACCCTGTGCACGTTAAAGAACAAGCGGGATGGCCTTTACGGGAGATTATCATCTGCTTCTCAACAGCTGCAAAATGGGACCTTTTTCTGACCCCAACCTTCTCTGAGTCCTCGGGGTCCTTGTGACCTTGCCATTTATCCCATTATGTTAAAAAAAGTGCCATTCGGAGGTAAAACAACCTAACCCAAAGCATATGATACTGCTTAAGCGTCTAGAATCAAAGGTATCAAGTTTACTGTTATCCTACTTACAAAGGGTCCAAGTTTCACTACCATAACTAGCCTTAAACACTTTTTGTTACAAAAATCTTTACTACATTCTTAATAGAGATTTTTAGATACAATTTTTCAGCTGTCTTTCCAAGAAGGGACGACAATAGGGCTTCCTTTTCCCCGACAGCTATGAAAAAAAAGCTATTTAAACACATTTATTCATTGAGAAATTTTCGACAGAATAGAGATAACGAAAGTTTATTTGTATCATGTGAGACGTAAGACGTTATTAAGTCAACAAATATATGATTAAGATAATTTTAAGTGGTTAATTTTTATATTTATAGCAATAGTTATATGGATTACGATATGATTATGTTAAATTAAAATCAGGGAAACCTGCGAATTCAAGTAAATCCTTTTTTAGATTTAACTGAATTTTCACCGAAGCGAGTCATTCTCTTTCTGTAACTGCTATTTTAAGAACCAAATACGGAAGCCGAATTACTTCCCAGTAAAGCACCAATCAGCAACAAATGCCACTGCACAATTTGCTTGCTCCTCCTTCGAAGCATCCGAAGTAGAAATTGCTCTCCCAGCCGCCATGCTGAATTATTTATTCCTTTGGTAATTGTGGAAAGATTATTCAGACCGCATCTCATTCTCATTCAAAGAGCGTCCGAGCATAATTTTCAGATAGGGACCAACGATAGAGACCTCACCTCCACCGCATCATTAGCTATGAGATTTTATCGTTCATCTTGTCATCGCTAATTAAAAGTCGGATTTATTTAACTCCAGCCTTTGTCTATAATCAACTCATGAAGATGATGGTGATTTAATGATCCTCTACGAAAAATCTGTCGGAGACTAAGCATATGGCTATCTAGTGTAACATATTTATTGGAGAGGTGCCAATCCAGTGATGAAATCTAACCATCGCATCGATATCATCTAGACATCTTTAATGAGTGTTCTTTGTCTTTTTAGTCAATCGAATGCATGAATCATCATCATCATACTCAAGCAGCCATGGGATACAGATTGGAATTTAGTTCCCCAAACACATCTCTCCTGAGCTACATCTGTTGCATCTGGATACCGTAGATTAATTCTGTAGAGCGTTTGACATTGTTTACCACCGCATCCTAGGTCTCCCCATCTTTATGAGAATTATTTTATGATATATTGTGATAAACAAGAGGGATCACTTGGAATCACCATGAACAATATAAAAGAAGTAGTATTTCATTTTATTCACGAAGATAAAAGAATGACAGGTTGCAAATGACTCCAATTGCCAACCCAAGGACTCTTTCTCATTTGGCTATGGTATTGTTCAGTATTCATTTTCTCAAATACACCGGTAGCCAAAATATTAAGCATAATTCAGAAACAGATATCTCACAAACGACTGAAATTATTAACATTTCATTTTGTGTGTCAGTGTAATGGAATAAACGAAAGTTACATGCCTCACGAAAGTCGCCTGATCACACAAAACCTTATGAAGTAAATTTATTATATTAATGAATACGTATTGGAAGGAGATATATAATTATTATTGAGTGACATTTAAAAATCAAATAAATTACTTTCAATTTAAACTTTTTTCCTCTTTTTTTCTCTGAGGTAAGGAGCAATTGATTTAAATTACTAAAACAGTACGACACTTCCACACGTTGTGGAAATGATTTGAAGCACACGTTGTTAAGTTAAATGTTTCTGAATTCTCAAACAAGCCTTTTGTAACAAAAGATCACAAGAAATAAATTTAAAATATTTAAAATATTATCCAAATCTCGTTTCTGAGCAATATTGTGTAATGTTTAAATAGTTCTGGAAACTGGAACATTTAATAGCAGTGTTGCTTATATATTAATTAACAGCAAATGGGTTACTTCTGTTAGGAATGCCAGGTCATATAGGGAAACAGAAATTGGATCTGACCATTACCTTGTTGAAAGTGTCTTGCAACTTAAACTTAAGAAGTGTTGTGCTAAAGATTAAAAAAGTTACCTTTACCACTGAAGCTCTGAAAGACCCAACTATAGCGAAAGCTTACCATGATAGGTTACTTAGTCATTATAATGGTCATGGTTTGCTTACTACTGAAGTTGAAAAAGAATGGGGTCATTTTAAACAGGATTTTCTTGGAACTAACACTACTCTTTTAGAAAAAAATAAATAGAGGGAGCAAATTTATTTAAGTGATAAGGCACTTGATCTTATTTCAGAGAGAACTGTAGGAGTGTCCTTAATCAATACCCTACTATTTCTAATAGAAAGCGTTACAGAGAGCTTAATAAACGTGTAAAGTAAGGTAATAGAAGGTGAGGATTCTGTCATGGCTACGTAAGTGGGCTGAGCATTTCAGTGATATTCTAAACAATGCGGTTAGTTCTATTTCCATTGTTTGCAATGAAGATAGATGCATTACTGACTTTTATGTCAGTAATGCATATGAATAGAATATGGTGTGTATAATGGTTGGCACTATAACACAATCTTATGTTAGTTTGGCTATTTCTAAACTTAAAACCAGAGAAATGCCCAGGGGTAAATGAAATTACTACGGAAATTGCAGAGTTGGATTAGCAGAAGTTGGCATTAGTTGAATTGCAGAGTTGGGAATGTTTCTGTTACCACTTGGATGACTGAAATTCTGAATATCTTTTATGATAAAGGCATGGTTCCTAAGGATTTTACCAGAGCTATTGTTATCCCTATTTTCAAAAAAGGTGATCGCAGTTCTTGTGATAACTATAGGGGTATCAGCCTACTCTCTGTTCCAGGTAAAGTTCTTTCCATGATTGTGCTTAATAGAATTAAGAATGTGGTTGACAGTCAATTGCGTGATGAGCAATGTGGATTCAGAAGTGGTAGGGGATGTGTAGATCAGATATTTTCATTTAGACAGATTCTTGAGAAATGTTTAGAGTTTCAGAAACCTTTGATTGCTAGCTTTGTTGATTTCAAAACGGCTTTCGACTCTGTTGATCATCATAATTTGTGGTTGATTTTGAGATCGTATGGCATACCAGACCAGTTAGTTAATATAATGAAAGCTCTCTATAATAACACTGAGTCGTGTGTGAGAGTTGATAAGGCGTGTAGTAATTGGTTTAGCATTGCTCCTGATGTTCGACAAGGGAGCATGTATCTCCTTTTCTCTTTAGTTTGCTTAATGATTATGTTATGCGGAATTCACTGCAAGGGAGAGAATTTGGCATGAAATTGAAGATTTGAAAATTTCTGATTCAGATTATGTTGATGATTTAGTCCTTTTTGCAAATGATGCTGATGAGATGAACTCTTTCATTCGAGCTGTTGATGAGACTGGCAGTACGGTAGGTTTGGTTATAAACAGAGAGAAAATTAAGTGATGAAAATTGGTCAGGTAAGCTGTGATTCAGTTAATCTGAATGGTTGCAGTCTTGAGCAGGTGTCACAGTTTAATTATCTTGGGAGCTATGTAACAGATAATGGTGATGTGCAGACATGATATTAACGGACAAATAGGGATTGCTGCGGGACTTTTTAGAATCTATGGAGAGTGTGGAGAAATAGGCTTATACACCTAAAGACTAAAATTAGACTTTAGGTGTATAAGTTATGAGAATATGGTGTGTATAATAGTTTGGTTCTTTCAAGGGTATTTTATGGTAGTAAAACTTGGATACTTTGTAAACAAGGTAACAGGAAACTAGATGCTTTTGATTCCAGGTGCTTACGCAGTATCTTGGGCATTAGGTAGTTCAACTTTGTAACTAATGATGAGGTTAGACAAAGGAGTTTGCAACCTCCTTTAAGCAGCATATTTTGCAGAGAGAGACTCCGTTGGTTTGGCCATGTTGCCCGTATGAATAATTATAGATTGGCGAATAGGGTTATGAACAGTGCGCCTAAAGGCCTCAGAAAGAAGGGGAGAAATAGGATGCGGTGAGCAGACAATATCAAACAGTACTTGTTAGAATTTGTGTGCAGTGGTCGGATGCAACAGATGTAGCTCAGGTCAGACTTGCTTGGTGAAGTAAATTGCACGGTCTGGTTGGA
Source organism: Ryuthela nishihirai (assembly GCA_038380435.1). NCBI lineage: Eukaryota > Metazoa > Arthropoda > Arachnida > Araneae > Heptathelidae > Ryuthela > Ryuthela nishihirai. The sequence continues at coordinate 81,563,139 of JAWZYU010000012.1, forward strand.
CCTCCGTAGCCGATGGCTGCTTGAGGAAGAGAAGGTTGATGATAAAGAGTGTTTTATGAATTATGAGAGGTATGAGGAGGTGATGTCTGGCCAAATCCATATGTAATGTGCGGCGTTGACTGGAAAATTTAGTATATTATTGGATAACTTAATAGCCTCATGAAAGTAGTCACTGTTTCTGATAGTCTGGATGATGTGGGATTTCCCAGAGGAACGTGTCAGTTTCTTTAAGACTGGGTGTCTATAATGACAGGTGGTTATTCTGAGGAAATGGGTAAGTGGTGTATGACTGCGTCTAATTTCAGGGGAGAAAGGTTTGCCTTCATCCTGAGGGAAAGCACTGGAGATGTAACAATTGTCCGATACATAGTCTAACGGCTTTGTGTCGAATAACAAAGTTTTTTTCCTTCTGAGTACTTGAGCCCATGTGAAGGCCTATGTTTCCATAGTTGAATTACGAGCTAATCAATGCATGATACAAAGTTAGCATTTGGTTAAGAGAGAGGCTCATTTTGTCCACATAGGCATTTAAGTAAATTTAAAGCTTTCTGACTATAAGTAATGTTTGTTTATTTGAGGCTTCCACATCAGATTGGAATGATGGGAAATTCCTAAAAAAAATTTTTTTGTGTGTATGCAGTGTTAAAGGAGGTATCGTGAATATGAAGATGAATGTCTGGGAGTTTGCCTTTGGCGAATGGGACAACTGTTGTTTGACAGAGGAGAGTTGCAATCCCCAGGTGCCAAAATAATCCTATACTTTAGTGAGTGCCACTTGCATGCACTCTTCTAAGGTGAGGAAGTGGTGTCCCTTACTCCAAAGAGCGACATCATCTGCGTAAATGGTAATGTTGATATGTCGGGGTAAAATGGTAAATTTGGCCAGAAAGATATTAAAGAGAGTTGGGGATAAAATGGATCCTTTTTGTACCCCGTCAATGGTGGTGTGTATTTCTGAAAGCTGACATCCAGTTGAATGGCGATTTGTCTGTTGGAAATGAGGTTGCTAATGAAGGGAGCAGTGCGACCTCCGATGCCGTAGGATGCAAGTTTTGTAACAGTTCCTTTCTCTACACATTGTCAGAAACTTGTTTGGTGTCTAAAAAGACTGCTATGACTGGCTGTTTGAGTTCTAGGCTCATTTTCATATTTATTAATAAATCTATTGCTTGATTCGTGTTTCAGGAATCCTGTTTGTTGGGGGTGTAAAATTTATTGATTTTCTTTGTGCCAATCATGAGGTGTTTTGACATCTTCCCTGCAATTTCAAGTGTTGGCGAGGGTAATGGTCCTGTTTAGGCTGATTGCGATTTTGTCTTTGCCCGGCTTAATGAGGGGGATGATGATGTGGCTGTGCTTCCATGTGTCAAGGAAAGTAACAGAGTTTGAGTTGGAATCGTGAATTGCTCTATTCAGTTATGAGAATATGGTGTATTGAAATTTTTATTCAAATTGGTGCCAATCAATAACTGTGGTAGTTTGGTGGGTTAGAATCTTTTAATTAGAATGGGTGCATGATCACTACCCATTTGATCATGATGCATTGTCCAGTTGAGTGAATAAACTATTTGTGGGTAGGCGAAAAGTAAGGTCCATTATAGTGATGGATTTTGAAGTGGTCTGTAGTAGGTGGTAGACCCATCGTTCAGCATAATTAAATTTGAGCTGTTTACGACTCTTTCCAGAGTTTTGACTCTTGCTGTTATGTTTGTACTTTCCCACATAGGATGTATTCCCCACAAAGTGTAAGTGGAGGGGGGGGGGAGGCTTCAATGAGTTGTAGGAAGGTATCTTCTGAAATGTTCTCTCATGGCTTATAGATGTTTAAGACTGAAGAACTTGAGGAGTCTATTCTTACTCTAGTTGCTATTGCTTCTAATTTTGTATTATTTTTAGGGAGACTTATCTGTACCTGTGGCAAGTGGCGTTTTATGAAGAGGGCTGCTGCTTTGCTGGATTTTTTTTCTGTGTAGGTCACAAATTTAGATATTTCGATGTTGGGTGTAAGCTTCGAAAAGTAGACTTCTTGACTGGCAATGACCAAAATGTTATGTTCTTTTATTTGCTGATTGATGTAAAGGATTTTATTTTGAACTCCTTTAGCATTCCAAAGCATGATGGATTTCGGTTGGGTTGTTTTACCTCTGAGAGGCACTTTTTTGCACACCATGGGCTAAATGGCAAGGTCACATGGAACCCGAAGTCTCAGAGAAGACTGGGGGAGGGGACCAACTGGAACAGTTGTTAGGAGACAGATGGTAGCCTCCCGTCAAGGCCATCCAACGTGTTCTTTAACATGCACAAGGTATGGCTCTCCCGCACACGGAGCAACGGCTTAACGTCCCATCCGACGGACGGCGGCTTTTCCAAGCCCGTCGGTGAGCATGATGGAGGAGTTCAAATTAGAAAGAATATTGTCTTGAATTCAAAACATAAGGGTTTAGAAGTGTTTAATGATAGGTTTGAAGAAAGCTTTACATTTATATATATATTTATTTTGAGCTGCCAGTAGCTGGGGCTCGAGTGTGGGGTTGAGCGTGTGTTGTGAATGTTGTCCATTTCCTGTGTTAAGTATTACGAATTGTGAAAGAAGTGAGTATCTGTTATTGTATTGGCTGTTTTTTCTTTATTGCAAGTTCTTCGAGTTTCACTTTATCACCTGATACTTTGGTACTGTAAAGGGGTGTGGGGGGTTGATGGATCTTTGGTTCTGAGTGTGTGACGGGGGAGGTGGGCTTAAGATATATGTAGTGTGGAGAGATGGGCTTTCCAGGGTTTCTATTTGTTGTTAAGTGAGAGGTTTCGTTTTTTGTTCAGAGGATGAATGTTTATGTGGCGGGGGGGGGGGGAGGCGTCTCTGCATAATGGAGTCCGAGTGTTTTGCTCTGGATAGATTATCTTCCAGTGTCTCGTAAGGCGACTCTTTGTGTGGTTGCGCCCAAGTAATGCTGTTTTTAACCTGTACTTTTCTAACTTGAAGGGCCCATTTGTACGTTTCGTAATCCTTGTACGTTGCCGAGTGAGGACCCTCACAATTGAGGCAGTAAGTTCTATAAGCATTGAATTTGGCGTATCGATGCGGTCCATTGCAAAATTTACAAGTGAATCTTCCCCTGCAATCAATGGTTTTGAGGCCGAATTTGCAGCAATTTTGCACTGAAGTGGGATAGAAAAGAATTCCTCAACTTTCGAGCAGAAGCAGACTATGGTAACCTCCTTAGGTAGTGTGTCGTTATCGAATATAAGATATATCTCTTCAATGGGGGTACGATTCATTCCCAAGGTGAACTCGTTTTTTTCAAAAATATGAGCTCTGCTGACCTCAGTAACATTTTGGTTCTCCAAGACATAAAAAATTTCCTCCTCTGTCATGAAAAGTGGGACATTGCAAATAATGCCCTGGGGGTGCATTTAGCAAGAGAGTGGTATGCCAGCCAGGTGTTTAATGTTTTTACAATTTCTAACCACTTTTGAAACTTTTGAAATTACTTTGGGCAAGACATTACCATTTCTACTGTAGTAAACCTCATCTTCGTAGCAGGTTGGCATTTACGCTCCATATCTTGCTTAATAATTTTAGTGCCCATCACAGTTAACGGTGAGGACAGATCCTGGAAGATGACCGTAATTGGTTTAGTGTAGTAGTCACCGGGGTTCCTTTATGTGGTAGCATGGCTTTGTGTTTGTGCTTCAAATATCTGAGTTGGGAGGAAATGGATTATGCCATAACGTGCTCGTAAGGTATTTATTTGGTCAAGGAGGAAGGTAGATTCTTCAGGAGTTTCCTCAACAGGGCGCTGAATAATTGGGTGAGTCAAATTCGTAGAGGAAAAAATACTCAGACCTGAATCTAGAGTTGAAATGTGTACAGGGGAGTTAGAACTTATTTCTGGTGAAGTTCTTTCTGCATTGTTTAGTTTATTAGGATACGGTGAAGATAATATAAAGGGCGTGAGGGGTATATTAGAAGTGTGTTCTTCAAATTGTTTGGAGGTGTCGGAGGGGGGGGGTTAGAAACATAAAGAGGGGATAGGGGTGTAGTCTGAGGATGAGGAAGTAGACGGTTCTAGGCCTTTAGCCGATTTATTTGCAGAGACCTGTTTTTCTTGACTTCTGGTTGTAATAGTCATTATAAAATATCGTAATATCACCTGAGAAAGCTTTCCAAACAAGATGTCCGGATTCATGTTCAAGGACACGCCACAACAGGTCTGGATCACTTGCTTCACAAATGCAGGATCTGAAAGTCGACAACCACCTCCAATGGGTGCTGCTTTGCTGCCGTCGCGGGAATCGAGGCCTGCAGCATGCGAAGATTGATATTCTTAAACCTTTAACATTCCTTGCCTGCAGAAAACGTTCTAAATCCTTATTACAACTGTGTCTATCCCTTTTACATAAATGCTAGAGCCAGACCAACTAAGGCATTGAAGTCTCTCACCACAATACATAAGATCTTCCCTATGAACAGCGAAATGGATCTAAAATTGTCTATAAAATGTTTCCTTATCCCTTTCATCAGAATCATCAGTGAAGTCCCATCATTTCAATCAGCCATCAGAGGAAGGAATTCTCTTTCTAGAAAGTTTATCCCTAAGAAGAAAAAAAAACAAGACAAAATCATAGCGGAACATTTAAAACCTTCCTTTGGTAATTTCGTATTCAAGTTTGTGAATTAACTGAAAATTCTCCCTCTCCGTTGATTCTCGATAATGTTAAAATTTTCGCCATACCATAAACCAAGGAGTCTTTTACCAAGGAGTCTTTTACTCAATGAATAATATTTGTTGGAATCAGTGCTTCGTGCAGATAAGAAAGGGATGCATTTCGAGAAGCATTCGTCAGCTCGGAGACATTATCAATGGATTGAGTGATTGATGGAGAGCAGAAGAAATGAGGTGCGATTCCAGCCCATGGACCACCTTTCATAGCCTCTAGCCTGAGCGATCGTGCAATGATGGGAGCAGAGTAATTAACTTGACTGTTTACAGACTCAGATGTCACTACCCCACTGATGAACGCACACTATTCGTCTTCATCCCTGGGGTGGAAGGAAGAGAACAAACGTGACGCGTGCTTCTGGTGCCCAGACGCTGAGGAGCAGCAGCATCACATGTTTACTGATCAGCTTTCTGATATGATGACAAACAAGTTCGATGCGCTCTGCCACTACTCGCAGATCAAAGGTCAGATGCTGCACGCGATGATGATCTGTCACGTCAGCTGACGGCTGCGCATTGCATCGTCGTGTCGTGAGACTTGATGAAAGTGAGTCTTTCTTGGATTCCGAACGAAGAAGGGCATGAACTCGAGCGATCCGCGAGGAAGTTCAAGGTCACTGTTCTAGATTAACATGAATCGTGAAACCCTTAGTTGCGTAGATACAATGTTCCTAGGAGAGCAATTCGACATGGCTCTTGCATATTCTTGCGCATACCTCTGGCAAATATAAAACGTTTGTTTTCCAAGAAAATGAAGTTTTTCGATTTTCCCACATTTACACCATTTAGCAAAGGAAATTCGAACTGATGGATGATTGAGAAAATAAAAATAGGAATATTTTATTAGTACTTCATTATTGAGAAGGCAAAAAATATGTTTCTTATTAGATAGATAATTTATTCTCGGAATATGCAGTACTTTACATTTACATGTTTTTTACCTTAGAACTGAAGTTATAATGAAATATATATAATGTTGTATATCTCAGATACACAATTTTAAAGTATTACATTTTCTAATATATATTCTTCTTAATACATAGTTTGTCCAATAAAAATCATATATTTATTCATAATATATATATATATGGAAAATTTTAATATTATATTTCATTAGTGTTTTATAATTTTACCTACATTTTGCAGTAAAAGTCTGAGAAAAAATGCTGAGTCTTCCACGAAAATAAAAACTCGCTTGTGGAACAAATTTAACAGTTATGTTGTAATAAAAATGAAAAGGCAACATGCTTCAGTTCCACATTTCCTCACACTTTGCTAGCTTGATCAAAAATTCTAAGTAAATATTTAACCAATTTATAAGTTTGAAAATTATCATTAAGAATAAATGAAATAAAAAAATCTTTACTGGGTAGAAAACAGAAAAAAAAAATATAAAAATCTATATTGAACGTTGCGTTAGTAAGTGGTTCAGTTGAGCACCATAAGGGCAACTCAGCATCAAATGAAATTATATTACATTTAAATCTCTTTTATTTCTAAAACATAGTCTCAATATTTACCACATTTAAAATCCATTTCTTAATTCCTTATAGAAAAAGTTATCATTTCTTATTCCTTTGATGTACTCTGGTAAGCAGTTAAAAAACTTTGGCGCCAAATAAACATAATGTTTTTCAACAATAGTTTTGTTCGCTTTTAAATCAAGTAAGGAAAGGTTTTTTGACAGTCAAGTATTCTTTTCAAATGTCCGTAAAGTTTGAACATTAAAATTCATAATTTCCTTATTTGTAAAATATCTAATTCATTGTATACATTTGCAACGCTTTCAAATTTTCTTAGTTTCATCATGCATTTAATTATGTGATTCTGCACATAGTGTAACGGTTTGATTGTTGTCAAATAGACCCCACCCCACGATAATAAACCATAGAGCAAATAAGATTTAATCCAAGAAAAGTAAATAATTTTCAATAAAGATAAATTTACGAATTTCCGGATATAATAAATTTTAGGTATAATGCAGTTAATCTTTTTAACAACATCAGATATTTGTATTTTCCAGGACATCTTTCTGTGAAGAATACCCAAATATTTATAGCATTCAATCCCCTCAATTTTGTCAAAACTGCAATTTTTTCCAGCACAAATTTTAGAGTGGAAAATGATCCTGTCACGAAAAAAATCAATCTCATTTTCTCTTGGTCTAATAAAAATATATTTCATCTTCTTGGTATTTAAAAAGAGTTTATTAAATTTTAGCCACGTTCTTATTTCTATCCAGTCGCTATTTATATTCTCTAAAATTTGCCTTTCTTCTCCAGAATATATTAGTACAGCATCATCTGCAAATGAAATTATTTTACCATTCAAATCCAATGTACAGAAATCATTTATATAAAGTAAAAAAAAATAAAGGTCTCAAAATAGAACCCTGAGGGACACCAACTTGTACATTTGTTTCTTCACTAATATATTTTTCAATTTTTACTTTTTTGCTTCCTATTCATTAAATAGCTCCTAATCCATGAAAGCAAATTTCTCCTAACATCACTGGTTTTTAACTTTTCTAATAATATATCCTGATTCACTGAATCAAAAGCTTTTTTCAAATCCAAAACATATTTTTTTCAAATTCTAAAACAAAATTCAAAAACTATATTACTCTACTCCTATTAGAATATTGAAACATTTGACCAACAACATCTCCTAACCCCTATTCCCACTCGCCATCTTTGCCCTTTGTCTGGATTATCCGCAATCTTTTTGTTTTCCCCTGTTCATTCATTTAATATTACTCTCTGTTGTCTTAAACCTCCCTTTTCTTCCCCCTAAGTTTACTATGTTTTTCTTTTTATCATATTTCATATTATATGTTTGTCTTCGTCTGTGCAACTTGTCATTTTGTTTATATGTATCAAATAATTATGCAATTGCTGTAAATATGTTTGTATTTTTGTACTATCATCAATATTTCTTTTTAATTTCTCAAATGTACTGGGGCATTAAGACATTAATATACAAAATTACCTTACCTTGGTTTACTGTAACCTTATGCATGGAATGGTCTGTAAATGGTAGCTAGGTAGTCACTGGAAGGAGAGCTATGCACCAATCCCCTGTGATGATGCATAAAACCGGCCAGGCCTAGCACCTAATGTCCGACCCCGCCTTCTCGTGGTACGGACCGTTAGTAACTTTCAAAAGAGATACTCTCTTGTGGAAGTGAACGGAAGGGGAGGGCTGCCAGATTAGTGTGGCCTACTGATCTGGACAACTATGGCTACTTTTCTTTTTTTTCTAACCTGCTGAGGAGTGGTCAACCACACAGGGTCCTGGTACTGACCATATAAACCTACTGGACTGGACAGATGTATGGCTCTGAGCTTGATTATGGATCCTGATTTTGCTGCACTGGTGGGCTTCTGTGGAGAGAAAATCTTCCGCTGTGTTTTCTGTTTGTTTGTGGGTTGACAGCCCCAAGTGAATAGATTCACAGGATATGTTTATCAGCTGGTGGATAATCCTGAGCAGAAGTCATCGCAGGTACCTGAACTCTTTGCTTCTATTGGCATCGTCAAATTCTACATTGGAGGAAGTCTTCCAGTGTAGATGGCTTCAGCCTTTAGTAGTGGGGGAACGGGTCTTTGCCCCATGTCTGCGATTAGGGGGCTGTTTGATATTGTCGGCATTCCCTCTCTCAATAAACATAGTTTCTTTAAACATCCCACTAACCATTTTCTCTCCATAGGTAGTTGGAATGTGAGGACTCTGCACAGAGCTTTTTCTCTTGATGTCCTCACACAAGAATTCCACTGTTATAATTTAGATATTCTCGGCTTGCAAGAGACCAGATGGACAGATAAAGGTCAGATTCTTAAAAATAATCTTAAATTTCTCTTTTCAGGGAGGGACGACAATAAGCATCACCAAGGCGTGGGTCTGCTTCTCAGCAGACACGCTAGCGATGCTCTTCTAGCATATGAGTGCATTAATGAAAGGTTTCTTACAGCAAAATTTCATACAAGCGTTAAAGACCTGAATGTTATCTGCTGTTATGCCCCCACTGAGGATGCCGATGAGGATGAGAAGGATAGGTTTTACAGACAAATTCAGGATATTTTGAATTCTATCAAGAAAGGAGATATTACACTTTTTCTAAGCGACTTCAAAGCCAAAGTTGGTACTGACTCTGACCTTTGGGGAGGAGTAATAGACCCTTTTGATATTGGTAACTGCAATGGCAATGGGCAACGTCTCCTACAGGTAAGTAAACTCAATGGATTCAGAATAACTAACACTTATTACAAACACCGCGACATACATAAGTACACATGGGTTTCACCTGATGGGCTGCATAAGAATATGATTGATTACATATTAATTAACAGCAAATGGGCTAGTTCTGTTAGGAATACCAGGGCATATAGGGGAGCTGAAATTGGATCTGACCATTACCTTGTTAAAAGTGTGTTGCAACCTAAACTTAAAAAGTGTTGTGCTAGGGTTAAAAAATTTACTTTTAATACTGAAGCTCTGAAAGATCCAGTTATAGCCAAAGCTTACCATGATAGGTTACTTAGTCATTATGACAGTCATGGTTTGCTTACTACTGAAGTTGAGGAAGAATGGGATCATTTTAAACAGGTTTTTTTGGACACTAACAGTACTCTTTTAAGAAAAAAGGAGCAGAAGAGGCAAAATTATCTGAGTGATAAGGCACTTGAGCTTATTTCGGAAAGAAAGAACTGCAGGAATGCCCTTAATCAATACCCTACTAGTCCTAACAGAAAGCATTACAGAGACCTTAATAAACTTGTAAAGGATCAGTTAGCTGCTGATAAGAATCTTTGGCTTGATGGTTTGGCTGACAAAGCCGAGGAAGCAGTTAGACAGCACAACAGCAGAGAGCTGTACCAGATAGTTAATGTTTTGTGTGGTAGAAAACGGACGGGCCTTCAAGGATTGAAGGATAAACAAGGTAAGGTTATAGAAGGGGAGGATTCTGTCATGGCTAGGTGGGCTGAGCATTTCAGTGATGTTCTAAACAATGTAGTTAGTTCTACTCCCATTGTTTGCAATGATGATAGATGCATTGGTGGCTTTAATGTTGGCCCTATAACACAATCGGAAGTTATTTTGGCTGTTTCTAAACTTAAACCTCATAAATCCCCAGGGGTAGATGAAATTAGTACGGAAATGCTTAGAGCTGGGAATGTTTCGGTTACCACTTGGATGACTGAAATTCTGAATATCTTTTATGATAAAGGCATGGTTCCTAAGGATTTTACCAGAGCTATTGTTATCCCTATTTTCAAAAAAGGTGATCGCAGTTCTTGTGATAACTATAGGGGTATCAGCCTACTCTCTGTTCCAGGTAAAGTTCTTTCCATGATTGTGCTTAATAGAATTAAGAATGTGGTTGACAGTCAATTGCGTGATGAGCAATGTGGATTCAGAAGTGGTAGGGGATGTGTGGATCAGATATTTTTCCTTAGGCAGATTCTTGAGAAATGTTTAGAGTTTCAGAAACCTTTGGTTGCTAGCTTTGTTGATTTCAAAAAGGCTTTCGACTCTGTTGATCGTCATAATTTGTGGTTGATTGTTAAATCATATGGTATACCAGACAAGTTAGTTAACATTATGAAAGCTCTCTAAAATAACACTGAGTCGTGTGTGAGAGTTGGTAAGGCTTGTAGCAATTGGTTTAGCATTACTTCTGGTGTTCGACAAGGGTGCATTTTTTCTCCTTTTCTCTTTAGCTTGGTTATTGATTATGTTATGCGAAATTCACTTCAAGGGAAAGATTTTGGCCTTAAATGGGCTGGAGATACGAAAATTTCTGATTTAGATTATGCTGATGATTTAGCCCTTTTGGCAAATGATGTTGATGAGATGAACTCTTTCATTCGAGCTGTTGATGAGACTGGTAGTAGAGTAGGTTTGGTTATAAACAGAGAGAAAACTGAAGTGATGAAAATTGGTCAGGCAGGCTGTGATTCAGTTAATCTGAATGGTTGCAGTCTTGAGCAGGTGTCACAATTTAATTATCTTGGGAGCTATGTAACAGATAATGGTAATGTGCTGCATGAGATTAACAGACGAATAGGGATTGCTGCCGGAACTTTTAAGAACCTAAGGAGAGTGTGGAGAAAGAGGCGTATACACCTAAAGACTAAAATTAGACTGTATAATAGTTTGGTTCTTTCTAGGGTTAGTTATGGTAGTGAAACCTGGACACTTTGTAAACAAGATAACAGGAAACTAGATGCTTTTGATTCCAGATGCTTACGTAGTATCTTGGGCATTAGGTGGTTCAACTTTGTAACTAATGATGAGATTAGGCAAAGGAGTTTGCAACCTCCTTTAAGCAGCATATTGTGCAGAGAGAGACTCCGTTGGTTTGGCCATGTTGCCCGTATGAATAACTATAGATTGGCGAATAGGGTTATGAACAGTGTGCCTAAAGGCCTCAGAAAAAAGGGGAGACCTAGGATGCGGTGTGCAGACAATGTCAAACAGGACCTTGTTAGAATTTGTGTTCAGTGGCCAGATGCAGTAGATGTAGCTCAGGATAGACTTGCTTGGAGAACTAAATTGCACGGTCTGGTTGGACCTCCGTAGCCCATGGCTGCTTGAGGATGATGATGATGATGATGCATGGAATAATAAATAATAATAATAACCTTTATTTTATTCCACCAGTCAGTACAATATATATTTACATAGCATAATTATCTAATAACGATTAATATATACATTAGAAAAATCGATTATTATTATTATTATTATTATTATTATTATTATTATTATTATTATTATTATTATTATTATTATTCAGTGTAAGCCCCCATGAGGGTAAGGGAGGAATCGCTGCTTTCAGTGTAAATGCCTTGTGGGAAAGGGGGAATAGTTGCGTTCCGTGTAAGCCCCTTGTGTGTAGGGGAGAAATCGCTTTCAGCGTAAACCATTTTTGAGTAAGGGAGGAATCGCATATTTCAGTGTGAACTCCTTTTGGGAAAGGGATAATCGTTGCCTTCACTGTAAAACCCTTTGTGAGTAAGCGAGGAATTGCTGCTTCCAAAGTTAGAATCTCACGATTCCCCATTACTCATAAATATCTAGGATTCCCCATAACCACAATGGAATGGAAGCAGCAATCATTTCCCGACCCCCCACCCAAAAGGTGTTTACACAGAAAGCGGTTTTTCTCCTTTACCACAATCATATACACTGAAAGTAGCAATTCCGACCATACGCATAAGGGGTTCACACTAAAAGCAGCTATTTCTACCTTACTCACAAGAGGTTTATACTGAAAGCAACAATTCATCCGTATACACTAGGGGTTCACACTGAAAGAGCGATTCCTCCGTTACCCACAAATAGTTTACACTGAGAGAAGCGAAGTTCAGTGTGAAGCCTTGCGAGTAAAGTGGTATCGGAGCTTTCAATGTAAGCCCCTTTGCGGGTAGGGATAAATTTCTGCTTACAATGTGAACCCCTTGTGGATAAGACTCGCTGCTTTCAGTGTAAACCCCTTATGGGTAGGTGAAAGGGTGGCAGCTTTAAGTGTAACTCACTTGTGGGTAAGGGAGGATTTGCTGCTTACAATGTGAACTTCTCGTGCGTAAGAGAAGAATCGCTGCTTTTAGTGTAAACTTCTTGTGGATAGGGGAATGGGTGGCTGCTTTAAGTGTAAATCCCTTGAGGGTAAAAGAGGAATCACTGCTTTCAGTGTAAACCCTTTGTGATTAAGGGAGGAATTACTGCTTACAATGTGAACCCTTCATACCTAAGAGAGGAATCGCTGTTTTCAGTGTAAACCCCTGGTGGGTAAGGGAACATGTGTCTGCTTTAAGTATAAATCCCTTGTGGGTAAGGGCGGAATCGCTACTCTCAGTGAACACCCTTTGTGTAAGGGAGGAATTGCTGCTTACAATGTGCCCTCGTGCATAAGAGAGGAATCGCTGCTTTCAGTGTAAACCCTGTGGGTAGAAGAAAGAATGGCTGCTTTAAGTATAAATACTTTATGGTAAGGGAGAAATCGCGGCTTTCAGTGTTAACGCCTTGGTGTTAAGGAAGGAATGGCTACTTTTACTGTAAGTCCTTAGTGAGTAAGGGAGGAATCGTTGCTCTCAGTATAAGCTTCTTTAAGGGTAAGGGAGGAATCGCAGGTTGCAGTGTGAACTTTTTGTGGGAAAGGGGGATTCATTGCCTTCAGTGTAAGCCCCCCTTGTGGGTAAGGGATGAATTGCTGCTTTCAATGTGAACCCTATGTGGGTCAGGGAGGAATCGCTGCTTTTAGTGTAAACCCCATGTGGGAAAAGGGGAATCGTTGCTCTGAGTGTAAGCTCCCTTGTGATTAAGGGAGGAATCACTGCTCTCAGTGTAAACATTTTGTGGGTAAGGAAGGAATTTCTGCTTACAATGTGAACTTCTCGTGGTTAAGAGAGGAATCGCTGCTTTTAGTGTACCCTTGTGGGTAGGGGAGGAATGGCTGCTTTTAATGTAAACACCTTATGGGTAACAGAGGAATCGTTGCTTTCAGTGTGAATCCCTTGTGGGTAAGGAGAAACGCTTCTTTCAGTGTGAATCCCTTGTAGGTAAGGAGAAACGCTTCTTTCAGTGTGAATCCCTTGTAGGTAAGGAGAAACGCTTCTTTCAGTGTGAATCCCTTGTAGGTAAGGAGAAACGCTTCTTTCAGTGTGAATCCCTTGTAGGTAAGGAGAAACGCTTCTTTCAGTGTGAATCCCTTGTAGGTAAGGAGAAACACTTCTTTCAGTGTGAATCCCTTGTAGGTAAGGAGAAACGCTTCTTTCAGTGTGAATCCCTTTTAGGTAAGGAAAAACGCTTCTTTCAGTGTGAATCCCTTGTAGGTAAGGAGAAACGCTTCTTTCAGTGTGAATCCCTTGTGGGTAAGGAAAAACGCTTCTTTCAGTGTGAATCCCTTGCACGTAAGAGGGAATCGCTGCTTTCAGTAAAGAACCTCTTGTGAGAAAGGGAGGAATTGCTGCTTTCAATGTGAACTCCTTGTGTATAAGGAAGTAATTGCTGCTTTCAATGTGAACACTTTGTAGATAAGGAAGTAATTGCTCTTTCAATGTGAACACTTTGTAGATAAAGAAGTAATTGCTGCTTTCAATGTGAACACTTTGTAGATAAAGAAGTAATTGCTCTTTCAATGTGAACACCTTGTGGATACGGAAGTAATTGCTGCTTTCAATGTGAATACTTTGTAGATAAGGAAGTAATTGCTCTTTCAATGTGAACACTTTGTAGATAAATAAGTAATTGCTGCTTTCAATGTGAACACTTTGTAGATAAAGAAGTAATTGCTCTTTCAATGTGAACACCTTGTGGATACGGAAGTAATTACTGCTTTCAATGTGAACACCTTATGGTAACGGAGGAATCGCTGCTTTCAGTGTGCTCCCTTTATGGGGAAATATTTCCTGAAGGAGAAATATTTCTTTCATGTGAATTCCTTGCATATAAGAGGGAATTGCTGCTTTCAGTAAAGAACCCCTTGTTATAAAAGCAGGAATTGCTGCTTTCAATGTGAACACCTTGTGGATACGGAAGTAATTGCTGCTTTCAATGTGAATTCCTTGTAGGTAAGGTGGAACGCTTTTTTCAGTGTGAATCTCTTGTGAGTAAGAGGGAATCGCTGTTTCACTATGAACTCCTTGTGGTAAGGTGGAACCCTTCTTTCAGTGTGAATCTCTTGTAAGAGAGAATCGCTGTTTCAATGTGAACTCCTAGTGGGTAAGGGGGGAAGTTCCGCTTTCAGTATGAACATATTGTGGGTAAGAGGGAATAGCTGTTCTCAGTGTGAACCCCTTGTGGATAAGGGTGGAATCGCTGCTTTCAATGTGAACTCCTTGTGGGTAAGGGGGAATCGCCGCTTTCAATATGAACCCATTGTGGGTAAGAGGGAATGGCTGCTCTTAGTGTAAACCCCTATGGGTAAGGGAGGAATCGCTATTTTCAATGTGAACTCCTTGAGAGTAAGGGAGGAATTGCTGATTTCAGCGTCAACTCTTGTTTCCCACAAGAATTGTTGCTTTCAGTGTAAGCCCCCTTGTGGGTAAGGGAGGAATTGCTGCTTTCAATGTAAACCCTTTGTGAGTAAGAGAGGAATCACTGGTTTCAATGTAAACCCCTTGGGATACAGTAGGAGGCGGGGACAGTTGCCTCAAAATTGTCATCTAAATAATTGGGTATTGAATTGTTGAATCTTTTTCAATATGCTCGTAGTGGGTAAATTTGAAATTAAGTTATGCTTTGCTAAAGCAGCTTAATATTTTTATATATGTAATTTACAGGGGAAATAATACATTAAAATGAATTACTAATAATTTGGTAATTCGATTTCATATATAATTTATTTTAGTTATAATTTTCATTTAATTATTTTCATATATAATTTATTTTAGAAAGAAAGTAATATGCCCCATTAATAAATTGATATTTCGAGTTAATAGTTAACCAAACACTTTTTCGAGAAATTCCAAAATCTTTTAATCTAGAAAGTAGGAACGGAAAAGTTTGATATTTTAAATCGAATTTTTCAAAGGTTGTTGAAGAATTGTTATCTAGCCCCCCCCCCCCCCCCATCCCACCCCCTAGAGTGCAGAGAGAAAAAAATTGGAAATTCTCTTCAAGTTTCCGTCTCGAAACGACATATTTTTTGAATGGCGTTCAGAGTTTGAAGGGATTTGTGTCATTCTGATTGGCTACTGGGGATGAGTAGATATTTTTTTTTGTCACCACTCGCATCCCCTCGCCCTCTTCTTTTAGTGACAAATTTCTATAATTTCAGAAAACCTCTTTTCCTTTTAAGTTATTCGATTCCAGACGAAAAGGTTGGTTTTGTTGTTGCTTTTATTTCTGGAAGCGGGGATGAGTCTCACGTTAGTTATATTTCCCTCCGTGTAATCGATGTATCCTTGAAACGGAGAGGCCGACGTTTTAAAGTCGAACCATCGCACGACAAGTCAAACTGGTTCATCCACCGGCCAGAAAATAACATCAAAATTAATGACAGACTCTTTGTAGGTAATTACAGTTCCGTTGATTCATTTGCATTTTGTAGTTAGGAGGGCGTCGGAGCGGAACGCACACATTTAATATTCGCAGTGGGCTTTGAAAAATGCTTCCGAGAAATTCTTATACCTGAAATTTCCGTTTAACGAAACCATTGGCCAGCCAGACGAAGGAGGGAAACATGAATCGGGGTGAGAGGTGGAACGGAGTCATTTCTGGAGCGGAAGGGGAGGACGCACTTTATCAGGCTCCGACCTTCAGAGGAGAAATTCGTTGTCTGATCAGAAACTGACCGCTGGCGAAAGTCGTTTTCTGGAGATTAATAAATTATGCAACGAAATCGTCCTTCACTCTGATAATTCGAAAAATTGCGTGTTAAAAATATTTTTAAAAAACATTCAGAGAAAAAAACCCAACTTTCTTCAGTATATTAGGAGAGCTACAGCAGAAGCAACACTGAAAATTTCAAAATCTATGATTGATTTTGTAGGGTTCTACTGAAGAATACAATTCGGTATTTAATCATTCGGTGAAATGCAATCACCGAAGTACTAGTACTCTGACAGCTGCGAAGTCAGTTAAAGTAAAAGTAACTTAAGATACATACGTTTATAAATACATGTGTACGTTGAATAATAAACTATCACAGGTAGTTGATGATATACATTGAATTGTATCATGTTGGTGATATACATTGAATGAATATTTTTATCAGGAGGTCCTATATTCATTCAATGTATATCACCAACAGAAATATACAGGGGGTTATCAAAATAATGGAAACCTGTACTGTTTGTGGAGAACATTTTATTAGTAAGCTGTAGGTCCAACTCAGGCATTCAGAGCAGACACAATTCGAGTGGAATAGACTTATACAAGTCATGCACTTATACAAGTCAAAGCAAATCCTTAATGTTTTCGTTTAGGGAAGAATTTATTTTATTTTTGAATCTCCAGACCTCAATGATATTGAGGTGGCCAGGGTAAGCTGTTGTACCTTATCCTCATGCTTCGCAAAGCGGAACTTGATCGTTTCGCACAATGCACGGGTGTATTATCCGCTTGAAACCAGGGACTGCAATTAGGGAACAATGCCCGCCACGTTATGCGTAGATGGTCCCCGAGAATGGATTCTTATATTGCGGATGTGACATGATCCTGCAGAATAACTAATGGTCCTAAGGAATGCCATGATATGGCACCCCACAGCATCAGGGATCCACTTCCATGCTTCACAATCGGAACCAAACTATCGGGGTGGTAGGCTTCGGCAGGTTTTCACCAGACGTATACTTTACCAGTGGTGGAACACAATGTGTAGCATGATTTATCAGACCAGATGACACGTTACCTGTCTTTAGCATACTAGTTTTTATGCGATTTGCACCACCTTACACGCTTTGTTGCATTGATGTTGGTAATCGGAGATTTGTGGATTGCAGCACGGCCATAAATACCGGCAAGATGAAGTACCCGACGATCTATTATGACGGAAACGGGATCATTCCGACGGGTGTTCAACTCTGCTGCTATTTGCGGGGCCGTGCTCTTGTGCTTCCATTGTACAAATCCGTTACAACGTTCGCCTATCTCTATCTGGTAACTTCGTATGGCATCCACAATTTGCACCTTTGGAGGCAATACCCTGTTCTTTTTGATAAGGTAGCTATAATCTTCGATACAGGTTATCGTGTTACACCTACTATTTTTGCCGTCCTGGCTACTGAAGCTCCTGTAAGACGTGCACCAGTGATCATGCCTTTTTGGAGGTCACTGAGATATGACATTGTCGACAATTACATCACAACAGCTATTTCACTGCGCTTATGGCACTGCTAAATGATAGTCAACATCGTACTTCTTTCCGTTATATACCTCATATTGCGGGTGGCGTCGTTCCTGTGATATGCATACGGCCATTTCGAGTGCTCCAATCGCCATCGGTGTTTATATTATTTTGATAAACCCTTGTCATTATCTATAATTCAACATAGGGTCCTTACGTTTGATTAAAGGCGTGTGACTAAAAAATATAAATTAAAAAATATAAAAAATACCAATCTTTCTAAAAGGCCCTGAAAAGTAGAAAACCAAAAGTATATCGATAGTGCAATCGGTCACTGATTTCGTATTCAAAAGAGGAGAGGGCGCCGCCGATCTTCTTGAGGAGGGAAATCGGTGCTCTATATTCCTTCAAAACGAATACGATCGATATGCTTTAGGTTTATTTTCTACTTTTTAGGGCACTACAAGAAGATAGGTATTTTTTAAATATTTTAATATATATATATATTTTTTTTGTTGTCACCAAAAAACATACCTTCCAAAACTTTCATATATGCCTCATAAACGACGAGCACATTTACCCCGCTTTTGGAGTTACCTTTGAGGTAGACCATGGCAATGGAGACATCACAAGCTTTAATTTGAGATTCGACTTATTAAAGTCGACCCCGCGAAAATTCGCCCCTCACATTTTATAATGGGGAATAGTGGGGGCGAAATTCGAAATAATGTAAGACCGTCGTTATAGGAGCTTTCATTTGGCACCTAACTCGTAACATTCGGCACATAAATTATTGATTTTTTCCATCGCGTTCGAAAGATATGATAGAACAAGCTTTTGTCAAATCCGCAAACCGACCAACCGACAAATATCAAAGCCAAAAGCAATAGGAAGGTAAGTAGTAAAAAATATCCGGCCTCTTGAAGGGGGCTTGTGTGCACTAACCTACAAAGTGCTTTGTAGACCAGAGTCTTTAATTATAATCAGATACATTTCCAATGACTATGGTATAATGCTTAACGCGAAGAGGAGATTTTGATTAGTGGCCGGCAGCTCAGCTGTCAGAGCACTTGACACGTAAACAGGACGTACTAATAGGTTACAGAGTCTAGAACGTGCAATTCAGTTATCTCAAGAAGTCTCTGCGGAGTTATAGATTTGACATTGCTCACTGCATCCTTCGTCTCCCATTTTTCTACAGCTTTTTTTCACACTGTACTTCATCGTCTTCACCAATCTGTAGTTATGCATACAGGCAACATGACCGAACCAATGAAGTCATTCTCTGCACAATATGCCACTCAAAGGTAGTTGCAAACTCCTTCACCTAACCTCATCATTTCTTAAAAAATCAAATCACCAAATGCCCAAGATACTGCTTAAGTATCTAGAATCAAAAGCATCAAGATGCCACTTATCTTGTTTAACAGGGTACAAGTTTTAAAAGAGTACAAGTTCTGCCATAACTAACCCTGGAAAGAACGAAGCTATTATATAGCCTAATTTTAATCTTTAGGTGTATATACCAATTATTCTACACTCTCTATAGATTCTTAAAACTACTAGCCAGCACAAATCCCCGTTCTTCTATTTATCTCATGCCCGTACATCTCCAGTATCTGTTAAATAGCTGCCAAGGAAATTAAACTAAGACACTTATTCAAAAGCACAAAATTTCAAAGCAACTGAAGCACCATCTGCTTGACCAATTTTCATCACTTTTTTCTCTCTGTTTATCATTAATCAATTCTGTTACCAGTCTCATCAACAGCTTTAATGAAAGAATTCATCTAATCAACATTATTTGCCAAAAAGGCAAAATCTTCAGCATAATCTAAATCAGAAATTTTGAAATCTCCAGACCATTTAAGACCAAATTCTTTTCCTTCTGCTTAATTCCTCATAACATAATGAATAATCAAACTAAAGAGAAAAGGAGACATAATGCACACTTGTCAACTCCAGTAGCAATGTTAAACCAAATATGTAAGTTTTACGAACTATCAGACACGGATTCAGTGTGAACATGATTCAGTGTTATTATAGAGAGCCTTCGAAGTGCTAACTAACTGTCAGGTATACCATACAATCTCATGATCAAACCACAAATTATGACGATGAAAAGAGTCAAAAGCTGTCGTGAAATCTACGAAGCTCGCGTGTAATCTGCCTCTGAAAATATTTGATCTGTAAATTCCCTGCCGTTTCTGAACCCACACCCCCTTGGCAACTAACCAAACAGGACCAAAGTTCAAATGCTCTGAACAGCTGTACTGTTGAGCAAGTGTCTTAGTTTATTTCATCGGCTGCTATTTAACAGACACTGATGATGTGTGGCATGAGATAGACAGAATAATACGGACTACTGCTGGGACTTTTAAGAATCTATGGAGAATGTGAAAGTTATGGCAGTGAAACTTGGACCCTTTTAAGCAAAATAAATGGAAACTTGATACATTTGATTCTATATTGCACAGTATCTTGGGCATTGGGTGATTTGTCTTTGTAAGAAATTATGAAGTTAGGTAAAGGAGTTTGCAACTACCTTTGATCATCCACGCAGTTGTCCATCAGCCAAATTCATAATTCTAGTCAGCAAAGTAATCCATAGAACTTTACCTGGAACAATACTTCGATCAGCACTATGCTATCACTCTTTTAAAAATAGAGATCATTACAATTCTACTAAAATCCTTAAGAACAAAACCTTTTATCATCAAAATATTCAAAATTTGAGTCCTGACAACAGACGTTTCGAGCTCTAAGCATTTCAGCAGCAATTTCTTCTACCCCAGGGGATTTATTGAGTTTTAATTTAGAGATAGCCAAAGTAACTTCACTGAATGTGATATAGGGACAAAATCTATTCTCATTACAAACAATGGGGATAGAATGACGAAATCGTTTAGAACATCTCTGAAATGCTCAAACCACTTGGCTATGAAAGAACGTCACCATATTCATCGCTTCATAACCGAATTCTTAATTCGATTAAGATACATTTAATAACCTTATATATTTATCCCTCAATCCCTGTAAGACAGCCTTTTTCTTTCTATAGAAAAGATTAACTATTTTGTACAACTCCGTTCTGTTTAGATGCTTCCTCTGCTTTGTCATCCAAACTTTCAAGTCTTTCTTCAGTTAACTGATCATTTATACGTTGATTAAGCTCTTTATAATGCTCTAATGTATACAAATATGATTCATTTTATTCCTGCATACCTTTCTTTCAGAAATAAGCACCGTAGCCTTGTCACCCAAACGATGCTGTCTATTCTGTTCCTTTTAAACCCTAAAGAGTAGTGTTAGTTTAACAAAAGCATGTTTAAATTGATCCCATTCTTCTTCAACTTTAGCAGTAAGCAAACCACGATTGCAATAATGACTAAGCAAGCTATCATAGTAAGCTTCGGTTATATCTGTGTCTTTCTAATTTCAGTGTTAAAGGTAATTCTCTTAACCTTAGCACAATATTTTTTAAGCTTCAGTTGAAAGACACTTTTGAGTAGGTAATGATCAGACCTAAAATTAACTCCCTTGTGAGATGTGGTATTCCTAACTGAACTGGCCCATTTGCTGTTAATTAATATATTGCTACAGAATATTAGCAATATATTTATTTCACAACACTGAGCGTGAATTCGAAATTACCAAACAGATAATAAAGGAACTTATATATAAAAAATTGTATAAATAATTATATATATACTTATTATTAATTATTATTATAATTTATAGTCCTCGACTTGCATAATGGTTAAGGAGGCTATTCCATCAGACAAACTTTGTGTTAGCTCTGACTGAGGCAGTGGTCAGGAGTGACTTCGGTCTTAGTAGGGCACGTCCTTGTCAGATGGGCTATGCAAACTAGGAGCAGTTTCTACGACCCTTCTCTGTCCTATAAGTTTCAAATGAAAAAAAATTTCAGTTTTTATTAATTTAGCAAATACAAATGGATTATATAAATTAATAGCTAATAACTATTGCCATACATCAATATAGAATAATAAACAAATATAACACTTGAAACTGAACCACAGCAATTTCTACATACAAATCATAATACCGATTCTTACCAATGATGCTTCTGATTTAATACACAATGCGGCCACTAAGGATAACATTTCTCATAAACGCTGACGTCATTTAAATTCTTCATCCCTAAAAGCACTAATGACTGTAATCCTGGTCGAAACATTCAGGTTTTACACAAATCTATTCCAATGAACTACTGACTTTCATCTATTTCCTTTTAATTTAACTTTGTTCTATTCACAAATATGACATATATTTTCACACCATTGGATGTACCTCGTAATAGAACAGTCACTCTACCATTGTTGTATGTGCACATTTCGTTTCAATAGATCATATCCTTATGCAAACCATCAGGTGATACCTATCTCTATTTATAAATGTCACGGTGTTTGTAGTACGTGTTAGTTATTCTCAAAGCATTAAGTTTACGTACAGCCGCTCAAAAAAGTATCCGAACCTTCGTGCAACCTTCGTGTCACGTGACACGGTGTGTCACGTGACACGAAGGTTGCCAGATCACTAATTTCTAAAAAAATCGTTGCCAGGTATTTTTACTGAATTCTGTAATCAACCATAGCGTTCGGATACTTTTTTGAGCCACTGTACCTATAAGAGACGTTCACCATTGCCATTGCAACTACCAATACCAAAAAATATAACTCCTTTCAAAAGTCAGTACGAATTTTAACATTCAAGTACCTATCACAATATTAATATCTCCTTTCTTGCCAGAATTCGAAATATCCTGAAGAATTCCATAAAACCACGTTCTCATTTTCATCAATTTTGTGTGGGGGTATAAAAACAGACAGCATTCAACCCTTTAATCTTAATTTTAAATTTCAATGCAAAAAATCTTTCAATTAATGAAGTCATAACCTAGAAGAGCATCAGTGGTGTGTCTGCTGAGAAGCAAACCTATGTCTTGAAGATGGTTTTCATTCTCCCTACCTGAGAAGAGAAGCTGAAAATTATTCTTAAGTAGAACTTTCCCTGCCCATATTCTTAAAAATAATCTTAAATTTCTGTTTTCAGGGAGGGAAGACAATAAACATCACCGAGGCGTGGGTCTGCTTCTCAGCAGACGCGCTAATGATGCTCTTCTAGGATATGAGTGCATTAATGAAGGGTTTCTTACAGCAAAATTTCAGACAAGCGTTAAAGACTTGAATGTTATCTGCTGTTATGGCCCCACTGAGGATGCCGATGAGGATGAGAAAGATACGTTTTACAGACAAATTCAGGATATTTTGAATTCTATCAAGAAAGGAGATATTACACTTTTTCTAAGTGATTTCAAAGCCAAAGTTGGTACTGACTCTGACCTTTGGGGACGAGTGATAGTACCTTTTGGTATTGGTACCTGCAATGGCAGTGGGCAACTTCTCCTACAGGTAAGTAAACTCAATGGATTCAGAATAACACTGCGACATACATAAATACACATGGGTTTCACCTGATGGGCTGCATAAAAATGTGATTGATTATATATTAATTAACAGCAATTGGGCTAGTTCTGTTAGGAATAATAAAAAATAAAATAAATACCCCCTCAAGCAGCTGCTTGCCACAGAGGTCTGACAGGAGCCTGTCAGTTTATATGCCAAAGCAGAAGGTCTGAGAGAACGGCAAGAACTCAGCAGAAAAACGACACATACACCATGCCTTACCCGGGGCTCGAACCTAGGTCCCTTAGATCAGTAGCCAAGCATGCCAACCACTCGGCCATGGGACGGCTCATGTTAGGAATACAAGGTCATATAGGGGATCTGAAATTGGATCTGACCATTACCTTGTTAAAAGTGTCTTGCAACTTAAACTTAAAAAGTGTTGTGCTAGGGGTAAAAATTTTGCTTTTAATACTGAAGCTCTGAAAGACCCAGTTATAGCCAAAGCTTACCATGGTAGGTTACTTAGTCATTATGACAGTCATGGTATGCTTACTACTGAAGTTGTGGAAGAATGGGATCATTTTAAACAGGCTTTTTTGGACACTAACAGTACTCTTTTAGGAAAAAAGGAGCAGAAGAGACAGAATTATCTCAGTGATAAGGCACTTGAGCTTATTTCGGAAAGAAAGAACTGCAGGAATGTCCTTAATCAATACCCTACTAGTCCTAATAGAAAACATTACAGAGAACTTAATAAACGTGTAAAAGATCAGTTAGCTGCAGATAAGAATCTTTGGCTTGATGGTTTGGCTGACAAAGCCGAGGAAGCAGTTAGACAGCACAACAGCAGAGAGCTGTACCAGATAGTTATATGTTTTGTGTGGTAGAAAACGGACAGGTATACAAGGATTGAAGGATAAACAGGGTAAGGTTATAGAAGATGAGGATTCTATCATGGCTAGGTGGGCTGAGCATTTCAATGATGTTTTAAACAATGTGGTTAGTTCTACTCCCATTGTTTGCAATGATGATAGATGCATTGGTGGCTTTAATGTTGGCCCTATAACACAATCTGAAGTTATTTTGGCTGTTTCCAAACTTAAACTTCATAAATCCCCAGGGGTAGATGAAATTACTACAGAAATGCTTAGAGCTGGGAATGTTTCGGTTACCACTTGGATGACTGAAATTCTGAATATCTTTTATGATAAAGGCATGGTTCCTAAGGATTTTACCAGAGCTATTGTTATCCCTATTTTCAAAAAGTTGATCGCAGTTCTTGTGATAACTATAGGGGTATCAGCCTACTCTCTGTTCCAGGTAAAGTTCTTTCCATGATTGTGCTTAATAGAATTAAGAATCTGGTTGACAGTCAATTGCGTGATGAGCAATGTGGATTCAGAAGTGGTAGGTGATGTGTGGATCAGATATTTTCACTTAGGCAGATTCTTGAGAAATGTTTAGAGTTTCAGAAACCTTTGGTTGGTAGCTTTGTTGATTTCAAAAAGGCTTTCGACTCTGTTGATCGTCATAATTTGTGGTTGATTGTGATATCATATGGTATACCTGACAAGTTAGTTAACATAATGGAAGCTCTCTACAATAACACCAAGTCGTGTGTGAGAGTAGGTAAGGCTTGTAGCAATTGGTTTAGCATTACTTTTGGTGTCAGACAAGGGTGCATTTTGTCTCCTCTTCTCTTTAGTTTGGTTATTGATTATGTCATGCGAAATTCACTTCAAGGGAAAGATTTTGGCCTTAAATGGTTGGAGATACGAAAGTTTCTGATTTAGATTATGCTGATGATTTAGTCATTTTGGTAAATGATGTTGATGAGATGAACTCTTTCATTCGAGCTGTTGATGAAACGGATTCTAGAGTAGGTATGGTTATAAACAGAGAGAAAATTAAAATGCCGGCTGTGAGTCAGTTAATTTGAATGATTACAGTCTTGAGCAGGTGTCACAGTTTAATTACCTTGGGAGCTATCTAACAGATACTGGTGATGTGCGCCATGGGATTAACAGACGAATAGGAACTGCAGCTGAGGCTTTTAAGAATCTTTGGAGAGTGTTGAGAAATAGCTGTATACACTTAAAGACTAAAATTGGACTGTATAAAATATTTTGGTTCTTTCTAGGGTTAGTTTATGGTAGTGAAACTTGGAAACGTGATAACAGGAAACTAAATGCTTTTGATTCTAGATGCTTACGCAGTATCTTGAGCATTTAGGTGCTTCAACTTTGTAACTAATGATGAGGTTTGGTAAAGGTGTCGGCAACCTCTTTTAAGCACCATATTGTGCAGAGCGAGACTCCGCTGGTTTGGCCATGTTGCCTGTATGGGTTGGGTTGTTTTAACTCTGAGCAGCACTTTTTTGCACACCATGGGCTAAATGGCCAGGTCACATGGACCCCGAAAGCTCAGAGAAGGTTGGGAGAGGGGACCCACTGGAACAGCTGTTGGGAGACAGATGGTAGCCTCCCGTCAAGGCCATCCAGCGTGTTCTTTAACGTGCACAGGGTATGGCTCTCCCACACACGGGGCCACGGCTTAACGTCCCATCCGAAGGACGGCGGTCTTTCCAAGCCCATTGGTGTCCCCTACTGACCGTGGGCAGGGCGGGGAATTTTGCGGATATAAATCTCAACGCTGACCCAGCTGGGACTCGAACCTGGGAACTGCAGATTACGAGCCTGGCGCGCTACCGACTGAGCCACCCCCGCCCCTTGCCTGTATGGATAATTATAGATTGGCGAATAGGGTTATGAACAGTGTGCCTAAAAGCCTCAGAAAGAAGGGGAGACCTAGGATGTGGTGGGCAGACAATGTCAAAGAATACCTTGTTAGAATTGGTGTGCAGTGGCTGGATGCAGCAGATGTAGCTCAGGACAGACATGCTTGGAGAACTTAATTGCACAGTCTGCTTGGACCTCTGTAGCCCATGGCTGCTTGATGATGATGATGATGATGATGATGATGATGATGATGATGATGATGATGATGATGATGATGATGATGATGATGATGATGATGATGATGATGATGATTGTATATATAATATAATAATAATAATGTATTTTATATCCATAAGTTCAACACATGCGGTACAGAAAAAATAAATCACTTATTCTACATGGATTATCTAAAATTATACAATTTTAATTATATTCAGTTACAAAGCTTATTAGAAATTGTTAATTCATTTAGTAAAGCAATTTGCTTAGAATTTGTATTGGAAAAATGTTCAATATTAAATATTAAATCAGGAAAAAATTCAAAAAATAGATAACATGACACTTATTTAGAAAACGCATTACAGAACTACGAATCAACAAAAATTATAAATATCTTGGTATAAATCAATTACTAAATATAAACTATAAAGAAGTGAAAGATGTTTTTCGTAAGGATTATATAAGACGTTTGGAGAAGATTTTAAAAAGGAACTTTTGCTAAAAACAAAATAAAAGCAATAAATATGTGGGCTGTACCTTCCATTCCATATTCGTTTGGAATAATAAACCGGATAAAAACTGAATTAGATGATTTAAATATAAAAATTCCTAAATTACTCACCAAATGTAGACTACATCATCCATATGCCTCACTTATTAGGTTATATATCACGTAATTCTGGTGGTAGAAGACTTTTGGAATTGAAATATTCTGCACCAAAGAAATCCAGAATTTACATCACTACCTTTCGTACTAATTCCAACAACCGTATTACTCAATTCTTAATATAATATGATGCTGGTTATACTCCACTACACATGAATGATGGTAGCTATGAACTTACATCAATCGAAACCATTACTGAAAGAAAATATTTTTGGAAGCAAAAAGCAATACATGGATATATGTTAATGGTCTTTATTCTGATGACATTGATACAGAGACGTCGTTAGGATGGCTTAAACATAGGAATATTTTCTGCGAGACCGAAGGATTCATCCAAGCAATTCAAGATCAAGTTATAAAGACAGAAATTATGACAAATATATTATTGGAAGCAACATTGAGGATAACTGTAGATTGTGCAAATTACCTATTGAAACTATGCAACATATATCCTGTGCATCCCCATTGTTAGCTAATATAGAATATCTACGAAGGCATAATAATATTCAAGTTATTCATCAATAACTGGCATATAATTCTCATCTAGCAGATTAAAAAATCCTCCATATTACAAATATAAACCTGAAACAATCCTTGAAAACAAATTTTGTAAAATTGACTGGGATAGAACTATTATTATTGATTTTAACTAATATTGACATTTACTAATAATCGACCAGATATGATTCATATTAACCTACAAGTAAAAACCAGCTATTATAATAACGTTTTCGGTACCTCTTGATGATAATTTACCTAGAGTAGAAGGAGAAAAAAAATCAGAAAATAAGGGGAACTATAATATATTTTTTATAATATGAACTACTTGATCTAAAATTCATTACAATCATTCCAATAGTAATATCTGCAAATGGTTTGGTTACCAAGAAATTGAAAAACTATCTGAAGATTTAAATATTAATCAGAAGTTAATATCAAACACGCAAAAACAATATTATTATAATATACAAAAATTATAAAGAAATTCCTAAACTGAAGAAGTTTTAGTCTGTTTGATGTTACGGATTTTCACCACATTTACTATTTGCATTGATTAGAACATATTTCCATAGCTCTTAAATAGAACGACAGGACTATTAATCACTAATAGCAGACATCTATCATGCTGGACGTTCAAGTGTTATTTGATTATTATATACTGAGTGCCTCATTATGTATTATGAAATTGTGAAGACTCAGGATTCAGCTTCGGTGAATGCTTGGATTAAATCCATTCAACCCTAGCTTCATAGTCTTACTTGGAATGGATAATTATCTGACAATAAAGAATACTGTGTTGTTGGAGATTAGATACTCTTTATTCACATACTAAATGTCTACTTAATTAGTTTGATATTATGAATACTTTTTGAACTCATCCTTTTGAACTTTGTTAATTATATTTCAATTAGCCAGCATTTTCTTCTAGGAGGATGTTCTGAAACCTTCTTACAGTCTGGCTATTTAAGTAGCCCCTGTAAAGAGTTGTACCGCTTGAACGTGTATTTGTTAAATAATAAAAATAAAAGTAATTATATAATATATATATTTATCGCAAAATGATCTCTGGATATTTTTAAATATTCTCAATAGCGTATGGATTGCATGACTTTCGCCTCCTTCATGGAAAATTGCTCCGGTAGATGTGCGATATGAGATAAATACGAAAATAGGAATTTCCGCTGGGACTTTCAAGAATCTATGGAGAGTGTGTAGTGTGTGAACATGTAGAGAATCTATGGAGAGTGTGTAGTGTATGTGTAGTGAAACATGGACCCTTTGTAAGCAGGATAACACGAAACTTAATGCCTTTGATTCTAGATGCTTACGCAGTATCTTGGGCATTAGGTGGTTTGACTTTGTAAGTAATGATGAGGTTAGAAGAAGGAGTCAGCAACCTTCTTTGAACAGTATTTTGTGCAGAGAGAGACTGCATTGGTTTCGCCGTGTTGTCCGTATGCATAACTAGAGATTAGCAAATAGGATTTTGAGCAGTGTGCCCAAAGGCTTCAGGAAAAGGGGGAGATTTAGGATGCGATGGGCAGACAATGTCAAACAGGACTCTGGCTAGAATTGGCCTAGAGTGGCCAAATGCAGTAGATGTAGCTCAGGACAAACAGCTCTAGAGAGCAATATTATTCAGTCTGGTAGGACCTTCGTAGCCCATGACTGCATGTGGATTTTGTATGTATGTATGTATGTATGTATGTATGTATGTATGTATGTATGTATGTATGTGTGTATGTATGTATGTATGTATGTATGTAGTTCCGATTTTAAAACCTTGTCGGCAAACAAATAATTTTTCATCTATCGTGCTAATTTCTCTATTATCCCAAATAGCAAAATTCGTGGAGAGATAAATTTGGCAACGCATAAAATGGATAATTCTCTGCTTTCAACCACTTACATCAGAGATCACTGGATTTCTCCGTGGAAAGAGTACTATGAAAAAACTCGACTGTGACATAACCTGATTATCTACGTTTCTATTATTGGAAAAAGAACAATTTACCATTTCCTCTGGCAGTACAAGATTCACTGAGAGTAATTAACGTTAAAAACCTTCCAAGATGAATAAATGTTCCATTGCAACCATCATGGATTTCAACACCATATGTTATTATTATACACGGCTGGGGGTTCCAATATACTAATTCTGTTCCTTAGAGTAGGGGTTCGCAACGTGGGGTACGCGGTAAATTTTTTTGGGGTACGCCGTGAGAGCTCAAAAGTCGCTAGATCTAGTAACAAAGTCGCCAAAAGTAAAATGCTACTGATTAATTTCTGATGATTGAGTGAGGCGTTGATTTGAGTGAGCGTGGCGCTGTAGTTCATGTCTGTACACGTTTGTCCCTTCCCTACCTGAGAGCCTAATCAAAACATCCATTCTAAGTGAGTGAATGTGCCTTCTTACTGCTCTATGCATTTGTTGTGATTTATTTCACTTGCTGTGCTTAAAGTTATTTTTAGTCTTCAGTTTACAGTGAACTTAAATGAATGTGTTTCTAAAGTGCTTTGGAACATGGATAATTGAATTATAACTACAGTTAAATGAAACTATAACTATAGTTTCTTCTATCTATACAAGGGGTACGCCAGTTACATGCACATTTCCAGGGGGTACGTGAAGCATAAGAGGTTGAGAACCACTGCCTTAGAGTATGAGACTCCAGTTATTACAAGAGGAAATTCAACAATGTTGGTCAACGGCAACCTGTATCGGAATTGACGCGTCTAAATCATCTTCTCATGTGGGAATTGGAATCATTTGCTCAGATAATTCTCATGCAGCATCTTATCAACTTCCATCTGAAACATTAGTTTTTACAGTCGAATTGTATGCAATTATTTTAGCTGTGGAGAAAATAATTAAGGAAGACAAAATTATAAAATTTTTACTAATAGTCTTTCGACTCTTATGGCTCTAAAAACACCAACATTAAGAGACATTTTACATCTACACCAAGTTGTTGTAGAGAAGTTGTAGTCAAGAGCATCTATCACACTTGTTTAGACACCGGGCCATCAAGGAATTGTTTCAAAAATTTGGCTGATTTCATTGCTAAACGAGTACATTATTCTGACTCTGTTCTTGAACGTTTCATACCAGGACCAGAAGACGTTCGTCATTTCATTGAACGCACATTTAAAACCCAAATCATTGATCAGCGGAACTCTTCTGTATTAGCATCCTTATACCCGCACGTACGTAGATTTCCAACACGTACCTATGATTCCACGTCTTCTGTTCTAGACCCTCAGAAGTTTTGATTACACGACTTAGACTCAATGTTGATCCGTTAAGTGCATTTTTGTTTCGTTGTCACATTATTGATAATGATAACTGTCCACTTGGTGGAAATCCTGAAACAATGGAACATTACTTATTAAGATGTCCTAATACAGATCATACTAGGACTATTTTGGTAGCACAATTACGTCAAAAAGGCCTTCAACGGTTTGCTCCATATTCCAGTATTAACATATTCTCACTGCCATTGCCAATTTTGATACCTGTTCTGGAATGTTATATTCAAAACTCCCACAGATTCAGACTTCAAAAGTGATTGTGTTTTCTTTAATTTTTAGCATTTACTCTGAACAACGTATCACTGTAAGATCATTTTGTAAAGGTTTTTATTCGGATATATAGAACTTAACTTGCTATATATTTATATATTATTATAACTTGGCTAAAAGTTAAGTATATATATTATTATAACTTGGCTAAAAATCCCATCATCATCTTAGATGAAGTATATACAGCATGTATATATAATAATAATTATATATAATATATTCTTGTATATATCTTGCCCACAAAATAGTTTCAGCTGTTTTTGCTCACTGAAAGTCACAATCCACTCTAGAATTTCTTCAAATCTGTTGCTGCTACTCTTACGTCTCCCTCACCACAACCCTCCACTTGGAAGAGGCAATAGGAGGATTATAGTTCTACACCATAATCCTTTACTAGTAAGATGCAAAAGGAGTATTCTATCTTCTCGACGCAATCCTCTATTAGTAAGATGCAACAGCAGTATTCTAGCTCCTCAACACAATCCTCCACTAGTAAGAGGCAACTAGTAAATTCTAGATCCTCACCACAACTACTAAGATGCAACAGGAGTATTCTAGCTCCTCAACACAATCCTCCACTAGTAAGAGGCAACTAGTGGATTCTAGATCCTCATCACAACTACTAAGATGCAACAGTAGTATTCTAGCTCCTCAACACAACCCTTTACTAGTAAACGGCAATATGGGGATTCTAACTCCTCATCAGAACACTTTATTAGTAAAAGGAAATAGCAGGATTTTAGCTCCTCACCACAATCCTCTACTTGTAAGTTGCAACAGGAGTATGCAAGGTATTCAACACAACCCCCTACTTGGAAGAGGCAATAGGGATTCTAGCAGCTTACCCTAACCCTATGGTAATAAGAGGCCAATTGAGCTCACCAGTCTCAGAATGTAAGATTTTCTGCTTATTATATGTACGCTATTTGTACTGTGTACTACTCTTCGTTTTTTACTATTCAAGGTATTAAATAGCTGTACTAGTCTGTTGGATGGTATTCCTAGTGTAGTAGTGTACATTGGTTAATATAAGATATGATGAAGTATTCTGTGTAAACATTTGGATTTAACGGACTTTCTTCATAAACTGACACGCCTTTCTATTTCAGTCAATTAAATCGAGGGTTCATTCTTTTTCTTTTTATTCATGAGAACTGTAAGAGAAGTATTGCTTCCTTGGACGCTTCGCTAATGGTTAATATTCATTGCTCCTCAATGAGAACTTGGCCACGACTTTTGACCGCACCAATTAATCGTTACGAGGGGCATTCAAAACGTTCGTGACAGGCATCAGAAGAACGAAAACCATTGCACTTACTTCCGCAAAATTTTTACTGTCCTTCAAAGTACTACCATCCAACATCTATACAAAGTTGCAGACGTTTACATCGATTATGGAAAGCTTGGTGGTACTTCTGTTGAGGAACACTCCACAACTCTGAATCAAAGCATTTTACAACGTCTTGCACCCTTGAAAAAGGCTTCCCACAAGTCCCTTTTTAATTTTTGGAAACAACCAAAACTTTTTGGGTATATCATCATCATCATCATCATCAAGCAGCCATGGGCTACGGAGGTCCAACCAGACCGTTCAATTTAATTCTTCAAGCAAGTCTATCCTGAGCTACATCTACTACATCTGGCCACTGCACACCAATTCTAACAAGGTCCTGTTTGACATTGTCTGCCCACCGCATCCTAGGTCTCCCCTTCTTTCTGAGGCCTTTAGGCACACTCTTCATAACCCTATTGGCCAATCTATAATTATTCATACTGGCAACATGGCCAAACCAACGGAGTCTCTCTCTGCACAATATGCTGCTTAAAGGAGGTTGCAAACTCCTTTGCCTAACCTCATCATTAGTTACAAAGTTGAACCACCTAATTCCCAAGATACTGCGTAGGCATCTGGAATCAAAAGCATCTAGTTTCCTGTTATCTTGTTTACAAAGTGTCCACGTTTCACTACCATAATTAACCCTAGAAAGAACCAAACTATTATACAGTCTAATTTTAGTCTTTAGGTGTATACGCCTATTTCTCCACACTCTCCAAAGGTTCTTAAAAGTCCCGGCAGCAATCCTTATCCGTCTGTTAATCTCCTGCCGCACATCACCAGTATCTGTTACGTAGCTTCCAAGATAATTAAACTGTGACACCTGCTCAAGAGTGCAACCATTCAGATTAACTGACTCACAGCCTGCCTGACCAATTTTCATCACTTTAGTTTTCTCTCTGTTTATAACCAAACCTACCCTACTACCAGTCTCATCAACAGCTCGAATGAAAGATTTCATCTCATCAACATCATTTGCCAAAAGGACTAAATCATCAGCACAATCTAAATCAGAAATTTTCATATCTCCAGCCCATTTAAGGCCAAAATCTTTCCCTTGAAGTGAATTTCGCATAACATAATCAATAACCAAGGTAAAGAGAAAAGGAGACAAAATGCACCCTTGTCGAACACCAGAAGTAATGCTAAACCAATTGCTACAAACCTTAACAACTCTCACACACGACTCAGTGTTATTATAGTGAGCTTTCATTATGTTAACTAAATTGTCAGGTATACCATATGATCTTACAATCAACCACAATTTATGACGATCAACAGAGTCGAAAGCCTTTTTGAAATCAACAAAGCTAGCAACCAAAGGTTTCTGAAATTCTAAACATTTCTCAAGAATTTGCCTAAGTGAAAACATCTGTTCCACACATCCCCTACCATTTCTGAATCCACATTGCTCATCACGCAATTGACTGTCAACCAGATTCTTAATTCTATTAAGCACAATCATGGAAAGAACTTTACCTGGAACAGAGAGTAGGCTGATACCCCTATAGTTATCACAAGAACTGCGATCACCTTTTTTGAAAATAGGGATAACAATAGCTCTGGTAAAATCCTTAGGAACCATGCCTTTATCATAAAGGATATTCAGAATTTCAGTCATCCAAGTGGTAACCGAAACATTCCCAGCTCTAAGCATTTCGGTAGTAATTTCATCTACCCCTGGGGATTTATGAAGTTTAAGTTTAGAAACAGCCAAAATAACTTCAGATTGTGTTATAGGGCCAACATTAAAGCCACCAATGAATCTATCATTATTGCAAACAATGGGAATAGAACTAACCGCATTGTTCAGGATATCACTGAAATGCTCAGCCCACCTAGCCATGATAGAATCCTCACCTTCCATAACCTTACCTTGTTTATCCTTCAATCCTTGTATACCTGTCCGTTTTCTACCACACAAAACATTAATTATCTGGTACAGCTCTCTGCTATTGTGCTGTCTAACTGCTTCCTCGGCTTTGTCAGCCAAACCATCAAGCCAAAGATTCTTATCTGCAGCTAATTGATCTTTTACACGTTTATTAAATTCTCTGTAATGCTTTCTATTAGGATTAGTAGGGTATTGATTAAGGACATTCCTGCAGTTCTTTCTTTCCGAAATAAACTCAAATGCCTTATCACTCAGATAATTCTGTCTCTTCTGCTCCTTTTTTCCTAAAAGAGTACTGTTAGTGTCCAAAAAAGCCTGTTTAAAATGATCCCATTCTTCCACAACTTCAGTAGTAAGCACACCATGACTGTCATAATGACTAAGTAACCTATCATGGTAAGCTTTGGCTATAACTGGGTCTTTCAGAGCTTCAGCATTTAAAGCAAATTTTTTAACCCTAGCACAACACTTTTTAAGTTTAAGTTGCAAGACAGTTTTAACAACATATTGGTCAGATCCAATTTCAGCTCCCCTATATGCCCTGGTATTCCTAACAGAACTAGTCCATTTGCTGTTAATTAGTGTATAATCAATCATATTCTTATGCAGCCCATCGGGTGAAACCCATGTGTACTTATGTATGTCGCGGTGTTTGTAATAAGTGTTAGTTATTCTGAATCCATTGAGTTTACTTACCTGCAGGAGACGCTGCCCATTGCCATTGCAGCTACCAATACCAAAAGGGCCTATTACTCCTCCCCAAAGGTCAGAGTCAGTACCAACTTTGGCATTGAAGTCACCAAGAACAATGGTAATATCTCCTTTCTTGACAGAATTCAAAATATCCTGAAGTTGTTCATAAAACCTAGCCTTCTCATCCTCATCGGCAACCTCAGTGGGGGCATAACAGCAGATAACATTCAGGTCTTTAACGCTTGTATGAAATTTTGCTGTAAGAAACCTTTCATTAATGCACTCATATCCTAGAAGAGCATTACTAGCGTGTCTGCTGAGAAGCAGACCCACGCCTTGGTGATGCTTATTGTTGTCCCTACCTGTAAAGAGAAATTTAAGATTATTTTTAAGCATCTGACCATTATCTCTTGCAAGCCGAGAATATCTAAATTATAACGGTGGAATTCTTGTGTGAGGACATCAAGAGAAAAAGCTCTGTGGAGAGTCCTCACATTCCAACTATCTATAGAGAGAAAATGGTTAGTGGGATGTTTAAAGAAACTATGTTTATTGAGAGAGGGAATGCCGACAATATCAAACAGCCCCCTAATCGCAGACATGGGGCAAAGACCTGTTCCCCCACTACTAAAGGCTGAAACCATCTACACTGGAAGACTTCCTCCAATATAGAATTTGACGATGTCAATAGAAGCAAAGAGTTCAGGTGCCTGCGACGACCTCTGCTCAGGATTATCCACCAGCTGATAAACATATCCTGTGAATCTATTCACTTGGGGCTGTCAACCCACAAACAAACAGAAAACACAGCGGAAGATTTTCCCTCCACAGAAGCCCACCAGTGCAGCAAAATCAGGATCCATAATCAAGCTCAGAGCCATATATCTGTCCAGTCCAGTGGGTTTATATGGTCAGTACCAGGAACCTGTGTGGTTGACCACTCCTCAGCAGGGTAGAAAAAAAAAAGTAGCCATAGCTGTCCAGATCAGTAGGCCACACTAATCTGGCAGCCCTCCCCATCCGTTCACTTCCACAAGAGAGAATCTCTTTTGAAAGGTACTAACGGTCTGCACCACGAGAAGGCGGGGTCGGACATTAGGTGCTAGGCCTGGCGGTTCTATGCATCATCACAGGGGACTGGTGCATACGGTGTGGGTAAAATGGTGTTGGGGTAGATAGGCCGTAACTTGTCGGGAATTGTGAGCGCCTGCATTGTCATGAAGAAGGAAACCCTTTACACATTTGTTGTTGAACGCTACTCCTTCATCTCCTTAACCATTTTGAAAAAAATAATGTTGGTGTAGGGATTCTAGCATCTTACGAATGTCTATAATTACGAATATCTATTAACTGTCTATAATTATTTATAGACATTTTTTCAGGTAAGATATCCACGAATGCCTCTACTTGGAAATTGAAAAAAAATCGTGAACATGTCCATGAACAAAAGTCTTGTTGGAGGATTTGGCGATGAGGTTCTCCTTCCACAACTCAAACATAGTTGTCGATCTTTTTGGGAGTTGTATAGCAATAAAACCACGTCTCATCACTTGTGACAATGTCTGTTAACCGTTTGGGGTAGTAGATTTAAACATTGCCAACATCTCCTTGCACGAGTCGAATCTGGCGTTTTTTGCTTTTTGTCAGTTTGTGGGATACCGATTTGGCACAATTCTTTAGAACTTTAAATATTAATGAATAATTGTTTCCACACTGCCAGTCGATACACTGACATCTAAACGTATTTCCAGAACGGTGATTTGTGGGTTTTCTTTAATGAGTTCACGAACAGCAGCGCAGGTTGTCTCGTTCACTGCTTCCTTCGGTCTTCTTGTACGAGGGATATCTTCGAAGCTCTACCGTCCTTCTCTGAATTTGCGCATCCATCCCGTAACAGTGTAATATGAACAAGCACGATCACCATATACTTGTGATAAATCGGCATAATTTCTTTTCGCGTCGTCCCCAATCTGCATCCTTGTGAAAATGTAAAATCTTTCCCCTTCCATTGCAACAACGTAGAGATTTCGCAGAACGAACTTTGGAACTTATTTAGATTTGACGATGCGGCCTTTGTTTTTAACATGCAATGACAAGTTTAGACAAGCTTTCAAATATGTCGTAGCTCGTTAACTTCAGAGGAACGAGTGCAAGAACTTTTTGAACGCCCTCCATACTTAAGAAGGGTGAAGTGTCACAGTATTAAAATCGTACGAAACGTTTTGAATGTTTTGTGTATCATTTTAAATATTTATGAGCATCTGAAATGGGCATCTTTTCTTCTTTCACTTCTTCTGCATCATGTAAAAGATACTGGGAGGGGTAGCCTCAGTTGGTAGCGCTCCAGACTCATAATCTGTACTTCATAGATTCAAGTCCCGCCTGGGCCAGCATTGAGAATAAAGTCTCCGCAAAATTTCCCACCCGGCACTCGATCAGTAGGGAACATCAATGGACTTGGAAAGACCGCCGTCTGTCGGATGAAGCGTTAAGCCGTGGCCTCTGGTGCAAGAGAACTATTCCACGTGCAAGTTAAAGAACACGCTGGATGGCCTTGACGGGAGGCTGCCATCTGTCTCCCAACAACTGTGCAGTAAGTCCTTTCCTCCCAACATTCTGTGAGCCTTCAGTGTTCTTATGACCTGGCCATTTAGCACATTGTGTGCAAAAAAAAGTGTTTCTTAGAGGTATAAGAATCCGACCCTAAAAGATATCTTTCTCCTTTGACCAGGAAGTCTGATCAGTTTTTCGTTTCTACTTTCCGGCATTTAAATTAGCCAAGTCTAGTGTTTCATTTACTTTATATCAGCCTATTACTCCAACAATGCCCGCGTTTATGGCAAGCACTTCAATGAATATTTCAACAGAATATTTTGTTTTGCTCATGAATGACTTAATGACATTACTGTGACATATATATGATAATTATATGATTGCATACAAAATATATGGTAATGATATGATTACATACAAATATGCATATGGTAATTATATGATTGGACCACAAGTTGACACTTTGTCATATATATACAGGGTGTCTCAAAAATATAGGTACAAACTTTTAGGGGAGGTAGATAACATCTAAAGGAATGAGAATGGCATAGGAACCCATTACCGGAAACGTCACCGTAAGTCAATAGGCGGCGCTGTTCATCAGTGCACTAGAGGGGAAATTTCGGATTTCCTCATTCGAGCGGTAGTCGGCTGACGAAGAGTATGCAAAGGTATTCGAACAGGGAGCTGGCAGACATGCACTTAGTGTATGGAATAGCTGAGGGCAATGGACGAGCTGCTCAACGAATGTATCAAGAACGCTTTCCACACAGACTCCGTCAATGCTCCGTCGGTGTCACGCATGCATCGCGTCTCATGGTGGAAACTTCGAGCATCTGCTGTAACATTATGAAATGTATCATCTAGTACGCCATTTGTAATAATTATGTCCAATAAATGTTTTCCCATAAATCGCTGTCTTGTGTCCTTTCAGATCTTGTACCTCTGCTACCACTTTCCCATGACGTTTCCGGTTATGGGTGCCAATGCAATTCTCATTCCTCTAGATGTTATCTACCTCCCCTAAAAGTTTGTACCTATATTTTTGAGACACCCTGTACATACTTGAATTCCATTCTTGAATGTTTAGTTATACGGTTCCGAACATCGAACCCTAACAAAGCACACTAACTAGCCAAATATGCACAAGTTTATTATTTCAATTAGCAATATTTTATATTCATTTCTGATTTGTTTACAAGGTTATATGTAAAAACGTCGCCATAATATCATCGCCAGTAAACAAAGAAATCTTCCAGTATCTCCATAGAAATGCATGCGCATCTCCAAAATGGCTACCAATAGCTAGACATGTTCAAATGCTATACATGCCCTATGCTAATAAATGAATGGACTCCATTCTCTTGATATTTGCTTCCGATTAGCAAATAATTACATATTAAAACATTTTAAATCTGAAAAATCCTTAGAGCGATTTTAAAAGTTAAATTACAAATTTTGAATATCTTGAAAATATTAGATCTCTGAAGAACGTTGACCTCATTCGAAGACCTATCCATTCCCTCTCATAAATTTTTTAACTGTTTTAATATAACAAGAAGAGAAAACTAAAAGTTATGAGTTACCTGAATTAGCAGAGGGTAAGAAAACACCGGTTCCCCTCCGATCACCGAAGTTAAGCAGCTTTGAGCGCGGTCGGTACCTTGGAGGGGAGACCACCTGGGAACACAGCGTTGCAGTTGGCAAAAAAGTCTGCTGAGGACCCGCCATCCCTCACATATCCTTCTACTATGGCGTATTAAACTGACAAGCTCCTGTCAGAACTCTGTGGCAAGCAGCTGCTTGAGGACGTATTTATTTTATTTATAAGTAATTAGGGTGAGATTCAGAGTAATGGAAAATCTCCCGTTACATTTTGGTCTTCTCTGCAGGGAATTCAAAAGTTACTTTTTAGAGAAGATTTATTTTTATTTTCGAGAAGTTGCCTTTAATTGTTTGTGAAATTCCTTAACAAATTCCAGTCTGCAAGTGGTAACAACTAATTATGTTCATTATCCTTACGCAGAAGTATAAGGATAAGGATAGTGATGCAGAAAATGTTCGACGTTGTTGAATGTTGGAAGAAAGAAATTTCTAATGTAGTTAAATTTTGACAGGCGACATTTGGACGTTACTCTAAGCTGCTTTGTTATCAGCTGAGTCCAGAAGACCAAAATAAAGTTATTCTTGGGTAATAGACACGGGAGTTGGTAGAAAGTGGGACGGGGCCCATTTTCTTCCATCCTGGGAACTGGACGGGGTCCATTTTCTTCCATCCTAAGAGTATCGTAAAGATGTGTTCACTCATATTTTCTCCCTCTCCCTTTGAAAATAGAAAAATATAATTCATATCGCCCCACCTATCCAACTAAGGAGAATGTGTTGTGCTGGCAAGCATGGCATGAAGCAATATGAAATATCCTAAGTGTGTGTTAGGGGCAAAAAGATTACAAGATGCTTTGAAAAGTTAAAAAGGAGAACTTTCCCTTTCAGATTAGAAGGAATGGCAAAGATGAGCATTGCCTGAATTTACAGAAGAATGCTTTCTGCAAAGTATCCACTGCCAAGAGTACGGAGAGTGTCACGGGGATCGAATCCGTAGCCTTTAGCGGCCAGCCATCTTTTCGCACCCTGTAAGTTTTGTGATTGAACGTATGATATGGATTTGCATCGGCAGTGAGTGATGCCTTTTCGTCCCAATGATGGCGATAATCAGTGTCAAGGCACTGACTTCATTTCTGTTAACTTGATCCCCCTCTTAAAATCTAAACCAAACCTAAATAAAGTGGCTCTATGGTATATGTGTTTGCTGATGACCCGCAAAGCTGAAAGCTTATCTGCAGGATAGAGACTAAATTTGCTTTAAAGGTCTTAATTCGGAACTAAATGGAACCCATTGATAGATTTTGCAAAGAAGCGATAAAGAGCAGAGCATCGGATCCATCTGCAGTGCATTCCTCTTACCCTTACTCAACGAGCCCTGTCGGCACCTGACGGGCACTAGAGTAAGGTGCATCTCGGTCACGTGAACGACCTTGACGTCTCCGAACCTCGCATTACGTGCAGGTGAACGCCCGTGCAGAACAGCATGGGACCGCGAGTATCGCGATCCTCCCCTCGCGAGCGGTGCAATCAAAAGTGGGCTCAATGACTCGTCCGGTGGTGACTGGTCTTCCAGGTATTTCCGTTGCGGCTCTCGTGGCGCAGCGACAAAGCCATCGATCGGAATACGACGACGTTGATGATGAAGCTGATAGGAAAGTGAAAAAAATAACATAATGGGGATGGCAGCAGTGGAAGACAGAAGGGCATAAAAACAGCACAAATATCCATGCCTTACCCAGGGTTTGAACTCGGGTCCTTTTGATCAGTAGCCAAGCGCACTAAGCGCTCTGCCACAAGAACTATATTGTGCAAACTCGAGCATCAAGTTTAGATGAAGAAATATATAGTTCTTTCGCTACGAAATAGCGTCGAAACTTACATAAATTCACTCAAAGATCGAGAAACCTTTAAAAATAAATTAAAAGTGAGAGTCAGGAAAAGGAACTTAGCACAGTGAAGGCCTTCTCATGGGTTGCAAAAATCCCGGCTACTTCATCGTAGATACTACTGTTACTTGGGTTGTTAGGTGAATAGGTATTTGAATTTTGGGTCGCGACCGAATCTCGGAGAGCAGTGAGGGCCTTCTGATCGTATGCCTGGTCACTTAACCTCTAACTACCACGGTTATTGGGTCTTCAGGTGAATAGGGATTTGAATTTTGTGTCACGACAGAATCTCGGAGAGCAGTGAAGGCCTTCTGATGGAATACAAAAAGTTTAGTCACTTATATCTCTAGCTATCGTTATTATTTGGGTTATTAGGTGAATAGGTATTTGAATTTTTTGCCGCGAACGAACATGGGATAGAAATGAGCGCTTTCTGATATGCTGCAAAAGACCAGGCCACTTCACCTGTACATACCATTTTTATATGAATTGTTAGGTGTATAGGTATTTGAATTTTGAGTCGCGACTGAGTCCCGGATACCAGTGAAGACCTCGTCATGTGTTTCAAAAGGTCCTACAACTTACCTCTAGATACCAGTGTTATTTGGGTTGTTAGGTGAATAGATATTTTAATTTTGGGTCCAAACTGAGTCTCGGATACCAGTGAAGGCCTTCTTATGGAATACAAAAGCCCAGCCACTTAACATGCAGTTACGATGTAGTTTGGGTCTTTAGGTGAAAAAGTATGTGAATTTCGGGTCGTGACCCAATCTTGGATGGCAATGAAGGCCTTTTGATGATGTATTGCAAAAGGCCTGGCTACTTAACTTGCAGATACTGCTGCTACACTGATATCCAAAAGTTAAGCATAGTTGACAAAATGGGTTATATTGAACAAACAATCCGCGAAAACAGCAACGAAAGGTACTTGCAGATAATGGAAAACATAGGAAAATGTGTGAGTAATGATACAATAACATGTTACCACATATGTATAATTTCTATAAAAGACCAAACTGCAAAACTGTAATGGTATAAATAAAGGAATAGATGTGGAAATGAGGTATTCCACATCTATTCTGTTAGTGTTAATATCCAGCGCATTCTCTTTGTGTTCGAACCGATTTGTTGCTGTAACAATATGTCACATACGGAGTCGAGGTATCGGGATGTTGGAATCAGACCGAACATAGAGTGATGTTGTCAGAGCAATAGGTGTTGTCAAGGCTGTGGAGAAGGTACCAAGAGACAGGATACGTTAGTTGCCCACGCGTGCAGAGTCGACCATGATTTACAACGGCTCAGGATGACAGCTATGTGGCACTAACAGTGAAACGTAAAACTTCAGTGGGAGAGCTATCTGCTGCTAGTGAGCGAACAGTTTCGAGGCAAACGATATAAAGAAGGCTTAATGAACAAGAACCTGAATGTGAGATGACCTAGAGTTTGCATTCCACTCACTCCGTCAGGGAGAAGGGCAAGTTTTCGTGGTGCAGACAATACTGGCACTGGACTGCAACGAAATGACCAATGTGCTCTTCTGTGACGAATCCAGATTCAAGAGGAGAGAATGTGGAGCAGTTTACAGAGTGATAGTCGTCGTGTTATCATCTGGAGAGAATGTGGAACTCGTTACCTCAGAGAAATGCACCATTATAGAGGGAGTGGTTTACTGGTCTGGAGTTGCATTATTTCACATCGCCGCAGCCAGCTTCATGTTTTTCCTGGAGGAACTTTGACAGGTCTCAGATATAGAGACGAAATTCTGGAACCATACGTGAGGCTTTTTACGGGTGCTTTATCTCATATTTCTTGTTATGGACGAAAACGCGAGTCCTCGTAGGGCTGCTTTAGTGAATGATCCTTGAAAACTGAAGACTGCAGAAGAGCGTCGAATTTCATCCTATAGAGCACGTGTGGGATGCATTGGGGAGACATATTTCAGCTCGTCAGTTTCCTCCCAGAGCTTCGATCTGCTTTTGCACAGGAGTGTGATTTAATGTCGGAAGATCTTATTTCTGTCCTCTTCAACAATCCCGTTGGTGTGACACTTGAACGGCTGTAAGCGGTCATCAGACATCTTACTGGACAAGAGCGAATGCGTCTCCAGGTAATTTCTCTAATTGCCACCCTATTGAACTACAGTGCATTGCTCCGGGTTATCTGTATTTTATGCCAGTTATAACGTGCATATATTTCTTCCTTTCATGTTCCATGTGCACTATATCGCCCATGTCTTCTATTGTCACAACTTTTTCGTTTCATCCATTTTGTCAATTATGTTAATCCCGCCCCCTCCGGATGAGAATGCTGTTAATAATCTGAGTGGAGTCAAAACAATTATTAATATCTGCTGCACGCATTTTTGAAGAAATTTTAAAGTCTTCTAAAACGGAGGCAAATTTTTTACTGGAATGGTGACCTAGTCATTTGTCCTCCCCTTCCTTATTTTTTCCCAGCTCCGTGTCTGACTACAAAGTTAAAACTTCTCGAAGAGGAAGTGCTCTTCTTAAAGGAAGGCTTAGAGAGCTGCCAAGATCTCAATTAATTGAGACTAAGAAGCTAAAACAAGGCTAATAGGACGCTAAAATAGGAAACAATGCATTTGTAAATAAAAATAAATTCCTATTAGAAATACATCTATTAGACCTTTGTTGGTAATGCTCTGTTTCGTAACACGGAGGGTCGCATTGCGTCTCACACACTCGTGATAAGTTTCTTACTATTAAACACCTATATATGCCTTTTTTTTACTAATTTGAAAGTATTCTGATCGTTAATGTGCATATTAATCTATTTGAGGCAATAAATAATAGTCCTAATTTTTTTTCTTTGATTAACCAATATTTCACGGTTTTATACTTGTGAATGACATCAAAGCATTTCTAAATACAAAACAAGAAAGAATCTGCTTCAAAACAAGAAAGAATTCTTTTTTTATTCTGTTTCTCTGTTTCTCAGTACCCCAAAAACTTTCCTTCCCCACAAACATATCACCGATACCATCAAAAAGTGATAGGAACTGTTCCTAAATGAAAACAGCTACCACAGCCAAACTCACTACACTTCCTGTAATTGTAGCGTAAAATTTGTCCTTCAATTTTTCTTCCGTTTCCCAAAAGAACCCCCTCCCTTTTCCGCACATGCGCAAATACCGGAGAATTTCTCCTAAACGATAAACGACAAAAGGAGAGGAGAGCTGAATTATCCCTTCCAACATTCATTTAAAGTTTGGTCATTTTACATCTTTCACCGTTAGACGGCGCTATTGAGGTTTCTATTTTCGGTCTTTAGCATTTTCTACCAGTGAAAATTCAAGCCAGTGAATGATTGGAAAAATGATATTTGTAATATTTAACTAGTACCGTTGCTTGAGGGGGTGTTTATTTTATTTTTATGTAACACAAAGTGAATTTTCAATATCTCTTAAAACGAAAAGTTTTGATCAGATTTGAATATTCTTTTTCTGATTTTACTTTTTTTTTAAATTCAATTATTTCTGCAATAATAAGCAGAAACGGGAGATATTGAAATATATTCGATATCCCAAAATAGTTACTGGGATAGTCACACTGAATCTGTGAGGCCCATTCGTTTTTATTATGTGTTCTGTCAAGTATGGGCGGATCTAAGCGAATTTATACCAAGGTATAGTAAAGGAGTGTGCTGAAAGATACCGAGAAGGAATGAATCCCAGCTGGCGTTCTTTAAAAGAGATTAAAGATACAAAAACGTCTGGGTCTGTGAGACCCAATGAGACCAGGAGGGTTAATTCTTATTAACTCTCCGTTGATCAATTATCATCAGTGGTAAAAAAATTTATTATTAATTTGAAATGAGCTATTTACTGCAATTATTAATAAATAACTAAACGCATTTAACTCGAATAGGGCATGTTCTGCATCCACAAAAGATATGCCATTGCTTGTTTTAGTTTTGTGTTCGCTGTTAGCAGCGCATTCTCCTTGTATTGATTTCAACGATGACTTAGCAATATTAAATATGAAATGCACTCTGTCTTGTAAACAACAGTGCATTAGTAGTTTGATAAAAGTGATCTGTCAAGCGCGGGCCACAGCGGGGCCCGACTGCTCCACTGCACCATCTTCGCACCTGCTTAATTTTAGTATTTTGGAACCGCTTTTTTCTATGGCCCCTAGCATTTGCCTATTTCTCAA
The DNA here is from genome assembly GCA_038380435.1 of Ryuthela nishihirai. NCBI lineage: Eukaryota > Metazoa > Arthropoda > Arachnida > Araneae > Heptathelidae > Ryuthela > Ryuthela nishihirai. Next base: position 81,607,937 of record JAWZYU010000012.1, read on the forward strand.
AAGAAAACATCTGCCTTGGAGCGAAAAGTAAGGCTTTGTGGGCGGTCATTTCACTGCTCGGCTACAAGAGAGATAAACGTCGATGGTCCACCAAAGTTTTGCTATTATGCCATGAGAAAAAACGTTTTGTGCTAAACTGGGATAGTTTTTTGCCAATTTGTTTTGATTTTGCCAACTTCCTTTAATTTTACAAATGAAAATCTCAATTTGGCCAAGTCGCTTACAATTTTGCTAACTTACAAAAATTTTGCGAACTCCCCTTAATTTTACAAATGAAAATCTCAATTTTCTAACTCACCTATATTTTCCCAAGTCGCTTCGAAATTTGCTAAGTCACTAACCAAAATTTTACAACTACGCTTAATTTCACACAAAAAAAATTCACAACCCAACTGGATTTTATCAAGTCGCTTCGAATTTTGCCAGCCCTGATTTGCTTTCGACGGAGCATCCCTGCCACCTCCCCCTCATAGCTACCCCGATGATGTAAGACTCCTGCCTGTCCCCTCTGCGGGTCACCTTGGCCCCATCTAATTGGATCTTTCTTGAATCGATATTAAATTCCGTGTGACCTACAACCTTTTGATTGTAGGTCACACGAAATTCCATTCCCACTAGGGCAGTTGTCAAATGTGGAGTTTTAATACCACTCATATATTTGGTACATCGTCATCATCCTCATCATCCTCAAGCAGCCATGGGCTACGGAGGTCCAACCAGACCATGCAATTTAGTTCTCCAAGAAATTCTGTCCTGAGCTACATCTACTGCATCTGGCCACTGCACACCAATTCTAACAAGGTCCTGTTTGACATTGTCTGCCCACCGCATCCTAGGTCTCCCCTTCTTTCTGAGGCCTTTACGCACACTGTTCATAACCCTATTCGCCAATCTATAATTATTCATACGGGCAACATGGCAAAACCAACGGAGTCTCTCTCTGCACAATATGCTGCTTAAAGGAGGTTGCAAACTCCTTTGCCTAACCTCATCATTAGTTACAAAGTTGAACCACCTAATGCCCAAGATACTGCGTAAGCATCTGGAATCAAAAGCATCTAGTTTCCTGTTATTTTGTTTAGAGAGTGTCCAGGTTTCACTACCATAACTAACCCTAGAAAGAACCAAACTATTATACAGTCTAATTTTAGTCTTTAGGTGTATACGCCTATTTCTCCACACTCTCCATAGATTCTTAAAAGTCCCGGCAGCAATCCCTATTCGTCTGTTAATCTCATGCCGCACATCACCATTATCTGTTACATAGCTCCCAAGATAATTAAACTGTGACACCTGCTCAAGACTGCAACCATTCAGATTAACTGAATCTCAGCCTGCCTGACCAATTTTCATCACTTTAGTTTTCTCTCTGTTTATAACCAAACCTACTCTACTACCAGTTTCATCAACAGCTCGAATGAAAGAGTTCATCTCATCAACATCATTTGCCAAAAGAGCTAAATCATCAGCATAATCTAAATCGGAAAGTTTCGTATCTCCAGACCATTTAAGGCCAAAATCTTTCCCTTGAAGTGAATTTCGCAAAACATAATCAATAACCAAACTAAAGAGAAAAGGAGACAAAATGCACCCTTGTCGAACACCAGAAGTAATGCTAAACCAATTGCTACAAGCCTTACCAGCTCTCACAGACGACTCAGCTTTATGATAGAGAGCTTTCATTATGTTAACTAACTTGTCTGGTATACCTTATGATCTCAAAATCAACCACAAATTATGTCGATCAATAGAGTCGAAAGCCTTTTTGAAATCAACAAAGCTATCAACCGAAGGTTTCTGAAACTCTAAAGATTTCTAAAGAATCTGCCTAAGTGAAAATATCTGATCTACACATTCCCTACCACTTCTGAATCCACATTGCTTCTTCTGAATCCCCATTCTTAATTCTATTAAGCACAATCATGCAAAGAATTTTCCCTGGAACAGAGAGTAGTCTGATATCACTATAGTTACTACAAGAACTGTGTTCGCCTTTTTTGAAAATAGGGATAATAATAGCTCTGGTAAAATCCTTAGGAACCATGCCTTTATCATAAAAGATATTCAAAATTTCAGTCATCCAAGTGGTAACAGAAATATTCCCAGCTCTAAGCATTTCCGTAGTAATTTCATCTACCCCTGGGGATTCATGAAGTTTAAGTTTAGAAACAGGAGTAGAACTAACCACATTGTTTAGAATATCACTGAAATGCCCAGCCCACCTAGCCATGACAGAATGCTCACCTTCTATAACCTTACCTTGTTTATCCTTCCATCCCTCTATACCTGTCCGTTTTCTACCACACAAAACATTTACTATCTGGTATAGCTCCCTGCTGTTGTGCTGTCTAACTGCTTCCTCGGCTTTGCCAGCCAAGCCATCAAGCCAAAGATTCTTATCAGAAGCTAACTGATCCTTTACACGTTTATTGAGCTCTCTGTAATGCTTTCTATTAGAACTAGTAGGGTATTGATTAAGTACATTCCTGCAGTTCTTTTTTTCTGAAATAAACTCAAGTGCGTTATCACTCAAATAATTCTGCCTCTCTGCTCCTTTTTTCCTAAAAAGTACTGTTAGTTCCCGAAATAGCCTGTTTAAAATGGTCCCATTCTTTCTCAACTTTAGTGGTAAGCAAACGATGACTATCATAATGACTAAGTAACCTATCATGTAAGCTTTAGCTATAACTGGGTCTTTCAGAGCTTTAGTATTAATGGTAAATTTTTTAATCTTAGCACAACACTTTTTAAGTTTAAGTTGCAAGACACTTTTAACAAGGTAATGGTCAGATCCAATTTCAGCTCCCCTATATGACCTGGTATTCCTAACAGAACTAGCCCATTTGCTGTTAATTAATATATAATCAATCATATTCTTATGCAGCCCTCAGGTGAAACCCATGTGTACTTATGTATGTCGCGGTGTTTGTAAACCATTGAGTTTACTTACCTGTAGGAGATGTTGTCCAGTGTCATTACAGCTACCAATACAAAAGGGCCCATCATTCCTCCCCAAAGGTCAGAGTCAGTACCGACTTTGGCATTGTAAATCATCTAGAAAATGGGTAATATCTCCTCTCTTGACAGAATTCAAAATATCGTGAAATTGTCCGTAAACCTATCATCGGCATCCTCAGTGGGGGCATAACATTCAAGTCTTTAACGCTTGTGCGAAATTTTGCTTTAAGAAACCTTTCATTAATGCACTCATATCCTAGAAAAACATCACTAGCCTGTCTGCTGAGAAGGAGACACGCTACGTATCCCCTACCACTTCTGAATCCTTGGTGATGTTTATTGTCTTCCCTTCCGGAAAAGAGAAATTTAAGATAATTTTTAAGAATCTGACCTTTATCTGTCCATCTGGTCTCTTGCAAGCAGAGAATATATAAATTATAATGGTGGAATTCTTGTATGAGGACATCAAGAGAAAAAGCTCTGTGCATAGTCCTCACATTTCAACTACCTATCGAGAGAAAATGGTTAGTGGGATGTTTAAAGAAACTATATTTATTGATAGAGGGAACGCCGACAATATCAAACAGTCCCCTAATCGCAGACATGGGACAAAGACCCATTCCCCACCACCAAAGGCTGAAGCCATCAACACTGGAAGACTTCTGTAGAATTTGACGATGTCAGTAGATGCAAGGTGCTGCGATGACCTCTGTTCAGGATTATCCACCAGCTGATAAACATATCCTGTGAATGTATTCACTTGGAGCTGTCAGCCCACAAACAGACAGAAAACTCAGCGGAAGATTTTTCCCTCCACAGAAGCCCATCAGTACATGGCTCATTAAAAATTAATCTTCTGATTGCGGAAAAACGGGATTTTACAACCAACCCCTCTACGATTAAAAAAAAAAAACTCGGTTTCCATGCCACCAAAAAGTTACAAACCGGTGTTTTAGGAATTATGTAAATATTTTCCGCTTACTACAAGCAATATTTTTAGAAATTAAAGCATGTGGCAAGCAGCTGTTTGAAGAGGGATATTTGCAAAGAAATTACTGCTTAATTTCACCTATCGAATTAACCAGAAAAAGTTTAAAGTGCAAAGCACTTGTTTCTCATTGCTCAAACATTACTTTTTTGAGGGAGGGGAGTTTCTCTTGTATGTTGTGATGACAGGATTTTTTAATCCAGAAAAAAATACCCTTGTGGCGTTAGCATAAGTTCTGTGGATCACGTAGGCGTTTGCAACGAAATGTTTAATGCAGGAATAACATTTTTTGAACTATCGGATTCTGTCTGTTAATGAGTCTTACGATGTCTGTCTTTTCAAGCAGCCATTTTCGAAACGTCGCCTTTCTCTCGTCCAGGTGGCCTGATTAAAGGGCCCATTCCACGCGCTTCTTTAGAGAACAGATAATGAACTTTCGGCTGACGAATCATTGGCTGCGGAACAAAAAGGGGAAGATGCATCGGAGAGGAAAAAATCTTCCTCACTGTGGACAACTCAAACAGAAAGCAAAATATTCCTTTATTCCACCATGTTGAATAAAATGAAATTAAATAAGGACCAATTTACTAATTTCCACAAATTAAGGAATAATTACTATGTTAAGTCAACGGGAAGTTAACGTCAATGCTCTATAACTTCTAAAATAATTTTTTTTTGTGTTGAAAAAGGTGATTGCAGATAAAGATCTCAATCAAATAAATCAATATCTCGATTTTCAACAATATTCGTTCAGTATTTAATGAGTTAAGAAGTTTAGATATTTAACAACAGCAATGCGCGTCTTAAGAAACTTGTACAAAACTGAAGAATAGTGAAAGAATTCTTTATACAAAATTCTAAAATACAAACTTATTAAACACTTTGATATGATACGTACTACTAAGTTTCGATTAACTTCTGATGCCAATTTTTGTGGTTAGCGTTGTTATCGCTAAATATTCAAACTTCCGTAACTCATTAAATACTGGACGAATATTGTTAAAAATCGAGATATTGATTTATTTGATTGAGATCTTTATCTGCAATCACATTTTTGGAAACAAAACAAACTTATTTTAGGAGTTATAGAGGTTTGACTTTAGCTTCCCATTGACTTAACATGGGGATTTTCCTTAATTTATGGAAACCAGTATATTACTTCCTATAAATAATTTGCATCATATTTTTTACTTTTGTTTCATAATCTAGAGATCCGCATAAAGTGACATAATATGGTAATTAAAATTAGTTGCCGTCTTCAGAGTAGAGTAGTTTCAATCAGGACTAGATCTAGGAGAAGGATTAGTTAAGTAGAAATTCTTGGAGAATTTCAATAACGGAAGGGGAAAACATTCTAAAAATTCACATTTCGCAAGAACTGGCTTGCAAATATAACGGAGGGAAAAAATATCTCTCTCTTGTACTTTTTAGTGAGAAAAAGGTCTTAAAAGAAAAATGTAAACACATTCTGATCACTCCAGCCATCGCCTTATAAATAAATAACCGGTATTGCTTCGTTACTAAGATTTGGATCTCTGCGAATTCTGTAGATCTCTTCGTTCTTCTCTAACGCAATCATGTCTTGCTTCAAAAAGAAAGAAGAAGGGACACACCTGGGAGTACCCAAGGGGACAAAGAGACATTTTCGCTCTTTATCCAGCGTTTTCTTCAACACGTGGAAATGAATAAAAATCACTCTTTTAGAACATTAGTTATGCAATTCATGTATTACATTTTAGCGCTAATTGGAGAAGAAATTTTATGTATTTAAAGTATGTCCATAGACATAATTTCATAACTTTTTGCCTTAACCTTTTTGCCCTAACCCATGATCACATAAGTGGCAAAACATATCTGCAATTTTTCCCCTTAATCCCACATTTCTCATTTCTCCTTCATCCGGTGATTTCCCCTTCTTTTACGTGGCGCAAATGAGGTAAAGATGAAAGCGGATCATCGTTTCTCATCATCGACTCGTTCATCAGCGGAAGTTAGTGAAGTGAATTTTCGATGCGTAATGCATTCGTAGTTGACGATCGGTGGGAGGAGGAGTGGGGGGGGCGCTATTTAACGGATGGATGGAGAGGACGTTTACGGGTTGCGGATGAGGATGAATGCATTCTCAGCCTGCGGTTTGTGGAGCGTGAATATTACAGCTATTTATATCGACTCCTGAGTAGCACATCATTTAAGAGACATTGTGTTTCCGTTCCAATGACTTCGTTTAGTTGCTGTTGTAGAGCAAAACAAGCATGATGCAGACTCTGCACTGTGGAGTAAGCCTCTCTGATAACACTTCCATTCTACTGCAAGTTCCCAACATTTCAACACTGGGCGTAAATCTTTATCTCTTTGCTTGATGATCGAAAGGGTCATCAAGCTTGAAATGGGACGACAAACTGCCTCTAATGAAGAGAAAGTGCAGAATCCCTCTGCCCTTTGGGAAGCAAATTCCACTTTGTTACTTCGGTACATCATAGTTGGCAGCCATGGTCTTATTAAAATTTTCCAGCCGCAGTTATTACCGTCGAAGCTTAACGCTCTTCGGAGAAGCCCAGTAAGAAAATTAGTTTTCATCATGGAGTGATCGTTCGAAAACAAACCGTGAATGCCTCAGAAGTGCGATGTCGTTATTAGGTGAAGAGAGGAAATGACGTAAGGAGTGTAAAACGAATGACAGGGAAAATAAAAAAGCAATGACCTAAGTACACATGGGTTTCACCTGATGGACTGCATAAGAATATGATTGATTACATATTAATTAACAGCAAATGGGCTAGTTCTGTTAGGAATACCAGGGCATATAGGGGAGCTGAAATTGGATCTGACCTTGTTAAAAGTGTCTTGCAACTTAAACTTAAAAAGTGTTGTGCTAGGGTTAAAAAATTTACTTTTAATACTGAAGCTCTGAAAGATCCAGTTATAGCCAAAGCTTACCATGATAGGTTACTTAGTCATTATGACAGTCATGGTTTGCTTACTACTGAAGTTGAGGAAGAATGGAATCATTTTAAACAGGCTTTTTTGGACACTAACAGTACTCTTTTAGGAAAAAAGGAGCAGAAGAGACAGAATTATCTCAGTGATAAGGCACTTGAACTTATTTCAGAAAGAAAGAACTGCAGGAATGTCCTTAATCAATACCCTACTAGTCCTAATAGAAAGCATTACAAAGAACTTAATAAACGTGTAAAGGATCAGATAGCTACTGATAAGAATCTTTGGCTTGATGGTTTGGCTGACAAAGCCGAGGAAGCAGTTAGACAGCACAACAGCAGAGAGCTGTACCAGATAGTTAATGTTTTGTGTGGTAGAAAACGGACAGGTATACAAGGATTGAAGGATAAACAAGGTGAGGTTATAGAAGGGGAGGATTCTGTCATGGCTAGGTGGGCTGAGCATTTCAGTGATGTTCTAAACAATGTAGTTAGTTCTACTCCCATTGTTTGCAATGATGATAGATGCATTGGTGGCTTTAATGTTGGCCATATAACACAATCTGAAGTTATTTTGGCTGTTTCTAAACTTAAACTACATAAATCCCCAGGGATAGATGAAATTACTACCGAAATGCTTAGAGCTGGGAATGTTTCGGTTACCACTTGGATGACTGAAATTCTGAATATCCTTTATGATAAAGGCATGGTTCCTAAGGATTTTACCAGAGCTATTGTTATCCCTATTTTCAAAAAAGGTGATCGCAGTTCTTGTGATAATTATAGGGGTATCAGCCTACTCTCTGTTCCAGGGAAAGTTCTTTCCATGATTGTGCTTAATAGAATTAAGAATGTGGTTGACAGGCAATTGCGTGATGAGCAATGTGGATTCAGAAGTGGTAGGGGATGTGTGGATCAGATATTTTCACTTAGGCAGATTCTTGAGAAATATTTAGAATTTCAGAAACCTTTGGTTGCTAGCTTTGTTGATTTCAAAAAGGCTTTCGACTCTGTTGATCATCATAATTTGTGGTTGATTGTGAGATCATATGGTATACCAGACAAGGTAGTTAACATAATGAAAGCTCTCTATAATAACACTGAGTCATGTGTGAGAGTTGGTAAGGCTTGTAGCAATTGGTTTAGCATTACTTCTGGTGTTCGACAAGGGTGCATTTTGTCTCCTTTTCTCTTTAGCTTGGTTATTGATTATGTTATGCGAAATTCACTTCAAGGGAAAGATTTTGGCCTTAAATGGTCTGGAGATACGAAATTTTCGGATTTAGATTATGCTGATGATTTAGTCCTTTTGGTAAATGATGTTGATGAGATGAACTCTTTCATTCGAGCTGTTGATGAAACGGATTCTAGAGTAGGTTTGGTTATAAACAGAGAGAAAACTAAAGTGAGGAAAATTGGTCAGGCAGGCTGCGATTCAGTTAATCTGAATGGTTGCAGTCTTGAGCAGATGTCACAGTTTAATTATCTTGGGAGCTATGTAACAGATAATGGTGATGTGCGGCATGAGATTAACAGACGAATAGGGATTGCTGCCGGGACTTTTAAGAATCTATGGAGAGTGTGGAGAAATAGGCGTATACACCTAAAGACTAAAATTAGACTGTATAATAGTTTTGTTCTTTCTAGGGTTAGTTATGGTAGTGAAACTTGGACACTTTGTAAACAAGATAACAGGAAACTAGATAACAGGAAACTAGATGCTTTTGATTCCAGATGCTTACGTAGTATCTTGGGAATTAGGTGGTTCAACTTTGTAACTAATGATGAGGTTAGGCAAAGGAGTTTGCAACCTCCTTTAAGCAGCATATTGTGCAGAGAGAGACTCCGTTGGTTTGGCCATGTTGCCCGTATGAATAATTATAGATTGGCGAATAGGGTTATGAACAGTGTGCCTAAAGGCCTCAGAAAGAAGGGGAGACATAGGATGCGATGGGCCGACAATGTCAAACAGGACCTTGTTAGAATTGGTGTGCAGTGGCCAGATGCAGTAGTTGTAGCTCATGATAGACTTGCTTGGAGAACTAAATTGCACGGTCTGGTTGGACCTCCGTAGCCCATGGCTGCTTGAGGATGATGATGATGAGGATGATGACCCTAGCTCTTCCTGAAGAGAAATATTTATTAGTGTTCAGTTGATCTCTTACACAGAGCCGGATGGACTTTGGGGCTCTCCGGCTGCTAAGGAACCTCAAAATCGTTCTGTGAATTGCTTCTACACCCATTTCAACTACACAGTAAAGGGCCCATTGACCAGTAAATCCGCTCTTGATCCTGTAGGATCAAGGTATGAAGTCTGTAGAGCTCATTCGTCTGCGAGGATATTAACAGAATCTCTTCCTTCGTTCAGGATTCTGACATTCCATCTGCCTGTAGACGATAAAAATATTTTACTTTTTCCTTTAAAAAATGAATTTTCCAGAGAGGTTCAAAAACATCAGCCATCCCCTAACTACAGAAGATAACTAAGACTACATTCCTGAATCTTGGAGGAACAAAGGTGGTTCAAAGAGTAAGGTGAATTTGAAAATGCAAATTATTGCCCCATACCTGCAATTAGGGTGTTATTTGATATTTTTTCTTATCTATCGCAATAAACTTAGTTTCTTTAAAAATCCACTATTTATTCAATTTCCACCTGAACATGGAATGTGAGGACTTGCATGGAGATTATTCTCTTGACGTCTTCACACAAGAATTCCATTGTGGGTTTTCAAGAGATCAGATGTGCAGGGAAAGTTCACATACCTAGTAATGATTTTCAGTTTCTCTTTTCACGGAGGAAGGATGGAAAGCATCTCTAAAAGGCAGGATTGCTTCTCAGCAGACACGCCAATGATGCTCTTCTAAGATATGACTGCATTAAGCAAATATTTCTTGTAGCTAGATTTAACACTAAGATCAAATACTTGACTGCTGTAAGTTGTTATGAACCACACAGGACTCTGATGAAAACGAGAAAGACAGGTTTTACGGACTACTTCAGGATATTTAGAATTTTGTCAAGAAAGGAGAAATTTCTCTTGTGCTAGGCGAATTCATTGTTAAAATTGCTACTGACTCTGACCTTTGGGCAGGGGCGTTAGGTCACTTTTGCATTGATAGTTACAATGGCAGTGGAACGTCTCCTATAGGTAACTAAGCTTAACGGTTTGAGAATAATTAACACACACTACAAACACCGAGACTTTTATAAATACATGTGGGTTTTACCTGATGAATTGCATAGAAATATGATCGATTATATATGTTACCGCTAAATCTCGAAAGCCGTTAATGTGCACATTACCTAGCTAATCTGCAGATTAACTGATTTGCTCCGTTAACGTGCGGAATCAAGAGTTTTCCGCATTTTACCTAGGTAATGTGCACATTAACGGCTTCCGTATCGTTAAAGTTCAAAAGTTTGTTTCTCTCATAGTGGTGACTCTCTTGAATATGAATCTTCGTGTCACGTGATTCACTCGTCCGCATTATAAAAAACGCCCCGGATGAGCGGAGGTCAAGTGAGAACGAATCGGTAAAGTGATTCATTCTTGATAACGAATCACTAAAATGATTCGTTCTCACTTGGCCTGCTCATTTTGGGGGCGTTTTTTATAATTCGGACGACTGATTCATGTTGACAGAGGGATGACCCTGGTTTCAACTCTACTCTCGGATACTAGATAAATAACATTATGTTAATTTAAGCGTACAGAAACGTTCCTGTTGTTCCAGCAAAGATCTTATTTTCACTTTAACGAGTGCCTAGTAGGTAATGTGCAGATTATCCAGGTAATTTGCAGATTACCTAGGTAATTTGAGAAATGAAACAATTTTCCTCACGTTAACGGATCACCCTAGTTAATCTGCACAATACCTAGATAATCTGTAGAATAACTGATTTCTGCACTTTAGCGGTAACATATACAGCAAATGGGCTACTTCGGTTAGAAATACCAGATCATATAAGGAGAGCTGAAATTGGGTCTTACCATTACCTGGTCAAATGTGTCTTACGACTGAAGCTTAAGAAATGTTGTGCTAATGTTAAGACAATTATCATTGAAGCTCAGAAAGATCCAGATATAGCTAAAGCTCACCACGATAGACTAGTTATTGTGACAATCGTGGTTTGCTTAATTCTAGTTGGAAAAGAATTTGATCAGTTAAAGCATGCTTTTCTTGAAACTACGATACTCTTTGGGAAAAATAAACAGAGAAGACAAAGGTTTTTGAGTGATAAGGCTATGGTGCTTATTTCTGAAAGAATGAATTGCAGGAATAATTTGAGTCAACACACTTGATCAACGTGTAAATGATCAGTTAATAGCTGTTAAGAATCTTTGGCTTGATAACTTGTCTGACAAAGCAGAGGAAGCAACTAGACAGCACAGCAACAGAAAGTTGCACCAGATTGTAAAACATTTGTGTGGGATATTGAGGAATAAATATGGTAAAGTCGCTGACGGTAAAGAATGTGTCATGACTAGGTGGGCTTAGCATTTCAAAGATATGCTAAGCAATGTGGTTATCTCTACTCCCACTGTTTATAATGAGGACACATGCATTGCTGGTTTTAATATGGGCCCTATAACACATTCTAAAATTACTCTGGTTACCCTACCTGGTCTATTGCTTAGCGTACCTGAATGCTAAGACCAATGGGGCATGTCCTTGTGTAAGTGTTTGTATGTTGTACGAGAAACCAGGACAAGCCTAATATAGATTCTAGGTTATTTCCCTCATTTGTGCAGGGAGTTTTTTGATAAACCCTCTTCCGTTTTTCAAAAAAAAGTCTCTAAATTAAAACTGCTGAAATTTCCAGGACAGATGAAATTATTTCTGAAATGCTCAGAGCTGAAAATGTTCCTGTTGTCACATGGCTGACTAACATTTTGAAGATTTTTTTTGATTAAGATGTCGTTTCTAAGAATTTTACTTGAGATATTATTCTCCCTATTTTTAAAGGTGACCACAGCTCTTGGGAATCTCACAGTTCAGTTACCTTACCATGCTTATTCTTCAATATCTGTATGTATTAATTATAGGGGAATCAGTCTACTTTCTGTTCCGGGTAAATCTCTTTCCATTACTGTGTTTAATAGAATTAAGAATGTGGTTGATGTAAAAATGTGTGATGAACAATGTTGATTCAGAAGTAATAGGGAATGTATAGATCATACTTTTATACTTAGGCGATTCTTGTTAAATGTTGGTAGAGTTTCAGAAACCTGTAATTAGTAGCTTCATAGATTTTCGAAAACCATTTGCTTGTGTTGATTTTCATAATTTTTTGTTTATCGTTAGATCTTCCGGCCTACCCAACAAGTTAGCATGGTGAAAGCTCGCTGTAAGTACACTGAGTGATCTGTAAGAATTGGTAAAACTTTGGTGATTAAACGGGAATCTTTAAGAATATATTCAAACTCTTACACTCGATAAATCAAAGGACAAACGCAGTGATAACTCAGATATACGGGGATGCTGGATTGGGTTTACAAATTATTTCAAAAAGTTAAACTTATTGTTGTACATTGCGTAGACAAAAAATGGAGGCGTCCCATGCTGTGCCAAATAAATTGCAAACTCAGTATCTTGAAGAATGTAGAGTAGGTTTCTGTTGATGAAACTCCGCTTAGTGAGGTGCAGAACCTATGTAAAATGTGGGTTAAGGGAAGTGATGCTTCAGGAAATGCCAAAAGGTCCATCATAAATTCTTCATTTTGAGCAAGGGTGGGCAAATAGCGGCCCGCTAAGAGTTTTGTGTGGCCCGCCAAGACAGTCAGAAAAATCCGCCTTGAACCGAAATTTCCTTCCCGTGCGCGACCGAAGATTCGTCTCGTATTTTCCACTAGGACGGCCACATCAATACGCATGCGCAGTGAAGATACGATGCGCAGTGCTTTTCCGGTTGATCTGGTTAATTTCCATTTTGTCTTTGCAACAGTAAATATATAAATTTCCAACTTTAGTGAAACCATGAAATGGTTTTACCAGATTGAAACCATTCCGAAAAAACGTAAAATCGGTGATGAATGTCGTGTTTAATGAAGAATGGACAAACAAATATTTCTTTGGTATACAGGGAATAAAGCAGTGTGTTTATTTTGTCATGAAACGATAGCCGTATTTAAGGAGTACAATCTGAAACGACATTACGAAACAAAACATAGCGAATTTGGCTGCAAACTTTCCAAGGAAGAACTCAAAATAAAAGCTGCGGAGTGTGTGAAAAGACTGAAGAAGCAACAAACATTATTTTCAAAGCAATCAACACTTCAAAATAGCGCTACAGAAGCAAGTTTCATGGTAGCCTACAACCTTGCTAAACGCAACAAGCCTTTTTCGGATGGCGAGTTTATTAAGCAGTGTATGGTAGAGTGTGCAAGCGTATTGTGTCCTGATGTCAGAAGCAAATTTGAAAGTATTTCATTGTCAAGAAGGACTATAGTGCGGCGCATTGACTCAATTAGTGACGAACCCACAGAACAGCTGAAGACTGCAAGCAAAGATTTTGTTTGGTTTTCTTTGGCACTGGATGAGAGCACAGATAACGAAGACACTGCACAATTACTCATCTTTATCCGTGGAATTAATGAAAATTTCGTCATCACAGAGGAATTACTTGGCCTAGAATCAATGAAAGATAGAATCACTGGTCAGGACTTGCTTGATTGTGCTATGAATTGTTTTTAAAAAAGTGGCTTGTCGTGGAACAAAATGGCAAGCATTACAACAGATGGGGCCAGAGCTTTCAGTGGAAAAAGTGTAGGTATGGTTAAGCTTTTAAAAAACAAGTTACAAGCACAAGACACAGACAGTGATATCTTGTCTTTTCATTGCATTTTGCATCAGGAGAACCTTTATAAAGCTGCACTGGACTTAAAGCATGTGGTAGATCCTATTGTTAGTGTGGTGAACACAATCAGAGCAAGGGCACTCCACCATCGACAGTTCAAATCTTTTCTTGAGGATGTGGAGGCAGAGTATGAAGACGTAATTTACCACAACAGTGTGAGGTGGTTGAGCCTGGGCAAAGTGATAAAAAGAGTGGGCATTGCAGAATGAAATCCTCTTATTTCTGGACACGAAGGAGATTTCTCATGATTTTGTTACAAAAGTAGAATGTCAGGAGTGGAGATATGAGATGATGTTTGCAGCTGATGTATTTGAGAAATTGAATGAACTGAATGTGACATTGCAGGGAAAGGGGTTGTTTGCACATGAAATGTGGAAGCATATAAAATCATTCAAAGCAAAACTATGTCTGTTTGCAAGGCAAGCAGGTGAAGGCAGTTTTCGTCATTTCCCTTTATTAGGAAAACAGAAAGTGCCTGAAAGTGTTTCTGCTAAGATTAGGGATCATCTGCAGAGTTTGGAGGACGAGGTCACAAGAAGATTTCAGGACTTTAAGAATATTGAGCCTAAATTCAATTTGCTCTCTTATCCCATCACTGCTGATATTGATACAGCACCTGAGGAGCTGCAGCTTGAACTTATTGACATGCAGTCAGATCACACTGTGAAAGAAATGTTTAATGCTGTGACATTAGTTGACTTTACAAATCTTTGTCTGCTGAAAAATTTCCATGTATGAAGAAATTTGCTGGGAAAATGTTCTCTATATTTGGGTCTACATATATTTGTGAGCAAAGTTTTTCTTGCTTGAAGATCAACAAGAGTAAATATAGATGCTCTTTGACAGACATTAACTTGCAGGCTGTGATGAGAATCTCAACAAGCAATCTCACTCCTGATTTCAAAAAAATTGTAGAAAAGTGTGATAGGGTACATTTGTCTCATTAAACTGATTATAAAATTAAATGTGCTTGCAACTATAGATGATATGAAATTAGCACAATAAATAAATTGAATAAAACTGCCACTATTTTATTTAATTTATTGATTTTTATGGTACAATTTATACCTTTTCTGAAATGCAAAGTTAACTAATGAATGCAATCATTTTAAAAGGTGTGGCCCTCCGCTAACCTCCGCTTCCACAAAGTGGCCCCTGAGCCAAAACAATTGCCCACCCCTGATTTTGAGTAATAGTATTGCATTTTGATAATACGCTAATTTGATTGATTTTACTAATACACTTTGATATTTATATTTCATTCATCAGATTTCTTTCTTGACTTTTTTAAAAATGAAATGCGAAATGGTAATTTTTACCAAATTGTACAATGGGTGTGACGAATGAGGTATTTTGCATTTGAAAACCAGTTGCCAAATGTTGGATGTGGGGCCTTAATGAGTTTTATGGCGGCTTAATTGCATTACTCAATCCCGATTTCTTTTCCTTAAAATCCATCGATGATTATATTTAACAAGAAGATACAGAGCTTGTTGGAATTCTTCTAAGTTGAAAAAGAAGAGACCATTAGAAATAATTTACAACTTCATTTTAATATATTTAACACAAAATATAAAGAGCTTATTGAAATTAATGAATGAGAGCTTATTGAAATTAATGTAATTTAAAGCCATCAATTTTCGATGTTATTTTCATTCGCCATCTCCCCTGGAATTTTCATAAAAATGCTAACAGCAAGAACAGCTCATTATTTTATCTGTGAGCCTTTGGTATTTAAAAATAATTGTAAGCAGATGGTAAAATGCATACGAAACGTAAAACGTAAGTTCAGTTCGTACACGAAATTTTCGTCTTTTTCGCTAAGTCGCGTACTTAAAAAGATAGCTCCGTACTGTAAAAGGATGAAATGATCAGAAAGAAGAGATATGCACGATAGAGAAAAACCGTTTCCAAATATCTGTATTGATTTAGCATTTAGAGTTAAACGAAATGTGCTATAAATTTTGTATTCCGCTGAGGCGATTGCCGCTGTGATTTTTGATATAATCAGCAGATCTGTTTCATCTTTCAACATGTTGCGTACATTTATATCAATATTTTGTACACTGATTCGGTGTGTGATTCATGGCCGCCCACTTGCCCACGCCTTTCGTTTAGCTCCTCTTCGAAAAGTACTTGGACCAGTTCATGCATCTCACAGTGCATCAAGCAGTCGCTGAAGTCACATGAGGTTAAAATTTTCATCTGATTTACGGATACTTCTTTGTGAATGAAACGTTCTTAGTGACGTGAATAGGCTTAGGATTCTGAAAGTGAGTGTGGTATTGCTTTGATGTTTTTGAAACCGATTCCTTCTAGATGTTCAGGCTTTTCCATTGCATCGTTTCATTTTTGCGTCCATGACATGAATAGATTCAGGATTCTACAAGTGAGTGTGGTGTTGCTTTGAGGTTTTTGAAACCGATTCCTTCTGGATGTTGAGGCTTTTCCATTGCATCGTTTCATTTTTGCATCCATGACGTGAATAGGCTTAGGATTCTGCAAGTGAGTGTGGTGTTGCTTTGAGTTTTTAGAAACCAATTCCTTGTGAATGTGGTGTTGCTTTGAGTTTTTAGAAACCAATTCCTTATGAATGTTAAGGCTTTTCCATTGCATCGTTTCATCAGGACGCAGAAGAATCAAAAGCGTTTTTTCAATCATCTTCAGCATGGAGGATTTTTTTTTGTCTCCTTGCACAGCTTGGAAAAAATGAAATGAAGATAAGAGTTTGCGAGATGTAGCAATAGGGGTTATGTTCAAAATCCTAATTCAGTGTTTTGCGTCTTTCAAAGATATAACAATGAACTGGTAGTTGCTTGAAAAAGCAATATTTTCAATTTAGTTCTCTTGTAATATTTAATAAAAACAAACCTTTCAAGATGAAGAAAAATAAGAATCATCAATTGTATGTCATTCAGCTTTGGAGTGCTACCCAATAGTACGGTGTCATGATGCAAAAGGTCACGTCCCCATTGGCCTTCGGAAGGGGCGGGATTCCGTTTTAAGAGTGACTGGCAAGTGAAAGGAGTGAGTGAACGTTTTCCTTCGCGCTCCTCAATCACAACAAAACCATCACCGCTGCCGTCAACCTTTCCCTCAGCAGCAGAACCTAAGCAGCTCTATACCGTTAAGGTCAGCAGCCTTCCCATAATGACTGTGTGCCCAACGACACCTCTTACACGTAGAGACGCTGGCGCTCCTTCTGCCAATTACGGTAATTGGGTGAGCCCGCCTCTTTCTGTTATGTCCTCCCTTACGGCGCAACCCAAGCGCTCACTTTCCCGTATTGGCCTACATTGCATTCAGCCCAGCAGCAACCGACTTGGAAAGTTTTGTGTATTGAGCCAAGGTCGTCATGGTAATAAGGGAACCACAACATACCCTTTGTCATTAATAAAGCATACGAAGTTAAAAAAGTTTGAAGTTCCATCCCACCCATCGCTCCATTGCCATAGTGCATTTGCCAAATCGTTTGTTATGTCAGGGCTGAGGTCATCTCTAGGAATCTTCCGAGAATTCATTGTTGGATTGAAATTTATGCATCCGTGCGATTAGATAGAAGACCGAATTCACAGAAGTTTTCAGAAGCAGTTCGAAGATGTAGCTCAGGACAGATATGCTTGGAGAACTATATTGTACAGTCTGGTTGGATCTCTGTAGCCAGTGGCTGCTTGAGAATGAAGATGATGAAAAGTGTTTCTCTTCTTTTGGGAATGAAGCTGAGTTATTCCGAGAACTGGTGTTTTTGTGTGAATGGGATAGCCATGCAAGAATTGCTCTCGATTGGCGAGCAAGACAAATAATACAGTTGAAGAAAAAAATTCCAAAAACCATTGAAAGAAAATTAAAAGAAGGAATATTTGTGGATCCTCAAATTTGTGAATTGATGAATGATGATGTATTTAATACAGTTTGAGAAGCAAAGGAAAAAAAATATTCAGAAAATATCGAAGCCGTCGTGATCACTTTTTGAGATACAAAATAGCAGAAAACTATAAAAATTATGTTGAAAAAATGTTAATAGTATACCGTGAAATTGACTTTCTTGAATCCCATTTGGACTTCCTGCCTGCGAATTTGGAATCTGTGAGTAACGAACACGACAAAAGCTTTTTCAACGTGACCTTTGAAAACTTCTACCAGGGAAGTAGAAACTCAAATATGTCATTAATAAGAGAAACTCTTCCAGCATTCTATAAGAGAAAAAGAATTACAAATTCATTTCAGTAACTGATTATGTACATTTTTATATTTGAATATTCTTAAAAAAAACTATTAAATTTACTACAAAATAAAATCGCGATTTTCACGAAAACTATACGTGATAGAGAAATTCTAAAATAAATTTGAATTCAGCGTGAAAATGGCTTTTAGAATAATATATTTTAAAGCAGGAACCAGAGAAAAAAGTTGAAATTGTTGTTGATTGCTATTATTATTATTAAAAATAAATACTCTCTCAAGCAGCTACTTGCCATAGAGGCCTGAAAGGAAGTTGTCAATTTAATACGCCGTGGAGTCGGTTTCTGAGGAAGGCGAGAACACTGCTTTTCGGAGATATGTACTCATGTACCACTATTACACTGTAAAGCACACTTTTGGCAATTGCTGCTGTCCGTGCAAAGGAAAATTCTACCGTTCAATTTCCACCGGAGTCATCAATAGCAAAAGAATAACTGATATTCATAAAATTATTATGCAATTAGATACTTATGTTTTGGGGGATCTGCTTGCTCCGTCTACGCTTCCAGCAGTTTCTTTTTCCGTTCTCTGTGTCCGCGGCTCCACCACAACAAGGACAGCCTGGACACCAGACTCCTTCATCCCTCGTATAAAACCTCCGTTCACGTGGGCCGAGAGTAGGATCTTGAAAATGAAACTACGGCTTCGAAACGCGTCGACACCGTATTTCGTGGAATTCGTCTGCAGAGTGAAAAGTTACTCTCTTATGTGAAAGGCAATCAGCAGACGACCAGACACAAGAGAAAGCCAATTAAAAACAACTGCCGCGAGAGTGGACGGAGCTAGCGGATCACCCAAAACATAAGTGGCACACTGCACAATAATTTTACGAATGTCAGTTATTCTTTCGCTATTGATGACTCCGGTGGAAATTGAACGGTAGAATTTTCAATTGCACGGACAGCAGCAATTGCTAAGAGAAGGACTTTTACAAGGTGACGGTGTGTGTACATATCTCCGAATTATGTAGCACTGTGTTACGTATTTGTTTCCAACATCATCTCATCTAACAGATATTCTTCAACTATATAAATAAGAGCGATTTACGCAAAATCCCATTTTCGGTGTTCCAAGGCTCAGTTTTTTTTCACCTGTTCTTCATGGGCGTCATTAGTAATTTTTCCAGGAGAGGAATGGGGGGGGGGGAGCAGGAATTGCTTCAAGAAACGACTGAAAAAAGAAATCAGTATTTCAAGAAATAAGTATTAGGTCAAGCCTTTCATTACCGAGTGCAGTTGCAAATACACCGATCATGCGTCCATCATACCCTAATGCAAATAAGGGGCCGGCAAACAAAACGAACCGAAGGGAAACTTATTATTGAAAATGCCTATAAAAATGCTTTTCCTAATAATAAATAAAATTAAATAATATGCTTAGAAAACAAAAGAAAATGTACAAAAAAGGACATAATTTACGGTAACGAAAATACACCTTATATTATTCAGCATAAATTAATTTTTCAAACAATTTTTCTGCAGGGGGAGTAACTGCTCCTCACCCCCTGCCGACATCCATGCCATCCTATTTTAAATATATATTAATGACAACAAATGCTATGCGCTGCATTTATTTATTTATATTCACATTTGTTATATTTATAGTTTCATGTATAGTAATTTTATAGTTTAATACAGGTTCGCAAATTGCTTTTCTAAAGTATTATACATGACGTTCTGTTGATTGTTTCGTGTGTAATTTATTTTTTTTATCTTATGGCATATTTATGTTATAGCATAGTTTATGTAAATTATTTTGCAGCCAACCTTAACTCTCCCCCCCCAAAAAAATATATTTATTTATTGTACGTGAGTGTTCCATGTAAAAATATTAAAACCACTTTTATTATTGCACTTCTTTTAGCAATAAAAGTACTGGACATTCCTTTTATTTGATGTTGATCGACAGTACCTGTACCATATTTTCATACCATATTTTCATTATTTATTTCCATTATTATGTACCATATTTTCATTATTTAATTTCCATTATTATGTACCATATTTTCATTATTTTATTGATATTTTAAAAGAGTAGGCCTCAGGAATTGATATAATTATAATCAATAATTTGCGTGGGATTGTTGGGATAAATAACAATAGGATAAATAAATGGCCAGGTCACAACTGCTCAGAGGAGGTGGGGGGGGATCCCAAGGGACATCCGTTAAAAGACAGAGGGAAGTTCTCGCTCAATGGGTTTCACCAGATGGGCTGCATAAGAATATGATTGATTACAAGGCAACTCATCACATATAGATTTCAAGGCCATACAGCATGTTCTGTAACGAGCATAGGGTATGAGCTTCCTGCGCAAGGAAACATGGTTTAACGTCTCATCCGATGGATGGCGGCCTATCCAAGCCTATGGTGTCCCCTTTCTCACCGTAGGTAGAGTTGGGGCTAGTTGAGAAAATTCTCACCCAGGACACAAGTGGGATTCGAACCTGGGAATAGAAGATCACGAGCTTGACGTAGTACCGACTGAGGCAATCCTCTCTTTTTGTTCTTTATGAATCTTGCATTGTTAATAGTTAGTTTGACATAGAGATGTGGATATAAAGGGAGATTTATTCATTTCTGTCCCGCTTATAAGGAAGGATGTTGCTCGTTATGAAGGATATTTCAAAACTTAAAATGACGAAATCGAAATCAAGAGAAAATATTTAAAAAGGGTATTTAAAGATGCTACCTAATTTCAATTCTGTTAATCCGTTTTCAACAACAGCAACAAAAACGAAAAAAGAAACATGCTAAATGCTTGTTATACTTTTGCCCACTATTGATAATCCGTCTTGAGCACATTTTAACTCCATGGGACGAATTTGAATGACCATATGTCGCCCCTTCTTTGACTTGGGGCTAGTGTGGAGAAACGCCAACTAAGCACAAATCAGAGCCATGGCGTTGTGTAGACTCTCAGAATTCCAATCCACGCATTTATGGCAACTTGGACAACTGAAACCGCTTGGAGAAAATAGTTCTAGAAAATTACTAACAGAAAGGGATCCAATTTCCCTATGAATTGCATTACAATATGCTTATCAAGCAAATTATATTCCATTACATTGTTTATGAGTAAATGGCAAATACTCATCCAACAAGGTATACTTGGTTTCCTATTCCTTGTTAGTAAATGATAAACAGTGATATTGAACATATGTTTACTGTTCTTAGATAATATATAATTATTGAAAAACCATCCATAGTAAATACACAGATTGCCTGTAGAAATAGGCTATAATTTCATAAAAGATTATCCCTAGAGAGTTGCGAGTTCGATTCCCGCGACGTCAGCGAAATTATTTTCAGATGATTTTAACAACAGAATTTTTTTTTTTTACCTACTCTCCTACATTATGCCTATATGTGATGTTTCATGTTAATGAAATTGCTGCTGTTATATTGATTTTTGTAGTCGCTAACTAATTAATTATCATTATTGTCTTTTAACTAATTATCTTTTTTTCATTCTTAAAACTGATTTTTTAATTTATTTATTGTACTATCAATTGTAATATTTGATATTATATTTGATACTCTCCTACATTATGCCTATTTGTGATGTTTCATGTTAATGAAACTTACTCATATTAATACAACTTATGAAGCTTTTGCTTTTAGGTGTTTACATGTTGATTGATTTTAATGTCGAATTTCTATGGTAATAAACTTGAATTTGAACTTGGAACATGGATGGGTCAGACAATTAAGTCGTGCCTTCTGAAAATGGAGGATATGACGCATGCAGGGTATTTGAGCGATCCTTTTTAACGAATACACAATCTTCAATGGACAACCTCTTTTCCCGGGTTATACATGGTTCCCTATTTTTTGTTAGTAAACGATAAACAGTGAGAGTGGAGGAAGGCTTGTCTTAGGCGCATCGAAGGTTAATTCGTCTAAATGAGATAGACGAACTTTTTTATGACCACTTATCAGAATAGTTCTCGAACAACAATCAAAAACAAACCACATGAAAGTACATATGTCTAGCAATTTCTAAACATTAGCAACTAAATTTATAACATCAATTTTACCTGTTAATGTTTAGAAGCCATCATTAGACAGTGTAGTCAGGTCTACATTACAAATGTAAAAAACAACGTGGGTCATTCATAGCAGACTTAATGCACTGCTTGATGCCATACATATAAGAAAAAGAGCAATGAACTTTTAATGCTAACTATCCTTAGCTACGTGAATGAGACACCGAGTCAGGCCTACCTGTTTAACCCCTGAGGCTCAGGATCACCAAGGGTCGAAAGGTTGGCTCTGAAGCTTCACTTGACGACGCAGTTCGTTCTTGGGAAAGGAAACGTCGCTTAAAAGATGGCAGTTTGCAAGTTTTCCAGACTGCATGTAAGTCATATTATGACATTATATCCCATTCACTGCACTGATACAGTGATCCCTAATCGACGATGATGGACACTATTCAGTCTGACGAGGGAGCTTCAAACTCCGTCTGCAGCAATTGTCTCGTGAGTGCGACAAGTCTGCTATGGTCATCGGTAATAACTCTGCATCGATAGCACTGCTGTTTATGTTTCAAGATGACCAGAGGATCTAATTGCTCCATCATAGGATGATAATTTTAAAATCATGTGAGGAACTATGTTGATGAAGATCACTTTGACTTCAAGGGGCAGGTATTAGGAATGGCAAATGGATTCTAGTCTCTGTTTAACAAAGGCTCAGCTCAACCTCTTCATTTGACCTGTTCTCAACTTGCTGATCTCCAGACACTGTGACTGCTACTGACAGCTCAATGGCTCTGGGGCACTCACAATGCTCGGCTGGATACTCAAATAGATCTCCACAAACGACCTGAAGCAAATGACCATGAAAGCATCAAACATCAGGTCATCACTAATATCCAGCTCTGCCTTCTGTCATTCATTAGATTTTTCTGTCACACAATGTTCACTAGAAATAGGAGTGGGGTGGGCGTCCTTCAGAGCTGGGCGGGCGTGTTTTAAAGGAAAGGCATGGAGACTAGGATTCGCGGCTGGTGGGGAGTCATAAATTCGTGTTGTAAGATTCCTATCATCTTACTCTCTAACTTATTTTGTTTACAAATCTAAATATAGTTGATGAGAACTTGGAGAATAATAGGACTCTTGATATTAATGCTGATAGTGGCTCCTCTTGATATATTTTGAAAGCAAATTTTGTTCCCACCTTCGCGTATTTGAAAATTCCATTGAAAATTTCCCATTTTGTGCAAACTTGGGTAACTTATTAATATTCTCGTTGGCCACCTTTACTTTCCTGTTTACATCCTATTTTTGGAGGCGTTTTAGTGATCCTTGATGATCTAAAAATGAACAGAAAAATGGAGGTGTGGGGGAGGAGAAATGAATGCAGGTGGTTGAGGGGCAGGAGAGCATATAAAAGTACCCATTTTATAGAATAACATTATTTTGGAAATGTTGCGAAAACAGAACTTTTAAAGGAGAGAATAGATTCCATACAGAGAAGTGTTAACTAATCTTGTGGGCAGGCCATGATCGGGAAAATAAAACGTGTTTGTGGCGCTGGGCTTCGTTTTAGAGTCTTTTAAATAATTTAATAAAACGTGTGAAATATGCAGAAGTCTAAAAATTTTTGGCTCCATTACCCTTGCTATCATTTTCAGGGGGGGAGAGCTGGCCACCTTGCACCCCTCCCCTCACTAGACCACTCATCGTTATGGAGTTATTCTGACACCTTTATGTTATATTTTGCTGCTGATTCAGTAAAGCACGTTAAAAAGCAGGTTTATAACAAATCAAAATTTTCCTGAAATAGAGAACAATATTCTTTAATATTTTAGTAATTAAATTTCATTTTCTGTTTTGTCTTAAAATGTGCTGATGTAATATATTTTCAATTCTTCTACACTTTTTAGGAGTAATTCAGAAGCGAGCAGCCTTTTATATAGCAAACGACACAAGTAAGTTGTTTTCACGTTTTGTAAAAAAAGTTCTTACATTTAGTTCATAAACTGTGTTTTTCCGGTATTATTTGAAAAATCGAAAAAAAAAAAGGTTTAAGGAGGAAGAAACAATGTAATATTTTCCTTCACTTAGTATCTCATAGATATTCGTATTTTTTTCAGTAGGAACCGATTGATAAAACTGATCAAAAAATGCCCGTAGCTAGACGGTATGAAGTGGTCGAAGGCTGGTGATCAAATATCCCTAAAACAGATATATGAAGAGTAAAATAAGGAGAAATTATGATAAATCACCTTATATGCATATATTTATTGGAAAGTTGCCTGATTGTTCTCTGCGAATTTCGAGATCTCTTACGATAACTTAAAGGTTCCTATGTTTGATTGGCCTTCCCAAATTTCTTTCTCTTCTCTTCAAAAATGGAAGATTTCCTCCTAAACGATTAGAGATAGGATGCTAACTATCCTTAGCATCGTGAATGAGACACCGAGGCAGGCCTACCTGTTTAACCCCTGAGGCTCAGGATCACCAAGGGTCGAAAGGTTGGCTCTGAAGCTTCACTTGACGACGCAGTTCGTTGACATGTTCGTTGACGACCATTGAATTCGGTATACAGTCTTTTCGCAGCTGAAAACAACATAAGGGGTTGGACTTTTCCAAATTTTATTCCCAAACTCTTTACACATCAAGTGTAAAGAGCTCCTAAAACGTTATTCCCCTTTTTCCCCCAAAGAAAGTAATCCCTTCCCCACCACAAAAAAAATAGGTAAAAGATAAAGGTAAAAAGGTAAAAGGAAATAGGTGAAGGATTTCTGATCATCAAGAGTCATATCTGAAATGGAAGCTTCTGACAGGAACCATCATGGAATAATAAAATCATGCTCAAATAATATCCCCTCTTCCTTTCTACGCCACAAAAAAGGGAAGGGAAATTTCACGGGGTCGATTATAATGAGCAGTTTGTTAAATGAAAGTTTTCGACATGGGGAGTGTCATCTACTATATCGAAAGAAAAACGAAATATGTTGCTCGTGAGATGAATGAGTAATCAAGAAATCACAAAATTACGACAGCATGATTATAGGGATACAAGTGATCACCCCTCATCACGCTACATATATCATAATGAACCTTGATGGTGAACCTACAAGGTTATTCAGGCGTTCAGTAGGCAATAAATTCCATTACTATCTAAGGCTTAAGTGCTATTTGTAGCTCGTGGAAGGTTCTTGGAGATGAATGGCATCTGGCAATTCTCCTTCCTGAAGTGTCCAAGGCATGTTCTATTGGATTAAGGTCACGTGACCCGGCCGGCCATTGCATTCTCCTGATATCCTCACTTTCTGGGAAATCATCAATCAACTAAGTCCAATAAAGATTGGCATTGTCATCCACATCAATGAAATTAGAGCCAACTGCACCTTTGAAATGCCTCACATAAAGCCCTAAAATCTCATCTCTTTATCATTAGGCAGCTACAGTCACACCCTCAAAGATATGAGGAGGTTCATGTCCGTTCATCATGCTGTCTGCCCACACCATAAGTTCATCACCTACAAAACTGTCCTTTTCCAATATGTTGGAGGGGTGATATTGTGCTCCACGTCCACTCCAGGTGTAACACGGTCGAAAATCATTGTTCAAAGTGTATGCTGACTCATTGTAGGCAATTCTATTCACTAGTTTTCCGAATTGAAGTGTTCTCTACTTCATTTGAAATGAGCTATCTTGTGAGAAGGGATTATTGAAATAGAGATGGCAAGTTTCCTGTCATAAAGGCTTTCCCATTTAACCCTTTATCAGACTTTAACCCTTTATCACTGTACTGCTTGTGGTTGCTGAAAACTCCAAAGAGATATTATTAGATTGCCTTTCGCTGTTAGGGTTGAATACTGGTCGTTCCTTGATATTGATGCCATTGGATCAAAGTCTTCCAGATTTCCTTCGGTGAAATGTTTCCATATCTGGGAATTATTCACAGAGTCTTGAAATGGCCCTTTCGGACACATTGAAGAGCTCGGCTACCTCTATATCCTTCCTATGGGAATAGTTTCATAATCATCCAGATGGTGCTCTGTTACTTACACCTATTAACAAGGAAAAAGGAGAACTTTCTTACGTTTTGCACATCAACGTAGTTATAAAGAAAAAAGTTTGTGTATCTGTCCGCTTACGTGCACAGCCTCCCCCCTCCCCAAGAGCTAGAGGCACAAAACTTTTTATGAATTTTCCCTTTACAGAGGGGAAGATTGTAGGCTACATCAGACACCTCTGGAATAAACCAAAACCAGCGTGGACTGGATCAAATTCCTTTAAATTACCATAGATTGATGATTGTTGAAAATAATTGTTGCCAAAATTTGATACCAGAAAGAGTTCGTATGAGTTCTTTCTGTTTTCGCACAATAAAGCTATTGCTTCAGAAACTGGTAAATAGATCGAGAAGGATGTCATGCCCCTCTAATTTATTTATTTTTATTTATTGTTGCATTCCATTGTATTTTTGTTGTAAATATTTTTATGTATTAAGCGTGTTCTTGGAAGTGCTATTGTGGGAATGTGACATAGATGTTGTTTTCGGGTCTGAGTGACGAATCCGAGGAGCCCTTTTATGGCCTTTTACAACTAGCCTGGGGCGCGAGTGTGAACTCGCGCCCCAAGCTAGTTGTAAAAGGTTGAGACGAGCCGGGGAATAGGGAAACAACAATCTTGAACATCGCTGTCAAGCGAGAGGACATTTGAACACGCGTCCAGGGATGGCACTCTTAGGAACTCTTAATTACTCAAAGGAAAACCCGTAAGGGAGGGTTCGATTTTATGTGAGAATCAAGATTCTTGGTGAATCAAATACAGTTCTGTGGAACTGAAGGGGGTTCTGTGTGAACCACGTTGTAGGCAAAGGTTAAATATCCTTTCGTCGAATTTGAGGTCGGTAAAGCGAGAATCTACAAAACACGGCTCTCCACTTCAATGTATAATTGTTTGCAGCAGCAAAGTAATAAAGGCCTACGGAGTCGGGCACTCAAATTAGTCTAAAATCTAAAATTAGTCCCCAGCACGTGATTGTGAAGACACATTGTGAATAAACTGTGTCGTCCCTGTACAACTCTCATGCGTGACTTGTTGGACATATTTCTGTACATCACTTGGCGCAGCAAGTCTGAGGCATACGTCAGTAAACGTTTAACAACCCGCGAACCTGTTATTTGACCGAAATAAGGGTGAGGGTAAACTAGGGGCTAATTCATCGTCCTCCGCTATAGTACAGTTAATAATCGTTTCTCCTACCGGACTGGACATCACATTTGGCGCAGTCCGCGACAAGATTATCGTTCATATGCTGAAGATGTGCATTGTTATAAAAGAAAAGAGGAAGAAAATTTTCGCTGAAAGAAGGAAAAGTGCAAGAAATTTGGAAGAATTTGTGATTCTGTGTCAGGGATTCCATGAAAGAGGAATCTGCAAGCAGCTCAGTGGGCTAAGTGGCATCCAGTACAGTGTTCTACAGAGTGCAAATTCCCCAAGTTCTACGTCATCGAGATCTTCGCTGAGTTACCGTGTGCCAAGGTCCATCACTGTGAAAGAGGTTCCTATTTGGAAGGAGACTCCAGGTGCAGCAGGAAAGTGGGCAGAGCCGATCTTCGGGGGAAGGAAAGGTCTGTGGTTTTTCTCTTCCCCCCCCCTTTTTTTAGACTAATTTGAGTTGCCAATGATGCTGAGTCGCGATAAAAAGGGTGGAACTGAGCAGAACGAGAGTGTTGGATTAATCAGACACATTGAGGCTGGGAAATTACTGAAATTGATAGTATTGATAGTGATTGTGGGGTAGTACAGGGTGCTAGCGGATGTGGTTGGAATCCGATCGAAATGAGGGATTTAGGTCCGAAATCAGTCTCAGAGACGGAGTATGAGATGATGAAATGGCGAAGAGAGAAAGAGGAAAAAGAGAGAGAAGAAAGAAAGGATGAAAGCCATAGGGTAGAAAGAAGGAAAGAAAGATATAGGGAAGAAAGAAGATTGGAAATGAAATACAAAAGAGAGAAAGAAGAAAAAGATAGGGAGGTAGAGCTTAGACGATTAGCGCTAGAAGAAAAGAAACAGTCCTGGATGGTAGAGAAGAGGATGCTAAAAAAGGAAAGCTGGGAATTAGGTTGGCAAGAGAAAGAATACATGGGTAGTGTTGAAGGCAAGAGAAAAGTGGAAAACAAAGGTGATAATTCTGCTAAAATGGCAAGTAAAGATAACTTCGAGCAGAAATTAAAATTTAGCCATGTACGTAATTGTCAGGATAATCCGATAGGATGGAAAGGGTTTCAAAGGTTGAATGCAGATAATGCAGGACGTGATATTAACTCCGATAGTGAGTGTAAGTTTAATGAGATTAATAATAAGAATAATAAAAGTAAAGTGTTTGTGAAAAGTGTAAATCTTGTTTCGATGAAAGAAATTGTATGCCTGAAAAAGGCAAATGGTGTAATAAATCTAAGGGAACTACGAGGAAGTTATTAGAAAATACTGCAGCTATTATTAAGAGACATGGTGTCAGTAACTTGGGGAGTAATGAATGTGGCATTGTACAAACCAACAGGAAAGTTAATGATGAGGCTATGTCGAAGTTTTGCAAATGTCCGAAGAGTTTTAAGTATGATATTGCTGAGAAGTCAGTAGGTAAGAAGGGTTGTGGTGAAATCAGGTTTATTATGCTGATGCAGCTTGGTATATCATTATGCTGATGCAGCTGGTAAAGCAACTAACAAACGTAAGAATAACTGGAAAGATCGGAGTAACTTTCCGTTAAGGGGTCTCCCTGTCGACACCAAAGTCCTTGATGACAAGATGTTGATAATAAGGTTAAGAATAAGGTTAAATTTGAAGTACATTATGAGAAAAGGTATAGCAGCGATGCACTTAATGCAATTAAATTTAATGTGGAAAAGAATGTGCCTAAATTTACTGAAGAAACCATTTCTTTAAATCAGGGGTTCTCAACATGTGGTACCCAATAAAATATTTTGGGGTACGCAGTGAGAGCTCAAAAGTCGCTAGATCTAATAACAAAGTTGCTAAGTTGGCAACACTGCTGTGCAAAAATGTCATTTTTCGTGTTTATCAATATATGTAATTTATGAATACAAAATTTAATGTATATATTAACACAGTCGTATCAGAATAATATGACCACTCACTTAACAATGAGAATAACGACCCTTGGCCCGGATGAGAGTGGCGAGACGGCGTGGCATGGACGCAATGAGGCCCTGGAAGATTGCAAGAGGCACACGTGCCCATTCAAATTCCAGTAGAGCACGGAGGTTCCAGAGATGACGTGGTTGTGGGTCTGCACGCCGAACTTGTCGATCCAAATAGTCCCACAAGTGCTCTATGGGACTGAGGTCGGGCGATTTCGCCAGCCAAGGGAGAACGGAGACATCACTGTCGTGTTCCTGGAACCAGTCACACACCATCTTAGCGACATGGCAGGGTGCATTGTCCTGTTGGTAGACACCATCACCACCAGGGTAAACGTCCAACATGAAGAGATGCATGTGGTCAGTGAGGATGGACAAGTAGCCATTGGTGTTCAGGGATCAATCCAGTGGTACCAGCGGTCCCAGTTCATACCAAGAAAACATCCCCCAGATATGCACACTGCCACCGCCGGCCTTACTTGACTGACAAGCGTGTCCGGGTGTTGGTTCTAGTGTGTCTGACGCTGTATCTGCCATCGCTCATCATTTCTCTGGAGTAGAAACCTCGATCAGTCGGAGAAGGCAGTCAAGTAATTTATTACTTGACTGCCTTCTCTTTTTCCATTTCTTTTTCCCTTCTTCTTCTTCTTCTTCTCTTCTTCCTTCTCTTTTTCCACTCTTACACTGTCCAATGACGGTAGTCCCATGCGAACTGCTGGCATCGTTGCCGATGGACCTTGGTTAACATGGGCACCTTTATGCAGCATAGACTCCGGAGATCCATGTATAACAGGATTCGCTCTACTCTTATCGAGGACACGTACCTGGCTGCCCTAGCGTTTCTCTGAATGGTCAATTGCTGTACTATTGTGCGTCAATTGCCCTTTACCAGTCGGTGGAGATGACGTTCTACTCCAGGGTCGATAGCCTTTCGGGCCCCACAGTTATGGCATCTGGAGGTACTCAGTGTGCCAGCAGTCCATTCTTTGTACACCCCTACTGCAGCACCTAGCGAACAACCCATGAAGTCTGCTGTTTCAGAGATGCTTCCACCCTTGGCGTGGTAGCTGATGATGATTCCTTTTTGAACGTCCATCGAATCAATATCTCTGCCCATTGTGCTCACGTTACGCAATATGGCTCATCTGTCCTGGCTGGCCGCTTATATTTCCGTGTGGTCGACCTTGTCATGTGTACTCTGTGACGTGCCTGGGCGCGTACACTGTGATTCCATCATTGTTATACTATAACTATAGTATTATCTATCTATACAAGAGGTAAGCCAGTTACATACACAAAGATGATAGTAAGAGTATTAGTATCAAAGAAAGAGGTTTAGAGCCTAGTGATTTAATTGAGAGCAAAGTAAATAATAATGTAGAGAGTGAGAAAATTAAATGTCAGAAGGATGAGGTTATGATATATTTAAATAAGGATTTATCTGGTAGAGCGGTTGATTATTGTACCGTAATTGTCAAGTATAATAAAATTAATTGTGACGAGA
Organism: Ryuthela nishihirai; assembly: GCA_038380435.1. NCBI lineage: Eukaryota > Metazoa > Arthropoda > Arachnida > Araneae > Heptathelidae > Ryuthela > Ryuthela nishihirai. The sequence continues at coordinate 81,638,557 of JAWZYU010000012.1, forward strand.
GCACAATTGATGTAATAGCAGGCAGAGTCATAGGGAATAAAGTTGATATTTGTGGAGAAAACTGTAGTCAAAATGAAGCCGAAAGGACAACTGAAAATCAGGATATGAGGTTCGTAGAGAATAAGGATAGTTTTGCAACTGCGGTTGAATATCTGGTAAGAGGAACTTTGATTGAGTCCGAATCTCGCGATGATTTTCAGATGAAGGCATTGTATCGATCCGAGATGAAGGATAGAAGGCAGCTCGATAAAGTGACCAATTCTGTGGTGAATAAGCATGGTCAAATGAGTAGAATAAATAATCCTAAATAAAAATGTGATCTTCCGATAGAAAGGAAATGCAATTTGGAAAGTAGGAGTGAATTTCCGTTGCATAAAGTGTCTGAATTGGATGTTAGAAATAATTATCAGTCAGTTATTATTCTAGAATAAAGTCGTGATGATCGTGTTAAAAAGGCGGAAGAAATTAGCCACGTAAGGTCAGATAAGAACCGAATAGGTGATGTATATAATTCTGATGTAACAGATAGTATAGAAATAGAGGATAAGAATAAATCAGGGGAAGCTAGCCAATTAATTAAAAGTGAGAATCTGACTCAGAAATTATGTAAGATCGGAAATGTAAATATCCAGGAATTAGGTTTAAATATAAGGACGACATAAATGTTTAGGATTATTTAAATAATAGTGATAAAGAGAAAATGTTAAAGGAGATAAGCGAGAGATTTTTAGATGGAAATGATCTTAAGGAAGTGATTCTATAATCAATGAGAGAGAAGAAGTTTAGAAGGTCAGTTAATTGCTGCTGAAGACATTAAAAGAAAGAGGCTGTTTTGTCTAAATGACCGAAGTAGTGACTCTAAGGTTAGAAGAAGATTTAGCTGAGTGGCAGATCTAACAGTAAAAAGGTTCTGATGTTCGTATAGTCATTGGATTTATATCAATGTTTCAAGATAGAAACATTTATGTCATGCCACTCTTTAATGAACGCAGTTGCAATCATGCATGCATATTATCATAGCCATAATGCAACAAAGCATGGCTAAAAGCAAAACGGAGAAAAGGAAAACTTATTATTAAACAACACATGTAAAAATATTTTTCTTCATTGCTAAACAACGTAAAGGCACACTTTCAAAAATCGAAGAAATCTTAAAAATAGAAAAACACACAATTACATTTCGTTAAATGAAAATTGACATAGCGTTTCGTACACCTATGTCGTTCATCATAAATAAATTTTTTGATCAATTTTTCCAAGGAGGGTGCCGCCTCCCCCCCCCCCTCCCCGCCAACGCCCATGTAGGCCACCCAAATATTTTTGTAATTCAGAGGTGCAAAATCCGTCCCGTGCGTTTGGCTACTGATAAAGGGACCTAGGTTCGAGCCCCAGTGTAGGACATGGTTGTTTGTGTTGTCTTTGTGCTCAGGTATCGCCTTCCTCACAGATCTCTTCCATGGCGTATTAAACTGGCAAGACCCTGTCAGACCTCTGTGGCAAGCAGCTGCTTGAAGAGGTATTATTATTATATTTTATAGAGGTACAAAACTCAATCGACGTCTTTTAATATGGATTGATATCAACAAAAATCTTGGCTCACTGCTAGTGAAAGCAAGAAAGCTGCAATTTTCTGGGGAAGAAATTCCCATCAAACTTTTAAGTGTTTTAACATCCAACGACATTTATTTTTGTTGCCGGAACGTCGTTTCAACCACTTCCGCTACATGATTAACACATTTTCGACTTAAAGTGGCAATTTAAAATTTTTGAGCCCAGAGAAATTTTTTGGTCACCCGACGCCACTGTCAAATACAACTTCGAAATTAAATCCATATATTCAGTAATCACTGCAGAACTTTCAACCATCAATGAAGTGCTCAACTGGATAATAAAAAAGAGAACGTATATTAATTCTCACAGATTGCAAATGAACATTCCAAGGAGTGCAACATCCACCGAGAATTGATTAAAGAAATCCAACATAATACACATAAAAATATGGTAAGCAACAAAAGCAAAATACAGAATTTCAATAGATTCTTAGATAAAGACTACAGCAGCCTAACGAAAATCCCTCTCACCAGAAAAAAATAAAAGTAAACGAAAAAATGGTTTTAATTTAGTTTTTTTTGGTAGAATTAATAAGAAAAATCAACTGCTACTATTACTATTACTAGTTGCAGACGAGTGGCTCTTAATCGATATGCCGCGACTCGGCAATAGTTATGCCGCAACATTCATTAGATGAAAATGAAAATGATTCTAAAAAACTCAAATTAATGAACAAAAATTAATGAAATAAAATTAAACGGACACGAATGATATCAATATATGTAGCGAGTCACGAGAAAATATCATGACTTCACGAATTTAGAGCCGAGGTCATTCCCAGTCAAAAACTTCCTATGAATCTGGTCAGATTTTTAACGGTTATGTAACTATGGACATTCAAATGTAAAAAAAAAATCAGAATAAGCGAACAATTAATAACCTGCTAAGTTTTTATTCATGAATTCGCAATAACGGTTCAAAATGACCACTCGGCCTAGATACAAATAGCGACTAGTCTGTGACTAAGGCGCATCGTTGCATTCTTTCCTTACGATTGTCCTTTAGGCGAGCTGCAGCACATAAAATGAGGAGAAGCAATGCATCTCGTGTGTCCACTTTTCTTCCCTGCACCAGATTTGTCATGAACTCTCTCTCTCCCCCTCCTCACACAGACAGATAAAACTCTGGAGGGCATAGATGCTCAAACTTGGGTTCATCACCACGACAGCAGATCCATCGACCAGGAGTTGCGTCATCGAGTTGCGTTTTCGCTACATGGCTATAGTGTGAGGAAACTCCGTCATGTTGAAAGTACATCATACAACAACCCAAACCACAAAGGTCTAACGTCGTCTGCAGTTTGTCTTGTTGAAATCATAGTCGCCTGTAAGCAGGGGCATAGCTATGGGCAGATGGGGAGAGACTTCCCCCTCTGGTGGTCCGCGGTAAGGGAGCGACACAGATTTTTATCCCGTCTGATCACGTCTAATTACTTATGCTGCTGAACTGCGCCAAATGTCGAGTTGCTCCAGATGACAAACGATTTACCATCCATAGTAGAGGACGATCAATTATTCCGTTAATTGCTTTTTCTCTTATTTTGGTGAAATCACAGGTTCGTGGGTTGTTTACCCCTGTACCGACGTATGCCTTGGAACTTCTGCGACAAGTGATTAGATCAGGGGTTTCTTACTTCCTGCATAAATGGATGCTATTGGTTCGCACTTTATCTTTCATTTTCCAATTCTTCTTCTTTATTATGAATTCCAAAATAATATTCTTTTCAAACTTCATTATTGCCTGTTTTCCTACAGACTTGTTCCCTTTGCCTTCTCACATTTTCCTAATCAATCTATTTCTTCTTCTATCAATACTTTCAATTAAGCTTCCGTGTTTTATCGAAACATTATTCTTGCACGAAACATTATGCTTTACTCCAGAAATAAATACTTTTGTCTCGTTCTTAGAAATACCGAATTTGTGATTACTATAAATACATTCTTTATCAATAGGTCTGCTTCCGTATTATAGGTCTGCTTCCGTACTTTCTTCTACCTTTAACAAATGTTTGTCCAATGACTGTACGAACATCAGAACCTTTTTCTGTTAGATCAGCACCTCGTCTAAATCTTCATATAATTTTAACGTTACTACCTCGGTCATTTAGACAATACTGCCTCTCTTTTCGTATCTTCGGCCTCAATTAAACTGAACTTTTAACACTTCCTCTCTCTCATTGATTATCGAATCTATTTCCTTAAGATCATTTCTGTCTAAAAATCTCACATCTATACATTTTTAACATTTTCTCCTTATCACTATTATTTACATGATCCTCAATATTAATGTATTTATATTTACAAACTAATTCCTTTCTATTTACTTTTCCGATCTTACATAACTATTCAGTTAGATTCTCACTCTTCATTAACTGTCTAATTTCCTCTGATTTATCTTTATCTAATAGCTGTAGGCTATCTGTTATCTCAGAATTGCATCTATCAGCTATTCTTTCTTTGTGGCCGTTTCTATCTGGCCTTACGTGGCCAATTTCTACTTCCTTTTAACGCAGACATTAATCTTTATTTTAGTATTTAGGGTCCTTATCTGACTGATAATTATTTTTGATATCCTATTCGGACACTTTATCCAACCGAATTCTATTCTTACTTTCGAAATTACATTTGTTTTCTATCGGAAGGATTACACTTTACATCCGGATCATTTATTTCAACCACTTCACCATGATTCTTTAGCACAGAATCAGCCACCTTATCAAATACTATTCTGGGTTTAACCTCATATTGACCCAATGCTTCTATTTGAAAATTTTCACGATCCTCAGATTTACCCAAATCTTGTACTAGATAATCAACCGCAGTTGAAAAACTATCCTTATTCTTTGCTTATCCTTATTCTTGCTCATGTAGCGGAAGTGGTTTTATCCTTATTCTTTCAAGCATCACAACCTGATTTTTAGTCATCATTTCGGCTTCATTATGAATACTGTTTTTCCACAAATATCAACTTTATTACAAATGGCTCTACTTGATATTGCATCAATGGTGCTCTCTTCACAATTAATTTTTATCATACTTGTCAATTACGGTACAATAATCAATAACACTACTAGATAAATCTTTATTTAAATCTATCTTATCCTCATCCTTCTCACATTTAATTTTATCACTATCTACATTATTATTTACTTAGCTCTCATGTAAATTTCTATGTTCTATTTCTTTTTCTCTGATATTAATACTCTTGCCATCATCTTTCTCCCTATCAGGAACCTTACATAATATTTCACATTCATTTAGATCAGGTGTTCTCAACGTGGGGTATGCGGCAAAAGTTTTTGGGGTACGCCGTGGGAGCTCAAAATTTCTAGATCTAGTAACAAAGTCGCTAAGTTGGCAACACTGCTGTGCAAAAATTTCATTTTTTGTGTTTATCGATATATGTAATTTATGAATACAAAATTTAATGCATACATATATGTTTTATTTTATTCCCATTGTTATACGATTACGGTAGTTTTATCTATCTATACAAAGGGTGCGCCAGTTACATACACATTTCCAGGGAGTACGTGTAGCATAAAAGGTTGAGAATCACTAATCTTGATAAATATTTCCTTCACTAAATTTAGCCACATTCTTCTCCACTTTAATTTAATTGTACTACGTGCCTCACTGTTATCTCTTCTCTCACTGCACCTCAAATTTAGCCTTGCCCTTAGCCTTTTCAGCCAACCTCTCTAGGGTGGCAAAACAATTCGGAGTGATTAACTCAATCAGCACTCAATTCATCCACCATCATGCACTCAAATCAGCACTCAATTCATCCACCATCATGCACTCAAATCAGCACTCAATTCATCCACCATCATGCACTCAAATCAGCACTCAATTCATCCACCATCATGCACTCAAATCAGCACTCAATTCATCCACCATCATGCACTCAAATCAGCACTCAATTCATCCACCATAGCACACAAAATTTCACATTTTCCTCCATATACTCCCGCTTAGCCTCCATAAGTAGCCCGTTTGAGAGGGTCAGTGATTAATGAAGCCTCCAATCAGCCTCTGAAAGCATTAACTAGCAAAATCTTCGCCTCCGACTCCTTATATTTCTCTGAGACTAATGAACCTTTTATGACCGAAACATGATCCCCTGAGTCCACAACAGCATTAAACATTTTATCCTCACACTGAATGCAAACCGTTGTTAAAGGCTCTATGGCTTGACCTGAATCTCTGCATTTCCGCCTTTCGTTGTTGCAGCCTTCCAATCTTGCTTCCGATTCTAATATCATAAACTGGCACCCAACTTTTGCAATAATGACCCCGCTCCCCTCCGCCAGCTCCAACTCTTGAGTGTTTACATTAAACGCTCTGGACATTCTTATATTCTTGCAACATTCCTTGGCAAAATGTTCCTTCCTGATACAGATAAAGCATGCTCTGGAAGAAAAACTCTCCTTCCATTCACTTTTAAAATCACTACTTTTGTTTTTCACCAATTTGTTTTGCGGGTTCGAAATTTTTCCTAAATTCCTTTGATTAAAATTTAATTTTGTAGATGACTGGCGAAACCTGTTTTCTCTATTTCCCGATTTAAATTTTTCACGAGAATTAATCTTGCATGTTCTTTGTGTATGCCGAACGTTCTTTGTAATTTCGGCAATCTCGTGGCAATTTTTCCACGACCCATTCTCCTGCAACATGATATGATTTTTTCGCATCCGGTGGTAACAGCTTTAATTTTGTCCGCTAGCATGAACTCTTTTAATTTTTGGAAATCTTCCACTTCCCGACTCTTCAGATAATACTTCAAGTAACTCTTCATTCAAGACGAAAACTACGTCCAGGTTTCCGTAGAGAACTAAACATAGAATCAAATTTCCTTTTATTCTGCAACAGAGTCAATTGACTGTCTATTAACATGGCAGATTTAATTTTATCATAGTTTTAAATTTCCTCGTCACTCAGCAGAGTAAAAATGTTTACCGCTCTCTCCCCTAGCAAAGGTTACACTAGCAACCCTTGCAAGTCATCTGTTATTTCGTACCGTTTAAACAATTTCTCTATTGTCTCGAAATAGCTGGCAATTCTTCCACTCTTTTCGGTAAGGGATAATTAGTAGGGTTTAGAATTTTCTGAAGCCTTTTTAATTTTAGATCTCCTGAAACACTGAACTTTGACTTCCTTGACTACTACTATTTGTCCTTTCTATAGCTAATCTTGCTTCTTCTTCTTGCTTCTTGATTTTATCTATAATCGCCTAAGTTCCATTTCCCTATCTCTTTTTTTTTACTCCCTATCTCTTTCTTCTTTCTCTCTTCGCCATTTCATCATCTGATACTCCATCACTGAGACTGATTTCAGACCTGAATCACTCATTTCGACCGGAATGAAACCACATCCGCTAGCACCCTGTTTTACCCCAACATCGCTATCCATCCTATCAATTTTTCTAACTTCCCCACTTTCCCCAACATCAATGGGTCTGGTTAAATCAACGCTCCCGTCCTGCTCAGTTCCACCCTCAGTTTTATCGCGACTCCTCAGCATCATTGGCAACATAAATTAGTCCAAAAATAGAAAAAAAAAAAAAAAAACAGAAAAACCACAGACCTCTCCTTCTCCCTGAAGAACGGTTCTGCCCACTCTCCTGCTGACCTGGAGTCTCCTTCCAAAACTAGGAACCTCTTCCACAGTGACAGACCTCGAACCAAAACTTTTCTCCAACACTCCCCCCTTGTGGAGGGGAGGATCCTGCGAATACTCTCAGACCGTGTCTCTGTTTGGGAGCCAGTTTTTCTAGTGCCGATAAGAATATGTGTTCCTGGTTCTCATCATTCGTGACATCCCGCCAAGACAGAGATGGAAGAATTGGACGTCAGTGCTTTCCACCCTATCAAGAGGGATCTTCGACACCCCAGATCAGAGGAGGCCCCAGCCTTGCCATTCTGCACCCTTGCAGAGGGTGTCACCGCAATCCCTTCCTGAGAGGAATAAATATGTCGTGCTCATATTTTGTGTTAAAATATGGACATGACGTGTCGATGGCGGCAGAGCCCCATCCGCCATTTTTACAAATTACCAGTGTCCATTTTTCCCCCATTTTTGTTCGGCATTCGACCACGAAGAAGGATGGCACCGCCAACGTTGAAATTCCAACCGTGGTCAGCCCCAGGGCCCTAGATGAGGGAGCCTACGTGAGCTGCAAACGGGTAAACAAGCACCATCTAGGCTCGAAAGATTCGCACCTCGATTGCACCCGCCAATGACAGAAGTCAATGATTCCGCAGATGGTGAACTTTACCTCGTAAGAGACATTACCAAGGAAAGGAAAGCGGTCACTCTTGGCTGGAACGTTGCTGAAGTAAGACGGACAAGTCAGAATCCGGTGCCATGCTCGAGATCGGCCACACGACTGCATGAAAAAAGCAATAACAGTCCGTTGAGGTGATAGGTAGTAGGACGTTGTGCTGGATCGTGCTGCCTGAGCAGAGTAACAACGTTATTCTGGCCCACATCACTGAGAGGTAAGTGGTCAAATTTCTCTGATCTGGTGTCCGAAGTCAGGTCTCTAGAGGAAAAAAAAGAATCGATTCTTGAACGAATCGATTATTCGTCAACGTCAATATTCACTCTTGAACGAGTGAATGTTGACGTTGATGAATGACGTTGAAGTGTGAATTTCCTCGAGATTCACTCTTCAAAGCTTAAGGGTGTCTCTGCCACGTGCTCGAGAGAGTCCGTTGATGTTCCCGACTTTGAACGAACATTGTGCTTAGTCTATGTGATTGAACAGTTTTGCCCAGGACTGTTCAATCACATAGAGTTTGGAAATTCGAACAGCGCTGAATTCGCTGATGGGAAATTCCCTGACAAATTGTGTCAAGTAAATGTGTTCTTGTGTTAAAATGTTTTTGAAGTTTTGTTAATGAAGTAAGATAAATGTGTTTTTATATTTAAGTATTTTTTGTTGAAGTGTATTAACATGTAATATTTCAGGATCGAGTTTACAACGCTGATTTTCCTAGTCCCCTCCGTTTTTTTTTTAAAGTTCTCCCCTAGCGTCAATCAGCCACCCCAAAATACAAAAGGTGGTTATGGCCACAGTAGCCTAACCTCAGACTGCCATTCTTGTTGGTTTCATTGTAGGAGGAACACGTGCTGTACGTTGAAGAGTGAATTTTGGTATTTAAATGGCACAAAGGCAGAGTCACGGATGTGTTAATGTGTTAGAAAAGTCTTGTCATGTGTGTAGAAATTATATTTTAAAATCCAAGGGTCGTTCTTTGACAAAGATTGTGAAGAAAGCCTATAACTTGTATTTTGGATGTCAAGTTGGAAATCAGGACAAAACATGGGCTCCACATGTGTGCTGCATTTCGTGCTTTGTGGGCCTGAGTGAATGGTTGAAAGGTAAGATAAAATCCATGTTTTTTGCAATTCCAATGATTAACGTTAGCCAACTAGTCACTTGCATCATTGTTATTTTTGTCTAAAGTGTGGGCTTTTCAAAAAAGAACAAAAGCAAAATGCAATACCCAAATGTCCTTCAGCCATAAGACCAATTCCTCATGGGGAAGATTTTCCTATACCAACAACTCCAACCTGGAGGGATGGATTCACATTCATCAGAGAAAGACTTTGAGGCATATACAGATCCTGATCCTACATATACCACAAAAAAGTTCGACGAGCCTCATCTGATTCAGCAAAATGAACTAAATGATCTTGTTCGAGACCTAGGACTTACCAAACAACAAGCTGAGGTTTTAGGTTGAAGACTTCGAGAGTGGAATTTCTGGCCAAGGATAGCAGAATTTCTCTGTTCAGAAGAGAAATTTGTCTTTATCTGCTTATTACGAGATGCAAGATGGTGTGTGTTTCTGCACAGATATTTCAGGGCTGATGGAAGAAATTGGAACAACTCACGACCATAAGGAATGGCGTCCATTTATAGATTTGTCAAAATTCAGCTAAAAGCTGTCCTTTTACGTAAAGGAAACCAAAAAACCCTCCATTCACGTGACACACGCTGTGGAAATGAAGGAAACTTATGAAAGCATGAAAAAAATACTCACTGCTATAAAATATGGCCTTAAGTGGACAATATGTAGTGATCTAAAAGTCACATATCTCTTGCTCGGGCTTCAAGGAGGCTTCAAAAAATTTGCTCTTTTCCGTGTTTCTGGGACATTAGGACCAGAAAGGAACACTACAAAACTAAAGACTAGCCCAGAATCGATGATTTTATTCCTCGGAAGGGTAATGTGAGGAATGAGCCTCTAGTTTGTCCCTCTGATGTTTTGCTTCCACCACCACACATCAAACTGTGGCTTATGAAAAACTTTGCAAAGGCTATGGACAAAATTAGTAAAAGGTTTTTGCACTTGAAAGAAAAATTTCCAAACCTAAGTAATGACAAATTCAAAGAAGGGATCTTTGTTGGTCCTCAGATCAGAACACTACTGATGACTGTCTTCGAAGAAAAATTGAGTATGAAGAAGCGCGCTGCATGGAACACGTCTGTGGTCCATGGTTTTCTGGGGAATCACAAAGAGGAAAACTACCATCAGCTCATTCAAGATCTTATCAAAATCTATGATCTAGGCTGCCGAATGTCTTTGAACATCCATTTCTTGCACTCGCATCTCGACTTCTTTCCCAAGAACTTTGGAGCTGCCAGTGATGAACAGGGGTAAAGATTTCACCAGGATATTCGAACCATGGAGGAGAGATATCAAGGCAGGTGGGACCTAGCAATGATCGGTGACTACTGCTGGTTCTTGCAGAAGGAAGATTTCTTCTAAGTATAAAAGATTAAATTCTAAGTATAAATATATTAAGATTCTAAGTATAAAAGTATAAAAGACCCATGTTTCCTGATTTTGCATTTCAATATTATTTCATTTGTTACTTTATATTCAGTGGTGATAACTATCAGGTTTATAATTTTTTACACTGTAATCATGCAATTAATTTATGAGTTTTAAGTTGCAATTTAATAAAATAGTCACATTTATTTCCATTTCGCAGATATGGAAAGTTCAATGAAATTTGAAATATATCAATCCGTAATTTAAAAGAAACTATACGTGCTGCAAATTTTTCACAGCCATATTTAAATTTAGCACCCCAAAATTAGTTAAAAACATCCTATTTGATCAATGTTATAAAAAAAATTCAATTCATTGTAGTGTTATCTTAAAAATTGAGGCGAGTTGGCAAAATCGAGGCAACAAAATCTTGGTGAGTTGGCAAATTTCGGAGTGACTTGGAAAATTCAGGTGAGATGTAAAAATTGGTATTATATTCTCTAAAATTATGGCGAGTGGGCAAAATCTAGAGGAGTTGAAAAAATCGAGGAAACTTGGCAAAATCTAGGGCAGTTGACAAAATTCTAATCCACTTGGTAAAATATAGGCGAGTTGTAAAACTTGTGATTGGTTTCGTGAATTTAAAAGGAGTTGACAAAATCGAGGCAACTTGTCAAACTCTTGGGGAGTTGTCAACATTCAAGTGAGATGTAAGGATTATTTTCTGCAAAATTATGGCGATTTGGTAAAATCGAGGAAACTTGGCAAATCTAGGGCAGTTGGCAAAATTGGAATCCACTTGGTAAAATACAGGCGAGTTGTGAAACTAGGGATTGGTTTTGTAAAATTAAAAAGAGTTGGCAAAATCTTGGGGAGTTTGAAAAATTTGAAGTGACTTTGCAAATTCAGGAGACAGTAAAAACTGATATTCTTTATGTGAAATTAAGGAAAGTTGGAAAAATCGATGCAACTTGTCAAAATCTAGAGGTGTTAGCAAAAGTGGAAACCACTAGTTAATATGTAGGTGAGTTGTGAAAATTAGGATTAGTTTTGTGAAGTTAAGGTGAGTTGGCAAAATCTTGGGCAGTTGGTAAATTGCGAAGCCACTTGGTAAAATACAGGTGAGTTGTGAAAATTGGGCTTGTTTTTATGCCTTTGAGGAAAGTTGGTAAAATTCGAAATCACTTGGCAAATTCAGGGAAGATTTAGAAATTTTGATTTTTTGTGTAAAATTAGCAAAATTCGAATTGGCAAAATGGGGGCAACATGGCAAGATTTTGGGCAATTGGCAAAATTCGAAGCCATTTGGTAAAATACAAGTAGGTTGTGATTTAAAAATTAAAACAAATACCTCTCTTCCTATGTGGCCCTAAAAAGTGCAAAATAAACCCAAAGCATGTCATCGATGGTGCAATTAGTCATTGAGTTCGCATACACTTCAAAGAAAGATAGGGTGCCGGCAATCCCTTTGTGTAGGTAAACGGCATCCTATCTTCCTTTGAAGTGAATACGAACTCAGTGGCTGATTGTACCATCGATATGCTTTGGGTTTATTTTCTACTCATTAGGGCGCATATAGGAAGATGTGTAGGTACTTCTTTCTCGTTTTCTTTGAAAACGAGAAAATAATTTTTGTCATCTGTCTGTAAACATCGAACTTTTTTGTTTACAGAGATAAATTAAAAATTCCTTTTGTGTTGGATAGGTATTGATGAAACATTACGATATACACTTTTCGAATCTCTCTAAAAGCTATAATTACGCCCTCTAGCGGTGGAAAAGTTAAAAATTCCAAAATTTAAAACGAATATTGCAAACGATGTTTTTATGCTGGAAATTTGAAATTTTGGTGATGGAATGTGAAGGTCACGAAGTTTCCATTTTCCTTAATGAGTTTTTCTTTGTTATATGACCCATAAACATCGAACACATAGTTTAGTTTTAGCAGATAATTGTTAAAACTTTTAAGGAATGAAACAGTAGGTAAAGAAAAAACTTCCTTCTTTTTGAGAACGAGATTGTCATATGCGCCAGAAGCGATATGCGTCATACTAGTTTCAATTTTTTAATTAAATTTTTTTGTCACAAACACCTACCTTCAAAAACTTTCTTTGTTATATGACTCATAAACATCGAACACATAGTTTAGTTTTAGCTGATAATTGTTTCTTTCTAGAAATAAATGAAAAATTCTTTTTGAGTTAGATAGGAATTGATAAAATATTTTAATTCACACTTTCTAAATATTCCAAGCACTATACTTGCGCCCTCTAACGGTGGAAAAATTTGTAAATTCCAAAATTTCAAACAAATATTGCAAACGACGTATTTAAGCTAGAAATGTTTAATTTTGACGGTGGAATGTCAACGCCATGATGTTGCCATTGGCAACAATGAATTGACCTTTTACAAATAATATGTAGAAAAAAAATTTGAAAATAGTTTTTAAGAGTTATTCCAATGACAGCAATAACTTAGCCACTTTTTTGAGAGAGGTGTGAGAAATGTATCTTTGTAGATTTAAGAATTAATTGATGAATGCTTTTATGTTTCTATAATTGCTAATGAAATACTATTTGCATTTTCCCCATCATCCGCTAGCTCAAATTAAAACTTTTAAGGAATGAAACAGTAGGTAAAGAAAAAACTTCCTTCTTTTTGAAAACGAGATTGTCATATGCGCCAGAAGCGATATGCGTGTTTTGGCACAAACACCTACCTTCACAACATTTCTTTGTTATATGACTCATAAACATCGAACACATTTTTTCTCCCTTTTGGAGTCATGCTTGAGTTAGCCCACAACATTGAAAACGCCACAAGCTTTAATTTGAGATACACACAAAATTCACGTGCAGCCACGGGCTATGGAGGTCCTACGTACTATAATTTTGCTCTCCATACCTGTCTGTCCTGATTGTCTGTCCTGAGCTACAGCTGCTTCATTTGGCCAATATAGGCCAATTCTAGCAAGGTCCTGTTTGAAATTGTTTGTCCATCGCATCCTAGGTCACCCGCGTTTCTTGAAGCCTTTAGGCACACTGTTTATAATATTGTGTGCCAATCTGCAGCTGTGCAAAGGGCAACATTCCCAAACCAACGCAGTCTCTCTCTGCACAAAATGTTGCTCAAAGGAGGTTTATGACTCCTTCTTCTAACCTCATAATTACTTACAAAGTGAAACCGCCTAATGCCCAAGGTATTGCGTAAGTATCTAGAATCAAAGACATCAAGTTTCCTGTAATATAACTCGTTAAATTCGAACCCGTCGAAAATCTGCCCCCTCCCCTTTTTATTAGGGGGAATAGTAGGGACAAAATTCCAAATAGTTTACAACGGTCATTATATGAGCTTTCATTTGAAAACGAACTCATAACTGTAGTCTCTCGCATTCGCAAAATATAGTCGAACGACTTTCACAGTTCCCATTTTTAGACGGGAAAAATTCAAGGGTCAATTTTTTATAGCCCGACATTCCTAGCGTCAGAAGCTTTCATTTGACACAAAGTTTGTTACATTTCCGCACTCGCATTCGGCATATATAGGGGATCAATTATTTCGATATTTACTCCCTCTTTAGGGGAAAGGAAACATGAGGTGGACAATTTTTTATTGTCTAAGATTCGCCGCATCCAAAGATTTCATTTGACGCATAGCTTGCTGTTCTCAGCGCTGGTGTCCTGGAGATATAAGGGGAGAACCATTTTCATATTTCGCCCCTTTTTTAGAGGGTAAGAAAGCATAAGGGGTCAATTTTTCGTAATCTATGACATTCTACGCGTCAGAAATATTCATTTGACGTATAGTTTGTTACTTAGATAAATATGTTACTTAGCAGAAATATCATCATCATCATCATCCTCAAGCAGCCATGGGCTACGGAGGTCCAACCAGACCGTGCAATTTAGTTCTCCAAGCAAGTCTATCCTGAGCTACATCTACTGCATCTGGCCACTGCACACCAATTCTAACAAGGTCCTGTTTGACATTGTCTGCCCACCGCATCCTAGGTCTCCCCTTCTTTCTGAGGCCTTTAGGCGCACTGTTCATAACCCTATTCGCCAATCTATAATTATTCATACGGGCAACATGGCCAAACCAACGGAGTCTCTCTCTGCACAATATGCTGCTTAAAGGAGGTTGCAAACTCCTTTGCCTAATCTCATCATTAGTTACAAAGTTGAACCATCTAATGCCCAAGATACTGCGTAAGCATCTGGAATCAAAAGCATCTAGTTTCCTGTTATCTTGTTTACAAAGTGTCCAAGTTTCACTACCGTAACTAACCCTAGAAAGAACCAAACTATTATACAATCTAATTTTAGTCTTTAGGTGTATATGCCTATTTCTCCACACTCTCCATAGGTTCTTAAAAGTCCCGGCAGCAATCCCTATTCGTCTGTTAATCTCATGCCGCACATCACCATTATCTGTTACATAGCTCCCAAGATAATTAAACTGTGACACCTGCTCAAGACTGCAACCATTCAGATTAACTGAATCACAGCCTGCCTGACCAATTTTCATCACTTTAGTTTTCTCTCTGTTTATAACCAAACCTACTCTACTACCAGTCTCATCAACAGCTCGAATGAAAGAGTTCATCTCATCAACATCATTTGCCAAAAGGGCTAAATCATCAGCATAATCTAAATCAGAAATTTTCGTATCTCCAGCCCATTTAAGGCCAAAATCTTTCCCTCGAAGTGAATTTCGCATAACATAATCAATAACCAAGCTAAAGAGAAAAGTAGACAAAATGCACCCTTGTCGAACACCAGAAGTAATGCTAAACCAATTGCTACAAACCTTAACAACTCTCACACACGACTCAGTGTTATTATAGTGAGCTTTCATTATGTTAACTAAATTGTCAGGTATACCATATGATCTTACAATCAACCACAATTTATGACGATCAACAGAGTCGAAAGCCTTTTTGAAATCAACAAAGCTAGCAACCAAAGGTTTCTGAAACTCTAAACATTTCTCAAGAATCTGCCTAAGTGAAAATATCTGATCCACACATCCCCTACCACTTCTGAATCCACATTGCTCATCACGCAATTGACTGTCAACTAGATTCTTAATTCTATTAAGCACAATCATGGAAAGAACTTTACCTGGAACAGAGAGTAGGCTGATACCCCTATAGTTATCACAAGAACTGCGATCACCTTTTTTGAAAATAGGGATAACAATAGCTCTGGTAAAATCCTTAGGAACCATGCCTTTATCATAAAAGATATTCAGAATTTCAGTCATCCAAGTGGTAACCGAAACATTCCCAGCTCTAAGCATTTCCGTAGTAATTTCATCTACCCCTGGGGATTTATGAAGTTTAAGTTTAGAAACAGCCAAAAGAACTTCAGATTGCGTTATAGGGCCAACATTAAAGCCACCAATGCATCTATCATCATTGCAAACAATGGGAGTAGAACAAACTACATTGTTTAGAACATCACTGAAATGCTCAGCCCACCTAGCCATGACAGAATCCTCCCCTTCTATAACCTTACCTTGTTTATCCTTCAATCCTTGTATCCCTGTCCGTTTTCTACCACACAAAACATTAACTATCTGGTACAGCTCTCTGCTGTTGTGCTGTCTAACTGCTTCCTCGGCTTTGTCAGCCAAACCATCAAGCCAAAGATTCTTATCAGCAGCTAACTGATCCTTTACAAGTTTATTAAGGTCTCTGTAATGCTTTCTATTAGGACTAGTAGGGTATTGATTAAGGGCATTCCTGCAGTTCTTTCTTTCCGAAATAAGCTTAAGTGCCTTATCACTCAGATAATTTTGCCTCTTCTGCTCCTTTTTTCCTAAAAGAATACTGTTAGTGTCCAAAAACGCCTGTTTAAAATGATCCCATTCTTCCTCAACTTCAGTAGTAAGCAAACCATGACTGTCATAATGACTAAGTAACCTATCATGGTAAGCTTTGGCTATAACTGGATCTTTCAGAGCTTCAGTATTAAAAGTAAATTTTTTAACCCTAGCACAACACTTTTTAAGTTTAAGTTGCAACACACTTTTAACAAGGTAATGGTCAGATCCAATTTCAGCTCCCCTATATGCCCTGGTATTCCTAACAGAACTAGCCCATTTGCTGTTAATTAATATGTAATCAATCATATTCTTATGCAGCCCATCAGGTGAAACCCATGTGTACTTATGTATGTCGCGGTGTTTGTAATAAGTGTTAGTTATTGAATCCATTGAGTTTACTTACCTGCAGGAGACGTTGCCCATTGCCATTGCAGCTACCAATACCAAAAGGGCCTATTACTCCTCCCCAAAGGTCAGAGTCAGTACCAACTTTGGCATTGAAGTCACCAAGAACAAGGGTAATATCTCCTTTCTTGACAGAATTCAAAATATCCTGAAGTTGTTCATAAAACCTATCCTTCTCATCCTCATCGGCATCCTCAGTGGGGGCATAACAGCAGATAACATTCAAGTCTTTAATGCTTGTCTGAAATTTTGCTGTAAGAAACCTTTCATTAATGCACTCATATCCTAGAAGAGCATCACTAGCGTGTCTGCTGAGAAGCAGACCCACGCCTTGGTGATGCTTATTGTCGTCCCTCCCTGAAAAGAGAAATTTAAGATTATTTTTAAGAATCTGACCTTTATCTGTCCATCTGGTCTCTTGCAAGCCGAGAATATCTAAATTATAACGGTGGAATTCTTGTGTGAGGACATCAAGAGAAAAAGCTCTGTGCAGAGTCCTCACATTCCAACTACCTATGGAGAGAAAATGGTTAGTGGGATGTTTAAAGAAACTATGTTTATTGAGAGAGGGAATGCCGACAATATCAAACAGCCCCCTAATCGCAGACATGGGGCAAAGACCCGTTCCCCCACTACTAAAGGCTGAAGCCATCTACACTGGAAGACTTCCTCCAATGTAGAATTTGACGATGCCAATAGAAGCAAAGAGTTCAGGTGTCTGCGATGACTTCTGCTCAGGATTATCCACCAGCTGATAAACATATCCTGTGAATCTATTCACTTGGGGCTGTCAACCCACAAACAAACAGAAAACACAGCGGAAGATTTTCCCTCCACAGAAGCCCACCAGTGCAGCAAAATCAGGATCCATAATCAAGCTCAGAGCCATATATCTGTCCAGTCCAGTAGGTTTATATGGTCAGCACCAGGACCCTGTGTGGTTGACCACTCCTCAGCAGGGTAGAAAAAAAAGAAAAGTAGCCATAGTTGTCCAGATCAGTAGGCCACACTAATCTGGCAGTCCTCCCCTTCCGTTCACTTCCACAAGAGAGTATCTCTTTTGAAAGTTACTAACGGTCCACACCACGAGAAGGCGGGGTCGGACATTAGGTGCTAGGCCTGGCCGGTTCTATGCATCGTCACAGGGAATTGGTGCATAGCTCTCCTTCCAGTGACTACCTAGCTACCATTTACAGACCCCATGATAATATAACTGCATGATAATAATTTCACCTGCAGTAAATAACAAATAACCAAAAACAATCTTGCCAGTTAAAAATTGGGAAAGAAGCATGGAATATCATGGCTAATAATGAATGCTGCAATATGAAACTGCAAACAGCTAATATGCACATACAAGATAAAGTAGAAGGCATGCAAAGAAAAACAAAAACTCATATTTCGAGGTGTACCATTCATTTCGAATTCCTATTCTTAAAATGCTGGAAGCCTGAACAACCTATGCAATACAACTTAGGTCCATTAATTTCTTCAATTATGTCAAATGCTTTCTGACGGAGAAAAAAATAATTTGAAGCCAAAATACATTTTTTTGTAATTCATGCTGGAACATATTCAGATACACAATGCATTTTTCATCAGAAACTTGACCTTTTATGATTAACCTAAATATTCATGGAATCTCTCTGGTATATCTATATTAATACTTTATCTACTGAAGACACACATTTTCGAGTCTTACAATGTGATAACATGCAAGCATTTTATAACAATTTTTGTTATTTTTTTCGAAGGTTGAATTTAGATTGAACTAGTGTACAGTATAGATTGAACAGGTAACTGTGAAACATCAGACCATGTGTCAATCAAAAAAGAAAAATGAAATTACAACAGATGTCACTCCAAAAAATAGAATAACAAAATTTAAATTTCAATGCTAGGTGGCACCTCTCATATGCTTTTGAAAATACAAATTATATGATAATAAAAATATAGTTTTATTTTATCATTGACTGTTGTATGTGACAGATTCATGCTATGTTATGGATTTTTCACTTGTGTGTGATTTTTATATTGTTTACCCCTATATAATGTGTGACAAAGAAACGTTTTTAGAAACTAGAACTGATAGTTTAACATTTTTGGGCAGTTTTTCAAAATGTGAAATTGATGAAGGTCATGAAAATAGTAATACAAACTCCCCAATACTTACTGCTAGTAAAAGGCCACATGTAATGCAAATTCCTTCATCCAGCAATTTTGTGGAAACTGATATTAATTTAGACTGGCCTAATTATCATGCTCCCAGAAAAGTATTAATAGAGATTTCATGGACTATCCAAAAGTGAAAATATTTTCATGCAACTGTTAGAGCATTGAAGATGTTGCATCTTTATTCATTGGAGATGATTTGAAACCTTTACTTCAGAATCTTGAAAATATCATGTACAAAATTTCCACATATACAAAAATTTGTCTAAGATTGAAACCGTTTGTGCTGATAATTATGGACATGGTGAGAGGAAATAAAATGTATGGTTACTGCTTGACTAACTATTAACTGAAATGGCAATTGTTTTTAAAAATGAGCAGAAATAGATTCATTAAAGTTTGGACACTTTTGCACTTTACAGATAATGAAAAGATTACCAGTAACCCAAACCAAAATGTGAAGCATTCAAAATATGGTATTTGGCATTAGTAAATGGATACAGTAGGTAAAGTGTTAATAAGAATTTTTCTCACCATAAAAAGTCATAGTTGGATATATTGCAACTTATTTTTTTAGAATACACTAATATATTTTATAATTCTTATATACACACACATATATACTGAGTGATTCCATTTATATACTGAGTGAAGAAATTTGGCACTACACAAAAGTGCTACAAGAAAATTAAGAAATGAAAATCACTGAAATGTCAGTAAAACATTCACCAACATATTCAATACACTTCTGCTATTGTCAAACAAGTGCATTTATGCTATTGATAAAAAAAAAAAAATCTTAGTTCTTGGAAGTGATGAATACTTTGAAGGCATTTTTAACTGCTGTCTCATTGCTGAATGTTTTCCCCACTATGAAGTGGTCAAAATGCTTGAAGAAGTGGTGGTCAGTTAGTGAATATGCTGGGTGAGAAATTGTAACTGATGAAGTTTTTGGACCATTATTTGTAATATGTGAGGTCAAACATTATCATGGAGCAGTAGGATGTCATGTCTATTGACCAATGCAGGCTGCTTCTTACATAATTTGTCATGCATTTTTTAGAGTTCTGTGTGATATTTCTCTGCATTTATTGTTTCACCTGGTTTTAGGAATAAATAATGGATAACACCAACTGCAGACTACCAAATGGTCACCATAACCTTCATCAGGTAAAGATTAGGCTTGGGTATGTGTTTGGATGCTTCCATTGGTCCAGCCATCGAGCAAAAAGTCAACAATTGTTGTGTATGATCCATTTTTAATCACATATTGCAACTCTATGAAGAAACAGATCCCTTTAGTTTTGTATGAAAAGTGCACAATTCAAGTCAACGTGCCTTATGAGTGTCCATTATTTCATGCAGAATCCACTTATCCAACTTCACTTTCCCAATGGCTTTCAGGTACTGGGAAACTGTTGAATGATGCACACCTAATTTGCCTGCGATGTCTCATACATTTTGGCATGTTAGATTCAGTCTTCAGTTAGTTGTTATCAATTGCTTCTTGGGGTCGACCACATGGCTTTCGAAGGCTGGTGTTGCCTGATCAAAAATTTTCAAACCAACCTTATGTTGTTCATTCACTAGCTGTGCTTTCACCAAAGGATGCATTGATGTTGCAAGTTGCTTCAGCAGCATATGTCCCAGTTTAAGCTGTTATGAGAACACAAATTTCACTCTGATCCAATGTTCCCTTAAAACTCTTACAATCTACTTACAATAAAATCTACTGGCAAAATGGCTACTGTGTTATCATAAGCAGGCTTCATGGTTTAATATAACAGACCACAGTGCCATCTGGTAATATTTTAGTCCTCAAAACATTGAAAACTTCATGCATCTGTGACATCAGCCATTTGATATGCAACAACCTAATAACAAAAATTAGAGTAGAGGTACACATTGTGGCAATTAAAGTTATTTAATTCTCCATGACACCGCTAAATACTTCTAATCACCCCAACACACGGACCATACCATCAGGCACCAACAATTATTAAGGAGAGACCTACGTACCATGTCGTAGAGGATGGGTAGTAACAGGAACTTTCGGGACGCTTTTGGTGACAAATTTAATAATTGACGTTCTTGCTTCAACAATTATTAAGGAGAGACCCACATACCATGTCATAGAGGACGGGTAGCAACAGGAACCCTCGGGATGCTTCTGGTGACAAACCCAACAATCGACGTTCCCGCCGGCAAGCAAAGTCTCAGTGGAGACCAAAAGCAGGGTAACAGCTGCCAATGGCCTAACCAATTGTGTTCATATTTCCTTTTTATTAGAAGGGAGGGAGAGAAAGCATTTGGAGGGGGGTTAATGTTTTATAGCCTATGACACTCCCCGGGATACGAGCTTTCATTTGAGACAAAAGCCATTTTCTGCATCGCGCTTCAAAGATATGGTGAACAACTTTTTATCAAATCCACGAACCGAAGAGCAACGGGGACAATGTCAAATCCAATAGGAAGTTAGGGAAAAATTTGTTTTTTTTATAATTAGATTTCGTGCAATCGAGAAAACTTTACAAAATTTAGGGCAGATGGTAAAATTCGTAGCTACTTGGTAAAATACAGGTCAGTTGTGATAATTTTGATTGGTTTTGTAAAAACAAAGAGAATTGGCAAAAATGGGAAAACCTGGCAAAATTCGAAGCCGCTTGGTAAAATACAGGTGGGTTGTAAAAATATTGATTGGTTTTGTGAACATAAGGAGAATTCCCAAAAATTGGGAAAACTTGGCAAAATTAGAAACCGTTTGGTAAAATACAGGTGAGTTGTAAACATTTTGATTGGTTTTGTGAACATAAGGAAAATTGGCAAAAATTGGAAAAACTTGGCAAAATTCGAACCCGCTTGGTTAAATACAAGTGAGTTGTAAAAATTTTGATTGGTTTTGTAAACATAAGGAAATTTGGCAAAATTCGAAGCCGCTTGGTAAAATAGAGGTGAGTTGTGAAAATTTTGAGTGGTTTTGTGAACATAAGAAAAATTGGCAAAAATTTGGAAAACTTGGCAAAATTCAAAGCCGTTTGGTAAAATAGAGGTGAGTTGTAAAAAGTTGATTAGTGTTGTGAACATAACGACAATTGTCAAAAATTGAGAAAACTTGGCAAAATCAGAAACCGTTTGGTAAAATACAGGTGAGTTGTAAAAATTTTGATTAGTTTTGTGAACATAAGGACAATTGTCAAAAATTGGGAAAACTTGGGAAACTTCGAAGCCGCTTGTTAAAATACAGGTGAGTTGTACAATTTTGATTGTTTTTGCGAACATAAAGAGAATTGGCAAAAAATGGGAAAACTTGGCAAAATACGAACCCGCATAGTAAAATAGAGGTGAGTTGTAAAAATTTTGATTGGTTTTGTGAACCAAAGGAATATTGGCAAAAATTGGAAAAACTAGACAAAATTCGAAGCCGCTTGGTAAAATACAGGCGAGTTGTAAAAATTTTGATTAGTTTTGTGAACATAAGGACTAGTGTCAAAAATTGGGAAAACTTGGCAAAATTCGAAGCCGCTTGGTAAAATGCCAGTGTGTTGTAAAATTTTGATTAGTTTTGAGAACATAAGGACTAGTGTCAAAAATTGGGAAAACTTTACAAAGTTTGAAGCCGCTTGGTAAAATAGAGGTGAGTTGTAAAATTTTGATTGGTTTTGTGAAATTAAGGAAAATTGGCAAAAATTTGGAACACTGGGCAAAATTCGAAGCCGCTTGTTAAAACACAGGTGACTTGTAAAATTTTGATTGGTTTTGTCAACATAAAGAGAATTGGCAAAAATTGGGAAAACTTGGCAAAATACGAACCCGCTTGGTAAAGTACAGTTGAGTTGTAAAAATTTTGATTGGTTTCGTGAACATAAGTAAAATTGGCAAAAATTGGGAAAACTACGCAATATTCGAAGCTGCTTGGTAAAATACAGGTCAGTTGTAAAAATTTTGATTGGTTTTGTAAACATAAGGAAAATTGGCAAAATTCGAAACCGCTTGGTAAAATAGAGGTGAGTTGTGAAAATTTTGAGTGGTTTTGTGAACATAAGAAAAATTGGCAAAAATTTGAAAACTTTGCAAAATTCGAAGCCGCTTGGTAAAATGCTGGTGAGTTGTAAAAATTTTGATTAGTTTTATGAACATAAGGACAATTGTCAAAAATTGGGAAAACTTGGCAAAATTCGAAGCCTCGTGGTAAAATACAGGTGAGTTGTAAAATTTTTATTGGTTTTGTGAAATTAATAAAAATTGGCAAAAATTTGGAAAACTGGGCAAAATTCGAAGCCGCTTGTTAAAATACAGGTGACTTGTAAAATTTTGATTGGTTTTGTGAACATAAAGAGAATTGGCAAAAATTGGGAAAACTAGGCAATATTCGAAACTGCTTGGTAAAATACAGGTGAGTTCTAAAAATTTTGATTGGTTTTGTGAACGTAAGGAAAATTTGCAAAAATTGGGAAAACTTGGCAAAATTCGAAGCCACTTGGGAAAATAGAGGTGAGTTGTAAAAAGTTCATTAGTGTTGTGAACATAACGACAATTGTCAAAAATTGGGAAAACTTGGCAAAATCAGAAGCCCTTTGGTAAAATACAGGTGAGTTGTAAAAATTTTGATTAGTTTTGTGAACATAAGGACAATTGTGAAAAATTGGGAAAACTTGACAAAATTCGAAGCCGCTTGGTAAAATAGAGGTGAGTTGTGAAAATTTTGAGTGGTTTTGTGAACATAAGAAAAATTGGCAAAAATTTGGAAAACTTGGCAAAATTCAAAGCCGCTTGGTAAAATAGAGGTGAGTTGTAAAAAGTTGATTAGTGTTGTGAACATAGCGACAATTGTCAAAAATTGGGAAAACTTGGCAAAATCAGAAACCGTTTGGTAAAATACAGGTGAGTTGTAAAAATTTTGATTAGTTTTGTGAACATAAGGACAATTGTGAAAAATTGGGAAAACTTGGGAAACTTCGAAGCCGCTTCTTAAAATACAGGTGAGTTGTACAATTTTAATTGTTTTTGCGAACATAAAGAGAATTGGCAAAAAATGGGAAAACTTGGCAAAATACGAACCCGCATAGTAAAATAGAGGTGAGTTGTAAAAATTTTGATTGGTTTTGTGAACCAAAGGAATATTGGCAAAAATTGGAAAAACTAGACAAAATTCGAAGCCGCTTGGTAAAATACAGGCGAGTTGTAAAACTTTTGATTGGTTTTGTGAAATTAAGGACAGTCGGTGTAATCGAGAAAACTTGGCAGAATTTTGTGGAGTTGGTGAAATTCGACGGGACTTGTTAAAATATTTTAGGAGAGGTAAATGTATGAAATAGGAATTGTTTATGAAAAATATGTATGGCGATGTTGCAATAAAGATAGTACCTGCAACCCCCCTTCCCGCCTCTCAATAGTGAAATTGTGGGTAAATATATATGGAAAGTAATTATTTTCCCAGTTGGCAAAATTTGAGTTCCGGGTTGGCAAAGCTCCGAGGTCCCCTCGCTACGCCTCTGCCTGTAAGATGACCTTCCGAGATATACGGACCAATTAGCTGATGGTAGAGAGTACCAGTTAACGTCACTAAATGGATGTTAAAAAAATCTTTCCAAGGTGTCATGAAGATTTATTTCTGACCACTCATGTGAGTTACCAATGTTGCTGATAAATTGGGTCTCATCACAGAACAAGACTTACGTACACACAATATATTCTATTTAAACTCAGAAATCAAAACTGAAGAGGAATTTCATAATCAAGAGAACAAATTCAAAGCATTCCCTGATTAACATTTACAAAATAATGTAAAAATAAGCAAAAATATAAACAAAAAATATTACCCAAGCAGCTGCTTGTTGCAGATGTCTGAATAGGAGCCTGTCGGTATAATGCATTATAGAGAAGGTATGTGAGGAAGGCGAGACCTCAGAAGAAATGCATCACATGAAAAAAAAACTTCCATGCTTTCCTTATCCAGTGCTCGAACCCAGGTCCTTTTCATTCATAGCGAAGTTCGCTAACGACTCCATGATATTTAAAAATTATTAATTGCTGAAAATGCAAATTACAGCCTAATCGTAAAAATACTAAAAATTTATTTTAAAATTTTGTTTCAGATTTAACCCTTTGAACATATTGTATTAGGCAGGCAATTCAGTCTTCACGTACCTGTTACCTTAAACAGATTTCGAAACATTGCCCAATTAATGTGATTTCTATAAATAGTGTTTGCTTCATCATGTCTATTTTTCCTTAGTATAGTCAACTAACATAAAGAGTATTTCAGGTCACTTTGAAATTCACTTCCCTCTTTTTCCTTGGCAGTGTGCATTGTGGACGGAGCTGTCTTTCGCAACGGGGATCCAGTCCCCACAGACGACTACTGCGAGAAGTGCACGTGCAGGCCTCCCGGGTTTTCCTGTGTGCTAAGGGACTGTGAGGTAAAGCCCGGATGCAAGGCGGTCCGAAGAGATGGCGAATGCTGCCCCGAATACGTCTGCGGTGAGCATCTCAATCATTTTACTCTGTGCGGGAAAACGTTTCTCATTTTGCAGATGTCATTCCAGACAGAGAGAAAGGCGGAATCTATCACATTAATCTAAATTTTGGCTTCATTTCCCCTTTAGATCTATTTTTCCATTTGTTTGCCCAAGAATTTTTAAAATATTGAGATTTCTAAATATAACTAAAATTATTCTAGTTCAATATTCGCGATTCCTATAACTTCAAAAACTGATTTAACCTACATCCAATTAATCATTAATAAACTTCAGTCAATGAAGTTATAATACAGTTTTAAGACAACATTTTATCACCACACTTTATATTACGCTATTCTTGCTGTAGCGAGATAGTTGTGCCTACTTAGCCCAAATCACTGATCTTCACAATATCCTCGCTTTCATTTCAGTGGAATGCCAATTCCCACACAAACATAATATCCTGAATTTATCCACAAGATATTTAAGATGACTAATGAATATCCTATGGTCATCTTAAATATCAGATGGATATTTTCTGGATATTGTTGTTGTTGTAGTTACTTCTAATCGAAAAGAAGCAACTATTAAAAACCAGATGTAATTCTTTCTGTTCACTGCTTTGGATTTCAGTTCTTGTGATTCAGTAAGGAGTCTTAAACATATCCCTAAAAATAGGAAAAGTAATAAAGTTTTGAATGTATTATATATATGTGATAATAGTTAAAGGTCTTTCGTACAATTTGTTGCAAATTATAAATAAATGATTGATACTTTCAATATTGCTAAGAACATAAAAGGTAGTGAAGCAAATGTTTTAATAGAGGAATCACCACTTGCAACAGAGTTTTGAATCTATGAATGAGTTGCTGAATCTGATCGATACCTATTGAGATGATTTAATCAGAATTACGTAACCCATTGCATGAGATCACCGCAGAGACCATGGAACTGTTAAAAGGTCTTGCAGATAAATATTTTTTTTTATTAATGCTCGAGGAGTTGCTAAAAGTGTTCGCAGATGCTTCTTTTATTACTTACTGCTCATAGAGTTATTATTCTTATGCTCGCAGATGTACCCTTTATTTGTTTGAGTCAAGATATCGCTCAAGTGGGAGCAATACCAAATTTTCTCTCATGATATTGCTGAATATTTGCTATGTAAGGGTCTTTAAATTGATACAGGCATTTCTACTGTCTTGGACTAAGCGAAAGTAAATTCAGGAATATGTCCTCGGGGAGAAAAAGAACTGGGTATGTAATAAATTTAGAAATATATCTGAAACTTACCTTAGGTATAACCGGTGCTTAAGTAATGGGAATAGCTGCCGATTTCAAGACGTGAAGCAACAGCATCACTAGTTACATTTTCGTCCGCTGTTGTACTTGCTTTACAGCATTTATTACGCTGTTTATCGCTGGTTCCAAAGTTGGATTCTGATACCAATTTGTTCATATGTTATTAATTTACTGTTCTGTTTACTTGTTACCGTTTTTAACTAGAATTGTGGATGATGATGCAGTGTTGTGTGATGTTTTGCAGAAGCGAAATTTATGAAACAAAACTCAAAGTTTTTATCGAATCACTTCCAAACTGGATCTGCGAGACAGGTGGTTGCAGCAATATGTCGGTAATGTAACGTTGACATGAGAAATTGGAAAAAAAATCCGAGATCACTTTTGAATAAATAATATTTTGTAATCGCAGGAATTGTAAACAAGGGAAAGTTATTCCCATTACCTTAAAACGATGAATCTATTTGCAATATACGGAACTGAGTTACACTGCCTTACCAAAATATTAGATAATTTCCGTGTTAAGCGAATGGCAATCTAACTTCGGAGCTCTATAAGTTTTAAAATATTCATTTAATGGAAGAATGAAACTAAAATTAAATTAAAAATCGTAATCTTATCTATTTAAATTTTGATTTTCAACTGCATTCGTCTAGTATGTAAGGAATTATGGAAGCTGGAATATTTCACAACAGTAATGGGTCATAAGAATTTACCTCAGATATTAATTGAAACTTAAATAATAAGTGTTACTTCAAATCATTTAATAAAATATAATTTTTAAAAGTTGCATAAGGATTATTTCGATGTTAGATAATTATGAACTATTTTTATAAAACAAGATACTTTATTATTAAATATTGCAGCTTCCATAACTCTTTCACTACTAAACGAATATTGATGATAAATCGAGATTTAAATAAATTTGATTATCTTTAACTTCAGTCAGTTTTCCATTAAATGTATCAAGTGTGTATATGTAAAATCTGAGTTTGTGTTCATCGGCTACCTAGATAGCAACAACATCCTGACAAGGTAGAAACAAGTACCCTTGTACACACTCACACACTGGCGGCTCGGAAAGAACCGAACCCTGACGGGTCTACAAGTACCAGTCTGCAATCTTTATCTTCATCACATTTTTCCATTGGATGCATATTTTAGATGTTATTGAGTTTCGGAGTTAGATTTCCGTTGACAACGTGGAAAGATAACTGTGTAGGTACTCTGAGCTATTAAACACTGTCGCCGTCAAATTAAATACCCATTCACCATCAAATGACTAGAGCTTTGCATGGATGCGGATATCCGCGATTCTCTCTGCGGAAAAAATATTATCCTTATCACGGATACCTGATAAAACGACTGATAAAAAAATTGTTGTTAATATAGATGGCGAATAAAATCTCGTATTTGATAAAATAGTCAGAAACATGAGCAAAGATTATTGATGGCTGCCATGAGTGAAAACACTACTGCAGATTATGTTAGAGAAACCTGATTTGAAAATTCAGTGGTATTCACTGTAACAAAGAAATTGGGATAAATCCTCAAGTTAAAAACTTATGTACATGAAAAAAGAGATCTTTTTCCACCGAAGCAGAATATAAATTCAAACAATTATTAAATAAATTTAAAAAAACATATATCTTTGCAAAACAAATAAAATTTTTAAACCATTTTGCACAAATGATGGAAGTAAGTGTACTGAGGAAGCTGTAGAACTGAACAGGCTAAATACTAAACCTTTCTCAAGAAAAAGCCTAAATTTTAACTATTTGCTCATCCTTATGCTATCAGAAATGAAATTTAAATAACTGATTAAGTGAATAAAAGCATCTCACACCGCCTTTCTTTCAGCATACTGTTGTTACCGATTAAACTTTTCACTAATTCAAATAATAAATAAAATAATAAAAAAAATAAATACCCCCTCAAGCAGCTGCTTGCCACAGAGGTCTGACAGGAGCCTGTCAGTTTATATGCCATAGTAGAAAGTCTGAGAGGATGGCAGGACCTCAGCAGAAAAAAAGACACAAACAGCCATGCCTTATCCGGGGCTCGAACCCAGGTCCCGTAGATCAGTAGCCAAGCGTGCTAACCACTCGGCCATATGCATTACTTAAAAAAAAGTGCTAGTTATAATATAAAAATGTCGCTCATTTTCTTGGAACTGGGACATTCATGTCCCCCTCCCCCTTGTTCATCTATCCTTAAACCAGTTCTTTATATGACTAATGGGATATTGAAGTCTGTAACAGTTTTGTAAGCGTTTTGAAAGGCACAAATGCATATATAAACGAGGGCGTATTAAGCAATTGGGAGACCTGAAGATAAGTCCTATATGGATGCTTTGGAACAAATTTCTAAAGAGGAGCCTTAGAGCTATATTCTAATATATATATACATTCCACTAATGCTTCCTTTATCCTTCTAAACTGAAAAATAATGAAAACTGAACTACTTTAAATAAAATCGTCAACTGACGTGATAAAAAAGTAACCTTATTTTAAATAAGTAAGGAAGGGAAGGTCGGGATAAGTAACATTGAAATGAAAAATCTAACATATAATGAGTCCATTCTGTGCTGCAGCAAATAATTTGTGCCTATTGCAATTAAAAACTATTACTTTTAATCATTAATTTTTTAGTAAATTTTCCACTTCATGCTTATTAAATTTGATATCAAAATAAAAAGGGCTAAAGTATATTTCTTATGCATTTCCCTTAACATCATCATCATCATCCTTAAGCAACCATGGGCTACGGAGATCCAACCAGACTGTGCAATTTAGTTCTCCAAGCAAGTCTGTCCTGAGCTACATCTGCTGCACCAGGCCACTGCACACCAATTATAATAAGGTCAAGTTTCACATTGTCTGCCCACCTCATCCTTGGTTCCCCCCTCTTTCCTTTAGGCACACTACTATAGGCCTTTAGGCACACTGTTCATAACCCTTTTCGCCAATCTATAATTATCCCTAAGGGCAACATGGCCAAACCAACGGAGTCTCTCTCTGCACAATATGCTGCTTAAAGGAGGTTGCAAACTTATTTGCCTAACCTCATCATTAGTTACAAAGTTGAACCACCTAATTCCCAAGATACTGCGTAGGCATCTGGAATCAAAAGCATCTAGTTTCCTGTTATCTTGTTTACAAAGTGTCCACGTTTCACTACCATAATTAACCCTAGAAAGAACCAAACTATTATACAGTCTAATTTTAGTCTTTAGGTGTATACGCCTATTTCTCCACACTCTCCAAAGGTTCTTAAAAGTCCCGGCAGCAATCCTTATCCGTCTGTTAATCTCCTGCCGCACATCACCAGTATCTGTTACGTAGCTTCCCAGATTATTAAACTGTGACACCTGTTCAAGATTGCAACCCTTCAGATTAACTGAATCACAGCCTGCCTGACCAATTTTCATCACTTTAGTTTTCTGTCTGTTTATAACCAAACCTACTCTACTACCAGTCTCATCAACAGCTCGATGTAAGAGTTCATCTCATCAACATCATCTGCTAAAAGGTCTAAATCATCAGCATAATCTGAATCAAAACGTTTCGTATCTCCAGCCCATTTAAAGCCAAAATCTTTCCCTTGCAGTGAATTCCGCATAACATAATCAATAAGCAAACTAAAGAGAAAAGGAGATACATGCTCCCTTGTCGAACATCAGGAGCAATGCTAAACCAATTGCTACACGCCTTATCAACTCTCACACACGACTCAGTGTTATTATAGAGAGCTTTCATTATGTTAACTAACTTGTCTGGTATACCATATGATTTCACAATCAACCACAAATTATGACGATCAACAGAGTCGAAAGCCTTTTTGAAATCAACAAAGCTAGCAACCAAAAGTTTCTGAAACTCTAAACATTTCTCAAGAATCTGCCTAAGTGAAAATATCTGATCCACACATCCCCTACCACTTCTGAATCCACATTGCTCATCACGCAATTGACTGTCAACCAGATTCTTAATTCTATTAAGCACAATCATGCAAAGAATTTTCCCTGAAACAGAGAGTAGGCTGATACCCCTATAGTTATCACAAGAACTGCGATCACCTTTTTTGAAAATAGGGATAACAATAGCTCTGGTAAAATCCTTAGGAACCATGCCTTTATCATAAAAGATATTTAAAATTTCAGTCATCCAAGTGGTAACCGAAACATTCCCAGCTCTAAGCATTTCCGTAGTAATTTCATCTACACCTGGGGATTTATGAAGTTCAAGTTTAGAAATAGCCAAAATAACTTCAGATTGTGTTATAGGGCCAACATTAAAGCCACCAATGCATCTATCATCATTGCAAACAATGGGAGTAGAACTACTCATATTGTTTAGAACATCACTGAAATGCTCGGCCCACCTAGCCATGACAGAATCCTCACCTTCTATAACCTTACCTTGTTTATCCTTCAATAGTATTTAAAATTATTAAATTAGAAAAAGAATTGCTTTGGAAAAAATTTAATTTTGCTGTTTAAAGAATGACCATTAAATAATATTACTTGGTAAACACTTCAAAATTTCGGATTTTATTCAAAGTAACAAGATTATTTTTAAATATGTTTTTCGTTATGGAGAATTAAACCATTTTTCCCGTTGTATATCTAACAAATATTCTACTTCATTGTATTTGATTAACCATCGCTGCCCTCATGTGGCAAATTCTGAAGCTTCCTATACGCGCTTGTTAACACGGAGATTCGTGGAAATCGGCAGGAGAATCCTCGTTCGTTGTGTTGTGACACATTACTCCCGTCACCAGCATTCAAATTACGGGCGAGTTGTGCCACAGTATCTCTTCTGTTGATTCGTACTACACGGGATAGACTTCGCTCACCTCTAACATCGATGAGCAGTGGTCGGCCCACACCTTGCCGACAGTTCGGGGGTTTTCCCTCCTCAGACCACTTTTTGAAGGTACTAACCACGGCTGACCGTGAGCACCCCACAAGCCTTGCCATCTCATAAATGCTCTGTCCCAGTCGTCTGGCCATTACAATTTGGCCTTCGTCAAACTCACTTAAGTCCGCCTCCTTTCTCATCTGAAGAGCAAGAATAACACTGATTAACATAGCTCAGTATCGGGTATTATTTATATCGTTTCATGACCTACGCAAGCGCCGTCGTTTATCTGCAGTTGCTTCGATTTGCATATCATTGGCAATGCCACAGTATCTCTTCTATTGATTCGTACTACACGGGATAGACTTCGCTCACCTCTAACATCGATGAGCAGTGGTCGGCCCACACCTTGCCGACAGTTCGGGGGTTTTCCCTCCTCAGACCACTTTTTGAAGGTACTAACCACGGCTGACCGTGAGCACCCCACAAGCCTTGCCATCTCATAAATGCTCTGGCCCAGTCGTCTGGCCATTACAATTTGGCCTTCGTCAAACTCACTTAAGTCCGCTGCCTTTCTCATCTGAAGAGCAAGAATAACACTGATTAACATAGCTCAGTATCGGGTATTATTTATATCGTTTCATGACCTTCGCAAGCGCCGTCGTTTATCTGCAGTTGCTTCGATTTGCATATCATTGGCAATGCTGTTCCAACAATACATGTTTGTTATTCATAATATATGTATACAATATACAAAGACGCGCTGATCATAATCTTTTGGCTTTTCAGTGTATATACTTCAGAAGCGATTAGAATTCCCAAGTTTTAAATATCAAATGTGTAAATGACTTAGCTAAGTTGTAGATATGAAAATTGTAGATATTCAAATAGCTTTGATAATCAGGTTTATCCAAAAAGGGATTTTTGGATAAACTTGATATGTCCTAGGTAAAACATTTTCTATGATATTGCATATGAATATAAGATCGTTAAGAAATTTTTTGATTATTTCTTATTTTTATTGTCGATAATGGAAATCTCCTAGCTGTTATTGGATTATCTGAAATCTGGGTAAAGGATAGTGAAATCAAGTTATCTATATAATAAAAGAAGGTGTCTGTCAGTTTGTGAGTCTGTTTCCGGTTGTGGTCCGGATTGCAGTGCCAAATTTCAGGTCGAAAGTCCAAAAGGGGAGCTTGCTAGAACCTCAAATATTTATCATGCTATTCCTACGGGAAACCAGAAACGCTGTCAAATTTACTGTTGCCATTTTCTGCTCCATAACTGCGAAAGTAAAGTGTTAAAATAGCATTTAAATCTCTGCTGCAAATCTGATGCCGTTGCCAGATTCTCCACATTTCCAAAAGCATTATTTAGGCGTTCCATTGCAGCTAGGGACTTGGTTTTCTAATCAAACATGGGGTCAGGCACGTGAAACCTGCCTACGAAATTTCGGACCTTTAGGTGATGTACGTCGGGAATTACAGAATGACAAAATCTGACGAAAAAATAACTCTATCATTTGTCACGGGCTGTGACAGCTCGCGCCGAGTCAGCAATGACCTTTGCAACACAGGAAATTCTTCGTGCTCAAACTGTGATAAAATGTCGTGGGGGGGGGGATACTCACAAAACCAACGTTTAGTGCAGGAAACAACAGAATATGCAAATTAAAAGTGAGACACGAGCTGTCACAATTTGTGTAGAAACGAAGCCACGGGCCAAGTGAGAACCTGATTTTTAAACCAATCACCGGGTCACACGGGGGACGCTGTGCAGGAGATTTGGACCATGCGAACGAATATCAGGGGAGCCACTGGGGTGCATAATCTGTGGTAACGGAAATAAAATCTCGATAGCTTACACAGAAACTAAGACACGGGCTATGAGGTGTGTGTGCTCGCTGACATCAACAACGATCCGGGCAAATTTCTTCCTGTTGAAAATCTGTGCTAAAGTGTCTGGGGGAGGGGGATTCTTACAAAATTTACCTTTAATGCTGTGAAAATAAGAATATACAGGTTAAAAGTGACACCCGGGCAGAGCCGGGTACGTTCAGCTAGTCTATATAATAAAAGAATATGTCTGTGTGTCTGTCTGTGGCATCCATAACTCATCGGGAAATCAACGTAACGCTCCAAAGTTTGCGAGAATATTTCAGGTTGTGGTCCGGATTGCAGTGCCAAATTTCAGGTCGAAACTCCATAAGGAGGGTTTGCTAGAAGCAAAAATATTTACCATGCTATTTCCTACGAGAAACGAGAATCGCTGTCATATCTATTTTGCGCCATTTCCTGCTCCCTAACTCTGAAAGTAAAGATTTAAAATAGCATTTAAATCTGCTGCCGTTGCCAAATTCCCCACAAAATTGCCCCAAAGGCATTATTGAGGCGTTCCATTGCAGCTAGGGACCTGATTTTCTAAACAAACACGGGGTCAGGCATACATACACATGGTATACTGGTCTGGATATCTATTCAGTCGGGTTGACTACGAATTTTGGGACCTTTCGCCGAAGATCGTCGGGAATTACAGAATACCAAAATCTGACGAAATAAATATCTCGATCGTTTGTCACGGGCTCTGAGAGCGCGCGCCGAGTCAGCAATGATCTTTGCAACTCCGGGAAATTCTTCGTGTTCAAACTGTGATAAAGGTTTTATAAATGTGGTGAACTGACTAGGTATGGAAGTACAATTGTGTTTGTTAAGAGTGATTTAAACTTTAAACAAGCTGACATTAAATTTTATATCGCCGATATTGTTATATTAAAATTAAAACTTGATCATATTGAATATTTGTTAATATTAGTAGATCGCTCAACAAGCTTGGATAAAATATCCTTTGTACTTGAATTATGCGATTTGTTAGTAAAACATAATAACAAGAATACTTTTATTGTTGGGGATATCAATATAGATATCTTAGATAATCACTTACAGGAAATGCAAATTCGTCCTATATAGACCATATGGTGGTTAAACTGACAGGGAAAAAAGACATTCAAGCAGTTATTATTAAATCATATGTAACTGATCACTATATGATATTTATACAATATAAAAATTCCATAAAGGAAATTCAACCTCATTTGACAAAAGAATTTATTGATTTTAAAAGAGTCAAAAACGCACTTCAATACGCGAAATGGAGCGTGGAACCTAAAGAAAATGGGATTCAGATTTCCTGAATTATCGTAATGACTTGATAAATATATTAAGAAATTGCCCAGATATATCCCATTACATAAAAATGTTAAATTTTAAAACCATGGATTACTAAGATTTGTTAGTTATGATTAATGAGAAAAATAGGATTTATGAGAGTATGAAATATAGGTTAGGCCATAGTGAATTATCACATTCATTTGCTTTGTTTAGAAATATACTAACAAATTTACTTAGATTTGCTGAAAGAAATTGTTACAGAAATAGGATTTCTTTGGCCTTAACTAATACTGAAGAACAATGAAAAATAATCAACGAAATTACAGGAAACAATAAATAAAGAATAGTATTAAAGAAAAAAAAAGTTGGAAAAAATATTTTATCTTTAAATGACAATAAAGCTGACATTGTACGTTATTTCTGATAATCAATTTGGGTTTCGCAAAAACAAGGGTACTGAAGAAGCTATTGCAATGCTCAGAGGTAAAAATCTATGATGCACTTAAGGAAAACTAAAAAGTAGTTGTTTTACTTGTTGACATTTCTAAATCTTTTGATTCGTTATCCATCTATATTTTAATTACAAAATTGGAAATTATGGAATTACGAGTACCTCATTAGACTGGTTCAAATCGTATTTAATAACGAAAACACAAAAAGTTAAAATTCAAACTGTTTGGAGCAGTTCTAAAATAATAATTTTGGCTTTTCTTCCAAATCTAAAATAATAAATTTTGGAGCACCTCAAGGATCCGACCACAAATATTTTTGCTATATATAAATTATCTGGTCTGTAAATGGTAGCTAGGTAGTCACTGGAAGGAGAGCTATGCACCAATCCCCTGTGATGATGCGTAGAACCGGCCAGGCCTAGCACCTAATGTACGACCCCGCCTTCTCGTGGTGCAGACCGTTAGTACCTTTCAAAAGAGATACTTTCTTGCGGAAGTGAACGGAAGGAGAGGGCTGCCAGATTAACATGGTATACTGGTCTGGATAACTATGGCTGCTTTACTTTTTTTTTCTACCCTGCTGAGGAGTGGTCAACCACATAGGGTAATGGTGCTGACCATATAAACCCACTGGACTGGACTGAATTAAGGCTCTGAGCTTGATTACAGATCCTGATTTTCCTGCACTGGTGGGCTTCTGTGGAGGGAAAAACCTTCCGCTGTATTTTCTGTTTGTTTGTGGGTTGACAGCTCCAAGTGAATAGATTCACAGGATATGTTTATCAGCTGGGGGATAATCCTGAGCAGAAGTCATCGCAGGCACCTGAACTCTTTGCTTCTATTGGCATCGTCAAATTCTACATTGGAGGAAGTCTTCCAGTGTAGATGGCTTCAGCCTTTAGTAGTGGGGGAACAGGTCTTTGCCCCATGTCTGCGATTAGGGGGCTGTTTGATATTGTCGGCATTCCCTCTCTCAATAAACATAGTTTCTTTAAACATCCCACTAACCATTTTCTCTCCATAGGTAATTGGAATGTGAGGACTATGCACAGAGCTTTTTCTCTTGATGTCCTCACACAAAAGGTCCACCATTATAATTTAGATATTCTCGGCTTGCAAGAGACCAGATGGATAGATAAAGGTCAGATTCTTAAAAATAATCTTAAATTTCTCTTTTCAGGGAGGGACGACAATAAGCATCACCAAAGCGTGGGTCTGATTCTCAGCAGACACGCTAGTGATGCTCTTCTAGGATATGAGTGCATTAATGAAAGGTTTCGTACAGCAAAATTTCAGACAAGCGATAAAGACTTGAATGTTATCTGCTGTTATGCCCCCACTGAAGATGCCGATGGGGATGAGAAGGATAGGTTTTATGAACAACTTCAGGATATTTTGAATTCTGTCAAGAAAGGAGATATTACTCTTGTTCTTGGTGACTTCAATGCCAAAGTTGGTACTGACTCTGACCTTTGGGGAGGGGTGATTGGCCCTTTTGGTATTGGTAGCTGCAATGGCAATGGGCAACGTCTCCTACAGGTAAGTAAACTCAATGGTTTCAGAATAACTAACACATATTACAAACACCGCGATATACATAAGTACACATGGGTTTCACCTGATGGGCTGCATAGGAATATGATTGATTATATATTAATTAACAGGAAATGGACTAGTTCTGTTAGGAATACCAGGGCATATAGGGGACCTGAAACTGGATTTGACCATTACCTTCTTAAAAGTGTCTTGCAACTTAAACTTAAAAAGTGTTGTGGTTAAACATTTTCCAAAAAGTTAAAACATTTTCCTTTAATACTGAAGTTCTGAAAGACCCAGTTATAGCTAAAACTTACCATGATAGGTTTCTTAGTCATTATGACAGTCATGGTTTGCTTACTACTGAAGTTGAAAAAGAATTGGGCCGTTTTAAACAGGCTTTTTTTTGGAAACTAACAGTACTCTTTTAGGAAAAAAGGAGCAGAGGAGATAGAATTATTTGAGTGATAAGGCACTTGAGCTTATTTCAGAAAGAAAGAACTTCAGGAATGTCATTATTCAATACCCTACTAATCCTAAGAGAAAGCATTACAGAGAGCTTAATGAACGTGTAAAGGATCAGTTAGCTGTTGATAAGAATATATGGCTTGATGGCTTTGTTGACAAAGCCGAGGAAACTGTTGGACAGCACAACAGCAGAGAGCTGTACCAGATAGTTAATGTTTCGCGTGGTAAAAAACGGACAAGTATATAGGAATTGAAGGATAAACAAGATAAGGTTATAGAAGGTGAAGATTCTGTCATGGCTGAGCATTTCAGTGATGATAGATGCATTGGTCGCTTTAATGTTGGCCCTAAAACAAAATCTCAAGATATTTTTGGCTCTTTCTAAACTTAAACTTATAAATCCCCAGGGGTAGATGAATTTACTACGAAAATGCTTAGAGCTGGGAGTGTTACGGTTACCATTTGGATGACTGAAATTTTAAATATCTTTTATGATAAAGGCATGGTTCCTAAGGATTTTAACAGAGCTATTATTCTTCCAATTTTCACAAAAGGTGATCGCAGTTCTTGTGATAACTATAGGGGTATCAACCTACTCTCTGTTTCAGTAAAGGTCTTTGCATGATGATGGTTAGTAGAATTAAGAATCTGGTTGACAGACAATTGCGTGGTGAGCAATGTGGATTCAGAAGAGGTAGGGGATGTGTGGATCAAATATTTTCACTTAAGCAGATTCTTCAGAAATGTTTAGATTTTCAGAAACCTTGAGTTGCTAGCTTCTTTTGATTTTAAAAAAAGGCTTTGGGCTCTGTTGATCGTCATAATTTGTGGTTGATTCTGAGATCATATGGTATACCAGACAAGTTAGTTAACGTAATGAAAGCTCTCTATAAAAACACTGATTCGTGTGTGAGAATTGGTAAGTCTTTTAGCAATTGGTTTAGCATTACTTCTGGTGTCCGACAAGGGTGCATTTTGCCTCCCTTTCTCTTTAGTTTGGTTATTGATTTTGTTATGCGCAAGGGAAAGATTTGGCCTTAAATGATCTGGAGATACGAATATTTCTGATGTAGATTATGCTGATGATTTTGCCCCTTTTGGCAAATGATGTTGATGAGATGAACTCTTTCATTCGAGCTGTTGATGAGACTGGTAGTAGAGTCAGGCAGATGGTGCCTCAGTTGCTTTGAATGGCTGTACTGTTGAGCAAGTGTCTCAATTTATCTTGGGAGCTATGCAACAGATACTGGTGATGTGTGGCTTGAGATAAATAAAAAATATCCGGAAGATAGGTAATAGAAGAATGTCGGGACTTTTAAGAATCTATGGAGAGTGTGGAGAAATAGGCGTATACACCTAAAGACTAAAAATAGTTTGGTTCTTTCTAGGGTTAGTTATGGTAGTGAAACGTGGACACTTTGTAAACAAGATAACAGGAAACTAGATGCTTTTGATTCTAGATGCTTACCCAGTATTTTGGGCATTAGGTGGTTCAACTTTGTAAATAATGATGAGGTTACGTAAAGGAGTCAGCAACCTCCTTTAAGTAGTGCAGAGAGACTCCGTTGGTTTAGCCATGTTGCTCATATGGATAATTATAGATTGGTGAATAAGGTTATGAACAATGGGCGTAAAGGCCTCAGAAAGGAGGGGAGACCTAGGATGCGGTGGGCAGACAATGTCAAACAGAATTGGTGTGCAGTGGCCAGTGCAGAATGATGTAGCTCAGGAAAGATATGCTTCGAGAACTAAATTGCACGGTCTGGTTGAACCTCCATCGTCCATGAGTGCTTGAGGATGATGATAATGATATCTGGAGCTGAGTCACACGTTTCAAATGAAAATTTTTAAAAGGAAATATTACATGAAATAGATGAATTTAGGAAAAGTATTTCATTTGTCTCCAATAAACTTGATGAACACAAAAATAATGAAGGAATTTGCAAAACAGATTAATGAAATGCAGTTTGAGAATAATAAATTAAAGGAAACAAATTTAATGTTGGGAAAAGAAGTATTTGCATTGCAGGAGAAATTGAACGATGTGCAACAGTACAGCAGGATCACAAATGTGGAACTAGTGGACATTCCCGAAAACCAACAAGAAAACGCTCTTCAAGTAGTCGAGAATCTGGCTAAAGTTTTGAAAATTAACACAAAATATCTGGATGTGGAAGCTGTTCATCGGATTCTATTTTTTAAACAAGAATAAAATAAAACCCATCATCGTTCAGTTTGGCTCTAGAATACTAAAGAGATGTGGATAAAGTGGTGTAAAGAAAAGAAGGAGTTATTATGAAAAGAAATTGATCAATCTTATGGTGATGGTAGGGTGTGTATCTAAAGACCTAACATAGGAAAATGAGTTATATAATCGACCAACTCTTATTTTCAAAATCAAAAGACAAACAACGTCAAAAGAGTCTCAAATCAAAAGAGAAACAATGTGAATTATGTTATAAATATGTTTGAGTCCGGGAGGCTAAAATATTTATGGAAAAAGCGGACGGCCTCAATGCTATTAGAATTAAGAATTACGAAGATCTAGTTAAATTGAAATAATATTATTTCCTCTGGACTTGTTTTTGTCTGTGGTATTATTTTAAATATTAATGGCAAATTCAACTGGTCCCGAGATTCGAAATAGTATTGGGCATTCTGAATTATGTGATATTAGTTGTATGGTTTCTGGAGATGTTGGTGTCTCAGATCCATTTCTTAATAGTTATCATGTGGTAACAAACGTTTCTATTGATTAATTGTATTCTATGCAAACTTTTATTAATAATACTAACACAAATTTCAGTGCTGATGATATTTGTGGCGATGAATTACATTGTAAAGTACAGATCATTCATAGTGAAAAGATGTATGAAAATTCATCTTTTTATTGGGGAAATGGTGTAAATGTAATTTCTGGAAATGTAAGAAATTTAAGAAAAATTTTGATCACTTTATAGTTTTCTTAAATATATCTGGATTTTTACCAGAAATAATCATTCTCTCAGAAATTTGGGTAAAAGGAAATGAAATTTAATGTTATCAAATTAATGTTTATAATGCTTATTATAAATGCAGACAAGATAATAAATCTGGTTCAATTATAAAGTATGTAAAGGAATATATCCAAGTTTTGTATTGCAATTCTGATTTTAAAACTGCTAATTTATTACAGTGTAGAATGAAAATTAATAATTTTTTTATAATTCTCTAGTTTTTACAGATATCACACTTATTCAAAAACAGAGTTCATTAATGAACTTCAGGAGAAACTTAAAGACTCTTGTGAACAATATATACTGTTACTGGGTGATTTAAATATTGATTTAAAATTTCATGATGCTGTATGCAGTAGAAAGATTTGTTCAACTGTTAAACATAAATGGTTTCTTTCTTGTCATGGTGAAGTTACCAGAGAAGTGTTGGGTACTTGCCTTGATCATTTGTTTGTGAGAAATTTAAATATGAATAAGTTAACTGCTTATATTATTAAATTACATATATCTGACCATTATTTTGTTGGTTTAAATATTGAATGTAAAGATATTTCATGTCATATTGAGAATGATAATACATTTAAAGAACGTAAAATAAGGTAATTATAAATAAATTACAGGAATTATTAAGAGACAAAGATTGATCAATTATACATAATGAAATAAATATAAATGTTTCTTTTGAGTACTTTATAAATGAATTACATAAGATGATTATAGAGGCATCTTATGTTCTCGCAAACCGAAACCCAGTTAAAAAATTTCAAATCTTGCATTACGGATGCTTTATTAAACCCTAAAGGAAAGAAATATATTATTCAAGTCGAAAAAAAGTAATAGTTCTGATATAAATTTGGTACAATATTATAAAACATTTAGAAACGTGCTAACTAGTGTTTTTAAAGAATTTAAGTCAAGAATTACACTGATGTATTTATTAAAAAACAAAAAAAATTAAAAGGCAATGGGATGTTATAAATAAAAGTGTGGTAAACATATAAACCGATCCAAATTTCCAAATAGATTTTCAGATACCAACCACAACTACAGTGTTAATGATAATCCAGAAGATTTGGCAAACATGTTTAATAATTATTTTACTAGTATTATAAAGGATATAACAATATTAATTCCTGAGAATGATTGTAGCGGTTTGCATAATTTGAAGGTATTTTCGAATGCTTTTTTTGTTGAGGAAATACATGAAAATGAAGTTGAAGATGTAATTAAGAATTTAAACTCTGCAAAATCCTCTAGCACAGACCACGTTTCTGTATTTATCCTTAAAAAGATAGGGGAAAGTATTAAAAGTATCTTAAGTATTTAATTTAATAAATTTTCAATTTCCGGATGTTTCCCTAATTGTTTAAAAACTGCCGCAGTTATACCAGTGTATACAGGTGACTATGATAAGAAAATTGAAAATTATAGACCAATATCCATTTTGTCTGTCTTTTCTAAAATAATAGAAAAAATAGTCAAATCTAAAATGTAAAATGTTTTGAAGAAATATAATTTCTTTTCTAAAAAAATCAATATGGTTTCGGAAAAATTTCGGGAACAGAGGACGCAATTCTAAAAATGAAATCAACCATGTATAAAAATATTAATCAAAATTTTAAAGTCGTTGTTTTATTGCTCGACGTTAAAAAAGCATGTGATTCTGTCCCACATTAAATTATATTTCATAAATTGGAAGCATCTGGAATGAGAGGTGAAATACTATGTTGGCTCTCTAGCTACCTAACAGGCAGAAGCCAAAAGGTTAAAATAAAAAAATTGTTACACTTCCAATGCTAAGAAAAATTTAGGTGTTCCTCAAGGATCTGTTTTGGGTCCTTTACTATTTTTGATATATTTTAATGATCTTTGTGACTTAAAATTGTACGGCAGCAACATAACATTTGCAGATGATATATCTTTAACTTAGCTGGCAAAACTGAGGAATTGCGAGTGCAAATAAATGATGATCTAAAAAAAAATCAAAAATTGGTTAATTCAAAATAAATTAGTTTTAAATGTTGCCAAATCGAAGTACATAAATTTTATATTACAAGAAAATCAGAGTACCTTTTTCAATAAACTGTCCAATCATGATCTGTATTGCAATGAGATATATTGTAAATATTCAGCTGTTTAGGGTGTTGATTGCTTCAGATATTTGGGTGTCTACCTTGACAAAAATGTATAATATCGCGTATATACTGAGACTGTGTCCTATTTCACATATCCACAGATCTAACATTGCAATTCTATCTTCCTATTTTTCAGAATGGTTCTATGTTCCCATTCGTTGGCAAAATATATCTCTCACAGAAGCATAAACGAGCGTTAATTTCACGCTTATCATGAACTCACTGCAGCACGTTCATCTGTCGTAACACTGCCCGCTCCTTAGGCTTGTTCGTCCCGAACAATTCTGGATTCCGAAGCTTCTTCAGTTTTACGATGAAACGGGGCCAAACGATCTAAGTGAACCACCTTGCACTTTGTAGTTGGACGTCGACAATTGCGATACATTTCGTCGTTAATCCTGCTAACTATCGTATATGGACCTTTCCAAGGTTTCTGAAGTTTTGGAGAAAGCCTCTTCTTTCTATGTGGATTGTACAGCCAGAAAAGATCTCCTTGATTGAAAACAGTTCCATTTGTTTTACTATAGTATCTCGTTTTGGTTCTCTCGCTTGCTAAGTTTACTGTTATGTCTAATGGAGTGATGGATTTCTTCTAGTCGTTGTAACTCTTGTATGTATTGTGGAGTGGATACAGGCATTGCTTCGGGCCGACCATATAACAGGTCACAGGGAAGACGTAACTCTCTTCCAAAGAGCATCATGGAAGGTGGCTATCCAGTTGTCTCGTGTATTGCTATTCTGTATGCTAACAAAAGAAGTGGTATATGGGGATCGCAGTCACGTTGATGATCGTCGACAAACAATGCCAGATGTTGTGCAACTGTCCTATTAAATCTCTCAACCATACCATCCGACTGAGGATGTAGGGGAGTTGTTCTGGTTTTCTGAATGCCTAATAGTTGGTAGATGCCTTTAAACACATTGGATTCAAAATTGCGTCCTTGGTCAGAAAGGAGTTGTAAAGGTACTCCATACCTACTAATCAAGTTATTTACTATCATCTCTACAACTGTTATTGCTTCTTGGTCTTGAATGGGATAGACTTCAGGCCACTTTGTGAAATAATCCATTACCACTAATAAATATCGATTTCCATCATCAGTTCTAGGAAACGGACCCATTGC
The DNA here is from genome assembly GCA_038380435.1 of Ryuthela nishihirai. Classification (NCBI taxonomy): domain Eukaryota; kingdom Metazoa; phylum Arthropoda; class Arachnida; order Araneae; family Heptathelidae; genus Ryuthela; species Ryuthela nishihirai. Next base: position 81,681,856 of record JAWZYU010000012.1, read on the forward strand.
ATCAATGGCTATTCTTTCAAAAGGGTCACCAACGTTATACGTCTGCCGCTTACCCCGACTCCAAGTCTTAGGGCCTTTCTTTGCTGCACAGGCTTCACATTGCCTACACCATCTTTCGACGTCTGCTCTACTTTTCAGCCAATGAAATCGTTCCCTGACTTTGGCTAATGTCTTATTAACATCGAAGTGTCCTCCAGTGGCTCTATCATGTACATCTTTCATCACTAGTTCCACTTGGGAGCGAGGAAGGATTATCTGCCAACGGATCAGCCGTCCAGTGGGATTCTCCCATCTTCTGTATAATACACCGTCTTTCATTTTTAAGGAGTCCCACTGTGCCCAGTAACTTTTAGTAGTTGGACTATACCTCGAGATTTGCTCCCAATTAGGTCTTACTTCAGATTTTTCAATCAATTCTATTATTGGTTCTATCTCTTCGTCGTCTAGTTGGGCCTTTCTGATTTCAATTGGACTCCAGATGTTAGGGGTATTACTGTTTGCTTGTGTCGATACTATTTTCTTATGGGCATTACCTCTTTAGTACCAAATTTCCACTCTGCATTATAACAAGGCTTATAGTTGTCAATACATAGACGTCTGGAAAGGGCATCTGCATTCCTATTCATTTTACCACTTCGATGGTCGATGGAGAAATCGTATCTTGTAACCGTTGTATCCACCTAGCGATTTGTCATTCAGGGTTTTTGAAGTTTAATAACCATCTAAGTGCAGCATGATCAGTGCGTATAAGGAATTTCTGGCCTTAGAGATGATGATGAAAATGTTCTATTGCTTTTACTATTGCTAACAGTTCTGTGCGTGTTACACAATAATTCCACTCTGGTTAGGATAAAGTTTTACTAAAGTATGCAATAACTTTTTCTTGTCCGTCTTGTTGTGAAAATACAGCACCAACTCCTGTGTCACTTGCGTCAGTAACTGTTATGAATTGTTTTCCAGTTTGTGGGTACGCTAGCACTGGTGCTGTGGAAAGAGTTTTCTTTAGCTGTTGAAAGGCTACATCACATTCGGTGGTCCACATGAACCGCTGACCCTCTTCTGTCAGACGATGTAATGGCCTTACGATGTTGGAGAAACCTTTGACAAATCTTCTGTAATAGGTGCAAAGTCCAATAAAACTACGAAGTTGATGAACATCTTGTGGTGGAGGCCAGTCTCTTACATCTTCTATCTTACTAGGATCAGTCTTAATCCCTAATGTAGTGAACACATGACCAAGGTATCTTACCAGTAACTTCTTGCTGGAAAAGTTTACACTTTGTCGGTCCCAATTTTAGCTTGGCTGCCTTAACTTTTTCAAATACTTGACAAGATTTCTAAAATGTTCTTCAAAAGTTCTTCCAAGAACTATGATGTCGTCCAAGTAAACCAGGCAGACCTCCCAAGACAAACCTTTGAGCACCGACTCCATTAGTCGTTCAAATGTGGCAGGTGCGTTACAAAGTCCAAATGGCATCACCTTAAACTGCCAAAGTCCGTTCCCTGTAGTGAAAGCTGTTTTCTCACGGTCTTCAGGACGTATACCAACTTGCCAATAGCCGCTCTTTAAGTCTAATGTTGAGAACCATTCTGACCCAGATAAAGTGTTCAGTGTATCATCAATGCTGGGAAAGAAAAGGAGTCTTTCTTTGTTATGTCATTTAATCTGCGATAATCTACACAAAATCGTGTAGATCCATAATTTGTCTTGACAAGAACCACTGGTGATGTCCAGGGGGTTGATGATGGTTCCATAATATCTTGAGCTTCTATGTCTCTTATGAGTTGTTCTGTCTCCTCTCGTTTCGCCAATGGAAGTCTTCTTGCCGGTAGATGGACTGGAGGAGAATCACCAGTGTTGATCGTATGTTCTGTCAGATTAGTATGACCATAATCATTTGATGTAGCAGAAAAAATGTCGGAAAACTCTTTTAATAGGTTCTGAGCCTTAGCAGCTTGGTCTTCAGTTAATATTCTTCTTGTTTCTCTCCATAAGTCATCAAGATGAGATCGGATGTCTGTATGGTGTTGGTTTGAGTCAGTAAAACTTCTATTGTGTTTATACTTGTTACCCAAGTAATAGGTTCACATATTGCTAATTCTTCACACGTTTTCAATAATCTATTGGAGTTGTTACAGTTCATCACTCTGAGAGGAATCTGTTCTTTATCTACACTGATTAAAGTCCTTGCAACCAGGATACCATGACCCAAACCTCCTTTACCAGAGTCATCAGTGACTGCCAATCGGAAGACCCCAGAAGTCATTGCCCGATATCCGCGGACTATAATTTCACTTTGTGCTGGGATCTCTGTATCTTCCGTCAGTAATATTGTGTTCTCACTTGATAAAGAATCAGATGTTCGGTTACGCAGAGGTTTCTCTTCTGTCTTATAGATGGCTGTCACTTGGTTTAATGCTGAATCCATGTTTCTTTAAGAAATCAAGGCCTAATGTGCATTCATCGTAGATGTCAGGGATGTAAACAGGATGGCGTACCAGACAGCAACCAATTGTGATGTTAAGTTCTATCTTCACATGGACTTTAGCACGATCTCCAGTGGCTGTTTGTTGGGTTATATTAGACTGTATAGCATTCCAGTTTGGGTGAGGTATTATCCTCTTTATTATGTGTGTTCTGAGTAAAGTTTTATTTGTACCAATATATACTATCATACGACAAGGCACTCCATTCATGGTACCATCATCTACCAATCCGTTATTTTCCCATGAAGTGCTGAAACGTGGTCGACTTCCCCTGGGGCCAACCAATCAACAGCCAACCATTGCCCTTCAGGTTACTAATGCTGGTTCTGTTGTCTGTTAGATGTGCTCGAACTTTGTACCCACCAACTTTTGAAGTTGTCTCGAATGTTCTTCCCACAATTCCAGCACTGTATGTTTGTAGAAGTTCTTGCAGAGGAACCTTTAATTCAAAACTGATAATAATGCTTTGGTTAGTTCTTTCATTTCACTATCCTTTTCTGCAGTTTCTTCTGCATTCACACATCTTATTCTGCGTTTGTTCGCTCAGGAGGAAAGCCTGGAGCAGTCTACTTCATAGCATGTACCACAGCTAACTTTAAGGTTCCACCCTCCAACATCCTCAAAGATTGTTTGAGTCTCAGGGTCAGCAATAGCGTCAATAAATTGTAATTGAGGTAAGTTATCTTGAATTTCTGGTGGACAGTCACTATAAGCCAATCTAGCTAGACACTCAATATTACTAGCAAGTTTTTACAAAGTTTTAATCTTCTGCAGACGATGTTTAAAAACTGAGTCATATAGCATTGTTTTAAATAACTATCGCCAAACCTGATTTCTAATGCAGAACTCAGACTTTGATAATCAAGTCGTTTTTCTTATAGAATACACTGTAAAACGTCCGCAGCAGAATTTCTTAATGAAGCTACAAGAAAATTGGCCTTCTGGAATTCATTCCACTCATTAGCTCTAGCGATGACTTCAAGCTGTGTTTTGAAGACTGTCCAAGATGATTGACCATCATATGTGGATGGTTTAATTGCATTTCTGGCGATATGTGTAAAAACCTTATTGTCACTAAAATTACCATTATCACAAGAAGAAGGTAACATTTCATTTCTTAAAATCTGAAACTGGCGTTCACAATCAGTTTTTACAGTTTCAATTTGATGTTTATAATCTAACCTAACTCTATCAAGATCATCTTTTGCACTTTTAATTTCAACCTTTAAACTATCACATTGTCTATTAATTTCGGTTTTAATGTCCTTACATCGATCAGTAATTTCACTGATTTTTTTAATCAGATCCTTTTTTTTTGATCAGTAATCTTACCAATTTGAGAAGCCACTTCAGCTCTCAACTCAGCTCTCAATTCGTTACTTTGTGTAGCCATTTTGGCTTTCAAGCCATCACTTTGTCTAGTAAGGTCACCAGTTTTACTATTTATGTCGTTATTTTGACTAGAAAGGTCACCAATTTTGCTGCTTTGGGCTGGCACCAATTCTTGCAAATTTTTAATTTGAGTCTCAGGGTCAGCAATAGCGTCAATAAATTGTAAGCGTGAGTCAATAATTTGAGCGTGAGTTCAAGTAAGTATATTTTACAATACAAATTACAAAACAATTCAATTTATTACAAAATCATGGATAAAATTACTTATAAACAAACTAAATACTATCGTACATAAAGTAATAATATTTTCCTACAAAACAGTTAAAACTACATCTGTCGACTCAACAGATCAACGTTTACCTCTTAATTTTTCTAGTCAATGTCCTTCTTCTTATCCCTCTCTTCAGGCGCAAACCATCCTAATTTCTGCATTAATTTATTAGGAAATAAACTAATAGAACTAATCAACCTTCCGCGCACTCACCATATAAAATAAGTCTTCTTTTCAAACACTTATCGCGTATTTACTGAGACTAACTGTGTCCTCTTATATTATATACATTTAAATATAAAACTATTTCTGAAACGAACAGCACTATAACGAATCAGCACTCTGGGGGCATCGCTACAGGAGGTATCACTGTACACAGGCACGTATCGAGGAATTGGTTCCAGGGGGAGGGGAGGGTCAGATAAATTAAGTTTTGAGAATTCAGTTTATTCTATTAAATGACCCTTAATTAACTTGGCAAGCAAAACTGATTCCATTTTAGAGCATATCGCTGGTGACACTCCTAAAGGGCTGAATCACTGCTCAGGTTTGGACTACTTGCTCATCCTTATTCTTGCGTCTATCAGCAGCTAACGTTTTCAACACTGGGAGCTTCCTTGAGTGCAAATGTCATCTCTCATCGTAAATGGGTTCTGTTCCATCAACAGGAAGGGGAATCTTCCCCTCTTGCCAAAGCACTGAAGCTGCTCTGCTCACGGTCGAAAACTGGTTCTGCTATCGCCGTGACGAACTGTCAGTCGACCGCTGCTCGGCTGCTCATCCTCATTGCTCGTTTAGACACATAGAAACTGGAACTATTTTTCGCCTGCTTCGTCTGAAGACGTTGCATCAACTTAGTTCATTTACAGTTCATGTTTTAGGTGCTCTTTTCTGGCTCTTATCATGGATATTGGAAGAACAAGGGCCGTGAGGACTTACTTATACAAGGAAAGTTCCATAACTCCAGTACGGTATTCTGTCAGGTAGACTACACTCCACCTTCAGTGGTGTAAGATGTGAAAGGTGCCTCTCTCTTTGACCTCGCTCCGCGATAGTCAGCGTGACCAACGAAAAACGACTGTGGAAGTGACTAAGAGTCCTCCTGCATTTTGATAATCTCCATAAGGGTGTTTCTGACGTAAACAAAGTAAAAGTTCCCGGATGTCGCTGCATAAAAATGTTTTATGTGATGTCGTTCAATGAACATCAGCTGTACGGTTCAACGGATGATTTCCAATCACGTACTCCAATCTCCCATTCTGACATCTTTAGGTGCTGTCCTATTGTCTAGGGGACTCGAAAGTTCCAGAAATAGGAACACTTGACCACCGATTATGGTGCCCTTGTCAGAGCCCATTAAACTTGTGGTTTGAATGCCATCATTTGCCTCTGTCATCGGCCTTCTAATTGTTGTCATTAGGGCTGAGTGTATTCTGCAAAAGGAAGCTAGGTGTTCACTGAAAGAGAGATACTTCCTGAGTTCTAATACGACTTTATTAAAGAGTCCTTCAAATATGCTGACTCCCTGAGCACAGCCTTCCACTTACTTCCAACCCGTTCGACGATCAGGAGAGAAGTTCCTTTCTTCTCCGATCCGCTCAACTCCTCATCCCTTCTCGCTGTAAGAGTGCAGCAGACCACGTGTCACGGCATTTCATGATGCACCGCCAGAGTTACACAGTTCATCTTGGTCACATGTGAGTCATACATGGTTCTCGCCTAATATAGCGGAGAGGCAACGTGAAAGCCCGGATGGGAACATCCTTGACATCAGACATATACACCAATAGCCAAAACATTATGATCAGAGCGTCTTTATGCAAATCGAAGCAACTGCACCTAAACGACGCGCATGAAATGGTATAAATAACACCTGATACTGAGCTTTGCTAATCAGTGTTATTATTGTTCTTCAGATGGGAAAGGCAGTGGACTTCTGTGAGTTTGACAAAGAGCAAATTGTAATGGCTAGACGACTGCCAACCGCCGACAAAGTATAGGCCGACCATGGCTCGTCGATGCCAGAGGTGAGCGAAGGCTATCCCGTATATCACGAGCCAACAAGCCAACTCGCCCGTAATTTGAATGCTGGTGACGGGAATAACGCGACACAACACACAGTACGTCGAACTCTGCTGAAAATGGGGCTGCTCTGAGTACTCATGCTAACTTCGGTTGACCATCGAAAGCGCCTACAATGGGCACGCGAGCATCAAAACTGGACCTTGAATGATTGGAAGAATGTCATCTGGTCAGATGAATCTCGTTTCATGTTGCACCATGTGGATGGCCGGGTATGTGTGCGTTGTTTACCTGGGGAAGTGTTGCCACCAGGATGCACTGCGGGATGAAAACAACCCGATGGATGAAGTGTAATGCTTTGGGCAATGTAATGCTTTGGCAATGGCTTTGGGCAATGTTCATGGAAACCCTGGATCCAGTCATTCATGTGCAGGAAACCGTGACTTCTACCATCTACCTACACATTATTGCAGACCAGGTACATCCTTTCATGGCCATTATATATCTCTCTAGTAGTGCCATCTTTCAGAAGAATAATGCGCCATGCCACACTGCATTATCCTGCTGAAATATGATTTCGAGAATGGTTCGCGGAACATGATGAAGATTTCCAGGTATTGTCCTGGACTCCAAATTCGTGAGATACTAATCCAATCGAGCATCTGTGGTTTGTGTTGGAACAGCATATCCGATCTGCGATGGCTCAACCACGTAACTTCATCATCATCATCATCATCATCATCATCATCAAGCAGCCATGGGCTACGGAGGTCCAACCACACAGTGCAATTTAGTTCTCCAAGCATATCTGTCTTGAGCTACATCTACTGCATCTGGCCACTACATACCAATTCTAACAAGGTCCTGTTTGACATTGTCTGCCCACCGCATCCTAGGTCTCCCCCTCCTTCTGAGGCCTTTAGGCACACTGTTCATAACCTTATTCGCCAATCTATAATTATCCATACGGGCAACATGGCCAAACCAGCGGAGTCTCTCTCTGCACAATATGCTGCTTAAAGGAGGTTGCAGACTCCTTTGCCTAATCTCATCATTAGTTACAAAGTTAAACCACCTAATACCCAAGATATTGCGTAGGCATCTAGAATCAAAAGCATCTAGTTTCCTGTTATCTTGTTTACATAGTGTCCAAGTTTCACTACCATAACTAACTCTAGAAAGAACCAAACTATTATACAGTCTAATTTTAGTCTTTAGGTGTATACGTCTATTTCTCCACAATCTCCATAGATTCTTAAAAGTCCCGGCAGCAATTCCTATTCGTCTGTTAATCTCATGCCGCACATCACCAGTATCAGTTACATAGCTCCCAAGGTAATTAAACTGTGACACCTGCTCAAGACTGCAACCATTCAGATTAACTGAATCACAACCTGCCTGACATATTATCATCACTTTAGTTTTCTTTCTGTTTATAACCAAACCTACTCTACTACCAGTCTCATCAACAGCTCGAATGAAAGAGTTCATCTCATCAACATCATTTGCCAAAAGGGCTAAATCATCAGCATAATCTAAATCAGAAATTTTCGTATCTCCAGCCCAATTAAGGCCTGTCAGCATTTTTATTAATTTCTTTAAAGGTGCGTGACAATACATCCTTTATTAATGCTCGCAAGCACAATCATCACACAAAATCACGTCTTCTGTTTCCGTTAGTTACGTATGGCGCGAAAAACACTAAAGTGGTAAACCAGTTCAAAACAGAAATATTTTATGTTATTTGTTAAAACTGTGAAGTTCACAACCCACATTTCTATAGCAATGCTTAAAAGTATTTAAAATAATTTCTTTAATTGAAATATTGCTTATTCCATTGATAAACACTAGTATAAAGAGTCAAACCGCAAACATTTTAATCACCACTGTGCTGGTTTAATTTGATAATGAGGTTGTCAAAAATACTAGGGTGATTCATAATTCGTGCGTTTTTCGCCATGCAAAATGTGTACAGTGACACATCGCTGTGTTGTATTTACATTCCTCTGAACATCATACGAAGGGAAAGTATAAAATCCACTGCGTTACACTCCATGACTTTTGCAAATATCAGTCTTGGTTTCCATTGTTAGAACCGTTGTACAATGAGTCAGTTAAGTATTGAAATGCATGAAATTTCATGTCATTATTGGAAAAAGGGATTATAAGCTACCGAAGTGGCCCGTGAAATATGCGAAGCGGAAGGTGAGAGGCCAATCTCCATTCGTGCTGCTCAAACTTCGTTCAAAAAGTTTAAAGGTGGTGACTCGAGCCTCTAAAGCAAGTCGCAATCGGGCGGCTAATATCGGTAGATCGCAAACCTTCGATGCCAAATAAAATAAAATAAATAAATAAATACCCCCTCATGCAGCTGCTTGCCACAGAGGTCTGACAGGAGCCTGTCAGTTTATATGCCACAGTAGGAGATCTGAGAGGATGGCAGGACCTCAGCAGAAAAACGACACACACATCCATGCCTAATCCGGGGCTCGAACCCAGGTCCCTTAGGTCAGTAGCCAAGCGTGCTAACCAGCTGTTGTTGAAATTGATTCGTTGAAATGAACTCGCTTGCTCTCGTCTAATCGTGGTTGCTCAGAAGCAACTATAGTGCGGGATCTGCAACGTATCGGTAAGATAACCACGGGTTGCTCAAGTATTCCACACGAACAGACTACTGAAGAAGCAACCCGTCGTATATAAGTCTGCAGGAAATTCCTATCTAATCAGTCCGAGCACCATTTCATCAAGCGAATTGTTACGTAAGATGAAAAATGGATCTTTTTCAACAATGCGAAAAAATTGACCTAGACCAGCTCGCACCTCGCGTGCGGAAAAAAAAATAATAGTTGCAAGTTTTAAAGGAAAGGTAACATGCTCTCATTTCACAACATTTTGATGGATTAATTGCAAAATCTTAAATATTCACTAAATTTAAAACTTCGAAAAATATTAGTAAATATAAATTTAAAAACAACAACTTGGGAAACACTTCAAAACATTTTGCAGCTGCGCTTTTGATTCCGTTTCTGTACTTCTTTCGACTAACGTCGGCCATTTCAGAATACTCGAAAGAAAGTATTGTTACGACAGAAGGAATCTGGCAACCGAAAGCAAAAAGTTCAGCCAACGAATAAGAACGTTGGGAGAATTTGGAGAAGAACAGTGGAGCGTTAACGGTCGTTTTGTATTGTAACGGTTGTTGTGTTGTAACGGTCGGTGAGTTCGAAAATGGACGGTGAGCTGTTCTGAGACAGTGCGCGTAAGTATCAAGAAGTAACTTGATGTGTTGTGTATACGCGGAAGGATAAAAGTGGGATCTTTTATCGTTAAGTATCAAGAAGTAACTTGATGTGTTGTGTATACGCGGAAGGATAAAAGTGGGATCTTTTATCGTTAAGTATCAAGAAGTAACTTGATGTGTTGTGTATACGCGGAAGTATAAAAGTGGGAACTTTTATGGCTAACTTCGAATGTCTACACGGACTGTCTTTTTGTTCGGCTAGTGTGTGAAAAGTTATTAGCACAGGACGAGAATTGGTTTACGAGTGAAGATCTTCGGGTGACCTGGTAAATCAAGTAAAAGGTAGTATTTAGTAAAATACACAGAGCTGATATTGTGTGCTCTACGCAGGAAGATTGATGACTTGTGCATGTTAATAGTTGATTTGTTAATAAGATACTTTATCCATATTTCCTTTGTAACAATTTACCTTGTATTGAATTTGGTTTTGAAATATAGCTTTTAATACTCACGCTCAGTGGCTATCCATTTTTGTAATCCGCAACATTTGGTGTCAGAAGTGGGATTATAATAATTTATTAAATGCCGTTAACTAGAAGTATGGATGAATTAGTAAAGTTGATAAATGACTTGAAAGCCGATATTAAAGGTGATCTAGCTGCCCAACGCGATAAAATAGGTGACTTGAAAGCCGATATGGCTACGCAGATGACTGATATGGCTACACAGATGAATGACATTAAAAGTCAAAATAGCGAAATGGCCGCACAAAATAATGAGTTGAGAAATAAAATAGGTGACATGGCCGCACAAAATACTGAGATGAGAGCTGAAGTGGCTTCTCAAGTTGGTAAGTTTATTGATCACTTCAAGGATCATAAAACCGAACTCAATAGACAATGCAATAGTTTAAATGTTGAATTTGTCAGTGAAAAAGATGATCTTGATAGTGTTAAGTTAGATTGTAAACATGGAAAAGAAAAAGAGAAAGGCAACGCATATAAAAATGTGGATCTGCTACTGGAAATCAAGAATCGTAGAGATAGCGCAGATAATGCCTTTGACCACGCAACTACTGGTAATGCATGGCAGAGTGTCTATTTCGCTGGTGACATGTCTAGGAACTGTGAAGAACAATCACACAGATCAAAGAGCTGCGAGACTATACAGTACGCTTTGCACTTCAAAATACCTAGGTATACAAGTCTGGCACGATCTGAAGAGAGATCCACACGAAAGGTATTCTATTCCTCGCTCTCAGCAAAATGCGTCATGGACAATTATCGCAAAGGCAGAGTAACGAGTGGTAATGAAGGGGAACGAAACAGAGTTTACGTTTCGCAGAGTGGTCCGAGTAAAGAAGAGGCGTCCATTCATCATAGATACAAAGTGCCATTCGACTTTACCGCGGAAGTCGGAGAGATTTTTCCGAAGCATATAGCCACACTCGAATCGTTTATAGAAAGTGGGGATTTAAGGAAGAGGAATTCCGAAGGATGGCTTAGAAGCATAACAGGTGATGCTAGTAAAAGAGCTTCAGGCAGAGACAGTACTTCAAAGACTAACTTTCTGGATGAAACTAAGCCTCAGAGTTACGATCAGAGAGAAGTAAAGCCCTCAGACAATCTCAACGAAACCATGCTGAATTTCTTTTCTGAACAGTCAATGTGCAGATTTGGACATTATAACCATTTAGATTATAAGGATATAGAAAAGTTTTATCACGACTACAAGAGCTCTAAAGTGGACAATATCATGTTACAGAACTCGTCGCTGATCTCCAGAATGAACAATTTGGCAATCATGACTGATATTTCCCTGGCTAATTACAATGAGAGCTCCAAGAAAGTGAATTCGGAAGAAACAGCAAATATGACCTCCTCGGGTCATGTGTTTTGCTGGAGACCCGAGTGGCGCCATCGGATGGTAGATAAAAACAGCACAGGAGGTGTCGGCAACAAAGTGAGTCTTGTCTTGGCTCCTGCACTTGCTGCTTTAGGTCTCAAGGTCCCTATGATCTCCGGTCGTGCTCTCCAATTGACGGGAGATACTGTGGACAAATTGGAATCCATCCCTGGCTTCACAGTCGACTGCACTAAAGATAAAATCGAGCAGATGATGGAAGACGTCGGATGCTGCATCGTAGGACAGACAGAGGAGCTGGTGCCAACAGATAAGGAGATTTACCGCTGCAAGGATCTGACGGCTACCGTAGATAGCGTTCCTCTAAGGAGATGCTCAATTGTGTCCAAAAAGCTGGCTGAAGGAGTGTGCGCTTTGGTTTATGATGTTGAATTCGGAAAAGGAGCTATTGATCTCATCAGTACAGAAGATGTTGCTGTTGATTTAGTTAAGAAAATGGTTGCAGCATCACAAGCTCGTGGAATGAAGAGTTTGAGTTGTTCAGCTGTTATCAGCAACATGGATTCACCTCTTGAAAACTCTGTTGACAACTCTCTGGAAGTGATGGAAGCTGTTCAGTGTTTCCTTGGTGACGGATCCTTGGAACTGCAAGAGCTCGTCGAAGAGTTAGGAGGAGAACTTCTGCGTTTGGTGAACATTGTGGATAATAGGGTAGATGAAGCATCACGTGTCCGCAAGGTTCTGCATAACGGCAATGCTTTGAACAAGTTTCGTAACATGTTAATAGAACAAGGAGTATCTGAAGATGTTGCAAGCTGGCTATGTGAAGATAAAACAGAAAAAATATTGCTAGCAGCCCGACACATCACTGATTTCACTTATACAGGAGAAACAGGTAAGGTTGTCGGATTAGAAGCTGCAGTCCTAGCAAGAGTATGGAAGGAGGAGATGGACCGAAGCGCTAAAAAGAATTATGGAGCTGATATAATTGTGAAGCACCTTGGGGATCAAATTGAATCAGGTGAAATATGGCTGAAGGTTCATCACGACAGTTCTGAATTAAGTGAAAGTCAACTGACAAAAGGGTCAGACTGGAGGATGAAACTCCTCCCTAGATTTTATGTCACTAATGACTTTCATTCCTTGTTACTGTTGATAGAAGTAAAAATCCAAAGAAGAAAACTTTCGACAAAGAAGAAAACTTTTTACAGGATTTGCACGAAAACTCTTAGTCGATTCTTCTCCCTGCGGAGACATAAACGTGTTCACAAGGGCTATAGGCCTTGCACGTATTATATTTGTGGACGAGGCTTCAGTCAGAAAAGAAATCTAAGTCATAATGAGATTCGCTTTCATTTTGACACAGACGTGGAATATCGCATTCGTCGACGTCCAGCTACAAAGAGCAAGGTGGTTCACGTGGATCGTTTGACCCCGTTTCATCGAAGAACTGAAGAAACTGGAATCCAGAATTGTTCGGGACGAACAAGACCTAGGAAGGGGGCAGTGTTACGACAGAAGGAATCTGGCAACCGAAAGCAAAAAGTTCAGCCAACGAATAAGAACGTTGGGAGAATTTGGAGAAGAACAGTGGAGCGTTAACGGTCGTTTTGTATTGTAACGGTTGTTGTGTTGTAACGGTCGGTGAGTTCGAAAATGGACGGTGAGCTGTTCTGAGACAGTGCGCGTAAGTATCAAGAAGTAACTTGATGTGTTGTGTATACGCGGAAGGATAAAAGTGGGATCTTTTATCGTTAAGTATCAAGAAGTAACTTGATGTGTTGTGTATACGCGGAAGTATAAAAGTGGGAACTTTTATGGCTAACTTCGAATGTCTACACGGACTGTCTTTTTGTTCGGCTAGTGTGTGAAAAGTTATTAGCACAGGACGAGAATTGGTTTACGAGTGAAGATCTTCGGGTGACCTGGTAAATCAAGTAAAAGGTAGTATTTAGTAAAATACACAGAGCTGATATTGTGTGCTCTACGCAGGAAGATTGATGACTTGTGCATGTTAATAGTTGATTTGTTAATAAGATACTTTATCCATATTTCCTTTGTAACAATTTACCTTGTATTGAATTTGGTTTTGAAATATAGCTTTTAATACTCACGCTCAGTGGCTATCCATTTTTGTAATCCGCAACAGTATTCTTCTTTTCTGTTGCTCTGTGCCAATGCCCGCATATAACCGAAAGGACGCTCAGTGTGCGGACTTCTCTTGTACAAGTTCCAAACTCTTTGGAAAAATGCTTTCACAATTTTATTTGCATTTTGCCTGTTCTGCTCTTCTATATTTCTTCTCTAGTGGGCTCTTGTGTTGGCTGTACTTTGTACACAGGTATAAAATTTGAAGGTTGACCCTTGCTATGGTAGATGCTAAAGAGAGCATGACACATACACACACCACCAAAATCAAATACCATTAAACCTTACCCACACCCTTACCCCTCAATACAAGCACACAAATGCACCGAAGAGCCAAAACGTTATGATCACCGGCCTAATATGATGTTGGTCCTCCACGTGCCGCCAAAGCAGCTCTTTCCCGGTGAGGCATGGACGCTACAAGATTTCTAAAGGTGTTTTATGGTATCTGGTACCAACATGTTACCACCAGATTTTTTAACTCTTGTACGTTACGTGGTTGAGCCGCCACAGATCGGATATGCTGTTCCAACACAAACCACAGATGCTCGATTGCATTGATGTCTGGGGAATTTGGAGGCCAGAGCAATATCTGGAAGTTTTCTTCATGTTCTGCGAGCCATTCTCCAACAATCTGGCCAGTGTGGCATAGCGCAGAATTCTGCTGAAAGAAAGCACTACTAGAGGGAAATATCGTTGCCATGAAAACATGTACCTTGCAAATTACTTATGCAATGATGCTTAAGTAGATGGTAGACGTCACAGTTTCCTGCACATGAATGACTGGACCCAGGGTTTCCCAGTAGAACATTGCCCAAAGCATTACTTCCTCCATCGTTTTGTTTTCGTCCCAAGATGCATCCTGGTGCCAACAATTCTCCAGGTAAATGAAGAGCACGTAACTGGTCATCCACATGATGCAACAGGAGACGAGATTCATCGGATCAGACGACCTTCTTCCAATCATTCAAGGTCCAGTTTGATGCTCGCATGCACATTGTAGGCACTTTCGACTGTGAACTGAGGTTACCAATAGCACTAGGCGCAGCCTGCGGCGACGCAGCCCCATTTTCAGCAGAGTTCGATGCATTCTGTGTTGTTACACATTACTCCCGTCACCAGCATTCAAATTACGGGCGAGTTACGCCACAGTATCCCTTCTGTTGGCTCATGATATACAGGATAGCCTTCACTCACCTCTAGCATCGATGAGCTGTAGTCAGCCCACAACTTGCTGGCGGTTGGTGGTTTTTCTCTCCTTGTACCACTTTCTAAATGTACTAACCATGACTGACCGTGAGTACCCCACAAGCCTTGTCGTCTCGGAAGTGCTCTGTCCCAGTCGTTTGTCCATTACAATTTGGCCTTTGACAAACTCACTTAAGTCCGCTGTCTTTCCCATCAGAAGAACAAGAATAACACTGATTAACAGAGCTCAGTATCAGGTGTTTTTTTATACCGTTTCATGACCTTCACACGCGCCGTCATTTACCTGCAGTTGCTTCGATTTGATAAAGACGAGCTGGTCATAATGTTTTGGCTCTTCGGTGTATCAAGCTCCATTGTGAGCGATGCCCAAATATTTTCAAATTGCTTCTGGACTTTCGACCTTTGCTGTAATACAGCCCAGAGTTTGCTCAATAGATTGAAGAATATTTAACTCTTATACTCAGTGATCACGAAAAGAATTAATTCTTTTCCCTTTCCTCATTGAGTAATAACCAATTTGTTCTCGTCAGAAGATAACTTGAAAAAAGTGGAAAAACGTTTTGCAAACAATTATAGAATGTAATAAATGCGTCGAATTAAATTCTGACAAAGGTTATGAACTTTTTTAGGTTGCGAGCATAACGGACGAGTGTACAAAGATGGAGAAGTGATCCGGGATCTGCAGAATCCTTGCTACACGTGTCGATGTCACGGAAGTTCGATCTCGTGCACTTTCGCAGACTGCTTCTTCCGGGTGGATTGCGTCCCCGAGTACGTCCCTGGAGAATGCTGCCCCAGATACGACCACTGCCCGCCGCTCAGTGAGTGCAAATTTTTTTTCACCTATATTTCATTGAATAAAAAGCAGCGCACAGATGTATTGCATGGATTGCATTAAAGTACCGTGTACAAATGATTAGGTCAACACCTACAGTTAACCAAAGGATCCTTTCAGCGATCTTCTCAGAGCCCTTGGGTTTGTTTTAACCTGGTGGTTTAACCCACTGTGCTCAAAAAATGGCCGCTCGGAGGTGAAACAACTTCAGTGTTTAATAAGTTAGAACAATATCAGATTTCAAATTATTTAGTTAACTAGAATCGCATCTAAGGAAATTTGAAGATGTCGTAATATTAATTCCCCTTACACCAACCCATCGTAAATTTAAAAGAAAAACTTGTTCACTATATTGGACGTCTATTAAGAGCTAGTTCGCTATTTTAAGGATCAATGAACAACAGTTTGCTATGATAACGATCAATAAACAGATTGAATCGGTTATATTGCAGTTTAATTATCAACTGGCTTCATTTTATTAAAATCCAATTAAGAGATTAAATATACTGAAGACTAGCATCCAGATCGCTATATTGAAGAAATTAAAACTGGATTCACTATGTTGAATATCAGTGAACAATTATCTCGGTATATTGGAGATCAATTAACAATCTGTTCAATATATTGGGCATAATAAACAGCCAATACATCACTGTATATTGGAGATAAATTTAAAACCTGTTAGATATATTATTTTTTATTTAACAACCAATTCAATATTATTGGAGATTAATTAAATATGGATGCTGTATATTAAAAATTAATTAACATCAGATCTTTACGTAAGGTGTCCGAAAAATAATGGTGGGGATTTCCAGAACCAGTATTTAGGAGAATAATATACCTTTTGATTGGCATTAATTATTGATCAGTATTAAAAATAATACTTGCCCAAGAATAGAACCTTTGGTACCCACCATTCAAAACAAGCATATTATTTTCTAGTGTATTTATAGCCACATATTGTTTCCTGTTTTGTAAATGTGTTTTAAACTAACTGTATGCAAGTTCCCGTATTCCTATCATACTTAATTTCTGTATTAAAATTTCATGATTTATTGCGTCCAAAGCTTTTTTTGCGTCAATAAATAAGGCTAAAGTTTTCCTATGTTGAAAACATAGAAAAACTTCTTGTTTGGTGGGGGGGTGTACTTTCTGCTTATGGTGTGTGGCCACCGGGCTCGACATTCAGCATTAACGACACCAACATGTCGTTAATGCTGAATAGACTTGTATCATGTAATAAACAGAAAATAAGAGCTAAAAGATTTATGCTTGAAAACAAAATAGTACAAAACCCAAAAGAATTATGACTTGAGTGCAAAATAGCAGAAAAATTAATCATACTAGTTGAACGTCGCTTGAAAACTCAATGAGAAATATTAATAGCATTTTATAATTTCACTCTAAATCACATTTGAAATGTGACAGAATTTTTTATATGAACTGTTTTAAACTTTTCTGCCACTGGGAACCATGGTTCTAATGAACTTCTTTAGAATTTACATCATGTTTAAACCAGTTTCAAGTTTGACCTAGATTCTGTTGTAGGTACGAATTGAACTTTCAAAACAGGACGATACAACTTATGCCGAGTTCCTGGAAAACATCGCTATCAGCAAACATTATTTAAATAGGAAAAGTGGGTAATTCTAACCCAATCTTATATCTATACGTTTTTTTAAAAAAAATGGTTATTTAATCATTATCGAGACGTGCAATATGTTGGTTCGATAGTAATTTGTGAGTACTGAGAAGAAGCGAAACGATGCAGATTTCTGTTATAAATTAATTACTTCATTATCAAAAGTTTTCACACAAACGAAATATCTGGCAATCACTTCCGGTATCAGCCAGTTCGTGTCACGTGTCATTTACAAGAAATATTTCGACGTAGTTGAAAGTTAATTTTTATACACGGAAAGATTTAACAGATGCGCTTTGTATCTTTCTACGTTAAAATAATAGTAATATAAAAAAAATACATATTTGTACACACTTTGTTAATACATTTGTATCAGAGCACCTGCTTTTAGATCGTTTCCAAATATTTGAACGATTATTTATATGCGCTGTTAATATATGCTGATAGGCGCAATTCTGTTATCAATTAGTTGCACATAACTTTTGAGATTTAAATTTTTTTCCACACGCTTCTATTACACTTTCAAAACTTTTCAATGCATCTAATATAGATATTACCGGCAAAGTGTGAAAAGTTGTATATAATGCCTAGGCATTCTATAACAATGCGTGACGTTTTTAGGCAAAGTATGAAATGTCTGTTTTATTTTAATATTTTACATACTTTCCCTAGGCATTGTATAGAATGACAAATGCTATTTTGGCAAAGTGTGAAAAAGGCTTTTATTGAATAGATGCATGTGAAAACGTAAGAAGTACAAAATGTAAGATACAGGATTTTTCCACAGAAAGAGAAAAAGACCAGTGCTGAACTACTTGTTGCTACAAGGTAGACTGGAATGGCATTTTGAATTGCACTTAACTAGGGGCGTAGTCATGGGGAGGGATGGGGGGAGGCTCCCCCCAAAATTAACTCGGAGTTGGCAAAATTCGAAGTGACTTCGTAAAATCTAGGTGAGTTGTGAAAGTTTGTAATTTTTTTTTTGGAAATTTAAGGGGAGTTGTCAAACTCGAGGCAACTTGGCAAACTCGAGGCAAAACTTAAGGCAAAACTCGAGGCAACTTGGCAAATCTAAGGCAGTTTGGAAAATGGAGAGACGGCAAAATTTAGAGCAGTTGACAAAATTCGAAGCCACTTAGTAAAATATAGGTGAGTTGGCAAAAACTTAGGGAGTTGGCAAAATTCGGAGTGACTTGACAAAATCTTGGGGAGTTGACAAAATTCGGAGTGACTTGGCAAAATCGTGGGGAGTTGGCAAAATTCAGCTGAGGTGTAAAAATTAGGATTTTTTTCTGCAAAATTATGGCGAGTTGGCAAATCTTTGGGGAGTTGGCAAAATCTAGGACTTTGGGGAGTTGGCAAAATTCGGAGTGACTTGGCAAAATCGTGGGGAGTTGGCAAAATTCAGGTGAGATGTGAAAATTTGGAATTTTTTCTGTAAAATTATGGCGAGTTGTCAAATTCTAGGAGAGCTGGCAAAACTTAAGGAGTTGGCAAAATCTAGGGGCAGTTGGCAAAATTCGGAGTGACTTGGCAAAATCGTGGAGAGTTGACAAAATTCAGGTGACATATAAAAATTGCAATCTTTTTTCTGTAAAATTATGGCCTGTTGGCAAAATCGAGGCAACTTCGCAATATCTAGGAGAGTTGGCAAATCTTGGGGGAATTGGCAAAATTCAGAGTGGCTTTGCAAAAATCAAGTGTAATGTAAAATTGGCATTTTTGTTCTGTAAAATTGTGGCGAGATGGCAAAATCGAGGAAACTTGGAAAAATTCGAATCCACTTGGTAAAATACGGATGATTTGTGAAAATTGTGATTATTTTTGTGAAATTAAGGAGAGTTGACAAAATCGAGAAAACTTGGCAGAATCTAGGAAAGTTGGCAAAACTGGAAACCACTTGATAAAGTACAGGTAAGTTTTAAAAATTGGGATTGGTTTTGTGAAATTAAGGAGAGTTGGAAAAACCAAGAACTCTTGGCAAAATCTAGGGGAGTTGGCAAAATTCGAAGCCACTTGGTAAAATACGGGGAGTTGTGAATATTGTGCCTTTCTTGTGCAATTAAGGAGAGTTGCCAAGTCACTTCGAATTTTAATTCTTGGCAAATTCAGGAAGATGAAAATATTGCGTTTTTTTTCTGTAAAATTACGGCGAGTTGGCAAAATCTAGAGTAGTTGACAAAATTAGAATCCACTTGGTAAAATATAGACGAGTTGTGAAAATTGAGATTTGTTTTGTGAAATTAAGGAGAGTTGGACAAATTATTGAGGAAACTTAACAAAATGTAGGGCAGTTGGCAAAATTCGAATCCACTTCGAAAATACGTGCGTGTTGTGATAATTATGATTGGGATTGTAA
Organism: Ryuthela nishihirai; assembly: GCA_038380435.1. NCBI lineage: Eukaryota > Metazoa > Arthropoda > Arachnida > Araneae > Heptathelidae > Ryuthela > Ryuthela nishihirai. Next base: position 81,701,328 of record JAWZYU010000012.1, read on the forward strand.
AATTCAGGATAGTTGACGAAAGTCGAGAAAACTTGGAAAAATTTTGGAGAGTTTGAAAAGTTTGAAGTAATTTGTGAAATTTAGGAGAGATGTGGATTATTTTAGGTAAAGATTGGGATTAGTTTCGTGAAATTAAGGATAGTTGGCCAAAAGAAGGGAACACCGACTTGCTACAATGCAGACGAGGTGTAAATATCGGAATTATTTCTGTGAAACTATGGCTTGTTGGCAAAGTTGGAAGTTAAATGTCAAAATGCAGGAGAGTTGTGAAAATTGTCTCAACGGTGCGAAATCTAAGTAAGTTTGCTCAGTTGGCAAAATTTGAATTTCGAGTTGGAAAATATTTGATTTCTCTCCCCCCCCCAAAAAAACCCCCATAGTCCTTCCTACGCCCCTGCACTTAACTGCCTTTTTCCTACAGTCGCTCAAAAAAGTATCCGAACACTATGGTTGATTACAGAATTCAGAAAAAATATCTGGCAACGATTTTTTTTACAAATTAGTGATCTAGCAACCTTCGTGTACTCTGCACGAAGGTTGCCAAATCACTAATTTCTAAAAAAATCGTTGCCAGATATTTTTCTGAATTCTGTAATCAACCATAGTATTCGGATACTTTTTTGAGCGACTGTACAAAAGCAATTCAAATTTCGGCACTTGGTCTTGCAAGTACACCTCACGAACCCTTGATCGCTCCCCGTGGACTGAGCGGTAGCGGCTGAGCGGAGAGCTATTTCGTGGTCAGGAATGTCTCCAACTCTCAGTAAGTCCTTGGGTCCGTGGACATCAGGCGGAGACTTCTGGGGCCTTCCAATTGGCAGTCACTGATGACTCTGGTAAAGGAGCTTTGGGTCATGGTATCCTGGTTGCAAGGACTTTAATCAGTGTAGATAAAGAACAGATTCCTCTCAGAGTGATGAACTGTAACAAATCCAATAGTATATTGAAAAAGGGTGAAGAATTAGCAATATGTGAACCTGTTGCCTGGGTAACAAGTATAAATAAAATAGAAGTTACTGATTTAAACCAAATTCATACAGACATCCCATCTCATCTTACTGAGTTATGGAGAGAAACAAAACGAATATTAACTAAAAACCAAGCTGCTAAGGCCGAGAACCTATTGAAAGAATTTTCTGACATTTTTTCTGCCACATCAAATGATTATGGCCGTACAACCTGACGGATTTGCCGTCCCGTGGCCGAGTGGTTAGCACGCTTGGCTACTGATCTACGGGACCTGGGTTCGAGCCCCGGATAAGGCATGGCTGTTTGTGTCGTTTTTCTGCTGAGGTCCTGCCATCCTCTCAGACCTTCTACTCTGGCATATAAACTGACAGGCTCCTGTAAGACCTCTGTGGCAAGCAGCTGCTTGAGGGGGTATTTATTTATTTTATTTATTTAACCTGACGGAACATAAGATCAACACTGGTGATTCTTCTCTAGTCCATCTGCCGGCAAGATGGCTGCCATTGGCAAAATGAGAGGACACGGAACTCATAAGGGACATGGAAGCTCAGGGCATTATAGAACCATCACACAGTCCCTGGACATCACCAGTAGTTCTTGTCAAGAAAAAGGATGGATCTACATGATTTTGTGTAGATTATCGCAGATTAAATGACATAACAAAGAAAGACTCCTTTTCTTTACCCAGCATTGATGATACACTGAACACTTTATCTGGGTCAGAATGGTTCTCAACATTAGACTTAAAGAGCGGCTATTAGCAAGTTGGTATACGTCCTGAAGACCGTGAGAAAAGAGCTTTCACTACAGGGAACGGACTTTGGCAGTTTAAGGTGATATCATTTGGTCTTTGTAACGCACCTGCAACGTTTGAACGACTAATGGAGTCGGTGCTCAAAGATTTGTCTTGGAAGGTCTTCCTGGTTTACTTGAACGACATCATCGTTCTTGGAAAGTGTTTTGAGAAACATTTGAGAAATCTTCGTCAAGTGTTTGAAAAACTTACGGCAGCAATCTAAAATTGGAACCGACAAAGTGTAAACTGTTCCAGCAAGAAGTTCATTACCTTGGTCATGTGATCATTTCATCAGAGATTAAGACTAATCCTAGTAAGATAGAAGCCGAAAGAGACTGGCTTCCACCACAAGATGTTCATCAACTTCGTAGTTTCATTGGACTTTGCACCTATTACAGAAGATTTGTCAAAGGTTTCTCCAACATCGTAAGGCCATTACATCGTCTGACAGAAGAGGGTCAGCGGTTCATGTGGACCACCGAATGTGATGTAGCCTTTCAATAGCTAAAGAAAACTCTTTCCACAGCACCAGTGCTAGCGTACCCACAAACTGGAAAACAATTCATAACAGTTACTGACGCAAGTGACACAGTAGTTGGTGCTGTATTTTCACAAGACGGACAAGAGAAAGTTATTGCATACTTTAGTAAAACTTTATCCTAACCAGAGTGGAATTATTGTGTAACACGCACAGAACTATTAGCAATAGTAAAAGCAATAGAACATTTTCATCATCATCTCTATGGCCAGAAATTCCTTATACGTACTGATCATGCTGCACTTAGATGGTTATTAAACTTCAAAAACCCTGAAGGACAAATCGCTAGGTGGATACAACGGTTACAAGAATACGATTTCTCCATCGAACATCGTAGTGATAAAATGCATAAGAATGCGGATGCTCTTTCCAGACGCCCATGTATTGACAACTGTAAACATTGCTATAATGCAGAATTGAAATTTGGAACTAATGAGATAATGCCCGTAAGACAAATAGTATCGACACTAGCAAACAATGACACCCCTAACAACTGGAGTCCAATTGAAATTAGAAAGGCCCAACTAGATGATGAAGATACAAAACCAATATTAGAATTGATTGAAAAATCTGATGTAAGGCCTAATTGGGAGCAAATCTCGAGGTATAGTCCAACTACTAAAAGTTACTGGGCACAGTGGGACTCCTTAAAAATGAAAGACGGTGTATTATACAGAAGATGGGAGAATCCCACTGGACGGCTGATCCGTTGGCAGATAATCCTTCCTCGCTCCCAAGTGGAACTAGTGATGAAAGATGTACATGATAGAGCCACTGGAGGACACTTCGGTGTTAATAAGACATTAGCCAAAGTCAGGGAACGATTTCATTGGCTGAAAAGTAGGGCAGACGTTGAAAGATGGTGTAGGCAATGTGAAGCCTGTGCAGCAAAGAAAGGCCCTAAGACTAGGAGTCGGGGTAAGCTGCAGACGTATAACGTTGGTGCCCCTTTTGAAAGAATAGCCATTGATGCAATGGGTCCGTTTCCTAGAACTGATGATGGAAATCGATATTTATTAGTGGTAATGGATTATTTCACAAAGTGGCCTGAAGTCTATCCCATTCAAGACCAAGAAGCAATAACAGTTGTAGAGATGATAGTAAATAACTTGATTAGTAGGTATGGAGTACCTTTACAACTCCTTTCTGACCAAGGACACAATTTTGAATCCAATGTGTTTAAAGGCATCTACCAACTATTAGGCATTCAGAAAACCAGAACAACTCCCCTACATCCTCAGTCGGATGGTATGGTTGAGAGATTTAATAGGACAGTTGCACAACATCTGGCATTGTTTGTCGACGATCATCAACGTGACTGCGATCCCCATATACCACTTCTTTTGTTAGCATACAGAATAGCAATACACGAGACAACTGGACAGCCACCTTCCATGATGCTCTTTGGAAGAGAGTTACGTCTTCCCTGTGACCTGTTATATGGTCGGCCCGAAGCAATGCCTGTATCCACTCCACAATACATACAAGAATTACAACGACTAGAAGAAATCCATCACTCCATTAGACATAACATCAACTTAGCAAGCGAGAGAACCAGAACGAGATACGACAGTAAAACAAATGGAACTGTTTTCAATCAAGGAGATCTTTTCTGGCTGTACAATCCACATAGAAAGAAGAGGCTTTCTCCAAAACTTCAGAAACCTTGGAAAGGTCCATATACGATAGTTAACAGGATTAACGACGAAATGTATCGCAATCGTCGATGTCCAACTACAAAGTGCAAGGTGGTTCACTTAGATCGTTTGGCCCCGTTTCATCGAAAAACTGAAGAAGCTTCGGAATCCAGAATTGTTCGGGACGAACAAGATCCAATAAGCAGGCACTGTTACGACAGATGAACGAGCAACAGTGACTTCATGACTTAACGTGACTTGAACACTCGTGTGTGCTTCTGTGTGAGATTCAATTTAGCCAATGAATTGGAACTTAGAACGATTCGGAAGAATAAAAAACAGATAGCAGTGCAGTGTGTTAAAGTTGTGAGATCTGGAAGGACGTTCAGATAGTATGAGTCAGCGTGCGTTAAGTGAAAATAATTAGTATATTTATTAGTGTGTGTGCGGGTGTTTGTTTTCTGTTGTTAGTAATAAAAGTTTTGTGAACTAGCACAGGACGAGACTTTGTTTGCGTCTGAAGGTATTCAAGTGATATGGTAAACAAGTGAAGAGATAGTATTTTAGTAGAACAGATAGAACTGATATTGTATACTCTGTACAAAAAGGTTAATGACTTATGTATGATAGTAGTTAATTTGTTTATAAAATACTTCATTCATATTTTTGTAGCAATTTGCATTGTATTGTAATTGGTTTTTACAGTTTTTAATACTCACGCTCAGTGCGTATCCATTTCAAAATTCGCAACAATATCATAAGGATTATCTCCCACTGCCTTGAAAAATGCGCGAGTTTTTTCGAGGCCCAAGGTCGTCCCGAGCCCCAAGGGACAAAAAACAATGATAAATATGGTAGATCAGGGTACTAAACCAAAACGTTTTCCTGATCGAAACCCAATGGTCTAGTCCTCTTGAATCTGCTCATAGGATCGTGATCATACTTTAAAATGTTAGTAATGAAATCGTGAGGATTCGTGTCCACAGCTTCTAAGAATTTCTTAGAGATCTGCTTTATATGGGTGTAAAGAAGTTTGACGCCTAAATCCCCATGTATTTGTGGTCACAAACCATGGGGCATTTACGGCCTGTCTCAGGATTTTATCTTGAGAGATATTGAGTTTCTTAGTATTTGCCTTTGTCGTGCTAGCCCATATGGGGGCTGCTTATGTTTTAACGGGTATAAGAACTGTATAGTATAGTAGGAAGTATAATAGCAATGATCAATGGAGAGAATAGAATTCCTCACCATGAATGGGCCAAGTTGGTATCGAATCATGTTTGCTTTTTGCAGAACGTTTTCAATGTGCTTGTCCGTCTATACAAGGTAACGCCCAGATACTTAACAGTTTTCTGCCAGTTAAGTGGTGTATCGAAAAAGTTGAAAGTCTGGGGGTTAGTGACTCTTTTGGTGGTAAACAAAAGTGAAGCACTTTTCTCTCCATTAATTCCAATCTTCCACTTACTGTACCATTGCTCTATCTTATCCAGGCCTTGCTGTAATCTCTTAATAGCAATAGATGCGCTCAGCGAGGGTGAGAGAAGAGCAATGTCAGCTGAATACATAGCAGTAGTGATCCTTGCCAATAACAGGATAATCATGAAAATAAATTCACATATTCATAATAGCATAGTTATTATTATTAATATTACATAAGTATTTTATTTCTACGTTGGTAGGTAATGGCTAGCAATTGCATTTTGAATGTTTCTTATTTTAACTATATGTGAACAATAAGTTTTACCATAAATAGTTTATGACTGATCCTCCAATTTCATAATTAACCATTTCAAAGACATTTAATGGTAAGATAGCACGAAGTCAGGACAAAATTACAGAGCAGTATCTTAATTTGCCACAAACATAATTTACATGTTTCTTCCACCTGAATCAATCACCAACAACCAGACCTACATACTTCCCTGATGAAACTCTTTCAATAATATCGTTACATTTGCAATCACCTGAAAAAATTCGCCACATTTTTAGACAATAACTGGAAGGTGTGATTGGTGTCAGGAATTCAGATATTAGGTAGATGGAAGTCTACTACCCTAGACTTATTTATGTTGAAATATATACAATTGTTTTATAACCATATTGTAATAGTATCGAAATCTTTTTGTAGGTCATTATTAACCTTTTCAAATATTTTACCACTGTTTAATATCACAGTGTCGTCAGCATACAAATAGATAGAGGAGTTGATCTTTAGGCTGTTGATATCATTAATATAGATCAGGAAAAGTAATGGTCCCAATATAGAGCCTTGAGGAGCTCCGTAGCAAACTTTTTTGACTTCACTAGTGACGTTTCTAATTTTTGTTACAATAAATCTATCTTTTAAGTAATTTTGAATGAAGCAAAATAAATGTCCCCTAATTCCTATGTTATGCAATTTATTAAGTAAGATCTTATGGTCTAATGTGTCGAATGCCTTTTGGAAATCAAGGACAAATGCTCCCATAATGTTGCCCTTGTTTAGGCTTGCATTGATTGCATCAGAAAAATGCTCCAGTAAATTTGTTGTTCCTGTGTTTCTTTGGAAGCAAATTGATTTTTAGAAGTAAGCTAGTATTTTTCTAGGATTATTGAAGGATAAAAGATATATACTTTTTTTTGTTGTATAAGTACTAATAAAATTCTACTGTTTGCATTTTCCCATTATCCATTAGTTCGAATTAAAACTTTTAAGGAGTGATAAAGTAGATAAACGAAAAACTTTACTCTAGTTGAAAACCAGATTACCATGAGAGCCAGAACATATATGAGTTCTTCTAGTTATACATATACGTATTCCACATGGCTGTTGATATAGTTTCGCATGACATATCGTATTAGCACTTGATCAAGATGTTTCGATCTCGTATTGTAGTCAATCCTAATTAGAAGTATGTAGATTAAAATTGAATTTTATACATGAATATTTGTTTATGTGCAAGCAATTTAATGTTTATTTTCCTCTCTTTCTCCAGAAACGTCTCTAAGGCCAATTACTTTTCCAACCATAGAGCTAACAACCTATGGCACGTCCACTCCTTTACCGTCAGACACCACAACGCAGTCTCTTGAAGAGCAGAGCACAACCGAATCAGATACATCTACCGTTACCATCGCTGGGAGTGAGAATACAGAGGAAGATGAAGGAGACTTCAGCACTCTCACTTCATTGCATGCGCTGAAGGTTGAAGAAGAAAGCACCTATGAACCAATCGAAGCAGACAGTGCAAGTACTCCTTCGAAACACCCTACCACAATTTCTGATCTTATCATTCAAGACAATAGTGATGCATCTGTTGATAGTGTTTTGACTTCTGTTCCCGAATCTGAAGCATTTGGACAAGGAGCGAGCATTTCAGAAGAAAGCAGTGACGATGCATCAACATACCAAAAACCCCATGACCAAGAGGTAACTGACACTATACTGATCTCGGAAGAGAATCAGGTAACGTTTGTAGACGTTTCTAAAATCATAACCGAAGAAACCACTACTAGTTCGTCTTTCACTATTTACAAAGATTTAGAGTCTACTAGTAAATGGCAAACAGATGAGGTCACAGAAGCAACTTCACACTCTCTTGTTGGCGAAAATAGTACTATAAGATTACATGGAGATGCAATTCCAACACTTGAATCTTTTACACAGACCACTCTTGATTCCAGCGAGGAAATGGAAAGTGAATCCGATTCAACTTTTCTTTCTCCTTATACTGATGAAGATATCTCAGAAACTACTCTACTTGAAAGTGATTTTAGTTCTGAAACAAATGAACAACAAACTGATGACAGTTCTACATTAAGATCAACAAGTGTAGATTTCACTGATGATTTGTTGTCCTTTTCCGCAGAAGAAATAACAGATGTAAGTCACATAATTGATGCTAAGGATCTTGAGAATTACACGAAAGTATTAACACAAACTACCGCCGGGGATATTTCCACAGATATCTACCAAGCTGACGGAGAGAGCTCAGAACCTCCTGATCAAATAGTTCATGACACTTCTGCACCTTCAGATGAAATTAGTAGCAGTAGACCTGAGACAGAAGAAACCGAAGCTACTACTACGAAATTATCTAGTTTGAGCACCGTTGACAAAACTGAAACGCATCCTGTCAAAGAAACGACAGATAATGCAGCTGAATATTCAACGGAAGAGTCAAATATTGCTCTGTTCGATTCTACAAGTGAAGATGTTACTGATCAGATATTTGAAACACCAGTCTCAGATTTCGACATTTCTGCTCCAGAACTTTCTTCACAGGAAGCTGAGAGCAATAAATACTTGCCTGGAGCTGATAAAGACCAACCCTCAGTTACCAATCAGCCATATGAGAACGTGTCAAAATATTCTGAAGAAGAAAATGTCAGCCATGACACGTCTACAGAAACGATTATTGGCGATAGCACTTCTGAATTTCTTCCTCACATAGAATATGAGAATGCTGATGTATCGTTGGATGACAAAAGCAGTACAGCTACTTCGTCTGCTCAACAACTTTCTGAGAATTCTGCACAACCTACAACTAAAGAAACTGAAGAAACCGATGTTTCTTCTGTTAGTTATGAAACTATTAAAATGAATACTTTTTCTGTTACTTCTGCAACCACAGAAATAGAAACTGAATTTAAAAAAACGAATGAATCTTCTGCTAAACATACCGATTTTGAAGTAAGTGATAATGTAACTGATGAGATATCTCTTGGTACGGACGGTATTAATCCTTTCTTAAGTAATTATACTACTCTATCTGCTGCTAATGAAATCACTGACACCATCTCTGATTTATATTCTGAAGAAATAAATTCCTCTTCAGATTATTCTGCTAATCCTGAAGGAATTATTATTACCATGGAGCCTATTCGAGATTATTCTCCCCAAGATACTTTTAAACCTCCCACTGCACATGGGGAAGAAAGAACTTTCTCATCTTCTCAAGAACTGAACGGGAGTGAAAGCAACTCGGAGAATACCAACTCCCACAACACGCATAACATTCCTGTAACACCAACAAATTCTTATGAAGGAACATCCCGTGTTCATTTCATCGTGTCCTTTACACCAGTGGAAGTCAGTGAAGAGAATATTTCAGATGATAGTCCTGATACCCACACTTCGCAGGATGGCCCTCGAGAAAGCGTCCCTATAATAGCGAGCGAGATTACTACACACGGAACCACTCTTGGTACAAGAGAGGATCTTTTTCAGTTACAGAGCAACGCCTCTGCCAACCGCAATTATTCGAGTCAAGAAAACGCCATCGGAACTTCTGAAATCTCCTATCTGGATGCTAATCATGAATCCTCTACCGAAAACACCGATTTTGAAGTCAGTGATAATGCAACTGATGAGATATCTCTTAATACTGATGTCATTAATCCTTTCTTAACGGCAACTGCAGAACAAACTACAGATAGCAATTATGATCATTCTGTAAGAGACTTCATTCATTTTACTGTGGAGGAACATTTCACAACGATACCATCTACTATTTATGCAAAAGACTTGGTTTCTGATTCAAATGAATCTATTAGCGATACCTCTACCCTTTCAACTATGGCAACTGTATATAGTGATCCAAGTTCTGATGGAAAAAGTAAAGAACCTCTTTCAGGAAATGAACACACAATTGCAACCGAATATTTAGGTGTAACTGAAAGAGAAACCACAAGCAAATACGCAACTTTCTCATCTAATTTCACACCCACTAGCACAGAGCAAGTTAATTTGAATGGAGTAGATGATGGTTCGAATATTCAGAGAAGCAATATCTCCAGTGGAGTTCACATTTCCCATAATGAGACTACGGAAGAGACATTTCAAACTGTAGTACATAAAAATGAGGATGACAATAAATCGGCATCAGTATCATTTGATGTTAGCGATGCTTTCAAAAATGACACCATTGTTGAGGTTAGACACGAACAAATAGTTACTGAAGAGTACATTGAAAAAGAAACAACTCAAAGCATTTCTCCATATCAGAATGAGGAAGAAATATTGGAATATGCTACAGAATTAACTGATTACAAGTCTGATGCTAACTCTGAAAAACCAGTGCCAAATAACATAACGGATGCTTCTTTGGAAGAAGGAGAAAACAGATTATCTGATGCTGCTACTCATTCCTCATCTGATGCTGCTACTCATTCCTCATCTGATACTCAGCATTCTGAATTGTACACAGGAGAACAAAATGCAACTGGCATATTCGAAGAAGAAACAACTTCGTATCGTACAGAAACAGTCAGCATTATAAACACTACTCCAAATTTCGATCAAGAAGGAAAGGAATTTACAACGGACAAAACTTTATTTAAAGATTTTAAAAGTAGTACTATTTATTATCCAAATGAAAGTGAAGATCGCAATCCAGACACAACAGGAAGTATTCAACTACAGTTAAATGAAACGGAAGATGTTCTATCTAAAGAAGAGGAGATAAATGTTCTTTTTTCTCGTGAAACTACAAGTAGTGAGCAAAGTCAATCTCCGCAAGATTCATACATCCAAGAGTCTGTGGAAAGCAGTTCTGACATTAATCCAGAATTAGAAGTAAGTTTGTTTCCTGAAAGCGTTACTGAGTATGCTGAACCAGTTCCAGATGGACCAGAAAAAGGCGGTGAACTCTTTGAGCCTACCCTCCCTGTACTTTCTGTTGTTAACATAAATGAAGCTACAGAAAAATCACCTAATTTGTTTTCTTCAGATTTTGAAGATAGTACAAACGAAAATAAAGACTTGACCGTTGTGTCTTCAACTGCAAATGTGTTTCCGAGTGCTAACGAGAGCAACAAAGATTCCACAGTTCCTGTTGAAGAAGTGCTAACTGAAAGCTCTAGCTTAGTTAGTCCAAGTGTTACAGATACAGCTGAGAAGACAGAAACCAGTGATGTGACTACAGAAGCTGCTTTCAGTAGTGAAACAATGGCAACTGGAGAATCAGAGGAAAGTCAACGAAAGACTGAATACTCTGAACAAAATAGTGTAGACGGATTTGATGCAATAGCTATAACATCAAGTGAAAAGGACGAATCGAAGGTATCTGAAGAGATTCCAAATGTTGAAGAAGAAGAAAGAGTTAGCGAGGAAAGCGGTCTAAAAGTCACTAATGCTGTTCATAACGAAACTGAAAACTATGAAACAACCGTAATAGATATCGAAAGTGCAAAAACTGAACAGTTTTCTAACGGAACTGAATCAGAACTTAGTACTTCATCTACGGAGTCTGAGAGCTTTGGAGATGATACCTTTAATAACAAAATAGAAAAACTATTTCTGAATGGAACGTCAACAGTGGTGAGTGAGGAAGACATCGTCGGTAAAGAAAATATCGACGGACCAGAAAAAGGAGGTGAACTCTTTGAACCAACTCTTCCAATTCTTTCTGTTGTTAATGTAGATGAAATTACAGACGAAATGGAAAGCAATGATACCTCTTTCAAGAAAGTCAATCAGGCAATATCGTACACGACACAATCTGAAAGTAGCGCTATCGATGGTTATGGATATATAACAAACGTTTCTTCAACAGAAAGTGAAGTAATAGAGCCAGCAGATGCTTCTGAAATGCTCTCGTCATCGCTGCCCGAAAGTACAGTTAGCCGTGAAATTTCATCTTATGATAAAGAGGAAAATAACAGAATAACAACTTTAAAGCCAGAAGAAAGTAGATTAACTCAGCATTCTTTGGATTCTGAGGTTCATTCTGAGGAAGAAGAAAGCAAAACACCCAAAGAAGAATCAATAATTTCGGATCTTACTAGGGATACACCAATACCTTCTACCACAACGCCACCTCTACCAATTCTTTTGCAACAGTTAAGAAATCAAAAGAATGATAGTTTACAAGGGACAAAAAATGAAAGTTCAGACTCAAAGGAAATAACTGAAAATAAAATTGTTTCTGATGACAAAGAAACACTTAAAAGCAACGCTTCCTTCTCGCTGTTAAGTTGTGATGATGCGAAGAACCTGTCGTGCATTGCAACAGTCAGTGATGATCAAGCTATAATAACTACATCTACTAGTACTACGATAAAGGAGGATGAGAATCAGCTCGAAGATGACCAGGAAATCGGAGAAACTATACAGACGAGTGAGAATTCTACAGAAGGTAACACTGTACCAGGAGAAACAGATTTATCTGCCGACAGCCTAGACGTATTTCATGCTTTAACAGGAGTCAAGTTAGATGGAAGTGCAGTTGCTCCATCTGCAAGCAACGCTAATGATTCATTAGGCCACATAACATTGAACGGAGACGTGAACATAGGAGACGACGTAATCCAGCTGATTGAAGGATTTGCTGTTAGATTGAAAGAGAATCAGGACAGTTTTGCAGTCACTTCCTCGGTAATTAACGTTGAACAATCGGAAAATGGAAATACAGATGATCGAAGAGACGAATTGGCTGCAAATGTTACTTCAGGTGATGGTGTGGGAAAAAAACCTGACCAAACGCTAGAAAGAAACGAAAACCTTGAGCTGATTTCTAAGGAAATTGAATCAGACAATAGCAGTTCCAAAGAAACTTTTTCTCGAAATGTAAAACGATCGATTGGAATTGTAACTGAGGCAAAAATCAGAGTAGACACTAAAGTCGAAGAGTCTTTCTTGAGTAAGGACACCCGTCATGAGAAAGGCGTTATCAAAGAAATAAGGGACCGAAAACTCGTCGATTCAAAGGTTGACACAAATTGGCAACCCACCAGTAGCAAAGATGATAAAGAATCCGAGAAGAAGAGTAAATCCGTTGGTGAATATCAAACGGAAAGTGGCACCATTAAAATTTTACTTCGTGACGAAATTGAAGATGAATCGTCTGACAATCGTAAGAGATATAATGAAAGTAGCGTTGAGTATGTTAATGAAACCGAAGCAATTGAAAATATTCAGCGATATAATGAAAGTACTGTTGAGTATTTCGAAATAACTGAATCGCCTTCGAATAGGGAAAATGTCAGAGAAGAAGGCAGTTCCTTTCAGGGTATCAATTCCGCAACATCTCCGTCATTCAGTGTCGCCAAAGACTCATTTCCTAAGGTTCAACAAGGTGAAACAGATTTGTTCACAAGTGTCAGGCCAAGCGAAAACAAAACGTTAACAACGAACGGGGCGGCATTCGCGACCACAAGGGAATATTCTAAATCGAAAGATGAATTCACTTCTGACACTAGCTAAAAATATAAACAGTTGTTAAAAGACAGTTTTTAATTCAACGTTATCAGAAACAGTGACAATGAGAAATATGAAACAAAACATTTGTGAATAAAGGGCATGAGCTAAGTTAGCTTAAATACAAACCTATGCATTAAGCGTTAGGTATAAGATTAATAAAAGTTTCCGACAGCTATAATCGCGAACTAAGGCACTTTGCTCGAAATAGGTGATTGTGTTTCACTTAATGGGAAGATTTCTGAGAAAAGGATCACGCTAGCTGAAAACGGTATACATTTCAAAGGAGCGAAAACATCAACAGAATTAAAAAGAATAAAACAAGTATGCTGTAAGTTAAATAACATGAACCTTTAACTGCAATGATTAGCAGATTATGGAAATCATGAAGCTTTTTCCGCAGCAGAAAAATGTAGCGCTCAAGGGTTATAGTAACCCAATATATATTCAATTCTGTTGCACGTGTTTTGCACCCTTTAGGATTTCATTTTTGTTATTCAATCAATACAGGAAATTGCTTAAAACTAGTAATTTGAGGATTCCATTGTGTCTTTTTCTTATCCTTTTTATTTAATGGAATAGAAAAGGTACCTTGTATAGATTGAAATTAAAATTTCTTCCGGTAGATAACACAATATTTTCTAATTCTCTACAAGCCAATAAACTCAGATTTCTTTCAAATAGAAAAGTGTCTGTGAGGTCTTAGCTCCTACGCTGATCTTAAAAACTGCAAACTTACCAAATGGAATGTTTTCTGTATTGTTTGTAATACGAAAACGAAATTGAAACAGAGAATACAAAATTAAATGTTTTTCCTTGTGAGCATTGTTTGCAGTTTTAAATTTTTTATGTTGTTTTACAAAATGCCGGCTCGCGAGAGATAGGTTATGGTAGACCACCGAACGAGAGAATACCCTCGGACCAACAGCGACAGTTGAGTTTATCAGTCCACGTAATCAGAGAATATAAAAATTTATAATTACTGTAACGTTAGTAATATTTCAGTACTATTGGAAGTGGTTAGGTTGTCTAAAAAACGAATTATCAGTGTTTAATTAAAGTTGTATTTAATGAGAAGCAAAATTATATTCAATAAACGAAGCAAATTTTAAAATTCTGAATGCTTCGTAAACTAATAATTCAATGTTTGAATCGGTGGATTTGTTGAGTGTTTTCACTAACAGTGGTAGCTTTGAGTGAATCAGCGTAGACATTTTTTGAGGCTAAACGGTAGTAATTAATAGCAAGCACTTGTCAAGTAGCACTAGGCCCAAATTAGTGGAGCTCTGAGCAGAAGAGATGGTAGTCTCCCTCTTTTACTTCAATGGCAACGAAATTGGGAAATCTACTGCAATGCCCTCGTGTCGCTGACGGTCTCGAGCTTTTGTTCATCTGCCACTTTAAACTTATTGAGAAGTTATGGTACGAAATATCAGTAGCCAAGAATGAGGCGTTGATACGATAATCTTCAAATCCGGATATTTTAGCTAGTTATATAGAAATCAAAACAGTAACAAAATTAAATTTCTGTTACAAAAATGCGTTTTCTTTTAGAACATAATTTTTAAAATAACAGAAGAAAATTTTGAAGCCTCCATAATCAGTTCAACACATTGTGCGACTGCAAATGATTCGCTCTTTCGTCCGAGAATCCGAACACGGTGTAAAAACATCACTGAAATTATGTCTACAGTAAAACATCAAATGCAAATTAAATGATTTATGTCGATATTAGATATAATTGTCTTTAAGTGAAATTTAATCCAAATATATAATGATTTTATAATGTGTTTTAAAAATCAAACAATGTGTTACAAAATGAGGAATCCGAAAGGTAAAAAATCTTGTATTTGTTAATCAACGTACAATATTCCACTGTTGATAAATCTTTACCTTCAGCCAAATCGAAGGTTCTCTGCCGATAACTATTTTTTAATTTTTCGAAGTCAGTTTTTCTGCTTTTGATTTGTATCATCGATAATTTTGATCTCTATATGACCTTGAAGAACACGTCGGATACTAAGGAATCAACAGATTCATCTCGTTTGCACATCTGAGATTCAAATCTTTGGATCAGTGTGCTTTGAGAGCATCAAAATGGATCTGTTGACTTTCCAATATGCAAATAATTTAAGTAAATAAGTTATAATTGAAGAAGCGGATGCGTTAATGCATCACAATTTATCCTAATATGAAGCTCAAATCAGCATTTTAAAAAACTTATTAGCCACTTGAGGATGACTGACAGGAGCTTGCTAATACAGCACAGAGAGGACAGATGAGAGAAGTCTTCTCTATGCCTCGACACAACATCAGCACAGAGATGAGAGATGAGAGAGGTCTTCTCTATGCCTCGACACAACATCAGCACAGAGATGAGAGATGAGAGAGGTCTTCTCTATGCCTCGACACATCAGCACAGAGAGGACAGATGAGAGAGGTCTTCTCTATGCCTCGACGCAACATCAGCACAGAGAGGACAGATGAGAGAGGTCTTCTCTATGCCTCGACACAACATCAGCACAGAGAGGACAGATGAGAGAGGTCTTCTCTATGCCTCGACACAACATCAGCACAGAGAGGACAGATGAGAGAGGTCTTCTCTATGCCTCGACACAACATCAGCACAGAGAGGATAGATGAGAGAGGTCTTCTCTATGCCTCGACACAACATCAACCCAAACATTCTCCATTACGTCCTCCGGAAATTTCGTTTTGCTCCACAATCAAAGCACGTTAACCTTTTGGCTATGTGTTTCCACACTTATTTCCTAACATATAACTGCAATGCAAACTATGAATGATATTAGTTTAATTCAGTACTGCATTTTTCGCTGTGGACGTCGATAACATTTTCAGGCAAAATAATTTTATCTATGGAGATTTATAAATTTCGTTTCCACACCGATTACGATTATTTGAAAAGATCAATGGGTGCAGACAGCATCAAAAGCGTTGTGTGTCAATTGACATCAGTTTTGCATTCAAAATTTGGCTTTCTAAATCTAATATATATAGGCTATTGCAAGTGATTGAGTGACTGCTGACCGACTGACGGGAGATCACGCTAATTCGGACTATGATGCAGGAACGGTAGAACTCTGAAAATTTGCGCTTAGGGATAATCCGAGTCTTTGATCTCGTGAAAAATCCGAAATTTGACCCCCGACGTGTTCTTCAAGGTCATATAGAGATCAAAATTTGATGTACGATTTCTAGAAATGTGAATATTTGTGTCTGGTGATGTTTCAGGTTGTGGAAGTAGGAAACGTTACGAAATTTTGGATCTGGTGGGTTCATCTAGGTAAAAGGTCAAATTTAGATCTGCCAGTGCTAGAGAGCTAATAATTGGTGTATGGGGATATCCCAGTTCCAGATCTAGGAAACACTACGAAATTTAGGATCTGGATGCTCCTTGAACTAAGTTAGATTTAGTTTTACCAGTGCTAGAGAGCTAAATATTGTAGATCTCAGAAACGTTGTGGCATTTTGAATACTATGGGTCCTTCGAGGTCAAAGATCAAATTTCTATATAAACGTTGTTGAGCTAAAGGTTGTTGAGTACAGCTGACAGAACTCATAGACTTTATTGGCTTTCAGATGCGTGTTGCGTTCAAATTCAAATGGGGTCATAGTTACGCTCTAATATTATATGTAGATCACTGTGACTGAGTGAAACGGTAATTGTAACGGTGATACAGAAATGGTAGCGCTCTGAAAATTTGCACCTACTGATGAACCGGGTCATTGAGCTCGGGAAAATTTTGAAATCTGATATCCGACGTGTCCTTCAAGATCACACCGAGCTCAACGTTCAGTGAAACCTCGATCTACCTCTTCTTGAAACATGAAAAGTGGTGTCTGGGAATTATTTCGAGTCTTAGAAAATTTAAGATCCGGCTGCTCTTCGAGACCAAGGGTTAAATATAGATCTGTCTTTACGATTTGCCTTTATGATAAGATTATTGTTTAGAAATTACTAAATGATTTTACTTTAGAGATCAAAGTATTTAAACAAATACCAATAATGATCGACTAAGATGGAAAAAAAATAAATTATCAAATTTCTGAATTACAATAGGAAATTTTTAGCTGCCACTTGTTTGCATTTAGCACCGCAATTCCTTTCATCTTTCCCAGTCAGCATGAAAATTATCATAAATTATCTTTGCTCAGTTCTAAAGAATTGCATTTTGAAATTAGATGATGTGGTAACTTCTGTTGCATTCATTTTCTATTATATGAGGCACAGAAATTGAATGTTACTCTTTTGTTTTGGAATTCATATTTTCTGTATTACTAGATATTTTATTTGTTAATTTATTTTGTTCTTGTTTTCTTTACCCTTTTTTTATGTATTTTCTTCGATGTCACGTCTGATGTTTGCAATTGAAATCGTGTCTCTATGGAGATCTCACGAACGACTCTACACTTCTGGTTCTCAAAATTTGTTTTATACTGTTAAACATTTTATGAAAAGAAATAGTCCTACCTATGCGAGAAAAGTGAAAATTATTGTCGTGAGATATTACTGGTCCAAATCTCAGAAACGTTACAAAATTCGAATACAACGTGTCATTCAAGGACAAAGAGAGGTCAAATTTCCATTAAAACCGTGATCTACGTGTGCTAGAAACTTCAAATTGATGCCTAGATATTATGCCTTATATTCTACAAAAACAAGTCATAATTTTTACGTCTTACTTGAATTGTACCAAGTCACTTCGAATTTTGCCAACTTCCCAAGATTTTGCCAACTCTCATTAATTTTATAAAAACAATGCAATTTTCACAACTCACCTGAATTTTTACCAAGTGTCTTCGAATTTTGCCAACTTCCCTAGATTCCGCTAAGTTGCCTCGATTTTGTCAACTTCCCTTAATTTTGCAAAACAAAAATCCCAATTTCCACAACTCACCTGGATTTTACGAAGTCGCTTTGATTTTTGTCAACTTCCCTATATTTTGCCAACTCCGATTGACTTTGGGGAGAGCCTCCTCCCCCCACACCCCCACCCACCCCATGGCTACACCCCTGATAATCATCGAATTTTCAAATCATTTCTTTTGTTGATTAGTTAATTAGTTAAAGTAGTTTTATTTTTTCATTCGTGTCAGCCGTCAGTAGTGTAATAATGCTTGCCAATGTTCCTACACATATTATCAGCATTAACACCGATTTTTTGCAGTGGTATTACCAGCTATCTGCGTTACATTAGTATTTTATCAACCGAGAGCATTTATATGTGGATAACACAGCAGATATCCGCATTCGCGCAGAGCTGTACTGGAGATATCCGCATTCTGATCTCAATTTAACGCCGCATCTTAAAGCTTAAAGAATAAAGCTGAACGTTGGAATCTAAATTGCCAGTGGATGCCAGTTTATACATATATTGCATATTGCTTATATAATATAAATATTTATAGGATGAATTTAATTTTTTCAACTTTCTTCGTCCATATATGAATGCAATCACATGTACTGATGACACATGTTTAGATTTCTGCAATTCCGAATTTTAATATTTTTAAATCTATGTTACTATTACACACACCCCCCCCACAAAATAGTTAGTTCTAACACAAAATATATTTAGCTTAATTCATCATTGTTTATTACTCAGTAACTTTCTTAACAAATCTGACCTTTAACGATTTTATGGAATTTAAATACGAAACTTCCTGAATTTTCAACAAAGGGGAGAAAAAAAAACTATAAGCATTTCCCCTCTAAATGGGAAATGACCCACAATCTGCTGATAATCTGCCACGTGGCATATCGCATGTTATCAGGAGGTCGTGATGATTATCTCATCATCATCATCCTCAAGTAGCCATGGGCTACGGAGGTCCAACCAGACCGTGCAATTTAGTTCTCCTAGCATATCTGTCCTGAGCTACATCTGCTGCATCCGGCCACTGCATACCAATTCTAGCAAGGTCCTGTTTGACATTGTCTGCCCACCGCATCCTAGGTGATCTTTCGAAGTCTTTAGGCACACTGTTCATCATAACCCTATTCGCCAATCTATAATTATCCATACGGGCAACATGGCCAAACCAACGGAGTCTCTCTTCTGCACAATATGCTGCTTAAGGAGGTTGCCGATTCCATTGCTTAACCTTATCATTTCTTAAAATGTTGAACCACCTAATGCCCAAGATACTGCGTAAGCATCTAGAATCAAAAGCATCAAGTTTCCTGTTATCTTGTTTACAAATTGTCCACGCTTCACTACTGTAACTAAACCTAGAAAGAAGCAAACTAATTATACAGTCTATTTTAGTCTTCAGGTGTATACGCCTATTTTTCCACACTCTCCATAGATTCTTAAAAGTCCCGACAACAATCCCCATTGGTCTGTTAATCTCATACCGCACATCACCAGTATGTACATAAGCACAGCTCCTAAGATAATTAATCTGAGACACCTTCTCAAGAGTGCAGTCATTCAGATTAACTATATCACAGCCTGCGTGACCATTTTTCATCACTTTAGTTTTCTCTCTGTTTATAACCAAACCTACCCTACCTACTACATCAACAGCTCGAATAAAAGAGTTAATCTCATCAACATCAATTGCTAAAAGGGCTAAATCATCAGCATAATAAGCTCACCGGACAAAAAACTAGTCACCCCTCTCTGAATGTCACCTAATAGCGCGTAACGTCACCGTGCGACCGAAGAGCAGCCGAAATTCTGTCTGGCATGAATGACAGTGTGCGGATGTGTGCACATTAATATTGCGGATGTAGTGTGCCACCAATGTGCGGATGTAGTGCACATCAATATTCATCCACTTTTCCAGCAGCAAATGCCACAGTTCAGCCAATTGGCTGGATGTCTGGGACGGCGCTTCACTCGCTGCTCCAAATAGTCCCACAAATTTTCTATGGGATTCAAATCCGGGGATTTGGCGGGCCAGTCTAGATGTTCGAAGGCTTCAGAATGCTCGTCGTTCCTATCCGACACACTTCGAGCCCTGGACAATTTTCGTCTTGGAAGACTGGGGTATCCTTCTGGTGTTCACTGTGGAGATGCACAAAAACGGCAATATGCAGTCATGCAGTAGCTCCATATAGTCCTTCTGGTTGAAATGTGACGTCACCACAACCAAAGGACCCCTTTCCTCGTAGGCGAAACACTCCCCGAACAAACACTCCCGAAACACTCCCCGACATCTCCTCCAGCTTGAACAGAACCTTGCACACAGTCCGCATGGAACGCTTCATACGGCTTACGATGTAACCGCCGCCTCGCATCATTCGAGTACACGCAAAAACTTGACTCATCCGACCAGATCACACGCTTCCAAGAGTCGACAGTCCAGTCTTTGTGGCGCCGTGCCCATCCTAGCCGTGCAGCCTTGTGCAGAGCTGTTAACATGGGTCTCTTCTGTGGTACTCTGCTCCAGATATCCATGTCATGCAGTTCCCGTCGGAGTTGTCGTTCGGAAACAGCTTGTTGTAGGCCTGCATTAACTGACTGGAACAATTCCTGTCTCGTTGCACAGCAGTTTGCCCTAACAGTGCGTGACGCACTGCAGCAGACCCTATTGGTGAGCACAGTCTTTCTCTCACAGTTCTGGCGACGATAAGCGGTGGACTGGATGTACGCCACTGCTGGAAGACACTTTGGACAGTACGTTTCGACCCCTGCAAAGGCAGCAATTTCTTCTACACTATGCCCTTTGGCTCGGCCAAACGCAATAACAGCTTTTTGCCACTCATTCCCATCTTTGGCGCGACCCATGTTTCACGGGGCGACTAACACACACTTGGCAGACAACCACTTCTTGTCACTATGAACCCCGTAGCGCTTGGCACAGCTATTTATAGGACGCGTTCATTAATGGTCCGCCCCCTGTTGCTGTCGAATGGACGTAACACTCTTACAGCGGGAGATGCCAAAATCTTTCCCTTGCAGAGAATTTCGCATAACATAATTAATAACCAAAATAAGGAGAAAAGAATGCTTAGTTAGTCTACTAATTAAGTATTCTTTTCAGAGCGCTACCATTTCTGAGCCATTACATATTAGTCTACTAGCTAAGTATACCATTCACTACTAGCTAAGTATACCATCATTCTAAGTATACCACCGTTACAATTATCGTTTCACTCTGTTCTACTAGAATGTTAGTTAGAATACTTGTCGAACACCAGAGGTAATGCTAAACCAATTGCTACAAGCCTTACCAACTCTCACATACGACTCAGTGTTATGATAGAGAGCTTTCACTATGTTAACTGACTTGTCTGGTATACCATATGATCTCACAATTAACCACAAATTATGACGATCAACAAAGGTGAAAACCTTTTTGAATCAACAAAGCTAGTTAGCAAGGTTTCAGAGACTCTAAACATTTTTCGAGAATGTTTCTGAATCCATATTGTTCATCACGCAATTGCCTATCAACAAGATTCTTAATTCTAGGAAGCACAATCATGCAAAGAACTTTATCTGGAACAGAAAGTAAGCTGATGCCCTTATAGTTATCACAAGAACTGTGATCACCTTTTTAAAAAAAGGGATAATAATAGTTCTGGTATAATCCTTAGGAACCATGCCTTTATCATAAAAGATATTCAAAATTTCAGTCATCCGTGTGGTAACCGAAACATCCCCAGCTTTAAGCATTTCCGTAAGTAATTTTATCTACCACTGGGGATTTATGCAGTCTAAGTTTAGAAATAGCCAAAATAACTTCAGATTTTGTTATAGGACCAACATTAAAGCCACCAATGCATCTATCATCATTGCAAACAATGGGAGTAAAACTAATCACATTGTTTAAGAACATCACTGAAATGATCAGCCCACCTAGCCATGGCAGAATCCTCACTTTATATAATCTTACCTTGTTTATCCTTCAAATTCTGTATACCTGTCCGTTTTCTACTACACAAAACGTTAACAATCTGCTATAAAGCTCTCTGCTGTTGTGCTGTCTAACTGCTTCCTCGGCTTTGTCAGTCAAGCCATAAAACCAAAAGATTCTTATCAGCAACTAACTCACCCGTTATTAAGCTTTCTGTAATGCTTCCTATTAGGAATAGTAGCATATTAGGACATTCCTATAGTTCTTTCTTTCTGAAATAAGCTGAAGTGCCTTATTACTCAAATAATTTGCCTCCTTTGCTCCTTTTTACCTAAAAGAGTACTGTTAGTTTCAAGAAAAGTCCTTATATCAGTCATAAGATATTCAAAAAATATATATAAAATATATCAGTCTACATAGAGGTTTATATGGTCAGCAGCAGGACTCTGTGTGATTGACCAGTCCTCAGCATGGTAGAAAAAAAAATAAAAGTAGTCATAGATGTTTATATCAGTAGGCCACAGTAATCTGGCAGCCCTCCCCTTCCACAAAAGAGTATCTATTTTGAAAGGTACTAACGGCCTGCACCACGAGAAGATTGGGTCGCACATTAGGTGCTAGGCCTGGCCGGTTGTATGCATCATCACAGGGATTGGCTCATAGCTCTCCTTTCAGTCACTACCTACCTACCATTTACAGACCTTATCCCAATCGAGGCGAAGCTCATTTTTTCACAAAACCTTTCATGAGTACCATGTCTCAAAGAAAATTACATGTGATTTTCTGTATTAATAAAGATACAAATTATTAATCACTACCATTGATTCATTCTAACCCTAATTAATACCTTTCTAATCATGCAGCAGGGAAGACTTTATTTGTCATTGTCGAAGTTATATTTTGCAATCAAAACGTTTTTTTTATATTTTAGGCATTCTTGAATATACTTTATTATTTCCAACACATTTGAAACAAATTTAATGCCAATTGCAGCTTTGGTTTCTTGCCAGAATTTGAAACAAAAATTGAGCCTCAAGTTACTCGTAGATTGCGAAGTGAGATGCATTCTAAGATGGGATCAGAAGAGATGCTAGCTAATCAAGCATAACGACTAAGGAACTCAATTTCCATTTCAGCGAATTGTACAAGGGAACCTCTTATATTTTAAGCTAGAAATTTTTCCAACTCTTTAAGTTTTATCAGTAGCACACCTGTCTGAGGTTGAAAGATGTTATGGATTAAAATTGATCACTATCTGTGAACTCGTGCGTTTAAGAAATACCCATTAGAAGCAGAACGTCATATAATCATACATCAGCAAAAAATAAATAAACAAACGCACTTCGGTGTCTTCAGATTTTCAGTTTTGAAGTAGCTTTAAGCCCGTCCCATGGCCGAGAGGTTAGGGCGCTTGGCTACTGATCTGAGGGACCTGGGTTCGAGCCCCGGGTAAGGCATGGTTGTATGTGTCGTTTTTCTGCTGAGGTCCTGCCATCCTCTCAGACCTTCTACTATGGCATATAAACTGACAGGTTCCTGTCAGACCTCTGTGGCAAGCAGCTGCTTGAAGGGGTATTTATTTTTATTAATTGTCGGATTAAAACACTTGTTGTCTTAACTCAATGGCAGTAATTATATTTGATTGGTCCGTAAGATTTACGAGATCTCCGACACGAATTATCTTTAAATATGTATTTTAATCATAATTAGCATTTTTTACTCATGACTCATATCTATCTATGCAAATATATATATATAGATCTGTATATATCTATGCAAATATATATACAGATTTTCAGAGACACTTAAAGATTCACACTTTTTTTTAGAACCAGAGATTCTTAAAGATTCATAAGCTGTGGTTCACAGCTTCAATCCTTGTGACACGCAATTCAAATATGCTTATTCTACAACCTTTACTGTAAAGAGCCCTGGAGAGATTCATCTTCCAAAACATACAGTTTTCTGCAACATCTCTTGTTCCACCTGCGCCAGTGCTGAGATTAATCTCCGCTGACCTCCACTTTACTCTCGGTTAGAAAAGGGGCACCGATGAGTCAGATGGGATGTAGAGCCATGTGCAGCAGAGCCATACCCTGTGGACGTTAGAGATTCCGCTGGATGGCCTTGATGGGAGGTTTTCATCTGTGTCCTAACATCTATCCAGTGGGTCCCCTTCCCCACTCTTCTCTGAGTCATTGGAGTCTTTGTGACCTGGCCATTTAACTCACTGTGTACAAAAAAAGAGATAAAGGCAAAACAAACTGAACTTAGTATCTCTTATACATTTTACCTCCATAGCATCCTTCTCAAGAGTAATTTGATCTAGAATGTTCTTGTTTACACCTGGATAAGTGCTCTTCATTCAATCAGTCTACACTTGGATAAATGCACTTCATTCAATCAGTCTGCACACAGATAAATGCACTTCATTCAATCAGTTTACACTTGGATGAATGCTCTTCATTCAATCAGTCTACATTTGGATAAATTCTATTCATTCAATCAGTCTACACTTGGATAAATGCACTTCATTCAATCAGTCTACACTTGGATGAATGTTCTTCAATCAAAGGTTTTCAATTATATTTTAGATGATTAAATTATTGATGATGAGAATGCGGCACTCTTAGAAACGTGAGAGTCGTGTAATCGAAGAGAATTTTTAATCACGATGACGATAATGGCGACAAATTACGAAATTGTCACAAATGTTTTCCTTTCACCTCTATTTTGCAATTATTTTTACCTATTCACTATTAGAAAGAACCACCTTTATGGCTTTTACCAACAATCATTACGCTCTTGTAAAGAAAATCAGGAAAAGGTAATCCTGGATGAAGAATTTCGCTAAATATAAACGGATCCGATAAATGCAATTATTCTGCACTAATGGTGATTGCATTAAATGTTTTTACCAACTCTATTAATGACAGCAGACCCAGATCTAGAAAGGAAAAATCGAGGGGGAGGGGGCGTAAGAAACACAATCGAGCCGAAACAATATTAAAAGGAGGAGCCAAATGACTGGATTCACCCTCCGTTTGACATGTCTTTAAAACATTTCTTGAAAAATACATGGAATATAAATAAGTTTAATAATTTCACCTCTGTCACCCATATTAGTATTCTGATCCAGGGGAGAGGGGGGGGGGGCAAGGCCCTTTGCCACTTCCCTTAATCCGGTCCTGATTGACATTATTTTGCTTTGGTTCCGCGCAAATATTTCAAAATTAAGTTATAGACAGTGTCGTTGATCGTTACAGGCATATTCTACGTTTTTCGTGAACGTTAAGGGAATATTCGACAAAAGGTTTCTAATAAATTGTATGATACGATTAAGAATATAGAGATACAATAATAGAGAGGTTTGGAATGTTGCAGTAATCTTCATTTTTCAATAATTTTCCCATAATAAAAATTTCGCATGACAAAAGTAGTGTCAGCCGTAATGAATACCGGGAACGTATTAATCTACAGAAACAATTTCAAATGAATTGCAGTTCTTTGGTAATCATTGTTTGACACATGGGGATAACATTAAAATTAGAGAAATATTTATGTTTGGGAATGACGCCTTTAACTATTGAATGAGGGGGGGGCGTAAACTTAAAAATGCCTTTTACAAAACAAAAAATTTGAAAAAGAATTTCGAAGCTACATTGCAAAAGAATATTTTTCTACTGTTAGTAATGTGCTATTTTAATACAGAATACAATTTATAGTTTTTGCATCTTGAATTTAGAATTTTAGGTTTCTACTAAATTGTTAGATTACCACTCTAACTATTAATTACGATTAGAATAAATGATAAATCTTCAACTAGAGAAATAAGAATAGCGTAATGATTTTACAAATATTTAGACTTAATTTAGAACACATTTCTTTTCAAAGATTTTTTTTCTTTAACAAAATGGTTAGTTCAAAGGGAAATCTCATGTATCTATTCTAGAGATAAGAATGTGTATTTTTCTGTCATCGTTAGAAACTAGCGGAAATGAAGGAAAAGGTCGGCTGTTTTCACTCTCGGAAGCAGATTTTATGCAATTTGTTAACAAAGAACAGTGGAGCAAAACAGGTGCGATAAATGACAGGAGTGGAGGGAAAAAAGGCGAAAGTTCCGTAGCTTGATAAAATTACAGCATCAAAACATATTGCACAACGTTTCACCTAATACAAAAATCATCATGCTAAAAACACTTCGCAATCGCAACAATAGACAAAAAACGACTTTGCTTGTTTGTGGAGACTCCAACTTGGCATGGCTTATTTTCATACAACAGATCATTTATCGTCATTTTTGTGAAAACGAAAGTATTTTCTGATTTAAATGCGATTCAATCTTTGAAGTGCCCTGTAAGCAGATGTTTGGTAACTGCATCAACTTCAGTTTACAGAATTTTATGGTATGGGGACATGGTACGGTTTCAGTAGTGCAGTAACCAGGAACTATACAATCAATGAAAAATGCTGTACAAAATATGGGAATATATTTTCATTACCTAAGGGATTAAATGGAATTTGGATAAGAATAAGCTTAAGGCTATTGAGGCATCTGTGATAATTCCTGATCAGTGGATTTAATACATAGTTTTGTGGTTGTTTTGTTTGCTCTTCCAACTGTTAATCAAATGAAAGATGGCGCCTCACTTGATTATGAAGCTACTGTGTAAGTGAATGTTGTAATATTTTAAAGAAATAAAAAATTAGTTGTACAAAAGCATGCATTATGGGTCCATTCTTTTTACATGAAACAAATTCCAGTCATTCATTCATATGTCCACATAACTATGTTAAAGACAAAAAAAGGTTATCCAGTTGAGTAATGGAGGTAGCCCTTCTATTAAAAATGAATCGCATGCATCCTTTTCAAAGAGAAATACCGTAAAACATACTCTAATGGATTAGTGTAATCGTTGGGCTCTAGAGCTATTTGCTTGCTCAAAACTCAAGGCGTGCTCCTTCGTTTCCATAACTCAAGGCGGGCCCCTTCCATAACTCAGTAAAACTCGCGAGTCCCAACTGGAAAAGCAACTCTAATAATTGAATATCGTTTCGTGTCGGTGATATTTAGCAATCGGACGTACAGCTGAAATTGCTGAGATTAAGGTCTCTCCCAGATATACAGTACATAAAAGAAGAGCCGAACATTGTTTTTCCTCTTATATTCCTTCCGGGACAATCTGATATTTATCGATTCTGCCAATAAAGCAAGTGAAATATGTTTTGGGGACCATGAAATGAATCCGCAAAAAATTGCGCATTGTATTAAAAACATTTTGCAAAAATTTGTCATGAAGGATCACGAAACGAATTTGCATGAAATGAAATTGCAGATTTGAAAAAAAGAAAGATTAATAGGAAGTAACCAATGGCTCTTGTTGGTCTTGAGATAGTAATAGTCTCTACCTACTAGTGTTCTCTACCTACTACCTACCTCTAAGTGGAATTTGCAGTAGTGCATCTCTAAAAGTGTAAAAGTCTGATACCATCTAGCTATTTTTTTCTTGATATTCTTAGTTATTTTGATTCATAGGTCTTAAAAACTTATTTCGTCTTTTTTGTTAAGCAGCAAGGGCGTATCCAAGTACGGGCCCATCTGGTCGCTGCTCCGCAGAAACCTTTAGCGTAAATACATAAATTGTTTTATGTAGATAAGTGCAATAGATGGCTAAGCAACCCGAAATGTCACAGAACAGTAACAGGATTGTTACAAAAGTGTTGCCAGAGTAAGGGTTTTTATCCATTAATCATGGGGCTTTTTTTCACCGTGATGAAAACATGCATGATGTTTTTTCACCTAAATGAATGGTGACATTCATTTAGAGGAATTACAAATTTCCTATTTATTTGTGTTCAAAGCTTTTCATCTTTTAGGGCCAACTTTTGCTTTACTAATCCGTACCCCTCCTCCTCCCTGTTCATTCGGATTAACGAGGGTTTACTATAGAATAATGAATATAGCATAGAGTACATTAAATTTCCATTAAGTAAGCCTTCAAGGGGACTGCAGGAGTCTTCTTGTATCTTCCTTGGCCCGATGACTTCTAGCTCAATCATAATTTAAATTTCTAATCATATTTCTAATTGTGAAGAAACTGAAAAACTCATTTCAATTTCAACCTTTCAGTCAGTCTTGAGTAATATAAAGTACACACCATTCAGCTTTTGTTTGTTTTAAATATATTACCTCTCATTAATGAATGGTTCTTAGCGTTCGTAAAAATGTTATTTGAGAAATTTCAGTTTTTACGACTTATTTCTAAACTTTTTAGTTTCAAGTAACTTTAAGATTTCAATTTAGACATCAAATAATTATCATCGTTTTATAATTTTCAATAGTCTATAAAGCAAAGGAATAGAAAATTATTTACTAGCATTTATTTTTCTATACACGTTTTACGATCTGTCAGAGAAATGTTTTCCTTAAAACCTGGTTCACGTGCACTCAGTAATTATATATATATGATTCAGGCTAGAAACTTTGAGCTCGAACTCATCTCTGGGATATAGAGTTTAAGCTCAAATTAGTATAAATTTATTTATGAATAAAATATTGGCTAAAATTAGTTATAGTAAATTTCATATTCGATGGCTATCAAAAATCAGACGAAAGTAGCATAAATAAATCAATTAATTTTCATTTAATTAAAACACAGCGGCAAAAGGGGCTTATCAAAATGTCTTCACACCATACTTTCATTCATATTTATAATATTATTATATTTTTTTAATTATAGGGCAGATTAAAATCCCAGCTTTTACAGTTCTTCTCATACAAGGACATGCCC
This sequence comes from Ryuthela nishihirai, assembly GCA_038380435.1. Classification (NCBI taxonomy): domain Eukaryota; kingdom Metazoa; phylum Arthropoda; class Arachnida; order Araneae; family Heptathelidae; genus Ryuthela; species Ryuthela nishihirai. The sequence continues at coordinate 81,730,066 of JAWZYU010000012.1, forward strand.
TACTAAAACGGAAGTCATTGCTAATCATTTGCCTCAATTAGAGCTAACACAGCAAGCAAAGTTTGCCTCTTCAAACATTTCTTTTTTTATTTTGCAATACATACCACAGAGAGGAATCCTAGAAGCTACTCCTATCTTTTACAGTCCTTCTCATACAAGGACATGCCCTAATAAGACCAAAGTCATTGCTGATCACTGCTCAATTAAAGCTAACACAGCACGCAAAGTTTGCCTCTTCAAACATTTCTTTTTTATTTTGCAACACATACGACAGAGAAGAATTCTAGAAGCTACTCCTATCTTTTACAGTCCTTCTCATACAAGGACATGCCCTAATAAGACCAAAGTCATTGCTGATCACTGCCTCAATTAAAGCTAACACAGCACGCAAAGTTTGCCTCTTCAAACATTTCTTTTTTATTTTGCAACACATACGACAGAGAAGAATTCTAGAAGCTACTCCTATCTTTTACAGTCCTTCCCATACAAGGACATGCCCTAATAAGACCAAAGTCATTGCTGATCACTGCCTCAATTAAAGCTAACACAGCACGCAAAGTTTGCCTCTTCAAACATTTCTTTTTTTATTTTGCAACACATACCACAGAGAGGAATCCTAGAAACTACTCCTATCTTTTACAGTCCTTCTCATACAAGGACATGCCCTAATAAGACCAAAGTCATTGCTGATCACTGCTCAATTAAAGCTAACACAGCACGCAAAGTTTGCCTCTTCAAACATTTCTTTTTTTATTTTGCAATACATACGACAGAGAAGAATTCTAGAAGCTACTCCTATCTTTTACAGTCCTTCTCATACAAGGACATGCCCTAATAAGACCAAAGTCATTGCTGATCACTGCCTCAATTAAAGCTAACACAGCACGCAAAGTTTGCCTCTTCAAACATTTCTTTTTTATTTTGCAACACATACCACAGAGAGGAATCCTAGAAACTACTCCTATCTTTTACAGTCCTTCTCATACAAGGACATGCCCTAATAAGACCAAAGTCATTGCTGATCACTGCCTCAATTAAAGCTAACACAGCACGCAAAGTTTGCCTCTTCAAACATTTCTTTTTTATTTTGCAACACATACGACAGAGAAGAATTCTAGAAGCTACTCCTATCTTTTACAGTCCTTCCCATACAAGGACATGCCCTAATAAGACCAAAGTCATTGCTGATCACTGCCTCAATTAAAGCTAACACAGCACGCAAAGTTTGCCTCTTCAAACATTTCTTTTTTTATTTTGCAACACATACCACAGAGAGGAATCCTAGAAACTACTCCTATCTTTTACAGTCCTTCTCATACAAGGACATGCCCTAATAAGACCAAAGTCATTGCTGATCACTGCTCAATTAAAGCTAACACAGCACGCAAAGTTTGCCTCTTCAAACATTTCTTTTTTTTATTTTGCAATACATACGACAGAGAAGAATTCTAGAAGCTACTCCTATCTTTTACAGTCCTTCTCATACAAGGACATGCCCTAATAAGACCAAAGTCATTGCTGATCACTGCCTCAATTAAAGCTAACACAGCACGCAAAGTTTGCCTCTTCAAACATTTCTTTTTTATTTTGCAACACATACGACAGAGAAGAATTCTAGAAGCTACTCCTATCTTTTACAGTCCTTCCCATACAAGGACATGCCCTAATAAGACCAAAGTCATTGCTGATCACTGCCTCAATTAAAGCTAACACAGCACGCAAAGTTTGCCTCTTCAAACATTTCTTTTTTTATTTTGCAACACATACCACAGAGAGGAATCCTAGAAACTACTCCTATCTTTTACAGTCCTTCTCATACAATGACATGCCCTAATAAGACCAAAGTCATTGCTGATCACTGCTCAATTAAAGCTAACACAGCACGCAAAGTTTGTCTCTTCAAACATTTCTTTTTTTATTTTGCAATACATACGACAGAGAAGAATTCTAGAAGCTACTCCTATCTTTTACAGTCCTTCTCATACAAGGACATGCCCTACTAACACCGAAGTCATTGCTTATCACTGCCACAATTAGAGCTAACACACAAAGTTTGCCTCTTCAAACATTTCTTTTTTATTTTGCAACACATACGACAGAGAAGAATTCTAGAAGCTACTCCTATCTTTTACAGTCCCTCTCATACAAGTACATGCTTTAATAAGACCAAAGTCATTGCTGATCACTGCCTCAATTAGAGCTAACACAGCACGCAAAGTTTGCCTTTTCAAACATTTCTTTTTTTATTTTGCAATACATACGACAGAGAAGAATTCTAGAAGCTACTCCTATCTTTTACAGTCCTTCTCATACAAGGACATGCCCTAATAACTCATACAAGGACATGCTAAAGTCATTACTGATCACTGCCTCAATTAGAGCTAACACAACACACAAAGTTTGTCTCTTCAAACATTTCTTTTCATTTTGCAACACATAGGACAGAGAAGAATCCTAGAAGCTACTCCTTTTTTTTCTGCAGTCCTTCTTATACAAGGACATGCCCTAGTGAGACCGAAGTCATTGCTGATCACTGCCTCAGATAGTGCTAATACATCACACAAAGTTTGCCTTATTGGAAAATGACTAGCTCCTAACCACTATGCCAGAAGGCTATTTAATATTTGATTCATTAATATTATATTATATTTTCATAGAATTTGATTTCAGTATTTAATAAAGGTAGCGATTAGTTTTTGTTTTAATGTTATTCATATTAACGTTTTGGAAAAATACGTCAAAAACGTAAATAAATATTTGAAATAACAATTATTTATTTTAACTCAATAAAGTGTTTGAGCTAAAAAATAGATTGCGATGTGTTCATTAAATGTACATCACTTATTAATAGTACAAAGGAACATACATCGCCTTTGGCGAATATGAGATGCTTGCTTTCAAAAAGAACGAAGTATTTTATTTTCCAAAGTTAGCGTTCTCTAACGGTGGAATTTTCAGCTAAGAGATGATTTGTTAAAGTTAAAGAGTATTCCTCATTATTACCTATCCAATCTAGCAAACGTTTCTCATTCCTCTCTTAAAACAAAAAGTTGCGTTTTTTCTCGCACCTTTAGAGGTATGGGATCAAATCGATGGGATCGGTGGCATCCGCTTCACCTCTCTATCGCTGGGATCGGTGGCATCCGCTTCACCTCTCTATCGATGGGATCGGTGGCATCCGCTTCACCTCTCTATCGCTGGGATCGGTGGCATCCGCTTCACCTCTCTATCGCTGGGATCGGTGGCATCCGCTTCACCTCTCTATCGCTGGGATCGGTGGCATCCGCTTCACCTCTCTATCGCTGGGATCGGTGGCATCCGCTTCACCTCTCTGTCGCTGGGATCGGTGGCATCCGCTTCACCTCTCTATCGCTGGGATCGGTGGCATCCGCTTCACCTCTCTATCGCTGGGATCGGTGGCATCCGCTTCACCTCTCTATCGCTGGGATCGGTGGCATCCGCTTCACCTCTCTATCGCTGGGATCGGTGGCATCCGCTTCACCTCTCTATCACTGGGATCGGTGGCATCCGCTTCACCTCTCTATCGCTGGGATCGGTGGCATCCGCTTCACCTCTCTATCGCTGGGATCGGTGGCATCCGCTTCACCTCTCTATCGCTGGGATCGGTGGCATCCGCTTCACCTCTCTATCGCTGGGATCGGTGGCATCCGCTTCACCTCTCTATCGCTGGGATCGGTGGCATCCGCTTCACCTCTCTATCGCTGGGATCGGTGGCATCCGCTTCACCTCTCTGTCGCTGGGATCGGTGGCATCCGCTTCACCTCTCTGTCGCTGGGATCGGTGGCATCCGCTTCACCTCTCTGTCGCTGGGATCGGTGGCATCCGCTTCACCTCTCTATCGCTGGGATCGGTGGCATCCGCTTCACCTCTCTATCGCTGGGATCGGTGGCATCCGCTTCACCTCTCTATCGCTGGGATCGGTGGCATCCGCTTCACCTCTCTATCGCTGGGATCGGTGGCATCCGCTTCACCTCTCTATCGCTGGGATCGGTGGCATCCGCTTCACCTCTCTATCGCTGGGATCGGTGGCATCCGCTTCACCTCTCTATCGCTGGGATCGGTGGCATCCGCTTCACCTCTCTATCGCTGGGATCGGTGGCATCCGCTTCACCTCTCTGTCGCTGGGATCGGTGGCATCCGCTTCACCTCTCTATCACTGGGATCGGTGGCATCCGCTTCACCTCTCTATCGCTGGGATCGGTGGAATCTGCTTCACCTCTCTATCGCTGGGATCGGTGGAATCCGCTTCACCTCTCTATCGCTGGGATCGGTGGCATCCGCTTCACCTCTCTATCGCTGGGATCGGTGGCATCCGCTTCACCTCTCTATCGCTGGGATCGGTGGCATCCGCTTCACCTCTCTATCGCTGGGATCGGTGGAATCCGCTTCACCTCTCTATCGCTGGGATCGGTGGCATCCGCTTCACCTCTCTATCGCTGGGATCGGTGGCATCCGCTTCACCTCTCTATCGCTGGGATCGGTGGCATCCGCTTCACCTCTCTATCGCTGGGATCGGTGGCATCCGCTTCACCTCTCTATCACCCAAATTTCCTTCACGACATCGATATTTTGCAATAGTTATTTAAAACCCTGACATTTTTCCACTTTAGCTCATTAGCAAATTAAAACTATTGGAAATTTTTGAAAACTCGAATCCTATTATTACTTTAGCACTTATCCAGCACAAAAAAGAAGTTTTTATTTATCTCTAAAAAAATAGAGTTGAAGGTATACAGATAGACGGACGACACAATTAAAACTATAATACCTTTTCGAAAACGAGCTGAAAAAGGTAACTTTACTGCAAAATTTCTAAATAAGTTGCTATAAAATGATAATAACATTCGAAACTTTCTTCTTGAAAAATGCTACGAAATAAGATAATTTAGTTATTAAATTAAAAAAATGCTTAAAATTAATAATTATATTTGAAAAGTGCACCTATCTCGATTACGCTAAACAGCAAGTGATTCGAATCACTTGGAATGGCTCTCTCAAATAATCAAATGAGTCAAAGGAAAAAAAAAGGTGATAGGTGATAGGTTAGGGAACCTATCACCTCTACCAGCAGCACTTCTCGTAACAGGCTAATAATTTATATCGACTAGTGCTGCCATCTACAATCAAGAAATACAATTTCCTATTATTTGTAGTAAATTTTCCTAAATTTTTCTCTTTGATGATCACATATCGGCTTTAAAAGTCAACTTCTTAACACTAGACCAAAACCCTTTATTGGAGTTTTAAGGCTCTAAGGTTCAAAATCAAGCACAAAATCTGAATATTTTAGCGAATTGAAATAATTTAACCAAAATTTTTTTTTTGTGAAACTCAGTGTTCTCATGTGTACGACAATCAGAGGCGTACTGATAGCCACGCGATACGGAAACCCCTGCAGAAAAAAGGCAACATTTATGGTGAAACTTGACGTATTATATGTTTAATAGTTAAAACTATTTAAAGCAACAGCCAGAATTTTTTTCTATAGCTTTGAACGAATAATAACAGACCGTGAGCAATGAGCTTCGTTCTAACTTATTATCTATAACTAATGATTGCAAGCGATAAAATTACGTTAGAAATCTGGAAATTTGGTTGTGAAACGTGAATATCATGAAGTTTGCACTGACAACAATGATTTTCCCCTTTAACCGTGGTGAAAGCGCAATTTTCTTTTTTGTTTTATCCGATAATTGTTTGTTTTTAGAGATAAACTGAAAAATTTATTTTGGATTTGATAGGTGATAATAAACTATTGTAATTCACACTTTTAGAATCTGCCAAAAACTCTAATTGTGCCCTCTGACGATGGGAAATTTTGAAAATTTCAAAATTTGAAACGAATATTGCAAACAATCTATTAGGGCTAGAAATCTGATATTTTAGTGTTGTCATGTGATGATCAAGGGATTACATTGGCAACAACGATTTGTCTCTTCAAAATGAAACGTTTTGTTTTGAGAGAGTTATGAGAAATCATTTTCGAGTTGAATATGTCGCAAATGAACAAAATAACATGATATGATTATTCATAGTTCTCAGTCCCCAAATGGCCTTAATTTATTGTCGTTAGAGGGCGGTAAAGGTAGAAAATGTGAAACTTGTAGCAATATAATAATATTGCAAAACGATATATTTATGCTAGAAATTCTGATAAATGTGTTGATAAAGAATGAACTAACTCATTTTTTAAAGGGAAGAAAGCACTCCCTACAGAACTTAGATTTATCAGCATTATATAGCTTGTCCTGAATTCCTCATCCAAGCACTAGGATAATCTCTCTGGTTGAAAAGTCAGGTACGCTAACCACTATAAAGATAATTACCATAACAGGATAACAGGATAAAAGGGAAAATTAGAAGCCTATAAGTACTAGTGATGAGTCGTTCGATATCGATTCGTTCAAATTGAACGAATCAGTTAAGTGAGTCATTCGTTCATGACTCCTTTCTGAAAAGAATCGATTCTTTGAAGGAATCAGTTCTACTCCTGATCGATTATTTTTTTACTTTTCAAAATAAAACACAAAATCACTAATTAACTGAAAAACTACAGGAGCTAAAAATTATTGCAATTAAAAATCACCTTTTTCCGATGTAAAGTTACAAAGAAGCCGAAAGAATCAGAATGATTGTTCATGATTGATGAATTCGTTCATTCTGATGCCGTATTGACTCAAGCGAATCCTTTGATTCCTTCGTTCGCGAATCAGAACCGACTATTGCTATATGAATCCTCTTCTGACTCCACGAATGAATCTTGCGCGGTCGTTCCTTTTTAATAACAAATAGAAGTAAATGAAGCGGAAGGTTGACTTAAACGCAATTTTAATAGTTGCTTTGATTTTAATATAATTTTATTTCAGTCATTTCTACGGGTTGTTTTCATATTTTTAGTGTTTGAATAATTGTTGTTGTATTCACTTGTTCCATAGCTTACTATATTTTCTCAATAAATTTTTTAATCACCGGTTGAATGAAACCATTTCGGACAAATCTTTTGAAGTCGTGTTCAAATATCTAAATGCTTACACAAAAATTAAAAATATAATCAAGAAAAGACTGGATCTGGGAAGCTTTCAAACAGAAATCGAAAGTATTTTTCTGAAATTTTAAATACAAAGTGTTTCTTCCAAAATGCTATGAAATAAGATAATTTAGTTATTAAATTAAAAAAATGTTTAAAATTAATAATTATATTTGAAAAGTTCACCTATCTCGATTACGCTAAACAGCAACTGATTCGAATCATTTGGAGTGGCTCACTCGAAGAATCAAATAAGTCAGAGGAAAAAAAATCGAATTTTTGAAAAGAGCCATTTTGTTTAACACTAATAACTACCATACCAAATGTGAGAATTAATTATTTGGAATTCGTTATAATTCGACCGGTTGTTTCTTTATTTAGTACTTCATTTTAAAATGCTAAATAATATTTCTTTATAGTAATAATAAATGAATGATTTTTTTATACACACTTGATGATTTTTCCCCTTGAACCCTAGAGATATGAAAATTCAATTCTTTCCTTTTAAGAGATAAATGAGATATGATCTTTGGTGTTTTATGGGGCTAATAACATATTAGTATTTACATTTTACCATTAAAAGATGTAAAATTCCAAAAAGTGAAAAGTTTATTTTTTCTACAACGAGCATCCCATCCCGTATTCGCCAGAGGCGATATGATATCCATCATAGCTTTCAACAGAAGGGAAAATGAATCGTATTGGAAATAATTGAGTTGAAACTATGTTAGCATTTTAATACAAATCTTGTGTATAACCATTTAAAAACAACCGAAGAAAACTTTTATGAAGAAATGGGTAAAAATTATTCATTCCCCCTCCCTCCCCACACACACTTCCTGGAATGAATACTGAACAAATTTCCATTGCATTTTAATACTTTTACACTTCGTTTTAAAGGTTTTTTAAAAATTATCAGTAAAAATGCGTAAAATATGTTCATGTTTAATAAATTTTGGCCTCCATTACCCATACTAAGATTCCCAAGGGGTATGGGCATAATCCCTTGACCTCCACCCCCTCCCTTGACCCCCACCCGCTCCTGCCCAGAGGTTCGGCGATGATTCTTTCCAAAATGCCGAATTATGAATTACGAAATCTGAAATATATGTCAGATATTTATTGGGCAGAGAGACATTTCTTGCGGGGGAGGACGATTTTCCTGTACGCCACTGACGACAATTATCGCATTTGACGATAATTATGACGTCGTCACCTACGATGTAAGTAAACGCCTTCACAAAAAAAAATTGTTTCTACAGGAATTTTGCAATAGGTCAATATTTTGTGCGATAGTGCATTAAAAAATAAATAAAGAATCCACACGTTTTTTGTTTCATAAGCAGTAAACAATAAGGGATTCTTTAAAAATTGAGTTGGCTTTCTTCAAAAAATCTCCCTAGAAAAAGAAATTAAAATTCATCTCTAACTCACAGATAACATTCATGTTATTGTCACGTTTATGGTATATAGCTCAGGCAACGATCTAATAAGTTTGAGTTTTAATTTCAACTAAGAAGCTAACAATTTGTCAAGTCAGCAATGTTATGTGAGAGCATCGTTTTAGGAATGTTTTTGCTACGCATGCATTTATGCTAACCCTCACTAACCCCCCCCCCCCCCCGCCCACTCCGGAACAACAGAGGGGAAGGCCGACACTATCGCAAGGTGCAACCGATGCTTCCAAAATCCGTCGAATAGAACGTTATATGCCACGGCCCATGTTCAAGAGAATTTCCCCTGTGAACGTTAAAGAAGAAGTTGGATGCCCTTGATGGATGCCTTCTGTCAGTGTCTTAATAGCTGCCCAGTGCTCTCCTTCTTTGATATTCACTGAAACCTGTGACACTGAACCCTGAGACACTTGCTCAATAGTACAGCCATTCAAAGCAACTGAAGCCCCCATCTGCATGACCAATTTTCATCACTTTAGTTTTTTCTCTGTTTATCACCAAACCTACTCTTTTACCAGTCTCATCAACAGCCGTAATGAACTAATTCATCTCATCAACATCAGTAGCCAACAGGGCTAATTCATCTGCATAATCTAAATCAGAATGTTTGAAATCTCTAGACCATTTAAGGCCAAAATCTTTCCCTTGCAAAGAATTTCGCATTACATAATCAATAGCCAAACTAAAGAGAAAATGAGACAGAATACACCCTTGTCTAACTCCACTGGCAATATTAAGCCAATCGCTGGAAGATGTACCAACTCTCACATACGACTCAATGTTATTATAGAGAGCTCTCATTACACTAACTAACTTATCAGGTATTCCATATGATCTAACAATCAACCACAAATTATGTCGATCAACAGAATCAAAAGCCTTTTTGAAATCTATAAAGTTAGCAACCACAGGTTTCTGAAACTCTGAACATTTCTCAAGAATCTGCCGAAGTGAGAATATTTGATCAATACATCCCCTATCATTTCTGAATTCACACTGTTCATCACGCAGTTGTCCATCAACCAAATTCTTAATTCTGTTAAGTATAATCATGCAAAGAACTTTACCTGAAATAGAAAGGAAACTAATTCCCCTGTAATTATCACAACAACTGAGATCACCTTTTTTAAAAATTGGAACAATGATAGCTATAGTAAAATACTTAGGAACAACACCTTATCATAAAACATATTCAAAATTTCAGTCAGCCATGTAACAACACAAATGTTCCCAATTCTAAGCATTTCAGTGGCGATTTCGTCCACCCTGGGGATTTATGCAGTTTTAATATATAGATAGCCAATGTGACTTCGGAATGTGATATAGGGCTATCATAAAAGCCAGTAATGCATCTATCATCATTACAAACAATGGGAGTAGAACTAACCACATTGTTTAGAACATCACTGAAATGCTCAGCCGACTTAGCCATGACAGAATCCTCACCTTTTATTCCTCAATCCCTGTGTACCTGTCTGTTTCTTCCCACATAAAACTATAGCAATCTGGTACAACCCCCTGCTGTTGTGCTGTCTAACTGCTTCCTTTGCTTTGTCAGCCAAGCTATCAAACCAAAATATTCTTATCAGCTGCTAACTGATCCTTTACATGTTTATTAAGCTCGTTGTAATGCCTTCTGTTAGGCCTAGTAGGGTGTTGATTCATATTAATCCTGCACTTCCTTCTTTCAGAAGTAAGTTCCATAAATCACTCAAATGATTTTGTTTCCTCTGTTCCCTTTTACCAAAAAGAGTAATGTTGGTTTCAAGAAAAGTCTTCTTAAAATGATCCCATTCTTTCTCAGCTTCCGGAGATAGCAAACCACAATTGTTATAATGACTAAGTAGCCTATTATGGTATGCTTTGGCTATATCTGGATCTTTCAGACCTTCAGTGTTGAAGGTAATTTTGTTAACCTTAGCACAACATTTCTTCAGCTTCAGCTGCAAGACACTTTTGACTAGGTAATGGGTAGACCCAATTTCGGCTCCCTTGTATGATCTGGTATTCCTAACTAAACTGGCCCATTTGCTGTTAATTAAAATATAATCTATCATATTCCTGTGCAACCCTTCAGGTGAAACCCACGTATATATATAAATGTCCTGGGTTTTTAGTATGTATTAGTTATTCGTAAACCATTAAGTTTACTTATCTGTAGGAGACGTTCCCCATTGCCATTGGAACTAACAATGCCAAAGGGACCTAAAACTCCTATCCAAAGGTCAGAGTCATTACCAACTTTAGCTAGGTCACCTAGCACAAGAGAAATATCTCCTTTCTTCACAGAATTCAAAATATCCAGAAGTTGTCTGTAAAACAAATCTTCCTTTCCTCATGAGAGTCATGTGTGGAGGCATAACAACAGATGACTTTCAAGTCTTAAATTTTTGTTTTAAATTTTGCTGTAAGAAATTTTTCATTAATGCAGCCATATCCTAGAAGAGCATCACTTGGGAGTCTGCTGAGAAGCAAACCTGCACCTTGGAGATGCTTTCCATCCTCCCTCCATGAAAAGAGAAATTTAAAGTTATTTTTAAGTATCTCACCTTTACCTGTCCATCTGGTCTCTTGCAAGCCTAGAATATCTAGGTTATACAGCTGGAATTCCTGCGTGAGGACATCAAGAGAATGATCTCTATGTAATGTCCTCACGTTCCTACAGAGAAAAAATTATTACTAGGTTTTTTAAAGAAACTAGGTTTATTGAGATAGGTAAGGCCAACAATATCAAACAACCCCCTGACCGCAAGAATGGGGCAAAGACCTGTTCCTTCTCTGCTAAAGGCTGAAGTCACCAATGCTGGTAGGAACTTCAGGCAACACCTTTTCAAGTGGACTTTTTCAAGAGCCATATGGCCTGCCTGAGACACATTACTGCAGTTTAGGATTGACGATGCCCAACTAGCTAAGTGAGGTTCAGGTACCTGCGATGGCCTCTGATTAGGATTATCCACCAGCTGATATAAGGTATCCCATGCCTCTGTTCACTTAGGACTGGCAACCCAGAAGCAAATAGAAGAAAACACAGTGGCAGATTCTCCCTCAACAGAGGCTCATCAGTGCAGCAAGTCCAGTATCCATAATTAAGCTCAAATCTATAAACAATTCAAGTCTAGTAGGCATAAATGGTCAGCACCAGGACCCTGTGAAGTTGACCACTCCTCAGCAGGGTTTAAAAAAAAGAAAAAAGTGACCATAGAAGACCAGATCAGTAGGCCATACTGAATTGGCAGCCCTCACTATAAAAAGTTGTTATTTTTTTTCAAAGAACAAATTAACTTTTTTATTATCGGTTTTATAAATAAATTTGGTCAACAATTACGAGTTATTTACTAAACTAAATAGCAGGTAAGGAAATAGCAAGTTTTAAAATGAAGTTCTGAGTTTCAACTGATTTTTAATTGTTTTCTTTTCGCATTAGATAGTGTTAATTTTCGTAAAATTAAATTAATGATTCGGGCTACTAATTTTTACTATTAAGATTTTTTTATTCTTATGCCTTAAGAACTATGATAGAGTTGAGTGTCACAAGTGTACTTATATTCAGCTAGGGAAGAAAAAACTGAAGAATCCTTTGTAATTTTCAAATTACCATCCGCTGTTTGGAGGTGTACGTGATATTGGTCAAAGCGATTGTTTTAATTCTCCATTGAGCTTTAGCATGAGCACAGCTGACGTTCAAATCGTTCAACACTATAAAGGATGAATACATATACACTTAACGTATTTTGTGAAGATTTGAGATTTCCCACTGAGAGCTAATGAATTTTGTGAAATTTGTTGCACTATAGTAATCAAGGAATAAAATTCACAATTAAATATAAAACACTGCTACTCAGAATACATACTGTATTGTAACACAATGTTGAATGTTGAAATAATTTCATTCTTAAATAATTTCGAAAGTCATCGGGATTGTTCTCCTGAAGTTCAATTAAAAAATTCATGTGGCCAAACATTTCTTTGTTCAATGATCTTTTCTTTACCCACATTTTTCTTTTCTCTGCAGTTCCCTCTTTCTGTATTTCATTAATTAGTAATGCTCTAATTTCTGTCAGACTTGCGCTTTTCGGCTGATAGAAAAGACATTTCGTTCATAGAAAATGAAATGTGAAATGCAGTTGTCCACCTCTCTAGATTTTGATATGTGCATGCGTAATGAGGAGATGGTGGAATGGCGTAAAGACTGTCCATGTGGAGGCAAATCAATTAGTGTTCACATGCTAAGCAATTAGTGTTCACACTCTAAATACAGTGGGGTTGGGGATTAGCATCGGCGTGTGGTGAAGAAAAACGTGAACGTATAGAGCAGGCTTAAGACAGCCGTTTCCCAAATTCTTTCGGAATGTATCATTGAGCAGAGTCACTGAAAGGCTTTGTTCGTTGATCATAAAAAATAAATTGTACTTTTGTCTGCTTCGAACAAGTTTCTAAGTATAATGAAAGGAAAATCTGAACTGTATCAACACAAAAACAGTTAAAATAACGAGATTATTTTTCCGTTATTTCTTACGTTTTATCGGTATAAATATTTTGACATTCTGTTAACGTTATTCGAATCGTTATTCAAAAATTATTTTGCTATTCCGTTGTTTCGCTACGTTACACGTAACGTTTTCCAACATTGGTCTGAACACGTCAGGATTTCTCGAATTGTGCTTCCATTTGCAGCTCTAACGTCTTCTGTTTACCAAGGTCAAATCTAAACGAGTTCCGGCTCTGTCCCTTTTCTTATAATGCAGCCAGATTAAAACAGGCATTCAGTATTCTGTTGCTTTATTTTCATTAAACATTTAACAGTTTTTACACATGTAATTAAAAGAGGAATCATCAGAAACTTCTTTCTGGTTTGGTCTGGAATCTTCAAATGACACCACCCCACTGATCATGTAAATTAGTGAGGAAAAACAAATTAATAATTAGTTGAAATTTTCAGGAAATATTTCACTATATTTTTGAATTGTTTGAAAATTTTTAAGCAATGTTTTTTGAATGCGATGCAATTTTAAAATATTAAATGATTTTTCGATTTTTAAATCAACGAGTTACATTTGAAAGAAAATGGCTAGAACCAAGGACGTGGGCATAGAAGGAAGAGAAGGCAGTTGCCCCAATTGAAAAATCTGATCGAAAAATTAACTTATATTAAAATAATATTAGGGATATCTAAAAACGCTTTCTTTAAAGAAATTTGAATCTTAGTCGTTTCCTTTGTTTTCCGAAGTATTTCACTTATTTTCATTCATTATTATGAAAAAACATTTTTCTCGTGTATTTTTAATAAAAAGTTCCTTTCACTTTTTCGTTTGCTTTCAGGCATCCTTATTTGCAATATGGTCCACCAGAGAGTCATTTTGATATTCCTGAGTTTTTTAAAATTATCGAAACAGCATTCGCCGCAAAAGGCGTGCCGCACGCACGACATGCGGGGTCAGTGCTACTGCGATTATTTAGAGAAAAGCTGAATAAATTATTAACATCATTGTCATTGATGATGCGATTCTTTATGATAAGCTTAAAGCGTACATCCTCGGCAATGCAAGGTCTCAGCAGTCGAGCACAAACGCGGTTAGATGGATCTAAAAAGCACCCAATGACACTTGGGCTTCTTTTGGGGAGAAGGTACGTGATTTGTGGTACCGATACATGGAAATCGGAAAGTCACGAAACTTAGCGGTTTGGTAAGACCTTCTTGTGTCAGATCGGCTGAAGTCCAAGTCTCCGACAGCCACGCAGGAATATATTTCCTTGCAAGAGCGGACAGATTAGCTCAAGTCCAGCGAACTAGCTTAGTGTATTGAGCACCGCTTAGACAATATCCGGCTGATTGGTAGGCAGTACAATCCTGCACAGAAAGCTAACCGATACATTCTTCCCCCGAAACGTGAAACACAGCAGGAGACAGGAGCACCAGGTAAGTATGCTGGAGTAGCTGTTAGACAAAGGGGTTGTTTCGAATGCGGTTCTTTTGAACATTTGAAGAAAAACTGTCCGAAATACAAATGAGTACAAAAACATGTTGGGAGTGCTCATTCGTTCACAGTACAACGTAGTGATGAAGCAGAAACAGCGGATCCTGTATTATGTGCGATAGTGTCAGCCAGCATCATTTCGCAGACACGGAGTGAGCCCCTTAGGGCAGCGCGAAGAGCTGCGCCATGCATAAGTAACTTGCAGGCAGTCAACATCAATTGTGCTGGCCGCAATTGCAAAGCGGTGCTAGATTCAGGATCTGGGATTTCTACTTTTAAGAAGGCATGAATTCTTGAAGTCGACAGGCAAGATCATGTTAAAGGGGGCTTTTGGATCCACTGTCGAGAGCGATTTGATTAACGTACCTTTGCGGCGTGTGGGAGCAGCCCCCATTGGTAAATATCACCCTGAGATGAAATTCACCTTACCTCTTACAGGCAAACTAAATATGAATGCAATTACTATTAGCATTGACGTTTGAAAAGCCTTGTTTCTGCGCGAGGAAGCCGAGATGCAGAACGTGACGTCACAAGCTGACTATGTGAGCTCGCCAGCGAGCGTAACCGGTTTTGTGAAGGAAGAGAGCAGCGAGTTCGCTGAGGAGCAGGCTATAGCTTGAGAGATCACGGCAGATTCTTTTTGTTGCGCACTGGCGTATATGCGAGTGTGGTTCGAGCTTGGTTGGCTGAGGTGGATGGCAACGGATAGGAGAGGCCCTTTGCATTTGCGTCTCCTAAATTAAATGCTAGGCAGCGGAGATGGGAAAAAAATTGAACGTGAGGGGTATGCAATTGTGTGGGCTCTGAGGAGATTTTAGACCCGTCTATATGGGTCCCGGGTCTAGATCTTCTAACACCACAACCCATTGAGTTACCTCACGGCAGCCTCGTCAAGAAGCAGTAAGTTGCAACGATGGGCATCGGCGATTGCACAATATAATGCAAGCGTGCATTATAAGCGAGGCAGCACCCACTTGAATGCTAATGCGCTCTCACGAATGGAAATTCTGCCAGGCGAAACGAGTAGGGAATACCAGGGAAGGGGGACATAAACATGTCACATTGACGCGCGGTGCAATGACGGACGCCGAACAGACGTAGAGGAAGTTCCTGCTCAGGAAGTCCTACATCGCCGTTCTTCATCAGCTGCAGCGAGGTACGCGTGTAGCTGAACATCATTAGTGCCATCTTCTTCACTCCATCTGAGTGAAGAACTTTGTGCAATTTACGAGTGATACGAAAAAAAGTGTAAACTTTCACAAGATTTATTACAGACATCCTCGAGTGATACACAAGAACTGGAGATTTGTGAGCACAAAAAACAAAGAGGAATTACAAACATTAGTGTATTCCTTTTAAAATAATTAACAGATTTCTTTGTAGAATTTCGCTTTTGAGGCTCGAACAGTAAAAATGATGAAGTTATGCCAGGATTATCGACAGATGACTTCAGTCCTTAATCCCAATCTAGGGAGGTTGTGTAAGGAATGAATTCTCTTCCCCTCCCTTTCTATCGATGGAACACAAAGTAAAGCCTCTTGACACAGCTGCTCCCACGATGCTCGAAACTGAACTACCCTAGAAGGAAATGTCCGACGGACAAAGGGAGCCGTTGATGCCGAAATCGACAGGTGATTGCTGAGGTCAGCGGAGGTCACCTGATCTGTGGTAGCTGATCGGTCTCCAACTGTCAAACTAAGAGGTTGTAACATTTTATTCGCCGATTTCAACAGTCTTTTTCAAGACTTTTTTACTGATTTATCTATTTCATTATGCAGGCTTAATCAACCAAGAAGCCTAGGATGGCTGCCGGGACACTTTCCAAGCCAATTCAACCAGGTAATTCAACTGCCAGCATCCTCCTCTACCAAGCAGGTTTGTATGGCGTCTGTGGGTGGGACCAACGCTAGTGTCTGTGCTAGTGAACTAGCGAAAACTTGTAACAATCTCAATCACTCGGGAAAGCGTCTATCGGTACCTAATTTAGCCAATATTTCATACCCAAATCCTACCCAACCAATTGCAAGGACCACCCAGGTTCCCCCTTCCAACTCTCCAAAATCAAGTCAATCGACAAGAAGTGATGCAAACCCAGGAAGATGATGGGTCCTGGATTGCAGTCAACAATAGAATGCGATTGAGAAAACCTCCCCACTCTTCTGATAATGAAACAGTTTGTGAATTCTGTCCTCACCAAGATTATGTACCTGTACTCATTTTCTCCAAACCCCTGAAATTCTACAAAAATTTAATATTAATACACTAGCTAAAGCCATAAATTCACACCTAGAAAAGCCAATAGAAGCCAGATTCACACACCGAGAAGAATACCTGGTCAAAGCAGGCAATCATAATCTAACCAGGACAGTAATGGCACTCACCCATATTAAAAATATGCCTATTAAGTTAAAATTCCCAGAATCATACACTAAACCATATGGAAGCATCGAGGGTGTAGACAAGTACCTTGATAATGACAGTATTCTAGATGCTCTCACTAATGATCGGTCGCAGACCTATTGTTATTAATAATTTTAATTCTTTTTATTTTACTATTTTGGCACAACCACTTAGTGTCTGACAAAGGCGTCTTAGGAGGTTGATGTGTCGTTGGTATGTAAGAATATATAAAGAGCTTCGTTGGTATGTAAACAACAGTAAGTCGATCCCGTGTGGAAAACTTGGTCTCTCGCAAAGCAGACATTAGTCTTCGGAAGGAATGCCGTGTCGTGTCGTGGATACAAGACTTCGTTCCACTTGTCAAATATGGAAGTGGACGTTGCGTTTTCCCGGGGATTGCATCTGATTGGCCCATAGGGTTGGAGAATTCCAGGGGTTGTCAGAGAGATATTGTCACGCTTTTGTCGGAGATGGGATTCTGTGTGAGGTGATTATACTAACAGTACCAGGGTTCGGTCTTATTATTTATCTTTCTTTAGATCTCTTCGCTTAAGTTTAATTTTAGTGGAAACCACTGGACTGATTTTAGGCCATATTTCAGGGAGTGAAATTTTAAAACAGACATCTCTTAATTAGAGAGATTGTAAACTTTTACTTAAATGAAGTCAGACGAAATTTAACGAAATTTACTTTGCTTGGGAAAAATTACGGTCAAAGAAATCTGGAGTGGGTGTTTCATGTAATTGATTCCGAGTGTATCTAACAGTAGCTTAGCAGAATACAGTTCTCATTTTGGAGAAGTCTTCAGATATGGTATAGTTATTTTAATTCAACTTATTCTGATTGTCGTCACTTTTCATTTTGATTGTTACTTTAAATTAAATTTACTTAAGTGGAATGGGTACTTAATAAATTCATTGTAGTGTAAATTCATCTACCTTTACAAGCTAGTGGTGGATTCTGTTGATTCCGAAATTTAAATAAATTTAACTACAGTTAGAGAATACGGGACTGCGTATTGCTAGCTTGTAGATTGTTCCTGGTTCGAATTCAAATCATTTCTTGGCCACTCTTTCAGAAATATTTGTTAGAAGGCATTTTTTTAAAGTCAGATCATCAAGGTACTGATGTGCAGTCCTAGATAAGTTTTAATTATGAACAAATAATCATTTTAATAAGCGCGGAATGTATTTAGTTCATGCTGCATGTCTCGAAGAGGAAAACGTTGCGGGTGACATTGAATACGATGTTCACAAAATGAAGAGAATAACCTATGCACATCACACCATAGAAGGTATTATGGTCAGGAGAAATACTGACAAAATGATCCTTTACTTCAACTCTCTCCAGCTATCATCATCAGTAGAGCTTGGCCACTCTACATATCAAGTCACCCCTTACACTAACCCTCCCCCACAATGCTTTAAATGTCAGCGATTTGGGCACATTATCATCATATGTAGATCCTCATCAAAGATATAAATTTTGTGCTCAAGCAAATCTCTCACAAGATTGCAAGAGAAATAAGCCCTTATTATGCTGCAACAGTGGTGGAGCCCATTTGGCCACACATGGAAAATGCCCAGCCAGACTCAAAGCAATTCAAATTAAAATTGCTGCCACCTCCACCTCCACCACTATTCAATCAACCACACAGAAAGGTGGCAAAACTGCTCCTGTTGCAGCACCTAAACCTGCACCTCAACTACTCTTGCTACTACCAACACCTATGCATAAATCCATACAGCCAACCTATCACAAAAATATTCACCCCTCCACCAAGCACTCAGTGTCACCCCCCTGCCACAGTCTCTCTTGCCATCTTCCCCCCCTACCCACAAGAGCCTCTCGTAACAATAGCTCATCAGATGAGGATATCCATAAACAACATAACACAGAGCAGTCTTCCCCCCCCCCCCTCATCCAAATTCTCTACTAGAAGAGCTAAATTCAATTATTTGGGAAGGACCAGGGCCAAAAATACACATCCACAAAGAACAAAGCCACCCTTCCCACTCAACAACATAACCTGGTCCCACACCTCATTCAACTACTAGTTCTCCTTATAGATGCTCTTCTACCACCCAAACCTAGACCCCTCTCCAACTTAATATAGTACTACAGTCCATTCTGGCCCTATTACATCAAATAACTTCTCACCCTACACACATACTTGCTATAGTTTCATTATTTTCCCCATTGACAACACACAACAACTTGCATACAATGGAACTGTAGAACCCTCCCTAACAAAATACATGAAATTAAATCTCTCACTGACAAATATGTTATTCCCATTCTGGCACTTAATGAAGCTAAGGTAACAGATAATTTTATCCTTAAACCCTACATTTTACACAATGCCCCATCTAATAGACCATACACCAATTCCACTAAAAAAAATGCCGTCCCGTGGATGAGTGGTTAGCGCTCTTGGCTACTGATCTACGGGACCTGGGTTCGAGCCCCGGGTAAGGCATGGATGTTCGTGTTGTTTTTCTGCTGAGGTCCTGCCATTCTCTCAGACCTTCTACTCTGGCATATAAACTGACAGGCTCCTGTCAGACCTCTGTGGCAAGTAGCTGCTTGAAGGGGTATTTATTATTTTTTTTATTTAGTCACAAAAAAAATCCACATTGCGTTAGTCCCAATCCAAACAAATATGCCTACATGGATATTGTAGGCATAAACATCAAAATTCAAGACACGACATTTAACATCTACAATGTATACTTTAACCACATGAACACATTAACATCAACACACTAATCAATGATTTCACCCACATATTATCCCTCTCACCAGGACGTAACATTGTCCTAGGTGATTTTAATGCACACAATGCTATCTGGAGCAGTACAAAAAGAAGCCTCAGAGGCACATCAATTGAATCATTCATACATCACTTCAATTTGACCATACACAATGATTTTTCACCCACCTTCACCAGAATCCCCTAGGGGTCTGTTCTTGACCTCACACTCTCTACTCTTGACATATCACGTATAATCACATGGCAGGTTCACCACTCTACATGGCACAGTGACCACTTTTCCATTTTCATCACACTGCAAGGAATCAAACCCTATGCCTACACAACAAAAACACATATCAACTGGCACAATTTCTCCTCCAACTGTGAAAACAACATCATCACCCAAACACCTACCAACATAACCTCCCTCTGCACTTGTATCAATCTAAGCTTAAACAAAAATAAAGTCATCACCAAACTTATGACTGTAATCATCAAAAACCCTTCAGCCATCACTACTCAACTACAAATAAGGAGGAAAACAGAAGACACTGCCAGAAAACACCTTACAATACCTTGTTACAAACACTTTACAATACTAATTTATGATGGCAGCAGCACAATATTCAACAAAGCCAATGCAAAACTTAGGAGACTAAGATTAAATATCAAAAGAAAGGAGTGGAAAAACTACTGTAACCACATTAACCCCAGAACAGACTCTCTCCTTATTTGATCAACTATTAGAACACTCAGGACCCAGGCACAGTCCCTAGCCCCTTAGCATCATATCATTTGGAAAAAAAACATCTCCATTAAACAAGGAGCTAGCCTCTTTGCAGCTCAACTTACCCCCACCCCGCAAGCCAACACACTTATCTATCAACACCACTGCATCCGAATGGAAAACACAATCAAGAAAAATTCGCCCTGCAAACTCCCCACCCTCAACCTACCTTTTACAATTTATGAATTAAATTCAGCCATCCATCAGGACAATAAAAAACAGCACACCTGGACCTGACCTCATCATCTGCAACATTATAAAACATTTTGTAACCAACACACTTATAACACCTTACACACTTATACAACAAATGCTGGGAAACACACAACTTCCCCACTGAATGGAAGCCATACATATCACCCCCATTTTAAAGCCACATAAACCAGTATCTGAAATTCCATCTTATAGACCACTTGCTCTTACATCATGTGCACTCAAAATCCTAGAAAGAATGGTGCTCTCTAGATTAAAATTTTTCCTACACTCTAACAATACTTTTCCCAATTGCCGGAGATGCTCTAGAGAGCACTGATCAGCTTCCGCTGAATTATCCACCAATAGCAAAGACATTTTATGCTGTGTCTTTCTAGACCTCACCTCAGCTTTTGATACTGCCTCACACACCATTATTCTCTATAAATTACACCAAATTGGTATCACAGGAAATATTCTTCATTTTACAAAAAACTTCATCACACAAAGAAATATAAAAGTCCAGCTGGGGACTCTATCTGACCCTCATAAGCTCAAGAGGGTTCTGACACAAAGCAGTGTGGTCTCCTTACATTATTTAACAATCTCCTACATGACCTCCCCCAAAACAATAACCAAAGATATATCTTGCCCCATTTTTGCTGATGACATAGTGCTTTGGACCACAGAAAAAAACATTCACACCATACAGAGTCACCTACAAAATGCAGTCAATAAGGTCCATAACTTTATCACTAAATGGGGACCAATGATCTCTGTATCTAAATCTGCGGTCTTACCTATCACCCCTAAATACTTACCCTCAATTATATTCCTCAATTATCATAATCAATAACTGCAATATACCTACTGTCACCCACTATAAATAGAGGGCTAATTATAGACCATAAGCTTACGTGGAACCACCATATAAATAACATCAAATCCACATGTAATGGAGCACTCAACATACTCAGTGCCATAACTAGAACGACATGGGGGCAGTGACAGAGCCATGGTAACATTTATCAAAACATTTCTGAACTCTGGACTAGAGTATGGCCTCTCGTCCCTCAACACAGCATCACACTCACAAATACAAAAACTTGAAATCATACAAACAAGAACTATTAGACTCGCCTTGGGTCTTAAAGATGGCTGCCCAAACCTGGCCACTTGAGCAGAGTCTAACATGCCCCCCTAACAATAAATAGACAAATTCTCACCTGCAAACACTATATCAAATAGTACAACCCCACCCA
Organism: Ryuthela nishihirai; assembly: GCA_038380435.1. Taxonomy (NCBI): domain Eukaryota; kingdom Metazoa; phylum Arthropoda; class Arachnida; order Araneae; family Heptathelidae; genus Ryuthela; species Ryuthela nishihirai. The sequence continues at coordinate 81,751,939 of JAWZYU010000012.1, forward strand.
TCCAGCAATCAAGGGAATTGATTCATCTAACAATATCATCCCACTGCAATTATTATTAAACACCATCCCTCTTACCATACTTGGAAGCACATTCAAAGCATGGAAAGAGATTCTTCACACCCAAACACATTCTGTCATGCCCACGTAATTTTATTACGTGGCCAAGACTTTACAGGCTTCGAGACGACATGAGATTAAGCTACATTTTAAATAGTAACATTTTCTACTGCCTCCATTTTTGTGTCCAGTTCAACGAAGAGGAACTCGGCCGCAAGCCCCGAACTTTCCAGATTGAGCCTGGAACCCCAGATGGCAGTGGAACTACGTGACATGCCTGGTAAACAACGTTGGCCGGAGGGGAGCTGAGATTCGCACCTCGGCTACTCTGGCCAATCTCGTACAGCCACGCATGAACGGAGGTGACCTCCACAAGGGGGAGCAAAGAAAAGGAAGAAAGAATTTTGGCGAAAACAAGTCAGTCTCTTCTTCTCGTCCTCTTCAGTTAGCAGAATTCCGAAGTGTGAATATTGTATGTCCGGGAGAAGTGCCAAGCAGCCCGCGCTCCCAGCAACTTGGAGGGCAGCGGCCCTGCTCTCCCAAGGGACTCCTGACTTGCCGAGGTAAGGGGGTACTGTAATGGAACTGGCTCCGCTTTTCTTTTGCATTTGAATGTATTTCTGTGAACGGCCGTCACGGCAACTAGAGTAAAACTGTCTTAACTGTTAGGGACTGTCAGAGTCACGAGCAAGTAGCTCTTCATTATGGACTGTTGATCAAAATACTTGCAAAGTTCCCTTAATCGAAAAGGGCCATGCTAGAGGCATTGCTGAATCTGTCCCAAAAGTGGGAACTGCATATGTGTAGTATGTTGAAGGTAATTTTGTAAATAAATATGTATCTTATTGTTAAACGAAAAATATCTCAGTTCCCATTATTGCAAATGTCTGTTAACTTGGTTGTGGGTTCAGGAATTTGATTTTTGCAGCAAAGAACGCATCACGGCCTAAAAGTTGGCGAGCATTTTTCCTTATTATTGTTATTTGTAGCATGAAATATTTCCTGTAGTTAGTGGTTTGATAAAAGTGATTATTTTGTGCTTGAAAAGTGTTTTGAGTGCATTGCTCTCTTAGGCCTAGTTTCAACGTGTTGAATGATGGTGTGATCCAAAACAAAATGGCTGCCCTTACATAACTTATCGCTAGTTTTGAAGTTGAGAGCATTAATTATTTGATATTTTAACTACTCATATTTAATACTTTTGCAAATTGCTATAGATTTGGGGATGATCAGGTTAATTACTTAATGCTAACATTTTTCATTTCATAAGGGGCAAACCAGATATTTGTCGTAGCCCACAAAAATTGTCGCGTCCATGTTTGATAATCTTTGCACAAACAATTCTCTTGGTAATCTTTTTTGTTTTTGAGATAATACGTTTTATACGTTGAAGGGAAAAGTAGTTTAGACATAATTATGCTACCAGCACTTGTATTCTTATTCATAATATATATTTCATATATCTAGATAGAGTAACTATGTATCCATAGGAACAGGTTTTATCAGTCTTTAGAGTATATCATGTCGACCACAATTTTTGAAATTGAAAATGTCAATATCATCATCATCATCATCATCCTCAAGCAGCCATGGGCTACGGAGGTCCAACCAGACCGTGCAATTTAGTTCTCCAAGCAAGTCTATCATGAGCTACATCTACTGCATCTGGCCACTGCACACCAATTCTAACAAGGTCCTGTTTGACATTGTCTGCCCACCGCATCCTAGGTCTCCCCTTCTTTCTGAGGCCTTTAGGCACACTGTTCATAACCCTATTCGCCAATCTATAATTATTCATACGGGCAACATGGCCAAACCAACGGAGTCTCTCTCTGCACAATATGCTGCTTAAAGGAGGTTGCAAACTCCTTTTCCTAATCTCATCATTAGTTACAAAGTTGAACCACCTAATGCCCAAGATACTGCGTAAGCATCTGGAATCAAAAGCATCTAGTTTCCTGTTATCTTGTTTACAAAGTGTCCAAGTTTCACTACCATAACTAACCCTAGAAAGAACCAAACTATTATACAGTCTAATTTTAGTCTTTAGGTGTATACGCCTATTTCTCCACACTCTCCATAGATTCTTAAAAGTCCCGGCAGCAATCCCTATTCGTCTGTTAATCTCATGCCGCACATCACCATTATCTGTTACATAGCTCCCAAGATAATTAAACTGTGACACCTGCTCAAGACTGCAACCATTCAGATTAACTGAATCACAGCCTGCCTGACCAATTTTCATCACTTTAGTTTTCTCTCTGTTTATAACCAAACCTACTCTACTACCAGTCTCATCAACAGCTCGAATGAAAGAGTTCATCTCATCAACATCATTTGCCAAAAGGGCTAAATCATCAGCATAATCTAAATCAGAAATTTTCGTATCTCCAGCCCATTTAAGGCCAAAATCTTTCCCTTGAAGTGAATTTCGCATAACATAATCAATAACCAAGCTAAAGAGAAAAGGAGACAAAATGCACCCTTGTCGAACACCAGAAGTAATGCTAAACCAATTGCTACAAGCCTTACCAACTCTCACACACGACTCAGTGTTATTATAGAGAGCTTTCATAATGTTAACTAACTTGTCTGGTATACCATATGATCTCACAATCAACCACAAATTATGACGATCAACAGAGTCGAAAGCCTTTTTGAAATCAACAAAGCTAGCAACCAAAGGTTTCTGAAACTCTAAACATTTCTCAAGAATCTGCCTAAGTGAAAATATCTGATCTACACATCCCCTACCACTTCTGAATCCACATTGCTCATCACGCAATTGCCTGTCAACCAGATTCTTAATTCTATTAAGCACAATCATGGAAAGAACTTTACCTGGAACAGAGAGTAGGCTGATACCCCTATAGTTATCACAAGAACTGCGATCACCTTTTTTGAAAATAGGGATAACAATAGCTCTGGTAAAATCCTTAGGAACCTTACCTTTATCATAAAAGATATTCAGAATTTCAGTCATCCAAGTGGTAACCGAAACATTCCCAGCTCTAAGCATTTCGGTAGTAATTTCATCTACCCCTGGCGATTTATGTAGTTTAAGTTTAGAAACAGCCAAAATAACTTCCGATTGTGTTATAGGGCCAACATTAAAGCCACCAATGCATGTATCATCATTGCAAACAATGGGAGTAGAACTAACTACATTGTTTAGAACATCACTGAAATGCTCAGCCCACCTAGCCATGACAGAATCCTCCCCTTCTATAACCTTACCTTGTTTATCCTTCAATCCTTGTATGCCTGTCCGTTTTCTACCACACAAAACATTAACTATCTGGTACAGCTCTCTGCTGTTGTGCTGTCTAACTGCTTTCTCGGCTTTGTCAGCCAAACCATCAAGCCAAAACTTTTTATCAGCAGCTAACTGATCCTTTACAAGTTTATTAAGGTCTCTGTAATGCTTTCTATTAGGACTAGTAGGGTATTGATTAAGGGCATTCCTGCAGTTCTTTCTTTCCGAAATAAGCTCAAGTGCCTTATCACTCAGATAATTTTGCCTCTTCTGCTCCTTTTTTCCTAAAAGAGTACTGTTAGTGTCCAAAAAAGCCTGTTTAAAATGATCCCATTCTTCCTCAACTTCAGTAGTAAGCAAACCATGACTGTCATAATGACTAAGTAACCTATCATGGTAAGCTTTGGCTATAACTGGATCTTTCAGAGCTTCAGTATTAAAAGTAAATTTTTTAACCCTAGCACAACACTTTTTAAGTTTAAGTTGCAACACACTTTTAACAAGGTAATGGTCAGATCCAATTTCAGCTCCCCTATATGCCCTGGTATTCTTAACAGAACTAGTCCATTTGCTGTTAATTAATATGTAATCAATCATATTCTTATGCAGCCCATCAGGTGAAACCCACGTGTACTTATGTATGTCGCGGTGTTTGTAATAAGTGTTAGTTATTCTGAATCCATTGAGTTTACTTACCTGTAGGAGACGTTGCCCATTGCTATTGCAGCTACCAATACCAAAAGGGCCTATTACTCCTCCCCAAAGGTCAGAGTCAGTACCAACTTTGGCATTGAAGTCACCAAGAACAAGGGTAATATCTCCTTTCTTGACAGAATTCAAAATATCCTGAAGTTGTTCATAAAACCTATCCTTCTCATCCTCATCGGCATCCTCAGTGGGGGCATAACAGCAGATAACATTCAAGTCTTTAACGCTTGTCTGAAATTTTGCTGTAAGAAACCTTTCATTAATGCACTCATATCCTAGAAGAGCATCACTAGCGTGTCTGCTGAGAAGCAGACCCACGCCTTGGTGATGCTTTTTGTCGTCCCTCCCTGAAAAGAGAAATTTAAGATTATTTTTAAGAATCTGACCTTTATCTGTCCATCTGGTCTCTTGCAAGCCGAGAATATCTAAATTATAACGGTGGAATTCTTGTGTGAGGACATCAAGAGAAAAAGCTCTGTGCAGAGTCCTCACATTCCAACTACCTATGGAGAGAAAATGGTTAGTGGGATGTTTAAAGAAACTATGTTTATTGAGAGAGGGAATGCCGACAATATCAAACAGCCCCCTAATCGCAGACATGGGGCAAAGACCCGTTCCCCCACTACTAAAGGCTGAAGCCATCTACACTGGAAGACTTCCTCCAATGTAGAATTTGACGATGCCAATAGAAGCAAAGAGTTCAGGTGCCTGCGATGACTTCTGCTCAGGATTATCCACCAGCTGATAAACATATCCTGTGGATCTATTCACTTGGGGCTGTCAACCCACAAACAAAAAGAAAACACAGCGGAAGATTTTCCCTCCACAGAAGCCCACCAGTGCAGCAAAATCAGGATCCATAATCAAGCTCAGAGCCATATATCTGTCCAGTCCAGTAGGTTTATATGGTCAGCACCAGGACCCTGTGTGGTTGACCACTCCTCATCAGGGTAGAAAAAAAAGAAAAGTAGCCATAGTTGTCCAGATCAGTAGGCCACACTAATCTGGCAGCCCTCCCCTTCCGTTCACTTCCACAAGAGAGTATCTCTTTTGAAAGTTACTAACGGTCCGCACCACGAGAAGGCGGGGTTGGACATTAGGTGCTAGGCCTGGCCGGTTCTATGCATCATCACAGGGGATTGGTGCATAGCTCTCCTTCCAGTGACTACCTAGCTACCATTTACAGACCAAATGTCAATAAAAGGATGATTATTTATTATTTTATGCAGGTCAGATAATGGATGTTACTAATTAATGGCTTAGTCAGATTGAAAAATAATATGCAAAAGATATTGTTGAACCCAAAACCAGTTATTTTTCTTTCTAATTTAATTAATTTCTTCTAAATTTAAAACCCTTTAATTTTTGGTTATTTTATAGAAAAAAAATATTTTCATGTTGTTTTTATGTCCATGAAATAGCAGATAATGTCATTGAAGCTTAAATTCAAAATAGTATGGTAACATTAAAATTTAATTAATCAGATATTAATTTATATTGCTGAATAATTGTAGTGAGAGTGGACTTTCAGTTTATAACCATTACCTAACGAAAATCAAGTTTTATTTACAAAATCATTCTAAAAAAAAAAAAAAAAAAAAACCCTCAAGCAGCTGCTTGCCACAGAGGTCTGACAGGATCCTGTCAGTTTATATGCCATAGTAGAAGGTCTGTGAGGATGGCAGGACCTCAGCAAAATAAATACCCCCTCAAGCATCTGCTTGCCACAGAGGTCTGACAGGAGCCTGTCAGTTTATATGCCACAGTAGGAGATCTGAGAGGATGGCAGGACCTCAGCAGAAAAACGACACACACATCCATGCCTAATTCCGGGGCTCGAACCCAGGTCCCTTAGATCAGTAGCCAAGCGTGCTAACCACTCGGCCACGGGACGGCTAAAGGTTATAAAAAAACTACAAAGCAACACATACACCACTTTTTAATTTTCAGTAAAGTAACATACTATGTATATATTAGAATACTGGAGTTTTTCTTCTGCTATGTGTCTACCAGTTGTTTTTTTATTAACCTCTGAATGGCACTTCCTTTCATACAATGGGCTAAATGGCCAGTTCACAAGAGCTGATAGGTTAGAGGAGGCAGCACACTGGAAAGGTGGTAGCCTCCCATCAAGGCTATCCAGCGTGTTCTTTAACATGCACAGGGTATGGGACCCATGGCTTAATGTCTCATTCTACAGATGGTGTCTTGATCCCAAACCCATCGGTGTCCCCCTATTGACAGATAAGACCCCAGATGGGATTCAAACCTGGGAACAGCAGATTATTAATCTGGCGTTCTACCGACTGAGCCACCCCTGCCACTGTGTCAGCAAGAGTTTTACTGGATTTTCACATGACAATACAGCTCTATGAGGTTAAGACAGTATTTATGGACTGTATTTTAACAGTATTATATATATAATGCTTGCTTTTTCTGGCTATGATTGCTAGCTAGAGATTTTCGAAAAGAAATATAATATATGTTGATATATATGAGCACATAATACATTTCTATAATTATAAAGAAGAAAAAAAGTTGGTTGTGGATTCAATATTATCTTTTGCATATTGGTATCCAGTTCCCAGGTTTGAATTCCCTAGTCAAGTCACTCAAAAATAATTATATCATTTGGCAATTTTTTGTACCTTGAACTTAATATGAAAATAATATCTATTAATTTTGACTTTGCAAACAGCAATCTTCTCTGTCTTAACATATTTATTACCTGAGCCTACAGTAAATAAATTATGCATGTTTAACTAATGTGTTCTCCCATTGTTATGCTTCAGGCTCATACATGTATTTGAAAGATGTAAAATTCGTATTCTCTTTAATTCATTTTCTCCTATTCACCTGAAAAATTCCACCTGTTTAAATACACCTCTGGTTTTGTGATTTTGCTCTTTATTCTAAACGCTATAATATTATGCCTTTAATTTTCTTTAAGGAAATGGCTAATTTTTTAAGAATTATCACAAATTAGATTAAATGGGGTATGAAGAAAGAAGGTGTCTTGTGAATTTTAGCTAGTTTTAGATTAACTATCAAATTTAAATTCGCTTATATAAAAGGCTAAACAAAAAAGTGGAAAAAGAATACAGCCGTTATTTATTCTACACAAGGAATTTTTCATGTGATTTAATGTCGATACGAAAAAATTAAGCGAAATAAAATTGCAAAAACGAGATACAAGATTCTGTGGGAATGAATCGAGTGGCGTTTGCAGCTACCGGACTAAGTTGATCACGTGACGGCTGAGGATCGCCTCAGTGTCGTGGCCTGTCTTTTTCGTCGGCCTCGTCGATTAGCCCCCAGCTGAACCTGACAGTGGAGCTCACCGGCGCTCAGAAAGCGAGCACTGCGCGAGAGCCATTGGACGGATGGGCGTCCTTTCCTCCCTCACATTTCTCCCTCTTCCGGGGACATTACACACCACTTCAGGGGACTCAAATTTTGGAAGTGGGCTGAATCATGTACTATTTTCATTTTTTTTCATAGCCCTGTACAATGAAATAGAAATGTGCACTTTTTTTTGTTGTTTATGATAAGATGATTGAGATTAAATTATGTATAAATGCCATTAAGTAAGCAAGATGTTTGGATTGAAATTGATTAATGGATTAATACCATTAAATAAGCAAAGTATTTGGATTGAGGTTAATTCAAAGAGTGATGCAATTAAGTGAGCAAAGTATTTGGATTGTTCTGTCTGAAAAAAAAAACTTTTTTTTAATTGTTATATTGTGATCGAGCTAAATTGGAGTTCGCTGAATAGCTTGTGAACCAAATATCTACTCCATAACGAAAAATTGTATGATGTGGATCGCGCACTATTATGTGAAGCACACAAAAGGTTTTATAAGCCATTAAGTGCCATGAAATGAAAAAAAAGTGAGATTTTTCCTTTTTGTAGACTGTCGTACACATCGTCATTTTAAGTGAATGTGCCTTGCCGGCTAGCGGCCTCGCAGTAGGAAAAGAGGCAGGCCGAAGAGTTAAATTGTACGGGCTAAATGCAGGCAGTACTGAAGTCTTCTGGAACATATAGATGAAAATATATGATTCAACAAGTAATTTAGAATAATATTGAAGTGATGTCCGTTTTATCTATCTATTTTGTTAACTCCATGATACATTGTAATATTATAAGCCTATGAGTATGTGGCCTGAGCAGGTAAAGATAATTGTGAGGGCACGTGACGGCTAGTGACAGAATAAACTGTGTGTTGTAGATTGTCGATATGTGTAAAAGCCAGATTTCTGACCCCCTCCTCGTTTCTCTTTGTTTTCATGTGTTACTGAGCCGGAGACATCACCCAAGCAGAGGACCAATGAGAAGCCAGACTCAACTCCACGGGACCTCGGCAAAACGCAGCAGATGGCGGCGCACATGTGAACAATTGCAGTGTGCGTATGACGTCCGGCCCAAGGGGCCGAATCGGGACTCCATCTTCTCGGAGGAACATTCTTCTCCAACTTACGACTGTGAACTTTCCTCTCCAACTTGAATCCAGAAGTACTGTGACTTTTGTTTTCCTCATCCCTGCTATTGGTGCGTTCATGTGATGTCCTTACCTCTGGATCCCCTGTCGATAGCCCATGAAGGGGCGCGAGGCTCTTTCACTCCACCCAGCCAAGGAACTTATTAGACCTCTGCCTATCTTCTCCGCTCCCCTCGGAAAGATAGGTATGTCATGCCCACATAATTTTATTACGTGGCCAAGACTTTATAGGCTTCTGGACGACATGAGATTAAGCTCCATTTTAAATAGTAACATTTTCTACTGCCTCCATTTTTGTGTCCAGTTCAACGAAGAGGAACTCGGCCGCAGGTCCCGAACTTTCCAGATTGAGCCTGGAACCCCAGATGGCAGTGGAGCTACGTGACATGCCTGGTAAACAACGTTGGCCGGAGGGGAGCTGAGATTCGCACCTCGGCGACTCTGGCCAATCTCGTACAGCCACGCATGAATGGAGGTGACCTCCACAAGGGGGACCAGCGAAAAAGGAAGAAAGAATTTTGGCGAAAACAAGTCAGTCTCTTCTTCTCGTCCTCTTCAGTTAGCAGAATCCCGAAGTGTGAATATTGTACGTGCGGGAGAAGTGCCAAGCAGCCCGCGCTCCCAGCAACTTGGAGGGCAGCGGCCCTGCTCTCCCAAGGGACTCCTGACTTGCCGAGGTAAGGGGGTACTGTAATGGAACTGGCTCCGCTTTTCTTTTGCATTTGAATGTATTTCTGTGAACGGCCGTCACGGCAACTAGAGCAAAACTGTCTTAATTGTTAGGGAATGCCAGAGTCACGAGCAAGTAGCTCTTCATTATGGACTGTTGATCAAAATACTTGCAAGTTCCCTTAATCGAAAAGGGCCATGCTAGAGGCATTGCTGAATCTGTCCCAAAAGTGGGAACTGCATATGTGTAGTATGTTGAAGGTAATTTTGTAAATAAATATGTATTTTATTGTTAAACGAAAAATTATCTCAGTTCTCATTATTACAAATGTCTATTAAATTGGTTGTGGGTCAAGGAATTTGCCTTGATTTTTGCAGCAAAGAAGGCATCACGGCCTAAACGTTGTGCCGCCCTAAAAATATACACTAGGGGGGTTTACGTGTATACATGTACCGTAATGAAGGTGGTGAATGCTGTGTTGACTTCATCAAAGAATCAGCTACCACAAGAACTCTACAGCTCCATATTGTGAGTCGCAGTATAACTCTGAACGCATCGCAGTGGTTTACATTGGCTATCCACGTAGACGAAGTGATGCGTGTCATGCATAACGTGTGTGGAACTCTCAAAGATCACCATCTCTGTACTGCTATTATAGAACATTCCGAATTAGTTCTACCCTTCCTGCTGAGTCCTGTTTTCGAGGGCCCCGAGTGTGTTTATCAGCTGTTGGTGGACATTTTCCAACAAGAATTAAAACAACCGAAGAAAAAAAAAAGAAGAAAAATGGTCGGTAGTTTCAACCCGACGAAAAAGGATGGTCTGATGACTTGGACATTAATGCCATGGCACAAGTGTTTGTGGATACGGCCTGGAAACGAGGTCTGTTGAATTATGTAGATTCTGGATTTGTGTATACTCTGAATTATAATACTATTGTTGACGGTGCAAAAAATGAAATGTATAAAATAGTTAAATAAATAATTGTAACCTATATAATGTGTCTGTCTTTTCATCCTGTTTCATTTTAGTCTTGGTATAGATAGGAGAAAGGTGTTAGCTAGTGCAGGAAGTGTAATCATAACAGTGTTAACGATAGTGGTGCTTGTATTAGAACTTGTGGCCCCTAGTAAAAATATTCAGTATGGAGAGTCAAAAGCCTTAGGCAGTGAATACAAAATTCGCGTGTGTAACTTAACAGTGGACATCAGACAGTTTATAGGAGACATACCTACAGTTACAGGTGCTACACTTTCATTACACCAATGGCAAAACCTGGTGGGATACGACGTTTGCGTGCAGCAGAAAACAAAACTTTGGAATCCCATTATTTTGACCCTGAAATATGATTCGGTAGTGTAAAAAAGTTACCCTGAATACAGGGCTGCCACTCAAACTCCTTAGAGAATGGTTAGAAAAGCAACCTGCCTACACCTTACACAATCCCCTGCGTAGGACATTTCCCAGAAATCGTACCTACGTCACAGGTTTAGACGAACAATGGCAAGCCGATCTCGTAGTGGTAAAAAATCTAACTAGCTTCAATGAGGGTTATCACTACATATTAACGGTCATTGATGTGTTCTCGAGGTATGGGTGGGCGGTGCCTATGAAGGCAAAAACAGGGGAAGAAATGGTGTCGGCTTTCAAAAAAATCCAATCCAAGGGACAATCTCCCACGAATTTAAACACAGATCAAGGTACCGAAAATTCCTGAAAAAGAAAGGTATTCGGTTCTTCGTCACCTGCTCTGACAAAAAAGCAGCTTTGGTGGAGAGATGGAATCGTACACTATGCGAGAGACTGGGGAGATATTATACATGCAATAACACATACCGGTACTTGGACGTGGTGTAACGTGTAGTACGAGGATACAATGCGACAGTTCATAGTGCCCACAATATGCCTCCCAAGGACGTGACCTTACACAATGAAGATGTTGTGTGGGTACGACTCTATGGTAATCCAACCAAAGTAAAAGAAAAACCAGCATTTAAAGTGGGGGACACGGTTCGACTAGCCAGTCTAAAAGTACCCTTCAAGAAGGCAGGTACGCATTTGTGGACCGAAGAAATTTTTATAGTCGACAAGTTGTTACACCATCAGCCCCCTGTATACATCATATAGGATTCCGAGGGAGAAGTGTTGAAGGGAACATTCTATAAATCGGAACTTCAAAAAGTGACCGAACCCGAACTGTAGAGAAAATAATCGAGAGAAAAGGTCAAAAGGCACTGGTCAAATTTCGCGGTTATCCAAAACCTTCATGGATTCTTAAAAAATGGATTGTTTCTACCTGACTCTTCCCTCCACGGCTAGTCAGAATATTTACCCAAACAATTCGCAGAGTGATTTCACAGTTCGTCTAGCACAACCCCGGAGACTAGTGGGAAAAATGGAAAGTGGGACCAGCAGAAGTTCACTTACCCGTGAGCTGGTACAATGTGGACAAATCTAATGACACGTTTCAATATTATGCTCATGCTCCCTTTGAAGAATACTAGAAAATCAAGTTTAAACCAGGCAAAATAATTCGAATGGAACTGTTGTCTCACCTCTCCACTCAGCTCCCCAAATAAATATTGGTGTCCTATAACAGTGGTTACTGGGTATTCAAACCAAGTGAGGGATACGGTTTGATGTTCCCTAAAACGAATTTCAGCAGGCTTCTGTGTGTCGGTGAGGGAGAAGTTGACAAACCCTTCCACCAACGATTTACTACCAAACTGTGCAATACTGCAACATTCGATATAGATGATGACTGTTATTTCTACGTGATTCCACCAGGTAGTTTCCACAAACGAAAGGTACCCCACGAACGATACGAAACTGCTGAATCATTATTCGATGCGATGAACCAGGTGTTACCCTACAAGTTGAGAGAAGCTTACCATTTCAAGCAACAGACAGATCACACAGTGTTGATGGATACAGACAAGTTACATTTCATTAAATTTCCTCATTCAAACCCCAGATTAAGAGACATGTTAGGAATTACTAAATTATATATTCCACTGAATAAAGCCATGGGTGACTACCCCATCGATATGAACAGAGGAATGTACGGTATTTATTTGTATTCAGACCTGATTGCACCTCAGTTGTTAGGTGATACTCATGATGAACTGTTGCGTGTTGTGAATCCTGCCGTCAGAAGCAATAAAAACGAAGCCATCGTTGCAGTATATCAACAACCTGATTTCCCTGGCAAGAAACAGTTTCGAGAGTGTGAGAATCTTCCTTCGTACTGATACAGGAGAACCTCTGCATTTTAAATTTGGTAAAGTTTTAGTCAAATGATATTTCTTCCATGAGGGTTAAATTCGTTCCCCCTTCTGCAGACATCTATGTCAGTTACTACAAGAGCCAGACAGGGCAGGGTGTGTTCCAGTGTCCTCGTTATCAGAGAGGTGACAGGCTTGGTAGCATTTTGCCACTATTGGACGTTTCATCAGCCCTCTCGTACGACCGGCACTGTTCACCCTACGTAAGGGTGAGCTACGGTACGTTTCAGAGGTGGCCCAGGGGCAAAACTTCAAAACAGCCGCCTAAGTAGGGTTGCGTGAAGCAGGTGTAGATTTATTGCAACATGCCAGTTCCAAGATGCAGGGAGGAAGAGGGATAAAACGCCGTCGTCATCATCCTAGTGTTCATAAAGTAAACAGACTCTTTACCGTGAAGGACGTGTGTTCATCATGAGCATTCAGAAATTTCACGCTGATTCTGGCGATTGTGCCAATTCCGAACTGGACCTGTTTATGGTTCCTCCCACTGTCTCACAACTAGAAAGAGGCTGCTATGTCAATTATTTACCTGTGGCTTCACTGGAACGTAATGCGCCACTTGAATTCATCGTGAAAGGGACAGACGATTACATTGATCTATCCCATTGCCACCTGCGCCTTGTCTTGAAAATTGTGAAATCCGATGGTACACGGATTGATTGCCCCATGCAATCATATCTTCCACGCCCTCTTCAATCAAGTAGACGTCTTCCTCAACGATCACCTGGTGAGTGCTTCTCACATCCTGTACCCATACAGGGCGTACCTGGAGACTCTATTGAATTACGGTACCGATGCCACATGAAGTCCGCTCAGTACATCACTCGGTTACCTCGACACCCCCGGTAAAATGGAACTGACCAGTCGGGACAACAAGGGATGGCAACAGCGCAAGGGGTACGTCAAGTCATCAAGTATCGAATTCATCTCATGGATCCATGCTGACCTGTTCAATCAAGAATGTTACCTACTCAATCAGGTCTATCTGAGACTGCGTATGTGAAGGTTGAAGCCCGAATTCTGTCTCGTGACAGGTGAAGCAGACCCCTCTTACAAAGTACAGATTCACAAAGCTGAAGTCAAACCCACTTCCGGTGTCATCGTTGCACACGCTCGCCTACTGGGTTCCAAGAGTGCCAAGTACCCACTACGAACAACGGATTTTCGCATGTTCTCCATCCCAGCAGGTCTGACTAGTGTGAACCGTGACAATTTATTTCTTGGTCAACTACCGGTATACCTGGTCCTGGGTATGGTGGAAAGTACCAGTCTGAATGGATCGTACGAAAAAAATCCCTTCAACTTCCAACATTTCGACTTAAACTACATCAGCCTTCACATTGACAGCGAACAGCAGTCCTACACCCCCGACTTTCATTATCTCAGATGTTACCAATGATTATTGGAAGCTGTGGATGCCTGGATATCCGATAGTGGTATTAACTTATCGCCAAAAGCCTATGGCGAGGGTTTTACACTGTTTGGATTCCAATTGATCCCTGAGCAACGTGAATGTAATCAAGTGTTTTCTTTAATAAAGAGCGGTAGTTGAATTAAAGTTTGCCAGGCCGCTATCCACATCAGTCACTGTGATCCTGTATGCAGAATACCAGAATTTTCTCGAAATCCCATTGGATCGTAAAATCCTGTTTAACTACAGCTCATGAATATCTATCAGTTAGAATCCATCCTCTCGATATTACCTACAAGTCTAGGTGTGTTCACACGTGACAGACTACCTCGCAGTATCGACTAATCAGAAGTCTTGTTTATCTACAATACCGATCCGTCGTCCCTGCCTGGCACCCACTGGATAGCTATTTACAAGAAAGGAACCCATGTGGATCACTTTGACCCCTTGGGCACAAGTCCCGATGTGTCCATGCAATAATATTACAGTCAGCTAGCATACGTCACGTGTTACATCCCTCGATACCTCTGCAGGACCCCATGGGACACACTTGCGGTGCTCACTGTCTGTATTTCTTGTTTAAAAGAGCGAGCGATTTGACTTTTCCCACAGTATTGCACAGCGATTACACGTGTCGAGTTGACTTTAATGACTGCATGATGGTACGATGGCTCTCCGAACTCCTTCAAATATTTTAATTGCCGCTCAAGTGTTCGACCCCACCATCCTAACATGTCAACTGTGGAATTTTATGAAGGAATGCCTGTAGATCTGGAATTTGACCCCCTCAGACCTACGCTTCTGCTGCTGGACGACTTGATGGAACAGTCTGTAGCCAGCGAACGCATATCTCAACTGTTTATTCGAGGCAATCATCATACAAATATCACGATTGTCCTGATCTTGCAAAATCTGTTTTTAAAAGGAAGACATTCGAGAACTATATCACTCAATGCACACTACATGTTTTTATTTCGCAACTGTCAGGACGCTTTACAAATAACGCATCTGGCAAGACAAGTGTTTCCATATCATTCCAAACTCATGACCGATGCTTATATACTAGCTACAAAACCTCCCTGTGGCTATTTGTGCATGAAACGTCATCCTAGAATGTTAGATACTGAAAGGCTCCATGCCAAGATCCTCACTTCTGAAGATCCTGAGATGCTCTATGTTCCAAATGAAAGTTAGATCTCTAGGTTCGTTCCTACAGTGTTTACCAAAACTTGGGGGAAAGCAACATGCAGCTCTGTTGAAGCACATCTCCGACACTCAGATGTATGCTCTCTGTGAAGTGTGTGCCAATTTCTTAAAAGGCCATATACCTGTTTCCCATCGAGTATTAAAGAATTTGCGAAAGCACAAGATTGTCATTAGAAGTTTAGCTTCCAAACGTGCTTCTGTCCGTCACAAGAAACATCTCTTACAGAGAGGCTCTGGATTTTTGCTCCCTCTTCTCACTGCAGCATTACCTCTGTTGGGATCGTTATTTCGAAAATGATTTCAGTGAAAGCGGTACAACGACGCCACATCCGTAAAAAAGTGCGTGATTTAGACACAGAGATGAAGAAAATACTTTAATCGGACAATGATGATAAAACTGAAAAGTACCTGGCTGTTTGAAAAATTACCTGTTATTTAACAAACAACTTGAAGCCCCACGAGGAACTTGAAGCCCCACGACTTGAACTTGAAGCCCCACGAGGTCAAGGTTGACATTCTACAGTAAATATTATTAGTACCTCTGTCCAGACAGAAAATATTAGAGACTTTTGGTCACCCTCAAGACGACATTGTCGGATTTGTTCATTTCCCCATCCGTCGTAAGAAAAGGAAATTGACTGGACTCCATATTAAAGATATCTGTTTGAAGACTTGTGTTAAAAATTCCATGATCTCTGTTAATAATTGAAGACTTGTGTTAAAAATTCCGTGAAACAATGTATTAAAAATTTGTGTTAAAATGAATCAAAGTATTAAAATCTGTGTTAAAATGAAGCAATGTATTAAAAATTTGTGATATTCAAAAAAAAATTAAAACTGATATACGCCTCGGTGTTAAATTCTTTCCATGAATTAGTTTTTCACAACACCCCCAGATGGCACCACTGAAACATTAGGCTTTATAGCATATTATATCATGTTATCCATAGAAGCATCATCATGATGATGAATAATAATAAATAAATAAATACCCCCTCAAGCAGCTGCTTGCCACAGAGGTCTGACAGGAGCCTGTCAGTTTATATGCCACAGTAGAAGGTCTGAGAGGATGGCAGGACCTCAGCAGAAAAACGACACAAACAGCCATGCCTTACCCGGAGCTCGAACCCAGGTCCCGTAGATCAGTAGTCAAGCGCGCTAACCACTCGGCCACGGATATCCAATTAATATCCCTTCCATAATGACATAGTGTTTGGAAATAAAGAGACTGGTTTTTAAAAAAAACATTTTTTATAAAGCTAAATGACACAATATATTTCATTGCAGAAATTATAAAAAACATTATTCTGACAATAATTGACAATTATTGACAATATACAAACAGTACTGAAGTCATCACAGACAAGGTTTAAATTATTCACAAGTACCCACGTAAAGTATTGACAATATAAAAACCGTACTGAAATAAAAAAAATATTTACAAACTATAGACAAGGTTGAAATTATTGACAATTACTGACAATTATAACAATAATCAAACCGTATTGATATAAAAAATATTACAAGTCACCACAGACAAGGTTTAAATTATTCACGAGTACCCATGTAGAAATAATTACGATATAAAATTTTTCAATGCAGAAATTATTAACGTAATATTAAAAAATATATCAAGTCATTACAGCATGTATAATCAAACAGTACTGATAGAAAAAAAAATCAATGATTAAATTATTAAAAGCTTAAAAATATTTCAATACAGAAATTATAAGACATTAGTCTGACAATTTCAAAAAGCCATATAAAAACAGTTACTAGTATAAAAATTTTCAATCACTTGCCAACATAAAAAATATTTACAATTCACCCACTATACTGTAAGAGAGATGGATTCCCGACAAAATTTCCCATTTGGCGCTGAACGCTCAAGTGACAGAAAGACGCAGCTCACTAGAGGGCTCTCCGGTTTGCCGTGGGACAGAGTTGTCATTCATCCTGCAAAGCGCAGAGAGCAGATCCAAGCCAGATCATTGGCTTAGTGCTCTGCTTCGCCTCCGTGGACTTAATTGTCATCGCTCGCTAGGCATATATTTCAACAAATCATAGAAAAATAACTTAAAACTACATTATATTTACAAAATTACAAAATTATTTAACATCCATCAGGTCAATAAGATTGTCTAGTGCCAGGTCGTTGTATCCGTATGGTACAGAAAACAGTTTCGCCAGGGAGAAGAAACTGTTTATCTAAATTCACCTTGAATTTCTTGATAATGGGTTTGTTAACTAGCGAGGCATGCACTTTATTGCGCACGACATTGAAGGGAACTTCAAAAGTCTCGCTGGTTGGAGAGTGTTCCAATACCATCGATTTCAACAAGTGAAAATTATACTTTTCACGGTTTTTCTGTGTGAGACTTAGCCCCTTGGCATCAAGAATCTCATCTCCATTGCTAAGTCTCAACGCATAACTTTTAGCTGCCGCTCCCACGTAGTCTGTGATTCGTATATTGACAGTTATTTGATTTCTGACACCCACGATCCTAGAAACTGTCCTTCTGGAGGGATGAAGGTATCGGAAGGACTTGTTGTGAAAATCACAGAGTCAGTGTCGGAATAGAGAGCACGTCGGCCGAGTTTTGATAGCAAGTCGTAGAATTTCAGACGTACGTGACTGGTCACCATGGCCCCAAAAATCACGTTTCCTTTGGAGTTTTCAGGGCAAGCTTCGGCCCCCTCGAAGGGAACCACCTTGTCGTGGTGAGGGGGCTTGCGGCCTTAGTGAAGTCGAGGGCTATGCCGACCAGAGTTACTGATGTCGGACAGGCCGAGATGGAAAGGCCAGACGAAGAGTTCCCAAGGATTGAGATGTAAGGAGTGGAGAGTGTGGAGATAAGGAGAGGAAAGGAATGACCCCACAGGGGAACACTAAGGTGTGTGGTGGTCGGTTGGCAGGGCCAACGGAGTCAATGACTTGAGCACAGCTGGAGGTGGGCTGTTATAGAGGACAATGAGGATTGGAGAGATGAAGAGATACGGAGTGGAGAGAGTGAAATAAGGATGGAACAGTGCAGAAGGCAGCACTTTGTGATATGAGAGGTTTGGTTGAAGGATATGGAATGGAGGAGTGAGATTAGTTGATGTATTGGACGGAAAATTTGTAGGAAAATTTTAATTACTGTAGTCAAGGTTCTTAGAATGACTGCAGCAAAGGTCTGAGGAGAAGGAAGGTGTGGATGGTGAACACACTACAAAGGGTGAAGGCGTACAGACGACTGTGGCTAATGTGAGAGCCAATATTACAGGTCTGTTATTAAAGGGGAGAGGTTGTCCATGTCAATAGGCACAGGCTCCTCTCCAACCCGTTTTTATTCTTTTTCAGGTTCACTGGTCACTTAATCATTCGGAGAGATTAGATTGAGGTCGTTACATTAACACGGGGGAGGATGGGAGTCCTGGTCCATTGGACAGGGGACTCCTGTCCTCCCCCATTTTTACTCATCCGATTTCCCGTTTCCGGGTGGTGAGTAGGATGGACTCTCACCAGAGCACGCACCCCAAGACATCCCTGGGGTGCGGGCCTACCTCCTAGTTGGAATCAAGGGAGGTAAATGGCCTAGATTGCTCAAATTGAGCAATATATCTAATAGGGAAAAGGGTGGCCAGTGTTGAGGTTTGGAAAGTGCCCAGATGGGCAGGCGGGGGAACTTATCATGGTCGCCATGCCCATGAGTAGCCCATAAGTTTATAGTGGGTGGAGACCCGTAATGTGGAAAAGGGGACCCTGGCGGTTGAGGGACAGGCAAGCTGGTATCCCAATACACCGCTTTGGCCTCTGCTTCAATAAAACGGGAAGTCCGAGCTGGCTCACTCGGATCAATCGGTTCGTGAGGCATCCCCTGTCCTACCCCTTGAACGGGATGGGTCGGGGGCGGTTGCGGAGCCAACCAGGTGGAGGTGATTCTTGACGATAGGGGTTGGGTCCGGACTAGATCATGCTCTGGTCCGAGGGGAGATCCAAAGTCTGGGTATGGCCTGGGCGCAGCTCTGAAGTACCTCGAGCGATGAATTTAACTCTGAGGCCTCCCCTTCGTAGGGCTCGGTAGTGGGCGGAGACCTCCTGGGTTGAACACCATAACCCAACATGAGATATAGATGAGCGGTGACGGAATCAGGTGATTGTGACAAAAGGACCGGGGAAAAAAGACAGCAAGCCCAAGGAGGCTGCTGATCTTGATATGGTTGTGGAGGAAGTCCCAGAGACTCCCCCTCCCACCACAAGTAGTACTGTAGATGTAGATGAGCCTCCAAAGGAAGGAGAGAACCCAGGTAAGGCGGGGATGAAGGGTGTCTAGCCAAGGAGGCGGCCCCGGATACTCAGAAAGAGCCCAGCGGTAACGAAATGGGCTCAGGAAGGCTGGCAAATGTGGCTGGCCTTCTGGAGGAACTCGCGGTGGAGTTCTTCCGCCACAGGGTGGATGCAGATCTAAGGAGCATGGTCATGGGTGCAGCACGTAAACTGCACACCATAATTTGCGAGCAGGAGTTAGAACTCGCGACCATGAGTGGACAATTAAAAGAGCGAGCTACACGTCCACAGGAAGGAAAAGAAAGGCCACCAACTTATGCGAAGGCAGTTGGTGGTCAAGGAAAGGGAAAGGGAGGGTCGGTGGTAGCTCAGAAGCCCACTCCCCCTGCGAGGAAAACCAGGCATACCCTGCTGATCTTTTCCAAGAACAAGGAAAAGACAGCACTGCAGGTGAGTGATAGCCTGAAAAACAGTATCAACCCCTCAGACCTGAATCGGGGTTATGACCTTAAAGCCTATGAGGGCTAATGGCGTTATTGTGGAATATAGCTCAGAGAGCGACATGGCGTGTCTTAAACAGGCAGTAGACAGCCATGAATCGCTCAAGGACACTCTTGAGGCTAAATCGGCCGTACGGCTAAAGCCCAAGTTAATGATCTGTAGTGTGGATAAGGACGTTCCCCGCGAGGACCTCCAGAAAATCATCCGCAGTCAGAATAGACTAGGTGAAGAGGAGGTGGACATAAATCCACTCTTTTCGGTAAAAGCCCGAGTGGAAAACACTGTACACTGGGTGGTGGAGGTCACTAGTGCCTCGCACAGAAAGATTTTAGCAGTAGGTAAGCTAAATGTGGGATGATCTCGATGTATAGTAAAGGATTATATCAGGGTTCTGCGGTGCTATAAGTGCTATGCATTTGGGCACAAGCAGACCGAATGTGAGTTAAAGACACAGCGGTGCTCACAGTGTGCGGGAAGCACTCCTACAGGGAGTGCAAGAAACCCAAACCAAAGTGCATCGTTTGTAAAACGACAAACAAGGAATACGGGCCAAATATGATATTGGCCACAGTGCGATGGACACAAAGTGTCCGTCGTACTGCAGAGAGATAAAGTTGTTACGCAGACGCACTGACTATGGGCAGTAGGCTGCCAGACGGACGAAGGGCGGGTCTCAAATTTCTTCAAATTAGTCTAAACGGGGCAAGGGCCTCAATGGCCCAACTCAGTCAGGAGATAAAGGAAGAAGGAGTCGACGTTGCTCTTGTGCAGGAACCTTACTGCACTAAGAACGTCATTCGGGGGCTACCTCTGACCAGCAGGCTATTTTGAATAAAAGGAGCTAAGCCAAAAGCTGGAGTTGTCGTTCTGAACCCCAAGGTGAATGCCATCCTGGCATATCACTCTGAAACTATTGTTGTAGTGGAGATTGGCTATGGGCGAATATTAGTACACGCCATCTCCATCTACTGTCCTCCAAGCAAAAACATTGAGGACTCGTTGACCGAGTTGCAAAACGTCCTGACTCGGGTCAACTCTAAGACCTTAATAATAGGTGGGGACTTCAATGCGAAGCATCCCCTGTGGGGTTCAAACCGACAAGATGTCAGAGGAGATATGACTCTGGACTTTATCAACTCTGCTGATCTAATGTTGCTAAACGATTGGGATTCTCCAGCAACTTTTGTCGGCCCAAGAAGTCGCAGCTGGATAGACCTGACCCTAGTATTGCCGAGGCTGATCTCTGAGATCCACGGTTGGTGCGTATGTGATAAGGTCAGCAACAGCGACCACAACTATATAGTATTCCAGGTGGGTGGAAGAACATCTCCTCCACAATGTGCAAAACGGTTTGCGGTGGGCAAGGCTCCCGAGTGGTGCAAATTCATGCACTGTGTGACACCGGAACTGGCGAAGATCGGCCAGCGTGTCAGAAATATAGGTGATTGTGACTCTCTAAATAACATCCTAGGTGAGTTAACAAGGTGTTTGTGTACTGGATGCGAGACCACCTTCGGATACAGGGGACAGCCCAGAGCAGGGTATAAGTCACAGCGGTGCTCACACCACAGCGGTAAGTCACAGAAGTGCTCAACCTGGTGGTCACCCGAGCTCAGTATTAAAAGGAAACGAATAAGAGCTCTCAGAAGGAGATTTCAGAGGTGCCACAACGGGGAGAGAAGTGCCAGAGAGGAACTGTACAGGAAGGAGCAGGCTATGTATAAGCTTGCAATATGTCAGGCACAGCTGACGTCCTGTCAGAAATTCTGCAGTGAAGTTTCCGCACAGAACCCTTTTACATTGCAGTATAAACTAGCTACGGGGAAGGATTTTAAAACCCTGGATATTGCTTATGTTCGCAAGGAAGACGGATCCAAGACCTCTTCCTTTGGCGGGACTATCCAGGTACTTATGGACAGTTTATTTCCCATTGACGACGGGAGTTCGGATGATGCAGAACATCGACTCCTAAGGGAAAATTGTAGGATTCCACCAGATACGCCAGATGACGTTCCGTTTACGGAAGAGGAGGTGGGAGAGGTAATCAGTGGTATGGCCCAGGGTAAAGCCCCGGGGCAATGATGGTCTCAGAGTGGAGATTGTTTCTCAGGTGTTTAATGAACACAAAGACCTGTTCACCCAGCTCTTCAAGAAATGTTTGAACCTGGGAGCTTTCCCAACTGCCTGCAAACAGGCAGACCTGGTCCTACTCAACAAGGCAGGCAGAGATCCGGCAGACATAAGATCCTACAGACCAATATGTCTGCTGCCGGTGTTGGGAAAAGTGCTGGACAAACTCCTGACTAATCGGATGTATTTTCACTGCCATAAGAATGGGTACCTGAATCCGAAGCAATTCGGGTTCAGAACAGACCAGTCCACCACTGCCGCTATCAAACAGGTGGTGGACATTGTTCAGGTTAATAAAGTGCACAAGTTGCACACCTCTATAATCACCTTGGACGTGACGGGCGCATTCGACAATGTCTGGTGGCCTGCAATTCTGGCAAAATTGAAAGATTGTTCCTGTCCAAGGAACACCTTTATTCTAGTGGCCAATTACCTCAGTGAGAGGCTGGTCAAGTATTCCCACGCTAGTGGGACAGCCTTAAGAAACTTGGAAAGAGGCTGTCCACAAGGGTCGTGCAGCGGACCGTTCCTCTGGAATTTAGTCGCTGACACTGCTCTGGAGCTGACCCTTCCCGAGGGAGTCTGGCTCCAGGGGTATGCGGATGATTTGCTGCTTGCCATAACAGCATCCTCCAGAGCAAACCTGGAAGTTGCTGGCAATGCAGCAATTAAAATACTAGAAAAATGGTGTCTTCGCAATAAGCTAGGTTTCAGCGTTGCGAAAACAACATCGATGACAATTGCTAAGGAGGGTGTCCTCAAGAAGAGGTACCCTATCTTTAAACTAAATGGCGAAAATATCTGCCACATGACAACCTTAAAGTACTTAGGGATCACTCTGGATGAGAGGATGAGCTGGATCCCGCACCTGCAGGGCTTAAAAGCCAAATGCACCAATGTAATGTGCAAGCTGGGGCGAATGGCTCGCTTCTCATGGGGACTCAGAAGTGAGGTCCTCAAAGAAATTTATCTAAGGGGAACGGAGCGGATCCTAACCTATGGTGCCGTTGCCTGGTGGTGCCTGACGAACCACGCCATAATGTGTAGAAAGCTGCTCGCCGCCCAACGACTGGCTTTACTGCGAATCACCAGGGCCTATAGGACAACATCTA
Source organism: Ryuthela nishihirai (assembly GCA_038380435.1). Taxonomy (NCBI): domain Eukaryota; kingdom Metazoa; phylum Arthropoda; class Arachnida; order Araneae; family Heptathelidae; genus Ryuthela; species Ryuthela nishihirai. The sequence continues at coordinate 81,775,049 of JAWZYU010000012.1, forward strand.
CGGATGCCCTTCTGGTGCTTGCAGGGATCCCTCCGCTATTTCTGATGGTCGGTAAAGAAGCGACCATATTCAGAGTCATGCAGGCTAAGGAGAAAGCAACATTCCTCGGAGTCCAGTATGAACCTGAGGATTATGAGCAAAATACCGCTAAGTGGGAACTCCATCCCACAAGAAGACTACATGTGCCCTGGTCCATGGAGTTACCATCAGGAATTGGAATTGAGATATACACTGATGGTTCCAAGAGCGAGGATGGTGTGGGCCTAGCCTTCACTGTCTTCAATCAAGGAACCAAAATGTATGATTATCAGAGGAAGGTATCTAATAATGGCTCAGCCTCCCAAGCAGAGTTGCTCGCTATCAGAGAGGCCCTCATCTGGGCTCTCAATGACGGCGGACACGACAATGTCATACGGCTGTATACAGACAGCCAGGCCGCTCTGCATGCACTTGAAGATGCAAACAACAGGCATCCGATAGTGAGGGAGATCAAGTGCATCCTGAGCAATCAGAGCATGCCGAGCGGGCCGACCAACTGGCCCGCTCTGCAGGAAATAACACTCAACCTGTGATAGCGGTAAAGACTTCAAAAACGACCCTGAAGTCTATAATTAGCCGAGGTACAATCAAGGAGTGGCAGAGGCTCTGGGATACGACTGAGAATGGTGTTCAAACAAAGACATTCTTGAAAAGGGTCAGTCTATCCCTGATGTCCTCTGACCACTATTTGACGCAGGTCCTAACAGGACATGGGAGTTTGGCCAAATACCTGGAGCAGTTTAACATCTCTGCCCACAGTTACTGCAGCTGTGGGGCTCCAGAAGCAGAGTCGGGCACTACATCCTCAGGTGTCCGATTACAGAAGGGTTCGCTAACGAACTCAGGGACTCCCAGGTGATCAATGAGATAGCAGGCGAATTGGTCTGTGTCCATTGAGAGTGCCCGTGTCAGGGCACACTTGAGGGACATAGGCTGGATTGTCTGCCAGCTTCGGGACTCTCTCCTTTGAGGTCCGTGGCTGCTGTCTCTCTTTGACTTATCTTCCTAATTTCTTCCCGGGCTGCACTCAGCACCCCCTTTAACACTACACGTACTCCAAGTCCCTACTGGTCTCCCCTGAGACAAACTTCATCTTCTACTTCCAGGCCTCTAGTTGCTATGCATGTGTAGTGTCGTGAGACGGAGCACGTGCTTTCCCCATGGGGAGTGGGTACTTCGGAACCCACTCCCCACCCCATATTAACCAGAGGGCAAGCTTCGGGAGTTGGTTTGTAAGTCACCAGCACAGACGGATCACGGATAGGTGCAATATCTGTCACAATGAGGGAGGCGTCTGGGTGACTAGAGACATCTCTGACGTTTACGACGCAGTGCCCAAACAACCTTCTCTGGTAGACCAGGGGGCCAGGTTTCAGGTGCCTTCATCACGAGAGGTCGCAGTCTTGTTGTTGGTGGTGGAGTGTCATCGTCTACAAGAACAACGTGAGGCATAGGGCCACTAAGTCCAGGACGTAACTCCATTTTAACACGTAGTGGCAGAGAAGGTGGAGGTCTATGCAGTCTATAAGGTACATAATATTCAGTGATCACCACTGGCCTATGTACCTCCCAGTAGATACGAGCCCTGATGGGACTAGGACCACTTTCATACCCAGAGTCCTCATCACTTGAACCGAAGTACATTACGACACTATACACTACCCAGTGGAGAACTAGATGGACACGTGATGGAAAACTGTAATATTCACTAATCCAAAGCAGCAGTCGCGTCAACAGCAGCAGCAGACTGGAGCTCTGAAGAAACTGGTAAATGCAGATATGCTGGACATCTTGCAATGGCAGACTTCTAATAGCAAACTTCTGACAGACAGTAAACTTGTGACTAGCAGCAAGGAATGACGTAGCGGGTTGTGTATGAGCTTATATACTCTCAAATGTTATCTCATAAACGCCCTTGGAGGTCAAGATACATCTTTCGACATGAACAAGGTCAAGCAAAACAGTGACTTTTACCGGTATCAGATAAATCATCATGGGAAGATACGTTTTGAAGTAAACATTGACGGGTAAAGCGCCATCCGAATTATTTACTTAACTTCTATTTTTAATGAAGGAAATCGTTTATCAGCAGCAAACGCAAATATTGCGATTCTGATAGCATGTATCGAGAGTTCAATCAGTGAATCCTCATGTCAACCCCCAAGACAATGTAGTGATAAAAACCGTCACTCGCTCTGGCGCGGTTAAAGCTTGTAGATATTAAAATAAGAATTCAGATCTTATCAGCAACAAATGCAAATACTGCGGAGTGGTTAGCGTGCATCGGCTGTTCTGTTTGCAATCACCCGTTGACCCCGTCAATAAGAAAGAAACCTTGTCACATACGCTGTATGGTAGATACTAAAATACGAATTCAGATCTTATCAGCAACAAAAGCAAATATCACGCTGCAGATAGTGTGCATCGGCAGTTCTGTCTGCAATCACCCTCTTGACCCCCACCCGATAAGAAAGAGACCTGTATCACGACTTGTTGCGACATGTACGTCACATGACTTGTTGAAGGTCAAATTCGCAAAATATGGTTAATTATTTTTGAGGATTGCATCAGCCGTTCTGAGGCGGAGTGACTTGAGCATTGCCACCCAAAAAGATTAGTTGGACTTGGAAATTTTCAGACAAGGATAGAAACCAAGGGACTTATTCACGAGTTTGTGATCAGTGAGGGGGAAGTTTTAATAAAGAGGGGGCGGTACTTTTGGTAAGGGAGATTTTCAATGAGGGAGAAGGCAGTTTTTATAAGTGTTTAATTAATAAGGAATAAAAATTCACAAGTTAATAAATAATATATTCTTATGGAAATTGAGTGATTCCATCTGTCACTGGTTCACATAAAATTCGCTACAAGAGTTTTTTAATAAAGAGGGAGGGATTTTTAATAAAGGGGGTGGAACTTTTGATAAGGGGGAACATATTAATAAAGCGAGGTGTCGGTTTTGATAGTGTTTTAATTAATAAAAATTCGCAATAAATACAGGGAATATACAACTACCACATTAAAGTATAAAAATATTTGGGAGTTGATTTATAAGACCTAGAAATCTTGTGTTCATTTACGAGAGGGGTTTGCAATAAGGGGAAAGGATTTTTGATAAGGGGGATTAAAAAATACAGGTGGGTCAACCCCCTGGTTGACCCACCTGTATTTTGAAGGGCTTTTCTTAATATAATACTCATCACATACATTAGATGGTGCCACTGGTTTTTAATAAAGTGGGAGGATTTTTTAATAAAGGGTTTTTTTAATAAAGGGGGTTAATTATGAAATATTAATGAATTTTAATTAATAATTAATTAATTATTAATTAGGGTTCAGGGAAGACAAATCTTTTGTTGAACTTAATATTTAACCATCTCTACTATAATAAAATATTTTTATATGCCAAAGACGTAACTGATCCTAAATATCAGTTTATGCAAGAAATATTCAACGATTTGCACGAAATTCTGGAGAAAACGTTTGGCGAAAAAATCCCAGTTCCAACTTTCTCTTCCAATAAAGATATCGTCAAGGTCAACGAACTGGATCCCGAAATGCAAAATGTAATTGTTTTCGACGATTTCGTAACGGAAAGAGATCAAAAACTCATCGACGAATAATTCGTCAGAGAGAGGAAGGAAGAAGAACATATTATTGATTTACTTGACACAGAGTTATTTTTCGACTCCAAAAGACATTCGGCAACAGTGTAATTATTTTATGTTCTTTAATATGCTGAACAAGAGAGAAATGTTGCAGATACAAATGGATCATGCAAGAGAAATCAGGAAAGATATTTTTATGCAGTTTTATGCATATGCTGTTTCAAAACCACACGATTTCTTATTAATCGATAAAAAAAAAAAACGAAGCACATACCTCTCAAATACAGGAAGAACTTTAGAAAATAAAGACGAATTACTTGACAAAGTTTGGCGTCATCAGCTCAGAGACCGGTTCTGAAAGAGCACCAGCGGGAATTCGAGGTGTCGGTTTTAAATTGACACACGATGGGGACTACGACATGAGTAATAAAAAGTTGAGAAATGTAGCCAATCCCGAAGAGAGTTCGGATTCTGTGACAAAACAATATCTGCAACAAGAGTCTATAACACTGAATCACACAGGAAATTATGACGCAAATACTAAAAGAATATCGAATGTAGGCAGACCTATAGAAAATGGAGACGCCGCTACTATTTAATACGTTAATAATACTCCTTTAATTTTTCGGAATAACCGCTACGATGTGCGAAACAAACAAATAATCAATATTACTGAACCGGATGCAGATTCTGGAGTAGTTACAAAACGATATTTGGAAAAAAGGGCAATTTGCAATGACGATGACAATTACGATGCAAGCAATAAACGCATTAAAAATCTTGCAGAACCGACCGATTCTTCCGATGCCACTACGAAACAATACGTGGACAACTTGACCAGTGTTTAAAATAGTCCAATGAATACATTGATGAGAAATAAAGATGGACCTTACGTTCCGCGCAGCGTTGCATTACGGGCATAGTTTCAATGCAGAAAAAAAACAAATCGCTGATATTGCCGATCCCGAGTCTCATTCTGCTGCTCTAACTAAGAGATATTTGGAAAAAGTCACTTTGACTGACGAGGATGTCTTTAATGCGAACAATAAGAGAATAAGAAACCTCGGGGAACCGAGGCACAACAAAAATGCGACAACAAAAAATTACGTCGACGTCTTGACAAAGTTAGATACTAACCCAACCAATGCCTTATTGCGAACCGCACATGGACCTTTCGTATCAAATGATTCAATGACGATGCAACAGGACAACGAATTACGAATGTTGGCACTCCAATTTATCAGAGTGACGCTGCCACAAAATTATATGTTGATAAAATTACTCTAATTTGCCTAACCTACGTCGATAAAGAATTGAAAGAAGTGCAGTCTCATCCAATTATACAGATAAACAAAAATTTCCACCTACTAACGTCACCTATTTTCAAAGATAATTACAATTTATGCATTTCTAATGGATATATAAGTAAGGTAATCTGCTGCACAACAAATCCATCATTTAGTATAAATTATAGTATCTACGGTCTGTAAATGATGGATAGGTAGTCACTGGAAGGAGAGCTATGCACCAATCCCCTGTGATGATGCATAGAACCGGCCAGGACTAGCACCTAATGTCCGACCCCGCCTTCTAAATGGTGCAGATCTTTAGTACCTTTCAAAAGAGATAGTCTCTTGTGGAAGTGAACGGAAGGAGAGGGCTGCCAGATTAGTGGCCTACTGATCTGAACAACTATTGCTACTTTTATTTTTTATTCTACCCTGCTGAGGAGTGGTCAACCAAACAGGGTCCTGGTGCTGACCATATATACCAACCTGAACGGAATTATGGCTCTGAGCTTGATTATAGATCCTGATTTTGCCGCACTGGTGGGCTTCGGTGGAGGGAAAATCTTCCGCTGTGTTTTCTGTTTGTTTCTGGGTTGACAGCCCCAAGTGAATAGATTCACAGGATACGTTTATCAGCTGGTGGATAATCCTGAGCAGAGGTCATCGCAGACACCTGAACACTTTGCTTCTATTGGCATCGTCAAATTTTACATTGGACAAAGTCTTCCAGCATAGATGGCTTCAGCCTTTAGTGGTGAAGGAACGGGTCTTTGCCCCATGCCTGCGATTAGGGGGCTGTTTGATAATGTTGACATTCCCTATCTCAAAGTACTTTAACATCTTTAACATCCCACTAGCTATTTTCTTCCAGAGGTAATTGGAATGTGAAGTCTCTGCACAGAGCTCATTCTCTTGATGTCCACACACAAGAATTCTACCATTATAATTTAGATATTATCGGCTTGAAAGAGACCAGATGGACAGATAAAGGTCAGATTCTTAAAAATAATTTTAATTTCTCCTTTCAGGGAGGGAAGATAATGAGCATCACCAAGGCATGTGTCTGCTTCTCAGTAGACATGCTAATGATGCTCTTCTAGGATATAAGTGCATTAATGAAAGGTTTCTTACAGGAAAATTTCAGACAAGCATTAAAGACTTGAACGTTATCTGCTGTTATGCCCCCACTGAGGATGCTGAAGATGAGAAAGATAGGTTTTACGGACAACTTCAGAATATTTTGAATTCTGTAAAGAAAGGAGATATTACCCTTGTTCTAGGCGACTTCAATGCTGAAGTTGGTAATGATTCTGACCTTGGGGAGTGGTAGTAGGCCTTTTTGATATTGGTTGCTGCAATGGCAATGTCTCCTACAGGTAAGTAAACTTAATGGTTTCAGAATAACTGCCATTTATCACAAACACCGCAACATACATAAGTACACATGGGTTTCACCTGATGGGCTGCATAAGAATATGATTGATTATATATTACAGTACTGTGCGAATTAGTTGGGACAAGCGAAGGAACGCTAAGTCCCTTCTGCTGCAGAGTCTAAACTGCTGCAAGTCTAAACTTGTTCGTAACCTTCTGCTGCAAGTCTAAATTAATCTAACAGACGCTTCACCCCATTGAAGGAATGATGGACAGCAAAAAGTACATACATAGGCGTTCTGGAGGCGAAAATGGTCCCAACACTGCAGAAGCTGTTTCCTAACGGCGATGGGGTATTTCAACAGGATCCGACTCCATGCCACAATTCTAAGCTTGCTAAGAGCTTCTTTACCCAGCAACATTTGAAGGTATTGGAGTGGCCAGGAAATTCACCCGATCTAAACCCCATTGAAAATTTGTGGGCCATTATTAAAGGGAGTATATCTAAGATGGATTTCACGACGAAAACCAAAATGATAGAAAGTGTCATGAAAGTGTGGTACCACGACCCTGAAGTGATGGAGATGTGTGGAAAGCTAATGGCATCAATGGTTGAGAGGGTGAAAAAAGTAATTAAAGCTAAGGGGGGTCACATTCACTATTAACTACACTATTAAACAAATAAATATTTTAGTTGTGTCTTTGTTACTGCATTTTCCTATTGTCCCAACTAATTTGCACAGTACTGTAATTAACAGCAAATGGACTAGTTCTGTTATGAATACCAGGGCATATAGGGGTGCTGAAATTGGATCTGACCATTACCTTGTTAAAAGTGTGTTGCAACTTAAACTTAAAAAGTGTTGTGCTAGGGTTAAAAAATTTACTTTTAATGCTGAAGCTCTGAAAGATCCAGTTATAGCCAAAGCTTACCATGTTAGGTTACTTAGTCATTTTGACAGTCATGGTTTGCTTACTACTGAAGTTGAGGAAGAATGGGATCATTTTAAACAGGCTTTTTTGGACACTAACAGTACTCTTTTAGGAAAAAAGGAGCATAAGATGCAGAATTATCTGAGTGATAAGGCACTTGAGTTTATTTCGGAAAGAAAGAACTGCAGGAATGTCCTTAATCAATACCCTACTAGTCCTAATAGAAAGCACTACAGAGAAGTTAATAAACGTATAAAGGATTAGTTAGCTGCTGATAAGAATCTTTGGCTTGATGGCTTGACTAACAAAGCCGAGGAAGCCGTTAGACAGCACAACAGCAGAGAACTGTACCAGATAGTTAATGTTTTGTGTGGTAGAAAACAGAGAGGTATACAGGGATTGAAGGATAAACAAGGTAAAGTTATAGAAGATGAGGATTCTGTCATGGCAAGGTTGGCTGAGCATTTCACTGATGTTCTAAACAATGTGGTTAGCTCTACTCTCATTGTTTTCAATGACGATAGATGCATTGGTGTCTTTAATATTGGTCCTATAACACAATTTGAAGTTATTTTGGCTATTTCTAAACCTTCATAAATCCCCAGGGGTAGATGAAATTACAACGGAAATGCTTAGGAGCTGGGAATGTTTCGGTTACCACATGGTTGACTGCAATTTTGAATATCTTTTATGATAAAGTCATGACTCCTAAGAATTTTACCAGAGCTATTATTATCCCTACTTTCAAAAAAGGTGATCACAGCTCTTGTGATAAATATAGGGGTATCAGCCTACTATTTGTTCTAGGTACACTTTTTTGCATGATTGTGCTTAATAGAATTAAGAATCTGGTAAGAGTCAATTGCGTGATGTGCAATGTGGATTCAGAATTAGTAGGGGATGTGCAGATCACATATTTTCACTCAGGCAGACTCTTGAAAAATATTTAGAGTTTCAGAAACACTTTGGTTGCTAGCTTTGTTGATTTCAAAAAGGTTTTTTACTGTGTTGACCGTAATAATTTGTGGCTGTTATGAGATAGTATGGCATATCATACAAGTCAGTTAACATAATGAAAGCTCTCTACAATAACACCAAGTAATGTGTGAGAGTTGGTAAGGCTTGTAGCAATTGGTTTAGCATTACTTTTGATGTTCGACAAGGGTGTATTTTGTCTGCTTTTCTCTTTAGTTTGGTTATTGATTATGTCATGCAAAATTCACCTGAAGGGAAAGATTTTGGCCCTAAATGATCTTACGATACGAAAAAATCTGATTTATATTAAGCTGATGATTTAGCCGTTTTGGAGAATGATATTGATGAGATGAACTCTTTCATTCTATCTGTTGATGAAACTGGTAGTAGAGAGCTTTGATTATAAACAGAAAGAAAACTAAAGTGATGAATATTGGTGAGGCAGGCTGTAATTCAGTAAATCTGAATGGTTGTAGTCTTGAGCAGGTGTCACCTTGGGAGTTATGTAGCAGATACTGGTGATGTGCGGCATGAGATAAACAGACGAATAGAGTTTGCTGCTGGGACTTTTAAGAACAAATGGAGAGTGTGGAGAAATAGGCATATACACCTAAAGACTAAAATTAGACTGTATAATAGTTTGGTTCTTTCTAGGGTTAGTTATGGTAATGAAACTTGGACGCTGTGTAAACAAGATAACAGGAAACTAGATGCTTTTGATTCCAGATGCTTACGCAGTATCTTGGGCATTAGGTGGTTCAACTTTGTAACTAATGATGAGGTTAGGCAAAGGAGTCGGCAACCTCCTTTAAGCAGCATATTGTGCAGAGAGAGACTACGTTGGTTTGGCCATGTTGCCCGTATGGATAATTATTTTAAATTGGCGAATAGGGTTATGAAAAGTGTGCCCAAAATCTTAGAAAGAGGGGGAGATATAGCATGCGGTGGGCAGATAATGTCAAACAGGACTTTGTTAGAATTGGTGTACAGTGGCCAGATGCAGCAGAGGTAGCTCAGGAAAGACTTGCTTGGAGAACCAAATTGCACGATCTGGTCGGACCTCTGTAGCCCATGGCTGCTTGAGGATGATGATGATGATGATGATGGTGATAGTATCTACTTGGACGATAAAGAAATTCATTGAAGTAGTAAGACCATAACTTCAGCAATTTTTTTTCTCTTATTCCAGTAAACAAGAAATTTGACAGGAGCAGCAAGATTAGTGTTTCACTTGCTAGACACTATCCAGATCCAAAAGAAAGAAGAAAGGTACCTGGAGGTCTTGTTTCAGACTTTCATTACTGGGTATATGTACCCGCCAACTGCACGCCGCCTCCTATACCCCCAAATTCTCATGTCGATTCCACTAGCCATCCGAATACCGATGATTCTGCCGTAAAGGACCGCGTGTTTGAAAATAATCCTGCAGCAGCAATGAAACCCGTATTTTGAAGCCTTCCCAGTAAGAGATTATTAGCAGAGTTTGCAATAATATTTCCTGCCGACCTCATGACTCAAGTCGGGGATCCCTCTGCAATGGACACTGTGACTGAAATAACAACCTACATCGATGCTGCAATGGACCCTGTGAATTGAAAACACAAAAACAAATTAGATGGACCCTCTTGACCGATAACGGGGGGCTTTTCTCATATGTACTCATCCCCACTGGAACGTAAGAAATCCATACATTCACAGATACCACTCCAAAACCTATCTTTCCATTATATTTTTTCTCCCGCAGCCCCAGAATTTTACCTGTTAATTTTGAACTGTCATATTTTTTAAACTAATTACCCAAACTGTCTTGCTTTTTTGATTTCTCCGTTTTAACCGGATTTTTACACCCCCAACAGCCCAATAATTCAGTGAAGTGTTGATAACTGAAACATTTTCCCAACAAAGCCCCCTCGTGTCCTGTATTTCATGCAGAGCATCTTCCTACAATTAGTTTAACGCTCATCTCCCCAAAAAGTGTCCCATAGGTGAACATGGGATTCCCTATACTTTAACATTGGCCCGGAACTCTCATTTAATAGAAATGCCATGGACATTTCTATTAAATAGTAATAACCGCAGGGAAAGTGTGTTAATGGGAACTGGAAAAATTAAATGGATTGTCCAACAGTAATTATAGAAATCAATGCCATGGTTATTCATATTGCAATTAACATTAGTTACATAGACACAGTGTCATTGTGAATCTGAAAGATTAACTATGTAAATCTATGGTAAATACCACAAATTATTTGCTGTAGAAATTTTAATATCAGGTAATATTAGCTACAAGGACATAATGCTATTGTGAATATAAAAGATTGAGTAATTAATTATTATAAGTGAAAAAGATAATAAATAATATAAACCAAGAGATACACAGAAAGTACTATTTTACTGCCATGGAGCTTTCAATATCTGTTTATGTTAGTTGTAGGAACATAGCATTATTATAAGTTAGGAAAATGTGATTGAACTAAACTTAGGAATAGTTTATAGTAAATTAATGTTATGGACATTTAAATATCGATTAGTATGTGATGTGGTATGGCAAATGGTAAGGCATTAAGTGCATGGACTCTTTTGCTGAATAAAATTAAAAAGAGGCTTATGCTTTAAGTTAATTTCTCACATGAGATCAGATATATAAATTAAAAACAATATTAAGTATCACTGCATAAAATTAAAATGAATAGGAAATTTATAATTATTTCGAAATTAAGAAGGGAATGTTGATATTTTTACATCTTTGGTAGGTTATAAAACATGTAATTTAATTTTATCAGGCATTTGTGATAATTAAAAGTAATTTAAAAGAAATTTATGCATATATTAATTCGTAATTAGGAATCATATATGTAAAATGAATACAGTATTTTAATCCTATCTAAACGATATGAGTTATCACTACATTAGTAATAATATAGAAATTGGAAGAAACCATGAACTATAACATTTATATATATATTTATATATTGAGAGATACATGATATTACTCTTGGGTTTATGGATAATGCACCTTGTCTGACATCCCTATATCATTTTCTGTAAAAAAAAGATTTTTTTTTCCTTTTTTTCCCTCTTCCACTTTCTTCCCCCCCCCCCCCCCCTCCATAATATTATCACATTTTTGAAGAATACAAGACATGTTATGTGATTATTGTCATACTTTAGGGAAAAAAATGCTACGTATTTTGGTAGAGTGTGTGATGGGTAACATCCTGTTTAGTGTACACTGCCAAGTAATCTGAGTTTAAGGGGGAATCTCTAATAGTAGCTGAGATGAAAATAACTGTTCTAGGTTAAGTTAGAATTAAAGTTAAGTTATTTGATTTGTGTTTATTAGAGGTTTAGAGTAAGTAGGGAGAAGGACTTTTAGCTGAGGTCCTGTACAGATCGAAAGTTTAGTATAGAGAATCAGCCTTGGTGAAGGACAGCAGTGGTGAGGTCTTTAACCCCCACCCGCACCCTCCCACCTTGGCTGAAAAGAATGCCGGCCGGAAGCTAAACAGAGAGGGTCAAGGTTTCCCTCTACCCTCAATGGAAGCACATGACACAGCGAAAATAGACAAAATCAGAGAGAAGAACAAGAGTGTTAAAGATAGAGGAGAAATGTGTAGAAGTGTAAAGTAATTAATTTCTTCCCTTTTTTTCGGATAAATAATTTAAAATAGGCTAACTGTTATTCTAGGCCACTGTATTTTGACTTTCCTGAAGGTTAAACTGGGCTATGTACAGTGAGAATGCAGGGAGTGGGGATTATAGTTTAGAAGATAAGAGGAGACAGGTATGCGGAGCTTGGCCGTGGACTAGGGAAAGGTATGTGGCGCTTGGCAGTGGACTAACGCTGAAGGAAGTGATGGCGAGAGAGGGAGGGACGAAAAGGGAAGTGTATCCTTGTGGAAGAAGGCTGGGTTTTAAAAGAACCTAGGTTCGGTTTAAGGATGTTAAAATGAACATCACTGAATATATAGATATAGATGTTGGATTATTGTAGGAAGAATAAAGCTATGTACATATTAAGACATGTATTATGGATAGCATTGGTGGGAATTAGGGGAAAACAGAATAAAATGCAAATTAAAATAACAAACATTCATGCTACCAGGTAAATTATTCATCTGTGAAAACATTTAAATTAAAGAATAATAATTTCATAAGAACTATAACTTAGATATTTGTTTTACATTAGTCGCTATACTTTATCAGAAGGACAACTCACCTTAGTAAATATCTATATTATTTAACACATTTTATTAAGCTAATTGAAGAAGATTAAGGGAAAAAAATGAAAAGAAAAATAAAACTATGGCTATGACATATATGTATAGAGAAGGAAGTATGAAATTACTCTATTATAAGAAAAATGCATACAGCAAGAGATATTTATGTATTTTATAATTTTTTTTTCTTTTTTTAACCCTTCTTTCCCCCCCCCCCCCTTTTTAAGACAGCACAACACAAGCAGAAACAAGATCAAGGAAAGATAACATATATATAAAGAAAAACATGTAATATTACTTTAACAGTAGGACAATACACACATCAAGAGATTTTTATATTATTTTATAAAATTTTAAAATGTTTTTAACGTCCCCTTGGGGGGTTTTCTTTCTTTTTCTCCTTTTTTTTTAATTCAAGACAGCACAACACAAATATATAACATTGAATAGATAACAAAAAGATAAAAAGAATTGGAAAAAAAGAAAGTAAATTAAATGATAAAAAAAATTTGAGAAAAAAATGAATTTATGGATAGAATCTTCCTTTGTAAAAATTATATTCATTAGCGCCTGCCAACTACAACGTGTTATGTAATGTTAAAATCTAAGGAATTGCTGCTGGAAAAAAGTCTTCTGGGTGTTCTGTTATACTTTTCATGACCTTGGTAATTATTGAAGGAATTTCTTGTCTTGTTATGTTCCTGTAATCTTGAGTTGCATGGTTTTCATTTTTCAATTGATCCTTTACATTCCGATAGGTAGCGTCGACTGTCCCCTTGTCTTCCACATCTGCAGATAGAATTATTCGTTCTCTATATTCTCGCAAAATATTCCGGAAATTTCCCCTGTCCAGTCAGGATCTGATTTGCATACCGATTGAAATATCTGTTCGATTCTTTGGCTATTTTTATATACTCATATAGTGTCCTTCCCTTTCCGCTTGTTTTCCATGTATTTTTCCATTCTTCTAATATTTTTTCCTAATTTTCATTTTCACATAGCTAAGTGGCAGTGGCATATTAATTGCAACGTTCCCTATTTTAGTAGCGCTTTTGATCAGCTAATTCATTTCCTTCATATCCGACATGGGCTTTTATCCAATGGAATGGAATATTTCTAATTGGGAAAATTAGCTATAGGAAAATACGAATGGACCAAGAAAAACAAGTTAAAATTCAGCACAGAAAAAAGTCAAACAATGATAGTAGCTTTACAAAAGTTGGACCACCAACTTTTAAATTAGGAACACAAACAATCAAAAACGTCTCGGAAATAAAAGTTTTAGGAGTACTAGTCGACGATCAATTAAAATTCTACAGGCATTTTCAAGCAGTTCGAGATCGCGTTAGTGACGTCATGTACAGCCTCTTAGGAATAGGACGAGATCTGTTCGATAAAAGAAGAAATATATTGAAAGACATTTACAAGGAAAGCTTAGAAAGAATAATATTATATGGCCATGGAATATGGGGATATCGACTTGAGCAAGATAGCTTCGAAGTTACATTCTTAGTGCCCAGCGACAGCCAGCACTCCTAATTAGCAGAGCTCATAGGACAATAGCTAGGGAAACGGCGCTAATCCTCGGAGGTTTAATCCCTGCACATCTGAAGGCAATGGAGGAATTTCACATATTCAAAGTCAAGGCTCTTGGGGAAGATACACAATACTATGGTGATCTTGTTAGGGCACTGGAAACAGAGAGATCAGATGATCAATGGAACGTGCACCCAGCTCATAAAACAATAATTAACTACGACAGGGATCCACCCACAGGACTGGAAATAGAAATATTTACTGATGGCTCAAAAGAGGAGCATAGAGTAGGTGCAGCCTTCATAGTAATGAACTCAGGAAATATTATACATTCAGAAAAATATAGATTGACTGACAATACAAACAATTATCAAGCTGAAACAATAGCTATATTAAAGGCGCTGGAATTCGAAAAAAATATTAGAAGCTGGGAATATTAATATAAATAGTGATTCGCTCTCTGCCCTCCAAGCTCTAGAAAATAGTATGAAAAGGGATTATTCATACTATTTTTATTTTATCCTTATTCATACTATTTTCTAGAGATTGGAGGGCAGAGAGCGAATCACTATATATATTAATATTCCCAGCTTCTGTAATATTTTTTTCGAATTCCAGCGCCTTTAATATAGCTATTGTTTCAGCTTGATAATTGTTTGTATTGTCAGTCAATCTATATTTTTCTGAATGTATAATATTTCCTGAGTTCATTACTATGAAGGCTGCACCTACTCTATGCTCCTCTTTTGAGCCATCAGTAAATATTTCTATTTCCAGTCCTGTGGGTGGATCCCTGTCGTAGTTAATTATTGTTTTATGAGCTGGGTGCACGTTCCATTGATCATCTGATCTCTCTGTTTCCAGTGCCCTAACAAGATCACCATAGTATTGTGTATCTTCCCCAAGAGCCTTGACTTTGAATATGTGAAATTCCTCCATTGCCTTCAGATGTGCAGGGATTAAACCTCCGAGGATTAGCGCCGTTTCCCTAGCTATTGTCCTATGAGCTCTGCTAATTAGGAGTGCTGGCTGTCGCTGGGCACTAAGAATGTAACTTCGAAGCTATCTTGCTCAAGTCGATATCCCCATATTCCATGGCCATATAATATTATTCTTTCTAAGCTTTCCTTGTAAATGTCTTTCAATATATTTCTTCTTTTATCGAACAGATCTCGTCCTATTCCTAAGAGGCTGTACATGACGTCACTAACGCAATCTCGAACTGCTTGAAAATGCCTGTAGAATTTTAATTGATCGTCGACTAGTACTCCTAAAACTTTTATTTCCGAGACGTTTTTGATTGTTTGTGTTCCTAATTTAAAAGTTAGTGGTCCAACTTTTGCAAGGCTACTATCATTGTTTGACTTATTTCTGTGCTGAATTTTAACTTGTTTTTCTTGGTCCATTCGTTTAATTTTCCTATAGCTAATTTTCCCAATTCTTCCAGTTCTCTTCTTGTTTTCGCTCCTATTATAAGAAGTAGGTAATCTGCATTGCTTGTACTTTCACATTATCTGGGAACTCCATTGATAAGGCTTGGTCCATAATTAGGTTCCAAAATAGGGGACCAGAACCGTAACCTTCGAGACTCAAGGCCTTTATAGTCTAAAAATGACGTCATATCCGGTGGTTCTACAGTGCTTCCTGCGCACGTAGTACTACCGTCGCAAATCGAGCAACTTTTTTATAAGGTCGGTGGGCATTTTTGTTTAATACTGTGCTCAAAACTGATTGACATAGTATGATTATATTGTATATATGTACATTAATGTAATATTTCAATGGCAAACTTTAAAGTAAGGAAGACGTTGAAACTAAAATAGATCTTGATTTGTAATTGTGCTAAATTGATGACTCAAAATGCAGAGTAATCGTTGTTTAACGTTCTCTGAACATGTATAACAGTATATAAATTAGCAGGAGTGTCATATTCTTGTTCTACATATAATTACATTGACACAATATGTTTAAAAATAAGGTAAAATGCGAATAATTACTCGGTTATATATTTACAAAAATAATTTCCTTCACATATTTTTCCTGATAAATGCTGTCAATAACTAAGCCATTTTTTTGAACCATTGATAATATAATCGTGACATAAACTGCTATAGAAAATTAGTCTGTATATTAAAAGAAAAAAAAAACACACACAAAAATTCTTCAGAACAATTTTATTGACAAATGTGAACTACAAATTAATGATATACTGTAATAGCTTTAACTGTAATAATTGCAGTTATGATTTAATTGAAAACTTTTTCTTAGTGATTAGACTGAATTTATAGGACATGGATACAAACTTTTGATGCAATACATATTCAAAAACTAGCAGGAAAAGCGCCTCTAAACTTTACAAACTACAATTTACTGCAAGCACAATACACATTTTGGTTTACAAAGCTACCTGTAAATCTATGACTTAAGATTTGATAATATATCGCTCAACTAACCTCCCAATGTAAAGAAAATAGTCTCTAATCAATCTACGATTGTTAAAAATATAATTCTATGCAGCCTGGTAAAGAAAGATTAAATCATTTAGGTATATATCTTCCCAGATATAAGCCAGTTGTGTAAAACCACTAATCTAACAGACTGCCTTTTTTCCACTAATTGAACTTATTAGTTTAGTGGTCTTAGAACACTGTGGCCTGTACCTGGAGAGATTTGGTTCAAATCCCACATGCCAACAAAACTATTAATTTCAAAGCCAACAGTGGAGTCCAACTCTGTGGATACTTTTATTGAGTGTAGACAACTTTTTTTTGACACTAAGACATTTTTTCTTATTTCCCAAATTCTCTAACAAACAATCATTTTTTTTAAATATATTTGTTGAACACCAAATAATCATTTCTAGAGTTTTCCCAATACAGTGGCCAAATTCACAACTTGTATGTTAATCAAGTAATTCTGCATCACATAAAAGACTGGTTGTGATTAAAGTAACATTTCTTTGATTTGCCATTTCCATAAATTCTTGTTTAAATTCAGTACACAATCTTTTCATAGTAATGTAATTTAGTAATACAACATTAATTACTATCTCATTTCAGCAAAAAAAGAATGCCTCTATCAAATTTTTGTAAATACTTAAATTTTACATCCAATTCTACTTTTTATCACCTAATAGTAAATGTTTACAATGATCACATTTTAAAACTGAAAATACACAATAACCTGCTACATATGCAATTACAAGAAGAGAGTTATCACAATCAGACAAATCTGAAGGAAGCACTGTAATGTTAAATTTTAAGCTAATACATATAAAATTCATTTTATAAATCATCTTTAAAATCCAAATCGGTTATTTTAATTTTACCACTTGACTTAGTGGGAAGTTTCAACCGTGACTGCACTCTTAATTTTGTTTCACATTCAAATAATTGACATACTTATATTATATTGGCTTCCAGCTAACTGCCTGTAGAGGCTGAAACGACTCATTAAATTATCAGTTTGAAACGACTCTAAATTTTCAGTTTCAACAGTTTGATATACCAGGTAAAATATATTTTGAGTTCAGAGGTACAATATAAAGCAATTTCCAGCAATGAATATGTACTAAGTCTTAACGCAGAATGGGTTTCTTTCGTTAGTATACCAGTTGTGCAACTCATCTGTTCCCATTTATCTAGCCAACAATAAAGTAAAATAAATACCCCCTCAAGCAGCTGCTTGCCATAGAGGTCTGACAGGAGCTCGTTAGTTATATGCCATAGTAGAAGGTCTGAGAGGTTGGCAGGACCTCAGCAGAAAAATGACGTTTACATTTATTCAAGAATTCAGAAATGAGACATTTTCATCTGACTCTGAACACGTTAATGGCATTTGGTGTTTGTTATTCAAGCGTTCACCTTTAAAAGCTGATTTTACATTTACAATATGCCACCATGTTGAAATAATCTTAATGAAATCTGATGTATCATGGTAATGTAACAATTTGTGCTTTTCTCCTGTTTCTAAAAGTCCATTAACTACAAAGTCATTAAAAATATTTAAGACTAATTTAACATTTTGTCTCTCAAGGTTACTTGAGTTCAAGGCTCTATACGAGAGATTAAATCCATATTTTAACAATGAGTTTGCTTCAATTTTATGCAGTTCTTTAAGGGTTGATAAGGATGCAATTTTGAACGATGAAATACTATATCCATTATTTACAAAATGTGGATAGTACATACATTTTTCAAAATGTTTTTGATTTAGCCAGTTATTTCTGATACACTTCAACAAATGAACTGGGTCAGTAAGAAAAAAATAAAGGTGTTGATTTATCTGATGGATGAGGACATACAATTTGAACTTTAGGGGGAGAAAGACAGAATGACATACTCTTACGATTTATAGAATTATTGTGAGCTGCCACACATATCATAAAAAAACCAATTTCTTTCAAACCAATGATAATTTTTTAAAATAATACTGTAAAGAATATCGGCATTTATTGCTTTGGCTGGTAACATATGAACTACATCTTTAGAGTTGGAAAGCAAACTAGTTATAAATAATAGTGCCCATGGGCACTGGTTGCCATGTTTTGTGTGTCAAATGACAGACCAACAAGGTTACCACATTTGTAATCCAAATCCTGTTTAAGATGAATTTCATCAAGCATTAATATCACCTTTTTATCCGTATCATTCAAAAAAGAATATTTTTGTCTGACATATGATAAAAAATTTGAATCTACTTTCTCTATAGCAGGGTTGACATTAAACCGAAGACAAATGCGTCAGATTGTACTAGGATGTGGTGATCTAATGTTTCCACTTTCTCTAACAAAATTATATGCATGAGGAGCCATGCTAAAAAAGAGTGATGCAAAAATCATCATATCTGATGAATACCTTGAACCATACTTATTTAACCCAAATAGTATCAACTGTTCCTCAATGAATTTTAAATGATTATTGTTATTTTCATCAGATGTACGAAGTGCTTTCAAAATATTACACATTAAATCAATACTATATCTAAAATTACTTTCAGGAGTTTTAACCCTTGTTAAACAATTTAAAAGGTCATTTAAAACATCAATATGAGTGATTTTTATAGGAAAAGTATATTTTCCAATTTTGAATTGCTCATTATCTTTTTCATATGCTCTCACCATAAGCTCAGAATTAACAGCATAAAATTTTACTATAGGAACTGGAGTTTTGATGGAAGGCTACCAGGAATTAGTTTGGGGACTTTCAATTGCACAGTAACCGTCTTAATAATTCCGTCGAATAATTGCAAAAGATATTGGACGCATTAAAATATATCTTGAATTTCAAATATAAGGCAATGATGAATTTGTATTATGCATTAGTTCATTCCTACAGTATTTATGATATCTGTTTAATGAAACACCAATACTAGAAATTTTCTATATCTTGCAGAAACATAATTTGAGACATATTTTACATTTGACTTATAATGATCAAGTAAAACATTTCGTGGGCAATAATAATTTGCCTTTTTCACCTCTATGATTTTTGTATATAAACAATTCTGTTATGCTATGTATATTTGTAGGTGAAATGATCAATCACTATATAATTTATGTTACACAGGCATTCATTATTTATTCATAATGCACAAATTTTACCTGATGACTATGGCATTCAAACATTAAGTAATGAATTGTATATAACCTGTTCTCTTGAAAATGATTAAAACTAACACATTAAAACTCTGAGGAAAACGTGAAAATCAGATTTACACAAACCTGAGACACTTTCAAGTAAAAGTTAAGAGATATGGGTTTCTAGATGCATAGTTTATTCCTGATATTTCCCAAGGTATTCCAAACTATTAATGAGTGACTAATGCTCTGTACTCTATTTATATATATATGTTGTTTTGTGATCACTATTTCTTAAACCTTATTTCACATAACTATATAAAAATCTCATATTCAATACCCTCCCTCAGCAAAAACAACCACGATGCAAATAGAAAAGGATTAATAAACAACTAATTGTGACTAAACGTATAGCAGTTAAGTTATATGAATGTATGGCACAATATACTCTTCACAATTATCATTCAAACCATTTTATATACTCTTGCCAAATATTGCAATTTTGCTACGATTTCAGCAATCTCAAAATTTTATCACAAATATACTTTGCTATTATAAAAAGGCGAAAAAAAATTGACATACCTTGCTAAATTTTGTTACTGTGAAGTTTTCTCTTCTTATTGCTAGAAGCCATTTTCTGCACAATTCTTCATCCTGGGGAAAACTGTAAACGCGCACATTTCTTGAACTTTCATAGTTTCCTCTACAGCCAGGAACATAACAAGGATGAGGCATTTCTTCAAAAACTATGATTCACAAGTAAAAACTTAATCACAGAAAAATAAAGCGCCACTTCGAAAATAACACAACATTAAAAAATCCCGCCAACAAACATACAAGTAGCGACGGGGTGTCAAGATGCTAGATCCACGAATGCTGACGTCACAACATATGACGTCATCAGTGAAATGGCCTTGAGTCTCGACGGTTACGCCAGAACACGATCCCTGAGGACATCCTCTTGAAATTTTCTTGGTGTGTTCAAATGTATTGGAAATGAACTTTATACTTCTGTCTCTAAAGTAACTTTCTGTTATGTTAAAAATATTTTCTGGACAGTTTTTTCTTCTCAATTCTTGGAGAATAGTGCTCCACCAGACTCTTGTCAAAGGCCCCACTAACATCTAAAGAGATAATTGCTGTGTGCATTTTGTTTGCCTTATTTTCCTGATTTTTTTATATAGTTTGTTTAATGCCATACTGCATGATTTATCCGATCTAAATCCATACTGTTCTGGATGTCAATTGTTGGTCTTGGATAGATGATAGTACACTCTTCTTGTAATTAACTTATCCAGTACTTTACTTAGAGATGTAAGGAGGCAAATTGGCCTGTCTTTTCCTGGCTTGTTAAATAAGATGACGCTAGCTGTTTTCCACGCTGTCGGAAAATGTCCCAATGCTAAGCACAAGTTTAATAATTTGAGTAGTATCTGCGAAACTGTGTTGTTGATGGCTTGTATGATTTCCATATTTATTCTGTCCAATCCTGGGGACTTGTTTTTTGGCATTGTCTTGAGTATTTCTGAGATTTCTTGCTTCGTGAATGCTGCATCTGATGAGTTGTTGTATTTTATTTTCAACTGTTCTCTGATGATTTTGTGTTCTTCTGAATCTTCCTCTGTGTTGTCTGCTAGAAATAATTCTTTCAGAATTGTTTTGATTATATCTTCAAAATCTTCTATTCTCCTATTATCTTCAGTTTCTAGAGCCGAAATTTGTAATGTGTTTCCGATTTTTTTCTTCGCTATTTTGTATGGAAGGGAGAAGGGAGTTTCATTGGAGACTTCATCACAAAATTTGTTCCATGAATTTTTTCCGCTGTAGTTTATTAATCTTCTATATATTGCTGCTTGTTTCTTGTATTCAACCTTTCTAATTTCTCGCACTGGCCCATCTGCCCTCTGGTATCTTCTCCTCAGAGCGTTTAATTTTTTCTTTCTATGTTCAGTTCTTGATTCCACCAGGGGACTCCTTTTTTTTTATCTTTTCCTTTTTCTTTGAGGTACTTGCCTGTAACTGTCGATATTGTCTCCACAAAGCTGTACACGAAGTTATCCAGTTCATCTGTGGTTCTAATTTCCCTTAAATTTTCTTCTAGATTGGATTCTTGTTTCTTTATATTTTGAGCTATTCTTGTAAGTCCTTTATGTGTGAGCTCGTATCTGTTTGCTGTAGGGGCCAGTAATCTTCCAGCTCCTAATCGAGGGGAAGAGCAAATGGAAGGATGCTGAGCGTGGGAAAAGTGAATTTTATTTGATTTAATTTTGCTCGTTAGGCCGAAAGAATAATTGAGGAATAACACCAGGTTCGAGTCTCAACTGGGACAGCGTTGAGATTTATTTTCGCAAAACTCCCCGCCCTGCCCACGGTCAGTAGAGGACACCGATGGGCTTGGAAAGACCGCCTTCCGTCCAATGGACGTTAAGCCGTGGCCACGTGTGCGGGAGAGAGTCATACCCTGTGTACGTTAAAGAACACGCTGGATGGCCTTGACGGGAGGCTACCATCTGTCTCTCAACAGCTGTTCCAGTGGACCTCCCCAACCTTCTCTGAGCCTTCGGGGTTCACGTGACCTGGCCATTTAGCCCATAGTGTGCAAAAAAAGTGCCGCTCAGAGTTAAAACAACCCAACCCACTATAGCAGACAGGGACAAGGCACATAGCAATTTACTCTGCGCAGTACGGCTTAGGAGAAATGCGGCTGGAAAGCTCTCATTTAACAATAACAAGAGAGATCAAAACTGGAAGTGCTCGTACCTCTTTCCCCTGAGGTCATAAGGAAATGAAACACTCTGTGCATAAATAAAATAAAAAATAAAATAAATACCCCCTCAAGCAGCTCGGTTTTATTTTTATGCTTATGATAAAAATATAGATTATTTCTTTCTCATTCTCAGCATGAAATTAAGAGCCTAAAAGCTTTTCCCTCTCACCACACCAGAATTCCTTTTTTTAACATCACCATTTTTGCTATTTGTTCCCTAAAAAACATCGCTTACAATACAATGATTTTTTTCTCTCTCCACACATTTCATACAATACAAAAAAATTCTCTCCATCACACACAAGTTCACATACAGAAATTCAGACATCAGATTTTTTCTTAACCCACATTCTGTCTACACATCATACACCAAACATTTTCCACATACAAGCTTATCACCATGAAACAAAGGGTGATACCACCAATTTGGACTTTCTTCTACTCTTATGGTGCTGCCATATTTTATTGGGAAATTTAACTCTGTTTTAAATTTTTGAGAAAAATCCAACAGCTTATTGCGCTTTGCGGTGAAAATCTCATTGTTCCTATGCCAATAAATCTTTTATAATCAACTTTTACTCTTTGTGCTAAACCTTCGTGTTTAGCTGTGTCCTCGTAAGTGCCAGATCAGCTGATGGAGACGGAGGAATGCTTTTCCTTAGAAAGTCTTGTAGTGAAGTCTGCTCACTATGTCTTTTATCGATGAAGAGAGTTGACCTTCAGATTGACTGTCAGTGATCTCGCCGCATCATTTCCATTTCCCTCGCAAAGAACTATTTAAAAGGCATCGTCACAACTCTTGTTTATCAGTAGTCAGCACTTGGCACATATGTGAACCCTGGAGCGTGCCCTAGCTCCGCCTCTTGAGTAGAGCTTGCCTCAACCGCCTATCCATCGCCGTTAATCGGGTCTCGGCTTTCGGCTCCTTCCCAGTGTAGTCATGGCGACGGCGTCTGTTGCACGTGCTGCTACGGACAGCGGTTGGAGTTGGGTTATTGCGGGAGCTTGTTGCTGGGTGACGTTTGTCATCCAGGGACTGGTGCGCTGCGGTGGAGTCGTCTACGTTTCTCTCATCGACACATACGGAGTGACCCGGGGCCAAGCGTCATGGCCTTTCACCTTACGTATGGCCATTTGGAACCTGAGTGGTAAGTGCCAATAATTTCTATCACTTATTTCTACCGTAGTTTCAGACACGTGAGGTCACATCATCTTCAGACAATTACACCTATGGCCAACATTATTCTTTGAGAAGATCATTACCAAAATATTTTCCCGAGACCTAAGACCGATAGTTTGCATTCACATATTTAAAAAATGTCCCCTGCAATTTGTTCGCCATTCTCTTTTCTCTGATCAGCTGGTGGAGTTCATTGACCTCAGGGATGCCGAGAGTCAGGGAGGAACACTGAAGTGAGATGTGGAACACTGCCAGGATGTTTTGCGGGGTGATTTACATCAAGAGTGTATATTCGTTGAAAAATTCATTTCCAAATGGTTTCTAACTAAATGGTTGTTTTCACAGTCAGAAAAACGAAAGGACCATTTGAGGAAAGGAGAAAATATTCTTTGTTTATCTGTTTAAAGTTTTATCCATAATTTTATTTTTGTTCATGTTTCTTTATGTTTTATTTTTGTTTTTGTTTATCTATAACAGTGTTTCGCAAACTTTTTTACTCTGCGGCACACTGAATCTAATTTTTTTTTTCCGCGGCACACCTAAAAAAGAATTTTTGATGGTTACGTAAAAAGAGAAAAATTGAAGTTTCGTTAAATGCATTTTATTTAAAATAAATATAATAATAAATATAATTAATCATAACTCGGTATTTGTTTTAAATATTTGTCCATTCTATGGCTTGAAATAATCAAAAATTAATACCAAAATTTGGAAAAAGCTTAATAAATATTTACAAGATCCCAGTTGATAAAAAATGAAAGATTTTTATTAAAGCACGTCGATAGCACGTCGATATTAAAGCACGTCGACAAGTCAAAATGAAATCTTTGGAATATCTAGTGTCAATTTCAAAATCTCTCGCGGCACACACACAGTTTGCGAGACACTGATCTATAATTTTATTTGATTTAATTTTGCTCGTTAGGCCGAAAGAATAATTGAGATATAACACCAGGTTTGAGCCTCAACTGGGTCAGCGTTGAGATTTATCTCCGCAAAACTCCCTGCCCTGCCCACGGTCAGTAGGGGACATCGATGGGCTTGGAAAGACTGCCTTCCGTTGAATGGACGTTAAGCGGTGGCCACGTGTGCGGGAGAGAGTCATACCCTGTGTGTTAGCGGAGCGTTCGAGAATGTGATTTCGCGGAGGGAGAATCCGTTAATTTAGTTAAGGTGAGCATTCGATAATGTGATTTCGGGGAGGGAGAGTCGGTTAATTCAGTTTAGGGGAGCGTTCGAGAATGTGATTTCTGGGAGGAGGAGTCCGTTAATTCAGTTTAGGGGAGCGTTCGAGAATGTGATTTCGCGGAGGGGAAGTCCGTTAATTCAGTTTAGAGGAGCGTTCGAGAATGTGATTTCGCGGAGGGGGAGTCCGTTAATTTAGTTTAGGGGAGCGTTCAAGAATGCGAATTCGGGGAGGAGGAGTCCGTTAATTCAGTTTAGGGGAGCGTTCGAGAATGTGATTTCGCGGAGGGGGAGTCCGTTAATTCAGTTTAGGGGAGCGTTCGAGAATGTGATTTCGGGGAGGGGGAGTCCGTTAATTCAGTTTAGGGCAGCGTTCGAGAATGTGATTTCGGGGAGGGGGAGTCCCTTAATTCAGTTTAGGGAGCGTTAGGAGGGGGAGTCCGTTATTTCAGTTTAGGGGAGCGTTCGAGAATGTGATTTCGGGGAAGGAGGAGTCCGTTAATTCAGTTTAGGGGAGCATTCGAGAATGTGATTTCGCGGAGGAGGAGTCCGTTAATTCAGTTTAGGGGAGCGTTCGAGAATGTGATTTCGGGGAGGAGGACTCCGTTAATTCAGTTTAGGGGAGCGTTCGAGAATGTGATTTCGGGGAGGGGGAGTCAGTTAATTCAGTTTAGGGGAGCGTTCGAGAATGTGATTTAGGGGAGGGGGAGTCCGTTAATTCAGTTTAGGGGAGCGTTCGAGAATGTGATTTTGGGGAGGGGGGGGTCCGTTAATTCAGTTTAGGGGAGCGTTCGAGAATGTGATTTCGGGGAGGGGGAGTCCGTTAATTCAGTTTAGGGGAGCGTTCGAGAATGTGATTTCGCGGAGAGGGAGTCGGTTAATTCAGTTTAGGGGAGCGTTCGAGAATGTGATTTCGGGGAGGCGGAGTCCGTTAATTCAGTTCAGGGGAGCGTTCGAGAATGTGATTTCGGGGAGGAGGACTCTGTTAATTCAGTTTAGGGGAGCGTTCGAGAATGTGATTTCGGGGAGGGGGAGTCCGTTAATTCAGTTTAGGGGAGCGTTCGAGAATGTGATTTCGGGGAGGGGGAGTCCCTTAATTCAGTTTAAGGGAGCGTTCGAGAATGTGATTTCGGGGAGGGGAGTCCGTTAATTCAGTTTAGGGAAGCGTTCGAGAATGTGATTTCAGGGAGGGTGAGTCCGTTAATTCATTTTAGGGGAGCGTTCGAGAATGTCATTTTGGGGGAGGGAGAATCCGTTAATTCAGTCTATGGGAGCGGTCGAGAATGTGATTTCGGGGGAGGGAGAGTCATTAATTAAGTTTAGGGGAGCGTTCGAGAATGTGATTTCAGGGAGGGTGAGTCCGTTAATTCATTTTAGGGGAGCGTTCGAGAATGTCATTTTGGGGGAGGGAGAATCCGTTAATTCAGTCTATGGTAGCGGTCCAGAATGTGATTTCGGGGGAGGGAGAGTCATTAATTAAGTTTAGGGTAGCGTTCGAGAATGTGAATTCGGGGAGGCGGAGTCTGTTAATTCAGTTTAGGGGAGCGTTCGAGAATGTGATTTTGGGGGAGGGAGAGTCCGTTAATTCAGTTTAGGCGAGCGTTCGACAATGTGATTTTGGGGGAGGGAGAGTCCGTTAATTCTGGCCCTGATTATGGATATGGCCATTCTGATGCTAGGGATAAAATAAAATCATCCCATGATAATTCTTTTCGTAGATCTGAAACACGCCTTTGAGTTTGGGCATCTTTCTTTTGGGTAAATAGCCTACTTTTCAAAATGGCACAACTTGGGATCGAACGAAGGATATATATTATATTCATATAAAATTATTAAAGATAAAACATTTCAAGTTAAACTGAGGAATCATGAATGAATCCATCTTTACCGACTTCTTCAAAGCTATTTAATTTATTTGTAGTTCACTTTTGTGAAATTCTTCCTGCTTAAAGCTTTCCCAGTTTGAGAACAAAATATCACATTATGGACAAAAATTCAATTACACACCTTCAAGGAACCTTACATAAAATTCCCGCTCAATGTCAGACATGAGCTCAAGTCTCAACTGCTGAAACTCTGGCACCTCCTGTTTCAAGCATTGACATTTTCATCATTAGTTTAAAATTTGAAAAGAAATCATACAAACATTGAAAATAATGTTTCTATAACTGACCAAACATTAATATGGGGAAAACAGATCTTACATGTGTATGAAAAAGTAAATAACTCATTAAACATCATAAATATCCAAACCAAAAAAATGGGACCACAAATTCACTAAATAATAGAAGTCTATGATTCACAGGTTAAAAATGGAACATGAAAGCTTGATTCCGGATGTGTCAAGCTTGCAAGATTGAAAATGTTTAGAAATCCTGAAAAAGAGACAATCGGAGTTTTCGTAGGTCAACTCACTTTTTATACTAACATAGCTGTCCTTCTGTAATTCCCCCCCCCTCCCAACACACATCCTCAGTATCAGAAAAACATATCTGCAATTAGTAACTTTATCGGATTGGTTACAGGTTTTGGTAATCATCTTCTGGTTAAAAATTCTCAAATGAAACCCGAAATATATATATCCAGCTGCTTAAACCATTAGAGGCTATCACTACACCAAAACCTTATTACTTCCACAAACCAACACGAAACATCTACATACACCTGCATTGTGAATTACTCTTTTAAGAGGCCACATAGTTCAAAGTGGACCGACAAAACAGTAAAAATTGCATTTTTCCTTAACAGACGGCGTCAACATATGATTTTAATGAATATTCAAATTATTGATTGGAGGAAGGTAGGAAAATGAGAACATTGGGATTGAAATATCATAGAGCAAAAGGACGAAATATTATAAAGACAGGACATTTTTAGGGAGAAAAATCTTCGGTACGAAATGTCCAGGATGAAACATCATGTAGGAAACGTCACGAAATTCAACAGCTGCCCATCTGGTGTCTTGATGATCAACACTTGTCAATCTGCATTTTTGAAGATCAACACCTGTCCAGCTGGTTTCTTGAAGGCCAACACCTGTCCATCAGATTTCTTGAAGTTCAACACTTGTCCATCTAGTTTCTTGAAGATCAACACTTGTTCATCTGATTTCTCGAAGACTAACACTTGCCCATCAGGTTTCTTGAAGATCAATACTTGACCAACTGGTTTTTTGTAGATCAACAATCAACTTGTTCATCTGGTTTCTCCAAGATTTAACACCTGTCCATCTGGTATAAGAAGATCAACACTTGTTAATCTGGCTTATTGAAAATAAACACCTGTCGATCTGGTTACTTGAAAATCAATACTTTTTCTTGAGATCAACACCGGTCCATCTGGTTTGTCGAAGATCAACACCTTTCCAACTGGTTTCTTGAAAATCAACCCTGCCCATCATGTTTGTTAATCTTGTTTCTTGTAGATCAACACTTGTTCATCTGGGTTTTTCAAGATCTTCCCGCGTGAAGACATCACGAGAATAATCTGTAGATTAGTAGAGTAGGTAACAATGAGGAAAGAAAAATGGTTAATTGTATTTTTAAACAAAGTCTATTTATTGTGGGAAGTCGAGCCATAATATCAAGCAGCCCCTTAAATGCAAGCATCGACAAATATCTTAAGGTATTTGTCCATCCTTACGTCATAAGAGGTTTCAGTCACTAAGGATGGTAGGATTTCCAGACCTTTGCAGTGGTCCAATGAACGCTTTTAAAAATCAGAATCGAAACCCAAACCGACCTGTTTCGTCTCCATATTCTAAGCAGGAGTTCATGTACCTGCGGTGGCTCTGATTAGAATTAGACATCATAAAATGTCAGCTGAGATATGTTGACTTAGGATTGGCAACCCATATACAAATATGAAATAAAAATACAGAGACTATCCTGTCTGCAACTGCGGTTGTCAGGTTTCCAAAGCTAAAAACAGGGCCAATGTTCCGGAGTTAGAGAGTGAATACGAGAGAGTAAAGTACTTCGAATCAGTACTACCATTCAGGAAAATAAATATTTAACAAATTGTTCAACTAGAGACAAAAATTTGAGAAAGCACTAGTATGAAAAGCGTCAGTAATATGTTATTGAGAATATTTCAGAAAATGAAATTCCATCCTTTTCTCATATTCCATCCTTATCTCATAATTCCATCCTTTTCTCATATCCTTACAAAGATGTGAACTTGTCCAATGGGACTGTCAACCGACCCATTTTTCATCCCCCATCAACGTCTGGTGCTATTCCTTACCACCACGCCCACCCACAACCCACCCACAACTCACTTCTCGAGCACAATCATCAGTGTGCCTCTCGAAACAACGAGGAAATACCTAGGAATCTCAGAGGGAGAGAATTGCCATCTCTGATAATTATATCAGTATCCTCCTTTTAATCATCTTATTTCGATATGAATGTTCTACTCTCTTGTTAAGTCTTCTTCTATTCCTACCCATTTTACCGCATTCCATACTTCTATCTGAGGTATACCATGATACGCTTTTCCCAAATTTACAAATGCTACTTGTATTACTTTGTTTCTTCTTGCTGTTTAACATAATATTCGATAACATGAAAATCGCCTAATCTTTATCTCTGTATTATTAAGACCTAGTCAAAAATGACTCTAAATTTCTCAATTAATCTAAAATTCATCAAATGAATGTTAGTTTTTGTCTTTCCCTTGGGCAAAATATTCCACGAATATATTTAGAAGCTTGGTTCGAATATCGGATGAGGCTTAGACGTTTGTATTCCTCTTCTGGAGTCTAAGTTCTAGACTTCTTCAGAGGTTACATTACCGTATTACACCTACAGGCTCCTGTCAAAAAATCTGTAATGCGGCGACTGTTTGAAGCGTAATTCACTATTATTTTTCCTGTTTAATATAAACCTTAATCCAGAAAGACTATCTCTTGGAAATTTGAAATTCAAACACTTACGTTTAACAAATATTTCCGCATTTGAAAAGTCCTTCGATTGAGTGTTTCATTTGTGTTGTTAGGCCATTTTTTTTTTCATTTACCATTTCTTTCATTGCAAGGAGAGACCAACGCTTTCTTTAAGTCACAGATTAATATAACTGCTTAAAGATACTTCACTCCCATAGGGTCCATGGTGGCCTTCGTCGAGTATTCAGTGCTAGAATTGCACCAGGTAGTAACTAACTTCGTCAGTAATGCGCATGAGCACCATAGACTTTCTGCTTCCGTCTCCGTAGACGTAATGTAAAGCAATCGAATCGCAGCTGCTTTGCAATTTTTTTTTACAAGATAATTTTTTCTGTCAACTTCTTCCTTAAAATAACTTGGCAAGTTATGCCACATCGGATATTTGCATATATTCACACGTTAAAAGGAAGGAAAAAACAAGTAACAGCAAAATTGGGAGAGAAAAAAAAAACGTTTACGCAGGGTGGGGTTCGATCGCGAACTATATGTTGCAAGCCTACCCCCTCAACTGGCTGATTATTAACATACTAAAATCATATACTCTAGGAAAAATGTTCAATGTAAATATTCTTATATTGTGTTTGATAATGTAATCAGATCAATTAGGCATATAAACTGAAAAGCTTTATAAAGCAACTAATTGATGGAATTATTTCGTTTCTTGCTATTTCAATGTTTACGACAACTAACACACGTCATCTTTAGGCTTAATGCCGATATGTGCAAGTTCGCTATATGAAATGAATCCGTTCGATATAATTGCATTATGGTGCGATTAGTAATACTATAATATATAAATAAATAAATACCCCCTCAAGCAGCTGCTTGCCAAAGAGGTCTGACAGGAACTGTTCCGTATTCTTTTAATCTCTCACAACGAACATATTTAAAATTTTACCTCGAAGATTATCCTTGCCTACGTTAAACTTCAAAGAGTTGCAATTAAACGGCAACTGAATAAGCACTTAAGCTACTACCGTTATCGACCGACTCAAACGATGATCGAGTGGTTCACCCTGGCACCGATAAAAGCAGCACTCTCACTAGTCATTAGTGTCGTATATTTACGTAGTTATATTTAAATATGTCTTTAAGTAGCAAGCCATTGGCACTTTTCCCGCACCATTATCTTCTAATATCAACTGTCTCCTGCTGAGCTTAACATCGATAAAATATCAGCTCTAAATTATGCTCTTTGCTCGTTTGCCTTGAGAATCATCCTCCATTACACATCGAAAGGACGAGCAGAATAATTTTCTACGCTTATGGCCGTCGTGACTGATTTAAATATGCGCGCTCCATAGCTCAACTGTAACTGCACATTGAAATTAAACCACGTTGGCGAGTGCAAGCGACGTTGCTTTGGTGTATATGTATAATGGCATACATGCATACCGTGTTTTGTCAGACGATGGAAGACAGAAGAAAACTGTACAAAACGAGTTTTGTATTTTATGGTCCGAATGCACTGCTGAGTGGGAGTAAACAGTCGGATCACTTTCAGAACTCAAAATGGTACGAGTTGCGAATCAGAATTGCTGACGTGAAGCACATTGGAAAGAACTCGTCGATTCATAACTGAAATTGATGCACGAGTTAGCGACTATTGAAATGTGTAGTTTGGCAGAACCTTTACTGGAGGAAAATCCTTTCAAATACCTGAAAGGCATTCAGCACAACCGTTCGTTTATGACAAAATAATGTCAACAGTATGTTGACATCAAAGTGTGGATTACTCTGTCCACAAACCAGGTTGTTCAGAAATAATAGAACTACCATATTGTTCTTATATTTCTTAGGTTTACTTGTTCAAAAAGTGATGCTTTAACACGTTCAATACGCTTTGCCAGGACTTTCGTTGTTTCACAATTGAACCTTCCAAAAGCAGTGGTTTCTTATCTTTTGCTTGCTAGGGACAATAATTGATCTACAATTATAACATAATTTAACAATAAATTAGCTCATTAAGATCGATCCCATGTCACCAGGTGAAATACTCCTCCCCTCTTTTCGGGTAGAAGGGGGTGGGCGTAAGCTATTCCCCGTTTGAAGCTTCAAAACCAAAAATAAAGGAAAGCCTCAGCCGGAAAATCGAACTTTTCCGATCATTTTGTTTGCTTAATTACTTACATGCAAATTTTCAGCGATATGGAATGTAACCGTGAGCGGAAATTAAATATCGAAAATGTTCGTATGGTGGGTATAAGTTGTACCAAAAATATATATGTACTAAGGATGAATTATTTTTTTTAAATTATTAAGAAAAGCCTTATTTATTTTTAATTCACTTATTAATTGGCATGCTTTATGCGATATACATTTATTAATTTAAAGATTAGTTTTATAAAACATACGTAATAAATTCAAATTTTTCAAATTACATTCATTATTCTAAAGTCCGATAAGATTTCTTCTTAATTTTTGAAGCCTTCGTTCAAGAAAAGACGCTCGTGTCCCATGCGGTCTCTTTCGATCGACTTCAATTTCCATAAAAAAAAGTTCTAGCCCGTCTTGTGCTATTTACCCATTTGTGAAACAGCGGCTATATCACACATAGTTCTATGTGTACGAAAGGGAAAACTCGTATGGGTGCACCATTGGGCGCTATGTGTCATGGCTAAAGAACTAGTTTGGTATCGCCAAAATCGTAGCTCAAGTATGAGTACATGCATCTATTTAGGACTCTACACATGTTACAAAGCATTATATGGATATATATACAAAGAGCCAAAACATTATGACCACCTGCCTAATATGATGTTGGTCCTCCACGTACCATCAAAACATCTCTTACCTGGCGAGGCATGGATGCTACAAGATTTCTATAGATGTCTTGTGGTATCTGGTACCAACACGTTACCAGCAGATCCTTTAACTCTTGTAAGTAACGTGGTTGAGCCGTCGCAGATCGGATATGCTGCTCCAACACAAACCACAGGTGCTCGATTGGATTGATGTCTGGGGAATTTGGAAGCCAGGGCAATTACCTGGAAGTCTTCCTCATATTCCGCGAATCACTCTCGAACAATCCGGGCAGTGTGGCATGGCACATTATCCTACTGAAAGAAGACTCTACTAGAGGGGAATGTCATTGCCATGAAAGGATGTACCTGGTCTGCAATGATGTTTAGGTAGGTGGTAGACGTCATAGTTTCCTTCACGTGAATGACTGGACCCAGGGTTTCCCAGCAGAACTTTGCCCAAAGCATTACACTTCCTCCACTGGCTTGTTTTCGTCCCATGGTGCATCCTGGTGTCAACATTTCCCCAGGTAAATGACGCACACGTACCCGGCCGTCCACATGGTGCAACAGGAAACGAAATTCATCGGACTAGACGACCTTCTTCCAATCATTCAAGGTCCAGTTTTCATGCTCATGCCCATTGTAGGCGCTTTTGACAGTGAACCGAGGTTAGTATGGGCACTCGAAGCGGCCTGCGGCTACGCAGCCCCATTTTCAGCAAGGTTCGATACTTCCCCATAGAGAAGAACTGTGAGGAAGGACACAACTTTGCTGTATGGACAATTTACAAATTTTTGCAATAACAATTGAAATTTAAAATCAGTTTTTTTATTATGAGAGAGAAAAAAAGATTTCAGCCATTTATTAAATGTAATATTTATCTTATTATTTTTTTTAAATTTACGTTTACATTTTCACTCGAGAAATTCAAAAACCAAATCAGTACTTTTACGTGCTTAAAAATATTAATTGAATTTTAAGGTGTTGCAGATGTTCTTATCTGCAATTATTTACAGTCGCACTAATTGGATAATAATATTAGACATCATATAGAGATAAGACTCATTTGGGGGAGGGTAAGGGGAAGAGGGTCTGAGCCTTCATTATCTTCCAATTTGTCATCCTTTTATTGCTTCCTATCTCTTTTTGGAATCTTTACCAAAAATTCTAAATCATTCCCTCTTTGTAAGTCTCCTTGAGGATGCCAGGTTGGTCATTAAGTTAATCTGGCCGTGCCAGAATCGGGAAGCTGCTCTAAGCGATAGCTAGTACCAAATTTCCATGGCATTGCTCTAGTCTCTAACTCTCTGATATATGCAAGTTAAAGGGTGACCTGAAAGGTATGTCGTAAATCAGGCGTACATGTATCAGGGCATGAAACTGAATAATAAAAGGTCTGGTAAACATGGTGCTCAAAATGCATTTTTAGGAGATACAGTTCTTTCACACTACCTGTCCTGTTAGGAGGGCTTCCCAGACTAACAGGCTCAATGACACCGAGTCCAATACAAATTCCATACATAGGGAGGCTCGACGTGATGTCATGTGCAAATTCCATGCAAACGCACCAAAAGTTGCACATGACAAAATTTGCATACCGCAACAGTCTGATAAAACAGAATGGGTTACTCACCATCATAAGTTAGTCAACTGCAATACCAGGTTTACATGTATACTGAGTATGGTGACATGCATCTAGTGATGGGAGAATGTGCAAGGAATGGTGAGGCAGACATTAGCTGATATATAGAGCGTTATTCACGTCGATATGCACCTGATCGCTGAACTATCCTTCAAGCTGATCGTTGGTTATGGGAACATGGATGTCTTGGACCAATGATCTCCGACTGTGGCCGCCATCGTACGGCGCGAATCCTTCAAACGGAAGATGCTATATTTCGTGAACCATGATCCTACAATGAGCACCAGGAGTGTAACAGCACTGTTCGGATCACCGCAAAACCTGGTTTGTGAAATGCTGCATGAGAATCGACTGCACCATGTCACATCCAGTGGATGCAGCTTATTATCACCAGCAAACGGATCTCCTAGACATGCATCATGCGAGTAGCGTTTACGCAAATGTGCCCATGACCTCATGTTCCCACAAAACACGCATGATATCATCATGTATATATGATGATACATATCATCATATATACATGATGATCATACATGTCATCATATCATCATGTACATATCATCATATCATCATATACATATCATAATGTCATATACATATCATACATATCATCATAAATGTATCATACATGATATATGAACATGATATGTTCATCTACATAGATGAAAAATGGGGCGACTTTCGAACAAGAATGGAATGGATATTTAAGAAACATCTTAATAAAATAAGCTTAATAAAGACATATTTTTAAAATTACGTTAATTATTCTACCGTCCTATATGAATACTTCACAATTTTCGAAACATTCCTTTCAACAAAGAATCCCGTGTCTGCTAGTTGTCCTTCTGAATGACTTCAACGCCAACAAAAAGACTCGTGCTATTGATCCATTTCCGAAACAATGGGTTCAGCACGCGAAAGCAAAAAAAAACTTGATTGAACTATTTCTCCTATTAAAAGCAAAAATAATTGTGGTAAGGTTTATTTTCAATAATCGCTAATATTAAGTCTATGGGAATTGACTTCAACCAGTCCCACACCGGTTTTTGTTGATCCAAACGGTTCACATATAGCTTATCATCTTTCCCAGGTGAAGAAAATATTCATGCAAAGTTTGGTCCTTCTGGCTCTTTAGGGGGATGAGTGCATAAGCAGACAGACACATAAACAGTGTAGATATATTATGGAATATTAGTGAGAATATTAATAATATTATGCATTTTCGTCTCCTGTAGTCGTTCCTTTTATTTAAGATTGTTCCGCTTAGATCGAACAGAATGAAATAGAAATATAAAAATCTGTTTTAACGAAAGACCGATCAGCAAGAATAATTTTAAATATCATTTGTTTTTATTTCCTATAAAGCATTCGATTGATTTCCGATTGTTCCCTTTAGAAAAATATTGCCTTCACAAATTTCGTTTTATTGAAAAAGTAGATAATGCTATGTTGCTTGGTTTCCAGTAATATGCTCCTTTTATTTCCGTTTCCTACATTTAGAAGGAAGAGACCTCCTAACAAATTCGCCGCAGTATGTTGATGGATTAAAATGGTAGTCACTGGCAGGAGAGCTATGCACCAATCCCCTGTGATGATGCATAGAACAGGCCACCTAATGTCCGACCCCGCCTTCTCATAGTGCAGGTCGTTAGTACCTTTCAAAAGAGATGCTCTCTTGTGAAAGTGATCGGAAGCGGAGAGCTGCCAGATTAGTGTGCCTACTGATCTGGACAACTATGGTTACTTTCCTTTTTTTTTTCTTCCCTGCTGAGGAGTGGTCAGCCAAACAGGATCCTGGTGCTAACCATATAAACCTACTGGACTGGACTGATATAAGGTTCTGAGCATGATTATAGATCCTGATTTTGTTGCACTGGTGGGCTTCTGTGGAGGGAAAATCTTCCACTGTGTTTTTTGTTTGTTTGTGGGTTGACAGCCCCCAGTGAATAGATTCACAGGATATGTTTATCAGCTGGTGGT
This sequence comes from Ryuthela nishihirai, assembly GCA_038380435.1. NCBI lineage: Eukaryota > Metazoa > Arthropoda > Arachnida > Araneae > Heptathelidae > Ryuthela > Ryuthela nishihirai. The sequence continues at coordinate 81,811,041 of JAWZYU010000012.1, forward strand.
TAATTCTGAGCAGAGATCATCGCAGGCACCTGAACACTTTGCTTCTATTGGCATCGTCAAATTCTACATTGGAGGAAGTCTTCCAGTGTAGATGGCTTCAGCCTTTAGTGATGAGGGAACGGGTCTTTGCCCCATGCTTGTGATTAGGGGGCTGTTTGATAATGTTGACATTCCCTCTCTCAATAAACTTTAACATCTTTAACATCCCACTAACCATTTTCTCTCCAGAGGTAGTTGGAATGTGAAGACTCTGCACAGAGCTCATTCTCTTGATGTCCTCACACAAGAATTCTACCGTTATAATTTAGATATTATCGGTTTGCAAGAGACCAGATGGACAGATAAAGGTCAGACTCAAAATTATAATCTTACATTTCTCTTTTCAGGGAGGGACGATTATTAGGCATCACCAAGGCGTGGGTCTGCTTCTCAGCAGACACGCTAATGATGCTCTTCTAGGATATGAGTGCATTAATGAACGGTTTCTTACAGAATATTTTCAGAGAAGCATTAAGGACTTGAATGGTATCTGTTGTAATACCCCCACTGTGGATGCCGATGAGGACGAGAAGGATAGGTTTTACGGAGAACTTCAGGATATTTTTAATTCTGTCAAGAAAGGAGATATTACCCTTGTGCTAAGTGACTTCAATGCCAAAGTTGGTACTGACGCTGACCTTTCGGTAGGGGTGATAGACCCTTTTGGTATTGCTAGCAGCAACGGTAATGGGCATCGTCTCCTACAGGTAAGTAAACTCAATGGTTTCAAGTTAAGTAACACTTATTACAAACATTGCGACATACATAAGTGCACATGGATTTCACCTCATGGGCTGCATAATTTATATATTAATTAACAGCAAATGGGCAAGTTCTGTTAGGAATACCAGGTCTTATAGAGGTGCTGAAATTGCAACTTAAACTTAAAAAGTGTTGTGCTAGGGTTAAAACATTTACCTTTTAATACTGAAGCTCTGAAAAACCAGTTATTGCTAAAGCTTACCATGAGAGGTTACTTAGTCATCATGACAGTCACGGTTTGCTTACTACTGATGTTGAGGAAGAATGGGACATTTCAAACAGGCATTTTTGGAAACTAACAGTACTCTTTCAGGAAAAAAGGAGCAGAGGAGGTAAAACATTTTGAGTGATAAGGCACTTGAACTTATTTCGGAAAAAAAGAACTGCAGAAATATCCTTAATCAATACCCTACTAGTTCTAATAGAAAGCATTACAGAGAGATTATTAAACATAAAAAGGATCACTTAGCTGCTGATAACAATCTTTGGCTTGATGGCTTGGCTGACAAAGCCGAGGAAGCTGTTAGACAGCACAACAGTTGTATACGCCTATTTCTCCACACTCTCCATAGATTCTTGAAAGTCCCGGCAGCAATTCCTATTCGTCTGTTAATCTCATGCCGCACATCACCAGTTTCTCTTACATATCTCCCAAGATAATTAAACTTTGACACCTGCTCAAGACTGCAATTGTATCAGATAGTTAATGTTTTCTTGGGTAGAAAACAAACAGGCATACAAGGTAAGGTTATAGAAGGTGAGGATTCTGTCATGGCTAGGTGGGCTGAGCATGATGTTCTAAACAATGAGGTTAGTTCTATTTCCATTGTTTGTAATAATGATAGATGCATTGGTGGCTGTAAGGTTGGCCCTATAACACAATCTAAAGTTATTTTGGCTATTTCTAAACTTGAACTTCATAAATCCACAGGGGTAGATAAAATTACTACTGAAATGCTTAGAGCTGGGAATGTTTCAGTTACCACTCGGATGACTGAAATTCTGAATATCTTTTAAGATAAAGGCATGGTTCCTAAGGATTTTACCAGAGTTATTGTTATCCCTATTTTCAAAAAAGGTGATCGCAGTTCTTGTCATAACTATAGGGGTATCAGCCTACTCTCTGCTCCAGGTAATGTTTAATGTTCTTTCCCTGATTGTGCTTAATAGAATTAAGAATCTGGTTTACAGTCAATTGCGTGATGAGCAATGTGGATTCAGAAATGGTAGGGGATGTGTGGATCAGATATTTTCACTTAGGCAGATTCTTGAGAAATGATTAGAGTTTCAGAAACCTTTGGTTGCTAGCTTTGTTGATTTCAAAAAGGCTTTCGACTATGTTGATCATCATAATTTGTGGTTGATTGTGAGATAGTATGGCATATCATACAAGTCGGTTAACATAATGAAAGCTCTCTATAATAACACCGAGTCTTGCGTGAGAATTGGTAAGGCTTGTAGCAATTGGTTTAGCATTACTTCTGATGTTCAACAAGGGTGCAGTTTGTCTCCTTTTCTCTTTAGTTTGGTTACTGATTATGTTATGCGAAATTCACTTCAGAGAGAAAGATTTTGGCCTTAAATGGTCTGGAGATAAGAAAATGTCTGATTTAGATTATGCTGATGATTTAGCCCTTTTGGCAAAGGATTTGATGAGATGAACGCTTTCATTCGAGCTGTTGATGAGATTGGGAGTAGAGTCGGTTTGGTTACAAACAAAGATAAAATTAAAGTGATGAAAATTGGTCAGGCAGATTGTGATTTCGTTAATCTGAATGATTGCAGTCTTGAGCAGGTGTCACAGTTTAATTATCGTGGGAGCTATGTAACAGATAATGGTGATGTGCGGCATGAGATTAATAGACGAATAGGATTTGCTGCCAGGACTTTCAAGAATCTGTGGAGAGTGTGGAGAAATAGGCGTATACAACTAAAGACTAAAATTAGACTGTATAATAGTTTGGTTCTTTCTAAGGTTAGTTATGGTAGTGAAACGTGGACACTTTGTAAACAAGATAACAGGAAACTAGATACTTTTGACTCTTGATGCTTACCAGTATCTTGGGCATTAGGTGGTTTAACTTTGTAACTAATGATGAGGTTAGGCAAAGGAGTTTGCAACCTCCTTTAAGCAGCATATTGTGCAGAGAGAGACCCCGTTTGTTTGGCCATGTTGCCCATATGGATAATTATTAATTGGCGAATAAGGTTATGAACAGTGTGCCTAAAGGCCTCAGAAGGAGGGGGAGACCTAGGATGCGGTGGGCAGACAATGTCAAACAGGACCTTGTTAGAATTGGTGTGCAGTGGCCAGATGCAGTAGATGTAGCTCAGGGCAGATATGCTTGGAGAACTAAATTGCACGGTCTGGTTGGACCTCCGTAGCCCATGGCAGCTTGAGGAGGAGGAGGATGATAGGCCATAAGGAACAGATTTGTTAAAAAAAATTCGCTCTATTCAATATCGTATTATAGAAAATAAATATCAATATCACTTATTGTAATTTTTAAATAATTGCTCTTTATAGAGTATTTGTTTTAAGAGACTGTTCTGGAGAGACACCTTCTGGTAGAACTCCGTAGACCATGGCTACACGAGGATTTTGTTTGTATGCATTACACATATTTTAGGGATTAGTGACAGTAATCCAAATTATTTCTCATCATTTCCTTTCCCCCTTAATTGTCGCATCCACCCAATTGTCGTAGCCATCCAATTTCCTAGACCCTCCTAAACAACCTACTTATAATGTGTTAAATTATCACTATTCATTAACATCATTAGTTTATTTAAGTGTACTAGTTTGGACTCCACACTTTATTATCACTCTTATATAGCCCCATCCTTCGATTTATTTTTACGGCAGATAAATTCCAGATAAATTCCGGGAAATTCCCGTGTAAACTGAAACCGTTCAAATCGAAACCAACAGTATGTGGGGAAAAAGAGGATAGGTTCCCAAAAAGATCCTTGCTTTGAATAAAACGTACTTGAAAGTTTCAATGATACATATTTATTCAACAGTATTAATAAATTTGAAGTAGCATTATTTTGCACTTTATTTGCACTAATTGAGATATGCTTAGATTAATTTTTGGTAATGGAAAAAATACTCATCGTTAACGTGCACTCTCGAATTTGAAGACGAAATTTGAACGACGGATGCTTATGAACAGAACATAAATTTGAAAAGAAGTATTGGCATTAACACTTTTTTTTAAGAATATAATTTTTATTCATAAGAGTAAAGAATACAAATACATTACCATTTGACCCGCAAAGCTAAATAGCTTATCTGCAGGAAAATGAATAAATTAAATTAAGCACAGGTCATTCAGCCACAAAAATGGTGTGCATCAAATAAATCCACAAAACACAACAAGTAATAATCAGCTAAATAGAAAATACCAAATAATTTTTTAAATCCATTTTAAGTCTTCTAAAAGAATCTATGTTTAGTAATTCTTTTGGAATAGCATTAAATATAAGTGGTACTTGATATTCGGAGGTATGTTTCCCGTAATTATTTCGAAAATTTGGCAATTTGTAATAACCTTGGTTTTGAAGTCTTGTATTTTTATTACGTTGAATTTTTAGTTTGTAAGTTTCGTCAAAAATTTTTTAATTATTAAATTAAATTTATATAAATTGCTGTGGGATAAAAGGTTTAAAAATTTTAATCTATCTGTAGAAGTTTTATAATTTTTTTGCAAATGAAACGGAATGATATTTTTAGCTATTATAGATTGCAGATTTTCTATTTTATTTATGTTATTTAAGTTGGTTGTTCCATGCCCAATTATTCCATAATTTAAAATAGATTCGCATATTACTTTATTTTGCAAAAATAGAATTTTTATGATATTCTGTGAAACAACGTACTTATGAATCAGCTATATTTAAGTATATAATATTCTACAAAGTGAAATTTGTCGCTAAAAATGATATAAAACACGGTTTTCAAGTTTGAAATATTCTGTCTAGAAAAGTTAGATCCCGCTGACGATTCAAAAGAAAGCTTCATTTCATTAAGATGTCGCGAAACAGATTGCATTACAGTGGGAAGAATACACTGAAGTGCCATTGAATTAGGGATAGAAGACGCTATCCAAATTCAGTACCGCAAGTCCCGCATTTGCGCGCATGCGTGGCTGAAACTCTGGTCACATATAGCTGTCAGTTTTGGTTACCCCACGCATTCGTCGTGAGAAGCGTAATGGGAAAAGCGCAAGGTTTAGATCCATTTGGCAGAGAGCAGATCGTAGGTGCCTGACAGATGGGATACTCCATCTCCCAAATTGTCAGCGAACTTGGATTTTCTCGTACGACAGTTTCCAGAGTGTTCCTGGAATATGAAAATTCCGGCAAAAAACAAGCACCCAGACAAACTGCAAAGGACAACCAGTCTTGAATGATCGTGGGCTTCGCCGTCTGACCCGCATCGTACAGACCGATAGGGGCCAGACATTATCTGAAACCACCTTCCATCTGACTGCGGTTCCAGCCAGGAAGTCAGTGTATGGACTGTACAACTCTCACTTCATTTTCTCGACTTCGGGAGCTACTGACCTACGAGAGTCCCACTTCTAACGGCACGATACCGGACTCACGGCATAGAACTCACGGCTGGCCATTTACACCCATTTATGGCCATCATGTATCCCAATGGAGATGGCGTCTACCAGCAAGCCAACTGTTCATCTCGCAGGTCCAGGTTGGCTACTGTATGGTTGCAGGAGCATTCTGCTGACTTTGAAATAATGAATGGCCACCTAGAAGCCCAGATTTAAATTCCATCGAGAGTCTTTGGGATACCGTCGAGCAGAGTGTTTCGGGCCCGTGTCCCATCAGCGACGACTTTGAGGGAATTATGGACAGATCTGGAGGATGCATAGGTCGCCATATCTGTGAAACATTTACGCAAGCTTGTGGAGTCCTTGCTTCTTGTGGCAGACGTTATCAGGCCCAGAGCGAGTCGAACACGTTACTAGGTTGCTATACCTAATTCAACGGCACTTCAGTGTATAGTTTTAGAGAAAGAATACAAAGAAAACTTGTTATAGATGACAACTTTATTTATATAGGAATTTACTATTATCTGTTTGTTCTTGGATATAATGATATCAATTAAAAATCATTTAATTGATTTTTACTTTGGGATAACAGTCTTATAATTTCCTCTGACGCTATACACCACTGATCTTAATAGCATGGAATAACCTACCAGACCCAGATCTCAAAAAAACAATCGAGCCGAGAAAATGAAAGGGGGACCATGAGACTAGATTTCAAATGCAGTATAACATTTCTACCCCCGGTTTACAGGACTTACAAAAATCTTCAAAAATGCATGAAATATAGTAAGTTTCATAATTTTTGCATCTTTTACCATTATTAGCTTTCTCTATGGAGGGGGGGGGCAAATGCTCCCCCGCTAGATCCTGTCCTAACTACATACCTAAAAAAAAACTCAATCCGTACCATGTAAAATCGAGGCTATAATCGTGTAAAATGAAACTGTTTGCATTTTCTCGACCGTGTAAAACCCAAACCGCATAAATCTAGAATCGTGAAAATCGAGGGATAGGTGTATTAGATATTTACAAGTGAGACTGCTTATTATTAAATACCATTCCTTATGCTCCAATATTCCTTCTGACAAACGTAATGCATTCGCATGCAATATTCCAGTAGTCTTTAACCTTTTCACACAGACTTTATATTTTTGCCAAATTTAGTTATTTCTTTGAAATGTCATTTTCCTATGAAAGTTCATTTGGAGTGAACTCATCAATTATGTGTAGCGGCAACTGTTGTCCGTTCTTTGCATCTGCTACGCATAGTCCTCGTTCTTTGCATCTGCTACGCATAGTCCTCGTTCTTTTCATCTGCTACGCATAGTCCTCGTTCTTTGCATCTGCTACGCATAGTCCTCGTTCTTCTCATCTGCTACGCATAGTCCTCGTTCTTTGCATCTGCTACGCATAGTCCTCGTCCTTTGCATTTGTTACGCATAGTCCTCGTTCTTTGCATCTGCTACGCATAGTCCTCGTTCTTTGCATCTGCTACGCATAGTCCTCGTTCTTTGCATCTGCTACGCATAGTCCTCGTTCTTTGCATCTGCTACGCATAGTCCTCGTTCTTTGCATCTGCTAGGCTAAGGGAACTCCGATATTCTCCTTGGCACTTAGCTGTTTGTTGTTGACATAAACATATAGAGCGCAAAAGTCGTTTTCTTCCTACTTTAATTTCAACGACACTATGGGCCGTCTTCCTCACCGTTAAGTAAATAACAATGCCCTGAAAATGAGAGGCACTCTGGTAGCCGGCCTCGTTGTCGGTGGCACCAAGTGTTTCCAATTGGCGGAGCTGGAAAAGGAGGGGAATACTCATTAACATGGAGTACACGGCCAGCAAAAGATCACATAGCAAGAAGGGGAGGGAAAGGGTATCACCAAGTTACCGCGACCCCGGTGACTTTGTGAGTGTGGATTATACTAGTTAGTATACTTACTCTTAATATATATATACTCTTAATCGCTATATAAATACTCTTAATGAAGAGTGATATTAAGTGCTGTGTTAATTTGAGTATTAAAATCTCAATTCAATATCTTATTCAGTTAAAATGGATAAAGGTCAAGAAAACTATTTTCCTTTATTCAGTGCCGTCGCGTCATTAGGTTCCTCAAGTCCATAGTCCATATTCCTAACGCTTTCCTTTTAATTGAGAAAACAAAAACTAGATTACATTTTCTGTACAAAACAAAAATTTAATGTCTGATCTAATTTTCTAAACAGAAAACTGAGCTGCAGCTACTTTAGGTTCATGTTTTGTTCTCCATTGACAGTGTCAGCGGCAAAAGGAACATCATTCGGGGCTAACTGCAACCAACCCTTATGACCGGAAAACGTGATATACCACGCCAGTCACATCACTTTTGCTTGACCTTGTGGCAGCCTTCAGCAGAATATAAGCGGGAAAAGAGACATCTTCTGGGCTAATTTATGCCAGCCCCTGTCCAATCGAATCTCTGCTCTCGACAATTCTCTCGTGTAGCTTTCAGGAGAACAGCGGAACACCCGTGGAGAAGTGGAGGGAGCAGAGGGCGAGGGGGGGGGGGGAAGACTTACTCGAGATATAATAAACGAATTTCTTTTTATGTTATGATAAAATATTTCATATTTCACTCACCAATATATTATTTTTATTTTCTTTATATGTATATTTATACTTTGAATAATGAATAAATTTAACAATCTTTGGACCTCCTATATAAGAGGTTACTAGAGGTTCACCATCTTTTTGACACTGCGACCCTCAAGAATTGTGGATGAATTTATCCGACTTCTTCCCTATAATGTAGGACCTATGTATTTGCGAAAAAAATCACTAAAAATATTAGCAAATATAAATCTATGAGAGCTTTTCCAAACTGATTGTGACCCAAAGTTTCAGAACCACTAGGTTAAGGATAATAAAAACCTGCAATATTTTAAGATAGGAATATTTAAGTCATGCCATTCATTAATGAACTTAGGGTGTCATCATGCATTTATCATAACCGTAATGCAAGTAAGGATGACTGAAAATGAAACGAAAAACAGGGAAACTTGTAAGTTAAAATACAAGTATAAATGGTTTTTCTTATTACTGAACAAAAATAAATTACTTACTTCGAAAACAGACATTAAAAAATCATCATTAGATGATTTTTAATGTCTATGTTACGCGAAAAATTACGTTTAATTTTGGCATACCTAGGTTATTCATCAAAAGTTAATTTTTCGATCAATATTTCCATGAAATCTGCTAGCACCCAAATATTTCAGTAATTCAGAGGTACAAAACTCTGTCTTTTTTATGTGTACATACAAAATCCTCATGCAGCCATGGGCTACGGAGGTCCAACCAGACTGTGTAATTTTCCTCTCCAGACGGGTCTCTTTTGAGCTACAGCTGCTGCATTTGGCCACTCTAGGCCAATTCTGGCAAGGTCCTGTTTGACATTGTCTGTCCGTCGCATACTAGGTATCCCCCTTTTTCTGATACCCTTAGGAACTTTTTTATTTAAAACGTTACATCACTCTGGGAGCTCGGTGAGCTAGCACCTCATACCCAATAAAATACCCTTAGGTACACTGTTCATAATCCTCTTTGCCAATCTGCAGCTATGGCCAAACCAACGCAGTCTCTCTCTGCACAATATGCTGCTCAAAGGAGGTTGATGGCTCCTTCTAACCTATTGGTAATAAAAGAAATCTTGGCTTATTGCTAGTGAAAAAAAGAAAATTTGAATACAACATTTATTCTGAATAAAAAACAACAAATATTAAGTGTTTAAACCTCAATGATATTTTTTTTTTGTTACTACAATGTTGTTTCAGTTAACTTCTTGTTTTACGCAATGGTATAACGAGTTATTCTGCAGGTTGCAAGGATATATCAATTAGCATTTGAAAAAGTATTAGCCCCGGAGAAATTTTTGGTCACTCGACGCCACTCCTTTATTGTGAAATGTATTGCCCAAATTTCGATGGAAATTCTCTACTTGTTGCACTTTCCAAGGGATTTGGGAATTGTGCAAAAATTTCAGTGATTCTCGCTCAACTCAGACTCAAAACCATTTCTGTAAAGAATCTTCAATTAGCAATACTTTCTGTTTCGGATTAAATTTTAAAGGGCAACCTGAAATAGGATAACCCCGAATTAATTTGGAATATCTTCATCGAATTGAGTGGAATGTCGGTCACGTATTTTATTCGAAGAGCCGATTGGCGAATGTGCCTTTATCGGAAGGGCAGACACTCCACTCTCTAAGGACTGAATTCGCAAAAGAAACATTACCCGTGAATCATCCCTTTCAGTTGAGTGCTGTTTTAGTTTATGACATCAGAGATAAACTTCGGTCCTTTGATTGTCAGTTTGGAGTCAAAGCTCAAGGCTGGTTCAGATTTCTAATCTCAGGTTCATAATTCCAGCTCGTGCCATTGACGTGGTTTATCAAATGTAGCACAAACTTTCACTAAAACTGAAAAAGAAAAATTTAATTTTTAAATCGCTGAACAAAGTCAATGTGTCTCTTTTTCTTTAAATATGTATGTGTCGTTTTTCTGCTGAGGTCCCGCCATCTTTACAGATTTTCTACTATGGCGTATTAACTGATCTCTGTGGCAAGCAGCTGCTAAGGGGGTGTTTATTTATTTATTTATGTTTTTTTTTAAATACGATGTTTACCTTTACTCTTTTTCCGCACAAAATTGCTACGTCATTTCCTCTTCTACAATTATTCAATCGGATGTTTTCTACACCAAAATACCTTTAATTATTTGCTTTTATCATACCATTCTTCTAATCATAATTTATAAATAGAATTATTTTTCCTTACTTTATTTTAATATGATTATTGACTTTTATTAAATGATTTTTCTTTTGAATGAAATAAGAACTCTTCTTTCTCTTCGTCTGTTCGTCAAAAGACATTCATTAGACATTGCATTACTCCGTAGGCATTACTTTAAGAGGAAAGGAATTTGTTGCTTCAATAATAGTTAATAATAAAATTCCACCTTACCAGAATATGCATTTATGTATATCTGAGAGATTTCTTAGTGCTACAATTTTTGAACAATGCGTTATTCTGTATAGCACACAGATGGAAAACACATGAGCCAGAGATTCTGACATAGCACAGGATATTTCTTAAAAATTACATCTTTCAATATGTGCCATTAGAGCTGATGCATTCCCGACAGCGAATCAACACATTGTTCATTGCTGCAGTCAGTATGTCGCCATCATGGTTGCAGTGATGTTTGCCTTCGGTTGGCCGTTGATTGCCTTCAGTTCACTTGTACGGTCGCTCAAAAAAGTATCCGAACACTACTTTTGATTACAGAATTCAGAAAAAATATCTGACAACGACTTTTTTTAGAAATTAGTGATCTGGCAACCTACATGTCACGTGACATGAAGGTTGCCAGATCACCGATTTCTAAAAAAATCGTTGCCAGATATTTTTTCTGAATTCTGTAATTAACCATAGTGTTCGGATACTTTTTTGAGCGACTGTACACCTCGCTCTTCAAACATCCTCAAAGGAAGAAATCTGGTGAGCGAGGTGGCCAAGGCATGTGACCAAAAGAGGGAGCTAATTCTGGCTTCAATATTGGAACAGAAACTCCATGGCATTTCTAGCAGTGTAACTCGTGGCGCTATCTTGTTCAAATCACAATTTTTCAAACGGAATGTTCTTCCGCCGCAGTTCAGAAAGGTAAACGCCCTGCCACATGTGAAGATAGCGTTTGACGCATCCGATCATTCTCCTCGAAAAAATTACTGGCCAATAATGAAACCAACTGCTACCGCAGTCGACACTGCCACAGGGTGTAGGCCGTTTGGATGCAAAGCTCAGGGATCTTCCTGCGCGCAAAACCTACAGTTCCATTGTTAACGCCGTCTGTAAAAAATCGAAGTCCGCCTCATTTGTCATGATGCCATTGTTGATGAAATTGGAATCCTCATCACACTAGTGAAACGATCACCGACAGAAATTGCGATTTACTCAAAATCAGCATCGTTCAGTTGTTGCCCACTCTGAATTTTGTAAGGCTACAAGTTCATATCATTGTGGAGTATAAGCCCTGGAGTTTTCGGAAGAACTAACACCAATGTGCGTTGCTAGGCGACTGATTTGACTTGTTTGGACTTCGTGCAGTGACGGCAGAAATAGAAGCAATTGTCTCTCGCGTCCAAACCTTTACTGTAGTCCGTTCCAGTGGTTCTCCTTCCACAACTTTTATCTGATACCTTGGGTTTTTTGTGACCTGGCCATTTAGCAAACTGTGGGAAAAAATGACGCTCAGAGGTAATACAACCCAAACCAACTGTAGGCCGTCGCACATATGGAGCTGGCTGACCACTCAAGTCTTCGTAAAATTTCTCAACTAAAGATAAGATGGTGTTGCTATAGAAGACTCGTCTGCCTAGAAATACCTTCGTAAAGAGCTCTACGTGGCAGTAATGGAACCTTTTTGAATGTAAAGAAAGCTTCACCAAGTGAATTCTCGGCGCAATTCTCCATCACTCTGAACTTTAGGGTCTTAATAGAACAAAAGGAAATTAGATCAACGATTGCAAGATATAAATATGTGAAAGCTAAGGGATTAACAATCATAATCCGGATTTGCTTCCTAAAAAATGGTAGGAAATGTCAAATTTCTCTGCCATATTTCTATTCGCTTGTCGGTCGGTTTGTGGGTTTATAGAAACCACTGTTCCACCATATCTTCCATGGAAACCTGTGTAATATTTTATAAAGCAATATGCGAATCTATTTTAAATTATGGAATAATTCCGCATGGAACAACTAACTTAACTAACATAAATAAAATAGAAAAACTGCAGTCTACAATAGCTAAAAATATTATTCCGTTTCATTTGCAAAAAATTTATAAAACTTCCACCGATAGATTAAAATTTTTAAATCTTTTATCCTACAGCAATTTATATAAATATAATTTTTTGACGAAACTTACAAACTAAAAATTCAACATAACAAAAATACAAGACTTCAAAACCAAGGTTATTGCAAATTGCCAAATTTTCGAAATAATTACGTGAAACATATTCCGAATATCAAGTACCACTTATATTTAATGCTATGCCAAAAGAATTACTAAATATAGATTCTTTTAGAAGACTTAAAATGGAATTAAAAAATTATATGGTATTTTCTAGTTAGCTGATTATTACGTGTTGTGTTTTGTGGATTTATTTGATGTACACCATTTTTGTGGCTGAATGACCTGTGTTTAATATAATTTATTCATTTTCCTGCAGATAAGCTATTTAGCTTTGCGGGTCAAATTGTAAATGTATTTGTATTCTTTACTCTTATGAATAAAAATTATATTAAAAAAAAACGTGATACTAAATGGAAGCTTGTGACGTAGGGAGTGTTCATTGCAATTTTTATCGGCGTCCTTTCTTCCCCTCTTTAAAAGGGAGAATCGTAAATCATTATTCGAGGATCAATCCTTAACGAGCTATATGCCATATGTCGTAACGAGCTATGTATATGCCATATGCCATAACGAGATATATGCCATATGTCATAACGAGTAATATGCCAAAAGAAAACTCACATGGAGAGATTTCAAACTTTTTGAAGACACGGAACTGGAGTATTTTTTTCCGGTCGGAACCCTAACATATAGATTTTTATTTCCTGGAACTTTAATCAGTGGGTGGGAAGGCATAAGACAATAAAGTAATGTTAATTCTTATTAAGAAATTGATTATTCTCTTGATGTGATCGGTAAAAATCTGCGATGTCTGCTTCTTATCTTTTTAATGACAATTGAGGTCCATTTTCAGATGCAACGAAAGAATTGTGCAGCCAGTCATGTTTTCGTTGTATGCGCGAAATATTTCCGAAATTTAAATATATGAAAGAAGTGTTGAATGATCCAGAAGGTTTTCCCGATTCCTCTCAAATCTCTCACAGAACGCCACAGAACTTTCTCAGAACTCAGTGGAGAAACTTGTGTCGTGCCTACTTGGAAATGCATCGTCCTCTCTTCTTGCCCCATTAAAAGGAAGAGAGAAACTTTTTGGGTTCGACTGTAATGAGGGATATATGAAATGAAAGCTTGTAAAGAGGCTTGATAATCTCATGATGCTCTCCATCCTTTCTTCTCCCTTAAATGTAGAAAAATACTTAAATGGCTGTGCTATAACATCTTACGAACAGAAGGGAAGAGGATTTATGTTGAGTTATATATCAAATGAGAGGGAAACGTAGCAATTCCCTCCGTCAACGCCACGGAATACATGGGAATATTTAGAGAAAATGCCTTTGAATAAGTGTAATAAAAAAGCAAGTAATAAAATATATATAAAAAATATCTTTATTCTTATGCCCTAAAAGGTAACTAAATATGCAATGCTTATGATAAAATCACTTTACTCAATTCCTATTAACTTCAACGAAAGATAGGGTATAAAATAAGTTTGTATTACCAATTTGAAAAACATTTTTGGCGATCTATCGTTCTTTGAAGCTAATGTGAATTCAGTAGATGATTTAATCTCTAACAATACGTTTTACTTTCTTTTCTTTTTTTTTTTTGAGTTTTGGAGAATTTGTAGGAAGATCCGTTTTTTGTATTTTAATTTGCGAAATGATCATTCCATATGCGCCAGATGAGATGACTCGGCCGTCTATACTCCGTTCCAGATAAAGAATAGACCAGTAAATCTGAATATATAAAAAGAACAATTAACCAATGAAAAGAGGCCACACTCATATCAGTTCTTGTAAGAATAACTCGCCATATAATTCCGCCATAGCAAATAGTTTCACACCGTATGTTTTTTGGTTTCGGTATATTGCAAATTGCAAAATGAAGCATAATTTGTTTCACACTGGCGTATTAGCGACTAGAAGAATTGCATTTCTCAGAATCGTTGCTAACTTCAGCTCTCTCCCACAGTCCGTGGCTTCGTTTCTACACTAATTATCGAAAGTATTATTTCCGTTTCGACAGATTTTGGTACCTTGTAAATCCCGAGATACTTGATTTCATACGTCCCAAATTTCAAACGCGGGTTCCACCTTTATGACCCCATTCTGGGTGAAAAAATCAGATTCCGACCTGCAATGGGACACCTTAATTGAATAACATCTTTGGGAATGCGAGGGATCTGGCAACGGTTGGTGGCTTTCTTGATTAGAATTTGCGAACGAGGCAGAAGCTACGAGTGAAGAACGGAAGAAGAAGATGTTTTATCCAAAAGACGATTTCTGACCACTTATTCCACCTATTGAGTTTATATTCTGCATTCCACATTCTCATGTTACTCTTAATCGTCTGCCAAAATTCCAAGATCCTAGACACTTTATGTGAAAAACTTTGACGCCCACAGACACATATCATTATTATAGACGAAAAACACTTGCCGGAAAAGCTCCCTAAGGTGTTGAGGATTGATACATTTTTCAGGAGTAGGATCTTGCTTTTCATTGGCTTTCGTAGTTAAGCGTAATAATCCACAACTGGACAAAAAACTCTTTGAGGGAGACTTGCAGCTCCATTCGTGTTGTGAAACAAAGAATGGTTTTGAAGAATTCCTGCGCAGGAACATATTTTCAGCAGTATCGAAGATAAATGATTCACTATTATTTGATGATTCTGTGTTCACTTCTCACTCTCTGTTTTAACCCTCCCCCAGAACAGATCTTGCGAATATGAAACTGTTTTATCTGTTACAAACTCTCAAAACATGTAAACCGAGAAACGGGTCAAGGTAAAACAATTCAAAAGCAAGATCATCATTTTAAAATATTTCAGCCTTTTCGGTACGGATAAAAGGAGCCAACATTATTGCCATCATTAGAACATGCTAGAAAGGCAGAATTCATTCATTTAAAATCTCTGGATTTTCGATACTCACTTCCACTTCCACAGTTAACTCCACTTCCAAAGCAACATTTAGTATATTCAATATTATTCTTCATCTCGTTGTCAAAAGAACAAAGATAACGTGTTCAATTTGCCGTCTGTGTCTATCTGTCATTCCTGCAGACATCGAACCTTTTTGTTTTTAGAGATAAATTAAAAAAATCTTTTTTGGTTTGATTGATAAAGATTTACTTTTTGGATAGGTAAGCGCGAAATCAATCGATGAAAAAAAGTTGAAAGTTCCAAACTTTTAAACGAAAATAACCAACAATGTATTTGTGCTAGAAATTTGAGCTCTTGATGGTTGAATGTGAAGGTCACGAGGTTTTGATTGGTAAGAGTGAATTGATCCCTTACTCCCCAGGGGTATATGAATATGCTACTTTTCTCTTTTATCAAATCATTGCTTGTTTTAAGAGATAAATTAAAATTATTTTTGGGTTGACTAGGTATTGACGTAATATTACTATTAGCACTTTTGGAATGTCCCAAAAGCTATAATTGGGTCCTTTAACGGTGGAAAAGTCGAAAATCTTTAAATGATTATTGCAAAAGATGTATTTATGCTGCAATTTTGAAATTTTGGTGGCGGACTGTGACAGTAATGAAGTTTTCATTGGCAACAATGAGTTGGCGCCTTATGCCCAGGATGGATGATAAACTCAGAGGTTTTAAGAGGTAATTGGAAAACTCTTTTTTGTTGGATTGGTACTAATGAAATATTATAATTCGTATTTCAAATCCTTTCGTAGTTTTAATTTATATCGTTAGAGGTCACAAAATGTGGAAACGGCAAAACGTTTAACGGATGTTGCGAGTGATTTATTTATGGAAGAAATTTGCAATTTCGGTGGTACAGTGTCAAGAAATTTTCCATTAACAGCAACAGCTCTCTTTTCTCAGGAAAAACAACTTTTTTAATTGAAGGAGTAAAAGTTTTAATGTTTTACAAAAAAAATTCTACTGTTAGCATTTTCTCTATCATCCATTATTTAGAATTAAAACGTTTAAGGAACGAAAAAGTAGGTAAACGAGAAACTTCATTCTCTTTTAAAATGAGATTCCCTTATGTACCAGAGGCGATATGCATAGTTCAGAACTTTTATCGCCTTTGGTCTTGATCAACTTTGAAAGAATAGAAAACCTCAGTGACCCCCAGTTAAACGGCGCATTGCTAAGTACCACTGCCCGACAACATCTAGGCCTTCAGTCCCTTTCTTTCAAAACTTTATTCACATCATAATTGCTCACCAAACGAAATGGATAATGTTGAAAATGGAACATTGCAACCGTCTAACTACGGTTGTAATGCAG
This sequence comes from Ryuthela nishihirai, assembly GCA_038380435.1. NCBI lineage: Eukaryota > Metazoa > Arthropoda > Arachnida > Araneae > Heptathelidae > Ryuthela > Ryuthela nishihirai. The sequence goes on from JAWZYU010000012.1 coordinate 81,827,622, forward strand.
GCTCTTTCGAATTCGGCATTATTGAAGAGATACATCATTTTGTCAACAGGGACATCACGTACACTGCAAAAATGACGAATAACCACATTCTATGTGTATAGTCTACTGAAAATGCATAAAAATTTTAATTACAGGTTTTCAAACTCGAAACGAACCTCAAGAATCCACTTCAGGTAATATTCGTTGATGTCCAAAATAAATTTTTATTGTGATATTAATAAAATATTGTTAAATTAATTATATACTTATATAAAAAAAATAAAAATAAATACCCCCTCAAGCAGCTGCTTGCCACAGAGGTCTGACAGGAGCCTGTCAGTTTATATGCCACAGTAGAAGATCTGAGAGGATGGCAGGACCTCAGCAGAAAAACGACACGAACATCCATGCCTTACCCGGGGCTCGAACCCAGGTCCCGTAGATCAGTAGCCTAGCGCGCTAACCAATCAGCCACGGGACGGCATACTTATATTGGTGTCGAAAAGTCTCAGCACAATTCACAAATTTAAAAATCTCTAAAACGACTGAAATTGTTAACATTTATATTTTGTGCGTCAATGAAATAGAATATATACTAATATATGCCTCACGAAAGTCTCCTGATCATACAAAATTTGCATACATGACTCAAAAAGCAAATCTCGGGAGCTATAAAAACTGGCGATTATTCTGCGCCATTCCTGTTCTGCGCTCCTGTAGAGCAAGCGTTGTTTACATTTTGGTAGAGTGTTTTGTAACAATAGAATTGGATTGGGATGTTTTACTTCTGAACGGCAATTTTTTTGTACACAATGGGCTAAATGGCCAGGTAACAAGAGCCTCGAGGACTCAGAGAAGGTTGGGGGAAGGGGATTCACTGAACAACTATTAGGAGACAGATGGAACCTTTGGTCAAGATCATCAAGCGTGTTCTTTAATGTGAACAGGATATGTCTCTGTCGCACACGGGGTCACGGCTTAACGTCCAATCCAATGGGCGGAGGCATTTCCAGGCCCTTCGATGTCCCCTACTGAGCAAAGGCAGGGAGTTTGTGGAGATAAATCTCAACGCTGCTGCAGGTGAGAATCGAATATGGGAGTATGCCACAGAGAGAGCATATCAATACTTTTAGACGTGGTAGAGCAACAGGTATTTTAATGTCTAGCAACTCCCAAACAGATGTGGCTAGAACTGAAAATGTTTCCGAACAATGCTTTCAAAATTTTGGGGACGGTTTGAACAGACAGGAGATGTTATCCGAAAATCAGTCATCCGAAAGTTTGAATAGTACAAGATGACAACTAGCTGGCACTAACAGCCAAGGGTCATAGGGTGATAGCAGCTAAATAACTCTCTCTAGAGCCTTCTAGAGTCATTGAGAGGACAATTTCAGATCAAACTGTTTTCAAAAGGCTTCATAAAGAGGGCTCTAAGCCAGACTATCACGTTTTGTTTGTTTCCCCTCCATCTCTCCCATATAAGAGATCGACTACCCAGGGCCATCTTAAGCCTTACCTGGGCTTCCCTTCCCTTTAAAATTATTATAAAAGGTGTAAAAAGAAAATAGGCCGCAAAAATGACAGGCTCTTAGCATTTGCCTACTTTATCTATTCAAAAAAAATGGCTCTCCAATTAACATGGTATAGATAACATCGTGACAGAATCTATAGGGCGTTTCCCAAACCTATATGCCCCCCGAACCCTTCACATGGTAATATATAATCTCGCGAACCCAGTTGCAGAAATATTTTGGTGTTATTGTGTCATTTTCATGTGCGGTGATTTAGGAAGTGATTTCAAGTAATTACAAACTCCAATAAAACTATTTCAATTATTGATTGATATAGGAATTATGACTATTAATTTTACTTTCAAAACAATAAAGATATAGGGCATATTATGACCTAAGTCCCAATGTAACTAAACTGATAATCGTGCTGAAAAGCCCAACAGTTTAAAAAAAATCGACCATCACCCACCAACTTTATTTCATCACCAGCTTCGTCAATGCTCTAATCGAAGAGTTCATTTTGTCAGCATCATTTGCCAACAGGACCAAATCTCAGTATAATCTTTATCAGATACTCTTTGATATGTAGACTATCTAAAGACCAATTCCCTTCTTTACAAATTGTTTTCTCTAACATAATCGATTACCAAACTAGGGGGAAAACGTCGCGATATGAGCCGTATCTAACTCCTGTTCCAATCGTTATAGACTTTACCAATTCTGGCATATGACTCAGTGTTGCTGTTGACTGCCATCATTACGTTAATTGACTTTTGAGGTATTACATAATCTCTCACGATCAACCACAATTGACGTTGAACAACAGAATGAAAAGTCTTCTTGAAATCTAAAAAACTGCAGGTTTATGAAACTAAACATTTTTCAAAAATCTCCTTAAATCCAACATTGGTCTACTCTATCCTTACGACTTCTGAAGCCACACTTACTATCTCGAAGTTGTCCATTGACAAACGATTAGTTTTAATAGGAATAATTATATATCTTGTCAATTCCTCAAGAACACCTCTATAATATAAAGTATTACACGTTTGGTCAATCATGTGACAAAAAAAAAACTCCTTCTTGTAGCCTTTGAGCATTCATCTTTGGGGACTTAGAGAAACTTTCATTTTGAGGGAGAAAATGAATTCAGATTATTTCTGTTTACATTAAAGTCACTAAAATATTTATTTTCATTTCAAATGATAAGAGGATTGCTACTTCCGTCATTAAGCACATTCTTAAAATGTGCAGCCCATCTTTCCATTTTCGTTTCGATATTTTCTTTTAGAAGGCAATAAAAATTCTAAAGACAATTACGAATTTTCATAATTGTCTTTAACTGGCTTTGATTAGAATCTTTTAACCGACTGGAGCTCAAATAGGCTAATTAAAATGAAGCTCGTTTTTGAGAGAAATACGAAGAAAGGCACCAGAGAAAACCATAAATGAAGTATCCAGAGGAAACTACGAACATTATTCATAGAGTGCGAGTCTTCTTCATTTCCCAAGAGTCGTGTTCGTTGAATCCGTCAAAGCGAATGTGTTTCCATTAAGGCCACTGCTGGGACATTAGCCTGGAGGGACGCCAACCGCTGCCTACTACGCCAGACATCGTAACCTCTATTGCCTTCCTCACGCAATCTATAGCAGCATGGTCTCATTCCTGTGGCTCTGTGAGAAACGGGTTTGTAGGGCATTTGTAACTCTCGTTTCCGCTGAGAGACACTCCTCTTCACTGAATGTGATCTCTACTTTTCCTTGTTCCGGAAGAAATGAAATTACCTACGACGGAGAAATGAAATCAGAAATTGATTCTTACCTTTCAGCTGATAACAGACTTATATTTTTCAGGTCACGCTCGAAACTTGTTAACTTACTTTGAAATTAAATTTTCTTTTAATTAGATAATTGCTCACATTAGCGTCACTTATTTTAGAATATTGAAATATGTTTTTTACTTTTATTATTACAATTGGCATAATCGATATTACTGAATTCTTCAGCCCTTTTCATTCACATCAAGTAAACACACCGGCCACTGAATTAGAAACCTTTATTCAATACCGAGTTGGACCACCTTTTGCCCGAATTACAGCACGTATGCGGTTTCACATAGATTTCACAAGGTGTTGGAGTGCCTTTACATCTCCAGCATACCAGGCGTTCACCAGACACTCCTTTAACTGTCTCAGAATTTGATGGGAGAGAACTTTGCTTCCGGATATGTTTTTCTACATGTCCCATACATTTTCAATGGGGTCCAGATCCGGGCTTTGTGGTGGCCAGGGTAGATGTTAGAAGTCGCTGTCATGATCGCTGAACCACTGCTGAACACATCTTGCACGATGGACAGTATCATTGTCGTCCATGAAACAGCCGTCACCTGCTGGATAAAAAGTCAACATTGTAGGATTGACTTGATCGGCAACAATGTTTAGTTAATCCTTGGAGGACACCCGACCTTCCAGCAACATCAGGGGACCCGTTTCGTACCAACAGAACGTGCCCCACACCATGACACTGCCTTCAGAACCTTGAATTCTGTTTACAAGACAAGCTGTGTCCATTGCTTCATGGGGCTCTCTCCAAACTTTCTGCCTGCCGTCGGTACAGAACAAGGTGTACCGTGACCCGTCGGACCACATGACTTTTTTCAGTCTTCCAGTGTCCAGTCACGGTGTTCCTGACACCACTGTAGATGAACTTTCCGGTTCTTCGCAGAAATCTGTGGTTTCCATATAGGCATGCGATTGCTAATACCGATCCTCTTCAATTCTCTGCGCATAGTTTGCTGAGATATGGGTCGGGAACAGCCTTCATTGAATGCTTCGGTCAATTGCTGCACACAGGAAGTCATGTTTCTCCGTACAATCCTTCTCAGACGACGGCGATCTCGTTCCTGACAGATTGTCGTCATGCCACACTTACGCTTCTTAGAAAAGCAATGTGGATTATATTTCCAGTGATTAAAAACCCGAGATATCTCATCTTTTGAGAAACCAATCAGCTCTGCTGTTTTTAAAATCGTCGCTCCAGCCAGATGGGCACCCACAATAAGCCCTTTACCGAACCCCCGAAATATCCTTTGTTATTCCCATTGTGATCAACACTACTGACGATTATTGGCGAGCAGCAATCTAAAATAGTTGCCTAGATCACGTGGTGATGCACGTGACCACGTATTTCGTTTATACGCTGCGCACGTGACGTTTACGTACATCTGCATAAAGGTTTCTAGTTCAGTGGCCGGTGTGTGTACATTAAGAACAATTGAGAGGTTTAAAATTTCAGTTACATATTAAACGCTTATTTCGGTGAGATTAAAAAGATGAAGCTGGGATGTCTTTTTTAAATGCTTTTATGCCTTTCTACGGAATCAAATTTTATTTTATGTTTTGATGGATAAATATAAAATGAAACATTAAATATTCGTTCTTTGAATAGGTCAACCTAATTCGCCATATATTTATAATCTGTTTCTGTTATGAGAAGTGCCAAGACATACAATTTGGCACATGTGACGGAATTGAGAAACAGAATTGGGAAATGTATTGCCATATAAATTTCACCTCGCTTTGTAGGGCTTTCGCAATTATCATTCCTTCAGAGAAATAATTCTCCTTCATTCACCACGATATGAAAATCCTTATCAAAAAGCTTTTTAAATTTTATTTTTTGTTACTGTTGTTCAGAAGTTCTTAAACACTTTGTTTTTGAGTCTATTCAAATTCTTCATTTTTCCGTTTTGTACTGGATAGAGTCGTTCAATTCTAAGTGGAAAAAGAACTCAAATATTAACATGAATTACATCCACTTTCTACTTCAAAGGCAATTTCTGAAGTAAGGTAGGGCTTAGTCATAAAGCACGATCTGGTGACATAAGGCTCGACCACTTCAAGTACTCGATGCTTTGACCTCCAGCAAATATTATTATTACAATTTATTCCATGCACGGGCGTTACAGTAAATCCCATGCACAGGCAATTTGGCATATTAATTTAAATGTTCAAGTTCTCAACCACCCAAACTGAGAAGAAAGCTGATTGAAGAGGTGCTTGTTCACAGATCAGGGATACCAACTGCTGGACAGGAGACTGCATGGACAGGAGACTGCATGCTCTCCTTGGCGGCCTTTCGCGTAGCTCGCAGAAGATATTCAGGTGAAAGTATTTTTTTAGTTCAGGGCTGTTTCTTTTAGGACAGGAGAACAGCGAGAAATAAGTTATATGCTCATAAATCGAAAAATAACAAAAGCCGTTTGTTCTGTGAAATTATTTTTGATGTACCCTCTTAATTTGATTTTTCTTTAAATATCAACACCAAAGCCTCTGCTGCTTTCCCTTTCTATAAGAGGTGTCGTTTCTTCGAGATAATAAATTTTATGAACTGGCGTGGGTCCCGAGCATTTGATTTATAAGGTACGTAATAAATTGCATATGTCAGCAAAATGGCGAGCTGGGTGATATCATAAAATATCACACACTTTACAATATTATTACACATTTATTAACTATAGTAGTTACAATAACCGTATAATACAAGATCGATCTCGCATTTGACGGTAAGGCATCGCATTTGACATTGATCCACGGTAGGCAACCTCGCCTAACCGCACACAAATCTTGGCCTAAAAACACTGGCCCCTGACTGGGATATCCCTCAAGCCGAATTCTTATCCTGGTCGGAGCCTGACCTTCGATCTGTAGCGCGCTTTATAGCAGAAGGACAAAGGAACAAAGTCTTTTATTCGCTCCTTGTCGCAGGGTGATCAGGTGAGTCTTTTCCACGTAAAAGGGCCAGTAGGGAGACGTATGCCGATTCTGATGCCCGACAATAAACCATTGATGCCCTTGAACACCCTACATCCGGTCCGAAGGCCCTTCGACCTTCACTTTCGAGTGATCGAAAATTTCGAGTTCAAGATCTCGCATCATTGACAGTTACACTTTTGTTTTCTGCACTGAAACCAATTTATCATCTCCAGGGCATATTTAAAACTAGCTGGAAAGGCTTGTTTAAAATGGGCTAGAATTTCGAATTAAACAAGATTTTCATGACGTTTATAAATAATCATGTGAGCACGATTACATATATCACTTTATTGTGAAACTGTCTAATAGTTCTTTCACCACAATCTTCCTTACGAACAGTCGTTCAATAGTTTCTTTAATTTTCTACTTCCAGCACAAACATTCTGAATCTATTGTTCAGATTAGCGCAATATATTTCAGTAAAATAACTCCCAAGCACTTACCTGTTTCGCCGTTTTTAAAAACTCTTTTTTGCAACAAGAATCAAGACTGCGATATTTACTTCTTTTTCCTGAGCACCAGGCACATAAAAAGTTATACTAACTGGAAGCGAGACTCCCAACGTAGTTGAACGAAACTAACTGTATGAGTATTATTAGTACGTTAAATTAACCTTAATTATCTAATTTCAATTCAATACATGCTAAAATGACTGTGGTATTGTGGCACGCTCCCAGAGGTTGGGTCACGTGGGATTCTAGGCTGGGGTGTGATCGAAAGTGGATTGAGTTATGTAGCCCTGTACAGCTCACCAAGAATTTATGCTTTCTGTAGATCACGTGAAGATCAAACAAACTGTGGAGATTGTGGCTAAAGCTCCTGCACACAAATCCCAGAAGTTACCAGTTATAAAAAGTTCCTGAGCACCAGTTATAAAATGAGTTCACTTTTAAGAAATAAATGCAGAATTCTAAAAGTATGCTAATGCTGCTAAAATGACGCTGCAGTGTAAGAATATATAATGCTTTCCACTCGAGGGATAGTCAATTAGACTCTGGCATCGACTAACTGAGAGCTTGCTCCTAACTGATGCTAATCTACTTAACATATATGGATACTAGAGAGAGCAAGTCATTAAAGATTACTTAAAGCCCTATTCAACTAGTCCACTTTCACAGGGTCACTGCGAAAAATGTGTTCACACTCTTCGTCCGATATCTGGGCCGTCGTTCATCGAAGCTTACAGGATCACTCTCCGTTGACTAATTAATATTTCTATTGTTATGACAGGTGTTTCAAGGGCACCCTATCACTGGCCTATCTTGCGCCTCTCCAAGGGCTTTCTGCTAACAACGATGGATGACTCAAAATTGATCCGTTCTCTAATATCGTCTCCACCAAAAAAGGCATTGGCACTTTGCGAACTGGGCTGGGGATAAACTGCTATTCTAGTTGAAATGGAAGCATTGATCTAGCCTTCAAATGCTTTTACTGTTGCAAAGGAAAGAAGGTGAAAGTTCTAAGTGAGCTCTGAGCACATCGGGGAGCACAAAGCCCAGTTCCGGAAGACTCTATAATGAGTTGGAAATGCTTCAATTTTCAAGATTCCCCAAGTAATGGAGATAACTAAGGTGTTACGTTGAGTTTCTATTTCCAAAAGCTGAGTGTAGTGTCTCTTTACAGATTGTGACCCAACAGTTCGTGAAACGTGAGTCTTCCAAACGCCCAATGAAAGGAGGGAATGATGCTTTGGAAGTTAACTAATCGGTGCATCTCCCAGAATGGCTCCTGCATTACCCCACCCTCCACGAAAACTGCTGCCCATTGCCAGCTTCAACTGACTCCTGCAGCTATGGCAGTCTCTGTGTGCTTCTGCAGACTGGTTGTTGACGGGTGACGAGAGTATACCGCACAGGTGACGTCTTTTGTTTGTCCTAGCATCAGCGTCTGTTCGTGCATTCCCTTGGTCACTCTTGAAGGGGTGCTGTGGGCGAAACATATTGTTCTATGCCGTGGTTCAGGTCATAAAAGTTCATCTTCGGCTACCGTAAGACACTGAGGATACTGATTGCCATGCGCTTTCTAAATATTCATTGTTTCTTTGCTGGTTGCATTCAGTTTTATGTCATTATGACCATCAATACCCTCTGCTGTTCTCGTTTTATCTCAGAGGTGCCATTCTCTTTACATCAACACCATCCATCCGCTGGTGTTCCCAAAACGTTTCCATGCTTCACATATGCTTGTTTGAAGTAAAAACAACTTTGTTTCTGCAGATAGTTGTCGAATAGTGCTGTAACTGTTTCCATGGGCTATGTGACTCGACCAACAGTTAAATATGGCGACAGCTAAACAGGAAGGGCAAAAATGGCGACGATCGCGACATAGGCATCGTATCCTGCACACAAGTTGCAAAACGATGCCAATCAGTGTGCAACAATATGAAGCGTCACGACCATGAGACAGACTAAGTGTTTGATATAAAGAATGACTTCAGTTTTGCTAAAAGTGTACTTTGATGAACTTTAAATTCATATTACCTCCCACAATTCTCTTAAGCAATTCATTCATATTTTTGGCCTTCTGTTTAATATAATTGATCTTGTTTGGTTTTTGTCATTGATATGTCATCATTTCACTAATAATTAAAATGCATTACCAAATTATTTAAACCTGCTTAAATCCTTACAATAATTTCCTTCAGCGGTTATAACTAGCTAGATTATGTAAATTAATAATTAGCGGCCTTCGACCGTTTCAAGGACTAGATATACTGGCCATCCCTTCTTGGCCTCTTCATCCTTCTTGGCCATCCCCTAGATACTGCTGGCCATCCCTTCCAGAGATGATTGATGTCAGGGGTGATCGGAATTAACAAGAGTGTGACTAGTCGTAAGGATTTACTTCAAAAGAAATCGATTGCTAAGCTAAAGTAAATGCAATTTTAAAAAGTTTATGCAATGGTCTTTCAGCTTGCATTAACTTTGAAGCCGTGTTTAGGACGAATAATTACTCTGAAATATTTCAGCGTCAATAATTCTTTAAATATTAAATAAATAAATGTCTAAAATCGAAAGTTTGATAAATATGATTGAGATCCAAAGTTTTTCTCTTGCAACATTTTTCTGCAAAAGGTTTATTTTCAAGGTTAGAGGACTTTGAGTGTCGTTTCCCATTTTCATAACACAGAATTCACAATCCATATTATTTTAAAAACCCATTTTCGGTTGTCAAGAGAGAGAATAATCGTTCTCTGTACTATGGATCAGTGGAGTAACTACAAAGTTGGAGGGTTGCGGTTATAATCCCTCTCCCTCCCCCTTGAGAGCTTGAAAAATGCATTTTTTCTACGAGTCCTTTAAAATCAGAAACTCAAGAAAGTCGAAACTGAAACCCCATTGAACTCAAATATGTCAAACCTCCCCCTCCCTTCATTCGAAGTTCCTGAACCACAGCCATTGATACATGCAACGAGTGTTTTACTCCTTCGAAGAACCGAAAAGGATATCGTTTAATTGTTACTTAAGTAAAGAAATTATTAGACTTAAATGGAAAACAAAAGCTTTCCCCTCAAGCAATATCAGCTGGCCATCCCTGAAAAAGATGGTTTGTGATAATGGTGATCGGAAGGTGCCTAAGAGAGACAAGTGCCTAAATGACTTATGGGAAATCCAATCCTCAGCATGTATTTCAAATTTCAGATCCCAAAGCCTTATCTTTAGGATCGAGTTTTATAAGGAACTGCACTTCAAACTGGACCTAATAAAGAGTCTATGAATCAAAATGGGCTTGCATTTAGGTATCTGAGTGAGAAAGAAATCAAGGAAAATGTTTTCGCCGGTTCACAGATCTGTGAGCTCTTCAGAGACAAACAGGTCGACAGCCTCCTAAGAATGAAAGCGTGGAATGCTCTCTTGATGGTAGCAATCAAACGTTTTGGAAATAGCAAGGCTGGCAACTGGAACTTGAAGAAAACTTATTGTTATGCTATGAGCAATTGGGCGGCGATATGTCTTTTAAGATAAATTTTCTCGCTCTCCAATGGATTTTTTTCCCTGGATAACAGTGACGCAGTGAGCGATGAGAACGGCGAACGTTTCCATCGAGACATCTGGCGATGAAGAAACGATAGCAGGGCAAATGGAGTTCAACGATGTTAACGGACATTTGCAGGACGGAAACAAGAGATGCTCGAGGACTTTTATAAAAGGGAGAGTCGAAAAGGCGTAGCATTTAATCGAGGTTAGTCAGTGACTGTATATCTTGTGTCATCAATATATTGTGTAAGATAGGTAAACTTAAGAGAGGGAATTTTTTTGGAAATCGTAGCCAATTGAGCGTTTTCGTGCTCATTTTGGCACTTAGCATTCTAAAATTCACCAAGGGAATTAATCAACTCCGAAACATCAAAATAAGTCGAAATTTACATACAGTGGCGTACCCAGAAACTTTCAAAGTGATTCTAATTTCACGTGTTGGAGTCTGATGGAGGAGAAGGTCGAGGGGCTAAATATTTCAGTTTTTCGTCACTTTCTTAGAACACACTGACGTCCTCAAAGCGGAGGGAGGGATTATAACCTCTTTCCCACCAAAATATCACATGAGTACACCACTGACCACTAAAAATTGAAAAACTGGATTTTATTCACCTTTTTAGCACTATGAACGACTGCGCATTGTGGATATAAAAAATGCTGGACTAAGGGAAATATTATCTGCTGCCGAACACGAGACTCTACATTTCGCGAACAAGGAGTCATTTAATAAACTTGAAACTTTTTCACTTTGTTATTAATTAATTAAATGGATGATGAACAGAGGTAAATATTGTTACACATTTTCAGTTGTATTTGAATGTTTGGAAACCGAGCGTGAGTTCGAAATAAATAAACACATAAAAATGAACTGATTTAATTACTAAAGCAATAAAATTACATAAATCTTGAACAATTTTCTAGGCACACTAAACACCAATCTATCAGTATTAAACGATTCTGATGATCTTAATTACTAGACTATTTGTTAAACAAAAAGCATTCTCTGCTATAATAATCACCCCGCACAACAAAAAGCATTCTCTGCTATAAATAATCCCCACGCACAACAAAAAACATTCTCTGCTATAAATAATCACCCCGCACAACAAAAAGCATTCTCTGCTATAAATAATCCCCACGCACAACAAAAAACATTCTCTGCTATAAATAATCACCACGCACAACAAAAAACATTCTCTGCTATAAATAATCACCACGCACAACAAAAAGCATTCTCTGCTATAAATAATCCCCACGCACAACAAAAAACATTCTCTGCTATAAATAATCACCCCGCACAACAAAAAGCATTCTCTGCTATAAATAATCACCACGCACAACAAAAAACATTCTCTGCTATAAATAATCACCACGCACAACAAAAAACATTCTCTGCTATAAATAATCACCACGCACAACAAAAAGCATTCTCTGCTATAAATAATCCCCACGCATAACAAAAAGCATTCTCTGCTATAAATAATCACCACGCACAACAAAAAACATTCTCTGCTATAAATAATCACCACGCACAACAAAAAACATTCTCTGCTATAAATAATCACCCCGCACAACAAAAAGCATTCTCTGCTATAAATAATCCCCACGCATAACAAAAAGCATTCTCTGCTATAAATAATCCCCACGCACAACAAAAAACATTCTCTGCTATAAATAATCACCACGCACAACAAAAAACATTCTCTGCTATAAATAATCACCACGCACAACAAAAAGCATTCTCTGCTATAAATAATCCCCACGCATAACAAAAAGCATTCTCTGCTATAAATAATCCCCACGCACAACAAAAAACATTCTCTGCTATAAATAATCACCACGCACAACAAAAAACATTCTCTGCTATAAATAATCACCCCGCACAACAAAAAGCATTCTCTGCTATAAATAATCCCCACGCACAACAAAAAACATTCTCTGCTATAAATAATCACCACGCACAACAAAAAACATTCTCTGCTATAAATAATCACCACGCACAACAAAAAGCATTCTCTGCTATAAATAATCACCACGCACAACAAAAAACATTCTCTGCTATAAATAATCACCCCGCACAACAAAAAGCATTCTCTGCTATAAATAATCCCCACGCACAACAAAAAACATTCTCTGCTATAAATAATCACCACGCACAACAAAAAACATTCTCTGCTATAAATAATCACCACGCACAACAAAAAGCATTCTCTGCTATAAATAATCCCCACGCATAACAAAAAGCATTCTCTGCTATAAATAATCCCCACGCACAACAAAAAACATTCTCTGCTATAAATAATCACCACGCACAACAAAAAACATTCTCTGCTATAAATAATCACCCCGCACAACAAAAAGCATTCTCTGCTATAAATAATCCCCACGCATAACAAAAAGCATTCTCTGCTATAAATAATCCCCACGCACAACAAAAAACATTCTCTGCTATAAATAATCACCACGCACAACAAAAAACATTCTCTGCTATAAATAATCACCACGCACAACAAAAAGCATTCTCTGCTATAAATAATCCCCACGCATAACACAAAACAAAACTATCTCAAAAAGTACTATTTTGTTTCTTATTACTAATGCTTACGAGCTCCTAAGTGACACAATTCACACTTGCATGCTATATCTCGAATGTCACATAGTACCACAGTCTCGGTTTCGTTGTTACACTTGTGTATTACGTAAGTAGTCAGCGTGTCACTATCGCACAAATATATGCATAACCCTTTCACTCCCTCGCAGGTGCTATAATCCCAAGTCAGAATTGGGAAACTTGGACTTGGGGAAAACCCAAGTCAGATGAAATATTTTAATGAGCCAAACCGTTGTATGCGCAGGTGGAATATTTAATGAGCAGATGGGTTCATGAGCACTCGGAATATTTTAATGAGCGGATGTTTGTATGCGCAGATGAAATATTTTAATGAAGGGAGCAGTCGGAATATTTTAATGAGTGGAACCGTTGTATGTGCAGGTGGAATATTTAATGAGTAACAGACGGAATGAGTAGAACCGTTATATAGGCAGATGGGTTATTTTAATGAGTAATGCAGATGGGATATTTAATGAGAGGATGTTTTCACATCCGAATATCAGATGGTTGAGGAATTGTTAAAATGAGAGAATATAGAGCAGAGGGAAATGTTTATGATTCTCAGAAATCCGAGTTAAGGGGAAAAATCCTACATTGATGAGGCTATTTGTTCTCAGTTGAACACCTTTCGTTTGCGGAAAAACCTTCCGTCCTGTACAGGTCTTCTTAGCGACTCTGACAATTCGATTATGTTTCCTTCGTTTTATACCACGTCCTCTCAGTGAATGACTCGCTTCTTCTAATAAATTAGCTGCTCCTTCACGCAAGTTAGATTTTGCTGCCTCCTTTGCATCACGTCCTGCTGCAACATCTGAAGCAAACTTGATACCACTTTTAGCTGCTTGTTTGCCTAATGAAAACAACACAAGTCTAGTTATAGGTGAAATAAATCGTCCAATACTTTTAAAAAATGCTCCGAGTCCTTCGCCACGTTGATATCTTGGTCCTCTGAAAACTCCACCACCCGCTTGCGATTTATAATACGCAAGATATGTGGAAGGATTAGGTTCCGTGTACTTCACTCTCATGTCTGCGCCTGAAATGAAGTTTCACAACCACTTTACCATATTTAAATAATAGTTCATCACCACTATCTGTTCTCATGAAAATGCGAACGCTTTCGAAAACATTACGGGCTAGTGGATAATAGTCTGGTCTCTCGTAATATTCACGATACTTTCCTCATTCCTAGTACGCACAGAAGGATTGATCACTCTTAAGAGTTCACCGTGAGCATCACCCACTAGTTGGGGTATGATGAGGTCGGAATAAATGTACAGTCCGTCTGTACCTCTTTTTAAATCTATAGCATAATGGGATGTGGATTCTTCAAACCATGTCTCCATATGATCAAATCCTAACATCTCTCCGAATCCAGGATGTCTCTTAGGAAACATGATACGTCCTGATCCTCTTCCCAACATGTAAGTCTTCCCATTCGGAAGTAAAAAGGAATCGAAAAAAGTGTCTCACATCATTAGGTATCGCTAATCTCATTTCTTCAAAAAGACTCACTGCATTATCATATCGTCCATGGTGTATGTGTATTAGAGGCATGGATGTCTCTACAACATCCACCACCTGTGTAAATTCTTCAACTGGAGTAGGACGTAGAACATACAAACTGTAGCTGTCATCAGTCACTTGTATACGTGAACCTGAGGATGACAGAAGTATAGGTATTTCAGAAGTAAAACTACCAAACAGATTACGATATATATAATTATCTTGCAATCCAAATATGGTATTCATGAAAGTTTTTGATTCTTTTGGGAATCGTATCCCATAATTATTGGCGAACATTACAGTAATAGTTTTCTTATTCTCATATTTAAATTGGATATTTTCTTTGGCTTTTGCAGGTAAGTTGTCTCTGAACGCTCGATATATGTAACGACCATTATAGACACGTTTAGGTAAGGTGACCTTCACATCATCCAAAGGAGATAATACTCTCACATTCGTTCTCTCTACTTTTCTGATTGTCTCATATTTAATTGCAAAAGTGTCGTTAGATGAATCTATATTTTACCAACTGACAGGTATATGTACCTCTGCCAATCCGACTTCCCACTGTCCTTGGAGTTCAACAGACTGTGCAAGTTGTGCAGTATAATCCGATTGTCTGTTGTCTGGATAAATGTTAACACTGGCTATAGAAGGTAACGTCAAATAGAAAGCCATTTTTCAGGGATCCACGAAGGGGTGCTGTAATCTGCCCATTTTACCAACACTCTCTTTTTTCGGTCTTTAACCAAAATATTTTCCACAGCGTAAAGTTCCGGAGATTTAACTTTCTGCAATTCTTCGTTGTAGAAAGTTCCCTTTACTTTCTGTCCGTCAATGTCGATCACGTCATATACGGGAGGATTATTATACCTGAGTATTACTCTACGTACTTGGAATATTTCTCTGGTCCACTATTGAGATGCGCCCTTTTTGAATGGGTGCTTGAGACTACTTAAACGTATATGATCTCCAACTTTAAAAAGCGGGGTTATCTTTTACTCTGGGCTTCCGTAGAGTCGATTCCAGACAATACTTTCATTATGAATATTCACATCTTTAGGAGCCATTCCGTGAGCTCTATGCTTAGACGCATTATAACTTTCCATTATACGTGGCAAAACATTGATGTAATTGAAATGTTTATGTTTCGTGAAATATCTCCATAATTTTTCTCCCAATGTGCGATTCAGACGTTCTGCTAAGGCAGCTTTCTTATCCCTATAAGATACGAAGAAATGAATGTTTTTATCCTTCAAATATTTTTGAAAGATTCGATTCGTGAATTCTGTGCCTTGATCTGTATTAAGAACCATGGGAACTCTGTCTTTGGAAATAATTTTTTCGAATGCATCTTTCATTGCTTTTTCTGTCTTGGTGTTCAGCGGTATTGCCCACGCATAACGAGACAAGATATCAGTAGTTACTAATATGTATCCGTAACCCTTATTAAATCGTGAAATATTTTTCACAATCATTAAATCTGCTTGCCATTGTTGATCTAGCCCTGTCACGAACGTCTTGTTTCTTCGGAATTTTGTTCTCGCCGGCTTGTGGAGAGTGTAAGTCTCCTCCCCCGACAACCATTCTTTGACTCTCTTTTGGAGCAGTCCAGTACTCTGGGATAATCGTGATACTCCCCCATAACTCCCAGGGTTCTCTAGCTGGTAGTAAACTTTCTCCAACTTTGAATTCATCGACTAGTAGGAGATTTCCTTCTTTAACCCAGAGGTCAAATGATAACGAATCGGGTACATCAATGGAAAGTCGCTCTGCTGCTTCTTCACACAACTTTCTCGAAGTGTAAATGATAGGGTGCTCGTAGTAAAGATTTTTTGTCTTTGTGTTCACTACACAAAACCGATAGCTCAGAGCCCACAACATGCTTTCGAACCCAAAGGATATAAGAAACTAGTTTCTCCCCCTGTTCATAAGTCAGACTAATTCCTTTCACTGTAGGTTTCAAACGTAAAAATAATCTAATATCCACAGTTTGATTGTAGACACTTAAATAAATGTTTCTTCCCAAGTGTTGGGATTCACCACAACTAGTGATTAAATAGTCTTGGGAAAACTCAATTCCTAACCAGACAGCTCCCCCTATAGTCAAACAAGCTACTATTATACTGACTACTACCTTACGTGACCACATGACGCGAAATGAGTACATAAGTCATTATATAGTAGATAATATCAAACTCTTATTTGTGAATATTTATCTGTGCATACATCGGTTCCACTCATTAAATATATTTCATCTCTGCATACATCGGTTCCACTCATTAAAATATTTCATCATGAGTTTGAAATATACGGATTTTCCTTCACACTCTCTAACAAATCAGTATAGGAAAAAGAGGCGAGGAAAATGTCGTCCACATAACAGAGTAGTCCTTGGGACCATACAGAATTCACAAAGGCAGAAGCTATATCATCAATGTTTAATGCACGAACTGCATCTTTCAGGTTGAGATTTAAACATTGTTCTTTATCTTCAGGTTCCACCGTTCTCGTGCTGGCAAGTAAGTGATGCAGCAGATCTTGATGAAAAATGTCTGATAAGAACTCTATCAGTTGACCTTCTCGTACAGCAGGCAGCGCCAGAAGGAATGCTAGTAACGCATCCCTCTGCTTGGCAATGGCATGACGTAGATGAAAATTCGCATCAGATCTATGATAGAAGTCCACACTGTTCTTAACATGGTTACGAAGTATGTTCCATTGTGTGAGTGTAAGGGTCGCTCCACTCGGAACAGGATTCGACGATTTCACAGTTTTGATGTTATCCAGATGATGAGATCCTGTGCTATTAGAATAGATACATAATTGTAGATTGTGAGTGACAAACCAAGTTTCTCTCTCTGTCGATTGGGAAGTGTTAATTCTGTCAGACACTGACAATAATTCTTGCCATTTGTGCAGAGTTAGAGTGATCCCCTGTTTTGTCGGGTAAAGCAACCCTCGTTCTGCAAAGGTACGATAATGTCGTACATGAATTAACAGTCTTATCTCTGTAAAGTCCAGGGACGATGAAGATAGAGTTTCCCAGCGGGTAAGTATGGGCACAATCAGGCTGCATGGTGCACTAAAAGTTTCTAAAGTGCTTAAGACGAGTTACATTGGGAGATAGTGAACGTTTTATCCTTGTAGTCGACTGTGGCGATCCTGGTGGCAGATCTATGACATCATCTTCATGTATGTTAGGAACAGGTTTCCAAACGGTTTTACGTCTAATTATTGGACGAAGAGGAGTTCGATTTTCCGATTTAACTTCATTCGATATAGAAAGTTTTACATCTTTCTTTCGGTCATCCTTTGCTTCATTCTGCTCTCTCGTATGGTTATCCTGTAGTGTTATTTCGAACTGGTCATCCTTCAACAGTGTTATTTCTTCACAGTCGTAATCTTTGGTTTCATCCTTCAATGGTGTTTTCTCTTCACACTCGTCATCTTTTGTTTCATTCTTCAGTTGTGCTATTTTCTCATCATGCTCCTTCATAAACAATTCAACCTACTTTGCTGTTTCCTCTGGGAAAAACTCTTGCCAGAACATATATTCTTCGAAAGCATCTTGCTGATTGTGAGGATGACCTATTAATGAATTCATTTCACAGTGAGGAAAGAGATTATCAAATGTCGTTATCTGTTTGTATGCACGATCCATTGTAGAATGATTATATATCAATAAAATTGTTCAACCAGGTGCTAAACACTGCCGCTTCGGATTGAGAAAAATGAATGTCACATCCTCTGATAACCACATTCGGTTCCTGAGATTTTAGGTAAGTCTTTAAATCTCGGACAACCTCGTTTCTCCAAATCAGGAGATTCTATTCCAAGCTTTTCAAGAATATGTTTCTCGTGGATTCCTCCCTTGTATGCGACAACACTTTTGTAACCTGATCGACACGTTTCATGAATGTGACGTACAATATCCGTCGAGACAGTCTGGTTCGTAAACGACTTCACCTCTATGAAGGTAAAAAGAGAGACCTGTGATATGTCTGGTTACATAGCCGATTGTCTTCCAATCAGAAGGGGAAATATCGATGACAGAAGAATGGTCGAATCTGTAGGCTCCTATCACACATCATCACAGTCTGAATATCCGAGTTCTCTAGTTAAAAATTTACCAGCTACAATAAAACCATCCAAGTCGATGATACAGCATACACGATTCGTTTTCATTTAGTTCATTATTATTCACATATGATGCGTGCAGATATGGTCGTCTCTACTAAGTCATCAAAATTTAGCTTTTCGAGCGCTTTCAATAACTGGTAGCCATACTTCTGTCCTACTATGGCAAACATACTCGCAACTTTTTCAGGACTAGTTATCGGTAGCTGATGAAGGATGATGTCCAGGAGTATCTCCTCTAATAACCCTGGATAAACGTATAGCTGCTCCTGAGGCTGGGCATTCCTTTTGATGGTGACTGCATCATAGATAGCGTTGGAGAGATCCATGGTTTCTGATCGAGATTCAATGTTGAGACTTTATAGGAACGTTTTCCTCCATTCGCAAAAGAAGAGGAGATATTATAGACCAATCATAGTGAAGCTCTAACCCTATCTTTATTCTAAGGATTTTTATTCGTTAGAATTGTTCTATCAAAGTATCTGCTCGATATTCTCTCATTTTAACAATTCCTCAACCATCTTATATTCGGATTTGAAAACATCCTCTCGTTAAATATCCCATCTGCACTGCTCATTAAAATATCCCATCTGCGTATACAACGGTTCTGCTCATTAAAATATTTCATCTGTGCATACATCGGTTCCACTCATTAAAATATTTCATCTGCACATACAAACATCCGCTCATTAAAATATTCCGAGTGCTCATTAACCCATCCGCTCATTAAATATTCCACCTGCGCATACAACGGTTCCACTCATTAAAATATTTCACCTCACTTGGGGGAAAGGGTTATAGCACCTGCGAGGGAGGGAAAGGGTTATGCATAAATTTGTGCGATAGTGACACGCTGACTACTTACGTTTTATTACCCCCTCCTTAAGTTTTGTTCATCCCGAAGAGTACTAGAATCCGAAGGTTCATGGCTTCTTCTATGAAACAGGGCAAACTTTCCACGTGAACCACATTACAATTTGTAGTCGGATGTCGACAAATGCGATACACTGCCTCGTTAATAGCGTTAATTACGGTATATGGACCTTCCCGAGGATTCTGAAGTTTGTGCGAAAATCTTTCCCTTCTGTGTGGGTTGTAGAGTCAAGCAAATTCTCCTATTTTGAAAACAGTTCCATTTGCTTTACTGTCGTATCTCGCATTTGTTCTCTCGTTTACCAGGTTGATGTTATGCCTGACTGAGTGATGGATTTCTTCTAATCGTTGTTGTAGTTCTTGTAAGTATTGTGATGTCGATACAGGCATTGCTTCGGGCCAACAGTATAAAGGTCACAGAGAAGACGTATTTTCTTCCAAAGAACATCGTGGAAGGTGTCTCTCCAGTTGTTTCATATACTGCTGTCCTGTATGCCAACACAAAGAGTGCTATATAGCGATCACAAACATGTTGATGACAATGACGACGTTGTCGCTGACTAGATTTTGTTAGATTTTGAATGCTAGATTTTGAGCAATTGTCCTGTTGAATCTCTCAACCAGGCCATCCGACTGAGGTTGCAGGAGAGTCTTTATGGTTTTCTGAATACCTAATAGTTGGCAGATTCCTTTAAACACATTGAATTCAAAATTCCGTCCTTGATCAGAGTGGAGTTGTAAAGGTATTCCACACCTACTGATCAAATTATTTACTATCATCTCTACAACTGTCATTGCCTCCTGATCCTGGATGGGATAAACTTCAGGTCAATTCGTGAAATAACCCATTGGCATCAATAAATAGCAATTTCCACAATCAGTCCTAGGGAACGGACCCTTAAATCTACCGCTATTCTCTGAAAATGGGCACCAATCTTCTCTCCTTTGTACTCGCTACACACGTACACGTTTTCCTTCACGCCACGCCAATGCTAATCCCCAACCCTACCCTATTTTCTGGCGTAGCGTTTGAATACTAATTGATTTGCCTCCACATGGACAGTCTTTACGCCATTCCAGCATCTCCTCATTACGCATGCACATATCAAAATCTAGAGAGTGGACAACTGCATTTCACATTTCATTTTCTTTGAACGAGATGCCTTTTCTATCAGACGAAAAGCGCAAGTCTGACAGAAACTAGAGCATTACTAATTAATGAAATACAGAAAGAGGGAACTGCAGAGAAAAGAAAAATGTGGGTAAAGAAAAGATCATTGAACAAAGAAATGTTTGGCCACATTAATTTTTTAATTGAACTTCAGGAGAACAATCCCGATGACTTTCGAAATTATTTAAGAATGAGCGATTCAACATTCAACATTCTGTTACAATACAATATGTATTCTGAGTAGGAGTGTTTTATATTTAATTGTGAATTTTATCCCTTGATTACTATAGTGCAACAAATTTCACAAAATTCATTAGCGCTCAGTGGGAAATCTCAAATCTTCACAAAATACGTTAAGTGTATATGTATTCATCCTTTATAGTGTTGAACGATTTGAACGTCAGCTGTGCTCATGCTAAAGCTCAATGAAGAATTAAAACAATCGCTTTGACCAATATCACGTACACCTCCAAACAGCGGATGGTAATTTGAAAATTACAAAGGATTCTTCAGCTTTTTCCTCCCTAGCTGAATATAAGTACACTTGTGACACTCAACTCTATCATAGTTCTTAAGGCATAAGAATAAAAAAATCTTAATAGTAAAAATTAGTAGCCCGAATCATTAATTTAATTTTACGAAAATTAACACTATCTAATGAGAAAAGAAAACAATTAAAAATCAGTTGAAACTCAGAACTTCATTTTAAAACTTGCTATTTCCTTACCTGCTATTTAGTTTAGTAAATAACTCGTAATTGTTGACCAAATTTATTTAGAAAACCGTTAATAAAAAAGTTAATCTGTTCTTTGGGGAAAAAAAAAACCCTTTTTTATAGTGCAATGGTACAAAAAATATTTTTTGCAATCGGTATTTACTTCTGTTTGAAAGTCCGGTATATTTATTGCTGTACTCCTTACATTTTATTTTCCATAAGCATGAATGTTGCTTTAATTCTTCACTAAACTCCGTCTTTATTTCTCTGCTAAACATTGTTTCTGCCATTTTACTTAAAAGACAGGACGGTGTGACAACGAAAAAGAACAAACAATCCGCTCATTGCACATGAGCGTACCAAAAGACACCACGTGGTTCTCCTTCAACCCTCAAACACCTCTCAAGTCTATGGAAGGGACGGACGGAGAGGGAGGACTGTCGCTAGAATTGCAACAGGCACGGAACGCGAAATTTCCTGAAGTCGCCGCGCCGTTCACAGTGATAAGCTCATTAAAGACGATTAGGAACGTTCGTATGAGCCACTTATGGAATGGCGCATAGGAAAGCATGTACGTGTGGAGAGCCCTTAAGAAGTCCCACTGTACCCAACAGCTTTTGGCAGTTGGGCTATATCTGGATATTTGCTCCCAATTAGGTCGTGTAGGAGATGTTTCAGTCAAATCTAATATTGGTCTTATACCTTCATCATGCAATTGTGCTATTCTAATTTTTATTGGGCTCCAGATGTCAAGTGTAACACTGTTTTCTTGTGTTGATGCTAATTATCTAAGTGCATTCTCATTCTTGTATAGCTTGCCTTTACAATGCTCAACTGGAAAATCGTACGCTTCCAATTGTTGTATTTACCTGGTAATCTGTTCTTCAGGATTTTTGAGGTTTAGTATCCATCTGACAGTAACATGGTCAGTGAGAATAAGAACTATTTGGTCATAAAGATAATGAGGAAAATGTTCCATGGCTTTCACTATTGCGAAGAGTTCTTTTCGTGTAACATAATAATTTAGTTCAGGTTTGGATAAGGTTTTACTGAAGTATACAATGACTCTTTTTTGTCCGTCTTGTTGTAGTGAAAATACAGCACCAATTCCTGTGTTACTTGCGTAGTATATAATGTGAACTGTTAACCAGCTTGTGTATATGACTATATCGGTGCCATGAAAAAAGCTTGTTTCAGTTTTCAAATGCTATTTCATATTTGGTGGTCCACATGAACAGGTGGACTGGTGGAAGGTCCATGTGGTAGTTCCACATGAACAGGTGATTCATGTAGATTTCATTGGTTGGCGATGATCCGGTGCTCAGTTCACATGGACCACATGAACCACTGGTTCATATGATGTTCATTGGTGTGCAATGGTCTGGTGATCTGCATAAACTGATGGTTCATGTGTACCACCGGGCCATCGCAAACCAATGTTTTTGCGATGTTAGAGAACCCTTTGACCAATCTTCTGTAGTATGTATGTGCAAAGTCCGTAGTAAAGTCTATGCAAAGTCAGTGAAGCTTCGAAGTTGATGAACATCCTGGGGTGGAGGCCAATCACTTGCAGCTACTATTTTAGTAGGATCAGGCTTGATCCCTGGTGTAGTGATGACATTTCCAAGGTAATGAACTTCTTGTTGAAAATTTCTTACACTGAATCGGTCCCAGCTTTAGCTTGGGTGCCCTGAGTTTCTCGAACACTTGACGAAGATTCCCCAAATGTCCCTCAAGTATCTCACCAAGAACGATGATATCATCCAGGTACCAAGCAGACTTCCCAAAACAAACCTTTGAACACCGACTCCACCAGTCGTTCAAACGTTGCAGATGAACTGAAAACCCCAAATGGCACCTTAAACTGCCAAAGTAAATTTCTTGTAGTGAAAGCCGTCTTCTCTCTATCTTCAGTAAATATACCAATTTCCCAATAACTGCTCTTCAAGTCTAAAGTCGAGAATCATTCTGGCCTAGATAGAGTGAAGTGTGTCATCAATTCTGGGTAAGGGAAGACTATATCTAGTGGATCCATCCTTTTTGGTATCAAGGACCACTGATGCCGTCTATACCAGAATATCCCAGGGAACCACATGATGATTCTATAATGTCTCTGGCTTCCATGTCCCTTATAAGCTTTTCTGTCTCTTCCCGTTTTGCTAAAGGTAGCCTTTATGCTGGTAGATGGATGGAAGGAGAATCACCGGTATTGATCTTATGCTCTGTCAGGTTAGTTCTACCATACACTGAGAAAAGTCGGAATACTCTGTAAGTAGATACTAGGCCTTAGAGCAGTGTTTTTCAACCTTTTTTATCTCACGGCACATTTGAACCTATAGTTAAACTTCCGCGGCACACTTAAATTATGATGATATTATGTATACGTTTATTATAACAATAATATACTCGTATAATCAATTTAAAGAGGTTTTAATTTTGATATGTGCACTTATTGTGCTTTGGACTTCTTTCGAAAATAATTTAATTAATGATCTTTAAAAATTTTCGCGGCACACCTAAGATCCTCTCACGGCACACCGATTGAAAATCATTGCCTTAGAGATTAGTCTTGGGTTAATAACTTTCGTGTTTTTCCCCACAATTCAGCAAGTTGGGATGGGATGTCTATCTGATGTTGATCTAAGTCAGTAATTTCTATTGTACTTGACGAGTTACCCATGTGACAGGTTAACATATTTCTAGTTCTTCACCTCATTTCAATAATCTTCTGCATTTGTTGCAATTAATCACTCAAAGAGAAATCCGTTCTTGATCTACTTTGACTAGAGTCCTTGCAACCAGGAATTAAATAGAGTTGGCGCAATCGAGAAAACTTGGAAATATCTAGGGCAGATGGCAAAAATCGTAGCAACTTGATAAAAGAAAGATCAGTTGTGAACAACAGGAGTGGTTTTGTGAAATTAAGGATACTTGGTACAATCGAGAAAGCTTTACAAAATCGACAAATGTCGTAATTTGTAAGTGATTTTGTGGCAAAAATCGTAGCAACTTGATAAAAGAAAGATCAGTTGTGAAAATTGGCATTGTTTTGTGAAAATAACGAAAAATAGTAAAATCTAGAACACTTGGCAAATTTTGAAGACACATGGTCAAGTGCAAGTGGGGTTTAAAAATGGGTTTAATTTTGAGAAATGTAGAAGATTTGATACAATGTAGAAACTTGGCAAACCTTGTGGAGTTGGTAAAATTCGAGAGGTAATAAAATGAAATACGAATCGAGTTACTTGGCAAAATTCGAAATCGTATCTATGGAAGCTGTGTTCCGCCTCACACTTAATGCAAATCTGGGTACGGCACTGACAGGGACAAATTAAAGTTATGTTAACTATGGCATATAAACTGATAGACTCCTGTCAGACCGCTGTGGCAAGCAGCTGCTTGAGGGGGTATTTATTTATTATTTATTTATAAATATTTCTTTTCTCAGTTGTGTTCTCTTCTTTCTTCTACTTCGTCGTTTGAACTCCTAAGTGACGCAATTCACACTTGCGTGCTATATCTCGAGTGTCACATAGTACCACAGTCTCGGTTTCGTTGTTGCACGTGTGTATTCCTTTCACTATATATACGGATTCCAATTATATAAAGTTAATAATTTTAAAGCAGGAATTAAGAGAAAAATAAATCTAGTAAAATCTTTGTCTTATACATGTATTATTAATTCAGATTAATGGCTTTAAAAAATTTAAATGGAGAAATGACCATCACGCTCTGATGAATTGGCAACAAGATAAACACGCAAATTGGTCGTACTTTTTTCCTCATGTATTTGTCTTGCAAGGTTATAGCAGCTCCAATTTGCCGTTCTTAGCAGCCTTGTAATATCTAGAAGACAAATAGACAGACAGGGCTGACTGCACGCATGACTGATAATGCCTATCGTAAGTAAACTGCGCTCTTTTTGAAGTAAAACCAGCTGCAGAAAGTGTATCACCGGAACTGAGCTAAGAGGCATTCGTAAAGCTCTCTACTGAAATGTGAGTTCTGCAAATTACATTGGTTAAAGTTTTATAGCATGAACAATTGCAGCTGCTTTTAACAATGTTTCAGTGATGATTTCCGATCTGAACTTAAAAAATGGCTAGCACGTCACGTTTTTATGTTATTGGTCGTTTTGACTCCTATTAAGATTTTCCTACCAACACCTCCAGGCAAATGGGAGGATACTAGATATTTTACTTTTTGTGGCTGGCAACACTGACACAGTAGCCTAACCTCAGACCACCATTCCTATTGTTTTCATTGTAGAAAGAACACGTGCAGTACGTTGAAGAGTTAATTTTGGCATTTGAATGGTACAAAGGCAGCGTCACGGATGTGTTAATGTGCCAGATAAGTTTTGTTATGTGTGTGGAAATTATATGTTAAAATCCCAAAGTCGTTCTTTGACAAAGATTGTGAAGAAAGCTTACTATAACTTGTATTTTGTATGCCATGTTGGAGATTAGGACAAAACATGGGCTCCACATGTGTGCTGTATTTCGTGCTTTGTTGGCCTGAGTGAATGGTTGAAAGGTAAGATAAAATCCATGCCCTTTGCAGTTCCAATGATTTGGTATGAGCCAATTAGCCACTTTCATGATTGCTATTTTTGTTTAAATATGTGTGGGCTTTTCAAAAAAGAACAAAAGCAAAATGCAATATCCAAATGTCCTTCAGCCAAAAGGCCAGTTTCTCATGGAGAAGATTTATGATCATCTCATGGAGAAGATATGACCAGTTTAAGTGGACAATATGTGGTGATCTGAACACCTCCAACCAACTTGGAGGAGATAGATTCACATTCATCAGAGGAAGACTTTGAGGCACATACAGATCCTGATCCTACATACACTCCTAAAAAAGTTAGACGAGCCTCATCTGATTCGACATGATGAACTAATTAATCTTGTTCGAGACTTAGGACTTTCCAAACAGCAAGCTGAGGTTTTAGGTTCAAGACTTCAAAAGGTGAATCTTCTGGCCAAGGGTACCAGAGTTTTTCTGTTCAGAAAGAGAAATTAACTTTATCTGCTTATATCGAGATGCAAGATGGTTTGTGTTTCTGCAAAGATATTTCAGGGCTGATGGAAGAAATTGGAATAACTCACGCCCCTAAGGAATAGCGTCCATTTATAGATTTGTCAAAATTCAGTTTAAGAGCTGTCCTTTTACATAAAGGAAACCAAAAAACCTTCCATTCCAGGGACATAAGCTGTGGGAATGAAGGAAATTTATGAAAGCATGAAAAAAATACTTACTGCTATAAAATATGACCAGTTTAAGTGGACAATATGTGGTGATCTAAAAGTCATATATTTCTTGCTCGGGCTTTAAGGAGGCTTCACAATGTTTTGCTGTTTTCTGTGTTGGTCGTACAGTAGGATAAGAAAGGAACACTAAAAAAATAGACTGGCCCAAGAGAGATATTTTTGTTCCTGGAAAGAGTAATGTGAAGTATAAGTCTCTAGTTGACCCCTCTCATGTTCTGCTCCCACCACTACACATCAAACTGGGGCTTATGAAAATCTTTGTAAAGGCTATGGACAAAACTGGTAAAGGGTTTTTGCACTTCAAGGAAAAATTTCCGAAACTAAGTGATGCCAAACCCAAACAACGGATCTTTGTTGATCCTCAGATCAAGAAGCTACTGAATTATACTGTCCTCGAAGAAAAACTGAATATGAAGGCGCGCGCTGCATAGAAATACTTCACGTCTGTGGTCCAGGGTTTATTGGAGAATCACATAGAGGAAAACTACCGTCAGCTCATTCAAGATCTCAAAATTATGAAAATCTTGTCTGCCGAATGTCTTTGAAGATCCATTTCTTACACTTGCATCTCAATTTCTTTCCCAAGGAGGAGGTGTCAGTGATGAGCAAGGGAAATGATTTCACCAGGATATTCGAAACAGAGAGGAGAGAGAAACAGAGAGGAAACTGAAAACAGAGACCAGCAATGATGGGTGACTACTGCTGGTTCTTGCAGAAGGAAGATACCTCAGCACATAAAAGACAAAAATGAACTTCTAGTAAGTATAAAAGATCCTTACCCATGTTTTCTTATTTTGCGTTTCAATATTATTTCATTTGTTGCTTTATATTCAATGGTCTATAACTATGACTTTTCTCATTTTTTCGCTGTAATCATGTAATTAATTAAATAGTTTTAATTTGCAATTTAATAAAATAGTCACATTTGTTTTCGTTTCCCAGATATGCGTATTCATTGAAATTTGAAATATATCAATCTATAATTTAAAAAAAATGTACGTGTTGCAGATTTTTCGCAGCCATATTTGAATTTAGTACCCAAAAATCAGTTAAAAACATTTTATTTCGCCAATGTTATAAAAAAAGTTTCGATTTGTTACCTAGTATTATTTCTAAATGTGTAAGGGACACATATTCGTTACTTTGCTATTCAACATTGCATTACTTCGCTTCCAAACAACTTCTAACAGCATGCAAATGCTGCTTCACGAAATCAAGTTTTCGGTTATATTTTGATTTGAGATAATTCAGTAATTCATCTAATGCGAAATAAATTTTTTGACATCTACGGGTGCAAACTCTTAAATTCATTTGCTGCCAAGAGGTTGCAATAGAAATGCAAAGTATCAGCAATTGCAGTCCTTTGAATAATAAAACAGTGAATAGGCAAAGATATTTAAATATACGAAGTGTTCAAGTAATCGATCCGTCGTTGAAAACTGCATCGTAAATGCTCTGAGAAAATTTCGCATCTGAAACATGGGTACAAAAAAAAACGCCAGAATGATGCAGGGCGCCATATCTAGGGCAGGGTTTCCAAGTGAGTTTGGCGCTGTTCAATGTTGGCAAAGTGGTTCTCAACACATTGTACAGTTGTGATGCTAAGATTACTGGACTAAACATTAGTCACTTCTGTAATTTCTCACCTAAAACTGTATAATACCTCTTTCATCATTAATTATATCAGCAATCCTGTTAGGTATGGACTCCACCGAATATACTTTTCATCAATTCGAGTCCACTCCTCCAACTAAAGCATCCGTAGCCAACAGTAAGTCATGGAGTGTAGTGTCCTATTGTAAGTTCTATTATTTCTTTGAATAATTGATAATCTAATGTTTTGTCTTGACACATCTTGGTTGTAAAGAAACACTTATTCTTCCTTATGATACTGAGATAGTTATTGTTTCAAGAACTGGACGGTAAGCTTTAAATATATATATGTATTTCTGATCGAGCTTAGCTGGTTGACTTTGAGAGAAAGTTTGTGTAGCGGAAATGAGGACGGTGGCGTGAAGCTCCACGTTACTGATTGTCGGCTAAAAATTGTGCTGCGATATCTAGATGCATGGACACTCGACATGATGCTGTTGCAATCTGCTAGCTAATTGGTTGGCTCTACGAACTTTTAGCTGTGATTCTTTTTGGTCGTTTTTTGTTGCTCTGTGGATTTAAATTTATATTTGTGGATTTACTTGTTTAAATTGCCTATTGTCTTAGAAGTATTGAATTTTTTGAAATTATATTTTTCGTATTTAAGATCTAAATTGGTTTCAGAGTTTGACTAGAAGAGAAGGAAAATATATTGTTTAGAATGTAAGGGCGATATTTTGAAAAGAGCGAAATTGTAAAATGCAGTATTTGTACAAGTTTGTACCATCATACCTGCATTGAGTTGGCTGAGGCAAGTATTGTCAAAATTTCCTCAGATTGGAAAAAAATTAAATACATTAAATGCAAAAAAGTAAGGTTAAAGGGTGGACTTCGTCATAGGAAGGATCAGTAACAGGTGATGAAAGCAATTCTCACCCCATTGACCCGGATGCAAAGCATGCGATTGAACTTATCACTAAAGAGCAATATGATATCTTCAAGTTGGAGATTTTAATCATAATGAAGCTTTTAAAAAGGAGATCGTGAAATAAATGGGAGATTTCGAAAAGAGTGTTTCTTATTGTTCTGATAAGTTAAATGAAAACATAAGACGATGAATAAAATCACGAAGCAAATCAAATGACATCCAAAGTCAAAACAATAAACTGACAAACTTGATATTAATTAATTAATTAATAAACACAAAGGACGAAGATAATCTGTAAGCTTTTGTTGGTTTCTAGTACACTATACACTCACACAAGGAATATGATATATAAACACAAGGACATGTCCTCTGGAACAGCAGTTTAGGTACTCTAATCAGTAGGCCAGGTAGGGCTCTACTCTACAAAATGAAGTTAATGATGTGAAATGGAAGCTAAATGATCTGGAACAATATTTCCGAAACAGAAATATAGAAGTTGTGGGGATACCAGAATTACGACAGGAAAATGTTTTTGATATTGCAACTAACTAACTAAGATATTGAACGTTAACACTAATGAATGGATATTGAGACAGACCAGAAAATTGCGGTCAGAAATCCAGCCAAAATTAGACCAAATATAATCCAATTTGAATCAAGACGAACAAAGTAAATTTAGGTGAAAAGCTGGAAAGCGAGGAAGCAAATTGAGGCTAAGGAGATTGATGAATCTTTTGAAGAGGGACGAGTATATATAAACGATCACCTTAGAATATAAAACAAGCAGTTGTTTCGAGCAAAACGAATTTTGCTTTAAATATTACGGACTAAGGATGCAAAAATATTCGCGAAGAAGGAGGAGGGCTGTAGTGTAATCAGTATTAAGTGTCTTCAAGATCTGGATAAATTAAAATAGTTTATTTAACTGTTATAAATGTTGAGAATTAAATTGGCGGCTATTACAAATTTAGCGAATTTATACATCCCTGATATAACAGATAATGTTTTTCGCATTCCTTTAAATCCGAATACTGATCCTTTCTTTGATACTTATTCTCAATATGATCTTAATATTGCCGAATTATATAAATAGATGATGATAATGTTTATGAGGAAACTTTCTACCGTTGAGGGAAAGGTATAACTGTTTTGCAAGGTAACATTACAAGTCTGAGGAAAATTTTTGATCACTTCCAGGTCTTTCTAAATTTGTCTGATTGTAAGTCAGATATTATTATCCTAACGGAAATATGGAACTAACGAATATATATTTTTGTACAAACTTCAAGGATACAATGCGTATTATAAAAGTAAAGGAAAAAAATAGATTCGGAGGTGTTAGAGTATATATTGGTTAAAATTGCCATGTCAGACAGAGCTTCTCAAATTTCAAAACTGCCGATATTGTGAAAATATTTAATCTGGAACTGGCCTTGATTCCGATTTGCTGATCACATGAGTACTCTAAAATATTTTACTGAGAAACTGGGTATTTGGTTGTGTCATATGTTGTGCAACTGTGTCATTCTTGACTGCTGATTTTAACCTGGACATTCTGAAAACGGATACTCAAATGACCAATTATTTTCAGAAAATAAATTCAAATATATTCGAAAATTGTCATACATGTGTTACTAAGAATACTCTCAAACATGTTTAAATCATCTTTTTATCGGAAATTTATAATAATTTTATTGGGAATTTAATTTATTAGAAATTGTAAATTATAATTCACCTAACTAGAAGTTGTAATATTAAATTCGGTATTAACAAATCAAAAAAGGGAGGTTCACAATCTGTAATTAGGACAAGAATCAACTATAATGATCCTCTTAAATTTGTGTCGGAACATTAATGGCAAAATGCTTACCTCCAAACTAACGTAAATTTAGCATTTGATATTTTTAAGGGATCTAAAAATTTTAGTTAATCGATCGAAAGTTGTTATTACCATTCTGAAAATGAAAACGCTGACACCATGGATTATCAGGCCTATAGTAATTCAGTACAATATAAAAATGAGATGTATAAAAAACGTAAAAAGAGTAGAATGGATCAAAGTGAAATATTTTTAAACGATAGCACCTAATGTCCGACCCCGCCTTCTCGTGTGTAGACCGTTAGTACCTTTCAAAAGAGATAGTCTCTTGTGGAAGTGAACGGAAGAAGAGGGCTGCCAGATTAGTGGCCTACTGATCTGGACATCTATGGCTACTTTTTTTTTTCTACCCTGCTGAGTAGTGGTCAACCACACAGAGTCCTGGTGCTAACCATATATACCAACCGGAACGGAATTATGGTTCTGAGCTTGATTATGGATCCTGATTTTGCTGCACTGGTGGCTTCTGTGGAGGGAAAATCTTCCGCTGTGTTTTCTGTTTGTTTGTGGGTTGACAGCCCCAAGTGAATAGATTCACAGGATATGTTTAGCAGCTGGTGGATAATCCTGAGCAGAGGTCATCGCAGGCACCTGAACTCTTTGCTTCTATTGGCATCGTCAAATTCTACATTGGAGGAAGTCTTCCAGTGTAGATGGCTTCAGCCTTTACTGGTGAGGGAACGGGTCTTTGCCACATGCCTGTGATTAGGGGGCTGTTTGATAATGTTGACATTCCCTCTCTCAATAAGCTTTAACATCTTTAACATCCCACTAACCATCCCACTAACCAGAGGTAGTTAGAATGTGAAGACCCTGCACAGAGCTCATTTTCTTGATGTCCTCACACAAGAATTCCACCGTTATAATTTACATATTATCGGCTTGCAAGAGACCAGATGGACAGATAAAGGTCAGATTCTTAAAAATAATCTTAAATTTCTCTTTTCAGGAAGGGACGACAATAAGCATCACCAAGGCGTGGGTCTGCTTCTCAGCAAACACGCTAGTGATGCTCTTCTAGGATATGAGTGAATTAATGAAAGGTTTCTTACAGCAAATTTTCAGACAACCGTTAAAGATAACCGTTAAAGAAAGTTATGTTATCTGCTGTTATGCCCCCACTGAGGATGCCGATGAGGATGAGAAGGATAGGTTTTACGGAAAACTTCAGGATATTTTGAATTCTGTCAAGAAAGGAGATATTACCCTTGTTCTTGGTGACTTGAATGCCAAAGTTGGTACTGACTCTGACCTTTGGGGAGGAGTAATAGGCCCTTTTGGTATTGGTAGCTGCAATGGCAATGGGCAACGTCTCCTAGAGGTAAGTAAACTCAATGGATTCAGAATAACTAACACTTATTACAAACACCGCGACATACATAAGTACATATGGGTTTCACCCGATGGGCTGCATAAGAATATGATTGATTATATATTAATTAACAGCAAATGGGCTAGTTCTGTTAGGAATACCAGGTCATATAGGGGAGCTGAAATTGGATCTGACCATTACCTTGTTAAAAGTATCTTGCAACTTAAACTTAAAAAGTGTTGTGCTAGGGTTAAAAAATTTACTTTTAATACTGAAGCTCTGAAAGATCCAGTTATAGCTAAAGCTTACCATGATAGGTTACTTAGTCATTATGACAGTTATGGTATGCTTACTACTGAAGTTGAGGAAGAATGGGATCATTTTAAACAGGCGTTTTGGACACTAACAGTACTCTTTTAGGAAAAAAGGAGCAGAAGAGACAAAATTATCTGAGTGATAAGGACTTGTGCTTATTTCGGAAAGAAAGAACTGCAGGAATGTCCTTAATCAATACCCTACTAGTCCTAATAGAAAGCATTACAGAGAACTTAATGAACGTGTAAAAGATCAGTTAGCTGCTGATAAGAATCTTTGGCTTGATGGTTTGGCTGACAAAGCCGAGGAAGCAGTTAGACAGCACAACAGCAGAGACCTGTACCAGATAGTTAATGTTTTGTGTGGTAGAAAACGGAGTGTGAAGGATAAACAAGGTAGGGTTATAGAAGGTGAGGATTCTGTCATGGCTAGGTGGGCTGAGTATTTCAGAGATTTCTAAACAATGTGGTTAGTTCTACTCCCATTGTTTGCAATGATGATAGATGCATAGGTGGCTTTAATGTTGACCCTATAACACAATCTGAAGTTATTTTGGCTGTTTCTAAACTTAAACTTCATAAATCCCCAAGGGTACATGAAATTAGTAAGGAAATGCTCAGAGCTGGGAACGTTTCGGTTACCACTTGGATGACTGAAATTCTGAATATCTTTTATGATAAAGGCATGGTTCCTAAGGATTTTACCAGAGCTATTGTTATCCCTATTTTAAAAAAAGGTGATCGCAGTTCTTGTGATAACTATAGGGGTATCAGCCTACTCTCTGTTCCAGGTAAAGTTCTTTCCATGATTGTGCTTTATAGAATTAAGAATCTGGTTGACAGGCAATTGCGTGATGAGCAATGTGGATTCAGAAGTGGTAGGAGATGTGTGGATCAGATATTTTCACTTAGGCAGATTCTTGAGAAATGTTTAGAGTTTCAGAAACCTTTGGTTCTCAGCTTTGTTGATTTCGAAAAGTCTTTCGACTCTGTTGATCGTCTTAATTTGTGGTTGATTGTGAGATCATATGGTACACCAGACAAGTTAGTTAACATAATGAAAGCTCTCTATAATAACACTGAGTCGTGTGTGAGAGTTGGAAAGTTTGTAGCAATTAGTTTAGCATTACTTCTGGTGTTCGACAAGGGTGCATTTTGTCTCCTTTTCTCTTTAGCTTGGTTATTGATTATGTTATGCGAAATTCACTTCGAGGGAAAGATTTTGGCCTTAAATGGTCTGGAGATACGAAAATTTCTGATTTAGATTATGCTGATGATTTAGCCCTTTTGGCAAATGATGTTGATGAAATGAACTCTTTCATTCGAGCTGTTGATGAGACTGGTAGTAGAGTAGGTTTGGTTATAAACAAAGAGAAAACTAAAGTGATGAAAATTGGTCAGGCAGGCTGTGATTCAGTTAATCTGAATGGTTGCAGTCTTGAGCAGGTGTCACAGTTTAATTATCTTGGGAGATATGTAACAGATAATGGTGATGTGCGGCATGAGATTAACAGACGAATAGGGATTGCTGCCGGGACTTTTAGGAATCTATGGAGAGTGTGGAGAAATAGGCGTATACACCTAAAGACTAAAAGCAGACTGTATAATAGTTTGGAACATTCTAGGGTTAGTTATGGTAGTGAAACTTGGACACTTTGTAAACAAGATAACAGGAAACTAGATGCTTTTGATTCTAGATGCTTACGCAGTATTTTGGGCATTAGGTGGTTCAACTTTGTAACTAATGATGAGGTTAAGCAAAGGAGTTTGCAACCTCCTTTAAGCAGCATATTGTGCAGAGAGAGACTCCGTTGGTTTGGCCATGTTGCCCGTATGAATAATTATAGATTGGCGAATAGGGTTATGAGGAGTGTGCCTAAAGGCCTCAGAAAGAAGGGGAGACCTAGGATGCGGTGGGCAGACAATGTCAAACAGGACCTTGTTAGAGTTGGTATGTAGTGGCCAGATGCAGTAGATGTAGCTCAAGACAGACTTGCTTGGAGAACTAAATTGCACTGTGTGGTTGGACCTCCGTAGCCCATGGCTGCTTGATGATGATGATGATGATGATGATGATGATGATGATGATGATGATGATGATGATGATGATGATGATGATGATGATGATGATGATGATGATGATGATGGAAGTATTTTGACAACTACAATTAGACAAGCAAAAATTGATTATTGCAAAGATGTCTTCCTGAAAAATGGGAACAATACGAAAAAACATTGGGATATTTATTATAAATGAGATGGGTGGCAGAAATGGCAAAGTCAAAATTTTGCCAAAGGAGATTTCATGTACTAAGGGTAGCATTGCATTGGATGAAAATCCTTAGAATTTTGTTAATATATTTAATGAATATTTCGCAACTTTTATAACATCGTTACTTTTACAAGAATAAATTGATGATAAGGTAGTTAATACTGTTAACTGTAAAATTACAATTTATTTTTTATGTCACATATTTCAGAGCAGGACCCTCCAGATGTTCTGAAAGGGTTTAAAAGTGGGTAAATCACCGGGGCATGATAACATGACGGTAACAAATATTAAAATAATTATGTTTGAAATTGTTCATGTCCTTTGCTACTTAGTGAACTTTTCATTTCAGGAAGCGATTCTTTGCAGAAGCGTTTTTCGCGATTCTTTGAAAAGTGCAATTATAATAACGATTTATAAAGCAGAGGATGGAAATTTATGAGAAAATTATCGACCAATTTCTCTTTTACTACTTTTGAAAAAAAAGTTTGAAAAACATCTTAAACTAAAATTAGTTAGTAATTTTTTACAATTATGCTCCAAACGAGTTTTGTTTTCGAAATGGGATGGGTACAGAAAATGTTACTCTTGAATTGATATTTATAATATATAAAACTTTCATCTAAATTTAAAGGCAATAGTTATTTTTCTAGATTAGAAAACTCTATCTAAATTTTCTAAATTTGATTCAGTTCTTCAAAGCATTTTATTAGAAAAACTAAAATCTACTGGGATTAGATGGCAGACTATATTATGGATTAAAAGCTACTGAACGACAGAAAATAAAAGGTTAAGATTAATAACTTTATTAGTAGGGAAACCACTGCCTAAGTGGGAGTACTTCGGCGTTCTGTTTTGGCACCATTACTCTTTTTGGTTTAAATAAACGATTTTTGTACCATGAATGTTAGTGGAAAAGTCATTGTCTTTGCCCACTCCATTAATTTATTCAGCTCAGGAACAGGATATTTTAAATAATAATATCCATTTTTAAATAATAATTAATATAATATATATAAATAATAAGTCTATTTTTAATAATAAATAAATAAGTGGTATGATTAGTATGATGTTGAACTGCCACGCGCAACAATGCGTTCATGAACACGGCGGGAAAGCTAACATACAGCTCTAAAATGTCCTCCTGGGGGATAGAACTACAAATATTGCGATGTCGCTGTTTCATTTCAGCGACAGTGGTTGACGCACCACTTGGCTGTTGTTGGAGCTGTCGGCCCATCATGTCCCAGACATGCTCAATAGGGAAAAAGTCCAGCGAGTGTGCTGGCCAAGGTAGTGCCTGAACGTTTTGATCATGTAGATACTGCAGACTAATGCGGGCTGTGTAGGGACAGGCGTTATCCCGCTGTAAGAAGTTCCGTGCTGCTGAACAAATGGGACAGCCACTGGCTGCAAAATGTTGGTAACATATCGTTGGGCAGTTAGAGATGTCCGACTAATGACAATCCACACAAAGACACCAGGTAATGTATGACGATGTCGCTTCCCCTGAATGATGTCGAACACGTTGTCTACCGTCGTGCAGACCAAGACAAAAACGAGATTCGTGACAAACACCACGGTACTCCACTCTTGTTTGTTCCAATTCTGTCTGAGGCGCACTGAAGATACAAGCACTGAAGACGTGCTTGCATGCGGGCAAATGCAGTGCCAGATGATAGACTCGCAATGAAAACTGTAAAATTCGATGCGTTACCTGTTGCCAGTTTCTTTGCAGTTACGTTTTAGTCACGAATATGTCACGCAATGCCATGTGTTGCAAATGGCTATCCTGTCGCTGCGTGGTCATATATCGTCTTTCTGATCCTAGTCGGCGTGTGCTGGATCCTTCTTGAACCCACTGGCGCTATATATATATATACGTTGGTACTAGGATTGTGGCCAGGCTGGACACATCTCTGTGCTAACAGACCCAGCTTCTCTAAGGCCGATACTTTTAAAAATATAATTAAAAATCGCACTTAAAATCTGTTAACTATTGGAATGGCTGTCGACGTCTGCGTAAGGGCATCTTTACCGATTTAGAAAAATTTTCACAACGTTTTGTCAACCAGGGAGCTTTGGTTGCCTTTATTTGTGTTTTACTGCTCCGCACCTCTGACGTCAAGTTGCGCCTGTCCAATCGTCTGCAAACCATGCATTTCCATTCGCCTCCCTAAATTTCGTCACATTTGCATAACTTCTTGCAAGTGTTGCATTTTTTATTTCCTGTAGTGTATTTCAGATTAAGAGAACATCAGTAAGACTATTTTTATAATAAATTACTTTCCATTTACAGAATTCTATGATAGTAAACTGTATGTGCGAAAATACAGAAGGTGTAGACAGTTATAAGTATTTACCTTGATCGAATTTACGGTCTCCTCCATTCTCCAATGTTATCTCGTTCGACACCAGTGGAGACGGCATAACAAGTGATTTCCCTGCAATGGCAGAAGCCAGACTCGACGTCTCGCCCTTTTTTTGCCAGCAACGGCAGAAGCCAGACTGGACGTCTCGCCCTTTTTTTGCCAGCAACGGCAGAAGCCAGACTGGACGTCTCGCCCTTTTTTTGGCAGCAACGGCAGAAGCTAGACTGGACGTCTCGCCCTTTTTTGCCAGCAACGGCAGAAGCCAGACTGGACGTCTCGCCCTTTTTTTGCCAGCAACGGCAGAAGCCAGACTCGACGTCTCGCCCTTTTTTTGCCAGCAACGGCAGAAGCCAGATTGGACGTCTCGCCCTTTTTTTGCCAGCAACGGCAGATTGCCAGACTGGACGTCTCGCATTTATTCCTACGTCATGCAAACGTTGTCTGATGGTGTGCATGGAGACACAGTACCTGTAACGGTCTGCAAATAAGTCCGCAGCACAGTCGCTGTGTGAAAGGAGCACCACAAACTGCTGCTAAGCCACAGGATAACCAGTGAAACCTATAGCTTAGCAGCAGTTTGTGTGTGCCAAGAACGAGCATGGCGAAAACCATATGATGTGATGCCAGGAGACCATCAGAGACGTTTAAATTTGTGCAATTTGGTGCTAAATTCCTTAGAGGATAATCCATCAATTTTGTCTGAGATCCTTGGGACAGATAAGGCACAATTCAGACAGGTCGGAATTGTTAACAGGTAAAACGCCCATTACTGGACTGTAATATGCATTAATGTATGTGGTACCAACATGATAACGTACCTTTGCATCACCCACCAAATGCATCTTCTTTTCTGTCTGACACGTTCGGACACCAGATCATTGAGTATGGTTGTTCTGTGGAGTGGCCTCCATGGTCTCCAGACTTGATCCTATGATCTCCTTCCTCTGGGGCTACCTGAAGGAACACGTGCATACTGCAGAACCTGCAAGTCTGCGAGAATTGCGATATCAGATCACTGATGCATGTGATAGAGTGATACTTTCAATGCTGGTTGCTCTACAACAAAATATTCTTTCTCGCATTGAAATGTGCATTATAGCCGACGGTGGTCACATCGAATAGGCGATGCATTACACTCTGCGCACCTCTGAGTTTTATTTATACCGTTCATGAATTGGAATATAATCATCCTGTAATCATTAATCTGTGTAATAAATGGTTTCGTCACTATAATCTCTCTCTCTTTCTGTTGTACATGTCATATTTTCCATGGTCTATGGGTTATCACAATCAGAGCAGGCTCAATATGGTAAGCGAAATAATCCCTGCATCGGGGCACCTTCCCAAACGGGAGCCTTCAACAACATGTCAAATGTCTGAAAAGAGGTGGTGA
This sequence comes from Ryuthela nishihirai, assembly GCA_038380435.1. NCBI lineage: Eukaryota > Metazoa > Arthropoda > Arachnida > Araneae > Heptathelidae > Ryuthela > Ryuthela nishihirai. Next base: position 81,866,252 of record JAWZYU010000012.1, read on the forward strand.
AAAGGGACTTCTCATCAGGGTCGAATCATATCTTCAGCCAGTTCGGGTCACTGTATTTTGTTGTGACTACGCATCAAGCATCCGATTTCCAATGATCGGCATTTATAACCTTCCATCCACTCATTTCGTGCATACCATATGTCATTTCCTACTAACTAGAAGATGCTCTGCAACTCTATAATTTTACATGTTTTCTGTATTTTTCTTTTGTTTCCAAGTTAGGTGTGTTAATTTCCTAAATTTGCCGCTAGAGTCGTTATCATTTTATCGAGCATGATCACTTTCCTATAGGTAGACCTAACATATGCATCTCTAGGACCGTTCATTAAAAGGTTATTTAGGTGTTTCAGGATTTTCCTTTGAACCCTGTAATAAGGCATTCTGTACATGTCTTCACGATATATAGCTACCAGAATGAATGATGGCGTTCAGATTCATTATGTATTCTGAACTTGATGTACTTGTGACCTTCTGTTGAGAGAAAATTTACTGCTGTGTTTTCTCTTTGTTCGTGGGTTGACAGGCCAGGGGTGTCAAACCACAAACAACCTGTGATTTCTATGGTTTCTGTGGTCATACAAACCTGTATTTTTCTGTGGTTTGTGTGTTGAACTTGGGTTTTCTGTGTTTCCAAACAATTTGTGTTTTTTGTGATTTCTGTAGTTTCCAAACAACTTATGATTTCTGTGGTCATATAGACTACAGAAAACACATAACAAACTTTTCTCTCAACAGAAGCCCACCAGTACAGCACGTTCAGGATATATAATCAAACTTAACGCCTTTATCCATTCTGGTAGCTATATATATATAGTCAGTCCTCAGTCGGATCGAAAACAATTGAAAAGTAGCCACAGTATAGTCGAAATCAATAGGCCACACTGATCTAACACCCTTTCGTTCCCTTCCAGAAGAGAAAATCTCTTTTGAAAGGTACTAAGTGTCTGCGCCACGTAATGGTGGAGTCAACCTTCAGGTGCTAGGTCTGGCCGGTTCCTAACAACCAATCATTTGAATACAATTTATAATAAGTGCTATATCCCCCAGTACAGACTCTATATTTCTACATGGAGAGTTGTAGACTGGATGATGACTCGTCTGGAGCTGGGATGTGCTGGTATACCTCAGGATCTGACTTCTGCCTAAAATTCCCAATTCAGACACACTCTATTTTGACAGTAATTTCTTTTGCTGGATGTGTCGCTGCTTAGGACAACGATCAAGAAAGGAGGACATGGGACAGAGAGCATTTAATTAAAAGTGTGTTAATTTCAGCAGCCTTCCTATCTGCATTCCAAGAATCTGACCGTCATCTAACGAATCCACGGGCATCGGCATGGCATTGCAGTCGTCCATCATTTTTCGTGCTTCCGGTCTGCAGTTGGGAAGGCTCTTCTTGTTACTTTTTATCCTATGGGATATTTCGCCTTGAAGCGGGGAAAAAGCAAGTAGCTCTCGGGGCTACGTGACGCACTTTTGGACGTTGTCTAGTGTTTGACCAGTACGTGACTGAACAAGTGCCTGCCTCGTGCACAGGTCGGTTAACTTCTTAGAATTGCGGAAACAGTCAAGAGAAATTTTGAATTCCGAGAAGGGTGAGTGGGAGCAACCTTCTTCTTCGCTATAGCGATGCCCCACAGGAAAGAAAAGATAAACGACAGAAAACACAGTACACTACTTCCGAAAAGGGTTCAAAAGCGAAGTGCATCTGCATGTCAGGCCCGCATTTGAAAAAGGCACCATGACGAATGGTAGTCGCGGGTGGCTCATGTGTGCTCTTAACCCAGGTATCAGTTATGAAGGTGCTCTCAACATTGACAACTGGCAAGGCAATGTTGAAAATATGAATTTAAATCAACAGCTTTGCCTTAGGCTGTTTCAATTCATCAAGCTGCCTGAAATAGCTGCTGATATAGTCCAACCTCTGAACTGTCCTTGATGTTGAGTTTCAGATGAATCATTTCTTGATGAATCAGCTTAACCAGTCAACGTTTTTGCCGTCAGCTGACGCTTATCTATTCTATCATCTCTTTGCTTAGCCACCGCTTTTACTATATCTATACACGCATTACCAAATCAATTCTTTTCCGTGATATTAGAGCAGCTCTATCGCATAATTTTTTTAAACCCTCGAATTCCAATGTTGACTATTTTCTTTTCTTTAAATGTCGGTGACCTTTGCATTCGTGAACCCATTTCTTTCGGGGTAAGGGGCTCAGTCACTAGCGATCCAAGCTCGTCATTTGATGTTCCCAAGCTCTAGTCCCAATTGCAGCAGCATTCATATTTATCTCCACTAACCACCTCCGAGACTTCGGTCAGAAAGAGGGGATTCCAATTGTCCTGGAAAGGCCGCCGCCCATCGGATGTGACGTTAAGCCTTTGGCGCCGTGTGCAGGAGGTTATACCCTGTTCAGATTAAAGAATACACTGAACGGCCTTGAGAGGAGACTTCCATCTGTTGCCTAACCCACACTTCTTTGAACTGTTGAATATATAGGACTTAAACTATAATTTGAATCTTTCAGCCATTGGGGTCCTATTGTCCTGGCCATTCAGCTGCTGTGATCAGAAAAGTGTCGTTCAGATTCGAATCTAACCATCATTTTCTTCAAAGAGCTTTCCACACTTCCCTGATGTCGCAGTCCTGTTGCTCATCCCATACATTTCGAATATTCTTCATATCGTAAAGATATTAAATACAAATGTCACTTGCATGTACTTCAGTAGCAATCAGTAATTGCGAAAATATCCACCCCAATAAAAATTATTTTAAATGATCTGCAGGGTTGAATCAAGGAGATGGTGTTAAGTGACGTAAATATGACTCTTTTATTATTGCATGTCATTTTGATGTAGAGTGTTTCTCAAACATTATCGAGTGTAAGTAAGGCATTAAACTTCGGGTTATTTTCTTTTCAACAGCACTTCACCCCATTTCGAAAAAATGTTTACAAACCAATCTTCAAACAGTTGTGCAATTATCCGCAAAGTTTCATTTGCCGGTATTGTGTCAAAACCTTTAAACTCGGGATTTCCGGCAGTGATTCACCAGAAGTGGCCTAGTTCTGCAATCGCCTGCAGCGTCGTCACAAGACAACGGGCTTAGACGATCTTTGGATGATTTGAAGTCTGAAACACGTTAGTTTCCAAAATAATCCGATTTCATTCACATTGAACATTTCTTGAGGTGTATATTCACCAGAAACCAGTAGGGTGAAGAGAGACAGTTTTTTCTTTCGTATCCCGACAGAGAGGAAAATTTGGCAGTCCGAGCTCCTAAACAAGCATGCAAAATGTTTCATAAATAAAAACTTTGGGTTCACCCGGATCTTGAATTTTTCACTCTCACGAATTGCCAAAAGTATTTACATTTTTGACGTTCTTCGTGAAACTCTTTGCTTATTTGGATATTTTCTGCTACATTATAGAACAGAGAGTATCTTAAATGCTACTCTTAGCATGTTACAAGCCTTCTCAGATAAGGACAAGCTCCACTGAGACGAAAATCAATCTGTAGTTACTATGCCACTAAGAAGAGTTTTAGTCAGTTTTCAGGAAAACAATTTGGAATTTTTCTGTGCACGATTTAGCAGTGGTTGAATTCAGGATCCTGTCAAGGAGTATTGCTTCGAAATTGGCACAGCGGAAGGAGATCGAGAACTAAAAGAATCATCCCACATCCACTTGTTTAGAGGTTTTGATAGTAACAACCGTATACTGCACTTTGAAGCTGTTTTGTGAATGATAACTATTTTTAGCTGAGATCTCTCAAACACTGGAAATGTATTTCTTCTGATTTTTACTCGGGCTTGCGTCGTCAAGCATTAAATGGCGAAGGACTAATTGGACAAAGAAGAAATAGATGAACTTCATCAAACGTACAGGCTACGAACAGTCTACCGACTAAAGAATTCGAACTCTTTGTTCCACTTCCTTACTTCCACTGCTGCACTTACGAACGTCTTAATCTGTTTGAACGTGGACTGAGAATAAGTATATATTTTCTCCTTACTTTGCTGCGACAGAGGAGGTTGTTCTTCAATCGGTAGCACTCCACGCTCGTAATCTGCAGTTCTCGGGTTCGAGTCCCACCTATACAAGATCTATTTTCTGTTAAACATCCACTCTGCCGTCAGTGCGAAAGGCGGATATGGATATGGACAGATCGCTATCGGTCGGATGGGATGTAACGCCATAGGCCCTTGTGCAAGAGAGCCCCCACCTGTGCACAGGGCCGGATCTGTTGGGAAAGGGGACTGTGTCCCCCCTTTCCCAATGCTAAAAATGTAATAGTGGCAAAAAATTATTAAGCTCGTTTATATTTCATGCCTTTTTCAAGAAAGTTTTCAAAGACCTGTAAAATGGAGAGGGGGAAGCGTTGTATTGCATTGGAAATCCAGTGTCTTGCCCCCTCTCGATATTTCTAGATCCAGGCCTGCCTTGCACCTTCAAGAAGACGCTGGATGGCCTTGACCGGAGACTGAATGTCTCCTATCGGCTGTCCAATGGATACCCTTCCTTCAACCTTCTCTGAGCCCTCAAGGTCCTCGTGACCTGCATTTAGCCCACTGGGTGAAACAACACAGTAGATTCAACCTTATTTTGCCATTCGCAAAATAGTTTCAAAACGCAGAACACTTCTGTCCATTTGACAGTAACATCCATTGACAACATCCTGAAGTTCCCAGGTATCAAGATCTTGAAGCTATGAAAAGCTTTAAACAAGTGAAAGTGTGATTTCATTAATCCTTCGATCTACCTTTCTCTTCTCCTCTGCTATTTCGCAGAATGCCCATTGACAATATTCTGAACTATTGCTACTGCTAAATCGTACACGTAAAATTCGATTTCCGACTTGTTTTCCTTAAAACTGACTGAAACTAACCGTAAGGTCATAATAACTACTGTTTCAGCAGGCATACTTTTTGTGTGGGTTAGTTAGGAGCATTGCTTTGTATGAGAAAGCCTTTACTAGGTGGGTGCAACTGCTAGGTCCTTCCAGTGGTGGCTCGTGACTATGGTGAGGATTGGGTTGGGTTGCTTTACCTCTGAGAGGCACCTTTTTGCACACAAGGTCTAAATGGCCAGGTCACAAGGACCCCCGAAGGCTTAGAGATGGTTGGAAGAGGGAATCCACTGTGACAGCTGTTGGAAAACAGATGGTAGCCGCCCACCAAGGCCATTCAGCGTATGGCAAATAATATGAATAGGAAATAAAGGCCGCCGTCTGTTGGATGAAACGTTAAACCGTGGCCCCGTGTGCGGGGCCACGGCTGACCGACGGCGATGTTAAAATGTATTGTTATAAATTTAAAGATTGAGCATGAGTAAAAATTGAGCGTGAGTTCGAAAATAATACTTAGCAACAATAATTCTAAAATAATGTAATTTATTACAAAAAGTATGAATAAAAACGTTTATATAAACTAAATTCAACCAATACAAATCTTCATCTTCATCAGTACGAAAATAAACCTATAATCTACTAAGAATAACGTTACAATTCCTTAAACAAACTAAATGTAACTAACATATATAATAGTCCCTTTGTTTATTTCACTATAATTATTTCATCTCTTGATGTTACTCTTGTAGAATAATGTAGTAGATGGAAAAACAAGAAAGTTAGACAACTTTTCATTTGTTTGTTTACTAAATTTGGTATACTAATCATGAAGATGTAAAATTAACAAATGAGATGATTATCAAACAGTGTAACAGGATATATAAATGTAATATATATATATAAATATAATATATCAAAATAGATATAAATGTAACTATATACCAAATAACTTTCTTCTAGGATTCTACTCTCATCCAGTACTCCAACACTACAGTTAAACATATTGGTCTCTCAGAATCAATTTTTTCAAACTTACTAACAGGAACCACACTAATAAACTTATTTATCCTCCCTCGCGTTCAACAAATAAAATCATTTCTTCTTTGGACTCTCGTGCACAGATTAAGACAAACTACTTTTTCCTTCACACTGATTCTTCCTAATTACAACTCTCTTATTCTTTATTTTATTAAACTAAGTTATCGTTCGAAGTGGTTAGTGATGTAATTCTCACGCTGAAGCACATGCGAACATCAAAATGACATCACATCACGGTTTCATTATTGATCGTTCTCTGTCGTAACAAAATTATTAGTATTCTCTTATAGACCAAATGTTCAACACATTTTATAATTTGGTTCCTGATGTTGTTCTTAAATTGGTCGAACATAAATATCGTTCCTTGACAAAATAAAAAGAGTTGTTAATCCAGTTCAAACACATTGCCAGGAAAGTTTAGGCTTGTTAAACCTGCCGTAGTCGAATGAAGATATTCACTAAGCAATGAGATCTTCGACTGTAGGTTGCTTTGGCAGAACCAGCCAATCATATGTCACGGACCATTAGAAAATTGGTGACCTGGCTCTTACAGTTCAGCGCTATTGTATTTGAGCTCATGCGCATTTGTGTCATGGTTGTAAAAGATAATCCTGAGATTTGGGACGGTGGCTTTAATGTTAAACTTCGTATGACAATACGAAATCCTCCAGCGTAGCCCTGATTCGCAAGATAAATGCTGTGATTGTCTACGTAACACGACAAATAATGGTTACAAAACGAATATAAAAATGATATTATGTTGATTCAGATATGACAAATGATGAATATTGAAATGAATATTAATCTGATTATTTTTGGTGGAGCAGTTCCCCAGGTGGCCTAATGGATAATCCGTCCCTGAATCCTTCTCCATGAGAAGTTTAATACGTAGCAAATAAATAAGAGAAAAAATAAAGTTTATCTTCAAGAACGCGAACTTTTCTCTCAGTATGCTAATAGTGAGAAGTTAAAGGGCCCTAATTTGCTTTTAATTTTTAAAAATATTGTGCATGCTTGTTCAGAAGCTGAATTGGCAACTTTGCCGCTTTTTTCCCCATTGGGAAAAGGGAAAAATATATTTAATTTTCTCTCTTCCCCTGCCATTATAGTCCTTAATTAGCGAAAGAACTTCTCACAGACTCTGATCAGCACCAGCAGCCTCGACCTTACATAGAGGACTTCTTGAACTTCCGTTCTTAGAAAACGGCGAAGAGTCATAATGCGACGCTGGGAAACGGAAGTTTTTATACGCTTCGAAGACAAAATGAATAACGTTAAGGACAGAGTTGAAGTAAACTGAATGCTTTCCTCGTCATTTATTTAGTTAATCGTTTTACATATTATTATTACACTGCATTTATTCGTCTTTCATATCAGGAACATTGCGAAATGTTCTTAGTTACGGGATTTGTGAATTTTACGGGAAATGTTTCGGCATTCTGTGTTGAAGCTGATTTGCAATATTAAGAGCCTTTTTCCTTCAGTGACTATCATTCGTCGAAATGCAAAGAGAGACTGTTGTTTGACAATGCCTTCATTCCACAATGAGTGATGCGGGAAATGAGTGCAGCATTCCTTTAACTTGAGAAAAGATCCTCTTTTCGGCTGCAAATATTAACCTAAAAGACAGTACTGAGACAACTGATCTAGCAATACATGTTTCAGGTATAAAAGGAAATTCTTTCCGCCAATCACAATCAAGTTTGCATCCAATGTTATAGCATCACTGACTGTCGCAACAACTGAAAAAGTATCTTCCTGTTCTGAAGAAATAACCTTCTCGAAAGATTCGGATTCGTCGGATGCTCTCCAATTATTTACGGTTTAAAAGTTAAACCAGTTCGAGAGTGGAGCTGACCTATTGAAGGTGGAGACTGATTCTGTTAAGAGCGATTAATTCTGAAATATCTCAGGCTGAAATTACAACACGAAAGTTTTAGAAAATCAAAACGAAGGCAGACATTGTTAATATTAACAACAATATTGACCTGTGATCCATATCATGAAACCGAGTTTCGTGATGAAATTGAAATCGGATCTTCTGGCTCAGACATCTTGTCTACTGGAGAATTGAAACTGAAGCAAAATTGGAAGAGTTTCTTGCGCTGTCATTTCACTGGTATATTAAATTAATTTACAGTAGTCCTCGTACAGTTGTTTCGTATTGCCTTATAGCAGTTGAGGTTGCATTTTTAATGGTGTCAAATATCTCAGGATGCAATTGCAACACAGAAGTTGTATTTTCATCTCTCACCTGCCATAAAACTCAATTTTTTCAGCTTATTCGTCAATGCTATGGATTAAGAAAAAGAGCATTTGCTTTTTTTTATTAGTTTGTTGGTATTTCAGATTTGTTTTGCAACCATTGATTTAGGAGATATAAAAAGGTGTAAAAGGAAATCGCTTGCGAATGTAAACTCTGTTTCTTTTTTCTTGTAGACTCCTGTGGTTTCATTGTGTCTCAGGATTGCATTGCCAGACAAGTGGCAATCGACTCCTGCTCCCCTCGCAGCAGTAGCCTTGAAACAGCAGTTCCTTGAAACCTTACGTCTGAAGCGGAAATAGGGTGAAAGGTCTCTCAAGTCTCTTGAGTTCTGACTTTCGCAACTAATTGAAATCTAACCTGACTTCATTTCAGAATGTCAGCAGGTTTTTATCGACCTTTGCAGGAAAGGAATGCTAGAAAAGGCAACTTCTTTTCCATTTCATTGCCATCATCAACTTTTCAGTAGGAGCAAAAAATATTGTGTAAAGTAATATTGAAAAGAGGGATAAAATATTGTATTCAACTTCCTTCAAAAGAATGGAACTGCCAAAAAGCTTTGAAATTCTGAAGGCAAAATGCCCATTAAGAAACAAATGAAAACGTATTTTTTAATTTACCGAATTTTTAAAAAGAACCGAAAAAAAGGTTAAATTTGTTGCGTTCAAGTCTGAGGAAACGTAGAACTAAAATTCTTCAAAAACGTATGTTCATTTTAGATAACTTTTTGATATGAAGGACATGCAGTTTGCTCTAAAGGAAAAATAATGTTTTTCCTGTGCTCTAATGAAAATGAAGTCTGCTTTGGATTAAAGAGAAGAGTAGTAAATCCTTTTCAAGAAAGTATCGTATTCGTTTCATTAAGTTCGCTTATCAAAATTCTTACCAACAAGTTAGTCCTAAAAGATATTGGAAGTGAGACAACTGTTACGGATATGAGCAATCGCCTCGGGGGGGGATGCAATAAATTAACTTGCAACACTCCTCGTCTCGTCTTTTCGTATGTGCATCACGTTGCACATGCGCATAAAAACTGGGTTTTAGCTTCTTCTTGTGATCGGAATGAGCGAATTAAAATGATTCAACTAAAAAAATTGTTATCATAGATTATTTTTAATTTTAATTATTATAAATGTTGTATCGAATATTGTTAAACTCACTTCAGACAGAAAAATTAAATTGGAAATTAATGCATTCCGAGTTAGTCTACAGCGATGGATTCAGAATAAGCATTAAGTCACCAGCATCATACTTTATGTTCTGTATCTTCTATTGAAGATTCTCAAACTTGCGAAACACTAATTCATCCATTATAGGAAACTAAAAGAATACCAGTTGGTGAATTAGCGAAGTGAGAGACGTCTCTGTGATTTTCAATGGTTATGATTTGGAATGGGTCTTCCAGTTGATTTGTCTTCACAGACTGATCGCACAGGTGATGTGCGATTCGAGTTCTTGAACTAAACTTGACCAGAAGGAATAGAAATTGTCCCTTCACCTTCCCGTCGCATATTTCTCGGGGCCGCTTCGCTTTTAATTCTTTTTTCCTGTATTGTAAAATTGCATCGATTTCAATACCTAACTCACTGATTGTACAACGATTCTAACGAAGGAAACGAAGACTTCGACACTTCTAAATGTTATGGACTGTGGCGTAGTGGACTTCCACTTTACCTTAGTTACTACGTTCAGTGGTATGAAAATACAACACGATGATGCGTCATTGCACATATTTTGATGGTGGAAACGAGGTCCACATCGACTAGAGACGAACGTTATCCGCTCCTAAATGCAAAGCGCCACAGATTCCACAGAGCACGCCAGCTCGCTTTCGACCTCGCTGCTTCCACAGGATGGACTGTATCGCCGCAAACTGTGTCCAGAAGGCTTCGAATAGGTCATCTTTATGCAAGACGACCTGTTGTGTGTGTCCCTTTGATATCCGACCAGCGCAGGGTCGATTGAATTGGTCTCGACATCATCGCACCTGGACTCCACGTCAATAGGGCAATGTTCTGTTCACCGATGAACCCCGATTTGGTCTGCAAACCGATTACCGAAACCATTGGTCTGGAGACAGTCTTGGACCAGACATCATCCCATTAACATGCGGGAAAGTGATGGTTTTGGAGCAGCTGGTATGTTGGTATGAGAAGGCAGCATTCTTAACGGCAGCACAGACCTTCATGCTTTCTCAGGAGAGATTGTACAGATGTAAGGTATCGCAATGAGATCCTCGAAACGTATCCTTGTCCATTTCTCGTAGCAAATGGTCTCTGGTTCCGTGTTATAATGGATGATAATGCTCACCCTCATAGAGTTCGCCTTGAGAGTGGAATCATAAGCGGCATGGACTGGCCTTCTCGATCACCTGACCTAAATCCAATACAACATTTTTGGGACGCTCTAGGACAAGGCATCAACGGTTGCAATCCACCTCCCAGGAGCTCCGCCGATCTGCACTCATTCATGTTATGAATGACAATTACTTCCTCAAACCCTCATTGACACCCTGATTTGAAACATGACGAGTCGTTGTGCACCCTATTTCGCTGTCTGAGGTAATCACACACACCATATTAAGTCTATGTTATCATTGAACTTTTATATGCCATTTTGAGGTAATGATTTTCTAATTTGAATATCTCATTAAATATTCACGGGAATTCTTTTGTTTTTCAAGTAATAGTGGGATATATGATCATGAACTTCATCTATACGTTTCACTGATATCGAACGAAGGACTTGTTTGTAAATCATGTTTCTGTGTTTGTTGCTTAACTTTTGAGCCCTTGTACCTATTCCCTCATAGGTGTCGGTTAATCGAAGCATAACAGTAACCAAAAGAAGGAATTTTGCATCCCATGAGCAAAATAGGACACTTTTTTTCTTTACAAACTTTTCGTGAAGGACATTTTTTAACCTTCATTCACAAAAGCATTGTCGTAAAAAACCCTCAATATTTTGGCAACCTTATGACAAATTTAATGAAAGTGAAACTTAGTGATTTTTTATCCGCAGCAACATGGAATGGGAAAACTCTTCACAGAGATTAGTCTCTCGATGTCCTACAAGCTGTAGCTATGCTTCTTGGAAAGAATGCCTTCTGAAGACGAAATGCATTAATGGATACTTCTTAAAACCAAATTTAAAATAGGGATTAAAGATTTGAATGTTATCTGTTGCTATGCCCCCACTGAGGGCTCGAATGCGAATCAGAAAGATAGGTTTTACTAACAACTTGAGGATGTTTTAAAGTCTATCAAAAATGGAAATATTACCCTTGAGTTGCACAGGAATATGCTTGATTAATCAAGAGCAAACGAGAGATATCTCTGTTAGGAACGCTAAGTCATGTAGGGGAACTGAAATTGGGTTTGACCATTTCCTTGTTAAAACTGTCTTCCAACTGAAGCTTAAAAATATTATTTTAAGATTAGAAGAATTGATTTTAATACTGAAGCTTATGTATTATGTATAGTGCAATGTATACAAAATAAATAAATAAAAAACCCCTCAAGCAGCTGCTTGCCACAGAGGTCTGACAGGAGCCTGTCAGTTTATATGCCATAGTAGAAGGTCTGAGAGGACGGCAGGACCTCAGCAGAAAAACGACACATACATCCATGCCTTACCCGGGGCTCGAACCCAGGTCCCGTAGATCCCGTAGAACATTCTTGAGAAAGGCTTACAGTTGCAAAAAAAAACTTGGTTACTTGCTTCGTAGATTTCAAATAGGATTTTGATTCTGTTGTCTTCCATAATTTGTGGTTGATAGTGATATTACATGGCATTCATCATACACTAATATAATGATGCCTCTCTACCATAACAACGAATCGTGTGTGAGAGTAGGTAAGATTTGTAGCGATTGGTTTAGCATTGCTAGTGGAGCTAGACAAAGGTGCATTTTGTCTCCTTTTCTGTTGAAAAGGAGACAAAATGCACCCCTGTCTATGAAATGTCTGCATCCCTGATCTGTTGAAAAGGAGACAAAATGCACTCTTCTCTAACTCCACTAGCAATGCTAAAACAATACCTGCAAGACGTACCAAGCGCGCTAACCACTCGGCCACGGGACGGCCTTGCTTTTATTGTTATACCTTGCTTTTGTTATACCTTTTTTTGTTATACCTTGCTTTTATTGTTTTTTTTTTTTAACTTTTTTGTAAAAAAAAGGAGCATTTATATATATATTTATTAATAATTTTTGGGATTATTTTTATTGAGAGTGTAGTTGAACTTTCAACTGTCTTACTTCATGAAGTATTAGCTATAACATCCTAGATGAAACAAGGCTTTGGCGGCGGTATATGGTTATAGAGAGCTTAATAATCGTGCAATTGATCAATTGAATGTTGATAAGAATCTTTGGCTTGATAGCCTAAGAGCATAGAGCAAAGAAACTTGGTAGAAGAACAAACACAACATCAGAGAGTTAATATTTTGTGCAAGAGAAAACAAAATGGATACAGAGATTAAGGGATAGGAATGGAAGAATTATTAAAAGTTACCTTTCTGTCATGACGAGATGGGCTCGGCATTTCGAATATGTCCTGAACAATGGGACTAGGTCTGCTCTCATTGTCTGAAATTATGATGACTCTATTACTGGTTTTAACAAAGGCCCTATCTCCCGATCTGAAGTTAGTTTGGCTATTTTTAAATTAAAGCTACATAAGTCTCCAGATGTACATGAAATCACCGCTGAAATGCTAAGAGTTAGTATTGATTCTGTTGTCAAATAGCTGATAGCAGTGTTGAATATTTTCTGTGATAAAGGGGTTCTTCCTAAGGATTTTCCTAAAGGTTTTCCAGTTTCCTAAATTTTTTCCAATTTTCAACAAAGGACATCGCATTTCTTGTGATAATTATAGTAACATTAGTTTACTCTCTTCTCAAGATAAATTTCTGTCCGTTGTTCTGAACAAAATTAAAAATTTGGTTCATAAATAACTTCGATATGAACAGTGTGAATTCAGAGATGATAAGGGCCACACAGACAAAATCTTTGCATTCAAACAAATTCTTGAGAAATGTTTACAGTTGCAAAAACCTATGGTTACTTGCTTCGTAGATTTCAAAAAGGATTTTGATTCTGTTATCTTCCATAATTTGTTGTTGATAGTGATATTACATGGCATTCCTCATACACTAATATAATGATGCCTCTCTACCATAACAACGAATCGTGTGTGAGAGTAGGTAAGATTTGTAGCGATTGGTTTAGCATTGCTAGTGGAGCTAGACAAGGGTGCATTTTGTCTCCTTTTCTGTCGAAAATTTTGTTTTTTATATTTCATAGACAGGGGTGCATTTTGTCTCCTTTTCTGTTGAAAATTTTGTTTTTTATATTTCATAGACAGGGGTGCATTTTGTCTCCTTTTCTGTTGGAAAGGAGACAAAATGCACCCCTGTCTATGAAATGTCTGCATCCCTGATCTGTTGAAAAGAAGACAAAATGCACTCTTGTCTAACTCCACTAGCAATGCTAAAACAATACCTGCAAGACGTACCAACTCTCACACACGACTCAGTGTTATTGTAGAGAGCTCTCATTACACTAGCTAACTTATCAGGTATTCCATATGATCTAACAATCAACCACAAATTATGACCATCAACAGAGTCAAAAGCCTTTTTGAAATCTATAAAGCTAGCAACCACAGGTTTCTGAAACTAAACATTTCTCAAGAATCTGCCTAAGTGAAACTATTTTATCAATACATTCCATACCACTTCTGAATCCACACTGTTCATCACACATTTGTCCATCAATCAAATTCTTAATTCTATTAAGTATAATAATGCAAAGAACTTTACCTGGAACAGAAAGTAAACTAATTCCCTTTTATTATCACAAGAACCGCGATCACCTTTTTAAAAAATTGGGACAATGACAGCTCTAGTAAAATCCTTAGGAACAACACCTTTATCATAAAATATATTCAGAATTTCAGTCAGCCATGTAACAACACAAATGTTTCCAGCTCTAAGCATTTCAGTGGTGATTTCATCCACCCCTGAGGATTTATGCAGTTTTAATTTAGAGATAGCCAAAGTGACTTCGGAATGAGATACAGGGCCATCATTAAAGCCAATCTATCCTTATTACAAATAACGGGAGTAGTAGAAATAATCACATTATTTAGAACTTCTCTGAAACAGTCAGCCCACTTAGCCATCACAATATCCTCCCCTTCAACCAACTGACCAAGTTTATCCCTCAGTCCCTTCGTATCTGTCTGTTTCTTCCCACACAAAACATTTAAAATCTTGTACAACCCCCTGCTGTTCTGCTGTCTAACTGCTTCCTCTGCTTTGTCATCCAATCTATGAAGCCAAAGATTTTTATCAGCTGTAAACTGATCCTTTACACGTTTGTTAAACTCGTTGTAATGCCTTCTGTTAGAACTAGTAGGGTGTTGATTCATATTAACCCTGCACTTCCTTCTTTCAGAAACAAGTTCCATAGCCTTATCACTCAAATAATTTTGTTTCCTTTGTTCCCTTTTGCCCAAAAGAGTACTGTTGGTTTCAAGAAAAGCCTGCTGAAACTGCTACCATTCTCTCTCAACTTCAGCAGTAACCAAACCACGATTGTCATAATGACTAAGTAGCCTATCATGGTATGTTTTGTCTATATCTGGATCTTAATTTTCTTAACCTTAGCACAACATTTATTAAGCTTCAGCTGCAAAACACTTTTGACCATGTAATGGCCAGACCCAATTTCGGCTGCCCTGCATGATCTGGTATTCCTAACCGAACTAACCCATTTACTGTTAATTAAAACATAATCTAAGATATTCCTGTGTTTGTAGTATGTGTTAGGTATTTCTAAACCAATAAGTATGCTTACCTGTAGAAGATGTTCTCCAATGGCAATGGATAATATCTTCCAATGGCAATGGAGAATTCTCCAATAGCACAAGAGAAATATCTCCTTTCTTCACAGAATCTAAAATATCCTGAAGCTGGCTGTAAAGCATATCTTTATCGTTCTCATCAGAGTCCTCTGTGGGGGCATAACAACAAATGACATACATGTCTTTAATTTTTGCTTTCAATTTTGCTCTAAGAAATCTTTCAATAATGCATATACTAGAAGTCATATACTAGAAGAGCATCACTGGTGTGTCTGCTGAGAAGCAAACCTACACCTTGGAGATGCTTTCCATCCTCCATCCCTGAAAAGTGAAATTTAAAGTTATTTTTTAATATCTCACCTTTACTTGTCCATCTGCTCTCCTGCAAGCCTAGAATAACTAGGTTATAGTGCTGGAATTCCTGCGAGAGGACATCAAGAGAATAATATCTATGTAATGTCCTCACGTTCCACGTACCTGCAGAGGGAAAATGATTAGTAGGATTTTTTAAAGAAACTAGGTTTATTGAGAGAGCTAGGGCCAACAATATCAAACAGCCCCATGATCGCAGGCATGGGACAAAGGCCTGCTCCTCCTCCGCTAAAGGCTGAAGTCACCGATACTGGCAGGAACTTCAGGCACCACCCTTTCAAATGAACTTTTTCAAGAGCCATATGGCTTGCTTGAGACACATTACTCCAGTTTAGGCTTGACGATGCCCAACTCGCTAAGTGATGTTCAGGTACCTGCGATGGCCTCTGATTAGGATTATCCACCAGCAGACATAAGGTATCCCATGCCTCTGTTCACTTAAAGCTGACAATCCAGAAGGAAACAGAAAACACAGCGGCAGATTCTCCCTCAGCAGAGTCCCACCAGTGCAGCAAGTCCAGAATCCATAATCAAGCTCAAATCCATAACACGTCCAGTCTAGTAGGTATAAATGGTCAACACCAGGACCCTGTGTGGTTGACCACTCCTCAGCAGGGTACGAAAAAAAGAAAAGTAGCCAGAGTTGGCTAATCTGGCAGCCCTCCCCTTCCGTTCCCTTCCACAAGAGAGTATCTCTTTTGAAATGTACTAACGACCTGCACCATGAGAAGGCGGGGTCGGACATTCGGTGGTAGACCTAGTCGGTTATTTGCGTCATCACTGGGAATTGGTACACAGCACTCCTT
Source organism: Ryuthela nishihirai (assembly GCA_038380435.1). NCBI lineage: Eukaryota > Metazoa > Arthropoda > Arachnida > Araneae > Heptathelidae > Ryuthela > Ryuthela nishihirai. Next base: position 81,882,449 of record JAWZYU010000012.1, read on the forward strand.
CCAGTTTATGCCTAGCTACCATTCATTGATTTAAACCTGATCTTTGACCTCAAAAGACCTTTCTGATATACATTTCAGTAGCGTTTCCTAGATCTACGTCCTGAAATACCCCCAAAGTCCGTTTTTGAGCTCCATAGCAGTAGATCTAAATGTGACCTTTGACCTCGACCTCCTGATACGAAATGTCGTAGCGTTTGCTAAAATTACCGCTTGGAAAACTCCCAAACGTCATTTTTAGTTCCATAGCTCTGGTAGATCTAAATCTGACTTTTGACCTCGAAGAACCCTCTGGATCCGAAATTTCGTAACATTTCCGCTATCTGTACCCTGAAAAATCCCCAATTGTTCACGTTTCTGGCGCTCGTAGATCAAGGTATGACCTCTATTTGAGTTTAGGAACACGATGGAGGTCAAATTTGGGATATTTCTCTTGATCTAAGATCCAGATTATCTCTAGGTGCAAATTTTGAGAGTTCTACCATTGCTGCATTATAGTTAGAATTACCATGATCCCCTGTCAGTCAGCAGTCAGTCAATCACTCCCAGTCGTCTGTATACAGGGTATCCCATAAATTCTTATACCAAGGTCTGAGTGTCCCATAGTTCGTATACGTGGTCACACGGAAAAATGACTAAAATTTTGTTTAATATTGTTGTTTAAGATGAGTCGACACGTTGGTGAATGACATTGTAACGATGTATCATCGCCTTACTCCAGGAGAAAGTGAAATTGATACTTATTCATGTTGCCAGAAAAAAGTCAGTGAGAAGCACGCGAGGATTTTCACAGGCTACATCCGGACAAGCCAAACCAACATGTCCATCAGCAATATTCGGAAGAGACTGCAGGAAACTGATTCGGTGATAGATAAACCTAGACCAGGTCGTCAGTGTTGTACCACAGCTGAAGACCACATTGTGGATATTCTGGCTAAAGTCGAAATTAGCCCTCGCTGGTCTGTAAAAAAATTGCACAAGAGGTGGGATTTGGAGAATCATCTGTGTGCAGAATCCTGAGAAGAAATAGATTCCACCCATAAATGGCACAGGAGATCCATGAGAACGACATGGACAGCAGACAGCAGTTCTGTGATTGGGTACAAAAAACTTCAGGAACAACCGTCTCCGTTTGCTGATATATGTAATCTTCAGCGATGAATTTCGCTTGAATGGGACAATCAACTGCCACAATTATCGTTACTGGTTATGATGCAACCACATTGGGTTGAAGACGATCTCAGGGATCTCTTTGTGTGCAATTCATGGTGACAGCATCATAGGACATTACTTTTACAGTCACTGGCGACTCTTATTTGCAAATGTCATTTTGGTACCCTATTTAGAGGAGATACCTTTAGCACGCAACCACAGTGTTTTCTTTCATCAGGATGAGGCATCGTCCCACTATGCCATAACTGTCAGAACTTGGTTGCATGAAAAACTACCTCACAAATGGATAGGCCGAAGTTATCGTTGAATTTTATTTCTATGGGGACGTAAAATTTCATGTGTACCAAAATCGACCCCGAACACTGGATGAATTAAAGGAGAAAATGTGCAGCGAATGTCGCAAGATGAGAGATGATTAATTTTGTTGTTCAATTATCAGTAACCTACGTCGGTTGTTTCAGTTATCAGTAACGTGCATGGTCATTCAGAGACAGGATTGCCATATGCTAGCAACACAGGGTTGCTCAGTTTGAGTATTTGATGTCTTATTATGGATTTGGTACAGTTGAATAAAGTGAACATAAAAGTTGACTACGTGTGAAGTTGAATATTATTACTTTGCCTAGGTATAAGGACTTATGGGCCTCTGTATATTGTATGTCTGTGTGTCTGCATGTATGTCTGTGTGGACATTGCGTGGTCAGATTATGAACTGTGCATTGTGCGCGAAGAAGCGAATAACGAAACATCGAATACTAATGTCAGTAAGAAAGGTTTTATAAAAGAACCATGAAACATAGCTATCTATAAAACCTTTCTTGCTGACATTAGTATTCGACGTTACTATGAAGGCCTGTCAAACCATAAGGGCATGGTGGAAAGCAAAGTCAAATTCGACATGGGTGAAAAGGCTGATCTTGACGGAGTTCGAAAGGAGGTTCATTGTTGGAATGTGATTGTGATGGGAACGTAAGTGACGGCACTCAGCGGAAAGAACGCGGGGCACACTATCCAATATCCGAAGTGAATGGAGAATGGCGACGGTCTCAAAAAGTGTCCGTTAATCGGAGCAAATGCAGAAGAGGAAAAAAGCTCTAACAGTTGGCACGAATTGTATGGCAAAGCAGCACGAATTGTATGGCAAAGCAGCACGAATTGTATGGCAAAGCAGCACGAATTGTATGGCAAAGCAGCACGAATTGTATGGCAAAGCAGCACGAATTGTATGGCAAAGCAGCACGAATTGTATGGCAAAGCAGCACGAATTGTATGGCAAAGCAGCACGAATTGTATGACAAAGCAGCACGAATTGTATGGCAAAGCAGCACGAATTGTATGGCAAAGCAGCACGAATTGTATGGCAAAGCAGCACGAATTGTATGGCAAAGCAGCACGAATTGTATGGCAAAGCAGCACGAATTGTATGGCAAAGCAGCACGAATTGTATGGCAAAGCAGCACGAATTGTATGGCAAAGCAGCACGAATTGTATGGCAAAGCAGCACGAATTGTATGGCAAAGCAGCACGAATTGTATGGCAAAGCAGCACGAATTGTATGGCAAAGCAGCACGAATTGTATGACAAAGCAGCACGAATTGTATGGCAAAGCAGCACGAATTGTATGGCAAAGCAGCACGAATTGTATGACAAAGCAGCACGAATTGTATGGCAAAGCAGCACGAATTGTATGGCAAAGCAGCACGAATTGTATGGCAAAGCAGCACGAATTGTATGGCAAAGCAGCACGAATTGTATGGCAAAGCAGCACGAATTGTATGGCAAAGCAGCACGAATTGTATGGCAAAGCAGCACGAATTGTATGGCAAAGCAGCACGAATTGTATGGCAAAGCAGCACGAATTGTATGGCAAAGCAGCACGAATTGTATGGCAAAGCAGCACGAATTGTATGGCAAAGCAGCACGAATTGTATGGCAAAGCAGCACGAATTGTATGGCAAAGCAGCACGAATTGTATGACAAAGCAGCACGAATTGTATGGCAAAGCAGCACGAATTGTATGGCAAAGCAGCACGAATTGTATGGCAAAGCAGCACGAATTGTATGGCAAAGCAGCACGAATTGTATGGCAAAGCAGCACGAATTGTATGGCAAAGCAGCACGAATTGTATGGCAAAGCAGCACGAATTGTATGGCAAAGCAGCACGAATTGTATGGCAAAGCAGCACGGATTGTATGGCAAAGCAGCACGAATTGTATGGCAAAGCAGCACGAATTGTATGGCAAAGCAGCACGAATTGTATGGCAAAGCAGCACGAATTGTATGGCAAAGCAGCACGAATTGTATGGCAAAGCAGCACGAATTGTATGGCAAAGCAGCACGAATTGTATGGCAAAGCAGCACGAATTGTATGGCAAAGCAGCACGAATTGTATGGCAAAGCAGCACGAATTGTATGGCAAAGCAGCACGAATTGTATGGCAAAGCAGCACGAATTGTATGACAAAGCAGCACGAATTGTATGGCAAAGCAGCACGAATTGTATGGCAAAGCAGCACGAATTGTATGGCAAAGCAGCACGAATTGTATGGCAAAGCAGCACGAATTGTATGGCAAAGCAGCACGAATTGTATGGCAAAGCAGCACGAATTGTATGGCAAAGCAGCACGAATTGTATGGCAAAGCAGCACGAATTGTATGGCAAAGCAGCACGAATTGTATGGCAAAGCAGCACGAATTGTATGGCAAAGCAGCACGAATTGTATGGCAAAGCAGCACGAATTGTATGACAAAGCAGCACGAATTGTATGGCAAAGCAGCACGAATTGTATGGCAAAGCAGCACGAATTGTATGACAAAGCAGCACGAATTGTATGGCAAAGCAGCACGAATTGTATGGCAAAGCAGCACGAATTGTATGGCAAAGCAGCACGAATTGTATGGCAAAGCAGCACGAATTGTATGGCAAAGCAGCACGAATTGTATGGCAAAGCAGCACGAATTGTATGGCAAAGCAGCACGAATTGTATGGCAAAGCAGCACGAATTGTATGGCAAAGCAGCACGAATTGTATGGCAAAGCAGCACGAATTGTATGGCAAAGCAGCACGAATTGTATGACAAAGCAGCACGAATTGTATGGCAAAGCAGCTACTACAGTTCATCAGCTGAGAGAGATAAGCACGCGCAATACTTCACAACCCATTTCAATGAGCCAAAAACCAGAGAATTAAAACCTTTGAAATTTGGGAACTGTACTATGTTACATAAGACGAAGTATAAGACTTTATCATAATAATTTATCCAGGTAGTACACTTAATGTCCAAATTAAATAAGGATATTTTGTTTCAAATTTAGTGTCAAAATTTCTTATTTGCTTATATTTATATTTTATAATTTTAAAAGCATATCGACTAGGTGTTTTTTACACTGATGTAAACCGTTTATAAACATTTTTACTTATATCTTCCTATTTTCGTTTGACATTTGTCGGTTGTGAATTTGTCGAAACAGTTGTTCCACCATATCTTTCGAACGCAATGGAGAAACTTAAGAATTTATATGTCAAATGAAAGCTTGTAATGCGGGGAGTGTCATAGGCTACAAAACATCATCTCCATGTTTTCTTACTCCCTAAAAAGGGGAAATATTAAAACTATTGTTCCGCTATATCTTCAGAACGCGAGTGCCGAAAACAACAACCTAAACGTCAAATGAATGCTTTCTTCCCCACCAAAAAAGGGGGGAACCTGAAAACGATATTCCCCTTATATCTCATGAATCTAAGTGCTGAAAATAACAAGTTATGCGTCAAATGAAAGCTTGTGGCACGGGAAGTTTTGCAGTCTATTAACCACAGTGTTTTCTTTCACCTCCCCATACCCATACTACCTCCCCATACTACGTTTCCCACTGAAAAAGGAGGAATATGAATACGATTGTTCTGCTATCTTTTTCAGTAGGTCAATCGGCGCTCTATCTTCCTTTGAAGCGAATGCAAACTCAGTAACTGATTGCACCATCGATGTGCTTTAGGTTTATTTTCTTCTTTTTACGGCGCATATAGAAAGCTAGGTATTTTTTTAATTTTCCAATTTATTTTTTTGACGTATATCATGCAGGATCTTAATTTGCTTGGAAAGTAAGAGTAAAGGTAGTAAAAGTGTTCAGCAGTAAAGAGTCACAGGATGTGTCCTGTAGACATGAAACTCATGAAAAAATAAGCTGAAAAATTTGATTTTGCAGTGAACAGAATTCGAACCCACGTCTCGAAGAAGAAATGTGGGTTCGTATCCCACTCACGGTAAAACAAAATTTTTTCAGCTTATTTCATGTAGTAAAGGTAGTTAGAGTAATCTTTCTTGTCCGTATGCATTAACTATTGGAACGACAATGGTATTGGAAACATGATATTCATATAACATAAAACATAAAAGCAAGGAATTATTAGTTATCTTTATACGTTGCCAGCTACAGCGCCATATTGATGAGGTGTAATTGTCCCCGCCTGCCGAATCGTGAGGTGCTCAAAATTTATCAGTACTTAAACCATTTTATACTAACTATGTTTGTAAAGTTTTTGGTTTCCTAAGATAGAAGAATTAGAAGATAAAGCGTATAAAAGTTTAATATGCTTTATGGATAAATGATTTCATTAATATTTAAGGGATGCGAATGATAAGTAGGTGCGAATATTATTTCCCCACCCTTAAACCATAAACCCACAATATTTTAACCTGACAATGGTGAAATGGGCTGTCAGTATATAGAGCTCTGGAATGAAATCACCTTAAGCCGAGATGTCTCAGGACTAGAACCATTTGAAGGACTAGATAGCGTTGATCTGACTCTCTGTGTCCTTTCATGAATAATGCTTAAGTGGAATCGACCTTTAGTCAAATAAACCTACTGAAAAAATAAGACCCGAAATGGAATGAGCACTAATATGGTGAAATCTGTTTTAGCTGTTCGGTCAGGTCTTAGGCAGCAAAAGAAATGGCAAATCTATTATGAAATCCGCATGCTATGCTGCATAACATTGGTTGCCATGGAGATTACTTACGCTTACCCATGTGATCATAGACTATAACTTCCGCAAGTGCTACTACCTCAGACACCAGACTCTAAATTTTCAAGTCCCAGGGCAGATTAAAATGAATTCTTTGCCCTCACTGAAAATATTGACACTGATCATCTAGCAAGTTTTTTTTATGTTGAATATCATATTGCTATATCCAAACAAGTTTTACCTCCTGAAAACGAATTCTCGTTGCATCCATTAACGATTTACTGTCTTAAATATTAATAAAGATTTCCCACAGTAGGATTTCTTAACGGTTGATTTATTTTATGGTGTATTTTTATGTTTTGCATAATCAATAAAGTTATGTTTCTTAAATTTAAAAATTGATCTCCTTTAAAAGTTAAATCGAAAAACCATTTTAACTGTCAACTCAATTAAATGAGCCATTGTTCTGTCGCAGAACTTGCTGTAAATATCAGGTAATTCAAAATTCTCTCTCTACAATAAAGAACAAAAAGACGAGAAAAAGAATTTAAACTAAACTTGTACAATATATTTTTCTGAAGATTTCACTTTAGTCCTATTCCATCTTTTTAATCATATTTAACTTTTCAAATCATGTTTAATTTTTTTGCGAACTAGAAAAATTTCGCGTGTCCAAATCTCTAACGTAGGCTTCATTGCACAACGAATGTTGCTATCCTAAGAAGATATTGTTTTTCAAATGTAAAACAAAAACAGCATTTTTAAGTGTTTTGTCCATCTTAATTTCTTATATGTTAATTGGCAACACTGGTAACGACGGGATCCAACCGACATTGAAAATGGGAATTGGGGATAAGGGAGGAGAGACAGCGGCGATCGTTGCTAGGGACCGATGTCTTTCACTCCAGTTGCATGAAAAGGCCAGAGTGTAACAAAATGGGAGAAATCTGTGGCTTGTGAGAGATCTTGCTCCTGTCTCCAGGTGGCGTATCCGTCGATTCTCCTGTTCTAACGTTCTGTCAATGCTGCCAGAGTCTTCGCCACTTGTCTGGATACCTTCCTGTATCCCCGGTGTGGAATCGTTCAGACAACAATGCCCATACGAAAAGCGATTTGGAGTACTGGCCATCCAGCTTCTGACAATGATTCGACCTCTTCAAATTCCGTCAGATGTACATAACGTCTCATTTCGTGTATTAAAGTCATTGCGCGCTCTTCGTAGGTCATTCACTCACCATTTTGTTCTCCACTTGATGTATAATAACAAGTAATAAATACAATATAAAAGTATAAAATCTTACTGAGGCCAAGTCTCATGTAAAGCCACAGATTGACCAGGAATTGTGCCTACTTTTAGAAGAGAAAAGGAGTAAATTTTATATGTGTTGCTTTCACTAAAAAGCGAATATAGCATTTCAGCATTACTACTGATTTCATGTGTGAACATTTTTAGTAATAAGAAATCTTACAATTATTGAAATCAATATTTATCAGTGTTGAATTGCTTCTTATACTACCGAGTATGCTTCAACATTCCCTGAATTTTTCAATTCATTAGGTAACTGATTGCTTATTTACTTTTATGCATTTTGGTACTTCTCGCTGTTCACTTGCGCTGCACTCTTTGAGTTTTCCCATGTTGAGATTGACAACGCGTGAAGTACAGCAACCATAGCCGAAAGATTGCGTATTTTGTCTTATATCACAAGTTTATGATCCCCCTCCCTCTCCCTGAATCCCACTCCCAAATCACCACAGACTCTCATAGTTTATGAATAATTGAATGAAGCATAAAAAATTTCTATCACGTTTATGCCTCTGCTAGCTGTTGAGAAAACGTCTCTCCTTTCAGGAAATTTGAAGTGTAGTTAATATCAAGCGGTCACAGGCTATGAATAGTCTTGAGCATACAGGAGAAATGATCTTGAGCTCTCTACGATAGGAGCACACGACCGAATCACCTGACCTGTTTATCAGGTTCTTGATTTTGTATCTCTCGGCTCAAAACAATCTTTCTTCTATGTTCATGATTGAAATGTGGTTTTCAGTAAAATCCCAAGGTCATTCAAAATCAATGGGAACCTCTGTTGACAGACGAGAGAGAAATTCGACTGTGACAACCTTTTGGACAACGGTCAGTGGCCGAAATTGGCTGGGCAATTTATTAAGCTGCCAATGAGCAATTTATTAAGCCTTCACATCCTACCCTTCTCTATGTGTTTAAATGGTTCCAGTGAATAATTGCAAAATATCTGGGATTTTAAATAAATTGAAGCTTTGTTCCTTTTTGCCATCCTACATAGATTGTCTTATTTGTTCTACATCTTTTATGCTGACTTCATTTGAGGACTTCTCGTACTCAAATTCTTCAGATTGCATTATGTGCTTATTGGAAGAAGAAATGTGCATTTTTCAAAGCTAGCGGAATTTCGCAGTATTTGTAACGAAGATGAAAATCAAATCAATATTAATATGAAATAAAACTTAATAGAAATGTTTAAGCTTTAAAATGTATTGCCCTAAGCGGTCACTGTCCCACATTTCGACCCACCCACCAGGATATTGTCCAGTGTCCATGCGGAATCAACATTGATGAATACAGGAGCATAGCGGAGGGACTACGGTTGGGGGGGGGGGCAGAGAACGAAAACTTTCCAACTAAGAAAAGGCAACTGTCATAACGGACGCACCCAGAATTTCGTGCAGAGGTGCTTCCATAGATTTTGCCAAGGACCTCTTTTTCGCGGCATTGCCATGATTTTACAAAAATAAACTTCCTCTTCCATTTTATTAAATCACCGACATTTTACCAAGTCCAATCGAATTTTACCAACTCTATAAGATTTTCCCACGTTTTCTCGATCTCCCCTTATTTTCATAAATCCAATCCTATTTTTCACAAGTAACCTATATTTTACCAAGTGGCTTCGAATTTTGCAAACTTCCCTAGATTTTACAAACTGCCCTTAATTTTACAGAGAAAGATCAAATTTTTACATCTTCCCTGATTTTGACAAGTCACTTTGAAGTTTACCAATTATGTATAATTGCACATAAACAAGCCCAATTTTAACAACACACCTACATTTTGCATAGCGGCTTCGAATTTTGCCAATTCCCTTAGATTTGACCAACTTGCCATAATTTTACAGAAATAAACCCAATTTTTACATCTCACCTGAATTTTTCCAAGTCACTTCGAATTTTGCCAACTCTTCTAGACTTTTGCCAACCCCCCAAGATTTTGCCAACTCTCCTTAATTTCGCAAAAACAATCCCAATTTTTACATCTCTTCTGAATTTGCCAAGTCATTTCAAATTTTCCACAGTCGCCAAGATTTTGTCAAGTTTCCTCGATTTTGCCAACTCTCCTTAATTTCACAAAACCAATTTTGCCAACTCGCCTGTATTTTAACAACTGGATTCGAATTTTGCCAATGTCCAAGATTATGACAAGTTTATTCGATTTTGCCAACTAGCCATAATTTTACAGAAAAAAAACGATATTTGCATATTATCTGATTTTTGCAAAATCACTCCGAATTTTACCAATTTCCCAAGATTTTGCCAAGTTGTTCCTATTTTGCCAACTCAACTGTATTTTACTAAGTGGTTTCGAATTTTGCCAAGTTGTCTCGATTTGGCAAAACTGCCCTAGATTTTGCCACGTTGCCTCGAATTTGCAAACACCCCTTAATTTTACAAAAGTGAAAAATCCGAATTTTCACAACTCACCTGGATTTTACAAAGTCGCTTCGAATTTTGCCAACTCCGATTTATTTTGGGGAGGGACGTCCCCCCACCTTCCCCCCCAAAACTATGTCCCTGGATGAATATATGCAAATACTGGAAGAATTTTATGCCCACCGGACATGGAACGAGGTCTGGATTGTTTTTCCGATCATAATGGTGCTATGTCCCACACATTCCGGAGCTCACTTGCATGCGTATTTTGGTGAAGCTCGTGTGGTGAGCAAGGGCCTTTGGTCTGCACGATCTCGGGATCTGTCCTTCTACGACATTTACCTATGGGGAGCATTGAAGCGAAAGATTGATCATAACAACTCTCACACACTTTCCGAGAAGGAAGCAAACGTCCAAGTTAAAATTGCAGCCATTCGAGAGAAGGAACTCAGGTCCATGGCAATGAACTGGGTTAAACTTGGTCAGAAAAGGACATTTCCAGCATTTTCTACAGGTGAGTGACGACTACATTGAAGTGTATTTAGTCAATAATGGTTTGGTTGATTCTTTATGAACAAATTGATTATCCAACGATATCTTCGAACAGCTAGTGATAGTTAAAGTTCACTGTATTTGGATGCTTAGATCGTTCAACTTGCAAGCACCGAATTTGAAATTCGCGGACTGCATAAAAAATACATCGTAAAATGTCACGTGTTACTCAGGGACAACTTGGTCACAATTTTCGAGGCAAAATAAACTTTAATGAAGAAGGGCAGGACACAAATGAAAGTATGTGCGGCCATTCCGCTTTAAATTTCAGTGCAAATGTTTTATGCTCTAATCTGTTAAATTTAATTGTCAATATGCCCAGTCACCGATTAACACGAACTCGACTAACACGAGTTTTAAAATAGGGCTGGTTTTCGACTATCGCTACTGGTTCTCGTTTTAACACGAATTCTCAACTAATGCTCTATGATCGTTTACATTGTTCTACTTACCTTTCCTTGTCTCGCCTACACTGCTTTTCGCAATTTCCTAGGAAAATTAAAATGCTTATACAGCTATGACATGCATTAATATATTTTTAAACAATACAGAACATATTAATTGCACTGAACGACTACACTGTAAGCGTATACCAATTTACCCTGATTGGTTAAATATTAAAACTTGTTTCTTGCAGAGCAGAAACGCTAGGTCAGTCTAACTTCCCCCTCTCCGCTCTATTCACCTGATTTCTGACGAGAAATTCGTATCCGACTAACACGATTTCGCCATAGACGAATTTTTAGAAGAGCACATCTCTCGTGTTAGATGAGGACTGAGTTCACTCATTTCTCATATATTAGAATAGCCTGGATGCGTTTATGATCTTTGGTGTTAATGTTGTGTCATGCAATATTAGAATAATGTTTGCATTGCAACAATGTAAATTCGTATCAGAATAAAACAAAAAAGGAAATAAAAAAACCAATGCGAATGAGGATATCCATTGACAAAATAATTGCATCAGCCGTTGATTATTCTGAGCAGTATAATTGTTTTTCATTTAGTGAAGCTTTTTGAAATAGCAAATCAGTGAATAATAAAAAAGTAGTAATTTTGCGAACCGTAGTTTTAAGAATTTCCAGGGTCACTCCGACCCTGATCATGAAGAGCAGATCTTATTAGATCGGAATTGATTCAAATTATGAGAAAAAGAGGAATTCTTTCGATGCCAGTTAAACTAGACTAAGGAAAAAGCGATGTAAATTAATTGGGAGACAGAATGAAGTAAAATAAGACGCAATGTTATGATCAGAAAGGAAAGGATATACATTTAGACTAAAGCATGCGACGCAAATTAAGCAAACAAGTAAACATAAAAAAAAAATAAAAAATAAATACCCCCTCAAGCAGCTGCTTGCCACAGAGGTCTGACAGGAGCCTGTCAGTTTTTATGCCATAGTAGAAAGTCTGAGAGGATGGCAGGACCTCAGCAGAAAAACAACACAAACGTCCATGCCTTATCCGGGGCTCGATACCCAGGTCCCTTAGATCAGTAGCCAAGCGTGCTAACCACTCGGCCACGGGACGGCTACATCTAGATACAAAAAATACAGGTACAGCTAAATCTAAAGTTGAATATTATGAGTCATCAGCCCACATTTTCCCAATGCATAAAGCGTTGACAGTCATCACTTCTCCCTCACTGCGTCACACCGAGAAACCATTGTCATTTGCTTTTGGCATTTTTGATCGCAACGTAGGCTGGAATACATTAGGTTAATTGATTTCAGAAATTACGTTTAGGTGTATAGTTTGCAAAAATGTTGGTTTAGTTGTTACTCTGAAAAAAAAAATATCTTTCAAAAGAGAACTTTATAATTGTGCATATAAAGCAAGAACAAACTTGCTGATGCTTAATTTTAAGAACAATTGATCAATAGATCGTGGGTTCTTATTGCGCCTGACTCAAGACAATTATTCAGATAACTTAAAGTTGTTCTCCTATGTACAGGAAATTTCTTATGAATTATTATGAGCTTACAAGTAAAATATTTTTCCCCTTAGAAAATAATCTGATGTCTCTGAACGTCTTTCTAAAATGCATCACTCAATGAAGGCATGTCATGGATCTTTCACATGTCACGGATCTTTCGCTCCGACGAAATGTCGACACCAAAGACTACCTGATGTAAATCGGAATACTGGTATCTTGCAAATATCCGTACGAGCAGAGAGGAAATCTTGTAAATAACCATGCGATGCCGCAATTCTTCGCAATCTGCTGAAATGAGAGCGAAGTTCATGTCGTAAGAATTGCGTAAGGCAATGAATTACAAACTAGTAGCGATGACTCTTTACCAAGTATTTTATTTCTCTTTATTGGGACATCATTTTCACTTCTACAGACCTGTATTGCGACGTATTTCAAGGTCGAGTAGAGTGATGCCAGACGCTTCCACAAAACATGGATACTGCCATAAGAAAGGGTATTGCATGAATACTGACAATCCGAGGAAGAATGAATATCGCATGAATACTGCCTATCCCTGCTGCAAGGTTAGTGGTTAGTCTGCATCTTCAGTGAGAATATCCTGGGTAATGGCGACTTAGCCATAGCCTAACCTAGGCATCGAATACGTTTCACTACCATAACTAACCCTAGAAAGAACCAAACTATTATACAGTCTAATTTTAGTCTTTAGGTGTATACGCCTATTTCACCAGAATCTCTATAGATTCTTAAAAGTCCCGGCAGCAATCCCTATTCGTCTGTTAATCTCATGCCGCACATCACCAGTATCTGTTACATAGCTCCCAAGGTAATTAAACTGTGACACCTGCTCAAGACTGCAACCATTCAGATTTATTGAATTACAGCCTACCTGACCAATTTTTCTCACTTTAGTTTTTTCTCTGTTTATAATCAAAGCTACTCTACTACCAGTTTCATCAACAGCTCGAATGAAAGAGTTCATCTCATCAACATCATTTGACAAATAGGGCATAACCTAAATCAGAAATTTTCGTATCTCCAGACCGTTTAAGACCAAAATCTTTTCACTTGCAGTGACTTTCGAATAACATAATCAATGACTAAACTAAAGAGAAAAGAAGACAAAATGCACCCTTGTTGAACATCAGAAGTAATGCTAAACCAATATAATAACGACTCACTGTTATTATAGAGAGCTTTCATTATGTTAACTAACTTCTCTAGTGTACCATATGATCTCACAATCAACCACAAATTATGACGATCAACAGAGTCGAAAGCCTTTTCGAAATCAACACAGCTAAAAACCAAAGGTTTCTGAAACTCTAAACTTTTCTCAAGAATCTGACTAAGTGAAAATATTTGATATACACATCCCCTACCACTTCTGAATCCACATTGCTCATCACGCAATTGCCTGTCAACCAGATCCTTAATTCTATTAAGCACAATCATGCAAAGAACTTTCCATGGAACAGAGAGTAGGCTGATATCCCTATAATTACCGCAAGAACTGCATCACCTTTTTTGAAAATAGGGTTAATAATAGCTCTGGTAAAATCCTTAGGAACCATGCCTTTATCATAAAAGATATTCAAAATTTCAGTCATCCAACTGGTAACAAAAACATTCCCAGCTCTGAGCATTTCTGTAGTAATTTCCTCTACCCCTGGGGATTTGTGAAGCTTAAGTTTAGAAATAGCCAAAATAACTTCAGATTGTGTTAAAGGGCCAACATTAAAGCCACCAATACATCTATCATCATTACAAACAATGGGAATAGAACTAACCGCATTGTTTAGAATATCACTGAAATGCTCACCCCACCTAGCCATGACAAAATCCTGACATTTTATAACCTTACCTTCTTTATCCTTCAATACCCGTATGCTTGTCTATTTTCTACCACACAAAACATTAACTAGCTGGTACAGCTCTCTGCTGTTGTGCTGCCTAACTGCTTCCTCGGCTTTCTCAGCCAAGCCATCAAGCCAAAGATTCTTATCAGCAGCTAACTGTTCCTTTGTATGTTTAATAATCCCTCTGTAATGCTTTCTATTAGGATTAGTAGGGTATTGATTAAGGACATTCCTACAGTACTTCCTTTCTAAAATACAGTCAAGTGCCTTATCACTCAAATAATTCTGCCTCCTCTGTGCTTTTTTCCTGAAAGAGTACTGTTAGTTTCCAAAAAATCCTGTTTAAAATGGTACCATTTCTCCTCAACTTCAGTAGTAAGCAAACCATGACTGTTAAATAGTAGTAAGGTAGTCACTGGAAGGAGAACTTCCCCTGTGATGATGCATAGAACCGGCGAGGCCTGGCATTGATTTCCGATTGTTCCCTTTAGGAAAATTTTGCCTTCACAAATTTTGTTTTATTGAAAAAGCAGATAATGCTATGTTGCTTGGTTTAGAGTAATATGCTCCTTTTATTTCCGTTTATAGCCAAATATCATCCTACACTTAGAAGGAAGAAACTTCCTAAAAATTCCGCCGCAGTGTAATGTTGGATTAAAAAGGTAGTCACTGGAAAGAGAGCTATGCACCAATCCCCTGTTTATAGAACCGGCCAGGACTAGTACCTAATGTCCGACCCCGCCTTCTCGTGAAGTAGGCCGTTAGAACCTTTCAAAAGAGATACTCTCTTGTGGAAATGAACGGAACGGGAGGGCTGCCAGATTAGTGTGGCCTACTGATTTGGACAACTATGGCTACCTATATCCACAGCAATCATCATGAAAAATGGTGTGCAGAATTTATACTACAATGGATCGCTGCACATGTGGGGATCCAGAGTAATGAATTCGCTGAAGCACTCTTGCATGAAAAATCCCTCTACTCCTACATGGGAAACACACACCTCAAGAAGTTAATCAAGAAAAAATTAAACGAAATATTTCAACATCATTTTGAGGTATTAACACCTGGGAGATTCAATCATCGAAGCATGATTGAGAATGAGATTTCTCCCTTTGGAAACTTTGGTTTGACTAGAAGGAATATTATCTGTATCACCAGGCTCAGAACGGGCTCAACTTTATTAAACGATTCCTTATTCAAAATGAAAAAAGCAAATTCTCCGAACTGTGTTCATTGCAATGTGAAAGAAACAGTATCACATGAGCTTCTTAATTGTAAAGAATATGAAAATCAAAGGAGAGAATTAATAAACAGTCTAAAAAGAAATAATATTACTGAATTGAGTATTAAAAGTTTATTAGGCCAAGAAGAACCTTCTTTAAGAAGATTTTGCTTTCAAGAAACTTTGAAATTTCTACATAACTGTGATCTTTTTGAAAGAATTTAAAGGAACTTTGAACTAAAGGGAGGCCTTGCTTTTAGACAATTGCTCCATTCTTGACGATCTGGATGAGTCCCGAACGAAAAGTACCGAGTTTCCGGTAGTCTAGGGATTTTTTGACTGACTGACTGACACACTTGATAATATAGGATACTGAAGAGTTGACGCTTGACGTCGTACAGTACAGACGTGTGTGCGTGTGCTGTTTTGTAAATTTGCACGTGGCAGACGATAGCGGTGGAAAGGCGCCAATGCAAGCGGCGTAAGTAGAAGACAGAGATTTTTGAAGACTATTTTAAGAAGATAAGTTTCCCTTTCGTTATTTTGTTCCGTTACACTGTACATTAGAATATTATTTTCCACTATCTCAACCTGCTAAGTGCAGGTTGCTGTCACTTGCAGACAAGAGGGCCTAAAGACTTGTTTTTTGAGACTTTTCTAATTTTTTGTTGAACGACTTTAAGTCAAAATATTCTTAAGTTCATGATAGTTTTCAAGAACAGCAAATGGCTGAACAGAATGATAATAAAAGGAAACGTCGCATGGAAGAACATGACCCATTGCCATTAAAGCTACCTCCAGCAGGGATCAAATTTTTAACAGATAATGAAATAGTGGAATTAGCTAACAATATTGGCCTTCAGATATTCAGTATAATGATTAAGAGAAAAACCCATCCTATCCTAACTGCAAAACCACAAAAACTTAAACGAGCTTTATCAGTATACATTTCCAATCCTAATGAAGTTAAAGATGTACTTATTACCAAGACCAAACATATCGTAATGAACACTTCTTTCATGACATGTGCTCAAGATATTTTAGGCATTTCAAAATTATTTTCTGTTGCTGTTATTGTTATTGAATATGTTTCTGTTACTTTATTAGCGGAGACACTTACCACTCAGTAAGAGATGTAGAGCACACTATTACAATGGAAGAATTGCAAAAAGAGCTCATATTAGTTGTAAAATTACGTCGCTTTTATCGTAAAGAAGGACTTCAATTCATCCCAACACAGTCTGTGCTTGCCACTATTTTAGGTCACTACTGTCCTTCGGAAGTTCATTTATGGTGGCAACGACCATTCATATTCGTATAAAGACCACGCCGCTGCATCAACTGCCAACGCTGTGAGCATTCAGCTGAAACTTGTCGGAGTAAACAACGTTGTAGTCGGTGTGGAGACGAGCATGCCTCCGACCTATGCCATGCACCAACTCCTTAAAGTTGTCTATGTAAAAGGGCCCCATACAACACTGACCAACA
Organism: Ryuthela nishihirai; assembly: GCA_038380435.1. Lineage (NCBI taxonomy): Eukaryota > Metazoa > Arthropoda > Arachnida > Araneae > Heptathelidae > Ryuthela > Ryuthela nishihirai. The sequence goes on from JAWZYU010000012.1 coordinate 81,899,329, forward strand.
CTCTCCACTATGGATACAAGAAAAGGAGATATTAAATTACAAAACAAAAAATCATGCTTCTTATCAAGAGGCAAGAAATAAGATTATTAAAGGCAAAACATCATATGTACATCTGTCGCGAAAAAACAGATTACACCAGACAATTCGAACAACATTGTTAACGCATCAAGGATTGAAACAATTCAGAAAACTATTACAGAAGTATTACAAAGGCGATCTCGAATGTAGGGAAACATTTCACAGAACTGTTTAGTGCAGTTATCGCATCTGGAGTAATACCTCGACCATCAGAAGAGAAAACCAAAACAAATATTCCTTCTTCGAAACAATTATGGATAACAGAAGCGTCACCTAAAATTGGAAATTCTGATGTGTTATCAATAAATAAACCTTCTTCATGTGTTCAATCAGCAACTCTTCAAATAAATTCGTCAGGAAATAAAAACAACTTAACCCAACAGAAGAAAAGCATCTCAAAACCTCTAGAAACGGAAGTTAGCCCTATGGAATATAACAACAATTTTCCATCAACTTCAAACAATAAAATACATAACAAAATTTCTTCCGAAGGTGTAAAATCTCAAAATTCTCGAAAATCAAAAGGTTCAGCCACAAAAATGTTTACCACTTCTAATTAATTTTCCCATTCGATATATTACAATGGAACTCTGTAACATATTTGTAAACTCTCATTTTCTCCAAATTCTTGTGTCTACTCAACTCCTTTAATCATTTGCATTCAAGAAACATGACTAAAGCCTTCTCTCCGATTCTGCCTTTCGGGATATACAGTGTTCCTCTCCGATTGACAAGACGGCAACGAAGTTGGTTTACTTACTGCTGTACACAAAGACTTTCCATGTGAACTGTTAACTCCTAATGCTATTCCTAATTTAATTACAGGACAACTTCAAGTAGCTTCTATTTCCTTACAGGGAACTTAATTGTGGCGAACTGCTACGCACTTAAAGGAGAGGATGCTATCAAAATTTTATGTTATCTATCTACTGCTTATCACAACTTGGACATTATTTTAAGAGACTTTAATGCCCATCATCAAATGAGGAGATCTGTAACTACTTCCCGCTCAGGAGAGATGGTCACAGATTGGATACTTCGAAATAATTAGTGTTTGCTCAATGATGGATCCCTTACTTGTTTTAGTACCGCAACAGGATCTGCTATCGATTTCACTTTATGCACACCAAACTGGCATAGTCGGTGCTCATGAAAAACCACTGCTCCCATCTGGGGAAGCGACCATTCCCCTATTCTAATCAAATTAAAGCCTACTTCAAATAAATTCTTACCACCTGGAGAATCTACTTACCAACGTAGTTTTATGAACTGGAAGCATTTTTACAACATCCTTCTACAACAAGACAGCAATCTCACCGAAAATTCATACAAAGATCTAATTTCAACACTACAATCAGCTTTGCAACTTTCTACTCAAGTTCAACAATTACCAACAATTCGATTTCCAGTGTGGTGGACGCCAGTTTGCCGCAAAGCTTTACAGAAAAAAAAAGCGAGTCTTTAACACCGCAAGACGCTCTCTTATAAAGAAGCAGGCGCAGTTCTCCGCCGCACCATTCGCACTGAAAAATCGCATTACTGGACAAGAATGAGTGAAAAGATTTCTGCCACATCGGATTTATAATGTATTTACCGAAATTTTCGGACAGCGTTTAACCAAGAGCATAATGCTCAGTCTTATAAAATAATGGTCTGTTCTACCACATGCATTGACGCACGGAAACAGGCAGAAATGTTTCTTAATCATTTCATAAGAAAACTTCCTCAACAAACAGCAGGTTTAATCTCTAAATCAAATGCTAATTATTCGACTGATGTTGACCCACCAGTAACCTTTGCAGAATTAAAAAGAGTACTAAGCCGCCAAAGAAACACCTCATGTGGAAGAGACCAGGTTTCAGTAGAAATGTTAAAACATCTTCCTGAACATTACCAGGTGCATTTCTTAAGTTTCTTAATCAGTCATGGGACACTGGAAACATTCCACCTTCTTGGAAAACCTATTATCATTCCAATCCGAAGGCGGGACTTAAGCATGGCACATGGACTTGATTGGCACTTTCAGGCCAATTGCTCTTTTGTCTAATGCAGCAAAGATTGTAAAATGATTTATTTGGCATCTATTTGAGCAAATAGTTTTAAAGCATAAAATTTTTCCTGAAGAAGTGCATGGATTTTTACCCCTGAAGAGCAAAATGCATGTTTTGGCCCCTTTACATATTTTGATTAATGAAACTTTGAAACGACGACATTTTTGTATATTATTGAAACTGGATATTTCACAAGCATATGATTCAGTTTATTTAGAAGCTCTACTCAGGAAACTCCAAGCAATAGGTTTTCAAGGAAAAATCATTACGTGGTTCAGAGCATATCTTGTTAATCGAACAATCATGGTCAGATGGAGAAAAACTCAATCTTCGTGTCAGATGGAGAAACACTCAAACTACAACCACTTGGTTTACCTCAAGGTAGTGTTTTGTCGCCATTTGTATTCAAAATCTATATACAGGATTTTCCAAGCCTCATAAATTCACCTTGCAAAATTGCTATGTGCGCAGATGACATCACTTATACTGCAATGGATATCACATTGGATATCTACTAAAAAATTGTCAACACTCTCTTAATGTCATCTCTCAATGGTCTACAGACTGGGGTCCTAACATTATCAGCCGCAAAGAGTTCAGCCCTTTTAATCAGCCGCAAAGAGTTCGGGCCTTTTAATCAGCCGTCGTCGACATTTAAAACTTACGATGTTAAAGATTGGAACAAAACAGGTTCCTTGGACTGGCAACATAAAAATACTCGGTACAAATTTCCAGAGAAATGTCTCACTGCAAACTAACACTCAACAACAGCTTCGGAATACAGGCCTTCGACTATTAAACGTAATTGGCAGTTTAGCTTCACCACGTAAAGGTCTTCATTCCGCCCTTTACTGCAGCTTGTCAATGCAACAATCAAAACAGCTTTTCCTATGGTTCTCCCCTTTTAATATCTGCTCCAACCAGTTATTGGAATTCCATCTCTCGAATATACCATGCGGCGCTTCGAGCAGCTACAGGTTTACCTGAAGCTACACCTCTTTCTTTACTTTATGCTGAAACTGGTACAGTTACATTTGAAACGTTTGCTAAACATCTGGCCATCAAAACTTCAATAAAAGAAAAGGCATCACCGATCTCTTCAATGTACAGAAACATTTGTAGAGAACCTGAATTTCTAAAATTCTATAAATGGTCAAAACAAACAACTCTTTTTCCGTCATTGACTAATCATTGGATGGAAGAAAACAATATTTCCCAACAAATAGCCATTAAACCACTCTTTGATATCACACCCTGGCTTTCAAGGCCTTATGAAATAATTACTGATTTTTTTTTTTACTTTCAACGAGAACTTAGACTTGCTCTTTCTGACAAGGACCTATTATCAAAATTAAATTCTGAAATTCTACCTACGTGGGCGGACGCCATCTGGATTGGTACAGACGCTTCTCGAACAGGATCCCACACGGGAATTGGAATCGCCTGCCAAAATTACAACTATGAACTTTCCGAACGTCTTCACGACCATACATCTATTTTTTCAGCTGAGGTATTTGCCATTCATAAGGCTGTTGCAAATATAATCAAAGGTCCTGATAAATATTTAATTCTCTCTGACAGCAAGTCAGCATTAATAACTTTACAAAATACCAAAATCAAATCACCTACAGCAATACTGAATTTACATCAAATATTAATCTCTTCTGCTGCTCAGGGTTAATCAATCACAATACTTTGGGTCCCGGGTCACCGAGGCATTCCTCTCAATGAAGAAGCAGATTCACTTGCAAAACAGGATCTTCACATTTCTTATGTTCATCTGGATCCACCATCTTATGCAGAAGACATCATCATCATCATCATCATCATCATCATCATCATCATCATCATCATCATCATCATCATCATCATCATCAAGCAGCCATGGGCTACGGAGGTCCAACCAGACCGTGCAATTTAGTTCTCCAAGCAAGTCTATCCTGGGCTACATCTACTGCATCTGGCCACTGCACACCAATTCTAACAAGGTCCTGTTTGACATTATCTGCCCACCGCATCCTAGGTCTCCCCTTCTTTCTGAGGCCTTTAGGCACACTGTTCATAACCCTATTCGCCAATCTATAATTATTCATATGGGCAACATGGCCAAACCAACGGAGTCTCTCTCTGCACAATATGCTGCTTAAAGGAGGTTGCAAACTCCTTTGCCTAATCTCATCATTAGTTACAAAGTTGAACCACCTAATGCCCAAGATACTGCGTAAGCATCTGGAATCAAAAGCATCTAGTTTCCTGCTATCTTGTTTACAAAGTGTCCAAGTTTCACTACCATAACTAACCCTAGAAAGAACCCAACTATTATACAGTCTAAGTTTAGTCTTTAGGTGTATACGCCTATTTCTCCACACTCTACATAGGTTCTTAAAAGTCCCGGCAGCAATCCCTATTCGTCTGTTAATCTCATGCCGCACATCACCATTATCTGTTACATAGCTCCCAAGATAATTAAACTGTGACACCTGCTCAAGACTGCAACCATTCAGATTAACTGAATCACAGCCTGCCTGACCAATTTTCATCACTTTAGTTTTCTCTCTGTTTATAACCAAACCTACTCTACTACCAGTCTCATCAACAGCTCGAATGAAAGATTTCATCTCATCAACATCATTTGCCAAAAGGGCTAAATCATCAGCATAATCTAAATCAGAAATTTTCGTATCTCCAGCCCATTTAAGGCCAAAATCTTTCCCTTGAAGTGAATTTCGCATAACAAAATTAATAACCAAGCTAAAGAGAAAAGGAGACAAAATGCACCCTTGTCGAACACCAGAAGTAATGCTAAACCAATTGCTACAAGCCTTACCAACTCTCACACACGACTCAGTGTTATTATAGAGAGCTTTCATAATGTTAACTAACTTGTCTGGTATACCATATGATCTCACAATCAAACTAAATCATCAGCATAATCTACATCAGAAATATTCGTGTCTCCAGACCATTTAAGGCCAAAATCTTTCCCTTGCAGTGAATTTCGCATAACATAATCAATAACCAAACTAAAGAGAAAAGGAGACAAAATGCACCCTTGTCGAACATCAGAAATAATGCTAAACCAATTGCTATAAGCCTCAAAAACTCTCACACACGACTCAGTGTTATTATAGAGAGCTTCGTTTAATAAAAAATAATAATAAATACCCCCTCAAGCAGCTGCTTGCCACAGAGGTCTGACAGAAGCCTGTCAGTTTATATGCCAGAGTAGAAGGTCTGAGAGGATGGCAGGACCTCGGCAGAAAACAACACGAACATCCATGGCTTACCCAGGGCTCGAACCCAGGTCCCGTAGATCAGTAGCCAAGCGCGCTAACCACTCAGCCACGGGACGGCTTGAGCTTCCATTATGTTAACTAATTTGTCTGGTATACCATATGTTACGCTGTGTATGGGGTGTTTTGTACCATTTCACAAAAAGTAATTTGTTTGGCTCAAGTATAATACATTCGATTGATACTGTTAGATCCCAGCGTCCTATTTTGAGGACGGTCATTATTTGCACACCTACATACATTTTCATGCAATTGTTCCATTTATTGTCATACATATGGTATAGACTTTAGAAATAAAGAATAAAATTTTGAAATCTAAGAAAAAAAATAATCTGGAATTCAATGGGTTAAGTTTGATTATAAGGTAACGAACTGAATTTTTAAGGCAATACGTTCCAGGAAAACATTGGTTTAAGCAAACTTTGTTCAAAAAGTAAAAGGGTAATTCTAATCATATTATATCTATATGTTAAAAAAATTGTCAATTAAATCTTATTGCGAGGTTCATATGTTCGCTCAATAGCAATTCGAGAATGCTGAAGCAAAACGAAACGATGCAGAATTCTGTGTTACATATTTGTTTGTTATGAGCAAACGTTTGTACACAAATATTCTGGATTATTTACAACGATTATTTACATAACTTTCGACTTAAATTTCCTTCCCTGTGCTTCTATTACACTTTCAAAGCTTTTAGATGCATCTAATTACATATATTTTAACGTAGTGCAATACAATGGGTACAGCGATACAACATTAAGGCTTAGCAAACGATGATGCATTGGTTATAATAATCTTGATGGGATTTGAAATGTTTCACAAGTTATATTTTCATGTTATTCTGAGTATAGCCTTGATGATTTGTAGTATTAGTTACTCTACTTTGTCCACAAAATAATTGCTTTACTATTTTTCGTTTTATATTACACCTATAGTATTCATGATTTGGGTAAAATTGCAAAAGCCTTAAGCTAAGTTAAATGCTATCAAAATTTTTAAATATTTATATTAAAATTTTGATTTTGATATTAAAAATAATGATTAGGCTTTCTGCCAATAAATGAGCACTTGGTTGCTTAGGTAGAATAAGCATAGTTCTTTGATCGACAAACACAGGCCAGCCTCGGACTAGGCCTCAAACTACAAAAACAGGACAGCCTCGGACTAGGCCTCAAACTACAAAAACAGGACAGCCTCTGACTAGGCCCAAATCACCACCCAACTAGTAAGCTGCTGAAATAGAGGAAAAGTGCCAATAGGAGAATAACCTGACTCTTACTTTAGCATGGAGAATGCTATTAGGGCTCTGGGCCATGAAGGTGACATAGCTGCAGTTTTGAACGTAATGCTTCTCTGAATACCTACTAAATGGAAAACAAGCAAAATGCTTTTGGAAAGAAAAAAAGAGAGAAGTATGGTTGTCATTTTTCCTTTTATTTCAATATTTAAATTAAGATAATATTTAAATTTAACATAAAACGAAAATTTAAATTAAGACAAAAAATTTAAGTGAAGATAAAACCAAAATTTAAATTAATATAAATATATAATATAGAAATATTGGTGGGGCTATGCCCCTGTGGCCCCTAACGATGAGCCGCACCTGCCGATACTGCTCGTAATACAAGAGCCAGTATGTCTCATCTTTTCTTCTTGATTCACTCCACTTATGTAACAAGCCTTGCACATCATCAATAACTGCGGAATTCTAATCATTTGGATATTCCAGTCATCCCAATTTTTAAAGGCTCTTCTTCCGTGATGTTGCAATTTTCATGGTGTATAATGAATGTGTAATTTTACTTCAGATATGTATTTCATGTTTTTTATTATGATACAGACATCTGTTAGAAGTAGAGTCTGTAAAGGTAATAAATAAAATAAAGTACAATACATGCCTGGTAGTCAGTGCGATCATGCGCAGACTAAATATCCATTTCTAATGGATTGCAGAAAACCTTTTATATAATTGATTTGTTTCCTATTGTAGGACCCATAGCTGGAGCTTTGAGCTATCGTTGGAGCATCCGAGCCATCACCTTCACTGGCATCCTTATAGTGACTGCAGGAAATGTGATTTGTTGGTTTGCATCGGATATCGCGATCGTCACCGTATTCCTGGGAGGCCTGCAAGGTAAGCATAGATCCATTGGGTTGTGATCTTTTATTGAAATTCAATGATTCTATCATATTTTCGGAAGAATTATGCAAACTCTTACGGAGATCGTTCAAAACGTTCTTCACAAGTATATTCAGATTTTCACGCGTTCCTCCAACGTTAACAAAATATGATTTCTTGAAAGCTTGTCTAAACGTGACATTACATGTTAAAAACAAAGGCTGTATCATCATTTCTCTCTTCGTTGGTGGCCCGTAAAGTTTAGTCTGCAAAATCTGTGCGTCGTTGCTATGGAGTCTACTGAGGATGGGGAAAGATTTTACATTTCCACAAGGATGCAACTTCCTAACGACGAGAAAAAATTTTCACGTCGCTTCACGTTTTCACGACGAGAAAAAAATTTTCACTCGAGATAAATCTCGAGTGTATGGGGATCATGTTTTGTTCATATGGCACAGTTACGGAATGGATACGCAAATTCGGAGAAGAACGGCAAAGTTTCGAAGACCTCCTCGTGCAGGAAGAGAACAGAAGACCGTGAACGAGAGAACCATTGTTGCTGTCAGTGAACTCATTAAGGGAAACCCACACATCACCGTTCAGGAAGTCAGTTTAAATGTCAGTATATTGTTGGCAGTGTGGAAACAATTATTCATCAACATTTAAAGTTCTGAAATATCTCTACTAAATGTAAACTAAATGGGTACCCCCCTCCACAAACTTAGCAAACAACAAAAAAGGCTAGATCGACTCGTGCAAGGTGATTACTGCCAATGTTTGAACCTATTGGCCCCAAACGGTTAACATACATTGTCACAGGTGACGAGACGTGGTTTTATTATTCTACAAGTCCCAGAAAGATCGACAACTATATTTGGGCTGTGGAAGATGAACAGGTCCCCAAATCCTCCGACAAAACTTTCGCTCATGGAAGAGAATGTTCACAATTTTCTTCAATTCCCAAGAAGTGGTAATCGTGGACACCTTTACCTAAAAAAACGAATGTGAATGGTCAATACTACACCAACATGGTTTTTCCCCAAATGGTTAAGGAGATGAAGGAGCAGCATCAAACAACTGGCATGTCAAGGTTCTCCTTCCTCTTCACAAAACATGAAACGTTACCGTCCATCTAAAGCAGGAAAAAAGTCAAACAGCTATCCATCCTGTATATTCACCCGATGAGATTTCTATTATATATATCATTTATATTCATATTTTTATATTCATTCTGGAATTGGCATAGACAATGAGATTCTTGTCGGAAAGCCTTTTTCAAGGGTGCAACACCTTGTAAATGCGTTCGTTCAGAGTTGTTGAGTATTCAACACTCTGAATGAACAAAGATCCAGCAAATCTGATTCAGCAAAGTTTGTTGTTGGATGCTGCTCCCAACAGTAGTACCACCAAGCATTCTAGAATTGGCATAGACGTCTGCAACTTTGCATAGAGGCTGGAGGGGAGCACTTTGTAGAACAGTAAACGTTTTGTTGAAGTGAACGCCTCCCGTCGGTGAAAGTTTCAAAATCTTTAAAATTTCACCAATATTTTTCTCTTTATCAACCCTTATGCGATGCTACTGAAGGAGAACCTTAAAAACTTTATTTGAATATCATTCACGTGTTTAATGATTTTGATGACAATAAAACATAAAACTATTAAAACTTCTGCCCAACAGCATGAAAAATTCATCACTAAGAAAAATGCCATAGAAAATAAAGATTTAGTTACGGATATTACTTATAAATAACGAATATAACACTATTCCAATGCTTAATAAATTCCAGACATAAAGTTACGGAAACCACGAGAATTCCAAACAAATAACAATATCCAATACACTGTTTGACAAAATTAGAGTAACACAGCGTTTTTCATCAACATTTTAATTTTGATATCTCTGAAAGTTCAGGGTTTCTAAAACGAATATATCCATAACCACTATCCATGGAAAATATGGCTGATATCCGTATCCGGAACGAAATTTTGGGATATCCTTTTTTTCTGATATCCACGTAAACTTTATAACTCAATGAAACTTATCGCATACGTATATGCGCTCTATGAGAATTTTTGGGTTGGGTTGTTTCACCTCTGAGCGGCACTTTTTTGCACACCATGGGCTAAAAGGCCAGGTCACATGGACTGCGAAGGCTCAGAGGAGGTTGGGTGAGGGGACCCACTGGAACAGCTGTTGGGAGACAGATGGTAGCCTCCCGTCAAGGCCATCCAGCGTGTTCTTTAACGTGCACAGGGTATGGCTCTCCCGCACACGGGGCCACGGCTTAACGTCCCATCCGACGGACGGCGGCCTTTCCAAGCCCATCGGTGTCCCCTACTGACCGTGGGCAGGGCGGGGAATTTTGCGGAGATAAATCTCAACGCTGACCAAGCTGGGACTCGAACCCGGGAACTACAGATTACGAGCCTGGCGAGCTGAGCCACCCCCGCCCCATCTATGAGAATAAAACATCTAGAGAGCTTATTATTCATTTGTAAGCTCATCGCCTGAAAAAATTGGCTTGTCTTGAAACGAATTTCTCTTTCGGCAGCATAAGAAGTAAAAATTAATGCCGACTTTAAAGTCTATATCTCGTTCTATGTTAGCTAGAACATCTAATTTTTAACTCACTGCGAGTAGCACGAGGAAAATCTGAGGAAGAAATTATAGACCTGGGGCCAAGTATTTGGGTATCAACAAAAAGGTCAACCAACTAAGTGAAAGGGAAAAAAATCAACGCAAAACACAAGACTGTTAAGAAAAATTGCTTCTGAAATTTTATTTTTGATGATAGTCTTGATTTTCGAACGCAATTCGGGGGGCGCAAGGTCCCCAGTGAAACATCTTTCTCACCAATCGAACAATTTTCTGGGGAATTACGGTATTTTAATTATCACTGATTGAATCAATTTTTTCTTAATCATTTTTACTTACCGGTTAACAGTTATTCGTCGGATATCAAAAATTGCTATCGGAAAATCTAGGTTATAGAAATTCTTCGGATAGATAGATTTTTGGGATGGATTGGTTCCATTTATTTTTAATAGTGATGACAAACAGGTCCTAAAGACTTATCACATATTCTATTCATAATACTCTATCACTTCAGCAGTTAAATCTTTAATTCCAAATTAGAAGCTTGAGACCAATTACAATGAATTGTTTATAAACTTAAAATGTGTCGGAAAAGATTTTGATTTGGTTCTGAGAAATGGGTAAATTAGAAGGACGCATGTCTCCTGTAAAACGTATGGGAATCTCTTTTTCAAAGAGAATTAAGTTTTTCGTTTACTTACTTTTTGCATTTTTAAAAGATTTAATTGAGCTAATGGATGATCATGGGGGGGGGGGTCATGTTCCTCTAATTTATTCATTTTTATTTATTGTTTTATTTTATTGTATTTTATTGTATTTTTGTTATTGTAGATATTTTTATATATTAAGTGTGTTATTTGAAATGCTTTTCCTGGGATGTGACTCACATAAGTTGTTTTTGGGTGTGGGCTGGCTGCTTGCAGGAGAGATGTTGATTCCAGAAGTCTTTAAGGCCTCTTACGATTAGCTGGGGGCGCGCGGTCGGCGCAGGAGACTAGAGCGGGAGATTGAAACAACAGTTGGGGGCGTGGCTATCGAACGAGAGAAGGTCGTTTTTGACACGCGTGACAAGGACGCCTTACTAGAAGGAAATCCTAAAGGAGAGCGTGTGATTCCAAGTGAGAATCGAGATTCTTGGTGAATCTGATCTTGTGAACCACATAGTAGTCAAAGGTCAATTATCCTTTCGCCGAGTTTGAGGTCTGTAAAGCGAAAATTTGCAGAATGCGCATTTCTCCCCTCATTGTGTAAATGTTTGCAGCAGCAAAACAGCAAAGGCTTACGGAGTTGAGTGCATCCCCAGAACGTGATTGTATATAGTTTCGTCCTGTACAACTCTCGTGAAGTTAATTGTTGGACACATTCTTTATTCATCTTTCAACGCAGCCAATCTGAGGCATACGGTGCTACGGGCCTAAAAAGTCCTGTCATTTCACCGAAGTAAGGGTGAAGATATTTCAAGTAACAAATTCATCGTCCTCCGACGGCCACGACATTTGGCCCAGCCCTATCGCATTCCGAATAAGGAGAAGGACATCACATCTAGCGCAGTCCCACAAGATCTGGTGAGAGCATCACATTCTCGCGCAGCTTAATTAAATCGAAAAAGGGAAGACATTACAGGGGGCAATGAAAATAGTAGTAGTAGTGTATCCGCAGTTATATAACATAATGACTATTTGTCTTTTATTTCTTAAATTTAAAAAGTTGGTTTTCTCACACCCCTATGAGGAAACAAGGCAGAGTATTGCTGTCTTTGGAATCTCTCATGATATTCTATCACCGAAATTGCAAATTTTTACCATACACATTTGTCACTTGCCACATTCGTCAAAAGTTTCGCCATTCCCCTATTCAGTGATCTCTAATATTGCAAATTGAAACTACCAAAGTATTTGAAAAATGCCAATTACAATATTTCATTAGTACCAATCCAACTGCAAAAAAAGAGTATTCCGATTATCTCTTACCACAGTTGCGTCACCCCCCCCACTCTAGTCATTGCAGCTAATGACAACTTTAGGACGTTCATATTACACCATCAAATTTTCAAATATCTAGCATAAATATGCAATATTCATTAAAGTATTCGGAATTCTGATTTTTTTTTTCAACAGTATAGCTTTTGAGATATTTGGAAAGCACAAATCTTAGTAATTATCACATCTTAGTACAATTATTCACTATACAATTATATTAGTACCATTATCACTTAAAACACAAAAATGGCATTTCCCCACCGGCTTCGGGGCAAGTGGTCAACTTATTGTTTCCAATGAAAATGGCCTTCATACTACACCGCGAAAATGTAATACTCATAACATCAAGATATCTTTTGAAATATTCGTTTGAAATTTTGGAATTTTCTATTTTTTTCACCATTAGAGGGCGTAATTATAGCTTTCGATAGATTCGGAAAGTGCGGTTCGTAATATTTCATCAATACCTATACATCATCACAACCTAAAGTAATATTTAATTTATCTCTAAAAAACCATCAATTATATCTTAAAACAAAAAACGTTGCTTCCCCTTCCCGTATCATTTCATTACTGCCAATCTGAACTTCGTGACATTGACATTCAACCAACAAGATTTCAAATTTCTAGATTAAGTACATCGTTTACAATATTAGTTTGAAATTTTGGAATTTTAAAAATTTTCCACACTTAGAAGACGCAATTACAGCATTTATGAGATTCGGACATGCAAATCGTAATATTTTATCAATCTCAAAATCTTTTTTATCCAACACAAAAAACTTTTTAACTTATTTCTGTAAAGAAAAATGTCCGACGTCTACTGACATCGGACTTTATATCGAGACGATAAAGTGAAACTATTATCTCGTTGTTGTTTTTTTTTCCATTTTTGAAAACGGGATGAAATTGAAGAGCTGTCTCTGAGCGGATATTGATGGATATAAAATGTTTTGAAATTGCAGATTGGCATACAGATCAAGTGGTGTTTTTGCTAAAGTGGAAAATTTTGATTTTGATTTACATAGCGCAGAGACATTGAATCTTTATGAATGTAATTTTAATTTTCCTGTAATACTCAATTAACATCAATCAACAACATAATTTTTCTAAACAGGGTGTTTCAAAACTCTCTGTACAATTTTCAATGATAGATAGGGAACACGAAGACAAACCTTTTTCGTCTATGAATGTATGTCAGCTGGCGTAACCCTACGGTGCATCTAGCACCGTTTGGCGACGCTGCAATTGGCTAAAGGATCGAAGTGGGAACGGAGAACGGACTTGTGTTTGCCGTCGGCATTCGTAAATCAGACTCATTACGTGTAACATGGAATGTTTCATGACTGCTGAGATGACTGACATGTATCTGGCATATGTGGCTGCCAATGGAAAGAAAAAAGCTGCTGGGAGGTCATACCGACAGCGCTTCCCAAACAGATATGTGCCAAACCACCAAAAATTTTTTGTTTACACCGGCAACTCTGAGAAACTGGAACATTCCATGCAAACATGCATGGAACTAGTCGGGAGAGAACCATGTGCACTCCTGACATTGAAGATTGCTCCAGGCACAAACACTCGAGCTGTTGCACGCAGACGGTGTGAACCACGCTCTCATGTGGAGAGTGTTGCACGAGTAGCAGTTACATCCGTTTCATCGTCAGAGAGTCCAGACAATGCAACCTCAGGATTACCCTTTCATGTGGAATTCGTGCACTGGTTTCTGCAGTAGACCGCTGTGCAGCCTAATTTTTCGGCTCATGTGCTCTTCTCAGAGGAGGCCTCTTTCACATTGTGTTTAATGCGCACAGTTCTCACGGTTGGGCGCACGAAAATTCACATGCCACAATGGGGCATAGTTATAGACAACTATTCATTGTCAATGTTTGGGCGGTATCGTCCATGACATTTTGATTGGGCCATACCTGCGGCCTCCCCGACTCAACGGGTAGATTTATTGGGCATTTCTTGAAGAAACGTTGCCGGGACTGCTGGAAGATGTTCCCATGGCTATTCCCAGACCAATGTGGTTTCAACATGACGGGGCACCAGCACACTTCAACAAGGATGTGCGGGATTATCTGAAAGCTACTTTTGGAGACCGATGTATCGATTTCTTCCTCTGGGGACACATGAAGAACCTCGTGTACAAGACTCCCATTGACTCAGATGAAGACCTCATCGCAAGAATCGCTGTCGCCGCTGCAACTGTTCGCGAAATTCCGGGAATCTTCCAACATGTGCGGCAATCAATGCTTGCAATGTTGTTGCCGTTCGCACCTTTGAGCACCTTCTTTAAATAAACATGTTTTTCATACTAGTTTCCATTCATTTATGTACCAGCTCCACCGATATTTATGTCAGCGCCCTCTAACAGCGAAGGGTTACGTCAGCGGACATACATTCATAGCCGAAAAAGATTTGTTTTGGTGTTCCCATCTCCCATTTAAATTTGTACAGAGAGTTTTGAAACACCCTATAGAATATTTTAATCATGAACTGAAACAAAAGTCAAAGTATATTTAGAAAGCAAAATGCATATTTCATTGGTCATATCAATATTAATTTATTCAAGAACATTCAAGATATAGCTCTATATTTGAACATAATGAGTGACTTTGGCTTTAAAAATGTATATAGACATTTGAACTAGATTATTTAACAATTTTACATTATAAAATTCTATTCATGATGCAGCTTTTGTGTTTTAAGTGATAATTGTTTTTAGAGATAAATTAAAATTAGTTTTAATACTTTCCAAATATCTCATGTTTTATAAAAAAAATATATATCATGGTTTTTCTTCTGCACTCTAATTTCATTGATCATTATCCAATTATTGTTCATTTACAATTACTAATGAAACTACTTGTATAAGAAATAAATGAACATAACAGAAAATACAAGAAGAAGAAGAAACAATAGATTACAAACTTTATGAAAATCGTGCAAAATATAATTCTTTGAGAGTGTACAAAGATTCTATGGTAAATTCAATATATATTATGTGAAATGAAGTATCAATACAAATGGATTATTAAAATTGTTTCAAGTTATTTAAAAGAATAATAAATACACTAAAGAGCAGTATCACATAAATATTTTTAAAAATTGTGATAACAATTGTTAAAAAAAATTGGAACTATATCAATATTTTGATTGGTAAAAAAATTATGCTCAACCCACATTTCAAAATATTCATTTATTAATTAATGAAATCAATGGGACATTCACTTAGAGGGAACGCTTACTGGGGAGCATTTTTGTTAGGAACGGGAAAATTTGCCAATAAACTAACGAGCTGGTGAAAGGCTGACTGGGAAAAATAACTTATTTTTATATAACACGATCTTCAGTTACTTTTCAAATGGCATTAACTTTATACAAATTAATTATTAACAGCTAATAAACTTCCTCTGACTTGCGGGATTTGAATTCAGGTATCTCCATTTTTATGTATGACGTCTCAAGCATAATGTCGTAGAGAAATTCAGTATACACTTGAGATAAAAGTAGTGAAAAGCATGCCATTGATTCTGACTAATCAAGGAATGGTTATTTATTAAAGTTGATAAAACAATTTTTATTATTGAGTGATAATATTACTCACTTTGTACTCTATAACCACATCTTCCATATACTGTGACTTTTTTCCCATTAATGTTTTTTTCTCTAACCTCCCTTGTAGGATTCGGAGTCGGTGTAGCAGTGACGCTCATCCCAGTCATCATTAACCAATACTTTGTCAAATTCAAGACAACCGGAGCAGGCATAGCGTGCGCCGGAGCTACCGCAGGCTCCTTCGCACTTCCGCCAATTGTGGAGTTCACCATTGAGGAATTCGGACTACGAGGCGCGTTCCTCATGATGGGAGGCATCACTTTGCACGGGATTTTGGGAGCTGCCCTCATGAGACCAGCAGAGTGGCTTAAGAGCGTTTCAAGGGGAAGCCTAACGAAAAGTAGCACCAACTCAAAGTATTTAAATGGTGAACAAGAACTGGAAGCAAAAGAGTCTCTTCTTCTGGACGCTCGGAAGCTTTCTCCTGCCAGCGGTGATAAAATGATCACTTCAACTGTTTCGGAGATGTCTGCTTTGAAGACGAACACCACCGACGACGGAACTGGAAATGACGAAAACAGTGTGAACGAAACAAGCAATTTGCTTAAAAGCTCGGAGGTTATCCCAAATTGTAAGCCATCGATTATTCTGCGATCTGATCCAATCATTTACAACGGTTATGTTAGTGAAATAATTAGCAATAGCAGAGTCACAGATGACTGTTTAGAACTTCACATGCTACACGACCACATGATGCAAGAGTTTCCGGCAAATAAAGTAAAACTGCAATTTACAAGTGAAATCACGACGACCTACAATCCCCAGATCAACATTACTCCCATAAGGAGGCAAAATACCTGTGAAAGGTCGAATGGGTTCACCGATGCTGAAACGCATCCGCAGAATAATGAAAATGCAGAGAGTAACCGAAATCCAAAAGAAACTCGCCATTGTTATTACTTGTTTCCAAGTAAAGCAGCGAATAGGACGAACTCACAGAGCCACCATTCGGTATACTCTGAAACAACCACCCACCTGAAACTAAGAACAAAGCGTATGTCATCGAAATTGGACACCCTTCTTCAGCCAATGAAAATGTCATTGTCACTGATAACGAATACCATGTTCCTCCTCATTGCTTTCAACTACTCCATATTTTTCCTTTCCTACATGACCTACCTCATCGTTATTGTAGACTATGCCTTAGATCTTCACGTTCCTAAGACAGACTCCGTGTTTCTTGTTTCGGTATTTTCGATCGCTGATCTCTGTGGACGACTTGGTTCCGGATGGATCACCGACAGCGGTTTCATCAAAAGGAGGAACTTGATGATGTGCAACATGCTGACGATCGGTTTACTTCTGATAGCGACTTCTTTCGCCGAGACGTACACAGCCATTATGGCAGTGTGCATCAGTATGGGCCTCGTGGTAGGGATCAATCTGATCCTCTTTTATGCTCTGCTCGAAGAGTATCTGGGACTCTCGAAGCTGGCTATGGCGGTCGGCCTTATGAACTTTTTCATAGGATGTCTTTCGCTCGTCACACCGCTGCTAACGGGTAAGTGACGATTTTCAGTTATTCATCCCCATTCATTTTGATGATTCCCTTTCTCCTTTCTGCTTCCTGCCGGGTGATCTTTGAAGATGACTTCTACTGATCATCCACACAAATAATTATTAATTGACATTGCGCAAGACTCTAGTATTTTCATCATATTATCAACACTATACTGACTACATATTGTCCAATAATGAACTGCCAATATTGTAGCAAATGCTACTCTTTGAAATAAAACATTTTCTTTTAAAAATATTTTATTCATCATAGAAGTAGAATATTTATTTCAATCGACATTTAATTATCTCATAGTTACTTACAATGAAGTAACAAATTTTCAACTGTGTTCTTAATTTCCACTTTTAAGGCAACAGTTGCAATTAGGACACATTAGTATGCATGCCTTCCTGTTGTCCGGTCAGTACAGATGAATTTTCTTGGTCGATTGCGATAAACATCGCTCGCTTCTTCAGAAGAACTTAATTCTTTGTCTTCATTATATAAACTATCAATGCAAATAAAATGTTCCAAAATTTCTTCCTCATTTAAATTATTTTGTTTACAGGAAGTCATCTCAAACAATAAAATAAAATATAACAAATATAAGAGTGTAACTCAACTGCATAATTTATCAGTGAATTTTAACAGCTGCAGAAGTTCCGATCCAAAAAATACTCTAAACAATTAATGCATTAGGAATATGAATTGATATAATAATATTGTAATAGGCAATATTGTCCCAAGGGAGATTTAACGCTTGTAATTATATCTACATAATACTACCCACACTACTCTAATATACCACACTAGGTGAGAAATATACATACTTTTAATTAGTTACCTCACTGTGGACTCAAACGTTAGTGCATCGCGTTGTGTTTTCTTTTAGCCAATAAAAACAGTTGTAACATGCTCCAGCTTTATTATAGTTACACATTATAGCCACATTATAATTATATTATAAATTTCGTTAACTGTTCCTTATGCTAGCGTGACCCATAATATAGGATGAAAAGAATTTCGTACTCTAAGTATTCTATCTAGAAATAAGCGAGAAAAACTTTCTATCTTTCAACCATAAGAAAATTAACAGTTATAACATTTCTGGCCAACAAATATCTTCTCATAGATTTTAGAAACAAGTCACTTATGTCAGACAATTGGTGAGGTGAGATGAGATCAAGCGAAGCAGTGAACGCTATCCGGACAGACGAGATTATAGCATTTCTTGGGCTCATATATATACGATTCCGACCACTATCGCATTCTTAACTGGAGCACCTTCATTGCTTCCGTTCTCATTCACGGACACAAGCATACTTCTCTGTCCGTTCTCCCCCTCTCAGATGGATCAAGGTTTCTTCGCCACAAAAGATATCATCTGATCCTTCCATTGGGCGGAAGCAGTCGATCAGCAGGAGCCAATATATCGGTGAGACTTCAAAATTTGTTTGATCTTCCGTTGTTGTACCACGTGAGGACTCTTTCTTTCCCAGCAATGCTGTGTCGTCATGTCCCGAATGCCTCTCTGGGGATTCATCAGGTGTAGGAATACATCCTGGGCAGGAGAAAATATCGCTCACTTCTCCAGTCTCTGGGAACGGTCATCACCACTTGCCAGAAGTTTCTTGTGTAGGACGCCCTTAGAGGTTGGGTTAAATTGGACAGGATAGGAGGGGCAATGGGTTTGCGTTATGCAGCTCTGTACCACTGATCAATAACTCATGGCTGTTGTACAGAGCCTCCATGAACAATCGCTAAATCATGAAGATTTGACCCTTTCCCACACACAATTAAACCCTACAAGTTAATCTGGCCACCAGTGTCGAAAATGACTAAGAATTGCGCTTAATAAAGTATTACATCTACCAATAAGATAATGCTGCTAGAATGCTGTTGCAATCTTAAAATAATTATTTCCTCTCCAGGGACAATAAATTAGATTGACGGCGCTGTTTATAGAGAGTAGAGATGGCAGACTATTTGACTGTCTCTCGCATAAAATAGGGGATACTTGGCAACCACCTTTTTCCCTCAGCGCTTTACTCCTATCACCACAAAACAAGAAGGCTTCAGTGTTGCAATGGGCTTAGCAACAGTGCTGCGGCAATCGAATGCCCTCTCGAAGTCTTCTTTTGGAAGACTGGTCCCGTAGCTCATCGCGACTCCTCTCGCTGGGCAAAGAAATACATTCTGAAATTATAAAAGTAAGTTTAAAAGATAAAAACGATGAATTTATTTTACCTTCAGATAACAGTCGCTTAATTTTTGTTAACTTTTAAATAATAGATATAACACTTGTCTTCGTATAGAGATTGATGTGGCAACCTATACAGTGAGAAAAAGACACAAAAATATACTTTTATCGTAAAATGTACGAAGTATATGAAAAATGGCACAAGGGTTACAACTACTATCCTAAAATGTACTGAATCTCTTCTGCCCTAATTTACTCTTATGTCTAGTTTATTTAGAGATTAAGTAGAGCAAGGCATTAGAGAAAATAGCGCCTAACGACCACTTCCATAGGGTACAGAACACACTTCTACTTCTTTCTCCAGTCTCCAGGCAATGGCTCACAATAGTTCACTGAGTGATGAATTGTCCACTCTTTATCAGTTTTTGGCAACGTTGTTATCTAAGCCTTAATGCTGCGAAGTTCTAATCCTTGACACTAACAAAGGTGGGTAAATGGGACTATTCCGTTCTTCCCTATTCTTCACGTGAATCAGCACAAGCTGAGCAATTATGAACCGGACAGGGGAAAAGCTGTTTTCTCGACGAAACTGTGCGACCTTATATACTAGTCTTGCTTAGCTCATCTGCGGAAACAAGAACTTAAGTTCCAGGCAGACCATGTGGTTTATTAACGTTCTGCTATTCTCAGAATTCACCAAAAATATCAATAACTCTACGTTACTGAGGACTTCGGTTTCCCAAGGCAGAGGGCATATTTCGCTGTAGGTGGCCAAATACTTCATGCAAAGACCCGTCCTGAGTTAAGGAGGTAATTATTTACTTCTAGTTTTGACTATTAGTTACAGGTTCCCCGTAACTAGGGTTACATATGCAGTCCACAAGGAGGACATGTCCTCTTTTTTTATCTCATGTCCTCCCAGAATTTTGAAAAAACGAGAAATGTCCTCCATTTTGCATAAACTCGTATCTTTCAAATTAATGTTAAAGCACGTTTTTTGGTACTTTCCTTTTTTTAAATTTCTTGAACCCATGGTAATAATATCATTTACTATTAACCGCGAAACAATTTGCTGCAAATCCAAATCGTGAATGCTAAATAATTCTTTTAAATGTCATAAAAGTTACTATTTTCTATAATCTCAATGTGCAATTTGAATTCCAGATTGAAAACACTGCAAAAAGAAAACTTTAGAAAACTGCAAAACATTTTGCTTCCTCCCATGGACAGATTGATTCTTCAGGTTCTTCATGATTCTTCAGGGTCAAGATTATTCTCTATGCTCTGTGTTTATGGACACGATTGACGACCTCATAATCTTCACTTCAATGGTCGCTTTATAGTTTCCAGAATGTAAAGTCAGAATCAGTTAGGAGGAAAATCACGTTTGTTTTCACAAAATTCATTTAGCAGAGATTCACCGAGATACGATGTGCATTTTTTTATCCCGCCAGCCATTCCCCTGTTTACTCTGTGCTAAACAAAGCAACGATATATACAGATACATCTTCCAATTCGAGATTTTTATAAAATAGAAGATATAAAATATAGGGAAGGGGGGGACTCAACGATTATACGATATTCCAGGCAAAGAAATATATAAAAATAGCAAAATGAATCACTTACATCGTATTGAACAATTGAAGAAATATCTAAAGGTAAGAGCGAAAAATATTGGAAATTAAAGAGAATTAAGTGATTCATTTAAATCATATATTATATGCTGTTCAAATGCAGGAATATATAAAGCTCCTAAATGTGAGGGACATTAGCAAGAGGAATGATTCATTTAAAGCATATACTATATTGAAATAACTTAAAAAAATACACATTAACTTTCCAATAAGTGACAGAAAACAAGGTTATTATTGTATGAATAATATATAATATTATATATATATTTATATATTTATTATATGTATGAATAATATATAATAGGGGGGGACAATGGGTTTGCGTTATGCAGCTCTGTACCACTGATCAATAACTCATGGCTGTTGTACAGAGCCTCCATGAACAATCGCTAAATCATGAAGATTTAACCCTTTCCCACACACAATTAAATCCTACAAGTAACACTACAGTAAAACATGAAATCAGCATATTCAGTGAGCGAATTATATAACATACTTTTAAGTTTTAACTAAGCGCAAAAATATATGTGCTTTCTTAGAAATGAGAAATGTTTTATTACGTATGATAGATAGTGAACAAGAGTTCTGATTCAGATAAATGGTCTGCTCTAACACACGGAGATAGTCTTCCAGATATGTCCATAAACAAACAGAGAATGTACTCATTCTCTGTTTGTCATAACACTTTATTGTTTTTAAAACGTATTACGAACAGAGAATGTACTCATTCTCTGTTTGTTTATGATTCACATAAATAATGTAGACTACGATGACATACACACAAATATAAGTATTCACAAATTCCGAAAAATATACATAACTTATGTTATAGATGTGTCCAATCTGAATAAATCTTCTCTCACATAGGGAAATATATTTGCTATATCATCGCTTCGTTTAGCAAATATGATTTATTTAAATCTCTACTTCGTTCATCTCATGCATATTTGATGCACATGTAAAACTATATCATGTGTGTGATGATTTCTTTTACTGAAACAAGTGAAGTAATGTAGAATAATTGCATGCATTAAATTAAGCAGTGGCAAACCATGAATACCTTGCTGTGTTAATAGAATTAATAAGCATAGACAACAAAATAAAGTGACAGCATACCCCCATATACAGCGTGCAAAAAATATATGCTAAAAGGTAACAATTCAGATATTTGATAGACCACTAAACCAAATATTGACTCCCCCACTCACACAGACTTCTGGATATGTAGATATATGAATAAACAAGCATAACATTTATTAACGTTAGTGATTCAAATGAATCATGTAGATGGTGATGATATGTACACAATAATTTCAAGTTCAAGAGCAATCTAAAAGATATTCAGCTGCTTTCCACATAAGAAGCAGCATTTCCATTTTCGCAGAAATTTCCTACTACTAATTCTGCTTAATTTATATGCTTTCGAACATTATATTCTATTATAGCATATATATATATATCACATGAAATTAATGCGAAATCATTATTTTTCTATTGGTTTCAAATATTACTACTAATTCATAACATTTCACTGAAGTTCACATCGACTGCATAATTTTAAATACGTTAAAAATAAAAATAATTGTATGTATTGTGATCGCAAAACATAAGTAGTTAAAACTGTATAACATTGAGTTTGAGAGAAAGTACCAGAAGTACAAGATTTGAAAAGATTAATTTTCAAAAATCTATTTGCAAAATTTCAGAAACAATTTTTATATGTGCATGTACAATTGTTATTCACAGCTTTACGTTAAAAGTACACTTAATAGACACTAATTTTTCTTAACTGCATTTAGCTACTATAAGTTCCTTTGTTTCATGAGCCAAAGCTACTTTAACCCTGGTTTAAAAACATTATACGACAAATTTTTAAAGCTTTATCTCCTTTTTTATTTAAAGTTTTATCTCCTTTTTTTATTCATACTCTCAACTTCGCCTCTGAAGTAATCAGATTAAAACTTGCAATCACACAGCGGAAAAATCTTTCTGTGTTTGAAGGTTCTATTTCTTCATGCAAGTCATTTTCTTTGCTTTAAAACAAATGAATCGTATAAGCAGGTTTTTTCCTAAGATGAAGTTTACCTCTTTTGTAGCATTTCGCCCGAGTCAGCACAAATGTTTGCCCATTTGTTTCATGTGCAATGCCTATTAAAGCATTACAACCTTAGTCAAGGACACTTCTTTGAAATGCTTTCATCAGATTCTTAACTCAAAGGAAACTAAGTCTCGTTTTCCGAAGCGTTGCCCTCAGAAATAAAAAGCAACAACAATGATTGAAATTCCATATTAATAAAGGTGGAGAAAATTGGAGAAAACAGAAAGCAGTATTAGTTACATTCCTTTAAAATCAAAGTCAATCTCGGTTGGAAAAATAATCTGTAATTCCAAGGATTATGATGCTTTGATTCGAAAATGACATCGGAATTGTCAAGCGACATTATATCCAATTTTGAATTTTTAAAATATTTTCTCTATTTGTCATTTTATGAAACGTACTGACTTGCAGTATTTTTAATCAGAAATATATTTCTACTACATTAGAACAGCACTAAAAATATATTGCCTTAAAAATCTCCCTTGATGCGTTTGCAGTCTTTTTTTTTTCTGCTTCCCTCTGCTGAACAAGGGTAGACTTCTGAATGCTCTCGTGAAGGCAACAAATTTCAAGAAGCTCGAAATCTCAACAGAATTCAATAGCAGATTAAAATGAGGACACTACTTCAATTTTGGATTGGTTAGTTGCAATGAAATTGAATGTGATTGGTTGTTGCAACATGTTCGAATATATTTTTCTTTAAATTTAATGCACTGTTCAGCGTGTCCTTTTTTGCTATTTTTTAAAATCTGAATATAATACAATAAATAATCATATAATATAAATAATATTGTTTCAATTTAAAATAGATGAGCACTGAGGGTGAGCTCAGATAAAATTTGGTCAATGAAAATTGTAATACAATGCAATTTGTTACAAAAGCATGGATGAAATTATTTATAAACAAACTAAGTCAACTGGCACGAAAATCTGTAATAATACAAAGATCAACTTTCAGAAGAATCCATTATCCCAAATTCTATTCACATCCAATTCACGAAACAAGATTAAAATCATTCAATGAACAATAAAATCATGTTGATAAATAAATATTCAATCTAACTAGAATCATGTATGTGAATACTTGCAATATCTCGAGAATAACCTTACCAATTCCTAAATAACTAAATAACTATACACAAAAATGGTTTCCTTCTTAGGTTTTAGTCCCCAAGTAAGCCTCCTAAACTGTGGCGAAGTATACTGGTCTCTCAGAACCAATTCTTTTCAGGCGTTGATCACCACACACAAGATCACAAATTGTTCTTTATCTTTACCAGCTTAACAACACGATCCACAGCAATAAACTAATCGACCTCCCGTGCTCACACCAAATAAAAACCTTTATTCTTTAGACTATCGTGCACAGACTAAGACTATTTATGCCTCCTTTCAGATCTCCACAATTCCAACAACAACTCTATCTCTCTCTTTTTTAGATCCGTACTGTATTCCAATTCGTTGGTTAAAATAATCTCTCGCAGAAGCATACACGAGCGTTCATGTCACGTTTATCATAAACTCACTGCAGCACGTTCATCTGGCCAAAAAGATCTCAATGCCAAAAATAGGATTTATTAAATAAATATATGTTGCTTTCAATTCATACATATTAGCATTTAATTTTTTAATGACAAATTATTAAAACATTTTGCTGATAGTCTATGAACTAAAATTTTTACTTTATTCGGAAAAAAGCAAGAAACTGGAATAAACTCTTAGGTGGTTTGTTGCGTAATAAGCACCTCTGGGAGGCAGCGCCTTTTTTCTCACACAATGGGATAAATCGCCAAATTCACGAGAACCGCAAAGGCTCATAGCTGGATAGGGAAGGAACATCTGTTAGCAGTCCTAATGGAAGACTCTATCCAAGGCCATTGATAGTACTCTTAACGTACACAGGGTAAAGAGTTTTCATCATAGGGAACCACAGTTTAGCGTCCCATTCAACAGACTGCGGTGTTTCCAAGAGCATCAGCGTCTCCTTCTGTTTGCACAGTGGGCGTTCATGGAGAAAGTCTTAACACAGTAGTAGAAACTCGAACCTGGAAACATTTGGTTATGAGCGGGCGAGCTACTGTTACGAAACAGATAAAAGCCTTCCGTCAAGGTTTCCAGCATGTTCTTTAACGTGCTCAGGGTATGGCTCTCGCACGTATGAGGACCCGGCTTAATGTCCCATCTGGTGTAGAGAGGCCTCATTAGAGGCTAGTTCATCATGTTCTTATAGCACCTTGAAGCTAATGTCCCATCCAGTGACCGGCGGTCTTTTGAAGCCCATCGATGTCTCCTACTGACTGAGGACAGGGATTTATATCCTTGCGAAAATAAATCTCAATTCTGGCTCAGGTGAGATTCGAACCTGAGAATTGAAGATTATGAGCCTAATGCGCTGCCGACTGGGCCCTCCTTCTCCCCTCTTCCAGGCCCACACCTAGGAGAGTGTCGGGAGATCACAAATATGACCAATCAAATGTGACTTTTCCGAATTTCACTTTTGTACTGCTTTCCAATATGGTATCCGAGCAACAACGATTGTGACAGTTGCTTTTTTGACTCATGAGATTTACTTTATTGCTTCGAGGTGGTCTAAATACCTTTGCCAAAGGTATCCCAAAGCCAACTAGAGCAGGGTCACGCTTGACAATATACGCTCCTCAAGAGAACCAACATGTTCCTTAGCATTGCACAGTATATGATTCATATAGCGATCATCTGAAGCAGATAAGCTTTTTACAGGTTAGCAGAACATAACTTTGTCATGGTCGTTGCATACCTTCTGTGATAGTTTTATTGCAAACGCATCCCCGATTATGGGAAGAATATTTCAGCATTTCCATAAAAGTTATCCAAAATTTTCCAATTTCAAGAAAAGTTGTAAGATGAATTTCGCAAACAATTGATGTGTATAGGATTGTATCTACAAAGTCCGCTTATCTGTTATGCTCTATTTTAATTACGCCTCTGCCAGAATTATATTTCTAGTGAACAATTTTTCTCTCCTGATATCTTCTCATTTTGTTTGCAGGTTTGTTTCGCGATACACTCGGATCCTATGATCATCTGTTTCATTTCCTTGGATCTTTTTCTATCATCGGCGGAATTCTGTGGGCGATCGAAACGGCGACCGATGCCTGCAAAAAGACGACCAACGAAAAAGAAGAACAGACGTACGAATAGATGGATCCAAGAGAAATACATTATTGTGATACACAAATCAGGAACTTTTAAACATATTTTTTATACAATTTACATCTCGGTTATGTTTTTCTAGGGAATTATACAAGGAAAATAAAATAATTTCGATACCTGTTTGTGTATATTTATTATTTGTCGAGGAATAATCATAATGAAATCCTCAAAGTTTGGCATTCATCATCATCATCCTCAAGCAGCCATGGGCTACGAAGGTCCAACAGACGCCGCAATTTAGTTCTCCAAGTATATCTGTCCTGATCTACATCTGCTGCATCTGGCCACTGCACACCAATTCTAACAAGGCCCTGTTTGACATTGTCTGTCCACCGCATCCTAGATCTCTCCTTCTTTCTGAGTCCTTTAGGCACACTGTTCATAACCCTATACGCCAATCTATAATTATCCATACGGGCAACATGGCCAAACCAACGGAGTCTCCCTCTGCACAATATGCTGCTTAAAATAGGTTGCCGATTCCTTTGCCTAACCTCACCATTAGTTACAAAGTTGAACCACCTAATGCCCAAGATATTGCGTAAGCATCTAGAATTAAAAGCATCTAGTTATCTGTTATCTCATTTACAAAGCGTCCACGTTTCACTACCATAACTAACCTTAGAAAGAACCAAACTATTATGCAGTCTAATTTTGGTCTTCAAGTGTATACGCCTATTTCTCCACACTCTCCATAAAAGTTCCAGCACAATCCCTATTCTTCTGTTTATTTCATGCCTCACATCACATGTATCTGTTTCATAGCTTCCAATATAATTATATTAAGACATCTGCTCAACAGTGCAACCATTCAGATTAACTGAACCACAACCTGCCTGCCTGATCAATTTTTTTCACTTTAGTTTTCTCTCTGTTTATAACCAAACCTACTCTACTACCAGTCTCATCAACAGCTCGAATGAAAGAGTTCATCTCATCAACATCATTTGCCAAAAGGGCTAAATCATCAGCATAATCTAAATCAGAAATTTTCGTATCTCCAGCCCATTTAAGGTCAAAATCTTTCCCTTGAAGTGAATTTCGCATAACATAATCAATAACCAAACTAGAGAGAAAAAGAGACAAAATGCACCCTTGTCGAACACCAGAAGTAATGCTAAACCAATTGCTACAAGCCTTACCAACTCTCACACACGACTCATTGTTATTCTAGAGAGCTTTCATTACGTTAACTAACTTGTCTAGAATGCGATACAATCTCACAATTGAGATCGCGTGGCATACCAGGCAATATATACAGATGATAATATATTATCATCTGCATATATTTTTGTTAAACAATCATTTCAATAAGAGTAATGATTTTTGTTTCTTTTTCAAACAAATAAAGTCTACATTTTCCATTTATATCGTGTTATAATATAACTTATTGTATTATTTATTTGATACAGAAACTTAATCATTTCTTGTATACATTGTTTTCTGTCACTCCAGCTGTTTTAAGAGTAAAGCGGGCACTCCTTGTAGATGGAACAATTTCATTGACGAGAAATGTAAACATTGTGAAATCTTTCAAGCACTTTGAAATCAGAAGTGCAGAAATTGTATGAATTGTGATGAGTGAGTGAAAAGTAGAGGTGAAAGATTTAGTTATTCTCCCAAATAAGAGAAAAAAATAACCAAATATAAGCTATTGTCTCACTCATATGGAACTGACGAATTTTTAATATTTAATAATATAGGGCTTATAGATGACGAATTGCGTTAAACATTCTAAAATCTCTTAGCGAAAGTTTCATGACTCTCTTAAGATCCGTGAAAGAGGGAAAGGCAAAGGATGCAGGAAGGTTTAGGCTCATCTAAAGGCAAAGGATTTAGGAATCGCTTCACGCAACAAAATGTTATTTACGATTGCAAAATCAACGGCGAAATATCCCTCAATTGTAAAATGTATTATATAGCTAAGTATCAGTTTCTTTAAATTTAATGTTCCGTGTCAGATATCTGCTAAATAGATGAACGCTTTACCACACTTGAAATGTTGGGAAGGACTGTTTTATGAAAGCAAATAATTAACAAGGTAAGTTTTGATCCACAAAATCTAATTCTCACCATTGAAAAATGTCGAGGACAAAAATTATTGAAAGAAAGGAAATGATTTGCTAAAATGCTTTCAAATGACCCCAATTATAGCTTAGTATTTTCAGTTGTTCTTATTCTTAAGATCGCTGTCACATCGCTGGTAAGTAGCGACGCCTGATGTCAGATATCACTGTCATATGTGGCAGAATGACGCATGGCAGCCTCTACTCTCAACTAGATTATAGCAGTCTCTTTCGTCCACATTCTCTAACCCAATCTCATCTTCTCGCAATCTCATTTTTTAATCCACAGTCTCATTTTCTCGAATTCTCATTTTTTAATCCACAGTCTCATTTTCTCGCAGTCTCATTTTTTAATCCACAGTCTCATTTTCTCGCAGTCTCATATTTTAATCCACAGTCTCATTTTCTCGCATTCTCATTTTTTAATCCGCAGTCTCATTTTTTAATCCACAGTCTCATTTTCTCGCAGCTGCGTCGCTAGGAGACTATTCTTTAGGTACTTTACCATTTCATTCTTCAACAGCGAACTGTACTCGCTTTTCAACATTTGAAAACGATATACTGCAGAACCAAATCATACTCTTCTTGTTTCTGCAATCTACAAAAAAAGTGCCGAGACATAAACACATAAATCTAGCATATAAAAATCATCAGCACCGGTTAGTATGAAAACGATAATTTGCTTAATTTAAAGCAAGGGAAATATTTTTTTCTCTTTCTTATCAATACGGAAAAAATGCAAATAAGCAATAATTTAAAAAAAGGTGTTACTGCTACCTATTTTATCTGCACGGGATAAGAAGAGAGGTAAAACAATTCTACACTCAGTTTTAAACTCTTTTGAGTACATTTCCTTACAGCACAATTTTAAACATGCCTAACGAGGGAGACTATGTGTTTGGTCAGTATTTTAAAATTAGTGGTCAGCATTTATCACAAAATATCGGTATAAGTTTCAGGTCAATAAAATAATTTTGAATTTTGACCAATACAGAATGGATTTCATATCTACTACGTGGCTGAACGGTTAGCGCGATTGGCAACTAATCAAAAAGGACCTGGATTTCTAGTCCCGGGAAGTGCATGGTTGTATATGCCATTTTTCTGCGGAGGTCCCGCCATCTTCAGATACCTTCTACTGTGGTGTGTAAACTGAAAGGCTCCTGTCAGACATCTGTGGCAAGCAGCTGCTTGAGGGGATATTTATTTTTATTTTATCCCTCCACAACAGCTTGCTTTCAATTTGCCCGGAGATACACCAGTATGTCAAAGCTGTCATCGGCGGGAGTGTCATAGGTGTGGGCGAGACATATGCAGAATGTTTATGAATAACGCAGCCAATACCATTCGTATTTACACTACTTTATTCGCTATTTACATCTTTGTACATTTACTTCAAATGCATTCATTCCCTCTCCGGGACACAACACTCCTCTAGTTTGCAGGTACGAACTGCCCCAAAACAATATTGTTACGACAGATGAACGAGCAACAGTGACTTTATGATATAACGTGACTTGAACGCTCGTGTGTGCTTCCGCGTGAGATTCAATTTAGCCAACGAATTAGAACTTAGAACGGGGGCGGGGGTGGCTCAGTCGGTAGCGCGCCAGGCTCGTAATCTGTAGTTCCCAGGTTCGAGTCCCAGCTGGGTCAGCGTTGAGATTTATCTCCGCAAAATTCCCCGCCCTGCCCACGGTCAGTAGGGGACACCGATGGGCGTGGAAAGGCCGCCGTCCGTCGGATGGGACGTTAAGCCGTGGCCTCGTGTGTGGGAGAGTCATACCCTGTGGACGTTAAAGAAACACGCTGGATGGCCTTGACGGGAAGCTACCATCTGTCTCCCAACAGCTGTTCCAGTGGGTCCCCTTCCCCAACCTTCTCTGAGCCTTCGGGGTCCATGTGACCTGGCCATTTAGCCCACGGTGTGCAAAAAAATGCCGCTCGGTGGTAAAACAACCCAAAGAACTTAGAACGATTCGGAAGAATGAAAAAGATAAAGTGCAGTGTGTTAAAGTTGTGAGATCTGAAAAGGACATTCAGATGGTCTGAATCAGTGCGCGATAAGTGAAAATAAGAAGTATATTTATTGGTGTGTGCGCGGGTGTTGTTTTTTGTTGTTAGTAACAAAAGTTTAGTGAACTAGCACAGGACGAGAGATTGTTTACGTCTGAAGGTATTCAAGTGACATGGTAAACAAAGTGAAGAGGTAGTATTTTAGTAGAACAGACAGAGCTGATATTGTATACTCTGTACAAAAAGGTTAATGACTTATGTATGATAGCAGTTAATTTCTTTATAAAATACTTCATCCATATTTTTGTAACAATTTGCATTGTATTGTAATTGGTTTTTAAATATAGTTATTAATACTCATGCTCAGTGCCTATCCATTTTAAAATTCGCAACATTTGGTGTCTAGGAGTGTAGCTAATTTACTGGATGCCGTTAACTAGAAGTATAGATGAATTAGTAAAGTTGATGAATGACATTAAAGGTGAAATTGGTGGCCTTGCTAGACAAAGTGATAGCTTGAAAGCCGATATGGCTACACAGATGACTGATATTAAAGACAAAATAGCCACACAAAATAGTAAATTAGATGAAATAATCAGTCAAACTGATAAAATGAAAGCCGAAATGGCTACACAAAATAATGAAAAAGAAAAAGAGAAAGGCAACGCAGATCAAAATGTGAATCCCAAATCAATAGGTGAAATTTACGAAACTAACAGCACTGGAGGAAACATTACAGATGACCAATGTTTTAAAGATGCTAACCATAAGAATATTGTTCAGCAATATAAAAATTATAGGAACATAATTATGCAAGAAGTGAGAGCTGGTAGAGATGTTGTTACAGTTACAGTTAAGACAACGAAATTGGTTGAAGGTGAATATATCTCCAGCAGTGGGAGCTATAGTACAGATGAATTTAGTGCTGATGCGTGAAAGAAACGATGCGGAACCAGAAAACATTCCAAGATTCTTCGCTATCTGAAAAAGAAGCAATTTAGATTCAATTCGTTTTTACAAAATTCGACGGACAGGAGAAGCTCGCTGGGGCAGCGGCGTTCTGATGAAGCCTTCATATGGATTGAAGAGATATATATATAGAGAAAAAGTGGAGAAGGTGTGAGAGGACTGCGGGAGGGAGATTACAGAAGAATCGGATCTTAGCAAGAAAGGAGAATCTCGAAATGTGGATCTGCTACGGGAAATCAAGAAAAGTAGAGATGGCGCAGATAATGCCTTTGACCACACAGCTACTGATGATGCATGGCAGAGTGTATGTGTTGCTGGTGACATGTATAAGAACTGGGAGGAACAATCACACAGATAAGAGAGATGTGAGACTACTCAATACGGTTTGCACCTCCAAATACCTAAGTATACAAATCTAGCACGATCTGAAGAGAGATCAACTCGTAAGGTAGTCTATTCCTCGCCGTCATCAAAATGCGTCATGGACAATTCTTTCAAAGGCAGAGTAATGAGTGAAGAGAATCACAGAGAAGTGATGCCCTCAGATAACCTCCTCAACGTAGCCATGTTGAATTTCTTTTCTGAACAGTCAATGCGCAGATTTGGATATTATAATCATTTAGATTATAAGGATATAGAAAAGTTTTATCACGACTACAAGGGCTCTAAAGTGGACAATACCACGTTACAAAACTTGTCGCTGTTCTCCACAATGAACAATTTGGCAATCATGACTGATATTGCCCTGGCAAATTACAATGAGTAGTGAGGGGGAACGAAACAGAGTTTCCGTTTTGCAGAGTGGTCCGAGTAGAGAAGAGTCGCCAGATCGTATCGTCGACAATGAAAAAGAAGAGACGTCCATTCATCATAGAAACGAAGTGTCATTCGACGTTACTGGGGAAGTCGGAGAGATTTTTCCGAAGCATATAGAAACACTAGAATTGTTTGTAAAAAGTGGAATTTAAGAAAGAGGAATTCCGAAGAATGGCGTAGAAGCGGAACAGATGATGCTAGTAAAGGAGCTTCAGGCAGAGACAGTACTTCAAAGACTCACTTAGATATTCCTTTTTCTATGAGTAATAAATTGTGCTCGGATAATAGTAACTTTCTCGATGAAACGAAGCCTCAGAGTTACGATCAGAGAGAAGTGAAGCCCTCAGATAACCTCCTCAACGTAGCCATGCTGAATTTCTTTTCTGAACAGTCAATGAGCAGATTTGGACATTATAATCATTTAGATTATAAGGATATAGAAAAGTTTTATCACGACTACAAGAGCTCTAAAGTGGACGATATCATGTTACAAAACTCGTCGCTGTTCTCCAGAATGAACAATTTGGCAAACATGACTCATATTGTCCTGGCAAATTACAATGAGAGCTCCAAGAATGTGAATTCGGAGGAAGACACAGCAGTTAGAAAGAAAGTCGATGAAGAAGCCTACAGCATAAGGTGGAAAATGGCTCAAATATGAATGATCCCATATCCCTTAAGAAGAATAATGGGGAAAAATTGCCTCTATCAGAGTTTCAGTGTCCAGAAAATATCGATTCAGTGAACGGACCTAGTAGAGAAACAGTATCCATAGAAACAAAATTGACTTGGCAGAATTCTAAAACTAAGTCGAATAGCATGGATGTCCTAATAGAAATTGCTTCGTTTCCTCATCCTCTTGACAGTACAGCTACAACCCTGAGCTCGGAGCAGTTCCAATTACCAGAGACTCTTCTTCGTAAAGCTGCGTGTCCTATTGCGTCGTCAAGTGAATCAGCCTCTGATATTCCTCACTATGAACAGTCTAGCAAAATGGTAGGAGACGTGAAATCAGAACCAAAGTCAAGACGAGATATAAGTAAAAATCCAAAGAAGACAACTTTCGAGTACAGGTTTTGCACGAAAACTCTTAGTCGATTCTTCTCCCTGGGGAGACATAAACGTGTTCACAAGGGCTATAAGCCTTACACGTGTTCTGTTTGTGGACGGGGCTCCAATGAGAAGAGAAATCTACGTCATAATGTGATTCGCTTCCATTTTGACAAGACATTTGGGATAAACTGAGGAAACACGTGAGAATGAAATGTTCTTTTTATCGCCAGAAACAAAACAAAAGCAATAAACTCGTCACCTTCCTAAAGAAGACAGACGTCCGTCTTTTGAATACAGTGGAACAAAATAGGTGTTCACCTACTGCTGTAGAGAAAACAAATCCACATAGGAAGAAGAAGCTTTCTCCAAAACTTCAGAAACCTGGGGAAGGTTCATATGCAGCAGTTAATGGGACGTGATGTATCGCATTCGTCGACGTCTAACTACAAAGTGCAAGTGGTCACGTGGATCGTTTGACCCCGTTTCATCGAAGAACTGAAGAAGCTTCGGAATCCAGAATTCTTCGGGACGAACAAGACCTAAGGAGGGGGCAGTGTTACGACAGATGAACGAGCAACAGTGATTTCATGACATAACGTGACTTGAACGCTCGTGTGTGCTTCTGTGTGAGATTAAATTTAGCCAACGAATTAGAACTTAGAACGATTCGGAAGAATGAAAAAGATAAAGTGCAGTGTGTTAAAGTTGTGAGATCTGAAAAGGACATTCAGATGGTCTGAATCAGTGCGCGATAAGTGAAAATAAGAAGTATATTTATTGGTGTGTGCGCGGGTGTTGTTTTTTGTTGTTAGTAACAAAAGTTTAGTGAACTAGCACAGGACGAGAGATTGTTTACGTCTGAAGGTATTCAAGTGACATGGTAAACAAAGTGAAGAGGTAGTATTTTAGTAGAACAGACAGAGCTGATATTGTATACTCTGTACAAAAAGGTTAATGACTTATGTATGATAGCAGTTAATTTCTTTATAAAATACTTCATCCATATTTTTGTAACAATTTGCATTGTATTGTAATTGGTTTGAAATTATAGTTATTAATACTCACGCTCAGTACCTATCCATTTTAAATATTCGCAACAATATTATCTGGACCACTCTCACTGCCCCAGCAAGGACGCAGTTCTAGTCCAACCGGCTCGTTCTCTTCCTCACCTTTTCCTCCTCACCTAGTCACCAGTCTCCCCTCCTCACGACGTTCACCATGAGACTCTCTTTCCCGCTCTTTTCTATCGTTAAGCGAAACATCATATGGTGGGTTCAGCACTCACGTTGACACACTAACGACCGTCAAAACTCCACCTCCCTCGCTTGCGCACGGAGCTGCAGCTGGAATACAGACTTCTATCCCTCTCTCCACCTCCAAGAATCGATGGTCTATGAAACAGGGGGGGGGGGGGACTCACGTCGGAAACATTCGACCATAACACCACCCCTTCGGGTCAAGATCATCTCTCTCCCTCATCTGGGAAAGAACTACTTTTCTATATAAGAAATATGAGATATCCAGAGGCTAATCCAAAAGAAGTTTAACCTAAAATGTTCAAAAAATAATAGGTGAGTAGAATTTTTTTGTCAGTAAACGTTTTTGACAATAAAATAAGTATATGAAAAATAAAAACGTTTCGAAAGATTTTTTGGATGGCCGAGTGACATTTCATTTCACGAAAAATTATCAGCCTCAAGAAGGGTTGGCGGATAAATCTAATTTGTGGAAGCGCGTAATCAGCAGACTATAGTGCTACAGGTTTTACTTTTTCTGCGACTGTGATATATGTTATTGCCGCTGTCATGGAAATCGAACTCTTTTCATTTCTGAACATTTTTATGAACTGTTATCGCAACAGTTATAGAGCAATATACTCTGGCGGAAATTGAAAAAAGAACATCCAGATGAAATTCCTTCAGGAACGTCATATTATAATATGTTAATAGTTAAGGGCAGCAGAAACCATGATCCAAGATTGAAAATCATTGGATGGAATAATGACGTCACTGAGGACGACAACATGCAAATGTACGCAGAGCGTATTTAAAAACTAGGGCGTGAAGAAAGAAGTTATTCGTTTTGTGTCGTGTTGTTCAGTGCTCTTTGAAGAAGCTACCATGACTGGACGATGCAGGCGCGCAACATTTCTTCAATTAGCGCTGTTTGAGCGAGGTCGTATAGTGGGTCTTCGGGAAGCAGATTGGTCTTTTCATTAAATTGCACACCGCGTTGGATGAGAGATTCAGCAGTGGTATGGTGGCATCGATGGTCAGAAGAGCATTCGCACACTCGCAGACGTGGCTTCGGGCAACACAGAATTACGGATGCAAGAGAGGATCGGTGTATTAGGAGGGTGGCGGTGGCAGAGCGGACGTCTACGGCGTCACAAATTCAATCCTCTGTCGTACCAAGGGTGTCTACAAGAATAGTACGTAATCGTCTTTTGGAAGCAGTACTACTCGCATACGGTTACCCCTATCACCTCGTCACTGTCGACCGCGTGCAGTGGTGTCAAGAACAAGTTCAATGAAAGGAAGAATGGCAGTCTGTAGTCTTCAGTGATGAAAGCCAATTCTACTTAGGAGAGTCTGATGGTCGTTTACGCGTCCGAAGGCGACAAGGTGAGCGACTTCTTTCATCCTGCATCTCTCAGCCACACAGTGTAAGTATAATTTCACCTGTCCGCTAACTGACAGTCCAGTGGCGGATAGTTTCACCTGTCTGCCAGCGACACACAGGGTAAGTATAATTTCACCTGTCCGCTAACTGACAGTCCAGTGGCGGGTAGTTTCACCTGTCTGCCAGCGACACACAGGGTAAGTATAATTTCACCTGTCCGTTAACTGAACAATCACTTCCAATTCCTTGATGGCCGTACTGGGCATCAAGGTGTGGGAGTGATTAGCTATCACTCTCATACGTGTGTCTAGTGATTGTACAGAACTTAAAACTGAATAGCCATACCTACGGTACATATTATACAGTATGTACGGTATATATATATATTTAAGTAATATACAGGTACAGAACTTAAAACTGAATAGAAATACGTACGTCAGCGACATCGTACAGCCGGTCATCCTGCCATATTTGAGTGCAATCCCAAATGCGATATTCCAGCAGGATAACGCCCGCCCACATTCCACCCGGGCAACTCGACATGCTCTTCAGGCAGTGCACCAACTCCCTTGACCAACACACTCTCCAGACTTGTCTTCAATTGAGCATGTCTGGGACTGGATCGGACAAAGACTCTTCCGCGGACCGCGGCAGGCAACGACCATCGCTGAATTACGCGTCCAAGTCAAAAGCGCATGGAATGGTATCCCCCAGTGTGATATCCAGTATGTGTACTGCCGATTGCATGCCAGATTGGAAGCTTGTATTGCTGTTTGAGTAGGTTCAACACCTTATTAAAATGTGCCTTTTGTAAAATGTAATTCTCATTAAAAGGTAAAATAAACATTGAATCACTTCACACGTGTGATCACTTCCTTCTCAACAAGTTGTTTCTACTAAATAAATCTCATAGATTACGCTTCAAT
This sequence comes from Ryuthela nishihirai, assembly GCA_038380435.1. Lineage (NCBI taxonomy): Eukaryota > Metazoa > Arthropoda > Arachnida > Araneae > Heptathelidae > Ryuthela > Ryuthela nishihirai. Next base: position 81,936,162 of record JAWZYU010000012.1, read on the forward strand.
TGTTAATGGTGTTCGTTTTTCAATTTCCGCCAGTGTATATCTTTTGATAGTGATAATGAAACTAAGAAGGAGATGAATTCAGCTCAAAACCAAAACAAATCTAAGAATGAAAAGATAACGCGATTGGAAGATGGTTGCGACATTTAAGAGTAAAGAACAAACAACATATACATTAAATATGGAAAAAATTTTAAAGTTTCGGTTATTGATATAATACTGCAGATGGAAACAAAGCATATAATCGCTGCAGCAAAACAAAAAGGATTCGATGATAATACCATCATGGAATATATTTGCTAATTAACAATAGAAACTAAAATAAAGATATGCTCAAAGCTGGTTAAGAATATTTCCATGGAAATCTGGAGAAACAAATCATAACAATTTCAAATGAAATGAGCATTGTCAGCTCGTGACTAAAACTTTTAGGGGGGGGGGGGGAACTTTCACTATAATAAGCAGGGCCTAGATGTAGGAACGAAAATTTGGGAGGTGCCTGATATTGGATTGAACCGAATCGGCCTGAAAAGATGCTCCGTAATGCATATATCCTTTATTTATTCAGCTGTTCTCAAAAGGCAGTATTTAACAAACTCGTTCTTGTCCTTTCTACTTCAATTCAGCATTTGGCCTCTCCACTGCAATAATTACCTGAATATTACAGTGGAGTGAGTGTGTGTGTGTGATTTCCCTCTCCATTCTACTGGTATTTTAAAAACCTATTCCTAAAAATATGTCTAAGAAGTTTACTATTTTTTTACTCCGTTCCGATTATAAATTTATATTTATTTTTTTAAATTGAATTACTCGTCGTAAATTATTACCTCAACAGTTGTTTCAGTTATAAGTGATTTGTAAGTTAATTTATTATATATATTTTATTACATATATTTTTATTTTGCAATGAATTTAAAAAGTTGAATAGTAATAAAATGAATTTCACGAAAACCATTATGAGAGCGGCTGGGATAGAACTGTAGACCTATCCAATGCAGAAATGACTCTGCATTTAGCCAACTGAGCTAAGCATTGCTTTCAGAAATGTTTTAATAGCATTCACTTGTAGACCAAACGTTCGCCATGTTTGATATTTTCCTACCTAATTTTCTTTCAACCTGTTTATATATAGGTATCCATCCTTGGCAAAATAAGAAGATGGCAACCGAGTTCAAACTCATTATATTTCAGCGCATGCACATTTGCGTCATCGTTATAATAGATAATGTTAATGTTCCGGGCTGTGGCCGTAATGGATATATTTGTATTGTATGAACTAAAGCAGATCTCATTTTTTTAAACGAGATAAAAACACAATTGATGACACACTCGGCACTCTACCTGGATCAAAGTAGTTTTCGACTCTTTAGATCCACATATAGATGTTAGAACGGCTATTGGCAAGTTGGTATACATCCAAAAACCGAGAAAACACAGCGCTTACTACAGAAAATGGATTTGGCAGTTTAAGGAGGGCGTTCAAAAAGTTCTTGACACGTGTCTGTAGATTTCCCCGCGTTCCTCCGAAGTTAACGACTACAACACTTGTTTGAAACCTTGTCTAAACTTGTAATTACGTGTTAAAAACAAAGGCCATATCATCATTTCTCGCTTCGCTGGCGCGCGTAAAGTTCTGTCTGACAAATCTGTGCGTTATTGCACTGAAACCTATTCAAGATGGAAAGATTCTACATTTTCACAAGAATGCAGCTTAAGAAAGATGCGAAAAAAATTGATGCCGACTTATTTTAAGTATATGGAGATTATGCCTATTCATGTTATGAGATGATCACTGTTATGAGATGGATGCGCAAATTCAGAGAAGGACGGGAAAGCTTCGAAGAACCCCCTCGTACAGGAAGACGGAAGGAGACTGCGAACGAGAGATTTATCGCTGCTGTTAGTGAATGCATTAAGGGAAACCCACACATCACCGTTCAGGTAATGCGTTTAAATGTCAGTATATTGATGCAGTGTGAAACAATCATCATTTCAAGTTCCGAAAGATCTGTGGCAACTGGGTATCCCACAAACTGATGGAACAGGGAAAATGGGCTAGAGTCGATTCGTGCAAGGACATGCTGGCAATGTTTGAACCTAGTTGCCCTAAACGGTTAACATACATTGTCACAGGAGATCAGACATGGTTTTATTACATAGAACTCCCAGAAAGATCCACAACTATGTTTGGGTTGCGGAAGATTAACTGCGTCCCTAAATCCTCGGACAAGACTTTCGTTCAAGGAAGAGGATGTTCACAATTGTTTTCTGTTCCCAAGGAGTGGTAGCCGTAGACACCCTTCCTGAAAAAATAAATATAAATGGTCAATATTACACCAACATTGTTTTATCCAAAATGGTTGAGATGAAGAAGCAGCTTCCAACAGCAGGCATGTCAAGGGTGCTCCTTCTTCATGACAATGTCAGTGTTCACAAAACCCGACAGTTTACGATCTATCTGGAGCTGGAAAAAATCAAACATCCTGCATATTCGCCCCATCGTACACCATGCGATTTTTGGTTTTTTCAAAAGGTTAAAAAATAATTTGCTGGGAAGCCTTTTTCAAGAGTGCAAGTTCTTGTAAAATGCATTCATTCAGAGTTGCAGAGTATTTCCGGGCAGGAATATCACGAAGCGTTCCAGAATAGGCGTAGACGTCCGCAACTTTATAGATGCTGGAGGGGAGTACTTTGAACGAGAATAAAAGTTTTGTTGAAGTAAGTGCAATGTGCCTATTCTGCAGATGCATGTCAAGGACGTTTTGAACGCTCGTCCTTAGTGATGCCATTTCGACTTTGTAATGAATCTGGAACGTTTGAAATACTCATGGACTTTAGTGCGAAAAGTTTTATGTTCAGTGGTCTGCCTGGTGTAATGGGAAGACATCATCGTCCTAAGAAAGACTTTTGAGAGGCACTTGAAGAATCTTCGTGAAAGTTTGAGAAACTCAGGGCAGCCAAGCGAAAACTGGTACCTACTAAGTGCAAGCTGTTTCAATAAGAAGTTCCTTATCTCGGTCATGTCATCATTACATCAGGGGTAAAGACCGACCCTAGTAAAATAGAAGCTGAGAGAGACTGGCCTCCACCCAAGAATGTTCATGAACTTCGAATCTCTATTGGACTGTCTACATACTACAGAAGATTCATCAAGGGTTTCTCCAATATTGCAAAGCCATTGCATCCACTAACGGAGAAGGGCCGGCAGTTCATGGGGACCACCGAGAATAAAATAGCCTTCCAACAACTGAGGTAAGCTCTTTCTGCATTGGCAGTGTTAGCCTACCCATAGACTGGTAAACAATTTACATTTAGACACTGACGCAAGTAACACGGGAATTGGTGCTGTCCTATCGCAAGACGGGTAGAAAAGAGTTATTGCATGTTTGAACAAAGTTCCAAAATATTCTTATTAATTTGAGGGAAAAGCATAAATACCCCCTCAAGCAACTGCTTGCCACAGATATCAGTTTATACGCCATAATATAAGTTCTGTGAGGATGGCGGTGCCTCAGCAGAAAAATAACACAAACATCCATGCCTTACCCAGGGCTCGAACTCAGATCCTTTTGATCAGTAGCCAAGTGAGCAGACTAGACAGCGCTTTATTAGTAGTAGAGATTCTACATATCACAAAATATATATTGTCACAAAGCACAGATATAGAGAGTTTATTTACATCTGAACAGCAAAGCTAATAGCTTATCTTCAGGAAATATAGATGAGCATTATTTTTCAAACATAAAATGTTTTGACAACAGCATGTTCTAATTTGATTGGAGAATGAAAAATCGTCCATTTCCTTTATTTATTATTAATATAGATTAGTTGAGGTTCAACCATTTCACAATATTAGTATAATCATTATGTAAGTTTTTCGTTGTGTTTATATCATGATTGCAGTTTATAATTGCAGTATCATCAGCCAGTAAGTATAATTTACTACATAATTTTGTATTATCCATGCGTATGTATGCAATAGTGTAAAACTCTGAGGGACTCAAATTTTTGTATTCAAAAATCACTAACTTGAATAATTTTAAATCACTTTAATGTTATTCCTTCAATGTCATACTTTTTTTTTTATTTAAGAAAACCAGTTCGTGTCTCTCATATCATCAAATGCCATCCTAAAGTCGAAAATATTGTTACGAATTGAATAGATGAGCACTGTGCGTTAGTTCACATAAATATATGACAATTATAATTACAAAACAACGCAATTTATTACAAAAACATGAATGCAATTATTTATACAAACTAAGTCAAATGGCACGAAAATCTATATCAATATAAAGATAAACTTTCAGAAGAATCCATTTTCTTATTTTTATTCCCACCCAAATCACAAAACAAGGCTAATATCATTCGATGGACAATAATATCATGTTTTAAACAAATATGCAATCTATCGAGATTTTACTTTAGAAATTAGAAAATTTAGAAATTTAAAAAATTTAGAAATTTAGAAAAGAACTTTACCAATTCTTATAAACAAACTAAATACTATCGTAAATCAAGTGATAATCTCTTCCTACAGAAAAGTAAAGACTAGCTTTATCTATTCGACTAACCTCTTCACTTTTATTCTCAATGTCCCTTATGTAACTTTTACTTCAGGCGTAACCCATTCTTATTTTCCTTGTCAATTGTAATTCTTATTTTCCTTGACACCAGTAGGATTTATGCTAATAAACTAATTAACCACCCGCTCACTCACCACATAAAATACTTCTTTTTTTAACCACTTATCGTGTACAGTCTGAGACTAACTATGGCCCTTTTCACATTTCAACAACTCCAACATAACAACACTATCTTTCTTATTTTTCAGTTTAGTACCAGCTGAAAACACCGGTTCTCGTCCGATCACCGAAGTTAAGCAGCTTCGGGCGCAGTCAGTACTTACCCTTGGGAGAATGACCACCTGGGTGACCCATGAACTGCCGGCGTGCAGTTGACAAAAAATTTGCTGAGGACCCGCCATCCTCACAGATCCTTCTGCTATGGCGTATTAAACTGATAGGTTCCTGTCAGATCTCTGTGGCAAGCAGCTGCTTGAGGAGGTATTTATTTTTACTTTTTTATTTATTCTTCTTCTAATTCGTTGGTTACGTAATTCTCACGCAGAAGCATACGCGAGCGTTCATGACATGTTTATCATAAATTCGTTGTTGCACTTTCATCTGTCGTAACAATATAATAGCCTTTTAGCCTTTATTAAAAGCATTCTTGATAGTATCAGTGAAGTGCATAGAAATAATGTGCTTTTTTCCTTTCTGAAAGCAGTATTGGAAATTGGAAATTAACTTCTTTTCTGAAAGAAATTTAATAAGAACATTTAGAATATATCTTTCTAATATATTTTTAATTGTTGATAAAATATTATTAGTTCTATGATTCGAGAAATTACTTTTGACACCGCTTTCATAAGTGGGTCTCATTATGACTATTTTAAAGGTGTAAGGGATTTTAACAGAAGAAATGCTTAGGTTAATAAGACTGGATAAGAATTCTGTCACATTAGCATCGCAAGCTTTTATATGTTTAGCATGTATATTATCAATACCGTAGGTATATATTCATTCAAGGATATTATTGTATTTATACACTGCTATTCTTAAATTTAGAAACAACCATAAAACCCGATTGTTCTCGAAATTTCGTTGGATCTGCTGCATGTGAATCGGAATATAATTATATATAAACACTATGAGGAAAAATAACAGTTGAAAAATGGAATAACACATTTATTTGCTAACGTTTTATACGAATACAGACATCGGGTAAAAAGGTCAACTGAGATAGTCGAAATGTTTCAATGTGGGTTCTTACCGCTAGGCAGGCCTGACATCGATGATAAGACTGTCATGCTGTTGATAAGACTGTCCAGTAGTGCTGTGGATAGCAATAACCAGTGCTCCGATCTCTGGCAGAGTTGCAGAAGCAGGATTCCGGGATGTAGCCCCTCTACCAAGCGCATTGCATATATGTTCTATCAGATTTAGGTCTAGAGACCAGGCTGGCCACGCCTACAATTCACTAGATAACAATAGGCAAGGTGACAATGGTATGGATGGTCATTATTGTCCTGTAGAAGGAAGTTATTGCCTTTTGCATCTTCATATTGTCACAAAATGGTTCCAAGATTTCATTTTCATGTCATGGATGACCTGTCCCCAAACGATGATTCTATCACCACCGTCGGTGTCCCATTCACGAATATTTGTGGCATGCTATCATGCCATATCAAATGATGCAACAAATCGCAGTGTAGGGCAAATCTCAATTCATCCGAGAAGAGCACGAACGACCATTGCTCTTTGACCAGCTGGCATGGTCCCTCCTGTTGCATCAAGTCAGGGGCATGCACACCACTGTCCAACTAGTGTACAAGCACACCTCATGAAGTCTTCGGCATATGGCACCATTGGATATAACTGGTTCACCCGCTGCTGCCGTCTTCGCCCACTACTGAACAGTCTGGATGCATTCTGCCCTTGTTGGAATCTCTGTCAAAGTCTATGCACCACTGAACGACTCATATTAAGCCATCTGACAACATCTGCTTGATTTTGGGCCAACTCGAGCCGCCATCACACTTCTTCCAAAAGTGACGTCTGGTAGATAAAGCCAAGAAATCGGCCATCTCGACTCCACCTCGCATTTAGCAGAACTGGAGGAACAGCTTCAAAACGCCCACTTTTAACTCTCGAAGTATTTGCATATACCACCACCAACGCCATTCGTTCGTATATCATACCTCAATCCTGCGCCGTTATCTCGCCTACTATTTATAACTTTTGTACATTTCTATCGTCGGAGTTTTACGATATTTCCTTTTATTCATTTGTCCTTAATTTATGGAAACAGTGTCATTTCATTAACTGACTGGACATTAGATTTAATCATTATAGGCAGAGTGGCTCGTCCAATGCGTCACCTAGGGCAATCAAAAATACCTGGATCCACTGAAAATAAGCACAAGAAATGAAAGGCGAATTTGAAGTTTAGTAAAGCCTGCATAATACGGATTTTCACGTGATCATAAATTTTTCGGTTATAGGTTTCCGTCTGATGCAAGTTTCTTCTACAAGATAAAAATCAATGCAGTCTTACATACCTGTTAAGTTTTTGACGATCCACCTTAACTGATTAGAGAGAATAAAATCACTGCATAATACTGTATAAACATGCTTTATTCATATTCCACCCTGCACATAATACTCCGGTATCACATAACATTTGCTAACCCATTCATCAAAAGACGAAAAAAGTAAAAAAAGAAGTATTTTTTGCAGTAATTAAAGTGCTTTGTATGCAACTTATTGATTTGCAGGCATTGTCAACCATCATCCATTCTCTGTTAATAGTTTTAAATAGCACAGAATCACTGCGAACTAGAACAAAACTTTGAAGGTCTTTGGAAAATGTTATAGAGCATTAGGTTAAGTTTTCACACTTGATTATTCGTCGGATTTCAGCTCCTGCTTGCTAATGGTCCTGAATAAACTGGTTTATATCATTTGGATCTGCTTCACTGGATACATCATTGTGAATAGTGTGCCGATGTTCAGTGTTGTTCCTTGATTTTCTTTTCAAAGAACTACTCAACCACTCGAGTTTTGCCTTATTTCGATTTAAAATATCCTGGACTTGTGTCTTACCGATTTTAAATTTATCTAAACTTTGATTCATGGTCAATTTATCCTTTTCACTCACTTCATTAACTTTCACTTTAGCTTTAAAATCAAACACAACTCTGTTTTCGAAGCCATTGACGAAATTTGAAGACTGCCGACCTCTGAAAGGAATGGTCACTGGCTAATTGCATCCGGCTACGGATCTGTCCTAACGGTTTCCCACAAGGAGTACAAGACGTTTTGCTTATAGACGTACAGGAAAGGCAAAAATGTTAGTGGGAAAGGATTTTTGCCTCACGTAATATACATTGTTTTCCTTTCCCTTTCCGCATTTGATAATTTTCCCTTAATAAAGATTATTTCCCATAGATTTTGATTGCATGTTCTCGGACCAGAGTCATTTTTGATAAGGACAGATTTCCTTTTGATCCTGGTTCTGTTAAAAACAAGTGTCGCTGTATAAAATTGTTGTTAACTATCAACGAACTTTTGAATAACCTAATGAAGTTACTTCGTTTAGCGCTCAGGATGCGTTCCTGAAATCCGAGAGTTAAGTGAAGCAGCGTTAATCGAGGCCTCGTGTACACTATTCAGCATTTGGAAGTAATTATTCATCGTCGTCATCATAATCAGTTTATTATAATAATAAGGTTACAAACAGCATATATTTGTAATGCTCTTATTAACCCAAGAGCATCAAAGCTCATGTAGGTTAACTTACAAATTATTTAAATACATAATTTTGGCAACATTGACACTCAACTTTACATAAAGAAAAAATAAACAAAAACAATACAGGATTTATAAAACGATTATTTTTTTTTACTTTAACACTGAAAACAGGCTGTTAGCATTAGTAATGCTCATTAGATAATTAGCAGTGAGAGATCTGAAATGCATAAAATTAGTTTAATTCCGAATAATAATCGGTAAAGAATTAAAAATTTTTGTGCATAATTTCTTTATTTGCAAGTGGTAACAGAAACCTTTTCCCATCATCTCGCACAGAATAATTTGTATAATGCAGTACTGCATTGTTGTTTTTAAAAAGGTAATTTAATGTTCTATAAACAAATAAATGTCTCAGTGGAAATACATCTGAAATGGTATACTTACAAAAGATGGTAACAGTTTTATATTTATTTTTGTAATATTTAAAATATACATTTATTTTGCATCGAAATCAGATTCCTTAATGATGAAATGTATGTTCCTCCCCAACTTGTAATACCATACTGTATAGCAGACTGGACCCAAGATTTGTATAGCATTATTAACATTTTATTACTGAGAATTTTATTTGAATAATAAAATTTATATAACATCTGTCTAAGTGTGTTTGTTAGTTTTCCAATGTGCATTTTCCAACTTAGGGAGCTATCGATATAAACGCCTAGGTATAGTATACTTTGAACCTGTTCAATTTCTTCACAGCAACAAGCTGAGTAATTATTGCATGAAAAGTTATGCAATTTTAATTTAATCGAATGTGGATTGTGTGCTTTCTTTTTTAGGTTAAATAGAATATACTTAGTCTTTTTCGTATTTAAATGTAACCCATTTAAATCCAACCATTTCATCACATATTTTAGATCAGTGTTCATGTTATAAAGGAGATTTTCCAGAGAATCAGCACATAAAGTTAATGATGTATCATCTGCAAAAGTGTTAATATAGCTATTTAGTTTTAATTTACATAGATCATTTATGAATATCAAAAACAGTGTTGGTCCCAGGACTGAACCTTGTGGTACACCATATGAAATTTGTTTTGGGTTACTAAGTGAATTAAAAAGACTAACACATTGCGTTCTGTGCTGTAAGTAGTCTTTAAACCATTTTAATACAACACCACGAATGCCAATAATTTCTAGTCTGCTAATTAAAATTTCGTGATCAACGGTGTATAAAACTTTCTCCAAGTCTATAAATACGGACAGAGTAAACTGATTATTGTCCATGGAACGAAACACCTTTGACGTATAATTCAACAATGCAGTTTCTGTACTTTCTACCTTTCGTAAACCCAAATTGGTTTTCAGGGAGAAAATTAAAACTTTCTGAAAATTTAATCTGTCTATTATTAACTAGTTTTTCTAATATTTTTGAAAATACTCGGAGAAGAGATATCGGTCGATAACTCTTAAAATAATTTTTATTTCCCTTTTTGTAAACTGGAATTACAATAGCTTTCTTCATCAAATTTGGAAAAGTGCCAGTTTCGAAGGATAAATTGCATATGTGAACCAATGGTTGAATCAAGTGAAAAGAACTTTTTTTAACAGCAATAATAGAAATATTATCATACCCAGCAGATTTTTTATTTTCAAAACCTTTTATAATGTCAGTCAATTCCTTTCTACAAGTTGGAGCTAAAACATTCAATGGCATTTTTACTCATATGGCTATTTTGATTTTGTTGCAATCCAGTTCTTTGACAGATTTACTGCTATATTTACAAAATGTTCATTAAATTGGTTTGCCAATAACTTAGCATTTTCAGTTGAATCAGAACCACTTTCTAATTCAGGATATTTATTTTCTACCTTCTTCTGATTTATTATCTCGCCTATCAATTTCCACTGCTTCGATATATTACCATCATAATTTTGAAACTGAATTGTAAGGAAACTGTTTTTTGCATCTCGATTCTTATAATTTATTTGATTTCTAAAATTTTTAAAGCTACTTTCGTAAGTTTCATTTAAAGGGTATTTTTTTGTGTTTTTATATAGCTTATCTCTTTCCTTTAATAAGTTCAGAATTTCAGAAGTAATCCATGGCTTTGTTCATTGTGATTTATTATGAATTTTTCTTTCCCTAGTTGAATTTTTAATTACGAGATTAAATGTGGTTAAAAATTCATTATAAGCTTCTTTGACATCATTAAGAGTTAATACCACGTCCCAGGAATATTCACTCAAAAGTCTGTTCAATAAAGTATAGTCTATGTAGTGATAAAGAATAGGCTATGTATAATTATCACACTGAATATTCATATTATTGTTAAAACTAACTGTTAAGGCAATGGGATAATGATCAGTCACTGCTAATTTAACAATACTACTCTTGAATGAACTTTCGATTTTGCTTTTAACAAAAATGTGATCTAAACAAGTAGAAGATATCATACACTCTCTGGTCGGTGAATTTTTGAAACTTTGAAAGCCATTTGATGACAGCAAATTTAGATATTCATTTGTGTAGTGATTATTTCCTAGTATATCTATATTTAAATCACCAATTGCAACAACTTCGCCTTTATTATCAAATGATAAGAATAATTCCTGAAATTCTACTAGGAATTTGGTAAGTGGGATACAAAGAGATCTATATATACATAGGAAATATTGCTGATAATTTTCCAAATGAATAGCATCATATTCAGCTGGACTTATATCATTAAATGCAATTTGTTTGACTCTTAAAGAACTTTTAACGTAGCATTAATGATCTACAACAATGGAACATATGATAACCATCTATTTGACAAATTTAACTCATGTGGTTTGATCCATATTTCAGAAAATATTAAAATATCCGTCTTACTATTTAAATACTCAAGAATAGCTTCCAGCTGTTCAAATTCATTTGTTAAACTTCGGATGTTAAAATGTAGAATTTTTAAACTTGAATAATTACCAGAATTAAAGAAAGACAGTAATTCATTGATGTTGTTACAGATCACAGAACATGGCACGGGTTCAACAGAAGTAAAAGGTGAAATATTTTCAGCAGCCATCTTGTTCATTTAGCATATTTACGTCATTGTCATCTCTGATCCGCCAAATTTTGGATCTTTCACTTTTTCGGATGAAACCTTTTCCATTTTTCACCCAAACGAATTTATATCTATTTTTTAATTTAAATTGCTTAGCATTATACAATAAATTTTTAGCACTAGGTATTAGATGTTCATTAAAAAATAATTTTAACTGTTTAAAATCAGAGCTAATGTCAGTACATTTTAGAGGGAATTTAGATTTTTTGATTGCATTCTAGCCAATTGTCTCTTATTTCTTTTGATTTCAGTTTCACAATAATAGGTTTAATCGAGGTCTCATGTATTGTATGTAGCATTTGGAAGCAATTATTTTTTCATACGTAATACGATTTATTAATTTTTAAACACAGTCTGGAAAAAGACTGTAAATTGATATAATCACAAATATTTCTCATTTAAAAATTATGCAATTTATTACTTAATCAGTTGAACTTTATATTTGTATTCCAAATAAATTCAAATCCAAGAAAAAAACTGATAAAATTCAAAAGTTTCAAAAGAATACATGACAAGTTACTGACCGGAAATCAACTGTAGAAAATTGTCTATAGTTGATTGCTTTATGCTTTTCTGTTTCTCTTCTAGCAATTCAGTGTAAGCTGATGAAACTTTTAATACTGCACATTTTACACAACAAGATATTTCGAAATCAGGATCTTCTCACCGAAATTTTCAATTCCATCTTGCATTATCTTCATAAAAGTTTATTTGTGTCTTATATTAAAGTTTTGTCGTGCTTAATAATATGGCGCATTCTTTGTTTTAAACAACATTAACACGGACATTTTCGAACCCTGATTATTTCCTTTTCTCTTGCACTTGCAGCGATCCCTTTCATAATTCTTATAACAAAGGTTGGGGACGATTTACCTGTAATATTTCATGAGCCCCACTACCAAAATAAGAGAAGTGGAGTTCCACTATCAAATATTCTGACAATGGTCAACTCATAGGAATATAAAATAAATTGCTTTTCTTGAAAAAGAAACAGCGCTATATCGAAAAAGCGTTAATTGAGGTAGCGCTATATCGAAACAGCGTTAATTGAGGTAGCGCTATATCGAAACAGCGTTAATTGAGGTAGCGCTATATCGAAACAGCGTTAATTGAGGTAGCACTATATCGAAACAGCGTAAATTTCTTCCACAAGCGAGTTTTTACTCTCGTGGAAGACTCAACATTTTTCTCAGACTTTTACTGAAAAATAAAGATAAGATAAGATGAGATAATTTTTATTTCAGATAATGTTTTACAGTATACAAAATATTTTTGAGGTCTCACAAGAGCAGGCTCGTTCGTGAGATCAATATAGAAACAATTTCAATTAAAAACATCAGTCGTCATATTGAATAATACAAAAAAAAAACGAAAACAACTCAAAACAACAAATTTCTAATAATCCAGAAGTGTGAAAGTCAGAAAGTCAGAAACATTTAATATCCGTGTTACATATAAACAGTTATAGTAGATTAATGCAAAAAAGCTTCCACATCATCCAGTTTCAAAATGTAGTTCTTGAGAACTTTAGAAAACAAACGATAATTCGTGATAGTTTTCATGCTGACTGGGAGAGACGAAAGAAATTTCGGTGCTAAATACAAATAATAGCGCCTAAAAATTTCCTTATGTAATGCAGGAATTTCATAATTTATGTTTTTATCTCGTCGTAATTGGTAATTTTTCGTACCAGTTTTAATGCTATCATTTCTAAAGTAAAGTATTTAATTATTTCAAAAAAATAATCATAGCGTAAAGGCAGAATTCCTGCTTCTCGAAACAAAGGTAATGAAGGTTGCGTTTTTGGGCTTTTGGTTAATAAGCGAATAAATCTCTTTTGCTGAACTAAAAGTTGTTTAAAATTATTGTAATACATGCCTCCCCAAGATTTTATACCATATGTTAATTGAGAATGGATTAATGCATAATATAATGTACACATAAATTTAAATGAAACTAAATGTCTTACAAGATATAAGCGGGTCAGGTTACGGATGACCTTTCTTTTAACCCATGTTACATGCACTTTCCAAGTTAGGCCTGCATCAATCCAAATACCTAAATATTTCACTGACGGCACAAAAGGAATTTGAGGACAATTACAGTGATTTTTCAATGAACAATTTGTATCATGATATTTCAATTTATTGCGGTGCAAAATATCTGTATTAGAACTATTTTTCTTTAAGTAGAAATAAACTGCATTTGTCTTTTTCAGATTAATTGTTAAAAAATTACTCGTGGTCCAGTTTCTAATTAATTCTAGATCACTATTTGCTTGTTTAAAAATAATCAAACAATCAGATAGAGTATATGTCAGTCAAGTGTCAGCAAAAATAGTTAATTTACCTGTTAGGTTAATGGAATCTAGATCATTAATGTAAATAATAAATAATAAGGGACCCAGAACAGATCCCTGGGGCACTCCGTATTCAACTTTAGTCCAAGCACTGTATGTATCTTTTATTTTTACTCTTTGCCTTCAGTTAGCTAAATAACTGCGAAACCAATTTAATGCCACTCCTCTAACTCCAGCAGCTTGTATTTTTTGTATTAATTTTTGATGATTTACCGTATCGAATGCTTTTTTAATGTCCAGAAAGATTGTTAATGCATGATCACTGTTATTCATAGCTGTGTAAATCGTATTTGTTACCTGCAATAATGCATCATCCGTACACATTTTTTCTCTAAACCCAAACTGATTGCTACTTAGAAAACATTTTTTTTCCAGATATTCATATAATTTGTTTTTCACTATTTTTTCAAAAATTTTAGATATTACTGAGAGTAATGCAATAGGTCTATAATTCCCTAATTCCTTTGGGTAAACGTCTTTAAAAATAGGAACAATAGTAGCTTTTTTCAAAACATCAGGGAAAATTCCTTGCTCAATGGATAGATTAAATAGATTTACAAGTATTTCGATAAATTTTTCTCCCAACAGATGAATTATTTCTGCGGTTAAGCCATCAAAACATGGAGATTTATTTTTTGGTAGAAGTAAAATTTGACTCCTAATATCTTTAGCTATTATTGGCGTTAAGAAGAAAGAACTTACCGCAGTTGATGATTTGCCGTCTCCTTCCCAATCAGCATTTGTTTGAACTAAATCTTTGCTCACATTTCGTGCAATTCCGGCAAAATAATCGTTGAACAAATTTGCAAATTTACAAGGGTCTTCATCATATTTAATTAACTCGTTTTTACTTTTAATTGCACGGGGATAGTTTTCCTTCTCTTTCAAGTTACCACATATTTCATTTATTACATTCCACTGATTTTTCTGATTTTTACCTGCATTGGAAAATTTATTAGTAAAGTATTGTGTTTTTGTTTCCCTTATGGCATTAGTAACAAAATTTCTGTATCGGGAAAATGACAGTTTAAGCGACATATCTGTAGAATTTTTCTTCATTTCCTTATACAGAGTGTTACGATAAATTATTAAAATTGCTAATTCATTTGTCATCCACGGTTTAATTTTCTTAAAACGTTTTTTCTTTACTTTCGTTGAATCATCAATTAAATGGCTTAGTGTATCAATTAAATTTTTAAAAGAAACATTAACAGAGCCATCAATATATATATCATCCCATTTTATATTTGCAATTAAGTTCGTTAATCTTTTAAATCCACCATTTTTATTTCATTATTTTTTAATTTTTGTTCAATTTTAATATCTAAATTAACCTTAACTAAGCAGTGGTCTGTAATTCCAATGTCATCCAGAAATATATTACAATTATATAAATCTTTGGTTCTAAGAAATACATGATCAATACATGTAGACGAGTTCTCCGTAATTCTGGTTGGCTCTTCTATCACATTAAGTAAACCATTTTCTGCTAATAATCCAATATATTCATCAGTGTTTGTGTTGTCATTTAATAAGTTAATATTAATATCTCCAAGATAGAGAACATTAAGGGTATCGAGTGATTCTAGGATTCCGTTTAATTCGGAAATGAAATTAAATACATTTTCAGAAGGAGATCTGTATACAGCCATTAATGTCCACTCTTTGTTTTCAATTTCAAGTGATTTTGAAAATTTTCATTCATTGTGA
This sequence comes from Ryuthela nishihirai, assembly GCA_038380435.1. Taxonomy (NCBI): domain Eukaryota; kingdom Metazoa; phylum Arthropoda; class Arachnida; order Araneae; family Heptathelidae; genus Ryuthela; species Ryuthela nishihirai. The sequence continues at coordinate 81,951,652 of JAWZYU010000012.1, forward strand.
TTGGTTGCTGTATAGCATCGATGTCGCAACTAACATAAATTAGTACTCCACCTGATCTATAATCATCCCTACAAAATGAGAAGCACTTATAACCGTCTATTTTGTACAGTGAGATTTCCCAGGAGTAGATCCAAATTTCTGTCAATATATTTAATCTGGGTCTTTCCTGAAAAGTCCCCAAGTACGTTAAAAATGCAGGTAAAATTATAAAACACTAATGAAATATAATATTAAAATTTTCCATATACATGGTTTGAATAAATATATGATTTTTATTGGACAAACTAGGTATAAAGAAGAATATATATTAGAAAATATAATACTTTAAAATTGTGTATCTGAGATATACAACATTATAAATATTTCATTATATCTTCAGTTCTAAAGTAAAAAACATGTAAATGTAAAGTACTGCATATTCTGAGAATAAATTATCTATCTATTATCTATCTAAATTGAGGTAGCGCTATATCGAAACAGCGTTAATTGAGGTAGCGATGTATCGAAACAGCATTAATTGAGGTAGCGCTGTATCGAAACATCATTAATTGAGGTAGCGCTATATCGAAACAGCGTTAATTGAGATAGCGATGTATCGAAACAGCGTTAATTGAGGTAGCGCTGTATCGAAACATCATTAATTGAGATAGCGCTATATCGAAACAGCGTTAATTGAGGTAGTGCTATATCGAAACAGCGTTAATTGAGGTAGCACTGTATCGAAACAGCGTTAATTGAGGTAGCACTGTATCGAAACAGCGTTAATTGAGGTAGCGTTATATCGAAACAGCGTTAATTGAGGTAGTGCTATATCGAAACAGCGTTAATTGAGGTAGCGCTGTATCGAAACAGCGTTAAATGAGGTAGCGCTGTATCGAAAAATCATTAATTGAGGTAGCGCTATATCGAAACAGTGTTAATTGAGGTAGTGCTATATCGAAACAGCGTTAATTGAGGTAGCGTTATATCGAAACAGCGTTAATTGAGGTAGCGCCGTATCGAAACATCATTAATTGAGGTAGCGCTATATCGAAACAGCGTTAATTGAGGTAGTGCTATATCGAAACAGCGTTAATTGAGGTAGCGTTATATCGAAACAGCGTTAATTGAGGTAGCGCTGTATCGAAACATCATTAATTGAGGTAGCGCTATATCGAAACAGCGTTAATTGAGGTAGTGCTATATCGAAACAGCGTTAATTGAGGTAGCGTTATATCGAAACAGCGTTAATTGAGGTAGCGCTGTATCGAAACATCATTAATTGAGGTAGCGCTATATCGAAACAGCGTTAATTGAGGTAGTGCTATATCCAAACAGCGTTAATTGAGGTAGCGTTATATCGAAACAGCGTTAATTGAGGTAGCGCTGTATCGAAAAATCATTAATTTAGGTAGCGCTATAACGAAACAGCGTTAATTGAGGTAGCGCTATATCGAAACAGCGTTAATTGAGGTAGTGCTATATCGAAACAGCGTTAATTGAGGTAGCATTATATCGAAACAGCGTTAATTGAGGTAGCGCTATATCGAAGCAGCGTTAATTGAGGTAGTGCTATATCGAAACAGCGTTAATTGAGGTAGCGTTATATCGAAACAGCGTTAATTGAGGTAGTGCTATATCGGAACAGCGTTAATTGAGGTAGCGTTATATCGAAACAGCGTTAATTGAGGTAGCGCTGTATCGAAAAATCATTAATTTAGGTAGCGCTATAACGAAACAGCGTTAATTGAGGTAGCGCTATATCGAAACAGCGTTAATTGTGGTAGTGCTATATCGAAACAGCGTTAATTGAGGTAGCGTTATATCGAAACAGCGTTAATTGAGGTAGCGCTATATCGAAACAGCGTTAATTGAGGTAGTGCTATATCGAAACAGTGTTAATTGAGGTAGCGTTATATCGAAACAGCGTTAATTGAGGTAGTGCTATATCGAAACAGCGCTAATTGAGGTAGCGCTATATCGAAACAGCGTTAATTGAGGTAGTGCTATATCGAAACAGCGTTAATTGAGGTAGTGCTATATCGAAACAGCGTTAATTGAGGTAGTGCTATATCGAAACAACGTTAATTGAGGTCTGCCGCTATTTCTTTACATTGTTGTTAACAATTTTTTCACATGCTTTCAAATTTAAACTACGTTACTACTTAAAGCAGTAATAATAATTCTCTTTAACCCTTTGAATTATCTAAAAACTTTCATTTACGTATGGATCAAATAACAACAAAATTACAAAGAAATTTAGAGAATAATTCCTTTTAGTTTACATATAATTGTTATGTATAGTTTGCAAATATTTTAATTTTTAAAACCTTTTGCTTAAACACAGAGCAAATCGCTTTTGGCCTCTGCTTTGATTTTTATGGATACTGAAATTATTTCTTATGCTTTTTTCATTCTTCTTCCGTGAGTTCGATATCTCCAGAAAAATTTTCAATTTTGTCTTGTGTTTTGATATTGTTACTTATGATTCTAAATTGAAATTAAACTATTCAGATGCCGTTTGATAAATAAATATTGTTTCAGTTGTTTGACTTTAATGATTTCATCACTAGGTGCATCTAATTAAAAGTAAACCCCATTGCTTAAGCTAAACCAATAACATTGGCGTGTTTGCACAGTTCGTTTCGTTACTTTATGTTTGTATTGTTACAAATTTAAATCAGAAAACTGAGGGAGAGAAAAAAATTTATTTCGCTCAACCAACCAAATGACAAATGAACTAATTTAATCACAAAGGTAACTAGATCATATATTAATAACAATTTAAACTAAACACAAATTTGTCTACCATCAGCATGAAGTTAAACGATCAAAGAATGTTTCACAATTCTTAACTATATTTCAAATAGTTGTATTACAATTATTACAGACCCTACTCAAAGCATAAACGAATCTTATTACAACATTCAGTAAGCGACACAATTATCTTTGTGAATATACCTAATAAGTTACCAAGGTCTACCTTTCCAATTCTATAAAACGATAATAAATAAATAAATACCTCTTCAAGCAGCTGCTTGCCACAGAGGTCTGACAGGATCCTGCCAATATATAAGCCATAGTAGAAGGTCTGTGAGGATGTCGGCACCTCAGCAGAAAGGCAACACAAACATCCATGTTTCGAATCCATGTCCCTTTGATCAGATATATTATCCGCATCAACCATTCGGCTACGGGACGGCTTATAATTCTATATTTCACCTTAAATTTGCCGCCGACACGGAATATCCTTTACTTTTCCACCTGCAGGCTTCTTCGACATTTTACTGCCTCTAAAATTAGGTTTCATAATGGTAACTTTGTACTTAGAATATTTAATACAAAACACCACTAAAAAGACAATTTAACTCTTTACACTACGGTAAACTAGCAATGTTTCCTCAACTCGTTATGATTCTCGGATTCTTCTCTGTCCTATATGTTGTAAAAAAAATCCTTACTCGCTTTTACTGCGTACTGAAAATTAACTTAAGTTCTCTGACTGGCATGACAAAATGAAATTTCCAATTAGTTCAAATCACGCTATTAGATTTCAAACGTATCAGCACATAAATCACATTCTTTGAATTTTCAAACGCCTTCAATCTCTAATAATTGTGTCAGATTCACAGTTCCACCAATTCGTAGGGCCTATCTTCTGAGCTACAAAAAATGTCGTCTGTTTACTACTGAAGAAGTTATCATCCAGTCATAAAAACTGGATACTGTTTCGGTGGTTATAATACCGCCTTGTTGCACAATATTTGATCGAATGACCGGACGTCACAAAGGAAAAAGGAGTCGAGCATCTTTCACCATAAAGGCCCCATCTCGAAGTGCCATCTTTTATTTCTTCAAACATCTCTCGAGCATTCATTGCACATCAATGAGCCATTTGATGGCGCTTCTCCGATTGCGTGAACTCATTAAGTTGTAAAACATCTTCCTTCAGAAGTTATCACCATATTATACTGCGCTTTTCAAAGACGCAAAATTGTAATATAAAAGAGAGATAACCGGTGTTTGCTCATATTCCCTCTCCAATTGGTCGACATACGAAATTCTACCTTTCATATATAAGCACATTATGGCCCTCAGTTTGGTTTCATTTACTCCTTGGCCATTTGACTGCCCTGGCAATCACTCTACGAACAAGAGATTTAAAATCATTGCAAAGAGCATTAAAGATAAAAAGTATACTTGAAAATCTAAATTTACCTCAATTAAAACAACTCGAACTAATTTTAATTACATCCTTCTTGGTTCCAACCTAATTTTTCATCTACAGAACAAATGAAGTTCAATAATGTGCTAGACTTTCTTCGGACGGGATGGCAACCCTTGCTTGGAATTCTCTTGCCCATCGTTCTGCTTCCGCTTCCGCTTTACGTCGCAACTCCCGTAAGTTATCAATTTCTTGTCATTCTGTATTGTGAGAAAAAACCACGGTTACCTTTCATGTTATCGTTTAAAGCAGATGTGAAGGATCAGAAATAATAAGGAAACTATTTTGTAGTGACCACGACTTTAGAGCTGGACGTACTTGGACTTACTATGTCTGTACTAACAGTTTGGCACAAATTAGCATTGAACTCTGTTGACGTAAGCAACTGACGTAAGATGGTGAGCTGCTTGAGTGGGTGACTCACTTATAGCCAAATGTTTGTATTCAATCTTCGTACTTAATAAAACTGTTCTGTAATGGCAATGTGATCCTTCATAATCTGACTTTGATAGTGAATACGTCTAATATGTATACAAATATTTAATATATCAATATTACTCAGCTCTTCGATTTCAAACCTTAAATTATAATTGATTTTACTATTAAATTAATAAAGTATTAAACATAAAAACTATTAAGTTTTATAACTATGACACTTCATTGAATAATGACAATTTATATATCGATATGTATGAGATTTAAAACGCTCTTTTGTTTTTCTTTACACTTTTTGTATCGTTTCTAAACGAACCTGGTGTAAAAGGGCCTGGCGTTAACCTCACCATGGTTGTTAGGTGTATAAATAAATAAATAAGTTTCTATCTTGTGAAGTGTTTCGCGAGAGTTTACGCTCGTCTCAGCAAATAATGTTCCTTTTATAAAATATTGATGAAGTTGATGATGATTGCGCACAATCTGGTGCAATCATCATCAAATTCAAAATCCGCAAAAAAAATATGGTTTTGACCAGTTATGTGCATTTAGTAAAATAATGTTATGTAAAAAGTTACCACTAACTCATTTTCCACGAAATACAAATAATATGTGCCCATATTATAGATTAAATCAGGCGAGCATAAACTACAGACCTCAGGCCAATCTGGCCCATTTAACAATTTTTCGCAGACCAGCGTGAAAATTGGATAATATGAAATTTGCTTTTAATTCCGTCTGTACTAGAGTGAATGCTGTTTTAATGAAACGAAAATTTGAATGACATCCTACAACTATCTACAACGCCATTGAAGCCAAATGTTCAGCAGCTCATTTCTGGGATTCAATTCAGTCATATATACAGTTTCGACAAGCCAACTTTAATTCTGATGTTAAAATAAACTTTATATTAATATTAAAGTTTAATTATTATTATTTTGCCACTGTACATATGACAAAAAAAGCTCAGATGAATGCGCAACCTATTGCCTTTTACTAGCAATGAACAAATCTAAGCATTTCTTGCTCATTTTGTTGCATCCCCTCCAACTATTGGTCCACAGCAAACATGATGCTTTTCTCTTCATATTTTTCAATGCTAAAACGTTGATGCACACCACCGGATTAGAAAATTACTACGCGCATTTATCATTTATTCAAAATCTCTGTGAACAAAGACGCCATTTTTGAAATGCTCACAACAATTAGCTTGAGGAGTTGGAATCCTCCAATTGACTGTTGCTTAGTAGAGGATTGTGGTGAGGAGCTGGAATCACTCTGCTACCTCTTACTGGTACAGGGTTGTGGTGAGGTGCCGAAATCCTCCCCTTGCCACATAGTAAAAGAAGATAATGGCGAGACGGATAAAATCCTCCTATTGCCTTTTACTAGCAGAGGATTGTGAAGAGGAGCTAGAATCTACTTGTTGCCTCTAACTGGAACAGAGTTGTGGTGAGGAGCTAGAATTCTCCTGTCGCCACTTACTAATAGCAGGTTATGGTCAAACGATAGAATCCTCCTACTGCCTCTTACTAGCAGAGAGTGGTGATGAAAAGTTAAAATCTTCCTGTTGCCTCTTACTGCTATAGGCCTGCCTGACGAGTTGGAATAATCATGTTGCTCCTTCTTAATAGAAGATTATGGCGAGATTATTAGTAGAGGATTGTAACAAGGAACTAAAATCCACTTGATGCCTTTTACTGGTACATGGTTGTGGTGAGAAAGTGGAATCCTCCTGTTGCCACTTACTAATGGAAAGTTATGGCAAGGTGAGAGAATCATACTACTGGCTCTTTCAGTATAGGGTTATGGTTAGGAGATAGAATCCGCTTATTGTCTCTTAGTGGTACAAGCCTGTGATGAGGAGCTATAATCCATTTGCTGCCTCCAACTGGTACACAGTTGTGGTGAGGAGCTAGAATTCACATCTTGCCATTTACTAATAGCAGGTTATGGTCAAATAATTATATGTATATTAATAAGTAAAACGACAGAATCCCTCCCAATTACCTCTTACTAGTAGAGGGTTGTGATGAGGTGATCCTGATAACATAATAATGTGATGATGTAATAGGCAATCCTCCTGTTGCCTATTACTAGTAAAGGATTCTGGTAAGATATTGGATGTTCCTTTTGCCTCTCATACTGGTACAAACAGTGTTGAGCAGTTAATATTCTCGTATTGCCTCTTACTAATTTTGGAACTTACCAGTAGCAGGTTCTGTAAAGGAGCTATAATCCTCCCATTGCATCACACTATTAGAGGGATGTAGTGAGAAGCTAGATTCCTGGTATTGCCTCTTGCTACCACATGGTTGCATCGAGGACATAAAATCCACTGCTACTGGTAAAGGTTTCCCCCTTTTGGAACTTACCAGTAGAAGGTTGGTGTCGGGGAGCTATAATCCTCCCATTGCATCACACTATTAGATGGATATAGTGAGAAGTTAGATTCCTGATATTGCCTCTTACTACCACATCGTTGTATCGAGGACATAAAATCTCCTGCTATTAATAAAGGATTCCTCATTTTGGAAATTACCAGTAGAAGGTTTGTGTCGAGGAGCCATAATCCTCCCATTGCATCACACTATTAGAGGGATGTAGTGAGAAGTTAGATTCCCGATATTGCCTCTTACTACCACATGGTTGTATCGAGGACATAAAATCTCCTGCTATTACTGAAGGATTCCTCCTTTTCGAACTTACCAGTTTCTACTGGTAAGTTTAAGCTAGATTCCCGATATTGCCTCTTACTACCACATGGTTGTATCGAGGACATAAGATTTCCTGCTATTACTAAAGGATTCCTCCTTTTGGAACTTACCAGTAGAAGGTTTGTGTCGAGGAGCCATAATCCTCCCATTGCATCACACTATTAGAGGGATGTAGTGAGAAGCTAGATTCTTGGTTTTGCCTCTTGCTACCACATGGTTGTATCCAGGACATAAAATCTCCTGCTACTAAAAGATTCCTCCTTTTGGAACTTACCAGTAGAAGGTTTGTGTCGAGGAGCTATAATCCTCCCATTGCAACCTGGTATTGCCTCTTGCTACCACATTCTTGTATCGAGGACATAAAATTTCTTGCTACTACTAAAAGATTCCTCCTTTTGGAACTTACCAGTAGAAGATTTCTGTCGAGGAGGTATATAATCCTCCCATTGCATCACACTACTAGAGGGATATAGTGAGAAGTTAGATTCCTGGTATTGCCTCTTGCTACCACATGGTTGTATCGAGACATAAAACTTCCTTCTACTACTAAAAGATTCCTCCTTTTGGAACTTAAAAGTAGAAGATTTGTGTTGAGGAGCTATAATCCTCCCATTGCAATACACTATTAGAGGGATATAGTGAGAAGCTACATTCCTGGTATTGCCTCTTACTACCACATGGTTGTATCGAGGACATAAAATCTCGTGTTACTACTAAAGGATTCCTCCTTTTGGAACTTACCAGTAGAAGGTTTGTTTCGACGAGCTATAATCCTCCCATTGCATCACACTATTAGAGGGATATAGTGAGAAGCTAGATTCCTGATATTGCCTCTTGCTACCACATCGTTGTATCGAGCACATAAAATCTTCTGATACTACTAAAGTATTCCTCCTTTTGGAACTTACCAGTAGAAGGTTTCTGTCGAGGAGCTATAATCCTCCAATTGTATCACACTATTAAAGGGATATAGTGAGAAGCTAGATTCCTGGTATTTCCTCCTGCTACCACATGGTTGTATCTAGGACAAAAAATCTCCTGCTACAACTAAAAGATTCCTCCTTTTGGAACTTACCAGTAAAAGGTTTGTGTCGAGGAGCTATAATCCTCCCATTGAATCCAGGTATTGCCGCTTGCTACCATATGGTTGTATCGAGGACATAAAAGTTTCTGATACTACTAAAAGATTCCTCCTTTTGGAACTTAGCAGTAGAAAGCTTATGTCGAGGAGCTATAATCATCCCATTGCATCACACTATTAGAGTGATATAGTGAGAAGCTAGATTCCTGGTATTGCCTCTTCCTACTACGTGGTTGTATCCAGGACACAAAAACTCCTGCTAGTACTAAAAGATTCCTCCTTTTGGAACTTACCAGTAGAAGGTTTGTGTCGGGGAGCTATAATCCTCCCATTGCATCAAACTGCAAGAGGGATATAGTGAGAAGCTAAATTCCTCGTATTGCTTCTTACTACCACATGGTTGTATATAGGATATAAAATCTCCGGCTACTACTAAAAGATTTCTCCTTTTGGAACTTACCAGTAGAAGGTTTGTGTCGAGGAGCTATAATCCTCCCATTCCATCACACTATTAGAAAGATATAGTGAGAACCTAGATTCCTGGTACTGCCTCTTGCTACCACATGGTTGTATCGAGGACATAAAATTTCCTGCTACTACTAAAAATTTCTCCTTTTGGAACTTACCAGCAGGTGGTTTGTGTCGAGGAGTCATAATCCTCCCATTGCATCACACTATTAGAGGGATTTATTGAGAAACTAGATTCCTGGTATTGTCTCTGGCTACCACATGGTTCTATGGATGACATAAAATCTCCTGCTACTACTAAAAGATTCCTCCTTTTGGCACTTACCAGTAGAAGGTTTTTGTCGAGGAGCTATAATCCTCCCGTTGCATCCTGGTATTGCCTCTTGCTACCACATAGTTGTATTGAGGACATAAAATGTCCTGATAGTAATAAAGGATTCCTCCTTTTGGAACTTACCAATAGAAGGTTTGTGTCGAGGAGCTATTATCCTCCCATTGCATCACACTGTTAGAGGGATATAGTGAGAAACTAGATTCCTGATATTGCCTCTTGCTACCACGTGGTTGTATCGAGGACATTAAATCTCTTTCTATTACTAAAGGATTCCTCGTTTTGGAACTTACCAGTAGAATGTTTGTGTCGAGAAGCCGTAATCCTCCCATTGCATCACACTATTAGAGGGATGTAGTGAGAAGCTAGATTCTTGGTTTTGCCTCTTGCTACCACATGATTGTATCGAGGACATAAAATCTCCTTTTACTACTAAACGATTCCACCTTTTGGAACTTACCAATAGAAGGTTTGTCTCGACGAGCTATAATCCTCCAATTGCATCCTGGTATTGCCTCTTGCTACCACATAGTTGTATCGAGGACATAAAATGTCCTGATAGTAATAAAGGATTCCTCCTTTTGGAACTTACCAGCAGATGGTTTGTGTCGAGGAGTCATAATCCTCCCATTGCATCACACTATTAGAGGGATTTATTGAGTAACTAGATTCCTGGTATTGTCTCTGGCTACCACATGGTTCTATGGATGACATAAAATCTCCTGCTACTACTAAAAGATTCCTCCTTTTGGCACTTACCAGTAGAAGGTTTTTGTCGAGGAGCTATAATCCTCCCATTGCATCCTGGTATTGCCTCTTGCTACCACATAGTTGTATTGAGGACATAAAATGTCCTGATAGTAATAAAGGATTCCTCCTTTTAGAACTTACCAATAGAAGGTTTGTGTCGACGTGCTATAATCCTCCCATTGCATCACACTATTAGAGGGATATAGTGAGAAGCTAGATTCCTGATATTGCCTCTTACTACCACATGGTTGTATCGAGGACATAAAATCTCTTGCTACTACTAAAAGATTCCTCCTTTTCGAACTTACCAGTAGAAGGTTTGTGTCGTCGAGCTATAATCCTCCCGATGCATCACTCTATTAGAGGGATGTAGTGAGAAGCTAGATTCTTGGTATTGCCTCTTGCTACCAGGTGGTTGTATCCAGGACATAAAATCACCTGCTACTAATAAAAGATTCCTCTTTTTCGAACTTACCAATAGAAAGTTTGGGTCGAGGAGCTATTATCCTCCAATTGCATCACACTATAAGAGGGATATAGTGAGAAGCTAAATTCCTGATATTGCCTCTTGCTACCACGTGGTTGTATCGAGGACATAAAATGTCCTGATAGTAATAAAGGATTCCTCCTTTTGGAACTTACCAGCAGGTGGTTTGTGTCGAGGAGTCATAATCCTCCCATTGCATCACACTATTAGAGGGATTTATTGAGAAACTAGATTCCTGGTATTGTCTCTGGCTACCACATGGTTCTATGGATGACATAAAATCTCCTGCTACTACTAAAAGATTCCTCCTTTTGGCACTTACCAGTAGAAGGTTTTTGTCGCGGAGCCATAATCCTCCCATTGCATCGCACTATTAGAGGGATGTAGTGAGAAGCTAGAATCCTGGTGTTGCCTCTGGCTACCACATCTTTGTATGGATGACATAAAATCTCCTGCTGCTACTAAAAGATTCCTCCCTTTGGAACTTACCAGTAGGTTGTTTGTGTCGAGGACCTATAATCCTCCCATTGCATCACACTATTAGAGGGATGTAGTGAGAAGCTAGATTCCTGGTATTGCCTCTTGCTACCACATGGTTGTATCGATGACATAAAATCTCCAGCTACTGCTAAAGAATTCCGGCGAAGGGCTAGAATCCATCTGTTGCCTCTTATTGGTATAGGATTTTGGTGAGACGATAGAATCCTCCCCTTGCCTCTTACTAACAGGGAGTTGTGTTGAGGACCTAAAATCCACTTGTTGCCTCTTTCTGGTAGAGGTTTGAAGTGAGGAGCTAGAATCCAGGCATTGCCTCTTAGAACGTTGATGATGTTATTTGGGTTATGGTGAGGAACTAAAATCTCCCAGTTGCCTCTTACTACTACAGGGTTATTGTGAGGAGCTAGAATCCTCCTGTTGCCTCTTAGTGCTACAGGCTCGTGTTTAAGAGATAGAATTATCCTGTTTGTTAATGGATAGAAAATAGATTCCTCCCATTAATTCTTACTACTAAAGAGTTGTATAGAGGAGCTGAAACCATCTTGTTTTCCCTTACTAGTAAAGAATTCTGGTGAGGAACTAGAATCCTCATGTTCCCTCTTACTAGTAGAGGATTGTGGTGAGGCTTACTTGTAGCTCCTAACTGGTACAGGCATGTGGTGTGTAGCTAGTATCCTCCTGTTTCCAGTTACAGTTAAAGAGCAGTATATGATGATATCATCGAATCCTCCTCTTGCCTCTTAGTAGTGTAGGATTTGATTAGGAGCTAGGATCCTCTTGTTACCCCTTACTAGCAGAGAGAGTGGAGAAGAAGAGAGTTATGGTGAGGAGCTCATGTTCTCTTCTTGCCTTTTAGTGGTACAAATTTCTGGTGGAGCTAAAATCCTCCTGTTGCTCTTACTAATATTAGGTTATGATGAGACGATAGAATCTTCCCATTGCCTCTTATTAGCAGATTGTTGTTTTGAGAAGCAAAAATCTTACATTTGGTTCTTAGTGGTACCGGCGTCTGGTGAGATGCTGGAACACTCCTGTTGGCTCTTACTAATAGAAGTTTATGATGAGGCAATAGATACCTACCATTGTCTTTTATTTGCAGAGGGTTGAGTTGAGTTGATGAGCTAAAATCCTCCTGTTGCCTTTAGTGGTACAGGCTTGTGTTTAATAGCTACAATCCTCCTGTGGCCTTTAGTGGTACAGGCTTGTGTTTAATAGCTACAATCCTCCTGTTGCCTTTAGTGGTACAGGCTTGTGTTTAATAGCTACAGTCCTCCTGTTGCCTTTAGTGGTACAGGCTTGTGTTTAATAGCTACAATCCTCCTGTTGCCTTTAGTGATACAGGCTTGTGTTTAATAGATACAATCCTCCTGTTGCCTTTAGTGGTACAGACTTGTGTTTAATAGCTACAATCCTCCTGTTGCCTCTTACCAAGAGAAGATTATGATCAGGCAATTGACTCCTCTCATTACCTCTTATTAGCAGATTGTTGTATTGAGGAGCTAAAATCTTGCAGTTTCTTCTTAATGGTACAGACTTCTGATCTCCTCTGCCTCTTACTAATAGAATGTTATGATGTTGTTTGTTGCCTCTTACTAATAGAATGTTATGATGAGTCGATAGAATCATCACATTGATGATTGTTGTGTTGAGGAGCTAAAATCTTCCAGTTTTTTCTTAGTGATACCGGCTTATGGTGAGGTGCTGGAACCTTTCTGTTGGCTCTTACTAATAGAAGTTTATGATGAGGCAACATATTCCTCTCATTGTCTTTTGTTTGCAGAGGGTAGAGGTGAATTGATGAGCTAAAATCCTCTTGTTGCCTCATAGTGGCACAGGCTTGTATTTAATAGCTAGAATCCTCCTGTTGCCTCTTACTAATAGAAGGTTATGATGAGTCGATAGAATCATCTCATTGCCTCTTATTAGCAGATTGTTGAATTGAGGAGCTAAAATTTCTAGTTTCCTCTTAGTGGTACAGGGTTCTGATGAAGATCTGAAATACTCCTGTTGCCTCTTATACGAAAGACACCTTATACGTTTCCTGTCTTATTGGCCTCTCATCAGTGATTTGAAAATCTATGCTATTCAACTAGGTTAAGTCACATGTGAATACATCTCTGTTTCTCATCAGCAGCTGGCCTAGCTGTGTCTTTTCATTTTGCTTATGGTGGTTAAGCTGAAAAATCAGCTAATGATGATGGGGTTATGAATCCTTCCTAACTGCGCTACCAGAAATTTGGATTTGCTCTCTGCCAATCGTTTCGATTTGAGCAAATCTCATCTTTTTATTCAACCAAATGAGACTGTAGACGTGTTTGCTACTCTATCAGATCAGATTTAAGATCAGTAATAATTGTTTAGTACTATTTAGCAAATATTTATCACTGATCTGATTTCCGGATCTGGCCACTTTTATATATAGTATGTCCTCATTTTGTCGGGAGGCTGAACTAGCAGTGTGTGTCCTCCGAAGTGTTCAACTGGGCATTCAGGTAAGGCTAGGCACTGTTTGTGGAGTCATGCAAAATTTCTGGATTACTTATCCCATAGACGTCATGCGGAGATCTGAATTCAGGTGTATATTCATTTGGGAACATGGGGAAAGAGGGAATCGGTAAGTCCCTCCCTTCTGCATCACCAATTTACTCTCTACTCAGTGTATCCGTATTGAATCATATCCTAAGATCATATTTTATCTGAGGATATCCATGTCTAAGATGACTCACTGGGTAAAGTGTAAGAGTCACCATAAATCTATTAAACATTGGGACGACATTGCCTCCAATGGTTTTCAAGCCATATTGTAAATGGACTACTTTCCCTAAAATTTTGGGATCCCATCTGAGAAAACATTTTCTACTCATGGCCGAAATTGTGACACTGGTATTGGTGAGGGTAGACACCAGCCTGTCTTCCATGACACCAGAGATAATCGGATGGCTTCATCATAACCCAAAATGGTGCAAAAGACAACGTAGATTGTTGTGGCTTTCCTAGGAATCTGTAAAATACATCCTCTGCTTCCCTCCCATCTAGCTTAAATGATGGGCTGAAGGGATCGGTTGTATACTTCAGTTGCCATCATGTGGCTCCCAGACTCAGGATGCTGGCAAATGGCCTCTGCTGCAATCTATTGGATGTGCTAACAGATAAATATTTTTAATATTGGAATATTTTTATCTCCATTATCAACTTTTCATGTAGCAATACACAGGGTGCTTCGAAATTCTAGTGACGAATGTTTCAGGTAAACTTCTGACACCAAAACAAAGAAACAATATTAATACGTATCTCATGGGTTCATTAGATATTAATGTATGATTCATTATCGTCCCGTTTTATTGAAAACTTGCTGTGGTACACTCTTACTTACGTTGTTGCCACCATAGGCGGGAGGTCATCTTCCCTGCTCTAAAGTACAGATGTCTTGCAAATGTTTTTTGAGGCACCATATCCTGTCTTCGTTGTTATTCGTTAGTTAGTGGCACATCTCTCTGGCAGTTTGCATTATGATCAGTTAACAACATTCATCTTGCACACCGCAGACACAAGAGAGTATTTTTCACTACACACAATAATCTCTTAACAAGTACATAGAAAAGAGATCGCATATTTATACTCTATGACTGAGCTCACTCTCTCGATGGATCTCCCGCTACTAATAAAAGATTCTTCCTTTTGGAACTTACCAGTAGAAGGTTTGTGTCGAGGAGCTATAATCCTCCCGATGCATCACTCTATTAGAGGGATATAGTGAGAAGCTAGATTCTTGGTATTGCCTCTTGCTATCGCATGGTTGTGTCCAGGACATAAAATCTCCCACTACAAATAAAAGATTCCTCCTTTTGAAACTTACAAGTAGAAGGTTTGTGTCCAGGAGCTATAATCCTCCCATTTCATCACACTATTATAGGGATATAGTGAGAAACTAGATTCCTGATATTGCCTCTTGCTACCACATGGTTGTATCCAGGACATAAAATCTCCTGCTATTACTAAAGGATTCCTCCTTTTGGAACTTACCAGTAGAATGTTTGTGTCGAGGAGCCATAATCCTCCCATTGCATCACACTATTAGAGGGATGTAGTGAGAATCTAGATTCCTGGAATTGTCTCTTGCTACCACATGGTTTTATCGAGGATATAAAATCTCCTGCTACTACTAAAAGTTTACTCCTTTTGGAACTTACCAGTAGGAGGTTTGTGTCGAGGAGCTATAATCCTCCGGTTGCATCACACTATTAGAGGAATATAGTGAGAATCTAGATTCCTGCTATTGCC